>CM060924.1:601758731-603039981 GCA_030737875.1 Allium sativum | reverse complement strand
TACCATCAACATTTGGTGGGTATATTACAGTATCTAACTTTTACCAGACCAGATATCGTATGTGGTGGCACTGCGCCATAAATTGCATACTGCAACACCAGAGAAGTGATGCAGAAAGTGCAAAAAAATGTTGCTATGGGCCAAAAACTATCTATGGCAACACTTTCTTGGTGTTGCGTTTTACCGCGTTGCCTTAGAGTCAAAGGTAACATCTTTGCAATTCTAAGGCAACATCAGTACAGATGCTGCAAGAGGTACTAAATTTACAAAAAGGTAGGGCCCGCTAAAATATGCATCTCGAGTTCACTGAATCCCTACATAAATCTGTAGCCCGGTTTCACGGAATCCTATTGTAAGGCCCACATGCATTAATTGTAACAACCCGCATTCTACGCATCGGAGGATCGTAGAATATTTATTTCTTCCTATTTTTGCCATGTAACTTTAGGAAACGACTACTGGATTCATTTCCCATAATCATGATTTTTGCCTATTTTTAAATGACCGTTTTGCCCCTAGCTGGTACTGTTTTGGCTATAACTTTTGACTGGAAAGGAATTTTGACCTGAAACTACTTCCGTTAGATTCGTTTGATGGTTTACCTTTCCGTAGAGTGGTCATAATAGCCAAACGGACTTACCGTTTGGGAGATATGACTGAAATAAGGTTTGGAAGGTGAAAAACTGCTTAACCGGGCCAAATAGGGTGATTAGTGAATGGACCCATAACCCATTTCGAGATTAGGGTTATGGGGAGGCTGAAAAGAGTTAGGGATTCATTCCATTTCAGTTTTCTAGCCTCCACTTACCTCTTAGAAACCCTAAAAATGGCCTCCAACCTCTAAATCACCTCCAAATCACTTTCTAATCAAGGATTAAGCTTAGCAATACCAAATCAAGGGAGATCTTCACCAAATCAAGATTAGAGCTGCTGATTTGCATTGTCATTCGCACCCAAACAGAGATTTATTTCAGATCTAAGGTTTATTTGTGGCTAAGGTGAGTGATTTGCATAGTTCCTCACTAATTATGGCTAATTAAGGGTAATTAGTGTTAATTAGCGAATTCAAACATGATAAAATTATGGAAAAATATTTATAAATTCTTAAATAATGTCTTAGACCTCTGATATGAATTTGGGTTAATTTGGTTAAGTTTTGCTAATCCTATCATTAATTATGCTTGAACATGTTTAAGGGAAAATATGGGGTTTTGACTATGTTTGATCCATTTTAACCTATCATATTGTTGTTTTGGCGTTTGTTGTTGATTATACATGTTGCTATGATTGTATGGTATGCTTTGTGATTGATTAGAATAGTTGGAATGGTCGAAAACGCTGTCGAGTGGCGTAAACTGCTTGCTGGAAAAAGTGCAGTAAATTGGCCGATCCGGGTTGGAACGGAGAAAAGGACCCGATCCGAACCACCTCCCAAGCGAGTTCAGAAGCTCCGATCCTCTCCATTAACATTGTATGGCAACGCGACTTGGAGACTCCGATCCGACCCATCATCCTAAGAAGACCTCCGATCCGACGTTGGAAGAAAAGGAGGAAGCCTGTGCTCCGACCCGAACCGATGGTATCTTCCGATCCGATCCGAAGAAGCTTGTTAGGGAGTGTAGACCTCGATCCGATCCGGAGCAAAGAAGAAGGTTTGTGCTGGAGATTCCTAACCGATCCGATTGCTTAGGGAGGAGCATTCCGATCCGAACCGAACTGATGATTAGGAGGAGATCCGAACCGACCCGATGATGACCAATAACCAGAAATGCAAAGGTAGTCCAAATGGAAGTTAGAGATCAGAATCCAGTTGGGAACCAATGAGTTCACTTCATGGTTGGGCTTTGCTGTGGGACGTGTGCTAAGGAGTTGTCGACATTCATAACTTCGATTCACCGCTGAAAAGGAATGATAGGCTACGTATCAGTGTAGTAGAGTCATTGTGACTCGAGGGGCAAAGTGATCGTAGCAAGACTATAAGCCAGTGCAGTGGAGCCATTGTGACTCCATGGGGAAGAGTGGACATAGTAAAGGATTAGTAAGGCTATGAGCCAGTGCAGTGGGGTGTGAACGACTCCATGGGGCAAAATGGACATAGCGAAGGATTAGTGGCTATGGATCAGTGCAGTGGGGTCGTTATGACTTCATGGGGCAGAGTGATCATAGCAAAGTATTGGGTGATCGAAGTGGTGGATATCGTATGCTTTACGCACTGAGTGAGAGATGTGAGGATGGTTGCTATGTTTGATTGTTGTCATCACTATGACATGCACACCCCCACCCCCGTTATCTTTACACCATATGTTAGTGGCACCTCAGAGTGTTGTACAGTATGTAGTGCTAACTCTTTGGTTGCAGGTCCAGGTTCAGGTATGGTTTAGTATACTTGTTATTGTTCTGTTTAGCTGCTTATCGCTCATACCAGACTTTTTGTCTGACCCAGAGTTTTATGTCTCTTCTTATTACTCTGGGTGCTCACACGAGCAGACTAGAGACAGGTTAGCTGGTGATGCGCGAGTAGCAGATTCGGAGGCGAGCAGGAGGCTTCCACGTATGATATATAGATATTCTCCCTGTGTCTTTGCTGGTCACTACTTTGGGCATTAGTAATGTACCTTTCTTGTTTAACTTTTTGAGACAGTTTTTAAAAGTTGTAATAATGTTGGCTTTGGATCATAAGCTGTACTTTGGATTTTCCGCTGCTATGATAGTTTGTTTTCAGCTTATGCACTGTCTCACCTGTTTTATGTCAAGTATGTTGTTATTATATTTTGTTCTATGCGCTGTGAGACATTCTACAGGTTCCTTGTTGATTCTTCGTCTTCTTTCTTTCCTTTTTTGATGACCTTCTCGTGCTAACTGGATATGTGTACAACGCACTTGTGGAGTAAATGTCGGTTGGTGCGGGGCGGGTTGTCACATTAATCTATGGCAACACTTTTACAATCCAATGGCAGCACTATATCATATCTGTGGCAACATTTAACATCACATACTTCAACAATGTATCATAACTGTGGCAACAGTACATAACATACTGCAACATAACAACAATTAACATCACATTGAAATTAAAAAAGAACTTTTTATTTCAAATTAACCAACAACAAAAGTACTGCTTAGTCAACTACAAAATAACAAAACATAACCACTAAATTCAATTTTACACACATTTTAGTTATAAACACAACCAGTACTAAATTCTTGTATACATCAAACTAAAATAGTTTCATAATATAGCGCGAGCATCCAATGTGTTTAGTGCCTCTGCTGCCTCGAGTACCTCTAGTGCCTTCGGTAACAAATTCTTGAACAACCCCATCACTGCCTCCTTCACCTGCATGCCTTAGTTTGTTTGCATTTCAACACAAACCGAGTTTCATTTGCATTTCAGTTGCATAACTGAATTACATAACCAAGTTTCATTTGCATAACTAAGTTGCATTTTAGTTGCATACCTCAGTTTATGGCCTGCATGCCTCGATTGCAAACTGATGCAATGACTCAATTTGTTCAAAGCACAAACGATACTGAGTAAACAATTAGACAGTCACAA
The DNA here is from genome assembly GCA_030737875.1 of Allium sativum. Lineage (NCBI taxonomy): Eukaryota > Viridiplantae > Streptophyta > Magnoliopsida > Asparagales > Amaryllidaceae > Allium > Allium sativum. The sequence goes on along the minus strand of CM060924.1, from coordinate 603,036,425 downwards.
TATAGATAAAATTATCACTAATAAGCACTTTATGTTTAATGGGAAATGTGGCAAAAATTATCAACAATCTGCATTGTGGCAAAAATTATCACTAATCTACAATGTGACAAAACTTAAAATTGTACCTGAAAAACTGTCCAAACATTGCCATAGCAACACACAAAAGAACTCCAAACATGATCCAGGACATAGCTAAAGTTGTTGCAAAGAATTTTTCTCTTTTCTCGTGTTTTCCGCATTTAATGCGCATTAGGTCCAATTCTTCCTTCATATCTGCTACAAATTCATCGGCTTTTGCCCTCTTTTGCTTTTGCTTCAGCAGCTTTTCTTCAATTGCCTTCCTTTCCACGAGCAATTGCGATATAGTCTTTTCTTTTTCCATCAATTTAACAGTATTATCATCCAATTCTACATTGTTATTAATTTCATACACTTCGTCATGCCACATAAAATACCCGCATTCGCCATTCTGTACATATCTTAAATTCTCGACTAAAACATCACTGAAAGATATGATAACAGACAAAGCAACCAAAAAAAAACCTAATTTATACTTACCGGCCATATGGAGCAACCAAAAAACTTCTTCCCCGTATTCAACCTTGCCTTCACAGTCCTCATCTTCGCTGGGATTTTCTAGTAGCAGTTCTTTCTTGCAGTCGTTATTGATGAAATTGAAGTAGAAATTGATTGAGCGGTCATTGACCTTGAATTGAAGGAAGAATTGAAGTGATTTCACAAACTGTAAATCATTTCAGTAATATCACAAACCGCAAATGATTATGTATATATTCCATATCAAAAATTTCATGCAGTAGGCTTTCAGGCATGTATTTCATGCATTCAGTACTTGTGTGCGAATATTTATTAGAAAATCTTATACACACACACCAAAACAAAGCTCACATAAAATTTTAGAAGCATGCATCATGAAGAAATAATCATCCATTAGAAATTTATTGATCCATGTGTGCAAATATATCATTGTATGGCCTTTGAAGCATATCCAAGAATTACTTAAACAATGCTTGGTTAACTGGCATACAATGATGTCAATGGTGATGCACACATCAATGAACAACGGGTTTCTTAAGAAATTTCTGATTGGGAACTAGCTGAAAAATCATGCATATGACAAACATGAAAATACTTAAGAAATGAATATTATCATCTATATGTAAGCATCCTTATGAAACCATTTTCATAAACCATTGTATATCTTATCAAAAATGCTAGCAGTATCATGTCTCAATCACCACTGTGTTATTAAATTGATTAATAACCCAATAGTTGCTCAAAGAACATTTCAGCGAATCAACATACAAAAGAACCACAAATAATAGAAACTAATTGTATACAACTTCAAACGGAAAAAAGTGTGGATTCATTGACAAATAACAAACAAGAATTGTTAATTATCTAATACAAAATATACTCATGGTGATAATAATTTCAATTTCTCGATAGGGTAATTAATTGTAGTGATAAAAAAAGCAACAGAAATGTACATGAGAAACACATGATAAAAAACTAGCACCTTCCTTCTTGGATTGACTGCCATTTGATAACGGAGAAGGGGAGAAGTGGGTGCGTTTGGAGTTGGAGTCGAAGACTAGCTGGAATAAGTGGAGGACGCAAAGAGGGTTGGAGTGGAAGAAGTAGGTGAATGAAAATTAGGGACTGGAATTGGAAATTTGGAGGTGAGAACGAACATTTCTGAGAAGGTGAGAAAGGGTAATGTAATGAGTATCGTGAGTTGATTTGCTATTGGTGTTGGAGGATTACAATGGGTTAGTGAGTTGTCAACTACAGATGTTGTTTTTAAAAGGTAAAATGACAGATATATATATATATATATATATATATATATATATATATATATATATGCATCTTTTTATAGATGCATATGATGACGTGGCTAATTAAACTTTTAAGTTTATTACTATAGCTGCTGCAACACAATTTGACATCCATGCTAACACATTGAAGGATGCGTTGCAATAGACATAAATCAGCATAGCTGTGGCCACTGTTTCAAATCTCGTAAATATCGCCCGAGATCTCGTTTTGGGCTCCTTTCGAAACGAAACAGCAAATATCACTCTAAATCTCCTTTCGAATATATTGCCCGAGATATTGCAATATCGAACGATATATCGACTGAGACGAAATACTGGAATATCGTCCGAGATCTAGTTTTTTGGTAAAAATTTAAATTTGTGCCTGAACTAGATCTATAATTAAAAAACTCAAATCAATCCATATCAATCTTTCGTTATTTTACATTTTACATTTTGCATGTTAAATGACTATATTATATGTTCGTATATGTTTTACAATGCTTACGATTTTCATATTCGTCTTTTTATTTACATGTTACTTATGAAATTATGTATTTTATGGTCTATTTATGCTGAATTTTTTAATATTTTGGATCCTTTTAATGTTTCCTGTCTAACAATATTCCTGTTTTAAGCATACTACGATTTAGAGTATGAATGATCTTTTGCAAAATAAAGAATAATAAAGTTATTTTGCATTTTTATTTTAAGTTACTATGTTTTTGATAGCATTCATAAAAATTATTTTGTTAAAATATCATTTTTAACATATCATGTACCCCGAGATTGTTCCGATATGAACTTTCAGACCCGAGACGAACTCCCGAGTTAGACTCATCTCGTCCGAGATCTCCCCCGATACGAGACCGAGTCTATAAAATCCCCAAGACGAAACGCGACCGATATCTGAGATTTAAAACCTTGGCTGTGGCAACATTTTAGCTGAAAACACCTTGGATTTTCGTTGCAGTAGGTCATCTATGGCATAATGTGGGGGTATTATCAGCCGATTCATGGAGAAGCCATTTACAATCTGCAAAATGAATTTTATGCTATGTTAAAGGCACTTCTAGCCATTGTATTTATTATGGATATGATAGGCATTGTTCATTTGGTAAAATATATAGTTTAATTCGTAGAAAAATTGCGCGATTATTTGCAAAAAAAAAAATTGCTTAATTATTAACAGAATAATTATTGGTACTTGTTTCATTTTTGGAAATAATTGCATAAGTATCCGATTGCATGCAATTATTTAGTAATCAAAATATAAAGATCTAATTTATGATCTTTTTCTAAAAAGAAGCTTTGACATGTTGAGTATAATATTAAGGAGTTACGTTTCATATTCACTACTTCAAATGTAGTTGGTGTATTTTTAGCAACATGTAGTGTTGTCACGGGCAAAAGACCTATGTCTTTGAATTGATTTGAAACATGGTAATAAGCTTCCAAAATTGGTCAAAATTTACAAAGTTTACTAAAACGAATGGGACACAAAAGGAAGGATATTTATGCTTTTTGTTTCACAAGACAAGCATAATCAATACAAACATGCAGGCATCATTCAGATCCCTTTCCATGCAGATGCGATTCCCCCAACAATGAAATAAAATAAAAGAAATTGTTAAAGAAATGTGGAACACATGTAACACACGTACTCGGTATCAAAAATGCCATTTTACCTGAGTGAAAATAGGGTAAAATACCCAAATATGAGATAAAAATGTTGGGAGCACCCATGAATTATTTGAATTCAGTCTAAAAAATAGGATGTAGGGTACCATATTTTTCTCTCTTGATCGGGTAAAATACCCAAAAGTAGTTCGTTGACTCGGTATCATCCACCACACCAATTCTTCTATCCCTAAATTCAGTGTGCCCCCGTGTCCCAACCAATCAGAGCCCCCTGATTTCTACCTTTTGCACTTAAACACCTAAATTATTTTTGTACTTAAATGCAAAAAAGAGGAAATGGAGAAATTTGATTGGAGGGACATGAGGACAGGGGAAATGGGTACTGAAGAATTGGTATCATCATCCACAGCCCCAATCCCAACCAGTAACTACTCCGCTCCATCCCCACATCACTATTCACTATTATAAATATACTTCCACTCCATCTAAGACAAATCACACAAACAAAAGATAAACAAGACAAATATAGAAAAATAAAATGGCAATGAAAACGGTGCCAAGAATCTGCAGTAACAACGCTGATGAAGGATCCAAAGAGCTTATACTTATAAGCATGGAGCATGACTCGAGAGTCTATAATGAACTGGAAAAGGATGAGGAACTTGAAATTGATGTGAGCAACGTGAAAGATGAAGAGAGGATGAAGAGAGAGATTGTTGCATGGGCCAAAGCTGTTGCCAATTACTCCGTATTATATGCAACCTGTTCTCCACGCTAACTCAAATAATTTTAGACCTTTTTTTTTTTTTACTAATGTTCAAAATGTTTGTTTGTTGTTGGTTGTGCGACGAACTTGCCATTTACCATGCAACAAAGAGATTGTATTTTGGATTTCTCTGTTTTTCCCCCTTTCGACAATCAATGAAACTAACATCAAAGCCCCTGTAAAAATTATCTTGTTAAATTGTTGTTTTCAGTTAGTTGTGCGATGCTCTTGCTTTATATCATGCAACAAAGAGATTGTACTTTGGAATTCTCAGTTTTTCCCCCTTTTAACAATCAATAAAAAATAACATCAAAGCCTCTTTGAAAATTATCCAATTAATTGTCATTATCCCTAACTCCATAAAATGATGGTACCTCGCATATTGCACCACTTCAAATCCTTTTAATTAAACTGATTAACTAACGTAATGTATTATGTCAAGTATATTATAAAAAGAAAATACTTTTTCTTTCAAATAAGATAGATTAACAAGTTATATCTTTTATGCTTCTATGCAATGAGCTGAAGTAGATAAGGGGAGATATTTCTATTTATTTTTTTGCTATTATTTTTGCAAATGCACTTTTTAAGACACCAAGTAAACATACTTTACGGGTACAGTGCATGTGTTTTCATCCCTTGTACTTTTGAATACACGGTGCTTTCTTCTTATATTATCACAAAACTCATCCATGCAACCCAAAAGGGTTCACAACTAACTCATAATTGTGAAACAATGCAGGAATCTAGATCAACTTGGCAACTACCAAGCATTAATGCATCGTGGAAAACATCTAAAATCAACGTGAAGACAACACGAGAACTATGTGAGTTTCATCTATGCTAGGCTCTCTCAAATTTCAAGTATCTCAAATTTGTTCTTTTGGAACAACATTTGCAGCAAGATTTCGTTATAAAGGAAATTAGCCTAGATTTGTTTACTAATGCATTTGTATTCATGGTCTAAAGCCTAGAATTGGTTTTATTTTCATTTGTATAACCAGAAATACTATTGACATTGACAAATTATACCATGAATTATGTATTCATTTCAGCAAATGAAAATATGGTGTGTACGTATTGTGTATTGTTAAAATCTGGTATTGTTGTTAATTTTCCACTCCTTTTTTTCAATTTGTTGTACTAGCATTGCAATACGATGAAATAATCATGTTGTAGCATTATAATATTGAAAAATTATATGATATATGATTTATGGAAATTGCAGCCTAGCTTTACCGCTGTTTTATATTGAATGCGAACTACATGGGTTGTATTTATTATCTAAATGCTTTATAATAATTGTTGTTGTTGAGACTGATTTGAGATATTTGCTATTGTCTTTAGTATTAGTATTGGGGTCTAAAATTGTCTCTAACGAGGCTGACTCAGTGACCTATTTAAAATCAAGATTTATGTCTTTAATATTTTTGTAACCAACGTGTGCTGTTTCAAGATTTTTTGGGATCTAATTTTGAGGACAACTTTTTTTGTATCAAGTTGGTCTCTGCCACAAAATTGAAACAAATTCTGCTGATTTAATACTAAACATAAGTGTCTCTATTTAATTTTTTTTTTTTGTAGTATATGGCATACACCTTACTTTATCAAAACAAAGACAAGTAATGTATAAAATAAAAATAAATTATAGCAAGTGAATAAATGAACATGAATAAATAACAAACTAAAGAGGCATAATAATTTCCATGGTTAAAATTATAGCCTTCATAATATGATTGTGACGATTATGATTTTATGTGTCTAGCCCAATATTTAAATTAGTTATAAATGACTATGTTTTGTATGGATTGGGATGTGAGGTCGGTATAGTTACACAACATAAGCGTGCACTCAGCAAAGAGCTGACAACAGTTGTGTAAACCTACCACAACTAATGTTTGTTTGCAGTACGTATACAATAGAAAACAATGCAGTTCATAAGGCGGTTATAATTTTTAAGCGTTTGATTATAGTGTGCACTAAGGTGACAATTAAATTGATTTAGAGGCACTTCTATTTGCCTTAAATACGGTGACAGTTTCCATTCTGCTTGCATGGCATATGAGTTACCAAAGGCAAATTAAAGCAACAATCCGCCCTCATATTTCTTTAAGGACGACATGTTTTGAGGCAGAAGCTATTTTATCCCTCATAATAATAGAGGCGAACTTAAGGAATTTTTGGCCTCTGTTTAGAATATGAAGGGCTATAAATGCCTCTAGTGTTTATATTTTCTGTAGTGATTGGTGGAAATCAGGGGGTCATATGGATCCCCTGATTTCCACCAATCAGGGTTTAGAATTTAGTTCATACTATTGAAAACAGTGTGAACAACAATCCTACTTATTGGTATTGGGACTGTAATTATTGATGTGATGTTTGACTTAGCAGTGCAGAATCATAGGAGAATTCATCAAATCGGCATTTTTGAATGGATCGCATGATGAAGAGGTCTATGTTGATCAGCCTGTCAGATATATGTGTAGCCAAGTTGTGGAGATCAAGTATATAAGTTGAAGAAAGCACTTTGTGGGCCTAAGCAAGCATGGTGGGCGTGGTATACTCACATGGAGATTTTCTTCTCGTTTGTACGTACATCAATGATTTAATTTTCAGTGGTAATACTCCAAGTATGTTTGCAGAATTCATGGAAGCTATGTCCAGTAAGTTGGAAATGATAGATCTTGGCCTCATGCAGTATTTTTATCTCTCAAGCAAAGTATGGAACATATATTTTGAAACGTTTTCGCCTAAACACATGTAATCCTATCAAGACACCTACCGAAATAAGGCTTCAATTGGATAAGTGTGACAATGGAGAGTCCATAAGTCCAACCCACCATCAACATTTGGTGGGTATTTTACTGTATCTAACTTTTACTAGACTAGATATCGTATGTAGTGGGGGTATTATCAGCGGATTCATGGAGAAGCCATTTACAATTTGCAAAGCGAATTTTATAATTTTTTTCTAAAAAGAAGCTTTAACGTATTAAGTATAATGTTAAGGAGTTACGTTTCATATTCACTATTTTAAATGTAGTTGTGTATTTTAAGCAACATGTAGTGTTGTCACGGGCAAAAGACCTATGTCTTTGAATTGATTTGAAAATGATAATAGGCTTTCCATACTTTTCACCAAAAAAATTCTAAAGTTTGTCCTTTAAAAGAAAATCCTCCTTTCGAAATTGGACAAAATTAACAAAGTTTCCTAAAATGAATGGGACACAACAGGAAGGACATTTATGCTTTTTGTTTCACAAGACAAGCATAATCAATACAAAAATGCAGGCATCATTCAGATCCCTTTCCATGCAGACACGATTCCCCCAACAATGAAATAAAATAAAAAAAATTGTTAAAGAAATGTGGAACACATGTAACATGCGTACTTGGTATCATCCACAGTCCCAATCCCAATCAGTAAATGTTCCACTCCATCCCCACTATTCGTTGTTATATATACACTTCACTCCATCTAAGACAAATTACACAAACAAAAGATAAACAAAACAAATAAAGAAAAATAAAATGGCAATGAAAACGGTGCCAAGAATCTGCAGTAACTACGCTGCTGAAGGATCCAAAGAGCTTATACTTATAAGCATGGAGCATGACTCGAGAGTCTGTAATGAACTGGAAAAGGATTTGATTGAAATTGATGTGAGCAACGTGAAAGATGAAGAGAGGATGAAGAAAGAGATTGTTGCATGGGCCAAAGCTGTTGCCAATTACTCCCTATTATATGCAACCTGTTCTCCACGCCAACTCAAATAATATTAGACCTTTTTTTTTTAATACTAATGTTCAAAATGTTTGTTTGCTGTTGGTTGTGCGACGATCTTGCCATTTACCATGCAACAAGGAGATTGTATTTTGGATTTCTCTGTTTTTTGCCTCTTTTGACAATCAATGAAACTAATATCAAAGCCACTGTAAAAGTTATCTTGTTAAATTGTTGTTTGCCGTTAGTTGTGCAATGCTCTTACTTTATACCATGCAAGTATGCAACAAAGAGATTGTACTATGAAATTCTCAGTTTTCCCCCTTCAACAATCAATAAAAAATAACATCAAAGCCTCTTTAAAAATCCTTTTAATTAAAACTCGATAAAACGATCCGGTTATGTGTCATTATCCCAAACTCGATAAAATGATGGTACCTCGAATATTGCACCACTTCAAATCCTTTTAATTAAATTGATTAACTAATGTAATATATTATGTCAAGTATATGTGTGTGTGTATATATATATATATATCCTTTTTATTTGAAATAAGATAGGTTAACACGTTATACCTTTTACATTGGTTAATGAGTGGGTATATTTAAACAAAATACATAACAGCCACTAGAGCATACACCTAACTCTATCAAAACGAAGACAACTGATGTATAAAATAAAAGTAAAATATAGCAAATAAATAAATGAATATGAATAAATAACAAACTAAAGAGGCATAATAATTTCCATGGTTAAAATTATAGCCTTAACAATATGATTGTGACAATTATGAATTTGTGTGTCTAGTCCAATTTTTAAATTAGTTATAATTGACTATGTTCCGTATGGACTGGGATATGGGGTCGGTAGAGTTACACAACATAAGCTTGCACTCAGCAAAGGGCTGACAACAGTTGTGTAAACCTACAACTAATATTTGACATATCTAAAGATAGGACTGTGAGTGCCGTGGGTTATACATTCGCGCATAGGTATAGGAAAAATATAAGGGGTTTGCCTCTGATTTGGGGTATCAAATGGCTCAGTACATTTAGGGTTCGCACGTGCCTATCCCATTTTCAATGGGGCTCCGCCCCTGCATGCACACATACACATGCATACCTACAAAGATACAATATATTTGTATGTCTATACATGTATACGCCTTGAAATAGGTTAGATACACACATGGCTCTGAACTAGGGGTGTTATGGTTACGGCAACCGTCAATTTTACCTTCAACCATAACCGCAGCCGTTGTTGATGGTTAGCAAAATTTATAACCGTTACCGTAACCATCTAACCGTTACAACAACCATTACCGTAAATTTACATTGTTATCCGTAAATAATTCAAGTTCTAACTTTTTTCTTAAAAATTATTTTGTTTATGTATGAAACAAACTATCCATGTGCATGTTTTCTATAAATTAAAGCGCAAATAATTTGTACATATGTTATTTCTCTAGCTTAAGTTATTAAAAAAGATATATTTTTGTATGAAATACTATAAAAAAATCATGTGCGGTAGGTATGGTTTATCGCGATTATCAAAATCCACAACCGTTAATTACCGTCACCGTTACCGTAGTAGACGATAACCGTGTATACGGTTAATGCGGTTTGATGGTTGAACGGGCCAACCGTAACAGCCCCAACAGAAAAAGCTAGCCTTCAATATTTGGAAATTGATTGAGACATATAAGGCATTGTAAATTCGACAAAGCAGCACTGTGTGATACCCACTCTTTTCTTTTGCTGCTGCCCCTTTTTGGTCTCATACTGTTAGCTCCTAACTTCTTAACAAAGACATGTTAAGTCCACTAATTGAAAAACATCGTAGCCCTATAAACCAGTTACCATTCTACGTGGCATGGATCTTAACCGAACAATTCCATCTAAGACCCAAAGCAAATTTTGGACCATATATATACACATGCATTTCTCAACTGCCCATTGTGCATTCCAGTGGCCATAACAATCCATCAAACCGTGCATTTCTACAAGGGTTGAACAACTCAAGCTCTTAAGAAGAGTAACTACTTGTTATTGTCTTTTATAATTTAAGCAATTGTACAAGAAACAAAGTAATATGGAAGCTCATGTCGTAGCGGTGGTAAATCAGTTTAGATCATACCACACTCTTAACTCTTTAGTCATTTCTGCGCATGTTACTTCTTCATTTTACATTTTATAAATCAATATTTATTAGTTTATCCTTTGTTGGTGGCCTTTCTAAACAACATTTCAAAGGTTAGATGAATTTTAGTCAACATAGAGAAAATATTATCTTGTTACTGCACTGCTATAAATGATGAACGTGTTCAAAGAATCCAATTACTAGGGGATTAAAGGGGAAATAGAGGACTAAATTAGGAGAAAAAGAGAGTTGAACCGCAAACAAAGACAGAATTTTAAAATGGATTTGATAGAGAAATTTAGTCGAAGAAAAGCAATTCATAATTTGGGACTTCCTGTTATTGTTTGATCAAACTTACTTTTAATGTACCTGCAGTTTACTTTTAATGTACATGCATATAATTAGATTTACACTGAAGATAACTTCAATAAATGTCAGTTTGTTACAAATTTATATAAGCTGGTCATTCTACAATTGTTGTGGTCTGGCCTCCATCTGTATATAATATTAAACATAACCGGTGACTTTAAAATGGATTGTTTTATTTTCTAAAATTATACTTAGCTACAAAAGTCATCGGTATAAGCTTTAAAACAATCAAGTAAATAAATTGATAACGTTTTAAACACCACTGGTACATTTCTAGCAAAATGGCGTTTTCATGGGCAAACGGCCTTTGTCTTTGAATCGATTTGAAACATGGTAACAAGCTTTCAAAATGGGTCAAAATTTACAAAATTTCCTAAAATGAATGGGACACCAAAGGAAGGACGTTTATTGCTTTGGCTTCGCAAGACAAACATGATGAATACCAAATGGAGCTATCATTCAGATCCCTTTCCATGCAGACACGATTCCCCTAACAATGAAATAAAATAAAAAAAATTGTTAAAGAAATGTGGAACACATGTAACACGCGTACTCGGCATCATCCACAGTCCCAATCCCAACCATAAAATAAAATAAAATAATTTGTTCACAGTTATAAATATACTTACACTCCATCTAAGACAAATCACATAAACGAAAGATAAACAAAACAAATAAAGAAAAATAAAATGGCAATGAAAACGGTGCCAAGAATCTGCAGTAACAACGCAGCTGAAGGATCCAAAGAGCTTATACTTATAAGCATGGAGCATGACTCGAGAGTCTATAATAAACTGGGAAAGGATTTGATTGAAATTGATGTGAGCAACGTGAAAGATGAAGAGAGGACGAAGAGGGAGATTGTTGCATGGGCCAAAGCTGTTGCCAATTACTCCGTCTTGTATGCAACCTATTCTCCACGCCAACTCAGAAAAGAGTAGACGTTTTCTTTTCTTTTTTTTCCTATGTTCAAAATGATTGTTTGCAGTTAGTTAACGTTGTGATTAGTGATAATTTCGATAAACAGAGCGACGATGTGCTGTTGCTATAGGATATAAAATGCCTAAAGGTTCAAATTCGACTGCTGTTTGCTGCTGAAGAACATGTTAAAAAATCATTAATTTGGTAAGTGCAGCAGCACTTTTAAGTCAAAGATTTGAGCTTATTTCAGAGTTCTGGAAAATTACTATTAGTGATCGAAATGTACATATGCATATCTTTGATTAGGATCTGAAAATAGTAGGAATTTCATTGCTTTACAGATAAGAATCATTGTATAAGTTGCTGCTACAATTTTTCCATGCTGCTGCAGTGAACTTACAGTCAATTTTTGTTTTTATTTGGGTATAGTTGGATATGAGATGAGAAATGATAAAGCCAAAATTCAAACATAAAAAAATATTACAACTTAAAAGTATAATTTTAAATCAACCATGACTGATAAAGCAAAAATATAATTAAGTATAATATTTTTGGTATCCCACATTCCTATTATTAGCTTGACTACTAAAAACACGGCAAATACCGGATATTGATATCACTTGAAAATATGACATAATAAATAATTATTTTATCAAAATCAAAATGTATTTTTAAAAAATATCATTAAATAAGAGCAAACAGATATGATAAATGAAATAAACAGTGACAAACACATCTTTTCTTTATTACAAAGTTTAGCATATATTTATTGGGCCAATTAGCCCAATAGGCGAAACATGTAACATGTTAGACCTATATATATATATATATATATATATATATATATATATATATATATATATATATATATGGGTGAAATCGGTTCGGTACCGGAACTTTATACTCAAAACCGTTACCGTACCGACTTTATATGGTAATAGAAAAATCATACCATTACCAACCAAAAGAATCGATTACCAATAGTTCGGTTTGTGGTTGGTAGAGGTCGGTAATAAGTTTTTACCGTTCACTAGTTTAAGATTTTTTTCTTTACAATATTTCACGTTAAATTATTAAATATTAATTTTTTTGTCATTATATTATTATTTATATATCCTATTTTACGTAGTCAAACATGCATGAAAACTTTATAGATGAACAAAAATACCATTTAAATTATACCGTTTCTAAGGTATATAATAAAAATTGCATTCAATCTTGTATCATAGTAGTGTTTTTCTAGTTATTTTATTAAATCATTACATATTAAAAATTATTCGTTATGTTATAAACTTATATGTGGTAGGTATGGTAATTACCATTCAATGCTCAATTACCATTACCGTACCGTATATTCTCATGTGGTTTGACATACCATACCAATCAAATTGGTTACCGATTGTTCGGTACCACTTTCGTTAGTAGCGGTTGGTAATGGCTGGTAAGTGGTAATATGGTAAAAATTTCCAGCCCTATATATATACACACACACACATACATACATACATATATATATACGCATATACATATATATGTAACATTTTAGTATCGAAATAACATTAGTCATTTTACATTTTACATTTTACAAATTCTTGTTTCGTCTACATGCTCTCCAAACATTTCAGATATATTGATTCACTGATTCACGAAACTTAACATGGTATCAAAGTTGTATATAGCTTAACAACAATTCAAGTAGCAATTCAAAGTTAGAAGTTTTGGGTGTTGTATTTGAAACCATCAAATAAGCTTCATCACTTGGTTTCTAGATTTCATCAGAGAATTTCTTTCCGTCATCTGAAATCAAGATTCAGTATCTCTGTGATGACATGCCAAATTAGATTGGCTGCATCAACAGAGATTTATAGTGAATACGTAGGAGATCGTCCTATTTCACTGTAACCGATCAAGAAGACCAAGAACTCATCACAACTCTGATAATCTCTTAGATTTTATTCTCAAGATTCAAGAAACCTTTTATTAATCATCATCTGAGACTATTCAGACTACAACAAAACTCTGAATAATCTCAATTCAAAGTTACAGGATAAGATAATTACCTCATATTCGATTGCCATCATCATGGTTGATCCAACTGCTTTTGACAATAATAGTTCAGCAACCTCAAGAAGATCTGAAGGGACTAAGGTCGTTGAAAAGCTTATAAAAACAGTTATAAGTCCTCAAAGCCAACTTATAATTGTTCATCTCGAAGAGAGTAACTATCTACTTTGGAAATTGCTAGTTGAAACAACAATCCAACGATATCGGCTTGATGGTACATTCTTGGAGCTCTACCCAATTCCCCAAAGTTCATAATTGGCAATCAAAACAATGTCATCAGCAATAATGAATATACATAATACTATAAACAAGGAAGACTGATAAGTGCATGGCTCTTATCCTTTATCAGTCCCAATCTCTTATCTCAAGTAATTGGATGCAAGACTGTAAACGAGATTTGGACCACTATAGAGAAAATTTTCAATTCCTAATCTGCTGCAAAGAGTTTCCACTATAAAAGATAACTGCAAAATTGCAAAAAGGAAATTTAAGCATGAGAGAATATATATAGTCAAGATTAAAAATCTATGTGATATGCTACAGGCTGCAGGAAGAAATATAGATGAATCTAAATAGGTATTATCACTTCTTAATGGCTTAGGTGATGAGTATGAGACTGTCGTAGCCGTAATAACATCTCAAAAGGTCACACCACCACTTGATGATGTTAATGTAATTCTTCTTGCACATGAAGCAAGAATTGACATCAAGAAACGATCTCAAAATGAGCATTCACTTATTTTTTGTTGTTCGTAACAAAGTAAGAGCCAAAACAATGGAGGCAACACACCATATCGGAGAGGAGGCTTTACTAAAAGAGGAAGAGGTAGATGGGGCAACAATAATAGACCCAAATATCAGATTTGTGGAAAGATTGGTATCATAGCATCAAAATGTTATTTCAGAAATAATTCAAATCATGTTCCCAATCAAATTGAAAACAGTTAGAGGGGGAAAAGCCCTAATACTAACATTTCTCAAAATCAACATGAAACAAGAAATCAGTCAAACAACACAAACTATAGCTAAAATGAAAGTGCTAGGGCAGATCACATACATGATGGCAATTGGTATCTAGATTCAGGTGCTACTAATCACATGACCAACAACTTAGAGAACCTCAATTTAGGAAACAAGGAGTATAGAGGTAAACAGTCAATAACCATAGGAGATGGCAGCAAGACAATACTAGTAACAATATTTTTGATATATGGCATTATAAGTTGGGACATCCTAGTGCAAAAGTTATCAAAAGTATTCTTGATAAAAGTAAATATCGTCTATGATAATGTTGCATTTCTTTATATTTGTACATACTGTTAGATAGGTAAACATCACAAACTACCCTTTAGTGAATCAATAACCATTTACTCCGAACCCTTTGAACTAGTAATCACTGACCTATGGGGTCCTGCTCCCATACACTCTAACTATGGGTACAAATACTATGTATCTTTGTTGATGTTTGTACCAAATATACTGTGATATATTTTATGAAAGAAAAATATGAAACTCGTGATAGTGTCATGAATTTTCTGAACATGGTTGAAGACCAGTTTAATACAAGAGCTAAACTTATTCAAACTGATGGTGGGTCTGAATATTAAACTCTAACTAGTTATTTTAATATAAAGGAATTATTCACGGAACTTCATGTCAATATACCACTGAACAAAATGGAATTGTATAAAGGAAACATACACACATAGTAGAATCTGGTTTAACAGCATTAGCACATTCTTCCCTACCATTAAAATTTTGGTCAGCATCTTTTAACACTGCAGTGTATTTAATCAATAGAATGCCAATAAAAGTGTTAAAAGATATGAGCCCACTTGCAAAGCTATATAACATTAAACCAGATTATCTGAGTCTTAAGACATTTGGATGCTTATGTTATCCATATCTTATACCTTACAATATCAATAAATTAAACTTCAGATTAAAACCATGCACATTTATTGACCATTGCATTAGGCAAAAGGGGTATAGATGAAAATGGTAGAATATTTATTAACAGACATGTAGTATTCAATAAAAGTATATTTTCATATAGCAGATTTGATATCAAAAGAACCACTAAAGTTGTTAACAGTAAAAACATAATACCTGAAATTTCAAATTACAATGATATGCTACTGCCCACTAATAATGGAAAGGCTGTTGACGCTCAAATTATAGACACCACAAGTAATGATTCTCCCAACAATGATGTCCTAGAGCCTCCCAGCCTCGCCGGTCCATTACCTACAACAACAAAAAAATAAAAAAAAATAAAAATAAAGAATCAGTAATGAAAGTGCAGTGCAATGGGAAAACACACCAAGTGATCTTGATAATACTGTACTAGTCCGTAAAGGCAGTACCGGCCAAAGAAGTCATTCAACCAATAGACTAGTCACTACTACTCGACATCCCATGATAACAAGGGCAAAAAGTGGCATATTCAACCCAAAAACCTACACTGCCTCAATTATCAATAATGAGCATTGTACTTTTGAGCAAGCTATTAAACGCAAACACTGGAAAAATGCAATGGATGTGGAATATGATGCACTCGTCAAAAACCAAACATCGGAGCTTGTCAAGTTACCAACCAATAAGAATCTAATTGAATGCAAATGGACTTATAGAGCAAAAAGAAATTCAGATGGCTCAATAAAGAGGCACAAAGCCAGACTTGTTGCTAAATGCTACATTCAAGAATATGGGTTTGACTGTAATGAGACCTTCTCACCAGTAGTCAAACCAACAACAATCAGATTAATCTTTACAATAGCCTTAAATAACAAGTGGAGAATCAGACATTTAGATGTGAATAATGCATTTTTAAACGGATTATTGCTAGAGAAAATATATATGATGCGACCAGAAGGCTACGTGCAGCATGCACAGTATGTATGCAAGTTAAAAAGGACAATTTATGGATTAAAGCAAGCCCCATGATTTGGTTTGAGAGACTGAAATCAGCATTTTCTTGCATGGGCTATCACTATACAAAATCTGATAACTCTCTGTTTACCAAAACTAACAGTAGTTCTATTATATATATTCTAATTTATGTTGATGATCTGATTGTAAAAGGTAACAATGATGCTGAAATAAAAGAACTGATACACTACTTAAACAAAGAATTCTCCATTAAGGACTTGGGAGATGTATCATACTTTTTGGGAATTCAAGTGCACAGAAAATCAAGCTCAGATTTAATATTGTATCAAAGAAAATATATTACAGAGCTACTGATCAAAACAAATATGAACGAAGCAAAGCCTCAACCAACACCAATGGTCTCCAATCAGCATTACTCTAAAAACAGGGGAGAAGCCATTAATAATACTGAGCAATACATGAGTGTTGTGGGTGCATTGCAGTATGCAACCATAACAAGACCTGACATTTCATTTAGTGTTAACAAAATTTCTCAATTTTTACAGGAACCAAAAGAAGAGCATTAGAAAGCTATAAAGAGGATCTTAAGGTACTTAAAAGGAACAACCAATTGTGGACATCCAAAAGGTGAAATAAATCTAAACATCATAGGCTATAGTGACTCAGACTGGGATGCAGATCCAAATGACAGAAAATTTGTCACTGGATATTGCATCTTTATTGGGAAACATCTTAATATCATGAAGCTCAAAGAAGCAGTCAACAATATCAAAATCCAGTGTCGAAGCTGAATACAGGAGCATAGCAAGTGCATCTGCCAAAGTTATATGACTACAATCTATTCTAAAAGAGATAAATCTATCCAATTCATCTATTGCTACAATATGGTGTGACAATCAAACACTAAAAGAAAATGCTGATTTTGCAGCGGACGAATCCGTCGCTAAACATGTATTAGCGACTGATTTGTGACGGATAGCACTGGTCAGTAAATTTCACATCGGTATTTTAGTTACCATTTTGCGACGGAAGTTAACATCAATTTTCCGACATTTTACCATCATTTGTCAATATATTTGAATTTAATTTTAAAATTTTTTACTGACATTTTACCAACGAATATATATTTCTTTAATATATATTTTAAAAAAATTCTGTCGGAGATCCCTTACTAAACAGCAAAGGATCAGAAGCGGATAATTTCAGCTTTTGTTTTTATTTCCGTCGGCAATCACACGTAGATTTGTAAAACCCACTCGTATTCCCTTTCTATTCCGTCGGTAAATGTTACTACAAAAAAGTACTAATATACAACTGACGGATGCCAATGTTAGTTTAGATACTTAGTTAAATGAAATAAAAAATAACATCATTCATAATAAAATAACAATGTAGAATATCAATTAACATACAAACACAATACATAATTAAGTTGCTAAATTCAATACATAATCAATATTTTCATTACAATTATGGAATAACGAACGACAATGTATGTTCCATAGTGAAATTATACAAATATCGAATACAAAAACAAGAATAGCACGCAAAAGCACCAAAATTGACTCGTCAAAGAACGCAAACCGCCAATGGAGATGTTTCCAACCTGGATTTACATGGTTTAAGATAAGAATTTCATACAATTAAAAGTTACAAGGTTTTAAATGGAAATAAAATTCATATTTGACTTACATTATACCTAATATCACAATCATTTAATCAATGAATTTTTATTTTTGGGTAATCAACAATCACGAGTTTGTAGCATGAAGATTTACGATAGAAAATAGAGTACCTTTAACAGCTGAGCTGTGGCCTATCTTGATGCACAACGTTGATCAGACTACAATACTTCTTACAGGAGGTTGGTTCTTGCCTGTGGGCATTACTCACATAAAATGCAAGGTAGTGAACTGCTTGATCGTCTCCACCACTTAAAATACAATAAGCAGTATAAGATACTGATAGGCAGTGGTTTTTAATTTCAGAAGCATGAAGGCAGTTGACACCAGACATGTGTACAGACTTGCAAACAAAAACATGAGATAGTTCGTTGATTTTATAAAACGATGATTTTGAGTTTGTATGTTGTGCCGTTGTGGTGACTTATTTTTGGTCAAGGACTTCCACCATCTGCCTCCTTGGCTTCCTCTTCCTGTCTGTGGCATCGATTATAAGCGACAAGTGATTCTAAATTGAGCTCCTAAGTTTTTTGCATGAAATCTTCAACTGTTTCGGTGAGATCCCAAAATGTAATATCTCCATTTGATGAACCACTAATAAGGAGATAAGTATCTCCAACTCTAACTTCATCTGCAACGTTATACAGTACTAGGTTGAGAGACAAGCCCCAACAGTTTAATTTTAGTTATTTTCAGAACACTACTTTTGGTGCTTTATTTCAAATTATAGCATGTAAACTATAAACAATATTTCATGGTTCTTTTTAATCTGTAGTTCAAAACATAACAATTTGTAGACATTCATTTGTAAGACTCTGCAATATAACAATAGCATAATAAACAGAATATGAGACATTATCTCATGTAAACAATTACATTGCAATAAGAAATGATTAGTTAAAAATTTGGTGAAAACCCAAATACATCATTGAGCAAACCAAAGACGGCTTATTAGAATGTAAATGGTAACTTCAAGGTGTTTTAACATATAGTACGCTTTTTAAGATATAAATAAGCTTTTGTATGAATTTGGTAGCATCAGTAGACCATGATTGATAACACCACAATGAATACAAAATTCACCTTCGTTGCGCGAAGCTGGAGGAACAACTAAATGTTGCAATGCCAAAACCGGTGAAGTTTGAGAAACCAATGAAGCAATATCAACCCTGAAAATCTCATTAGAGAGGAAAAAACCATAGCTGCAGAAACTATGGTCGTTAGTATGAATTGGGACATAAAATACTGTACACTTTGCGGCCAAAACCCCATCGAAGCTTGTTTTCACCATGGCTAAGACCCGGATATAGCGTTGATCTGTCACCTATCTCCAAGTCAAAGTACTCAAGCTTAGTAAATTTATCCATTTTTTGAAAAGTATACTTCATTTTTTGTTCCCTTGCTTTCAGATCTTTTGTTTACTGCCTGTTCGGATTTTGTATGGAGAGATGTATCCTAACTTCGACCAACATTTCTCAGTGTGTTTACACTCAACTGGAAAGAAGACTCCTAATTCCTAAATCTGAAGTCTACACACATATGTTAAGACAATAGATTAGATATGTTACTAAACATAAACTAGCTATAAAATAACATAATGAAAGTTGTCATCACTACGATATAGATTGCATACCGGCAACCCCAAAAAGTGATGCAGGAAGTGCAAAATATTGTTGCTATAGACCAAAAATTATCTCTGACAACAATTTTTTTGGGTTGCCTTTTGTGGCGTTGCCTTAGAGTCAAAAGTAACGTCTTTGCTACCCTAAGATAACATCGCTACAGGTGTGTCTACATGTACTAAATTTACATAAAATGTGGGGCCCACTAAATTCTAAATCTCGGGATCACAGAATCCCGTTGTGCCCCTAAATTCTATAGTCCGGTTCACGGAATCCTGTTGTGGGGCCCACATGTATTAATTTATGGCAACACTATATCATAGCTACTGTAACATTTAACATTACAAATTAATAACCAGTAACACAAATACTATTTAGTCAACTACAGAATAACAAAAAATAGCCAATAAATTCAGTTTGAAAGAGTACTTGCAAACACAGCCGGTACTAAATTCATGTTTACATCAAACTAAAACAGTTTCAAATTAATAAAGCGCGAGCCTCCAGCGCATTCAGTACCTCTACTGCCTCCTTCACCTGCAAAATAAAGCAGTTACAAAAGTCATGCATTTCAACAAAATTCTTTAGTACAACCAATGCATTTCAGCACAACCAAAGTCATGCATGCCTCGGCTACAAACTGATGCAATGTCTCATTTACACTACAACACAAAATGGAATACATACATGACTCAAATGCATTTCAGCATAAACTATGGCCATAGTATAACTGACTTGCACTTCAGCACAAAGACATTTCAGCACAACTATGGCCAGAATTGCTTTTCAGCACAGAGTGCATTTCACAATCTATGACTAAGTTGCAAATTGATGCAATGACTCAGCTTGTTCAAAGCACGAAGGATATCAAGGAATGCAATAGTATGCCTCAGGCACTAAAAATTTAGACATGCCGCGACTCGTTCAAGTACAAACTCAACCATTGCATCAATTACGAACTGACATGATCATTACTGATTGAAGAGGAAATAAAATTCTTAAAATTCTGTAGCTCATTACTGAAGCATCAGTCTTGAACATGATCAGTTACATACCAGCATTCAACTACATAATTGTAAGAATTAGACAAATGCTTCAGCAAGTGGAAATTATAAGAATTCTGAAGCATACCACCAGCCAATCATAAAAATAAGCAAAAATACATACCAGCAGTATGTGTTTGTATACGATCTCCAATTTGCACAATTTGTAAGGGTCTTGGACTCCAAAAACATGAAATTAAGAAGCCATTTTTTTCAGTTTGCTAGGTGGAAGGCGGATTTGTCTTATTGGGACATCATCTCTACATCAACGAACAACAAAATCTTGATTTCCCATTCCATAAGCAGGTTGGATATCATTCAAATCTTCATTTTCATATTCTCTTTCGAGTTCACACCAGTCTTTCGGCAATTTCTTGATAACATTGTGGCACATCTTATCAATTGGATCTTCTATATAAAACACCTGTTTTACTTGTGAAGCCATAACACAAGGATCAAATTTCTGGCACAATCGATTAAAATTGACACGAGTCAGCCCATATAAATCTTTCCCCTCTTGGTACCAACAACATTTAAATAAAACCACACTAAATTCTCCCTAATAATCTAGTTCTAATATTTCTTCAATTGATCCATAGTAATTAACTTCACCAACCAATGGATTTTGATCTTTCGAACTCGCAAAGCTAGTAGTCAAGGCTATCAAAAATACACCACTATTTTGTGTTGTAGATTTGGCATCGCTGAACCTTGTACAAAATTTGTATCCATTGATAACATATCCAGTAAACCGCAAGGCTGTTGGAAGAGGCCCCATTGCAAGCAGTTGTACTTCTTTTGAAATGTCCTCCTTTTTCCCAACCTCTTCCTTTAACCACTTCGAAAATTCTTCATTGTGTTCTCTCTCTCTTTTATATATTTTTTTTGATGATGCATGACCATCAATTAAAGCTCGATGTTCCCTAGAATAAAGACCAAGTTAATGAAAGATAGAAACAAATTTCGCTGGATCTATTACTAAAGCTGAAACTGAACATATCGAAAACAATTATGTATGAATGAGAACATAGCTTAAGTACAAATCATGCCTGAAATCCCTGAAAGTGCTGAAACTCGGAATTTACAACTAACACTACGTGAGTCTAGAATCAATAACATGTTTGTAGATTGTTTAAAAGAACTGATTTTGCTGGCAAAAGGATAACATCAAAATTAGTTTTTTTAATAGTTGACATCATTTCACAAGCTACGCGAAGAATATTATTACTGATGTTAACCAAAGTAGTCCACTTTTCTTATTAAATAAACCATTGTAAATTTTAATTGCATAAAATTCCATCTGCCAGGTTCAAAAAGGAAAACATTATTTATTATGAAAAAAGGAACAAAATAACTAATAAAGGATTCATAAAGATAGGAATAATACTTCAATATTTACCCAAGTAAAGTCTCTATTTTCTTGTTACCACAATTGAATAGAATGTAACGGTGGCATTCCTTCCATTGAGAATTTTTAAGATGAATAGTTTTTCCATCTTTATTTCTTCTTGTGCCAATAGTACATTCCAGATTTTGTGGACATGTTTCAAATTGCATTTTTCCTGCTCCATCGCCACAAAAGTACCTTGAACAGAATATCAAACATTCCTCTACAAGATAACCTTCAGCAATGGACGCCTCGGGTTTACTTTTGTTGCGAACATATGATTCCAGATTACAAAGATAACGCTCAATAGGAAACATACAATGAACATATGTAGGTCCACCATATTCAAGTTCCTTCCATAAATGAACTAGCAAGTGCACTGTAACACCCCACCTCCGCCAGGGTGTCTTTTGCAAGCACTCTGACTTTGGAGGGGCGTTTGAATCAGGTAAACATGCATAATGATATATCAAGGCAGAACAAGAACATATGTATATATGTAAACAGAGTAAATAAGATAGGTAAAACAGCGGAAGATTTCAAACTATTTCAAAACAAGTCTGGTACAACATAACTTTCCAAATAAACAAGTCTAGATAAAAACAACATCAACTGAAAAACTGAAATACATAAGTACTATCCCCAAAATAAGTGATAACCATAGCTAGCTTCATGTCGAAACCGTACATGAGCTGAAATCCCACAAGCAAGCAATCTGAAATCCAAGCTAAGCTCCAACGTTCCCACCCTGAGAACCTGAGGGGGGGGGAACGGAAGAAAAGAGGCGAAAGAAAAACAGGTCAGTCAAAAAGACTGAGTAAGCCCTACTACAATCAATGTAAACTGATAAAGTTAACTGGCATGATGAAAACTGAGATGAGCATAAGGATAACTACATACTGGCATGATCGATAAAAGGTGTCATCGCATAATCAGGTTTAAGGTTTTGCACCACAGGTGTACTAGCAAACTAACATGACTTGAATAAACATGTATTGATCCCTTGGCCCAAGCTTTGGCCCAATAACATGAAGTGACCCTAATACGCGGTCCAACCAAACGGTCTAGTCGATCGGCTCCCTATAAGCCTAACTCGTCACGTGTTGGTGTCAATACGGCCCAAACGTAATTGTAGTCAGACTGTGCAGGGTCTCCCGTTGGGTGTATCAAGCCCTAGGGTGTCAACCCCTGGACACCATAAACATAAGTGCACAGTCTCGATCTACTGGTACCCGAGCATGTTTTCCCCGGCTTCGGACTATGTGCACGACCATAGTCCGCCCGGAACTACACCGGCGTACCACTCTGCCGTCGTTTTTGGTCACTTACCTCAAGTCCAGTAATCGTGCCCCCACCCTAGCCTAGTCCCTAGGGTCATAATGATACAAACTTGGGATTACTGCTGGAGTGGACCCCCATTGCTAGGATTTTCTAGTGGGTTAAGTACGGTTTAACCCTCTTGCTAATCATGGATTAACTTGGTTAAGTGTAACGATGAGTTCACGACTTAACCCTGATTAATCTACCAAGCCCAAATTGGTTAAGTATTAAGTGGACCATGACTTAACCCTAATCATGAGGCATTAATTAATTAACGTGCCTTAACCTCTCACATTAGACTTCGTTGCGGTTACTAGTTAAGCCGGTCGGTTCCGGGTAGCTTTATACCACAACTTGGTCTAACCTCGGGTTCAAGGTACAACATGACCAACTTCTCACATTAGGTCCTATTGTTTGTAGCAACTAGTTAAGCCGGTCGGTTCCGGGTAGGTTTACGCTACAAACTCAACCCAACCTCGAGTTGGTCACACTTATATTTTCTAAGTGTCATGTCCATCATGTTTCCAAAACATGTTACAAGTTTTCAAGAATTTGGGTAGACCTAACTTAATAGGTAAATTCCCAATGGGTAGACCTAACTTAATAGGTAAATTCCCAATCTTATGTTTTTATGTCTTTTAAGTTTACCCAACCCCAAACGCAATCCCATCGCTTACATATCGCAATAGCGCATAAAGGATAGAAAGAGGGAACTTGGCATAATCATGACATAAAGGTGTTGAAGCCACAAGTTTAACATGGTGGCATATGAAATGTACATATATTCATATACTTGCATATTACATTTTTAGGCCTCAAAAGCATGCATAAAACCAAACTTAGCATATTGGTGATACATGGTGATAAATGACATGTAGAAATGGCCATAAGTTTGCATTTAGCCTCACATGCAAGTTATCATAAGGGATATGATAACTTACATGTTGCCAAAATGCAACCTTTAGCATAAAGCATGAAGCTTTAAGCTCATAAACCCAAGATAAGCTTGCATAACATGATAACATGAGCAAAATGATCAACCCAAACTGGCATAACATAACTTGCATATCATATGACAAACTTGCATATCAAACTTGCATAACATAACATGATAAACTTGCATATCACAACATGGCAAACTTGCATAGCATAACATGGTAAACTTGCATATCATAACATGGCATACTTGCATAACATAACATGATAAACTTTCATATAATGGTCAACCAAACTTGCATCATTCATTTAACGTTAGAGTTTAAATATGAAAGTAGAAAAGGGCTTACAATGCTTATGAAGACTCAAATGAGTATAAGCAAATATAAGATTGAGACAAAGCCCTTATGCAATCAAATAAACCCAAAATGCAAGCTCCAATAGAAAAACCCTTGAGCAAAAATGATCAAAACCCTTGCTTTATGATGTAAATATGGAAACTTGACTTGAATGCAAGCTAATGACACTCATACAAGCTTGAAAACACTTGTATGCATGGAAAATATCTCATAGAAATTTATTTAGGAATTTTATGAAGAGAGTGGAGGCCATGAGAGGAGTGATTTTGCCATAGTTTAGTTGTAGGGTTGATTAATGATGATTTAGGGCTAGCTTAGGGGCTTATTTATAGAGATTAGGATTAGTTCTAGCCTTAGGATTAAACCCTAATTCCAATCTCAGCCCTCAAAACCGAATCTGGCCCCCAAACTCAACACAACCCCAAAATGGTGCACAAGGCAAAACTGCCCGGCTGAGCCAAGTCGACAGGGCTGTCGACTTGGGTCCAACCAAGTCGACTCCCAAGTCGACAGGGCTGTCGACTTGGGTGCTCTGGCGGGAATTTTCACGCCTGGCCCAATCTAACCCTAATTTCCAAATTCAAACTTGAATTTGAAATCTGTTTTTACTTTGAATTTTTCTGAAAACTTCGTTGGGCCTTAATCGGGTCATACGGACTCCGATTTTCGAAAACTCGGACTCTATTTCGCATATTTTTCCGAGACGAACGCAATGGCATAGCCCGTTTCCCTTGATTCAGATTTATAAATTAAATTCTGCCTCGATTTACGTTATAACAGGTTATTGAAAATACGGGTTGTTACATTCTCCCCTCCTTAAAGGATTTCGTCCCCGAAATCTTCAAGTTAGGAAGAACGTATCCTACCATCCAACATCCATCTACTCAAAACATCATCCACGAGCAATCATTGTCCTTACAAGATTCTAAATGTTGCATGAACATATGCAAAGGTGTGTGTATATGTACTTATCTAATGCAAATATCATCAATGCAAATTATGTTAGTGAAATGAATCCATATGTATGCAATTCCTAACATAATATATAACATCTACATGTGTGCTCATAACATACATCCATATGCAACATCCATTTGATAACACAAAAAATTTCATCCATGAATAAGCGTAAACACTCATGCATATGCAATATGAGGAGTGTGTGAGCCGATCTAGTGCCTACTGTGTATAATGCATCCACGAGTAACCACTTGCAAACACTTGCAACCACTTGCAACCACCAAGCATAACATGTTTCAAACACATGTTTCATCCAAAGGGTTTCTACCTAAGGTTCTCATGACAAGATTAACATGATAAACTAGATAAACATGGATAGCAAAGAGAAAGATATGCTAACAAAGAAAAGAGTTTGAGAGTGTACCCTCAAAAAGGAATGGATAAAGCCCACGCATCTTCTCCTCGGTTTCCCAAGTTGCGTCTTCTTCGGCTTCACCCCATTGAACCTTCACCAACTTGACCTCTCGATTCCTTAGCTTCTTGGTTTCCGTCCCCAAGATACGAATCGGAGCTCTCCTCAAGGTAGCCTCTTTCTCCACTTCCACATCTTTCAGAACACTTGGCTCAACAACCTCTGCTGATTCATGTAAAAACTTCCGGAATGCGAGACATGAAAAACATCGTGTACTCCGACAAGCTTCTCGGGCAACTCCACTCTATAAGCCATTTGCCCGATCCTCTCTATAATAGGGAATGGTCCAACAAACCTCGGTGCTAACTTCCCAACGGCTCCAAATCGGACCACATTCCGCAAAGGAGAAACCTTCACGAAAACCATATCCCCAACATCAAACTCCAAATTAGTTCCTCGCTTATCAGCATAGGATTTCTATCGGTCTTGGGCCGCTTTCATCTGTCTCCGAATCAACTGGACCTTCTCGGATGTATCTCTGATCATATCAGGCCCAAGTATAAGCTCATCTGTAGTCTCCCACCAACATGTAGGCGACTTGCACGGCCTCCCATATAAAGCTTCAAATGGTGCCATCCCTATGCTGGCCTGATAACTGTTATTATATGCAAACTCAACAAGAGGAAGATGGTCTTCCCAAGTACCACCAAAATCCAGAATACAAAGCCTCAACAGATCCTCGAGTACCCTATTCACCCTTTCGGTTTGACCGTCCGTCTGTGGGTGATAAGCCGTACTTAGATTCAACCTCATGCCCATAGCTTCTTGCAAGCTATTCCAGAATTGACTTGTAAAGATTGGGTCACGGTCACTGACTATACTAGAAGGGACTCCATGTAGTCTCACAATCTCACGAAGATATACAGACGCTAGCCAAGATGCGGTCCTCTTGCTCTTCACCGGAATGAAATGAGCACTCTTCGTAAGTCTATCCACAATAACCCAAATGCTCGTATTCCCTTTCCTTGACCTTGGTAGCCCATCGATAAAATCCATGGAAATACTCTCCCACTTCCATAGTGGAACGTCTAGAGGATGCAATAGCCCACCGGGCTTCTTCGACTCGGCCTTAACTTGCTGGCAAATGATACATCTAGAGACAAACTCTGCCACATCCTTCTTCATCCCAGGCCAAAAGAAAATGCGCTTCATATCTTTAAACATCTTATCTCCGCCCAGATGTATAGTCAACTTAGAGCGATGCGCTTCCTCAAGAACTTTTCTTACTAAATCTTCTACCATTGGAACACATAACCTTCCGTCTCTTCTCAGCCAACCCTTGTCATCAATAGAATATCGAGCGAGATGACTAAACGCCTCTCCTCGAATCAGCTTATCCATAATCTCAACTATCTGAGGGTCTTCTTTCTGCGAAGCCCCAACTTGATCAAGAAGGGTAGGTCTGAGTTCCAGAGATGCTAAAGAATCGGTCATCGACTCAACCGCCAAAGAGAAATCAAAGGTTGCCACATACTCTAAATTCTTCATCTCAATGAATAGAGGACTCAGAGTCAACCTTTTTCTACTCAATGCATCTGCTACCACATTCCCCTTGCCAGGGGTATAAGCTATCTCAAAATCGTAGGACGCCAAGAATTCCATCCATCTTTGTTGCCTCAGATTCAGATCCTTCTGAGAAAAGAGATACTTCAATGACTTGTGATCGGTATAAAGCTCAAATCTTTCCCCCAGAAGATAATGGTGCCAAGCCTTGAGTGCATATACTATTGCTGCCAACTCTAAGTCATGAGTGGGATAATTCTTCTCATGCACTTTGAGTTGTCTACCGCCAAAGCATATCACTCTTCGTTCTTGCATCAGAACAGCTCCTAACCCCGTGCCACATGCATCGGTGTATACTGTAAATAACTTCCCTCCATCGGGCAAAGCTAGAACAGGTGCTGATGTGAGAGCTCTCTTGAGCTTCTGAAAAGCAAGCTCGCATTCTATGTTCCAAGCAAAAACTAAATTCTTCTTCGTCAATTTAGTGAGAGGAGCAGAAATCTTCGCGAAGTCCTTGATGAACTTCCAGTAAAAGCCTGCAAGACCTAGAAAACTTCTCACTTCGGTTGCATTCCTTGGAGTCTTCCAATCCTGAACTGCAACTACCTTAGCGGGATCCACCGCTAAGCCTTGCTTAGATACTATATGCCCAAGGAATCTAACTTCCCTTCTCCAAAAGTGACACTTGGAGAACTTAGCCTTCAACTGATGCGCTCTAGGCGTATCCATCACCTCCACGAGATGCCTTGCGTGCTCTTCCTCATCCTTAGAGAAGATCAGAATATCATCTACGAAGATCACGACAAACTTGTTCAAGAACTCCCTAAACACCCTACTCATCAAGTACACGAAAGATGCGGGTGCATTAGTCAAGCCGAACGGCATGACAAGCCATTCGAAGAATCCATCTGGAGTTCTGAACGCAGTCTTGTCTATACTATCTTCAGCTACCCTGAGCTGATGGAATCCAGTAGCAAGATCAAGCTGAGAGAAAACAGAAGCACCGATAAGCTGGTCAAAGAGATCATCAATCCTCGGTAACGGGTGTCTGTTCTTCTTAGTCAGCTTATTCAACTCTCGATAGTCAACACAAAGTCGGAGAGAACCATCTGCCTTGGTAGCAAATACCACGGGCGCTCCCCATTCAGATATACTTCGTCTAATGAAGTTCTTCTCAAGCAACTCTTTCACTTGCTTACTTAGCTCCCGCCTTTCACGCGGAGCCATGTGCCGAACGGGCAAAGAAACCGGCTTTGCATTATCCACCAGATAAATGCGGAAATCAATCTCTCGCTTAGGGGGCAACCCCCTAACTTCATCGAAAACATCCGGATACTCTCGAACCACTCTCACAGTCTGAAGAGTTTCCATTGACGAGTCGAGTGATTCAAGATGGCACAACATGACGGGACCTCTCGGATTACAAGAAATTTCTAGGGTGTTTCCGAGGCGAGTCACGAGCCTCACAACCCTATGCTCACAATCAAGGATGGCTCCATATCTGGACAACCAATCCATGCCCAATATCAATCCGTATCCCCTAAAACCAAGAACATAAGCACTACACAAGAACTTTACACTCAGTATAGAGATCCTCAAATCCCCACATATCATAGACAGATGGGCGGAACCCCCAACAGGATTTGAGACACAGACGGGATCATCTACCAAGCTAGTACTAAGGTGCAAACTATCAACAAGATCAGATGAGATAAAGCTATGCGATGCACCAGAATCAAACAAGGTACGAACTGGAAAATCAGAAATATATACAAGGCTCTCAACAGAAATACTACCTCGATCGGGAACTGGAGCGGCATTGAGAGCATGAACTTGCCCTCCTGAAGGTCTAGCACGCTGAGTCTGACCCTGGCCTTGCCCTTGCTTCTTCGGGCAATCCTTACCGAAATGTCCAGTTTCGCCGCAGAAAAAGCATTCACCATTCTTCCTTTTCCTCTTCTTACAATCCTTAATAAGATGCCCAACTGAACCGCAATAATGGCACTTCCCCTTGTTGTTCTTGCCCTTGTTGTTGTTCCCCTTGTTGCCTTGACTCTTGTTCTTGTTCTTGTTCTGATTGCCTTGACTGCTCTGACCACTTGGATTACCCTGATTTCCTTTCCACTGGGAATCAGTCTTCTTGGCTTGAGTATCATTCATCTTGATCTCTTTCTTGACATCTCCCTGAAGTAACGCCATATCAACCAAGCTCTCAAACGTGGCCCCATGGGGAATATGTGACATAGCCAATCCCTGCAACGGCTCATTCAATCCTCTAGCAAAACGAAGAGCCTTCTTCTGAGGAGTATTCACCATATCCAAGCCAAAACGAGCTAACTAATTGAACTTGTTCACATATTCTTTGACAGACATATCTCCTTGTTTCAAAGTTATGAACCTCTCCATTTGCAGATTCTCCTCAGTAGAAGATAGAAACTTAAGCACGAACCTTGCCCTGAAATCGGCCCAAGTCTCAACAGGCCTAGTACCATTGGTGACTTCCCACCAATAAGCGGCTTCATCCTTCATAAGCCAAACCACCAACAAGATCTTCCTCTGATCGTCTAACCCAAAGATAGAAAATAAATCCTCGATCTCTTTCAACCAATTTCTGGCCTCTACAAAAGTCTCAGTGCCTTGAAAGTTCTTGTAACCCATTGCTTTGAAATCTTTGCAAGTCTTTGCGAAGTCAGCTTGAGGATGCTGAGGGGGAGGAGGAAGAGGAACCTCAGAAACAGGAGGAGGAGGAACATTAACTACTGGAGGAGGAGGAGGAACATCGGCGGGGCCGGCTTCGGTCGCCCTAGCCTCCAAAAGTCTCCTATACCAAACAGGTACGTGTACTCCCTCCGGAATAACAAAGTTATCGGCCATACTGAAAACGAAGAAAAAGACAGATTCAGAATGGAGGAAAATTGAAGGAAATTTGCCAATGGCTTTTTGGGGAATAGCCTTTAAAATAAACTAGACTTTTCTTTGGAAAATACTTTATACTTGGTTTTGAAAATAGTTTTCCAAAAGTTTCAAAAACCTTTTTGTTCCTTCTCGTAAACCATATGCTCTGATACCAAATGTAACACCCCACCTCCGCCAGGGTGTCTCTTGCAAGCACTCTGACTTTGGAGGGGCGTTTGAATCAGGTAAACATGCATAATGATATATCAAGGCAGAACAAGAACATATGTATATATGTAAACAGAGTAAATAAGATAGGTAAAACAGCGGAAGATTTCAAACTATTTTAAAACAAGTCTGGTACAACATAACTTTCCAAATAAACAAGTCTAGATAAAAACAACATCAACTGAAAAACTGAAATACATAAGTACTATCCCCAAAATATGTGATAACCATAGCTAGCTTCATGTCGAAACCGTACATGAGCTGAAATCCCACAAACAAGCAATCCGAAATCCAAGCTAAGCTCCAACGTTCCCACCCTGAGAACCTGGGGGGGGGGGAACGGAAGAAAAGAGGCGAAAGAAAAGCAGGTCAGTCAAAAAGACTGAGTAAGCCCTACTACAATCAATGTAAACTGATAAAGTTAACTGGCATGATGAAAATTGAGATGAGCATAAGGATAACTACATACTGGCATGATCGATAAAAGGTGTCATCGCATAATCAGGTTTAAGGTTTTGCACCACAGGTGTACTAGCAAACTAACATGACTTGAATAAACATGTATTGATCCCTTGGCCCAAGCTTTGGCCCAATAACATGAAGTGACCCTAATACGCGGTACAACCAAACGGTCTAGTCGATCGGCTCCCTATAAGCCTAACTCGTCACGTGTTGGTGTCAATACGGCCCAAACGTAATTGTAGTCAGACTGTGCAGGGTCTCCCGTCGGGTGTATCAAGCCCTAGGGTGTCAACCCCTGGACACCATAAACATAAGTGCACAGTCTCGATCTACTGGTACCCGAGCATGTTTTCCCCGGCTTCGGACTATGTGCACGACCATAGTCCGCCCGGAACTACACCGGCGTACCACTCTGCCGTCGTTTTTGGTCACTTACCTCAAGTCCAGTAATCGTGCCCCCACCCTAGCCTAGTCCTTAGGGTCATAATGATACAAACTTGGGATTACTGCTGGAGTGGACCCCCATTGCTAGGATTTTCTAGTGGGTTAAGTACGGTTTAACCCTCTTTCTAATCATGGATTAACTTGGTTAAGTGTAACGATGAGTTCATGACTTAACCCTGATTAATCTATCAAGCCCAAATTGGTTAAGTATTAAGTGGACCATGACTTAACCCTAATCATGAGGCATTAATTAATTAACGTGCCTTAACCTCTCACATTAGACTTCGTTGCGGTTACTAGTTAAGCCGGTCGGTTCCGGGTAGCTTTATACCACAACTTGGTCTAACCTCGGGTTCAAGGTACAACATGACCAACTTCTCACATTAGGTCCTATTGTTTGTAGCAACTAGTTAAGCCGGTCGGTTCCAGGTAGGTTTACGCTACAAACTCAACCCAACCTCGAGTTGGTCACACTTATATTTTCTAAGTGTCATGTCCATCATGTTTCCAAAACATGTTACAAGTTTTCAAGAATTTGGGTAGACCTAACTTAATAGGTAAATTCCCAATGGGTAGACATAACTTAATAGGTAAATTCCCAATCTTATGTTTTTATGTCTTTTAAGTTTATCCAACCCCAAACGCAATCCCATCGCTTACATATCGCAATAGCGCATAAAGGATAGAAAGAGGGAACTTGGCATAATCATGACATAAAGGTGTTGAAGCCACATGTTTAACATGGTGGCATATGAAATGTACATATGTTCATATACTTGCATATTACATTTTTAGGCCTCAAAAGCATGCATAAAACCAAACTTAGCATATTGGTGATACATGGTGATAAATGACATGTAGAAATGGTCATAAGTTTGCATTTAGCCTCACATGCAAGTTATCATGAGGGATATGATAACTTACATGTTGCCAAAATGCAACCTTTAGCATAAAGCTTGAAGCTTTAAGCTCATAAACCCAAGATAAGCTTGCATAACATGATAACATGAGCAAAATGATCAACCCAAACTTGCATAACATAACTTGCATATCATATGGCAAACTTGCATATCATAACATAGCAAACTTGCATAACATAACATGATAAACTTGCATATCATAACATGGTAAACTTGCATAACATAACATGGTAAACTTGCATATCATAACATGGCAAACTTGCATAACATAACATGATAAACTTGCATATCATAACATGGCAAACTTGCATAGCATAATGATCAACCAAACTTGCATCATTCATTTAACTTTAGGTTTTAAATATGAAAGTAGAAAAGGGCTTACAATGCTTATGAAGACACAAAAATATGACAAAGCCCTTATGCAATCAATTAGACCCAAAATGCAAGCTCTAATAGAAAAACCCTTGAGCCAAAATGATCAAAACCCTTGCTTTATGATGTAAATATGGAAACTTGACTTGAATGCAAGCTAATGACACTCATACAAGCTTGAAAACACTTGTATGCATGGAATATCTCTCATAGAAATAACTTAGGAATTTTATGAAGAGAGTGGAGGCCATGAGAGGAATGATTTTGCCATAGTTTAGTTGTATGAGTGAATAATGTTGATTTAGGGCTAGCTTAGGGTCTTATTTATAGATTAGGCAAGTGTTTTAGGCCATTAGATTAACCCTAAATTAGATTAGGACCATCAGATCTCGGAAGCTTCCAGAAAACAGCCCTAAAACACAGCCAAACCCTAAAATGGTGCACCAGGCCAAACTGGCCGAGCACCCCCTGTCGACACCCAAGTCGACAGGGCTGTCGACTTGGGCCTAACCATGTCGACTGCCCAGTCGACAGGGCTGTCGACATGGGTGGTCTGGCGGGAAGTTTCCCGCTGCGCCCAACTGCCCTAATTTTCCAAATTCAAACTTGAATTTGAAATCTGTTTTGAACTTGCAATTTTCTGAAAACTTCATTGGGCCTTAATCGGGTCATACGGACTCCGATTTTCGAAAACTCGGACTCTATTTCGCGTATTTTTCCGACACGAACGCAATGGTATAGCCCGTTTCCCTTGATTCAGAATTATAAATTAAATTCTGCCTCGATTTACGTTATAACAGGTTATTGAAAATACGGGTTGTTACATTCTCCCCTCCTTAAAGGATTTCGTCCCCGAAATCTTCAAGTTAGGAAGAACGTATCCTACCATCCAACATCCATCTACTCAAAACATCATCCACGAGCAATCATTGTCCTTACAAGATTCTAAATGTTGTATGAACATATGCAAAGGTGTGTGTATATGTACTTACCTAATGCAAATATCATCAATGCAAATTATGTTAGTGAAATGAATCCATATGTATGCAATTCCTAACATAATATATAACATCTACATGTGTGCACATAACATCCATCCATATGCAACATCCATGTGATAACACAAAAATTTTCATCCATGAATAAGCATAAACACTCATGCATATGCAATATGAGGAGTGTGTGAGCCGATCTAGTGCCTAACGTGTATAATGCATCCACGAGTAACCACTTGCAAACACTTGCAACCACTTGCAACCATCAAGCATAACATGTTTCAAACACATGTTTCATCCAAAGGGTTTCTACCTAAGGTTCTCATGACAAGATTAACACGATATAGATAGCAAAAGAAAGATATGCTACAAAGAGATCGGGAAGATAAGCAGGATATACTCCTTTCAGATTACAAGAAATCCCTTCCTAACCCAACCCCAATCCTATAAAAGCCCAAAAGGTTTAGTCAACCTAACGGACCCCTTCAAACCTTGACATGTGTTACTAGCCAATAAGTCATACCTCCCGACAGAAATAGGACCGAGAATGGGACCGAGAGGATATACGTAAAAAGATAACATGCGAGTAAGTTCCATAGGAAAATAAGGATCAAGGATATACTCTTAAAAAGAGATATGATGCGCGTATCTAGCCTTCAGTCTTCTAAGTCACGTTTCCTTGAGTTTAACTCCACTGTGCTTTGACCGTCTTTTACCTCATGATTTCTTAGCTTCTTAACTCTTATTTCCAAATATGAGTTGGAACCCATTTCATTGTCGCCTCTCGTCTTCCTCTTTCACTTACTTTTCCATCATTCTTGGCTTAAACATAACCATGACCTCATGGTTTCATGCAAGCTCTCCAAAATTCACCAGTGAATCCTGGATCTCGTTTACTTACCATAAAGTATTCCACGCAGCAGAACTTTTCTTGGAAATACCAATCCACGTTGCCAATTGCTCTTACTAACGTGATTTTCTATAACTCATGCTTGAACGAAATGAACCATCCGCCTGTGAATGATAGGCCGTACTTAGATTCAGTTGCTTGCCCATGACTTCCCGTAGACTATCTCAAAACTGGCTAGTGAAGATTGAGTCATGGTTACTAACTATACTTTAGGGAACCTCGTGCAACCGCTTTATTTCTTGAAAGTAAACTGTCGCTAGCTATGATGCAGTCCTTTCGCTCTTTACCGGAGTGAAATGAGCACTCTTCGTGAGTCTACCTACTATGACCCACATGCTCTTATTCTCTTTCCTTGACCTAGGCAGTCCATTCACGAAATCCTTCGTGACGCTTTACTACTTCCATTGCGGGGACCTCCAATGGATGTAATAGCCCACCGGGCTTCTATGACTCGGCCTTTAACCTGTTGGCCCAACATGCACCTTGGGACAAACTCGGCCACCTCCTCGAGTGATGTGCCTCTTCAAGAGCCTTCTTTCTCTCATCGCGTCTTAGCCATCCCTTGTTATCTATAGCGAGGTGACTTAACATCCTGCCTCTAATCAACTTGTCCATGATCTCGACTAACTGCGGGTCTTCTTCCTGCGAAGTCCCTACTTGGTCCATAAGGGTAGGTCTAAGCTCAAGGGACGCTAACTAACTAATTAAACTGAGAGAACTTCTTACTTCGGTTGCATTCCATGGAGTCTTCCAATCCTGAACTGCAACTATCTTAGCGGGATTCACCGCTAAGCCTTGCTTAGATACTATATGCCCAAGGAATCTAACTTCCCTTCTCCAAAAGTGACACTTGGAGAACTTGGCCTTCAACTGATGCGCTCTAAGCGTATCCATCACCTCCACGAGATGCCTTGCATGCTCTTCCTCATCCTTAGAGAAGATCAGAATATCATCTACGAAGACCACGACAAACTTGTTCAAGAACTCCCTGAACACCCTACTCATCAAGTCCACGAAATATGCAGGTGCATTAGTCAAGCCGAACGGCATGACAAGCCATTCGAAGAATCCATCTGGAGTTCTGAACGCAGTCTTGTCTATACTATCTTCAGCTACCCTGAGCTGATGGAATCCAGTAGCAAGATCAAGCTGAGAGAAAACAGAAGCACCGATAAGCTGGTCAAAGAGATCATCAATCCTCGGTAACGGGTGTCTGTTCTTCTTAGTCAGCTTATTCAACTCTCGATAGTCAACACAAAGTCGGAGAGAACCATCTGCCTTGGTAGCAAATACCACAGGCGCTCCCCATTCAGATATACTTCGTCTAATGAAGTTCTTCTCAAGCAACTCCTTTACTTGCTTACTTAGATCCCGCCTTTCACGCGGAGCCATGTGCCGAACGGGCAAAGAAACCGGCTTTGCATTATCCACCAGATAAATGCGGAAATCAATCTCTCGCTTAGGGGGCAACCCCTTAACTTCATCGAAAACATCCGGATACTCTCGAACCATTCTCACAGACTGAAGAGTTTCCATTGACGAGTCGAGTACTTTTACTCCAAACACTTCTTGAGATCAGTAGTGGAGAAGAAAATGAGCATCATGGCTCTTATACCCTGCAATTTTCCTTTCTTTCTTGTTTACTTACCGGCTGATATTAGCTGCACAACCATAAGGAAGTTTAGCATTCTCCAACACCAAGCAAAATAGTTATTTCTCCTTGTTCATCATCAAATATGGCAGCCCTCATCTCAAGGTAATTCCCATCAGTTGATAGAATCGGATGAAGGACCTCCCTGATGCCTATCTCTTGTAAATCATGCCGAGCATTTAAATGGTCTTTCGACTTCCCATTAATGTTTAGTAAAGTACCAAGTATGTTATCACAAATGTTTTTCTCTATGTGCATAACATCAAGGTTATGTCGACATACATTTTGACTCCAACATGGTAAATTAAAAAAATTTGACTTTTTTTTAAAAGGAGATTCATTTTTTTGCTTCTTGATCTCTTTCTCCCAAAAAATATTTTCATAATCAGCTAACTATTCTTCAATGTCGGTCCCGGATAAAATACCGGGAGGTGTCCCCATTTCAATTTCACCATTGAACCTTTTCTTATCAAACCTCCACTTGTGTCCCGGGTCTAAAAATTTCCTATGATTCATGTAGCAAAATTTTCTACTATGTTTCAAGTAAGTTGAAGAAGTCTCGAAATGGCATTCGCGACAAGCTAAATAACCTTTCGTGCTCCAGCCGGATAACATTGCATAGCCGAAAAGTCGCTAATTGTCCATAACATGCTTGCAAGTAATGTGAAATCATCACAAGTGAAGGCATCATAAGTTTGTATGCCAAGATCCCATAATTCTTTCAATTCTGCGATAAGAGGCTGCATGTAGACATCAATGTAATTGTTAGGAGATTCTGGACCAGGGATAAGGGTCGAAAGTATCAAATTTTCTGTCTTCATGCATAAGCAAGGTGGAAGGTTATAATTTACCAATACGATCGGCCATGTGCTGTTTTGTGTAATCATTGTACGAAAAGGACTAAATCCATCAGATGTTACTCCTAACCTGATATTTCTGTTTTCTGCTGAAAAATGAGGATAATTGGCATCCATAGTCTTCCATACCTCGCCATCAGTTGGATGTCGAAGTCTGCCATCATTTTTTCATCCCACTGCATGCCAAAACATAAGTTCTACGTACTCCTTCGACATAAACATCATTTGTAACCTTGGTTTTAGTGGAAAATAATGCACCACTTTTGCTGGTACTTTGTGAATCTGCTTATCCGGTATAACCCACTTTGAAAATCCACAACTTTTGCAGTAATTTTCCTTTTCATTTTCTGCCCAATATAGCATGCAGTCATTTGGACATGCATGTATTCTTTGGTAATCGAGGCCTAAATCTTTAATGATATTTTTGGTAGCATTGAAAGATAAAGGGATGTGGGCTTCTGGAAAAGCTTCTTTCATCAACTCTAATAAATCGTTGAATGCAGACTCGGTGATTCTATGTAGGCGTTTTAAAAAATAAAGCCTGACAATGAAACTTAATCGCGAAAAGTTATTACACCTAGGATATAATGGCTGTTTTCCCTCTTCAACATGTTGATGAAATTTTCTAGCATCAACATCTATTTCATTTGACCCATCAGAAGATCCATCTTCATTGTTCAGCATATTTCCATAAGTATGTTGCAACATCTCATCGAGATTATCTCCAAAATTTATTCCTGCTTCACAATCCATATTGTTATCGCTCCTTTCAGGATCTAAACAGGAAACTTCACAAATCCATTTCATGTACAATTCAGATGGACCATTCCAAATCAGATGGTCGTAGACTACTTCTTGACAATGCCACTTGCGATTATGACACTTTTTGCAAGGGCATGTAATTTCATCACCTACTGCAAATCTAGAAAAAGTATTTCGAATAAAAAGTTTCACTCCACTAATGTAACCTTTACTGAACTTAGGAAGTTCTACCCATAGTTTTTCCTCGTCGTTCATTGAGTGATACCTTAAAGCAGTAAATTAGGCACAAGTAAAGCAGTGCATTACGCAACACAACAATCAAATCAGAAAAAATTGAAATATACATTGATTGATACCTGAAGCAGCAGATTAAACCGAAGCCCTAACTGAAATCTGAAACCCAAACGAATCCCAATTGAAACACCGAAGCCCTAATTGAACTTGAACTCAAACCAGCCCTACTCGAATCCTAATTAAGCTTGTAAACTTGAACTTTTAGCCCTAATTGAACTTGAGAGTGAGTGTGCGAGAGGTTGAGCAGCGGAATACTTTGTTAAATTTCGATTGAAACTTTCAATATTTTTTTAGCTTTACCCCCTTTTTTTTGC
The DNA here is from genome assembly GCA_030737875.1 of Allium sativum. Taxonomy (NCBI): domain Eukaryota; kingdom Viridiplantae; phylum Streptophyta; class Magnoliopsida; order Asparagales; family Amaryllidaceae; genus Allium; species Allium sativum. The sequence goes on along the minus strand of CM060924.1, from coordinate 602,997,680 downwards.
TTCCAGCCGTAAACATTAATTCACGCGCGGATTACTAATCTGGACTAAACATTTTTTCACATGGATCGCAAACCTGGACCGTTGGATCATGTTGACGCAGATTGATAATTTTATTCACGAGGCTACTGCAACACATGCTGATATATATGCTAACGCATTTAAGCGTGCGTTGCAATAGACAAAAAACAACATAGCAATGACAACATCGTCGCTAGCAACCCTATGCATTTTCGTTGTGATAGGCCATCTATGGCGTAGTGCATGCAGCTGCTAAAAATAACAAAAGCCAAGTGGTCCAGTTCTAGTTTACCTCATCGGCCATGCATGCTTTGAATTGAATAAAATAACATGAATGCACTGAATATTAAATTTAGCAAAAAAAAAACTCTGCACAAATAATTAAGTTTTCACAAGAAAAAGATCTTGGAGCAATACATACTTGAGGTTTAGAAGCTTTTAAGAAAGAAAGATCAAAATCAGTTAACACAACATGGCCATCTTCCGGAAGTAACATATCCGCAGGCTTCAAATCACGACATATTATTCCTATATCATGCAAAAATATAGATTAACCCCTATATGAGAATTTTTTACTTAGACGACCACTTTGGTTCGGAGGAACAACTTGAATCTATGTATACATAATCATTCAGAGATGAAATATACATACCTAAACAATGAAGATATTCCATCCCAATTATGACCTCTGTAGCATTCGATGGTCACAGCTGATGAGGAGAAGAAGTGGATAGCCAAGTGATGAGGAGCGGGCCTATTCGATGCCGATGCTCGCGATTTTGGGTTCGATTTTAGCGTTGATGCTCACTACTTTGGGTTCTGTTTTGATGTTAAGAACGGAGAGCGAAGAGAGGGGACCGGAGAGCTAACAGCGAAGAGCGAAAAGAGGAGCGAAGCGATGTTGATTGGGATTTAGGGTTCAATTTTGATTTAGGGAAGTGGATTGGAGGCGGATATCAGTAGAATTAGAAATGCAGCATACGGATAATTTTGGAGCCAAAATTTCACGTTTTACCGCCTAAATTTCAGCTAAATTACTACGACGTGGAGGAATTGCAATACGGACCTATTACAAATATAAAAAGAACTGTTAAAAAGAACATTTTCTACAACGACAAAGAAAAAAGTCTTAACTGACATTTATCACCATTTTCAAAGTAAAATACTTGTTAAAATAAGCTTACTATAACTTTCTAAATGAACTTTTTCAATATTTTAAAATTCAGAAATTCGATTATTTCGTGTTAAACAATAATTGTTTTTATAAATTTTTTGATTTATTTCAAATTTATTCAAGATGATTTCAAAATTTTAAAATTTTCAAAATATAAAATATAATTTTCAACTATAATTATAAAATATAAGTATCAACTATAATTATCAACTAAAATTATTAAATACAATTATTGAATATCAGATATCAATTCATAAGTATTAAATTTTATTATTATTATTAAATAATTATTGTAATAAACTGATATTTTCATTATTTAGGGGAATAATTATAAATGAACAATTTAAAATTTGGGATTTAGAATAAAATATACTTGCATACTGACTGAAATTTTTGATGAAAGCAGAGGACTTAATTAAGAATTTAGTAATTACATTGGTTATGAGAAAAGAATATTTTGCTAATTCTAAATAAGCAATGATTATAAGTTATCTATTATATAACGTAAATTATTATTTATTATTACTTATAAATCATTAATTTAAATAAACTAATTATTAATTATTGAGCATGTTAGTAAATATAAAAAATAATCCTAAAGTTTATCTTAGAAAAATAATATAAACTTCTCTTGCAAATTTGTTGGAAATCTACTGCAAAATATCTTCGATAAATATTTGTCGGTATTCTGTCTGGATTTGCAGCGGAAAATAGCAACATAAATTTTTCGTCGGTAATTTGACGCAAAATGGAACGGTTTAGCGAGGGATGATAAAAGACGAAGGTAATAAATAGAAGAAAAAAAAATTGAAAAACCAAAAAACTATCCTTTATAGACCACATGGAAATCCGTCGCAAATTAGTGACGGAAACTTCTACTTCTAAATATTTGATGCTAAATCAATGTTTTCTTGTAGTCAAAGTGATATATATATGTCTTCAAACCCAATTCAGCATGCCTGAACCAAACATATAGAGATAGACATCTATTTCATTCGAGAGACAGTAAAAGAAGGGTTACCATCAAAATGTTCATATCCTTACCAAGGTACTATTTGGAAGGAATTTCATAAGACCCCGGGATGAAATAAAAATCCAGAAGGCTGATGCATCTGAATTTTCAATTCTAACTCAGAAGGAAAGCCATCTTTCAGGAAACCAGACTTCTCTTCTAGTTGCTTTAATTGAAGCTCTGAGCTACTTAACGAAAGTCAAGTTAACTCCATCAATAACAACAATCGCGACCCCACTAGCCTAGATCTGCTTCAATCAAAGCTACAGAAGTCGAAGAGAACATTTTGCTATCATCAGATCTGTTTATCTCCAAGAATAAAGAAGATCCAGGGTTTCAAAACCTAACCCTAGGTTTGAGAGGGGAGAAATAAGAGTAAACATATATGATGAATGAAATAAACAGTGGCAGCCGCATCTTTTCTTTATTATAAAGCTTAGCATATAGGCTTTGGGCCATTTAGCCCAATAGAAAAAACATGTAACGTATTAGACCTATGCATATGTTAGCCCTATGTAACATTTCAGTATCGAAATAACATCAACCATTTTACATTTTACAAATTATTGTTTCCACTTCATCCTCTCCAAGCATTTCAGATTTATTGATTCACGAATCTGTACAAAACTTAACATTAGCAGATTTTAACATCACTTAAAATAAGATCTAGCAAATAAACTTCTTTTACAAATTCGTAATGTTTATCTACAAACACTATTAAATGTTAGCATCGTTTAAAATAGGCCTAACAAATAATTTTTAATTAATCATATAAATAAACATTCAAATATAAAAAAATATTGCAACTTAGAAATATAGTTTAAACTGCCAATAAAAGATTTCTATGTAAAAATATCGTTAACGATTTCTACAAATTATTTTTTATTAAGTGCGCTAAATATGTACAGTTTAAAAGAAAGTAACTCACGGTGAAGAGCATATGCAGTAACACTCGTACGCACACACGCAAACACACACACACACACACATACACACACGCGCGTGCACACACACACACACACACACATATATATATACACACACACACACACGCACTCTCCCTCCAATCCAAAATATAAGTCATTTTAGAGATTTACATAGGAATTAAGAAAAAATTCAAATGCTTTTTTTTTACTCCATTTTTCATGCAAAGTCAAGTTACTTTCTCTATTTCCAAGCACAAAAAGTGGTTGTTAGGGTTTCCAAAGCAGCCACCTATTCACATGAGCCAATAAAAGTACTTCATGGCAAGTAAATAAAGTGGGTATAATTTATTATAGGTAAAACCGTCTTATATTTTGAAAAACAAAAAACTTCACAAAATGTCCTATATTTTGGACTGGAGGGAAAGTGAGTGAGAGAGAGAGTGTGTGTGTGTTTCTATATATATATATATATATATATATATATATATATATATATATATATATATAGAAAAGGGGTCGAATATTTGGACACGAAATTAGACACAAACATAGAGACACAAAGCCTAAACCATTGAATTTTTTGTTTTTATATGGAGAAGTGGAATACATGAGGTGATCCAATGGTGCAAATCAAATGTGTCACCATTTGTGTCTAAATAAATTTTCCCTTTTGAAAATGCTTTTTTGGTAAGGCTATATTGAAAATGCTGATACATACATATATGTATACACAAACACACAAATACATGCATATATATATATATATATATATATATTGAAAATGCATATACATACATATACACAAACACAAAGATAAAATATGTATGTATGTATACAAAATACATACACACATTTAAGGCGATCCAAAGGAAATCAAAACCATTTCTACGGTTCCAAGCCTTTCTCAATTAAAATTTCAATGAAATTATGTTCATTCGTTGATAAGCCTCATAATAAAAGGGTGGTGCTAAGGGCACCCCATTATGTTCTTCTTAATACCACGACTAAAGAATACCACAAGAGTTAGTATTACACTCTTCTTAATACCGCACACTTAAAAAATAGGGGCTACCACACTGTTTATCCTATTTCTATTTCGCTCGATATTCGCTTGTCTTCATTTGTAAAAATGATCAACGAGCTAACCCTTAGATCTATAACCGATCACCGAATTCGACGCCGCAATATACAAAAGCCGTGAATAATGTTTGAATTAAACAAACTGAAGAGGAAGTGAGAGGTTAGGGCTTTCAGATCACTAAACGATTGAGAGATTACAGTACGAATTTGAATTTTTCCCGCAAGAAATGTGAAGAAAACAACAATTACGAAAGATTAGAATATTTTGATTTTCTTACTACATGATTAGATCGGCAAATAATGATTGAGTGAGAGATTAAAATGGAGAGGTAATGTGGTATTAAGAAGCATACAAAATTTAATAAGTTTTATTTTTTAATTGCGGTATTAGGAAGAACATATTGGGATGCCCTTAGCACCACACTAATAAAATTTCCTCTTACTACAACAACCAGATCAATGAATTACCCCAAATCGAAAAGATCCATATAATTTGAGAACTAATCTTCAGATCTACTCTTCTAGTGATAGTCTCGGCGAATTCCTCTTAACAATTTCCAAATTCATCTTTCTCAAATCAGAGACATCTGGAAAACGCTACCACTCAATACGTTTTCATATCAGCTCGCTTCTCGGAGTCTCCTCACTAAAGATCAAGCCACTGGTGAACTAGCGAGATAAGGTAAAACCGATTTAATCGAGACAATCCAAACCACATCTTTGTGGTTCTCAAACCGATCTTCTTTAATTCAAGCCACTGTTCAACTCCGCTTCGATTTACGAAAGGTAACAGTATCAAGTTTCGCAATTTTGGAGTAATCTCTACTTGTATTTGGTGTCAGGGTTTGAGATTCGGCATCTTGGGTTTGCTTGATTTATAGGAGGTTTAGATCTATCCTATATTCTACTACTTAGTAGAAAATTAATTTTGAAAATGTTTTACAATTCGGATGTAAAACGAAACAATTTTCTTCTGATGCACAGTCTTTACACGCATGATGCATCTTTGGTTATAACCCGACTTGCACTTCTGGATTATTGGGTGTAAGTTGAAGTCGTATGTTATCTTGATCACATAATTTCGAAGGATTACAAAATGGATCGGAATTTAAGATTATTTGAGTATAATGTTTTTGGGTTATTCAATTCCTGGCACTGCAAATTTATGTTCCATAGTTTCTTAAAGCACAACCAACATGGCATGTTCAGTTACTAAACAAGCCACGGAGCAACTAGGTGTGGCTTGTTCAGTTATTCGTGGTTAGTCTGTGGCTGGTTTGGAGCTCGTTCGTGGCTGGTAAACTAAACAAGGGTTGGTGCTTATAAGGGCAAAGTGTTTGCCATTATAAGTTTATAACAATAAACTCTTTTCTGTTATAAGTTTATAATGGCAAAGAGTTTGCCGTTATAAACTTATAACGGCAAACACTTTTCCGTTATAATACATAGTCGTTGCACCCAACAGCTAGTGCATATCCTCCCCTATATACAAACCTACCTCCTTCTTCTTTCATACAACCACTCCACCTTCTTCAACAACAAAAACTGTCTTCTTCTGCACCCAATCGAACCGGAAAAAAAACTACAAACAAGAAATCCATGTCCAAACCGCACTCGCCATCATATGCCATGCAACGGTCAGTCCAATAGCATTAATCGTTGCAGCCATCTCACGAATATGGCTACTCGTCGTATTCAAATTATCCATACCGACCACTATACCAACCGTTCGCTCCTCCTAATTTTCCTCCCATCCATTCTACAACCTCGGCATAGTTTTACCAACGACCGCCCATGGTAGGCGTGTACAACGATCATTCGTCGTATATGTCAGTGATGATACAGACCGATCAAAGTCAACAACCCCACCTAACTCCGCAATAGACCGAGGTTTGTGACCGCGAATGTATGCAAAATCTGCAAAGCCGTTTTTCGTACGGGTATGTCTCTCCTATTAATGAAGAAAATGTTGAAACTTCAACGGAGGAGGCGGAGGAGGAAGATGCAAATGAGGATGTGAATGCTACAAATTTTGAAGAATGTAATCAAGAATACGTTTCACCTATCAGTCCCGAATTTAACCAAAAGAAAACGAAGTGGAAGTCTTTAAGCAGCATTTTCAGTAAACGACGCCAAACCGAAGTTGAATCAGAGCCGGATCCCGGAATAGAAGACATTGAGGATGAACATGCTGAAGGGGAAGGAACAACAGCGGATGGAAGAAAAAAACAATGTAAGTTAACTTCCAAGCAGTACGTTTCACTTGCTAAATCGTGGATACGCATTTCACAAGACAACATTGTTGGGAATAATATGAAAGGTCAGAAATTTTGGGAAAGAGTTGCAGAGTTTTACAATTCGTTGGAAGCGAGGAATAGAACATGGGGATTAGTTAGAGACGGTTATAGAGTTATGAATGCCGCATGTCAGAACTATCTGGCAATACCGACAAGCTAGCAAAACAGGCAGCAAAGCGGTGCTGCACCTTATGACATTGTAAGTACCATAGATTACGTTTAAAACTAACTTACTATACTATGGTTGATTAGTTATAAATGTCATACACTCATATAGTTTCGACTTTGTGTTACAGATTGAAGAGTCATGAAAGGCCTACCAACAAAAGTATGGACTTCCATTTAAATTTAATGGTTGTTTCGAGCTTCTATCTAGTTTGCCTAAGTGAAAGAACCCAAGCAACTTCATGTTTGAGCAGCAGAACAAAGCTAGAAGGATGAACTACTCTGATTCTAGTCCAGGAAGTGACCCGAGTTCGCAAGAAAGAAACCCTTTATTTGGAACTAGTGACGGACGACCTATTAGCCAAGCCAAGTCAATTCAGCTGGAGCAACGCGGTGCAGAGTTATCTAGATTTATGGAAACAATAGAGAATTCAGCTAGGATGACAATAGAGCATAGAGATCAATTTTCGGTGCAAAGAAACCGCAGCGACGAAGAGTTTCAAAAGGCAGTTAGGGATGATCGAGAGCTCCACAGACAAGCACATACGGAGAAACAAGCCATGCTACGAGAAAAGCAGGAGGAGAAGAAAGCATTGGTACGAGAGAAGCTGGAGGAGACAAAAGCTATGCTACGAGAGAAGAATTATATTAAAATGATTACATGTGATTTTAGTAAGCTTTCCCCTCTACAGCAAGAACTATTAACTGAGCAGCTTGTCGAGTACAGAAAAAATAAAGGAAGCGGAAGCGGTAGTGGCTCATATAAGGACTAGCAATGTATGTTGGGTTAAGTTGTAATATGATTGCGAACTGTTTGTAGTATTTATGTACTGGTTGGTGTTTATGTACTAGCTATGTAGGTTGAGGTGTAATATGATTGTGACTTGTTTGTAGTATTTATGTAGTAGTTGTTGTTTATGTACTAGCTGTGTATTTTGGGTTGAGTTGTAATATGATTGTGACCTGTTTTTAGTATTTATGTACTAGTTGTTGAAATAATGATACAATCTACAATATGACTGGAAACCAGATTTATTGACCCAACTACACACTGATACATAGTACTCTGATACATAGTACACGACTACACGCTGATAAATAGTTCACGACATGAATTGACCCAACACTGAGGAGATATTTAAGTTACTAGCTAAGTTCTAGTACTAACTAATGATTCCGACCATTTAATCCTTTATGCGTCCTCAAATGTTCCACCAACTGGTCACGCAATTGGAAATGCGCAGATTGATCTTCAATGTGTTGAATCATATCAAAATATTCTTCCATTGAGTTTACATCTTTATGTGGTTTTGCATTTGACCCCATAAACATGTTAGGATAATTAGACTTTTGATTCTTATATCCGCCTCTTTCAGAATCCACAATCATGTTATGTATTATTATACAAGCATACATGATTACAGAAAGCACTCTTGCATCATGAAAACGAGTAGGATTTCGTAAAATATAAAATCGGGCTTGTAAAATACCAAACGTACGTTCGATGTCCTTTCTGTAGCTAGCTACTTTTTCAGTGAAATAACTTTCTTTGTCATTTGATGGTACTCTGTATCCTTGCATCAAAGTTCTCCACTTTGGGTATATTCCATCCACTAGGTAGTATCCAGTTTTGTGTTCGATATTACCAACTTTATATGAAACATCTGTTGACAGTCCGTTAGCAAGTTTTGTGAAAAGATATGATTGTTCTAAAACATTTAATCATTTATAGAACCTGGGACTCAAAAAAAAGCAAGCCAAACCCATAAATTGTCTGTTGCTACTGCTTCAAGGATCATTGACGGCACTTTCTTATGTCTGGTGAACATTCCTTTCCATCCCGTTGGGCAGTTTTTCCAAGGGCAATGCATGCAATTTAAACTTCCAATCATACCTGGAAATCCTCTAGCCTCTCCCCTGCGTAATATCCTGCTTATATCGTTTGGTCCAGGCGTCCGTAGATACTCCTTCCGAACTGTTCAACAACTGTTTTACAGAATTCTTTCAGACACTCTATTGCTGTTGATGCTGCGATTATGAAATATCCATCCATTTGGTCACCAGATGTTCAATAACTTAACATCGTCAACGCCGATGAAATTTTGATATGGGGCGAGTGGCTGATTTCTTGTGCTCCGTTCAGTCTATAAGTGAAATATGGGTTTGACTAATGAAGTTTAAGATAAATTTTTGAGAAAATTGCCAGATTCATACGATAACGACGGCGGAACAAAGTTATATCGTAGGTTGGATTGTCGATGAAGTAATCCCCCATTAGTCTTTCATGTCCATCCTTGTAGTCTCTCTTATACCGCCGGTCAATCCGTCCATGCATACTACCTTGACGGTTGTTCATTGAGCCTTTAGCAAAATAATTGGAATACCCAACCATTGCGTGTTGTTCCAGCTCCTCCTCCGTCTCTTCCTCCATTTCTAGTTCGGAATCATCAGTTTGATTCATGACTTCGTAGTAATGGTAGTATAGATTTGGATCCATTGCTTGCTTTTTTATAAATTTAGTTTCGTTGTTCTCCTTGAGTGTAGACGTAGGACAGATATATATAAGCAAGGATGGTTGGAATAATATCTCAGTCATTGAGTAGTCAAATCGGACAGTTGTTGTGATGTGAAAGGTTAGAAATAATGGTTGGCAATACATATAGGCAAGAATGGTTGGCAATAATGGTTAGGATAATATCTCTGCATTGAGTAGTCAAATTATTCTAGCCATATTTTTTTGGCAATAATGGTTCCGACGTAAATGGTTGGGATAATAATGGTTCCGTCATTGAGTAGTCAATTCGGACAGTTGTTGTGATGTGAAAGGTTGGCAATAATGGTTGGCAATACCTGTAGGCAAGAATGGTTGTCAATAATGGTTGGCAATAATGGTTGGGATAATATCTCTGCATTGAGTAGTAAATCATATCTCCAATATAATAAACTCGATATAAAATCAATTATATCTCCAATATAATATTAACAACAACATCATGGCTTCAGTGTTCACCATCATGGCTACGGTGTGTGCTACAGGAGAGTAGTTTGTCACAATAAAGTAGGATAAGGAGATACAACAGTTTGTAAAGATACAACAATAAGCATAAAGATACAATAGTTTATAAAGACACAATAAATGACGATAGTACATGCGAACTAGCTCAATTAAAGCATGGAGTAGGAATTAGCAACTTCATTACATTGCATTTTACGTTTAGTCTTACGGGAGTCGCATGATGTTCAATCGGAACTGGTTATTATCACTTCAAACACATCTATTCTCTCGTTCTTGTTCGTTAGCATATGCTATTCCCCGAGGACACAAAGGTTGGTTTATTCATTCCGTGTAATTGCAGCCATTTGGATAGGCTGGACATCGCTGCATTCGCCGACCTATATTGTTGCCCTCTGCTCTAACCACAACTTCAACCGCGTACCCGCAGTAGCAACGAAATGGATAGGAATCAACTACATGTTCGTGCAGTGGTACATGAAAGAACTCTGCTTCCTGCGTTGACTGAGTCACCGCCTGTTTAGATGATACTTGAACAGGTTGGACTGGCATACGGAGGTTTCATGTGGAGGTTGAACGTTCACCTGTTCGTACAACGGTTCAGTTTGCGATCTCATTTGGTTAAGGAACTGGAATTCGTCTTCAAGCTCCTATAGCCTCATGTCTCTGTACACCTGTTCTTCGATCTCATTTTGCAGACGCTTGTGATCGGTACACATAGATTATCGAAACGGTCGAAGATGAGAACATATTTAAAACAAATCAAGCAACATTTGATTCTCGCTACCTTTCCGAGTATGGTGAGGAATTTGTTGGTTACAAAGCGTATAAAATCCGCTACAGTTGGTTGACCCGCTACGGAACTGAGTAGGCTTATGGTATTATGATTTTATGGTTGTTTTACTATATACTTAATTTGATGTTTGTACGTAGAATTTGGAGGTATCTGTAAACCTTGTTATGTTGGTGTGCTATTTAAGAATTTTGCATTTCTAAACGAGAAGAGGGCAATCTTGTTCAACATCAAATCCAAACGTTAATACATTCCAAACAACACTTACAGGAACTAGAACAACAGAACATACCGGCTCTACACAAAAACAGTCTCTACACAGAAATACAGTCTCTACAAAAAACCAAATACAGTCTCTACACTGAAACATAATTTGAATGTACACAAAATACATCGAAAGTACATGATAGTGTTAGTCAAAAAATACAGAACGCCTACTCAAACAATAGGAACATACAACTGACAATTGCAAAAACGTAATACATCGAAAGTACATAATAATGGTAGTGAACAGATACAGAACGTCTACTCAAACAACAGGAACATACGACTAACAACTAGGAAAACGTAATACATCAAAATTACATAATAGTAGTAGTCAACAAATGTAGAACGTCCACTCAAACAATAGGACCATACAACTGACAACGACAAAAGTACATAAAAGTGGTAGAAAGTCAGTCGTCCGAGTCGTCTGAATGTGTACGTGGACGTGTGCGGCGCCGATAAGGTCTCTCATCATCACCAACATATGGAGGCTGACTCGACCTAGCACTAGACCTATGATGGTAATACATCTGCAAGTCCTACAATCTCTTGCGCTCTGCCTCAAGATGGGCCTCTAAATGCGTCAGATGTTGTCGTGCCTCCTCTGCAACACGACGTAGCTCAGCACTATAGTAATCTAGGCTACGCCTATGCTCTACATAGCCTGTATGCCTAATCCCCATCTGCATATCATACAGTTCATGATATGATATCTGTGTAGGGTCCGGGTAATCGTGATGGGCCGGAGGATGATACATGTCAACGCAACGATCTGGTCCAATGGTGGGCACTGCCATGGTCCAACCAAAATGACTGGCGGCCGCCACATGATCATATGCACGAAATCTCTGGCTGGGTTGGGTAATATCCTCGACAATAGGTGGACGTATGCCATGTCGTATAGTAGATGGTCCTACTAAATCAATCGATGCGTGAAACACCCCACATCCGTTAGTGTCACTCACAAAGGGAATGCACTAAGTTCTGTGGAGCATTTAGGGTAAAAGATGCAGATAAATTACAAGACAGACATAAATTAAACAGCGGAAAATAAAACTTTGCTTTATTGATAAAATAGTTTGTACAATGATTTCTTTACAATATCAGAGTATCATCTGTCTTACAAAATAAAGAATCATAAAACAACATTTATATTCCCCAATTTTAGCAAGAGCCAGCCATAGCATTTGAAAAGAGAATCCAAGCAAACTTCGACAAATCTTCAAGCTGGGAAAGAGTGACAGTCCAACTTAACCTGAGCTATACTATTCCCTCCTTTACTACCTGGGGGGGGGGGTGGGGAACGGAAGAAAAGAAGACGAAAGAAAAACAGAGTCAGACATAAAGCCTGAGTAAGTTCAGTAACTTCTAACATATGAACATGGAACAACAAAACGACATGAATTAACTGAATACAAGATAACACCATGATGATAGGGTTGGCAAGATTAGACAAGATTAACACAAAATATGCTAAGATAAGATTAACTGGATATGCTCTAATACTTTCGCCGCTTCGCTATTTCCTTATTATACTGGTTTCTATATCTCTGCACCACCTAACTAATGTCCCAACTAGTAACGCTAACGTGATCCCAATCCCTGTATTTTCCGTCGCCTTCAGGCATCCATTCATTTATTTGTTACCTAGATTTAATCTAGGGTTTTCTACCAAGTGCCTTCTAGATTCAACTAGAGTTTACGCTGTCTGCTGAACGCTTCTCGGATTCAGGGTTTATGCCCCCTAGTCCAAACGATGCCCCCAAGTCTAGGACACACTACCTAGAGTGGTATATGTTCCTACACTTCCCCACGCATGTATCGCGAACCGTTATCGCTTGTCTAGATGCACATGTCCTGTAATGTGCAGTCCGAGTCCTGTGTCAGGGCAAGTCAAGGAATACAGAACTCGGTCGGGAGCTTTCAGATATCTGCCGATGCAGATGCTAAGGTCTGTTTTTTATTCCAGTGGCTATGGTCCCACTTGACCCCTCCGTCAACTAATGAAAGGCACACCTTGAAAAATGAGAACTATACGCCGGCCCCGGTGCCCCTACTATCCTATGGCCATCCTCACCCATAACTAGATAACAAGTATATGGTCTTTTGGAGTTCTCCGCCTTTCCGCTTCACGTATCTCGATTGACTGAAGATGGATGGTAGACGACAAGTTGCTATCACAAGGCTACTGTTTTCTCGCCGAATCACGCCGGTCCATCCTAGTCTTTAGGTTGCCATATATTGCAACCAAGGCATACCCCTGGTTCTTCTACGCAGACCTTAACCTCTGTGAGCCCAGGAGGATCATCTGCAGCCTCACAGAGGGATACCAAGAGTACCCTCACGTCCCCTCGAAGCCTCGGGCTTCGTAACCCAATTCGTTGGAGCCTCCTTTTTTACTCAGACGGACATTCGCTCCTACCCGTGTTATACTAAGAATTACTACTAAGATTTACTTAGTTTCCAGAATCGTTGTTTTCTTAACTAAGGTTTACTTTGTTCTCTTTCCCGTCAATTTGGATTGGTTAAGTGTCATAGTCAATCCATGCTAACTTAACCCTCCTTATTTACCCTGTTAAACTGGTTAAGTGTTATCAGTAACTCATGTTGACTTAACCCTACCACAAACCAAGTTATATTGGTTAAGTATTTATTACTTAACCCTACCCATTCACCCTGTGTTGGTTAAGTGTTCCTTTTTAACTTAACCTTGCCCGTTTGTTTTAACTAACATGTTATTGTTAATGGTTAAGTATTATCCCTTCATGTTTTAGACTTAACCCCATTCCTTTATCACAACCTGATAGTTAAGTGTTCAAGTTTACTTAACCCTACGGTCTAGCCCAGCTAACATATCAAATTGGCTAAGTGTATTAGATTTTTCTTAACCCCAGCCTTTGGTCTAGTTAACATGTTAATTTGGCTAAGTGTATTAACTTTACTTAACCCCTACAAGTCTCGTTTTGCTACCTTGAGTTTGGTTAAGTGTCTCTATGGACTTAGCCCACCCATTCTAGCTTAACTGTGTTAAGTTGGTTAAGTGTTCTTATGGACTTAACCCTCCCATTCAAGCTTAACTGTGTTAAGTGTCAGTCTGAACCTAACCCCACCCATCAGTCTAGTTATCATGTTGAACTGGTTAAGTGTCTTAACCCTACCTTTCTTGTTCTAGCTTTAACTAAATAAATTAAAGCGGCTACTTCTCACATTAGACAGATATTGTCGCGAATACTGGATGTGCCGGTTGGCTCCGGGCAGGTTTACATCGCAACTCAGTCTAACCTCGGGTTAGGCATATTCATGTTTTCTAAGTTCAAAGGGTTTCAATTTTTTTTTAAATCATGTTTTGAAAGTAACCATCCCGTTCGTCGGATCAGTTAGGGATAGCCAGGGAGAGCAGGAAACTTGTATTTTCCAAACCCAAGCCTAGACACTATCCTCTCTGTCACCTTAGAACTTTCTGGTGTGTCATTAAAAGAGATGTCGTTAATAAACCTTTAGTTTGTCTAAATTTATATTTCCTCATTTAGGCCAAATTCTATAAGTAAATTATTTCTAATTTACTTATTTCCTAATTACTCTTTTAATGTAAATTGTCTACATTCACTCTTATGGCCTATTTCCCCTTCTAAATCTTATTTATGCTTTTCGGTATGTGGAGTATACCAAATTAAGTGTCACTAACCCTGATTTTGCTAAACCTGCCAATTACTCCCAATTATGGCCAATTTTACATTTATGCCAATATACTTGCCGTGCCAAACTAGCTAATCCAATTCCGATTTAACATTCTAATTCTAGACTTATTACTCTAGTTCACTATTCATGTAAATGCTAGATTTACACGTCAACATTAGATTCAAATTACATCTTATAATTCATGTCAAATTTATCCAATTTGCATTTCTATGAACATGCCAAAATACATGTTCCCAATTTATGCCAATTTCCAAGTTAAACTACGTTTTTAATAAATTTCATATTTTTCCCAAACCGCATTCCCACCGTTCGTATAATCGTGATTCATTCTAGATTATAAATAAAGCTAGGTTCGTAGAAAATAGGGAATGAACCAAAGATGCTGTGCAAAAGATAGAGATACTAACTGGCATAAAGATGGTTGAATAACGATGTCGGTTCAAGAACATGGGTAGACCTAACTTAATAGGTAAATTCCCAAGGTCTAAAACCAAAGATAACCAAGAATAGACAGAATAGAGACGTAGGTTCAAGAACATGGGTAGACCTAACTTAATAGGTAAATTCCCAAGGTCTAAAACCAAGAATAGACAGAATAGATAATCGGGTTTAGACCCAATTTCACAGTCACAAAACTTAAACAACACTTTCCTAGTCATGAATCACAGGTGTTTAATCACAGATGTCCTTGTTATGTCATAGGCAATAGTTTATATTTCCTAATCAAAGGCATAGGCTTAGTCAAGGAAATAATCCTCATAGTCACAGTCACAGTCATAGGCAATGTTCATAGTCATAGGCAATGTCCATAGTCATAGGCAATGTTCATAGTCATAGGCAAATGTTCATAGTCATAGGCATATGGTTTTAAGGTCCATAGTTTCATAGTCATGGTCTTATTTGCCCTCGAATCATAACAGTTCTTAATTAGGTTCAAGAGTATAGGCACTGATTCGAATAGAGAGAGAGATTTGGCATATTCTTTTATTCCTTTAATTTCATGTCACGAACAGAGAAAAATGTTCAAATCTAGAAATAACTGACTTACAGAGATTAGATTAGAACAGAAAGATGGCTTTGCTATGATTCGTGCGACGTTGCTCGAAACTGTTTGAGCTAGCCTTTGATTCTTCACTTGAAATCCTAGTCTGACTTGAACCTTTTCTTGAAAGTCTTGAGCAACATTTCCTCGTCTTGATTTATTTTATATATTGCTTATTTATATATTTTCTCAGAGGCAGCATAAGGATAGAAAAGAATTGTGAATAGAGAAGAAGACCAGGGCTGTTTATATAGTGTAGAAGTCAACGAATCTGGTCAGAAGGGCGTCCGGATACAGAGAAACGAATCAGGTTCAGAAAGCTGAAAAAAGGGGGGGGGGGTCGACCCCCAGGTCGACTAACCAGTCGACCTGGGTGCCCCAGGTCGACTACCCAGTCGACCTGGGTGCCTTAGGTGGGAAAATTCCCGCCCAGCCCAATCTGGGTCCGATTTTGAATTTGAATTCGCTTTTCTGAACTGTTTTGAAATTTGAACTTTACTAAAACTTCCGGAGGCCATATCTTCCTCATACGGACTCCGATTTACGCAAACTCGGACTCGTTTTCATGCAGAATTCCGAGACGAACGCAATGGCACAGCACATTTCCCTTAATTTTGATTTTAACTTTTAACTCTGCCTTGATTGGTGAATCTTAGTGTTACAGAATTACGGGGTGTTACAATGCTGCATGTGTAATCGTGACTGAAGACCCGGTGAAAAATCTGCGCCAGAAGGCAAGGTATGACTCCCCGGTAATACAAAAGTCTCGGCCATCCACCAGCTTGCTGCCTTGGCTATATCTAGCTGCTCCGACAGATAAATCATACACCGATAAGTATGTGGGTGTGGATCATCGGGAATAGCGTCGAAGTCATACAACTGTCTCCAGTACCTCTCACCAAGAAATAAATAAGCACCTACCGTCGAAGGATAAGATATAAGTGGTAATCTCCGTCCGGTAAGCAACCTAGCAATCTGTACGATATCAAGGCCAACTGATGTACTATGCTCAAATGGATGCCATATAATCTGATCCCTATACATCCTTAGCTCGATCTGGTTGTCGGCAACTGGATACACATGGCGTGACTCATTATCCCTGGACCCTCGGTTTTCCGCAGTCCAAAAGCATATATGGGGGAAAAAGGTCGACGGGTCTGAAGTACGGTGATAAAATGAAAGTTCCTAAAGTACTCAAAATACCAGTACTGTAACAACTCCCAGAATCCATATAAAGAAACCTAAGAATCAGAGATGGTGCACTGCATGTCGAGACAACTGTATAGGTATGCAAGGATAGGTGTGCCCCAATCATATAAAATCACCCCATCAGCATTTAACTCAGCCATGACCGTAACAAACTCGACAGGCAAACTACTGCTCATAAAACTAAAGAATAGGTTACCCATAAGGTATAACACAAATAATCGAGCAAGCTCCAAGTCGTCATCAATAGAGTACTGAGCGAGTATGCTATCCATGGCCGCACGGATGACGCGCGCCTTCTGCCTGATACGACGCATCAGAAACGTCAAAATGAGGCAGTAGATCATGAAGATGTACACATTAAAGCGCGTAAAATCAAATCCGGTAAAATCAAATCCGCCTAAAACCAAGAACCGTCAAATAATTCACGTCATTAGAATTTAAATCGATTCTTTTTATGGTTATATTATTCGACATCCATCTTTCGGTTCTTTAGTGTTATTTTCATGTCATACGCATACAACCATCAAATATCAAACAATTCAAGCCCATTTGGTTTATTCCCAATCAATATTGCTTATAATATTTCATAACGATTTTTCGCCATTTTTATTTATTTAAAAATGGCCATATTTAATTAAACGACGTTTCAGGTCGTGCCGTGGCACTAGCGTTGTTTTTCCCCTAATTTGTTTTACACATATCGGAAAATCTAACCGTTGGATTTCTACAAAGTCTATATCAGTGGGAAGATATTCCCAAAGCGAACCCAACGGTTCCAGTTTCGTGAGAATCCGACAGTCGGATCTTCCACACTAGTCGTTTGAAGTTACGGTTTCAAAATTCGAACTGCAACGTCGTTATTCGATTTAATTTAATTATATTTATATTTATATTTATATATAAATATAAACGATTCTGGCGCTGTTTTTCTTCATATTTGAACCAAACATTCCGGACAATCCAACCATTGGATTTTTACAAAATTAGTGCCGTTGGAAAGATATTTCCAAGGCGAACCCAGCGGTTGCGGTTTCGGGAAAATCCGATGGTCGGATTTCTCGTACTAATCGTTTCAAATTACGATTCCGAAACGCGAACTGCACGGCCTCTATTCCTTTTAATTATATTTATATTTATATATATAAATATAGTTCATTCTATAATTTCAACTATAGTTCATTTTATATTTTCAACTTCGTTTTCACTTCAAATATTTCACTAACGCCTTAAGATTTCGAAAAATTTCGCCATAACCTCCTTTGTACGGGGAGGGATTTGGAAATTTATTGGGCCGTATTAGGTACCCAATAAATCCTAAAAAGCATTCACATATATATAGTGATATATTCTGGTGTTTACGGGGGAGCATGTACTGATAATCACTCCAGAGAATAAATTCCCGTCACCCCGTTTCCGTGTGGAAATAAATAGTCCATGTGCCGTATCTAATAACTAGAGTGATGTGATTATTGTCAACTCCAGACCCGTGTGGGGTTTTTATTAATCTGGCAATTTATCGTTATAATTTATATAGTCCATATCAGTCATCAGTTCAACCTGTAGTACATAGTCATCGCCATACAAGCCTCTTGCTTGTATGGTAAATCTTCCACCTCGTCACACAAGCTCCAATTGCTTATGTGGAATATGATGAAGTATGCCTATCGTCAAGAAGTATGCCATGTAGTGTAGTTCAAAATTAATTGTTACTATCCTATGGCGTTATTTATTATTTCACACAGAAAAACCAGCACTCCGCATCCAATGGCATTCACAGGAGTTGATACATAAATAAAATTGCGCAGCCAACTCATCAAGGTTTACCTATTTGTCGGGCACGCAAATAATTTCTTTACTCTACAGCTAATCCATTTTTCCTGTTCAACACATGTATATATATGCAGAACAAAGCTAATAATAATATTTCTAGCAAACTATTATTTATTTCAACACATGTGTATTTTTAACTAAGCGTATACATGATAAAAGGAATATTTTTATCATCAAAAATATTTATTCGACACATGTGTATTTTTAACACTTCATATCCACTATAAAATATAGTTTTCATTGTCGATTCATTTTATTTTTAAAAGATGATAACATTCAACACATGAACTTCAACTCAACGAATGAATTGCAATTCAACACATGAACATTCTATATAGTTTGTATATATATAAAAATGTGATTTTTATTGCTAAGCCATTTGTTTAAATTCAAATAATATTCAACACATGAATTTCAACTCAACGAATGAATTGCAAATCAACACATGAATATTCGATATAGTTTATATATAAAAATGTGATTTTATCGCTAAAGCCATTTGTTTAAATTCAAATAATATTCAACACATGAATTTCAACTCAACGAATGAATTGCAAATCAACACATGAATATTCGATATAGTTTATATATAAAAATGTGATTTTATCGCTAAAGCCATTTGTTTAAATTCAAATAATATTCAACACATGAATTTCAACTCAACGAATGAATTGCAAATCAACACATGAATATTCGATATAGTTTATGTAATTTATTTCAACGAATGAAAATTATTCTAACACATAATTATTTCAGAAAATTTCGGCAGCATAACGGCAGGGTAGTTAAAACCGGGACCGTCCCTAGTACGGCTCCTCGCTCTACCTTAAAACCTCGCGGTTTTTGACAATGGGGATCATGCATCTAGTTCGCACGTAGGCGGCATGTTTTATTTTCAATTCCACAATCCTATTCTGTTTTGTTTCAACCACAAGAGGGTATTTTTCAACCACAAAGGTATTTTTCAACCATAATATCAACCATATAATATCACGTCAAACACAAGCAATAAATATCGTCCATGGTCTGTGGACGAGGGAAGTGTGTGTGTGTGTGTATATATATATATATATATATATATATATATATATATATATATATATAATAATTCACTTGCATTTCATCACAATTCAAAGCATATATGTTTCATTCAACGCTTGTATAATTTATACATCGCTAATATAACTTATACAACACATGTACTTGAGGTATACAATGAGTATATAATTTACACTTCGCTTATATAATTTAAACAACGCGATTTCATTCACACAAATAGTTTAGATTCCTCACATTGGTTATTGCAGTGCTAAAAATCGTAGGAAGGTCAGAAAAATCTGCGGCTTCTTCTAGAATGTAGAGAGCCTCCTTGCATTCTCGGTGTCTCCTGTTTCATCAAATTTCGTTAAAGAATGAAAAAGATATTATTTTTCAAAGTCTTGCAACGCTTTATAGTGTTAAAACAGTTTAAAATTATATAAGCCGTTAGTTTTCAAACCTGCTCAATTCTAGGTTTGGATTTTTCTCTTGATTCGTACCTCTATAGGATGATCAGACTGTTGGACGTCGTCGAGGGAGGGAAGAGCTTTCCGGCGCTGGTAGTTTGAGGGGGTGCGATGGCGAATCGAGGTGGCGGCGGCTCTGGGAAGGCGACGACTTCCTCGACGTCGTTCAGGCGAAGGAGCTGACGATAGGGGGCGGCGTTTGGTCGGATGTGGAGAGGAGGCGAAGGGCTGTCGACTGGTGGTGGTTGCGCGGCCTAGCGTCGCCTGTGGCGATCGGAAAAGGCAGGAGAAGCGTGGAGCAACGAGGATCGTCGGTTTCGTCTCTGGCGGCTAGGGTTTCGTGATTTTTTTTTTTAAAGAAAAATTCCTATTGGTCCATGCTTTATAGAAATTTTTAAATAGTGTTTTTGCAAACGGACTCCTTTTTAAACCCAACGACTGTCTCCCCTAGCTAAATACCCCCATTCCGGACGCAATGGGATATGTTTCGTTGGCCATTTCGACTGTTACAGTCAGTTAGTTTTCAAATTAAAATATAAAACATTCGATATTTAATTTAAACGTACATTTCAATTTGCCAGGGCCACAAACTGAATCGAAAAATTCCAGAAAAATAAATCGAGCTTTGTTTTGACGATACGGTCCTAACAAAACCAGTTTCGTCGAATTCTGAGCTCGTTTGAAAAACGGCCATTTTTAGGTCGACCCTTTTTAACAGAATTTGACCAAACACATTATCTTTTTCCCCGCTCACATACTAGCTTCAAAAATTATGAAATTTGAAACTTAGCAATAATTTGACATCCCGGACCCAACAAAAGTGGTTTCGTTGAATTCCAAGGTCGTATGCAAAATCTCAATTTTCAAGGGCTATATATACTATATAGCGACCTTTCTGAAAATTCATTTGGCCATAACTTTTGATTTCCGTTATGAAACTTCAATTTCTCAGATTCGTTAGAAAGGTATTGATAAACAGATTTAAATATTTTCAGTTTCGTTAAAATCCGTTATATTTTCCACCCGGTACAGTCAGACAAAGTTTGTATTCAAAATTTAAAACTGCAATATTATTCCCAATTCTATATTCTATGGAAATATGCTATTTAAATTATTCAAATTCTCTGGTAATAACCTAATTTAAAATTTTTAAATTGGTTCACATTTTCCGGGTTATTACACCTTTCCTCTTTGAGCTTTGGGATATTTATAGGTGGAGATGGAGGCTTAGGTTGTTGTGATATGGCCCGGCCTTTTCGGGAAATCTTGGATGCGTGGACTCCTTCCCTTGGCTAGAAAAGCAGCTGGAGGACTGATTCCACTATTCATAAATAGTATCCTCGGAAATTGTGGCTTACATGGCGTCCATAGTGAGGTGTATCAAAATTAGAGCTTTGTCCGGATATGGTTGACCACTTTTATTTCCTTGAAAGTCGGACTGAGCATTTGAATAGCTCAGCTAGATATTTCCATGTAGATCCGAGATATTCTGTCGATACGCCCAATATGGGAGCGGTTCTCTCGGTCAACTAGGAGAACGATTCTTCTGGAGCGAGTCATTAGCTGATAAGAATTGGCTTTGGGCCAATATGCGACTATTCCACACTGGGCTTCCTAAAGCATGATTTATCTGATTCGGCTGATTGCGTGTTTGGGCTTTAATCTTGCCCATCGCGGCTTTCGCGAAAAAGAGGGTTAACACTTTACCCCTCAGAATGCATCTTCTTCCGTAGAAGGAGGTGTGTTCTGAAATATGAATCGAAGCACAATTGATTGAGTAGCTAAAGTCATGTCGGACCATATTAAGGCCAAAAATCCGACGGCCCCGATGTTGTATTAAGGCCAGAAAACCGACGATTATCGGAAACCGTATTAAGGCCGAGAAGATGATCATCGTCTGCATGAGAATTAGTTCCTGCAAAGACAAAATAAGCCACTCTCATTCTGGAGGAGGCTGATGAGTTGAGCATTTTATTTCACTTGGCTTTGAGGGGTGGCGAGTATTATCCATACTCGGCTTAGTGGCAAGCATTAACCATACTCGGATTAGTGGCGAGCATTAACCATACTCGGCTTAGAGGCGAGCATTAACCATACTCAGCTTGGTGCAAGTATTTTTCATGCTCGACGCATGTTGAATTAGTATATCCAGCGAGCAGTAAATGCTCGTGGTGCAGATAAGAGGGTGGGTATAATCCATACTCGGTTTAAGATTTTTACCGTACTCGGCTGGTGGAGTAGGTTTCTTTTTTAGAAATAGTGGTGGGCTTTCGTACGGACCACACTAAAGAAATGGGGCGAGCATCAGCCATTCTTGGCTTAGAGTTTCGAGACATGATCCATGTTCGTAAAAGAAAATTCATAGCAGCTAAAGATTTATTACAAAGAAAAGAAATTCTAAGAGGACAACGTTGATTCCAGAGCATGCCTAGGAGCTAAATCCTAACCTAATACATGTGTACATCAAGGTGTCCTTTTTATTGAAAGAAATACATTAAAATAAGAAAAAAAATCTAATTAATGATAATGCCGCGAGTGCTAGTCTCAGGGTTCTTTCCGTTTCTAGGAGCTCGTGGACCAACCTGAGGAGCTTGGGTAGAAGATCGCGGTGGCATGGCCGAAGCGTGCTTCTTAACATACTCGGGAAGATCCCGTCGCCTGACTTGATCCTTAATGAGATAGTGCAGATGTCAGCATTCATCGGTGCTATGTCCAGCTACGTTGTGGAATACACAATGTTTGCTGGAATCGAGTTCCATCTGGGTTGGTTCTCGTCGAGGTGGTCTCGGAGTAGGAAGGGACCCTCGTATGTCAAGGTAGATATCAAGCAGGGAAAAATTGAGCTCGATGTACTGGTCATACTTGTTTTCGTTTTGAGGTCGTATGTTGCGCTCATTCTTTCCCGAGGCCTTTCCTCTTCCTTTATTCTGGTCGTTTTTGTTGAATGGACCTTGTTGTTTGGCTGTTAGGACCTCAAGGCTCTCTATCTCAATTCTGGCATCTTCTTGTCGGAGGAATCGCTCAGCCTCGGAATAAAAGTCATCTATATCCTTGGGGGGATCTCTAGTTAAAGGGATTGAGAATTCTGATCGGTTCTGAACTCCTGCAATGGCTACCATAAGTACCATCGATGGCTCGGGTCGATTGACTAACGCTATGGCCGCATTGAATCTTTCGAGGAAGGACCTGAGCGTCTCCCTTGATCGTTGCTTGATAGTAGATAGGAACATAACGCTCTTAGGTCGAGAGATATGTACTCTGAAGATGTATCCCAAGTGAAACGTCGGATGATGCTTGCAAGCTGGCTTTCATCTCCGAGGAGTTGTTGCCATGAATTTAGCTCTGCATTTAGGAGAGCTTCAGTGCAGGGATCTGACAAAAGCATGCTCGAAAGGGAGGCCGTTGGCTGGGCTCGGCCTCTGAGAGTTGAGTGAAGGTGAGAGTAAGGATAAGATCCGTTGAGTGGTTCTAGAAAGAATAGCCCCTCTTGAACCTGATGAGTATTGGATCGAGCCGTACCCATGACAGTGGGTCTAGGCTGATCGAGCATAGCTTTTGATGTTTGGAGCTCAGGGTTTCCCCCGGTTGGAGAGATGTTAGGAGGGTATATGGTAGCTTCATATTCCGCCACGATGAGGACCGGTATGGTAGGGTGATCTCCCTTTTTCGGAGGGAAGGCTGCCCCAGCTCTTCATTGAAGGGGAAGAGTGGTTAGAGTGGCATGCGGTAAGATTCCGAGTTGTAATGGGAATGGCATTGATTCTGATGGGCCCGGTGGTCGGTCGACTGGCATGAGAGGTCGAGCTGTTTCCAAGAGTGGAGGAAAAGCGTTCGAACGACCTAGATCTTGATCGTGGGCCTCTTGCGAATCTGCTGTTGCAACTGCGTTGGTCGTTGGAAGCGATACTCCAGGTTGTGAATGTTTGGTCGGTGGGACCAAACTAGGATGAAATAAAGGTGTAGCCTGATTAGTGGCCTGATTCTGCGCAGACCGAAGATCATCTATGGCCCTAGCCCCGGTCGGTGGAGGAATTGATGTTTAAGCATTCAATCCCGTCTCCACTCACCGAGAAGGTGATCCGTCAACTGCTATTGTCGTTCGAGGGGTTTACCTTGAGATGTCATATAGTCTCTGAACTCGACCATGATTTTATCCATGTCATTCCGGGTAATAAGTCAAGACATATCTTCATCAGAGGAAGCTTTGTGTCTTGCCTCCGAAGCATTGATATCGACTGCGTTGGTGTTCATTGGATGAGAGGATGTTGTATCTTTATTTCGCTTGTTCGCCATGGAATAAAATAAGAAGAAGCTCAGAAGGAATGTCGGTGCTCCGCCCCTTCCTGGCACGCCAAAGTGTTGAAGTCAAAAGTTGGGCACTAGTGACAATCAACCCCTAATCATGTGGAGAGCACACGAATAATGATTACAAGATGCAGAAATAATAAAGAAAACGGGGAGCGCACACAGAATTTTTATAGTGGTTCGGCAAATACAGTGCCTACGTCCACTTTATATATATATTTCTTATGGTTTTTATTACAAGTAAAATGCTTTTCCTGTTTGAAGAAAGGAGAGGAGATGGATATTTTATGAGTTAGCTATGAGAATCGGAAGTTTTGGGGAAGAACAGGGCCTCCCTAAAAGGGTCCTTTTCCTCTTTGAGCTTTGGGATATTTGTAGGTTGAGATGGCGGCTTGGGCTGTTGTGACGTGGCCCGGCCTTTTCGGGAATGCTTGGACGCATCGAGTCCATCCTTTGGTTAGAAAAGCGGCTGGAGGACTGATTCCACTATTCTTAAATAGTATCCTTAGAAGTTGTGGCTTACGTGGCATCCACAGTGAGGTATATCAAAAGTAGAGCTTTGTCTGGACATGGTTGGCCACTTTTATTGCCTTGAAAGTCGGGCTGAGCATTTGAATGGCTCAGCTAGATATTTCCATGCATATCCGAGATATTCAGTCGATACTCCCGATATGAAAGCGGTTCTCTCAGTCGACTGGGAGAACGATTCTTCTGGAACGAGTCATCAGTTGATGAGAATTATCTGATTCTCTGGTTACGCTTTTGGGCTTCGATCTGGCCCATCATGACTTTCGCCAAAAAGAGGGTTAACAGGTAGATCTAGCATGACATGATAAATTAACCACAAGCGAACTAGATCTAAAAAGGAAGTTCTAGCATGATAATAATTTAAGATCCACAATTGTGACATGACAAATTAACCACAAGCGTATTAGATCTAAAAAGGTAGATCTAGCATGACATGATAAATTAACCACAAGCGAATTAGATCTAAAAAGGTAGATCTAGCATGATAATAATTTAAGATCCAAAATTGTGACATGACAAATTAACCACAAGCGAATTAGATCTAAAAAGGTAGACCTAGCATAACATGATAAATTAACCACAAGCGAATTAGATCTAAAAAGGTAGATCTAGCATGATAATAATTTAAGATCCACAATTGTGACCTGACAAATTAACCACAAGTGAATTAGATCTAAAAAGATCTAGCATGATAATATTTAAGATCCACATCATAGTTATGTCATAGATTCAAAAGTCCCAATAGATCGGATATGATAAAGATTTAGATCCAAGTCATAGAATGTTATAAATTCACAAATTATGATAGATCCAGTATGATTCAATCACAGGCATATATCCAAATCACAGCCATATCGCGTTTACTTATAATCATTTAAATCTGAAAGTAACTAACTCACCGTGTTTGGATTTTGGAAGATAGAAAAGAAATTGTTGGTATTGAATCTCAGATCTATAGTTGAAACGCATAAATCCTTTTTTAAACTTGATTTTGGAGAAGAATAGGCTATTTAATTGAAGTTGCAGCAGAGCCTCGCCATCACCCTTATTTTTCCACTGAACAAAACCAAGGTTTAGAGTCCTTTATATAGTCGCTGCACCCTGAATTTGGACATTGCGTGCGACTAGAAACATTCAGCCAATTCGACCTAGGGGTCGACCCATACTCCCTGAGTCGACCCCGGTGTTGACCCGTTTTGTCATTTCGGCTTCCTGCTTTGTCATTTTGAATATTGTTTTGAATATTTGTTTATTTATTATATATATATATATTTCTCATATGCATACAAACTTTAAGGCTTAATAACTTCTTCATACGGTGTTCGTTTTATGCAAATCAAATGTCTATCTTGACCAAAATTATGAGACGAATGCAATGGTACAGTCTGTTTTACTTAATTTGCAATATTTAATTAATTTATCACATTATATTCATTATATAATGTAGTTAAAATGTCTAAAATTATCGGGGTGTTACACGTTCTATGCAACCTATTTTTCACGCCAACTCAGAAAATTGTAGACATTTTCTTTTTTTTCTATGTTCGAAAGGATTGTTTGTGGTTATTTGTGCAATGTTCTTTCCTTTTACCATGTAACAAAGAGATTGTTTATTAGCACTCTATGTTTTCCCCTTTTAACAATCAACAAAACTAACATCTAATCCCCTGTAAAAACTATCTTGTTAAGTGTTGTGTGTAAGAAAATTAAGTAGATAAAGAAGTGTAATTTCTCTTCTATTATTTCTGAACTGAAAATGTGTACAGAATTGTAATTGATAAGTAAATGTACAATCTCTTCCGTTGGTATATATAGCAGAAATAAAATAAGAATGGGCTAATAAAAAATTAGGCCTATATTGTATTACGTAAGCCCATTATGTAGTGTATTAGTTCGGTTTGAAACCAATTAATCTTCAGTGTTAATACCCCACCTCAAATCGAAGTAAGGTTTTCATTTCTCCTTTTTCTATGCTGCCACAAAAAAGCCCTAAGCTCTTCTCTCATTCTCTAGAAATTAATTTTTGGACAAAGCCTTCGTCAGTATGTTGGCCTTCTGATAGAAGGCTGGTATGTGGTTAATCATTAGTTTCCTTGAGTCAGTTCATTCTCTGACGAAGTGAAGGTCGATTTCAGTTTGCTTTGTCCTCGAGTGTTGTACTAGGTTCATGGAAAGAGAAACCGTGCTTTTATTATCACACAGGGAATAGGCTTATTCGAAAAGAGAAACCCTAATTCCTTAAGTAGGCTTCTACCCAAATGATTTCTGCTGTAGTCGAAGCTATGTCTATGTTCTCTGCTTTCGTGCTCGACCTGGATATAGTAGGCTGTTTCTTTGTGCACCAAGAGATGAGATTCGGTCCTATAAATAGACAGTAGCCAGAAGTTGATCTTTGATCGTTCTGGTCATTTGCCCAATCGGCATCACTGTAAGCATTTAGATTAATATCTTTGCTTGCTTTAATAGTTAGAGCATACTCTTGTGTGCCTTGTAAGTAGCGTAAAATCCTTTTAGTTGCTCTCCAATGGTCACTTATAGGATTTGCCATGAATTGATAAACTTTATTCACACTAAAATAAATTTCTGGTCTAGTGTTAATATTAGGCCTTTTTTCTATGTTCAAAATGATTGATTGCCGTTATGCGATGCTTTTGCTTTATACCATGCGAAAAAGAGATTGTAATTTGGAATTCTCTGTTTTTCCCCGAACTCACAGTAGTGTCATAGTCCCTAACTCCATAAAACGATGGTACCAATATTGTACCATTTCAAATCCTTTCAATTAAATGATTAACTAATGTAACGTATTATATCAAGTATATTATAAAAAGAAAGTACTTTTTAATTGAAATAAGATAGGTTAACAAGTTATACCTTTTATTTCAAATAAGATTGATTAATGAGTTAGATACATGTAAAAAAATTATATAACAACCACTAGGGCATACACTTAATTTTATCAAAACAAAGACAATTAATGTAAAAAATAAAAATAAATTATAGTAAGTAAATAAATGAACATGAATAAATAACAAACTAAAGAGGCATAATAATTTCCATAGTTAAAATTATAGCCTTAATAATATGATTGTGACGATTATGAATTTGTGTGTCTACTCCAATATTTAAATGAGCTACAAATGACTATGTTCCGTACGGATTGGGATGTGGGGTAGGTAGAGTTACACAACATAAGCGTGCACTCAGCAAAGAGCTGACAACGGTTGTGTAAACCTACAACTAATATTTGACAAATCCAAAGACAGGACCTATGGGTGACGTAGGTTATACATTCGCGCATAGGTATAGGAAAAATAAAGGAAGGGTTTTGCTTCTGATTTGGGGCATTAAATGGCTCAGTACATTTAGGGAGTCATAGGGTTTAGTTCAGGTGAAGGTACTAATGGTTGTAGGGTTTTCCTCGGGACAGTATTTAGTTGGAAAAGTGGGATCTAGTTCCCTTGCAAACTCAAGGTATTAAGTAACAAGCAGTGGACATTATTTGTGGTACCCCACGTCCGTTAATGTCACTCACAAAGGGAATGCATTAAGTTTCGCGAAACATTATAGATAAACAGAAACAGAAATATTACAAGACAGATATAAAATGACAGCAGAATTAAAATACTTTATTAATCGTAAAGCGTCGTGGTTCAAAAATATCACATGTCTGAAATACACAAAACCATTACATCATAAAAACTACAATCTTGTACTTTAAAACATTAGAGAACATAAAAGAAGAAAAATTCCGCAAATAAAATATAGCCATAGTAGCAAGGATAGAGATTGAGCCATACATCTAAGTAGCTCTAACAAAATGAAAGCAGAATCACGGTCAAGCCTGAATATTCCCACCCTGAGAACCTGAAGGGAGGAACGGAAGAAAGGTGATGAAAAAAGAAGGGCCATACGTAAAGTCTGGCAAGTCCAGTTACTTTTAGGAATTAAATAAGTAAAACCATCATGACAGACATATAAAGTGGATACGGGAGAGATAACAACATATAAGGCAGGAATGACAAGGTAAACATGATAGAGCGTATATGCTTCACTAAAGATTCTATGATTCTCTGCACTAATACTAGTATCACCAGAATGAGATGATCCCAACAACTATAAGATGGTAGACTTAGGCATATGTCCCGATGTATCTTAACCACTACCCTAATCGATCAGCTTCCTACTCCGTAGATACCTTGTGCCAGCCCCACGGTAGGAGGTATCACTTTCCTGATGTGGCAATCCTTCGTTGATGTGCACAACCATAACTATTGGTTTCACGGTCGTCTTAGCCCCCTCTACCCAGCCTTTGCATGCACTTGTCCCCGGTCGTTTGCGCCGCCTACACCTTCCTTCTCATTTGGATCTCTTACAATCAGTCCAGCAAGCGTTCCCCAACTCCGACCTAGAGCGGAGTCCTCGTTTGATACCGTTATATGGGTTACTGACTGAAATGGGTCCCACACACAATACGATACAAGCTTTCCCCTTTGTCTTGTATCCCCACTAGGATTTCCACCGGTTATGCTTACCACTAGGTGTCTTTAATTACATAACCCTATCATTTCCACAAGTTATGCTTACCCTAAGGTGTCTTTAATTACATAAATTAAACATTTTACATGACCCTATCAGGTTAAGTTTGTGGGCCTATATATAAATATTACCCACTCCCTTAGATTTACTTAACCCACCCACTGTTCAAACATATTCACTTAACCCCTATTCAAGTTCATGTTCATACAATCCCTATGGATTCTACTAGGTTAAGTATTCAAGGTTTATTACCATATTCTCATTTATGGTTACAGTATGTTATACCTCCCAGATTAAGCCTACAATTGGTGGATGCTAGGTATGCCGGGTGGGTCCGCGTAAATTTATTCCACAAATCGGGCATAACCTCATGTATTAGCACGTCTCGTATTTGTGCACCTAGACCTCTCACATTAGATTCAACACTTGTGGTTGCTGGATATGCCGGGCGGGTCCGGACAGACTTCCACCAAAAGTGTAATCTAACCTCGTGTCTAGGCGTAGTTACAGTTTCTAATTATTGTAATCCTAGACATTTATTTATTAGCCAATTCTTACCTATGTCGTTATAGGTTATTGGTTCCATGCCCCTTTTTCCCTAATTATGTTCATAGTGAAATATATGTCCAAATTCATATACATATACATCATTCAAATTATGCCAGTTTTCACATTTTACCAATTATGCCCGAATTCCCAATTCACAAGATATGCCTAATTTCAATGTTTTTCCCCTCATTCCCAAACGAACGTAATTACATAATTTAGCGGCGTGCCTAGGCTCAAAAGTAGCCTGGTTATATTAAATAAAAGGGAAAGGGTGAAGGGAAGATGACAGAGATGATTTTTCTAACAGAACTGACATAATTTTTCATGGCATAATGTTAAGATTAACATATAAGAACAGATCGGTTAACTTGTGACAATAAATGAGTTCTAACATAGTAGGGATGTCATAATAGTCATGATTATATCTAAACTAGGATTTAGATGTCCAACACTTTGCATATCCAAATTTACCACAACATGATAGATACAAGATGATCCAAATATTGAACTAGATCTATAATCAAAATTAGATCTGACATGGTAAAGGTTAAGATTCAGGTCAAAGTATTCCAAAATATAACAGATTCACAAGTTATTACAGATCTAAAGTGATTCAAGGATTAATATGCATAGATCCAAACTACAGTCCTATCATGTTTACTTTTTATCTATTTAAATCTAAAAGCAACTTGAAACTCACAGCGTTTGTGTAACAACCCGAATTTCCGACAGACCGTTTTTTTTTAAATTCCAATCTATCGAAACTTATGTTGTTGTCCCTGGTATCCTGTAGAAAAGACAGAGACATAAAATATGTCAGAGCTCAGAAAATATCTCACAGCGGAATAGATAAAATATAATATAATCAAAGTATAGCCTTACAGTATTAATAATACTGCCTAACCAGTATCCAAAGCTATAACATCTCTGCCACAAATTTTAGCTATGAGTATGTTATGAGGAAGGGGTCAGAACACAAGTTCTGGTGACTGGATTTAAATTATACACTTTGGATAATTCTGCATATACCGTTCAATCATATTTTCTTATTTATTAGGTTACTTAGGTTAACAGCACTCAAGGCTTACACACATGTCGTACCCATTTACTCCCCAGTGGATTAACCTAATATAGTACATATGTAGCTACCCCTCAATACTAAGGTACACCCCATGGTACCCTACTCGCATAATCTCCACCATAATGCCAAAGAAATGAACGCAGTCCCTATTCCTACACTGGAGTGACGTACGGATCTCTACATAACAATGTTACATCCCACATATATATGTCGTTATTACGCTACATAAGCGTACAGACTACCATCGTCGAGCGAATAAGATTTCATAATGAAGTAATGCCCTCAAGTCTATGATACACCACCCAGAGTCGACATGCATGTATCTGAATTGTCCAACATACGTATCGTCAATTATAGCTCGTTTCCTTAACTGCACATCCTCTAATGTGCACCGAGTTCTGTGGCAGGGTGATACAAGAAACACGGAATTCGGTCGGGAGCTTTTCAATATCTGTACAGGCCCGTCTTTAAGAGCCTCTATATACATATATTCCTAGGGTCTGTTTTCACAGTGGCTATGGCCCTACCTCGGCCCCTCCCTCAACTAATAAATACGACAAGAACTAAATGACTACCACTAAAAAACAATCTAAACATCCATTTGGCATCTTCTCTCAACCACCGAACCCCGATAGTGAAAGGTGAATGGCCTATTGGTTTTATCTCTAGTCTTTTCGCATCCCACTAGCCGCCGATGACGGGTATCCGACAATCTACTATCCTTGTTGGTCGTGGCCCTTCGCCTCCACGTTGAGCCAACCGCCGAATCACCTTGGTGCCACTGTGTCACAGCATTTTGATTGCATGGCTACTTTTGCAGTCAAGGCCCACCCACCTAGTAGTTACGTGCAGACCCAACCTCTGCGAGCATATCCTAAACATCTTCCACCGCACAGAGGACTACTAGGAGCACCTTACGTATCTCAGGAAGCCGCGTGCTTTCCCTTCCAATCCTTCGGAGCCGACAAAATAATCAGATAAATGCACGCTCCCCTCATGCCTTATAACACCAGATGATCTACCCCGTTGGGTTATTCACCCTCAAATATGCGGACTGGTCCAAGCGCCTCACTTTAATATGTTGTTAGAACCTATGTCTAAACATTCTTTTACGCGCTTGCCTTACTTCATCAGGTTTCCATTTGACTTGGTTATTCTTATTCATATTGAATTTTGAATCAAGTTACCAAGATCCTCTTGCTTATTAATTTCAGTTACATAACTTAACCCATTTAAGTTTATTAATAAACCCACAACATGTTATTCTCTAGATTGTGGTCCAAGGTTTGTAATCCACAATCCCTTTACATTCTTGTTTGATTTTATCGTTATAATAACATGTTCTACTTAATATGTAATTAAGTATATCCCAATTCACATGTTTTCTGTTTAACATGTCAATTATTATTCATGATTAAATATAACTTATTTCATAAGTTTTCCTCATTATTTCTCGTTTAGTCATAATTCCATTTTACACCGTTATTAAACTTATCATTGTTTACTTATTAACTTAGTTCTCTTAACTAAGGTCCACTAATAAGTTTCTTTACCCATTTATTATAACCTATGTTATAATTTCCTCTTGTCGCTAGGAACAGTCCAAACATGTTATTCTCATCAGCGGGTTTCAGACTTCCAAGTTTACAGATTACTTAATTTATAATTAAGTACAACTTCTTATATTTCACATATTTCCCCCCTTTTCTCAACTGATTTCCGGCTTTTCCCATTTACCGATTACTTAATTTACAATTAAGTGTCCCTTATCTTATTTCACCAGTTATCCTATTTCCTCACTAGTTTATTATAATCTAAGTTATAATCTTCACGTGTCCCTAGGACAAGTCTACCTATTATACAACACTTTCATTAATGTTATTTATTTATAATAGGTTATTATCATTCCCCGTTTAAACCATTTACTGTTGTAATCCATTATTCTTCATTCACTGTAATATGTGTTCCTTATTTTATTAAGAAAAACACTTTACGCACCTTATCAGTTTGATTTATAGAAAGAATCAGTGATTTATTTTCATAACGTATTCCCATCTAAATTCGTGGTGGCAAGTAATTTCTTTCCTCTTTCTTACTTTATTCACTGTGGCTTACTTGCAACCATGTTCTTCGAAATAGGTCATTTAGGGAAATATATCAATTTTCCTTCACATCACGCTAACTTAGTCCATTATATCCATTCCTTTCTTATTTTCTGAGTTAAACGTTTAATTACGATCATTGCCATTTATTTATATCTTGTTATATATATATATATATATATATATATATATATATGCACTAGACCTCTCACATTAAGCCTACACTTGTGGACGCTGGATTTGCCGGCGGGTCCGGGCAGACTTCTACCACAAGTTGACTTAACCTCGTGTCTTAGTACTATTGCTTGTTTTAATTATGCACTTAGACCCCTCACATTAGATTTACCACTTGTGAATGCTGGATATGCCAGGCGGTTCCGGGAAGACTTCTATCACAAGTGCAATCTAACCTCATGTCTAAGAACGTTACAGTATCAAATTACTGTGAATCTAGGCATGTTCGTTCTTTAACAATTATTCCTATTTCATGTGAATTTTAGGCAATGAAACGACCCGAATTTCCCCGGTAAGGAAAGTACGGATAGAATTGAGGACAGGACACAAAGGAACGCAGACGGAATAACATTTCATTTTCAACAATTCCATCAGATACAAGAATATATAGAGTATAAATAAATATTATACAACAAAGAATATCAGAGATTTACAATAAATTACATAGCAGCGGAAAAAAAATACAAAACACAACTGAAAGTGATACACGGATACAGAGCTTTCCGAGCATCGTTCCAGCTGTAAATCAGGATCTTGTGAATATAAATCTGCAAAACCAAAACTACTAGCTGCCCGTGTAGAAAATAGGGGCACCCAGAGTTTAGGTTAAAACAATAGACTCCAGGTCAGTCATGTGACTGGTGTGAGAACAAAAACAGTTATTTAAAACTTTACTTTAAATCAGATATATCAAGGGACCACACCATATAACACGGAACGGGTTTCCTCCCAAGAATACCAGTGCATATAACAAAACAGCGCAATGCTTTTTGGAAAAATGAAGCTATTATAAGACCCAGGTCCTATCACACAATGCAACGCAAGCCGGGGGATAGGGTTTTCCCATATAATAGCCAAACATGCTTAGTACGTTTAAAACAAATCATTTGATACTATTACAAGTGCATAGTGTATAAAACAACTTCAAATCATAAGTATCAATCATAGGCGGCATGGGTACCAAATATCATGTCGCCAATACTAGGCTCTACATATAAAACCGCAAATGTCATATATTGGAAATTGGGTTTTCTTCTGTGAACCGAGGCAAAAGATAGTCCTCTACCGATTCGAGATGCTCTAGCCCGCCCCTCAGGACCCAGACTCAGGTGGGCCTTGGATCCTCTGGGCCAGTCCACCGATGTGGATTAAACTTAAACCCTGAATATGTGTTTTCCCGCCCTATGGGGCGTAAATGAGCTAACGAATGACTCCATCGGACCCGGATCGTCCGATCAAACCGAGGCGCCTCGCAATAGAAACAACCACATAAATCAAACTCGTCAGGGCGTGTAAAACCACCGACGCCACTTCTAGCTAAAAAGAAACGCATGCCCTCCCTGACGTCCTCTCCCGTTTTGGTTCACACCGGGGTGTGAGGCTCGCGAATCAACGCTACACAAAGCTATGCCACATAGGCGGTGCTTTGATCATCAACCACAAGACATTGCTTTTCAATAGAAGCCTTGATCAATTGCCACTTAGGCATGCCACACAGGCAATTCACTCCATGCGATGGATATCCATCAATATATAACCCCTAAGCTCGTACGTCTCAGAGAAGGGTGTTAAGCAAGAGAATAAATTCTCCGTCACCAAACAGATATATATTTAATAGAAATCAATCACACATACTGAAATCCAATGTCAAACACACAGTCCATTTACAAGTTCGTTTTGGGTCTGAACGAAACCGGAGGCACCTAGTACCCCGCATATCCATCGATCTCCAAGTACGTCTGGACGATCACCAACTGATTCCCTCCTCTTGGGTGTACGACCCAATCAAGATCATCAGTAATTATCCAAACGACGTGAAGACCTTCGGTCTTCAACCACCGTCTTCATCTTCAACTAATCGTCGAATCAGTTATTCAGAATGGGATAAACCCAGCCTTTCTGAATAACTCACGTATATAATAAACAAGTGTTACACAAACACAACATATGCCTCATTCCAATTCATCAGTCACTAACCGTAAATTAGCAATAGAAAAATTCCCCAAATATTAACCCCGAAAGCCGAAACCAACATAAGATCAATACCTAGGAAACCATCCTTCTTAGCTAACCTACAGTTAGTTTCTAAATTTCACATTCTTAGGGAAAGGTTCCCATTAATTTTATCAAAGATAAATTCTTTAAATTTATTCTTTAATCTTCTTTTGAATATCGATTCAATTAGTCGGGATTAGCGAACCACACCGAAGTAATCATTTATTTTATTTCCCAATCCCAACCTATTCATCCCATGAAGTAAAACTGGTAGCACTTCATATCTAACACCACGGTGTTATCGGTAAATTCAATTACCATTTCACGTTCAAATCTAATTAAAGATTTAACTACCGTCTGGAGTAAAACTGGTGATACTCCATTCTCGATCATTTTAATCTAATTAAAGATTCATTAAAACTCCACTTAGTTTTAATCTTTAACTGGGTTAAAGAATCAGTGTCATTTAAAACATGGTTCATGATAAACCGCAAAATACATCACATTTCAATCAGTCCCTAACCGTAAATTAGCAAGTGAGAAATTCCCTAAGTATTAACCCCGAAGGCCGAAACCAACATCAGATCAATACCCCAGAAACTGTCCAACTTAGATAATCTCCAGTTAGTTTCTGATTTTCTTAACTCCTTTGGGTCTAAGAACAGTATTATTGAAGATATCGTTCATGACAACCCAAAATCACATTCCATTAATTACCGGGTTAAAGAACAAGTGTTATTTAAAACATCGTTCACAATAAACCCGAAAATTAATTCCAATTCAATTCCAATTAAATATTATTTAATTGGTACACTTCATTAAATCTAAATAAAAAGATTTAATCTTTTTTGCAACTGGGTTTAAGAACAGTGCTAATGAAGACACCATTCACGACAAACCCAAATCACATTTGATATTAGATACAAGGCTCTGAATAGAAAATATATCGGCTTATATTCAATATCAAATTCTATGACCAACAAATATTGTATTGGAAATAACGATATAAATATATCTTTCAAATTCCCATAACAATATCTGTATCATTACGAAATCCAACATCGAAATATCCCGAAGACAATTTTGATTCAAATCCATTCCAATTCACTTATTGGAAATTCTGGTTATTTTCAAAACAATTTCAAATCCAATTTATTTATTTTAAAAATAAATAGAATTTTAATTCTAGTTCAAAACTAGTTCATTTCAATAAAAATTTATTTTTATCTTTTCAAATATGGAGTTTTTCATCCCAATTCTTCACAAATCATTTCTTATGATTTTACACAAATTATTACTATTTTTAATAATTTTATCAAGGCCCGTATAGTCGATTTCCATCAATGGCCATCGAACTGCACTTACAGCGACCTTTTCCAAATTTGATTTGGACACAATTCCAAATCCAACCGTTAGATTCCAAATTTCTAATATCCGTTAGAAAGCTCTTTTCGATACGAACCCAACGGTTCCGGTTTTAGGAGAATCCGACAATCGGATCTCCCGTAATGTCCGTTCGAAGTTAATGGTCGAAATTCGCGAACTGCCGCAGCACGGCGCGTTCTATTCAGGCCATTATATATATATAATATATATTTCGTCGATTTCCTTTTTAAAACGCATTATATAAATTGTTTTAAATTCGTTTTCAAAATGATTTCAACTTCTTTTCAAATTCAAATCAAAATTAAAATTTTCCTTATAAATTCGTTTTAAATTCATTTCAAATTGATTTCAATTCAAATCGATTTTTAATTCACTTTCAGTTCGTTTTCAATTCAATTTCAATTCGAATTCTTTTCTATTCAATTTCAATTCGAATTCATTTCTATTCAATTTCAATTCGAATTCGTTTTCAAAATATTCGATTTTGAAATCACTTTTCAATATTCATTATAAAAACGAATATAATCGATGTAAATATCGTTTGCGTCAAAATGGCGTCAATCTAATCAACACGGCTTCATATATTTCTATTTTCAAATATTCTATTTCAAATATTTCTTTTTCAAATATTTCTATTTTCAAATATTTCTTTTTCAAATATTTCTATTTCAAATATTTTATTTCAAATATTTTATTTCAAATATTTCTATTTCAAAAATTTCTTTTCAAATATTTTTATTTCAAATATTTCTTTTTCAAATATTTCTATTCAAATATTTTATTCAAATAGTTCCCTTCAAATATTCTATTTCAAAACTGGAATGAGGCCCAATCAATTACCATAGATTTTATTTCTATGGACTTCCATACAACGCATGTATATATCAACAACGACAAATAATCAACCATCATCCAAAGTGCATTCTACACTGTATAAGCATCAAATATAAATATTCAACGCTTATAACAGTCTGTTAATCAATCGATCGACATACAACTAATTATTGGGATTAGTGTATGTCATATATCACCCCAATACCCGTGTGGGGTTTTCAAACAATCAAACACATATTTGATTTGTGCAGTTGGGCGATGTGTAAAATTTATTGTCCCAATCAATATCAGTCAAATGTGTGTATATAAACAAATCGTTCGATTTGTTTATATTTATTTCATTTTAAATACACGTTAAAAATTCTATTTTCAAATATAAAATATTTTAACTATATAAATATTTTATTTCATTTCACATCACAACACACAATCAACTACACAGCAAAATCAAACAAACAAGCATACAAACCGTCCATGGTCTGTGGACGACGGGTGTCGGGTGTTACTAAACACCGTCTGCATCCTAGTATATATTTTAACTAGAAATAAATTTAAAAGTGAGGAGTTCTCACCGATTAGCTAAACCAAACGTCACGACTCTTCATATGTAGGAAATCTTCTTCGTGCTCACCTTTTGTCACTTTCGTTGCTCGTATTCACTACATATATAAAAATCACATTTTTACACCGCTACTGTATACATAAAAATTCTATTTTTATTACTCTACATAAATAAAAATCATATTTTTTTATTCTTTCTATGATATAAAAATCATATTTTTATTGCCTGCACTATATAAAGATTATATTTTTATCACGCTAACTTCATAATAAAAATTATATTTTTATATCGTTCTTCTTCTAATAAAGATTATATTTTTACTTTGCTAAAAATCAAATCTTTACTTCATTAAAAATCCAACCTTTCTTATTTGATTAACTATATAAAAATCCTAGCTTTCGAATATAAAAATTCGAGCTTCTCGAATATAAAAATTTCATCTTTTCGAATATAAAAATTTCATCTTTTCGAATATAAAAATTTCATCTTTTCGAATATAAAAATCTTAGCTTCTACCATACATAAAAATACCATTTTTACAAACCAAAAACCCTATTTTTTATTAAGCTAATCCCATAGAAATTTAAATAAATTAAATGAAAATAAAAACTTACTTCCAGCGAAGGGGGGCTACTAGCTGCGGTGGCGCAGGGGCCAAGCAGAGGCGACGAGCTCGTGGTTGTGGGGGATTTCAGGGGGCTAGGGCGTGGCGCGGATTTCTGTGGTCTGGGGGGGGGGAGTATAGCTCGACGGGATTTGAGAAGGAGGTGGGGGAAGAGCTGAAGGGTGCCGTGGTCGTGGGAGGGTGCGACACGTGGTCAGGGTTTCAGGCGTTGGGGTTGCGTCTTCGCGCGTTGGAGGAAGGCAGAGGTGCGGAGGGGAGAGAGGGGTGGCCAGTCGTGGGCGCGTTGGTCGGAGACCCCTACGGTGGTGGCGATGGCGACTTCCGCCATCGATTTGAAGGATCGATATATTTTTTTCTGAGTTAAATCGTGGAAGAAAAGAGGGGGGTTAATGTAAAGAGGAAGTTATAATTCATTAATTTATTTTTAATTAAATCTTCATAAAGGTTGACTTTTCATCTGAACTCTAAACGACACCCAACAACTGTCGTCCCTAACTAAATACCCCATTCCGAACACAATGGGATATGTATCGTAGGCCAGTTCGATTGTTTCGATCAGTTTTCGTCAAAATTAACATATAACTCTATATATTGAATTTGAACGCGCATTTCAACTTACTGGGGCCACATACTAACTCAAAAAAATCCCGAAAAATATTTTCTAACTTCGTATTGACGATACGGTCCTAACAAAACTAATTTCATCAAATTCTAAGACTGTTTGAAAAATGGCCATTTTCCAGCCGATTAAAATCAACTGAAACCGGTCAAACGCGTTTTCCTTTGCCACGCTCACATATTGATTCGAAAAATTACAAAATTTGAAACCTTGCAATAACTTGACATCGAGGATCCAACAAAAGTGGTTTCGTCGAAAACCGAGGTCGTTTGCAAAATGGCCATTTTTAAGGGCCAGAATTCCATAGCGACTATTCTGAAATTTCAACTGGACATATCTTTTGATTCCCGCTATGAAATTTCAATTTTTCGGATTCGTTGGAAAGATATTCTCAATTAGATTCAAATATTTTTGGTTTCACTAAAATCCGGTTTATTTTGAATCCTGTATATTCATTTGAAATTTGAAATCGAATTATCGAACTACCGCGCCATTTTCAATTCCTTTTATAATTAATATAGAATATTTATATTCTAACGACGCTCTATATAAATATATATGTTCTAATTTTATTCGAAATAAATTTCTCGTCGTTATTATTTAAAATAATTCATTTTAAATAGTCAAAATTCACTAAAATTGCCAAAATAAAATTTTAAATTGGCTCAGATTTTCGGGTCATTACAGGCATATTGTCCTTTTCATATGTTTACTGTAATCCAATTTACATGTCATCCAATTATGCCTATATTTTGTCGCATGTCCTTTTTTTTCATGGTTTAATTCTATTTTGACATGTAAATATTTAATCTGTAATTGTTCAACTCCAACAAGTTAAACATGTCATTTACTCAATAATATACCACAAATGAATCATGTGGTTATGACAACAGTAGTCATTACCCTTTTCTAACAATTTTGTTTTCAACATGTAATCATTCCAACACTTTAACTGATTCAACATATGAATTTTTCATATTAACATCTCAACTTGTTATAACAGTAATTCTTAATTATTCTAGAAAATTCAGTTATAAAAAATGGGGAATGGTAAACGATAACATATTATTATCTAAAATGCTTTAGCTTAAACCCACTCATCTCGTACACTTTCCCAATTCTGGACCTGATCCAGTTTTAACATCCATGGTTTTTCCCTTAATCGGATTCAAAACCTAATGATCATGGTTTTTCCCATTTACAAGTATATGTTTCTTTCCTTCAGATCTAGATTCAGAAATTTTCCTAAACTATTATTCTTAATTTTCTGAATAGATTTGAAGAGGGAAGAATGACAGACCCTCCGCGAAGCCTCAGAAATATAAGGCTTTAGGTTAGCTCTACAGACTTATTTATAGGTGTAGTAGAAAGCTCTGAACCTTCGGATTTAATTAAATTAAATTCGAACCGCGCACAAACATTACACAATGTCATATAAATGCGTTGCAACACCTATGGGTACTCATGCGTTATATGTGTTGCATTGTTTTTATATGTTAACGTTTATTAATTTTTAAACGTTAATTTTCTTTCTTTTTATTCTTCTGATTTTAATGTTTATTAACTTAAGGTTTATCACTTGCTTGTTATGTCTCTTTTAATTAATCTTGTTCCTGTTACAAATCATACCCGCTTTTGAATTTCAAATTTATGTGCCACAAATATATATATCTTCCCTTCACTATTTCATGCATTACCTTTTTTATTATTATTTTAATGCAATCAATTCATTGCATTGTTTCCTTATATTTATCTCTATCAATTCATTGCAATACTTCCTTTCTTCTATCGCATGTTGCATTAATTCCTTATGCACACTTTTGTTCCTTTAATATCAGGTTGCATACATTCAGTTCTCTAGTTTTGAATTTCATGGTTATATATGTATGCCCTTTTTTTAATGCAACTTGATTGTTTTTTTTCTTTCTTTTTGTTGCATACCTTTATTATTGCTGCTTACATTGTTAACTTCCTCCTTTTTTCCCATGCATTAAAACTTTTAACCGTCATGTATGTATATACATCTTTCCTTATTTTTATTGTTGCATGAAACTGTCTCATTAATTTATTCTTGCTTATTTCTCTTTTTATATTAATGCATTCACACAATGATTTCTTCTTTAAAAATCTTTCCATACATTGCACCAATTAATGTTTCTCTTTTTCTTTTCATTTTAAATATGCATTTCATGCATTGCATTAATTAGCGCATACATTTCCTCTTTTATTTACATGTGCTCTCTTAAAAAAATTGTATGCATTACCTTATCTTTTTAAAACAAACATATTTCTACACATATATACATATATTTGTATGTTCAGTTGGCCCTCTCTAAAACAAAGATAAAAATTATGTCACCGCCGAGATTTGAACCCCCAACCTCTATGTTGCATATCAAATGTCTCAACCAACTTAGCTGTGAAGTCTTTTATTAATAAGTTTAGAAACAATGGTACACAATGTTCTCCTTCTTTACCTTATTTTCATGTTTTGCTGCAATGCTTCATTTAAAGGTATCTCTTTCATCTTAAATCAGTTTTCTGCAATCCATCGGTCTAATTAACCAGAAAATCACCACGAACGTAATGACGCTACTACCATGGCCAAATTCTGGAAGCTCTTCAAATTTTTTTCTTTTTATTATATGCATTATTTAATTGTTACAAAAATGCAAGGTGTTACAGTTTGGATCTAGAAAGGTAGAAGAAGAACAGATCTACACTTGAATCTCTAACTTTGATTTGCCGAAGAAGAAAGGGATTTGATTTACTCCAGGAACCAACAGCCTTTAGGCCTCCATTGATTTTTCAGTGAAGAAAACAAGAGAAATGAGCCTATATTTATAGCTGCCAGCCCCAGAATTCGAACTGCCACCTCATCCCTAGGGGGTCGACCCCCCCTTAGGGGACCGACCCATGGGTCGACACCCCTTTTGAGGGGTCAACCCCGGGGTCGACACCCCCTCTATGGGGTCGACTCCCCTGGGGCGGTAGATTTGCCACCTATGGACATTCGAATTTTGAACCGAAATTTGATTTTTTGATTAAATAATTATATATAATTCCCTTGCGCTTATACAAACTTCAAACCTTCATAACTTCTTCATACGATGTCTGTTTTACACAAACTAAATGTCTATCTTGACCAGAATTTCGAGACGGACGCAATGGCACAATCTATTTCCCTTAATTCTAAATATTAAATTAATTATTATTTAATTTATCCTCTTTTAGTATTATTAAAATTGCGGGGTGTTACTTCTCCCCTACTCAAAGGATTTCGTCCCCGAAATCTCTATGTTAAGAAGAATGTATATCCTACCATCCATTACCCATCTGCTTATCCACCAGTCATAGGCGCCCATTGTCCTTAAAGGCTTCCAATGCTTATATGAACATATGCAAAGGTGTGTGTATATGTCCCAATACTAATGCGAAGATCAGGCGGTCTACTTATTAGTCAACCTCCTTAATGCAATGTATGTTAGTGTCATGAATACAACATGTATCCAACAATCCTATTATAACATGTAAGTTCTATATGTGTGCACAATCATCCGTCCAAATGCAACATCCATATGATGATACACTTAATTTCATCCATAAAGAAAAATAAAATGGCACACACATCCATATGCAGTATGAGAGTGATTAAGCCGATCTAATGCCTAATTTGTGTGTATATGCATCCACTGGCAACCACTAGCAAACATTTGCATCCGCTTGCATCCATCAAACATAATATGTCTCAAGCACATGTTTACATCCATGGGATTCCGACCTAAAGGTCGATGATTCGATCGATAAGATATACTTAAATGATAGAAACAAGCATAAATAAAAGTTTTGGAAAAGGATTTAAGAACATACCCTTAAAAAAGGGTACGAAGAACGAATCTTGTCTTCGGTTTTGCAAGTTGCATCCTCCGGGTTATCTCCCCACTGAACCTTCACCAACTTGACTTCTTTATTGCATAGTTTCTTAAATTCTGATCCAAGAATATGGGAAGGAGCTCGTCTGACTATCGCCTCCCATTCTACATTCACTTCCTCCGACATACTTGGCTCTACAACTTCCGCGTTATCGTGTAAGCACTTCCGCAAATGAGAAACATGGAAAACATCATGCACGCCCGATAATCTCTTAGGTAACTTCATTCTATAGGCTATTTGGCCAATTCTTTCTGTTATGGGAAATGGCCCTACAAATCTTGGTGCCAACTTCCCTATAGATCCGAAGCGAACCACATTCCTCAAAGGTGACACTTAAACGAAAACCATATCTCCTACTTCAAATTTGATGTCAGTCCTTCTCTTGTCTGCATAGGATTTCTGTCTATCTTGAGTGGTCTTCGTTTGTCGTCTAATAAGATCGATCTTCTTGGACGTTTCTCTAACCATATCTGGTCCAAGCAATAGCCATTCTGTAGACTCCCACCAACAAGTTGGTGATCTACAGAGTCGTCCGTACATTGATTCGAAGGGTTCCATGCTAATGCTAGCTTGATAACTATTGTTATAGGAAAACTCTACTGAAGGAAGATGCTCTTCCCAGGTCCCTCCGAAGTCTAGGATACACAACCTCAAAAGATATTCAAGAATTATGTTTACCCTCTCCGCCTGTCCATCGGTCTGGGGATGATAAGTACTGCTTAAATATAACTGTGTACCTAATGCTTCTTGAAAGCTCCTCCAAAATTCACTAGTAAAAAAGGGGTCACGATCACTTAAGATGCTGGAAGGTACTCCATGAAGACAGACTATCTCATGAACATAAATTGCTGCCAACCAAGCTGCCGTCCTCTTACTCTTAACTGGAATAAAATGAGCGCTCGTAGTAAGTATGTCTACTACCACCCAAATACTGGTGTTGCCTTTCTTTGATCTAGGCAAACCATCTATGAGATCCACTGAGACGCTCTCCCACTTCCACTATGGAACCTCCAAAGGATGAAGTAAACCACCAGGCTTCTTTTTTTCATCTTTGACTTGCTGACAAACTAAACATTGAGAAACAAACTCTTCTACATCTTTCTTCATCCCATCCCAAAAGAATTTTTTCGTCATGTCCCTATACATCTTATCACCGCCTGGATAAATAGTGATCTTTGAATGATGAGCTTCCTCTAAGACTACTTTTAACAGAATTCCAGTTTTTGGAACACAAATCCTTCCATCTCATCGCAACCACTCTTTATCGTCAATGGAATATCTATTGAGGTGACTAGAAGTCTCTCCTTTATTGAGCCTATCCAAGAT
Organism: Allium sativum; assembly: GCA_030737875.1. Taxonomy (NCBI): domain Eukaryota; kingdom Viridiplantae; phylum Streptophyta; class Magnoliopsida; order Asparagales; family Amaryllidaceae; genus Allium; species Allium sativum. Next base: position 602,953,032 of record CM060924.1, on the reverse strand, counting down.
GTCTAAAATATATGGATCATCTCGCTGTGAAGCTCCTATCAGATCTATAAGAGTAGGTCGTATCTCTAGCGATGCAAACAAACCAGGAAATAACTCGGTGGAGGGTCTAAAATCAAAAGCCGATATGAACTCCAAGCTTTTCATTTCCACAAATAGAGGACTTAAGGCCATCCTCTTCCTACTTAGAGCGTTTGCCAATACGTTACCCTTGCCAAGGGTACAAGCAATCTCGAAACCATAAGAAGCTTGGATCTCCATCCACCTTTGTTGCCTTAAATTAAGATCCTTCTGCGAGAACAAATACTAGAGAGATTTATGATCAATGTACAACTCGAACCTCTCTCCAAGAAAATAATGATGCCACATCTTAAGCGTGAATACTATGGCAGCTAACACTAAATCATGGGTAGGGTAGTTCTTCTCATGGAATCTTAGCTGTCTACCCCCATAACACACTACCTTCCCTTCTTGCATCATGACCGCACCAAGCCATGTACCACATGCATCACTATATACTGTATATACTTTATTCCCATCGAGCAAGGTCAAGACTGGGGCTGTTGTCAAAGCCCTCTTCAATCGTTGGAAAGCAACATCACAATCTATATCCCGTTAAAATGCCAAATTCTTCTTCGTCAGCCTTGTAAGTGGGGTTGATATCTTTGCGAAGTCCTTAATGAACTTCCTATAATAACCTGCCAATTAAAGAAAGCTTCTCACCTCTGTTGCATGTTTCGGAACTTGCCAATCTTGAACTGCAACCACCTTTGCGGGATCCACATGTATCCCTTCTTTAGAAACCACATGCCCTAGAAATCTCACCTCTGTCTCCAAAAATGGCATTTAGAGAACTTTGCCTTAAGTTGAAGCACACAGAGAGTTTTCAAATCTTCTCTCAAATGCTGGGCATGCTCTTCCTCACTCTTTGAGAAGATCAAGATATCATTAACAAAGACCACGACGAATTTATTTAGAAACCCCCGAAACACCGTACTCATCAGATCAACAAAATTGGCGGGTGCATTCGTCAACCCAAAAGGCATAACTAGTCATTCAAAGAAGCCATCTGGAGTCCTAAATGCGGTATTTTCTATACTTTCCTCAGCCACCCTCAACTGATGAAACCCCGTGGCCAAGTCTAACTGAGAAAATACCGAGGCACCAACCAGTTGGTCAAACAAGTCATCTATCCTTGGAAGTGGGTGCCTTTCTTCTTTGTGAGTTTAGTCAGCTCTCTATAGTCCATACACAAACGAAGTGAACCATCCGCCTTAGTCGCGAATACTACTGGAGCACCCCTTTTAGGTATGCTTCACCGGATAAACCTTTTCTTAAGTAGCTCCCTCCTTTCCCTTGGAGCCATATGGTGCACTGGTAATGCAACTATCTTTGCGTTGTCCACCAAATATATATATGAAAATCGGACTATTGGAACAGATTGCAAATCATCAATAGATGCATCATGAGACTCTTGGAAACTAAGCATAACAGACCCCTGCCGGTCACAAGAAATCTCGAGGGTATTCCTATGTCAAGTCAAAAGTCTAACGACCCTCCTCTCACAATCTAGAATGGCACCATACATGGTTAGCCAATCCATCCCTAGAATCAACCGGTAGCCCATAAAATCGAGTATATAAGCGTCACACTCGAACTCGGCGCCTAAGATAGATATTCTCAAACCCCGACAAATCATAAACAAATGAGCCGAGCCACCAATAGGGTTTGAGACAACAACGGGATCCCCTACCATACAAGTATTTAGGTGCAGATATTCAACCACAGAACTAGATATAAATGAATGTGAAGTGCCAGAATAAAAAAGAGTTCTAATAGGATGAATGGAAAGAGAAATCAAACCTTCCACAGAAATTTTCCTACCTCTATCCGGAGCACTGGTCGCGAGAGCATGCACCTGCCCTCCAGAAGCTCTTGCCCTTTGACCTTGTCCCTGTGGTCCCTGTTTCTTTGGGCACTCCCTAGCAAAGTGTCCGACCTCTCCATGATTGAAGCAAGTATTCTTCCTTCTTTTATAATCTTTGACTAAGTGACCCTCTCGTCCACAACTGTGACATTTCCTCTTATCCTTAACCTTTTCATTGTTTCCGCCTTTCTTTTGTTGCTATTGTTGCTGCCCTTTCTTGGGCCATACGTTCTTGTTTTGCGTTGTTTCCTCAGCTTTTACTTCCTTCTTTTCTCCTTTGTCTTCCTCACGCATCAGGGCCATATCAATCAGCCTTTCAAAAGTAGCTCCTATTGGAATATGAGACATGGCTAACCCATGAAGGGGTTCATTCATCCCTTTAGCACGCCGCAAAGCTTTCTTATGCGGAGTATCTACCAGTTCCGATCCAAATCTTGCTAGTTGGTTGAATTTGTTCACATGTTCTTTAACCGTCATGTTTCCTTGTTTGAGAGCCAAGAACCTCTCCATTTGCATACTTTTCTCAGCTTGGGAAAGAAACTTCATTTCAAACCTCTGCCTAAAATCATCCATGTCTCCTTCGGACATCCAGCTTTGGTAACTTCTTACCAGAACGAAGCTTTGTCTTTCAGTAGCCAAGCAGCTAACTAAATCTTCCTTCGATCTTCCACTTCAAAGATTACAAACAAGTCCTAGGTATCCTTGAACCATGGTACAGAAATTTTTGCAAATCTTAGCGAAATTATCTACTCTTGGAGGAGGAGGAATGACGGGTGTAGCTGGGCGAGGAACGTCTGCTTGACCTCCGGCAGGTGTCGTGGCCTCTAGATACCCAAGGAACTAGCCTGGTATCATAATGCCCTTAGGGATATTAGGTTCCCCAGACATGCTGAAACGAAAAGGAAAGAGAAGTCAAAGCATTGAAGGATATTACATATGGATTTAGGGAATATGTTTTTCAAAACAGACTTTTCTTTTTGAAATGCTTTCATTTAAAAAAAATTTGAAAATAATTTTCAAAAACTTTTATTTAATCTGGTAAACTTCAGCTCTAATACCAAGTGTGACACCCCATGTCCGTTAATGTCACTCACAAAGGGAATGCATTAACTTTCGTAAAGCGTTACAGGTAAACAAAAATAGAAATATCACAAAGACATATATAAAATGACAGCGGAATTAAAAAAACTTTATTAATCATAAAGCATCGTGGTTCATAAAATCGCATGTCTGAAATACAAAAAACCCTTACATCATGAGAATTAATATCTTGTACTTTAAAACATCAGTGTACATAAAAGAAGCAAAATTCCCCAAATAAAATATAGCCATAGTAGCATGGATAGGAGCTTGAGCCATACATATAAGCAGCTCCAACAAAATGAAAGCACAATCACGGTCAAGCCTGAATATTCCCACCCTGAGAACCTTAGGGGGGATGGAAGAAAGAAGAGGAAACAAAAAGGTCAAACATAAATTCTGGTGAGTTCAGTTACTTTTAGCAAGTAAATAAGTAAAAGCATCATGACAGGCATATAAAGTGGATAATGGAGTGATAACAACATATAAGGCAGGTATGACAAGATAAACATGATAGAGCGTATATGCTTCACTAAAGATTCTATGATTCTCTGCACTAATACTAGTATCACCAGAATGAGATGATCCTAACAACTATAAGATGACAGACTTAGGCACATGGCGAAATATGGTTTGAGACGAAAACTCCGAATGTAAACATTTTTTAGATGATGCCGATTTTAAAAAAGTTCACAAATACTTGTACTAAATCAAAAAGGAATAGTGTAGTGCACTAAATTGAAGTCTACAAGAAAGAATGAGAGTAGCATACACGATTGTCCTTTTTTTTAAAGTAAAAGGGGTACGTTTATTATAAAAAACAAGTTACAAAGAGACAATAGAGCTAGGCGTAAATAACTACAACCAAAAGAAATGCGATACGAATATAATACTACACCAAATTTAGCTTCATCCAATATAAAACTGCATGTCTAATACAATAATACACATGAAACGAACTTGTCAAACACTTTAGAAAGTAAATAAACAACAAGAGTCATGCAACGAACCAAAGTTCCAAGAAACGATGCAATGTGCCAACAGCACCATACACATTGCATCCAACATAGAATAAACAACACACAATGTCTTTTTTTTTTTTTTGTGAAAATGCTGGGGTAGGCACGTGCTACCCCATTTGCAATGGGCTCCTCCCCTACATGCACACATATGCATACATACCTACAAACATACAATATATTTTTATGTGTATACACGCATATACCTTGAAATAGGTTAGATATACACATGGCTACGAACTATCGACATCTTGGTCTACATGGCTCCGATGACTTGTAGGTTGGGTAACTCATTTCAATGGGTAAGCATATTGTTTAAAGCACAAGGCCTTTAATAGAAAAAGCAATATGCCAATATACTTTCATCAATGTTTTCATAACACGACCATGAATGAAACCGTGAGCACTAAGGGTCCAAGGTTTTGAAGGTCCGACCGGTCGAACCATCAAGAACCGCGCATGTTTGTTAATAGTGAAAATGTGAATAATCAATTTTTTATGTGTACTCAAACAAATGAATAATGTAGTTTGAAAGTAATCTATTTATTCACTAACATTGATAGATTGCAAAAATAATTAAATAGCAAGGACACAGATGAACACATATGTTTTTCGGAACGAAGTGATAAAGTTTACGGTTTAAATGCTTGAACAGTTTTGAGCTGATTTTTTGAAATATATTAGTTGTTATTTTCAGAATAATACAAAAATGAAATGATCAAACAGAATTACATAGTGAGATGTAGGGAAAAACAAATTAAAAACCATGGTTTAACCCTATTAAATTGAAGGTTGGACTGCTGTTTTGAAGATCCGACCAGGGTTCATGCATGAATGAGGCATGATTGAGTTCCACGCCGTGATGGTTTGAGGTTCAGGATTATTCTAAGCCGCACTACGGCATAATCGGGTTACGAATACACTGACCTTCATTAACCCAAACAGTTTCAGTATTCTTTCTTCAATAAGGTCCACCACTCATCTTTCGCTTTAGTCGCTTGCGTGCTTTAAATCTCTCTTACCCTGACGTGCCCAAATTTGGCCAAAGGAGCCCTGCGGCCCCAACAGAAGAAAGTAGCCTTCACTATTTGGAAACTGATTGTGCTAGAATTTGTGATACAATATTTCCATTTGCAGAAGATTTGGAAGATATTATTGATTATGGTGATACAATATTTCTATTTAGATAATATTTGGGAAATATTGTTGATTTGAGTAATATAATATTTCCAGCTGTAGAAGATTTGGAAGATATTAGAAAATTTGTTGCATTTTTTTGTAAAATTAGATAGGTAAATAAATTACCTACATAAGTAGAAGAATGTGAAGAAGTTTCTTTTGGGATATTGAAGTAAGGAATTAATTCTCCGATTGAAGAATTAAATAGGCATTGATTTATAACCATAAATCAGTTACTTCAACGCCAAGTATTAATTCTTATATATGGATAGAGATTAGGTAAATGTGTGGTACATCTCTTAAAGTTGTATTTCTTCTTCTTCCTCCCTATTATCATTTTTGCAATATTTTCTTATTTAGAAAAGTAATAAAATCTCCTCTCCCTAAGTGGACGTACACTAACAAGACGTTAGTGGAACCACTATATATCTCTTGGGTTCATTGCTTGATTTATGATTGTTTTGCAGATGATTATCTTTTGTTTGTTTTGCCTCACCATCAATCCGTCCTAATTTGATTTTCCGCAAGGTTGGGTTTTATTCCCAAGGCATTTTTTGGGAAGATTTTCCCCAACAATTGGTATCAGAGCTACGAGGTTGATTGAGAAAGGATGTTAGGCATTATGGCAGGAGATGAGGAGAATTCGGCAATTGTATCAAGGCCATATGTCAAAGGGACATATATGGCAGCAGGATCTCAGTTAGCAACAGAAAGATGGAATAGGGATAAAGACTTCGAGAAGTGGCAATGGAGGATGAAAGCTGTTCTGATGATGTTCATCCTGTGGTGTTTGCTTCTAAGGAGTTGACGGATGATATTTCAGCCGTGGAAAGGAAGGAGATGGAATGATGGGCGTTTACTACTTTACAATTAGCAATGGGAGAAAATGTCATTTTAGAGATTAGCAGTGAGACAACTGCTAAGGACATTTGCACCAAGCAGGTAAAACACTATTTAAAGAAGTCATTAACCAATCGTCTGATTTTTCTGAAGATGTTTTTCGTTATGCGGATGAGAGAGGATACTTCAGTGAAGGCACATCTAAGCTTCTTCGATGATCTCATGATGAAGATGAAGACTGTTGACTTGAAAGTGGATGTAGAGAAAATAGCAATGGTTCTTTTGTGTTCTCTTCCGGGGCGATACACAGGTTTCACTAACAGTTTTATCTATGCTAGAGATACACTAATAGTAGATGATGTGAAGGTAGGTCTTCTGTCTGAGGACTTGAGCAATCAGATCAAGGGGTTAAGTGAAGGTAGAGGAGGAAGTAGTATGGAAGCCTTATTATCTGGTATGGAGAAAGGGGAGAAGAAGAAAATAAAATCAAGAGATGGGTAGTGCTACATTTGCAAGAAACCAGACCAATGGAAGAGAGATTGTCTGGACTTGAAGAAAAAAATTGAAGCTGGAAATTCATCGATTGCAATGGAGGAATTTTTGTCTGATGACTTGCTGACAGCGGTAGTATCGAATGTATCAGACCATTGGGTGCTAGATACGGGGGCGTCTTTTCATAGGACACCTAATAAGAATTATTTCGGTTCTTCTAAAAGAAAAAGAGTGAAACTGATGCTTATGGGAAATGATGCTAGTTGTAGAGTCATGGGTGAAGATACCATGCAGGTTCACATGTATGACAGGGTAATACGCACCTTGACAATTGTCTGTATGTTCCAGGTCTTCGGAAGTCAATGACATCTCTTGGGCAATTGGCATCTAAAGGATGCGAGGTGACTATTAATAAGGATAGTCCAAGGGTTTCTAGGGGTGCATTTGTAGTGATGAAGGAAGATATGTTTCGTAATTTGTATCTCCTGAGGGGAAGTACTATACTTGGAAAGTCAAGGGTTGGAGACTACATTTCTCGTGGAAAAGATGTCAAAACTAGGCATATGAGAAGAGACTTTGAGTTTCTGCATAGGCAGAATATGATCAAAGAGGAAAGCTTCAACAAGGTGGGATTTTGCCAAGAGGATGTGCTTGATAAGCGGAAGAAGGGATCGTCTGAAGTTGGTCAAAGGTCAAAGGATAAAGCAGTGAAGATGCGTAATTTTTTGCAGACTGCTAAGTTCGGGCGTTGCTCGAGCTGGAATCGCTTATTGAAATGCTAGGTGCCACACGGTGGCACAGTGTGGGGAGAGAGTTGAAATGGTTCATGGAGACGTTTGTTTTCATGGTGAATATTTATAGGTCTTACAATAAGGGGGTACTTTGAACACTTAGTTGGCAAGCGGTGGCGATGCCGGAATTTGTTGACAAAGTGCAATGGGTGATGGCCATGCCGAAGCTCATTGGGGAAAGTAACCATGGTGTCTTGTCCGAGAAGATGCTTAGAGTAAGAGGATGTAGGTGGAGTTGGTATGCTTTCAAGGAAATATAGTATCAAGGTGGAGATTGTTAGAATTTGAGATACAATATTTCCATTTATAGAACATTTGGAAGATATTATTGATTATGATGATACAATATTTCCATTTAGAAAATATTTGGGAAATGTTGTTAATTTGAGTAATATGATATTTCCAACTACAGAAGATTTGGAAGATATCAGAAAATTTAGTGCCTCTTTTTTTAAAATTAACAGGGCAATAAATTACCTACATAAGTGGAAGAATGTGAAGAAGTTTCTTTTGGGATATTGAAGTAAGGAATTAATTCTCTAATTAAAGAATTAATTAGGCATTGATTTATAACCATAAATCAATTACTTCAACTCCAACTATTAATCCTTATATAAGGATAGGGATTAGGTAAATGTATCATACATCTCTAAAAGTTGTATTTCTTCTTCTTCTTCTTCCTTATTATCAGTCTTGTAAAAAATTTTTATTTAGAAAAGTAATAAAATCTCCTCTCCCCAAATGGACGTACACTAACAAGATGTTAGTGGAACCATTATAAATATCTTGTGTTCATTCTTCTATTGCTTGATCTGTGATTGTTTTGCTAATGACTATCTGTTGTTTGTTTTATCTCACCATCAATCTGTTCCTAATTGTTTTTCCACAAGGTTGGGTTTTATTCCCAAGGCATTTTTTGGGAAGATTTTCCCCAATAGATTGACACATATAAGGCATTGTAAATCCGAAAAAGCAGCACTGTGTGTGATACCCAATCTTTTCTTTTGCTGCTGCACCTACTTAGTCTCATACTGTTAGCTCTTAAGTTCCTAACAAGGACATGTTAAGTCCACTATTTGAAAAACATCCTAGCCCTATAAACTAGTTTCCATTCTATGTGGCATAGATCTTAACCGAACGATTCCATCAAGGACCCAAAGTAAATTTTAGACTATACACGCATTTCTCAACCGCCCATATATTGTGCATTCCAATGGCCATACATCTATCAAACCATGCATTTACATAAGAGTTGAACTGCTCAAGCTCTTAACCCTTAAGAAGTGTATTTTCTTCTTATTGACTCTTACAATTTAAGCAATCGCAGGAGAAACAAAGCAATAAGGAAGCTCATGTGGTGGTAGTAAATCAGTTAAGATCGAACCACTCTAACTCTTTAGTCATTTCTATGGATGTTACTTCTTCATTTACATTTTATTAATCAAATTGTCAATTAATCCTTCGTTGGTGGCCTTTCTAAACAAATATTCGAAGGTTAGATGAATTTTAGTCAATATAGAAAATATATTATCTTATTACTGCACTGCTATAATTGATGAACGTTTTCAAAGAATCCAATCACTTGGGGATTAATGGGGAAATAGAGAACTAAATTAGGAGAAAGGGAGAGTTGAACCGCAAACAAAGACAGAATTTTAAAATGGATTTGATTGAGAAATTTAGTCGAAGAAAAGTAATTCATAATTTGGACTTCCTGTTATTGTTTGTTCAAACTTACTTTTAATGTACCTGCAATTTACTTTTAATGTACATGCATATAATTAGATTTACACTGAAGATAAATTCAATAAATGTCAATTTGTTACAAATTTATGTGTTGGTCATTCTATAATTGTTGTGGTGTGGCCTCCATCTATATATAATATTAAACATAACCAGTGACTTTTAAATGGATTGTTGTTATTTTCTAAAATTATACTTAGTTACAAAAATCATCGGTATAAACTTTAAAACAATCAAGTAAAAAAATTGATAATATTTTAAACATCACTGGTACATTTCTAGCAAACATTGCGCTTTCATGGGCAAACGACCTATGACTTTGAATCGATTTAAAACATGGTAACAAGCTTTCAAAATGGGTCAAAATTTAAAAAATTTCCTAAAATGAATGGGACACCAAAGGAAGGACGTTCATTGCTTTTGTTTCACAAGATAAACATGATCAATAGAAAACGGAGGCATCATTCAGATCCCTTTCCATGCAGACACGATTCCCCCAACAATGAAATAAAATAAAAAAGCTGTTAAAGAAATGTGGGACACATGTAACACCTGTACTCGGTATCATTCAACAGTCCCAATCCCAACGAATAACCATTCCACCCCATCACGACATCATTGTTCACTGTTATAAATATACTTCCACTCCAACTAAGACAAATCACACAAACAATACATAAGCAAAACAAATAAAGAAAAATAAAATGGCAATGAAAACAGTGCCAAGAATCTGCAGTAACTACGCTGCTGAAGGATCCAAGGAGCTTATATTATAAGCGTGGAGCATGAATCCGGAGTTTATGAACCTGAAAAGGATGAGGTTGAAATTGATCTGAGCAACGGGAAAGATGGAGAGAGGATGAAGAGGGAGATTGTTGCATGGGCCAAAGCCATTGCCAATTACTCCCTATTATATGCAACCTGTTCTCCACAACAACTCAAATAATATTAGACCTTTTCTTTTCACTAATGATCAAAATGTTTGTTTGTTGTTGGTAGTGCAACGTTCTTGCCATTTACCATGCAGCAAAGAGATTGTATTTCAGAATTCTTTGTGTTTTCCCCCTTTTGACAATCAATGAAACTAACATCAAAGCCCCTGTAAAAATTATCTTGTTAAATTGTTGTTTGCCGTTAGTTGTGCGATGCTCTTGCTTTATACCATGCAACAAAGAGATTGTACTTTAGAATTCTTAGTTTTTCCCCCTTTAACAATCAATAAAAAAATAACATTAAAGCCTCTCTGAAAATTATCCAATTAAGTGTCATTATCCCTAACTCCATAAAACGATGGTATGTACCTCGAATATTGTATCGCTTCAAATCCGGCTAATTAAATTGATTAACTAATGTAATGTATTATATCAAGTATATTATAAAAAGAAAATACTTTTTATTTCAAATAAAGTTGTACTAAGGTTTATCAACATTCGTTCTGGGGGACAACCTATCGTCAGTTACATTGCAAAGAAGTTTCCTTTTTTGGGGGCAAAGGGACTCGTGTATACATACACGCACATGTTTGTGTATGCATACGCATGCTAACACATTGAAGAGTGCGTTGCAATAAACAAAAATTAGCATAGCTGTGGCAACATTTTAGCTGGAACATCTTGGATTTTCATTGCAGAGGTCATCTATGGCATAGTCTGGGGGTATTATCTGTCCATTCATGGAGAAGCCATTTGCATTCTGCAAAACGAATTTTACGCTATGTTAAAAGGCACTTCTAGCCATTTTATTTATTATGGGTGTGATAGTCATTGTTCACTTGTAAAAATATATAGTTTAATCCATAGAAAAATCGCACGATTATTCGCAAAAAAATTGATTAATTATTAACAGAACAATTATTGGTATTTATTTCATTTTTGGAAATAATTGCATAAGTATCCGATTGCATGCAATTTTTTAGTAATCAAAATATAAAGATCTAATTTATGATCTTTTCCTAAAATGAAGCCTTAACATATTAAGTATAATATTAAGGAGTTATGTTTCATATTCACTATTTCAAATGTAGTTGGTGTATTTTTAGCAAAATGTAGTGTTGTCACGGGCAAAAGACCCATGTCTTTGAATTGATTTGAAACATGGTAATAAGCTTTCAAAATTGGACAAAATTTACAAAGTTTCCAAAAACAAATGGGACACAAAAGGAAGGACATTTATGCTTTTTGTTTCACAATTCACAAGACAAGCATAATCAATACAAAAATGCAGGCATCATTCAGATCACTTTCCATGTAGACACGATTCCCCCAACAATGAAATAAAATAAAAATGCTATTAAAGTAATGTGGAACACATGTAACACCTTTACTCGGTATCATTCAACAGTCCCAATCCTAATGAGTAACCACTCCACCCCATCCCCACATCACTGTTCACTGTAATAAATATACTTCCACTCCATCTAAGACAAATCACACAAACAAAACATAAACAAAATAAATAAAGAAAAATAAAATGGCAATGAAAACGGTGCCAAGAATCTGTAGGTAACTACGCTGTTGAAGCATCCAAAGAGCTTATACTTATTAGCATGGAGCATGAAACTAGAGTTTATGAACCTGAAAAGGATGAGGTTGAAATTGATCTGACCAACGGGAAAGATGAAGAGAGGATGAAGAGGGAGATTGTTGCATAGGCCAAAGTTGTGGCCAATTACTCCCTACTATATACAACCTGTTCTCCATACCAACTAAAATAATATTAGACCTTTTCTTTTCTTTTTACTAATGTTCAGAATGTTTGTTTGCTGTTGGTTGTGCGATGTTCTAGCCATTTACCATTCAACAAAGAGATTGTATTTCAGAATTCTCTGTGTTTCCCCTCTTTTGACAATCAATGAAACAAACATCAAAGCCCCTGTAAAAACTATCTTGTTAAATTGTTATTTTCCATTAGTTGTGCATTGCTCTTGCTATATACAATGCAATAAAGAGATTGTACTTTGGAATTCTCAATTTTTCCCTCTTTAACAATCAATAAAAAATAACATCAAAGCCTCTTTGAAAATTATCCAATTAAGTTTCATTATCCCTAATTCCACAAAACAATGGTATGTACCTCGAATTTTACATCGCTTCAAATCCTATTAATTAAATTGATTAACTAATATAATGTATTATATCAAGTATATTATAAAAATAAAATACATTTTATTTCAAATAAAGTTGTACTAAGGTTTATCAACATTCATTCTGAGGGCCAACCTGTAGTCAGTTACATTGCAAAGAAGTTTACTTTTTTGGGGGCAAAGGGACTCTTCTATACATACACGCACATGTTTGTGTATGCATACGCATGCTAACACATTGAAGTGTGTGTTGCAATAAACAAAAGTCATCATAGCTATGGCAATATTTTAGCTGGGAACATCTTGGATTTTCGTTGCAGTAGGTCATCTATGGTATAGTGTGGGAGTATTATCAGTCCATTCATGGAGAAGCCATTTACAATCTGCAAAATGAATTTTATGCTATGTTGAAAGGCACTTCTAGCCATTGTATTTATCATGGGAATGATAGTCATTGTTCACTTGTAAAAATATATAATTTAATCCATAGAAAAATTGCGCGATTATTCACAAAAAAATTGCTTAATTATTAACAGAACAATTATTGGTATTTATTTAATTTTTGGAAATAATTGCATAAGTATCCGATTGCATGCAATTATTTAGTGATCAAAATATAAAGATCTAATTTATGATCTTTTTCTAAAAAGAAGCTTTAACGTATTAAGTATAATATTTAGGAGTTACGTTTCATATTCACTACTTCAAATGTAGTTGGTGTATTTTTAGCAACATGCAGTGTTGTCACCGGAAAAAGACCTATGTCTTTGAATTGATTTGAAACATGGTAATAAGCTTTCAAAAGTGGTCAGAATTTACAAAGTCTCCTAAAATGAATGGGACACAAAAGGAAGGACATTTATGCTTTTTTGTTTCACAATTCAAAAGACAAGCGTAATCAATACAAAAATGCAGCCTCATTCAGACCCCTTTCCTTGTAGACACGATTCCCCCAATAATGAAATAAAATAAAAATGTTGTTAAAGAAATGTGGAACACATGTATCACCTGTACTCGATATCATTCAATAGTCCCAATCCCAACGAGTAACCATTCCACCCCATCCCCACATCACAGTTCATTGTTATAAATGTACTTCTACACCAGCTAAGAAAAATCACACAAACAAAACATAAACAAAACAAATAAAGAAAAATAAAATGGCAATGAAAACAGAGCCAAGGATCTGCAGTAACTACACTGATGAAGGATCCAAAGAGCTTATACTTATAAGCACGGAGCATGAATCCAGAGTTTATGAACCTAAAAAGGATAAGGTTGAAATTTATCTGACCAACGGGAAAGATGAAGAGAGGATGAAGAGGGAGATTGTTGCATAGGCCAAAGCTGTTGCCAATTACTCCCAATTATATGCAACCTATTCTCCACGCCAACTCAAATAATATTAGACCTTTTCTTTTCTTTTTACTAATGTTCAAAATGTTTGATTGCTGTAGCTTTTGCGACGTTCTTTCCATTTACCATGCAATAAAGAGATTGTATTTCGGAATTCTCTGTGTTTCCCCCCTTTTGACCATCAATGAAACTAACATCAAAGACCCTATAAAAACTATCTTGTTAAATTGTTGTTTGCCGTTAATGCGATGCTCTTGCTTTATACCATGCAAGAAAGAGATTGTACAATGGAATTCTCAGTATTTCCCCCCTTTAACAATCAATAAAAAAATAACATCAAAGCCTCTTTGAAAATTATCCAATTAAGTGTCATTATCCCTAACTCCATAAAACGATGGTATGTACCTCAAATATTGCATCGCTTCAAATCCTGTTAATTAAATTGATTAATTAATGTAATGTATTATATCAAGTATATTATAAAAAGAAAGTACTTTTTATTTCAAATAAAGTTGTATTAAGGTTTATCAACATTCATTCTGGGGGCCAACCTATCGTCAGTTACACTGCAAAGAAGTTTCGTTTTTTTGGGGCAAAGGGATTCTTCTATACATACACGCACATGTTTGTATAAGAATAACATGCAAACACATTGAAGAGTGTGTTGCAATAAACAAAAATTAGCATAGCTGTGGCAACATTTTAGCTGGGAATACCTTGGATTTTCGTTGAAGTAGGTCATCTATGACATAGTGTGGGGGAATTATCTGTCCATTCATGGAGAAGCCGTTTACAATCTACAAAACGAATTTTATGCTATCATAAAAGGCACTTCTAGCCATTGTATTTATTATGGGTATGATAGTCATTGTTCACTTGTAAAAATATATAGTTTAATCCATAGAAAAATTGCGCGATTATTCACAAAAAAATTGCTTAATTATTAACAAAACAATTATTGGTATTTATTTCATTTTTGGAAATAATTGCATGAGTATCCGATTGCATGCAATTATTTAGTAATCAAAATATAAAGACCTAATTTATGATCTTTTTCTAAAAAGAAGCTTTAACATATTAAGTATATTATTAAGGAGTTACGTTTCATATTCACTACTTCAAATGTAGTTGGTGTATTTTTAGCAACATGTAGTGTTATCACGGGCAAAAGACCCATGTCTTTGAATTGATTTGAAACATGGTAATAAAATTTTAAAATTGGTCATAATTTACAAAGTTTCCTAAAATGAATGGGACACAAAAGGAAGGACATTTATGCTTTTTGTTTCACAATTCACAAGACAAGCATAATCAATACAAAAATGCGGGCATCATTCAGATCCCTTTCCATGCATACACGTTCCCCCCAAAAATGAAATAAAATAAAAATGTTGTTAACGAAATTTGGAACACATGTAACATCCGTACTTGGTATCATTCAATAGACCCAATCCCAACGAGTAACCACTCCACCCCATCCCCACATCACTGTTCACTGTTATAAATATATTTCCACTCCATCTAAGACAAATTACACAAACAAAACATAAACAAAACTAATAAAGAAAAATATTATGGAAACGAAAACGGTGCCAAGAATCTACAGTAACTATGCTGCTGAAGGATCCAAAAAGCTTATACTTATAAGCATGGAGCATGAATCCAGATTTTATGAGCCTGAAAAGGATGAGTTTGAAATTGATCTGAGCAACGGGAAAGATGAAGAGAGGATGAAGAGGAAGATTGTTGCATGGTCCAAAGCTGTTGCCAATTACTCCCTATTATATGAAACCTGTTCTCCACACTAACTCAAATAATTAGACCTTTTCTTTTCTTTTAATGTTCAAAATGTTTGTTTGTTGTTGGTTGTGCGATGTTTTTGCCATTTACCATGCAACAAAGAGATTGTATTTCGGAATTCTCTTTGTTTTCCCCCTTTTGACAATCAATGAAACTAACATCAAAGCCCCTGTAAAAACTATCCTGTTAAATTGTTGTTTGTCGTTAGTTGTGCGATGCTCTTGCTTTATACCTTGCAAGTATGCAAAAAAGAGATTGTACAATGGAATTCTCAATTTTCCCCCTTCAACAATCAATAAAAATAACATCAAAGCCTCTTTAAAAATTATCCGGTTATGTGTCACTATCCCAAACTCGATAAAACGATAGTACCACGAATATTGCACCACTTCAAATCCTTTTAGTTAAATTGATTAACTAATGTAATATATTATGTCAAGTATATTATATATATCCTTTTTATTTGAAATAAGATAGGTTAACACATTAAACATTTTATATTGGTTAATGATTTGGATATATGTAAACAAAATATATAACAACCACTAGAGCAAGCACCCAACTCAATCAAAACAAAGACAACTGACGTATAAAAAAAATTGAATTATAGAAAATAGATAAATGAATATGAATTAATAACAAACTGAAGAGGCATAATAATTTCCATGGTTAAATTTATAGCCTTAACAATATGATTGTGATGATTATGAATTTGTGTGCCTAGTCCAATTTTTAAATTAGTTATAAATGGGAAGGTTGCCGCTCTAAGTCGATTCATCTCAAAGGCAACTGACCCTTTTTCAACTTATTCAGAAAGGGGAAGCACAACTTCTCATGGACATCGAAATGCGTTGTCCCATTCCAAGACCTCATGAATCACTTAGAGTGACAACCTATCCTGTCCAAACCCGTCGATCACGAGGACTTATAAATTTATTTGGTTGTTTTCTTATAGGCGGTCAGCTCAGCGCTCATACGCATTGAAGATCTTGTCCAGTGAAAGGTCTACTGCATTAGTAAGAGGGGGCAAGAAAGAAATATATTAAGCTCGAGAAGTTGGCCTATTGCATGTCGATCTCTTCCTAGAAGCTACGCTCTTACTTCCAATCTCACCCTATCAAAGTTTTCACCAACCAACCACTACGACAGGTCCTCTAGTGACCTGAGGAGTCTGGACGGCTATTGAAGTGGAACATAGAGTTAAGCCAGTTTGAGATCACTTTTATCCCTCGTTGGGTCATCCTCGGATAAGCCCTCGCCGACTTCATCGTGGAGTTCACCATCCTGGAAGACCCTCCTATGGAGGACACCAAAACCCCAGAATCCAAATGGAAACTCTATGTGGACGAATCCTCTAGCGACTAGCATTTCGGGCCTCGGATCGTGCTCATCACTCCTGAGGCACACCCAATAATCTATGCTCTGAAACCCGACTTTCCTTCTACCAACAATGACGCCGAGTATGAGCCTTGATATGCGGACTCAAAATTGCAATTGAACTTAACATCATGGCAATCCAAATCCACTCGGATTCACTTCTAATCGTATGCCAGGTACTAGGAGAGTATCAAGCCAAGGAGGCACGACTCGCTCCCTACTGCATGCAGGTTCGCGAGCTCCTCGACGATTTCTACCACTACGTCATCACACATATCCCTCAAGGACAAAACGAAAAGGCTGACTCCTTATCCAAGCTGGTGACTCCGGGGATACGCAGCTTATGGGGCTTGCTCCCGTCAAAATACTCGACTCTCTGAGCATCGAT
Organism: Allium sativum; assembly: GCA_030737875.1. Lineage (NCBI taxonomy): Eukaryota > Viridiplantae > Streptophyta > Magnoliopsida > Asparagales > Amaryllidaceae > Allium > Allium sativum. The sequence continues at coordinate 602,935,961 of CM060924.1, read as the reverse complement.
CAGATGTTGTCTGATTCGGTAGCAATGACGAAGACCGAGTTCGAACCTGAATAATGTATGATGCTAATCTGGAACTATTTGCAGCATGGAAACCTCCCCGAGCACTACAAAGACAAACGAGCTCTCACCCGAAAGTCATCCCGCTACATCATTCTGGATGGGGTGCTATACCGCTGGGGATTCTCTATGACATTACTCCATTGTGTAGCCTTCCACGACGCAGAGTTCGTATTGCTAAACATACATGAAAGAGAGTGTGGTGATCACACCTGGGGGAAAACTACAGTAAAGAAGGTTCTCAGTAACAGTTATTTCCGGGTGACACTCGATAAGGATGCAGCGGACTATGCCTGCAAGTGCGATAAATGCCGAACATTTTCCAAGATTCCAAGAGCCCCTCCTAACGAGCTAACGCAAATGGTCAGTCCCTAGCCATTCTCCATGTGGGGAGTAGACATCATCGGGACTCTCCCAATGGCCAAAGCGAGGGGCATATTATGCTATCGTCGTAGTCGATTACTTTACCAAATGGGAAGAGGCCAAGGCCCTCGCCATAATCACTACCAAAAAGATAATCAACTTCGTCGTTCACAATATTATCACTCGATAAAGAGTCCCTAAGCCATTGTCTCTGATAACGGAACCCAGTTCGAGAGCGCAGAGTTCAAGCATTTCTGCCGACTACACAAGATTGAGAAGAGATTCTCAGCGGTTGCTCATCAGCAAGATATGGGCAAGTAGAGGCTATCAAAAAAGTGGTCTAGTCCATCATCAAGAAGCATCTGGAAATGACAGGAGGCTTGTGGGCTGAAGAACTCCCTTTGGCCCTATGGTCCTACTGGACCACCCACAAGTCAACGACCGACCACACCCCTTTCGTTCTTGCCTATGGATCTGAAGCCGTCATTTCCATTGAGCTTAAGCTCCAATCTCATCGAGTCACTTACTACGATCCGAAGACAACCAAGATCTCCTCTTAAAGTTAGTTGACCTGCTCAAAGAGAAAAGGAATGAAGCCGATCAAAGTTGTCGCTCAATGCCAGCGAGTCGCTCGATACTTCAACTCTAGAGTCTGCCCCAAGGACCTTAATGTCGGCGATCTCGTCCTAAAGCGGATCTTTCCTGCACCGACTGGCCTCGACCCTCTATGGGAAGGTCCGTACGTCATGCAACGAAGGCTCGGAGACGGAACCTTCAAACTAGCAACCGTCGATGGCGCCGAACTCCCAAGGGCAAGGAACAACGAACATATTCTCCGCTACTTCACGTAACTTAGTGTAAAAATAATCCGGTTTCTCATAATATTTTGTTTTCTTTAAATTCAAGGCATTGTAAAGTTTGTTACTTCCAAAGATATTAGTAAATATAGTGTTTTGTTCTCTGTTCTCTTAATGTGTTTATTTATTGCATGATATGTTTGATTAACCATTATAACTAGCTTGCGCTCACAAACACACTGACCACCAGATCGGCACCTTGGGCACGAGAGCCGATACCGCCACTTGAGTCTGGAATTAACAACGAGAATTAGTATAAATAACATCAGTCGATTCCCGAATCAATAAAGAGGCTAAGTATAAATAACACCACTCGAACCTTGAATCAACGACGAGACTGAGTATAAATCATTTCGCCACCCAGTCTCCAAACTTGAGGGTAACCCATCAGCCAAGTTAGTGTGAAATCGACCACTCCTACGGCTTCGTACGACCCTTAGGGTCTGGATCCGGGTACCACTCGAACAGACGCCCATCGTTGGGGCCGAGTATAAATCATTTCATTCCTAAGTCTAAGGGCTTAGCAGCCCCTTGGCCACAATCCGACCAGCCGAGTCTGGATCCAGGCACCCTTTGGCGAATAAACAATGCCCTCGTGCTCTAAGCCCGAAGGAACGATGAGAGAGCCAAAAGTCGGATGAATCGCAACGTCCATGCCTCTTCACAACATAGGACCAACGACCTCCGGAAGGTACAAGAAAGAGGGCATTGACCTGGATTCTGTGCGACATAGGACTCCTGACTAACGGAGGGCCCGAGAGCGGAACCTGCGCATGGCCGGGGTCACCCCCCAGTGCAGAGCCTTCAATCACATTTGGTTAAGTGTAACAACAAGTACGCTTATGTACATATAGGACATTGGAAAGCATAAAATGAACATTCAAACATTTAATGTAAATGTGATATAAGAAAGACTAACTAACGCTTTCATTCACACAACTAAAGCAAAAGTACATTCTTTGATATCTTTCTTTCTAATGACAGGGTGTACATGAAAACCACACCATGGCTCCAAAAGCCAAAAAGCGAGGGTCACACTCACATATACTGTCAGCCTACATCCGAAAAGACAAAAGAAAATGGTCACTTAGGCAACTCGCCTTCCTCCGCTTCCTTGAGCCCTTTCTCTCCTTTCTTCTTCCTCCTGCCAGAGTCTTCGCTCGACGGACCATCACCCCTCTTCCTACTCCTCTTGTAACCACTTCCTCATGTCTCCTTCTTATCTTTGGACGGGGAAGAGAACTTGAGAGACGACAGCGGGACCTCCTCCTCGTCATCACTGATTTTTGTAATCACGTAATCGGGCGGGATTTCTCTTAAAGGCGGAGGAACGACCTCATTCGAAAGTGCGAGGATTGGTGGTGTACTCTCTTTCCCCTAGGACCCGGTCTTCAAGACCACCTTTTGCTGGCCCTTCTTCTCATCCTTGACTTTTCTGGCCATCGTTTCCTGCAGCTGTTTGTACATCTCTGTGGCCTCCTTCCTAGAGGCCTCAGCATTGGCATTTTCCTTCAGATCGGCCTGTTCCTTTGTTGTAGCCTCCCTTTCTCTTTGGACCTTAGCCGCGGCATTTTATGCGGCCTTCTTCCTGGCATCTACCTAAGTCGTTTGTTGAGCTAGCACGTCATCTAACTTTTTCTGATCTTGTTCCTCGGCCTTGGCACATAAGCCCACCTACTAGTGCTCAAACATCCCACACATCGTACGCTCACTTTCTTCGGCGGTTTTCGTCTCTTGACTCTCATGCCCATCTCTTCCCACAATGGAACCAAAAAGTGTTGGGTCCTCATTAGAAAATGTGATATCCATCCCAACTCCTTTACCCAGCTGACCTATAATGCCCTCCATTCAAACCCCAGGTTTAAGTCGAGTCTAAGTTCCCAGCCATTTCAGCTCTAAAAGGTTCTGCACACCCAATACAAGGCTCATCAATCGACTCAAGTCCCATACACTTACACCTTTAAGTACTCAGGGTGGTATGGCTTTACCTCCTAACACTGAGGCACAGCTCCGACTGGTGCCAAGCTCTCGCTTACTATTCGGGACAAACTCTCAAGACCCAACCCTGGCTGGTCAAGGTTGTATCCAGGTACGACCGGGGCTGGAACTTGCAAACTTGTTGTTGGAGATGACGGCCCAGCCCGCTGTTGAGAAGAGCTGCCTCTCATGGACCACCATCAAACTGTCAGTACCAGGTTTTTCCTTTTGCGGCAGCCCGCTCCATCGTAGCGTCATCCTCAGTAGCTGTCTTCCCTCCTGTAACTTCATGCGTTCTGCCTCGTTCAAGTGACGAAACATGAACTCTATCTCATATATAGCATCCACCTCCTGCAGGTCGGCCTCAAACTTCAACAACCTATTTCACACCTTGGCCAGCACCTTGGAATAGTCATCAACCCACTAGAGATCGTGGTACATGAGCACCTTGACATACATGTCCCATACATAGGGCTCCAAATCCAATTCTACTTGGATCGGAGCATCCTCAGCTACAATTTTAAGCATCTCTACTTCTTTCTCATGCTTGGCCCTCACTCCAACCATCTAGCCCAACCCATCTCGAGCTGCTTCCTAAGCCTTTTCCATATCTCTTTTGGCCTCCTCAAGTTCCCTCTTCAGATCGACATTCTCCTGCATTAGCCTCTGAGTTTCTGCGTTCTTAGAGGTCAATCTCTCATTCTCCTTCCTTAGAGCCTCATTATCCATCTGAAGTTGGGAAACTCTCTCATTGTCCTTCTCCAATTGGGCATTAACCTATTCTAGGTCGGCTTTGTCTTTCTTGAGGGTTGTATTCTGAGTTGTTAGCTTGGTCGTTGTATCCTTGAAACTCGAAGCTATATGATCCTCCTCCCTTTTTAGCCTCTCGTGTACCTCTTTCAGCTCTGTTGTGTCAACAACAAAAAGTTAACCTTCAAATGGGGCACCACAAGTACAAAAAGCAACTACGACAGGATAAGCCTCATTTATCTCTGCCTTCAGATTTCGGACAGTTGTCCGCTCAGCGTCAATGGTCAAACCCCGATTCTGAATCTTCACATTCTTGGTCCGAATCAGGTCAGAGAGATGCCTAACATATCGATTGAATTCTCCAGCCTGTGGTAAGCCTGATATACTTTCTTCCATACAAGAGCGGTGTCGTCGCGAGGAATTGGGTTAAGCTCTGGCACAAACATCAACTCCTCAAAGTAATACTTTGGGAACTGCTTTTTCAAGAGGGAAATCTTCTCCTCGTTGGTCAGCTGTAGGACTTCTGGTCCTCCTCTTGACGTGCCCGTCCGCGATGGCCTGTGATCCACCAGCTGCACAGCGCGACTGGTAGATCTATGGACGGTCTCCATCTGAGGGGTAAGAAGTGGGAATATCGAAGCTTGTGGTCTGGTTCCCACAGTCTCAAACCTTGAATCTGCTCTAGATGATCGAAATGGTGGTAGGGATTCTGAATGTCTCTGATACCGATGATTTCCACTGTTACCACAAGAGCGGGAGGACTGGGGTAGTTTGGCCCCTTTCTTGAAACCACTTAGGACTGAACTCTTTTGCGGTCGTCGGCCCTCCGAGCCATGACCACGATACCTTCCATCGCCACTGCTACAAACCATTTCACTTGCACAAAACGGAGTCAAAGATCATGCCAAATCACTTTGCACACATAAGAAAATGTTGTGTGATGTGTTGTTTATGAGTGTGTGCCCTAAGTGCGCTCTCCACAAACCAGATTGAAAACCACTTGGAGCGGTTGGCCCTCCAACAGGTAAAGTTAAGCTTGCAAAACTTGTGCCACTAGGCCAGGATAGTGGAATATCGATTGGAACATCATCCAACCTCTTAAACTAATCCGCTCTCTCCAGCAAAGCAGGACTCCCGGAAGTGGTTATCAAGCATATCGGCCTCGCCGACGCTCTCACTCCAGCCTTAACATTCATAGGCGGGATGGGAGCATATGGCGAACCCTCTCCTCCACCAATTGTTTCCTCAACATGAGCATCAATCGCACTAGCACTCTCCTGGATCTTCGCAGCCTTGGGTCTTTTAATCACAATAGGAGGAGCCTTCCACTTATGGTCTAAGAAGATTTTTTCTTTCCTTGGTTCTTCGCTCCCTTTTCTGAACCAGACGCCATGAACATTGTCCGGTTTCGTGGGAGCAGGCCTGTCCGATGAAGGGTCTCCTAATCCAACATCTTCTCCATAGAGCAAACATCCTTCGGGATAGCTTTCAAACGTGCTAAGCCCCCCTGGTATTCATCGCCCTTCGGCGCCGGAAGGATTCTATTTATTGAAAACTAAGGTCAACACCGAATTCGTAACTCGACCAACACCAAACTAGCAAAAACTTAGACACTTACTTCCCACTAGCCATCATCTCGCGAAGTCCTGAGGACAACAAACGAAGAACCCTCAACTTGAACAACCCAAGCCTGGTCCATGACCCTTCAATGAACCGAGCACGGTATATTGCTTCAAGGAAGTAAAGGGAAGGCGGAGTCTTAGGTCTCCTATTGATCTGAAATAAGAACCGGATGTCCTCTTCGGTAGGATTCTTATGTATTACTCTCTAAAGAAATGACAGGTATCGAGAAGGAATGCATATCCATTAGAATGGAGTTGTTTAGGCACTAAACGGAAGTAACTCAACATGTCATGGATAAAGTCACAAGACGGGGGCACACATCCCACAATGCACATATGCCTATTCCAAGCGGTTTATCCTTCTGGCGGAGCATGCGTTTGGTCTCCCTCATCAGGAACTAGAACGTAGGTCCATGGCATGTTGAACCTTGCACAAATGCGCCTCAGGGTAATTTCATCCACACTCGAACGTCCTGAATATCGCGGATTGTCAACAATAACGGTGCCTACCATCACATCAGCAGCCTCAGGTGCATCACTCGTCACAATATCTACATCCTCCTCGGACCTCTCCTCAACTACAGTTGCACCTCTCAGCGCTGATGTACCAGTCTGGCACTCGGCCGTCTGTTATATATTACGGTCGGGTGCTTTTGGTGTGCCTATGGGCTAGGAGGGGGTCGACTTTGAGGAAGTCTCAAGCTTGTTGTCCCCAGGACTAGGGTTGTTAGTTGAGCCAGACTGGGACAGTTAGTGCTGAGAAGCTTCAGCTTCTGAGTGTTGTTGTGTTTTGGATCGTGTCTTCATTGCAAGTTGCACTTCAATATAGTTGCGTCGGACATCATACGCGAAACCTGTACCCCTCATGTTTGTGTGAACTAATGTGCAGTGTAGTGCAGTGAAAATGCAGTTATAGTTGAAACAGGCTCGGAACACGGCGACGATCATTGGTCTTTAGTGACAGTAACCATCGTTGTCGTCAACCGATGTCACTAAACTCACATTGAGTCGCGACCAAATATGATTGGGATTGGGAAGCAAATTAATATCTACTAGTCCAAAGTTCTTGTCCACAGTCCAAGTAATATGCTCTAAGCCCTATATTCAAAGTCCTGATCCTGTCCAATGACAAAGCATCACAACCGCAATGCAACGCCAAGCCCCATTGCCTCAAAAAGATGCGAGAGAGCCACATCATGTAATTGATGAGAAATCGCATCACATGGGAGATGGGAAATCGCATCATGTGGGAGATGTGAAATTGCATCACGTGGGAGATGCGAAATCGCATCACGTGGGTGATGCGAGTTCGCATCACGCGGACGATGCGAAGTCGCATCACACGGGGATGCAAATCTGCCTCATGCAGTGATGCGAAGTCGCATCGCAACAAGGCACGGGGAAGGCGATGCGCCTTCCCCTTCCTTTTCTCCTCCCTCTTCGCCTTCTCCTTTCCTCTCTTCCACCATTAACACTCCTACCAAGCTCTAGCAAAACCCGACTCTCAATCCCCTTAGCTCAAAATTCATAAGTCTAAGCGCGGATCGATACTCGGGTTCGCCTCTGCGTCATACATGATCGACACCCAACTTTTGTCCAACTTGCTGATCGAGATTTCAAGGGAAGAGGGTCTGGATGTGTTTGAAGGGGTTTTCAAGGCCGAAAAGATGTTAAGGAAGGGGGAGGAGTAGATTTATATAGAGGCAAGGATATAGGTCTTCAGCCTACATCCCCTTTCCCCGCATCCCTTCGGGATGCGGTCCATCGCATCCCACCGGGATGCGATACATCGCATCATGTAAGGATGCGATATATCACATCCCACCTGGATGCGATTTTTTTAAAAAGAAAAAAGAGAAGAGGAGAGAAGTAAGATATAGCATACATTTTTATACATATATATATATATATATATATATATATATGTGTGTGTGTGTGTGTGTGTGTGTACACACATATGCACGAGATGTATATGTGCATACCAGTCCACACATACATGCCTCTCCCTCGTTCTCTCTCTGTACTTTTATTTTTTAAACCGTGATCGCATCGCGTAAAACTGTATCAGGATATGTGAGCGCAACGTTGACAACCACTCCTTACGTTAAGGCGTAAACAAGAGTCGACAACTAACGTCTCAATTTAAAGAATAAGACAGGGACTAGATTATTAGACAAGCCACCAATGAACCAGAATACTCAACTAATGTAAAGCTCCATGCTTCATCCCAATTTTCACCTCAACACAAAGCACATCTTGCCGAGGTAAGACATGCTTTGAGGGGAAAATGTTAATCGGTATTTTTGTCCGGTTCCCAAAAGTACACAAGATCCACTCGAGTTGACACGTCGCATGGAACAAAAGCTTGAAGTGTTGCCATAATGTCGATGCGTCAAGCAAACGAGAGATCGAACAAGTGAATGCCTCACACCCACTCCATAACGGATCGCATCACCCCATGCTTGCTCACCTCACATCACTCCGTAATGGTTTGCATCGCATCCAACTAGGTGTGTTTCCATCAGATCCCTCAGGATGCGATGCCATTGCATACAATGGATTACGATGGCGCCGCATCCCTCAGGATGAAACACTATTGCATCCAATCGGGTGTGATGTCATCGCATCCCTTAGGATGTGAAGCCATCACATCCAAAGGGATACAATTGCGTTGCATCCCTCAGGATGCGGCGCCCCCAGTTTCCACAATGCATCCCCTTTGGGGCGCGTTCTCCACATCCCGTGGGATGCGAAAATCGCATCCCACAGAGGGATGCGAGTTTTCCTTCCACCAATCCAATGTGGTGTGATTTCCTGTTGCAAGCGAACCTGTGATGCGATTTTCTACTAAGTGGTCCCCAAATCCTACCTACTCCCACATAACCACTTCACTATAAATACCCCCAAGCTCATTTGTTACAAGTGTTGGAAAATTGCTAATTTGACACATCCCTAGAGCTCTAAGGGACCTTTCTAATGGCATTTTCACTTTGAGGAAGAAGAAAGAAAAAATCCATTTTTTCCATATAATCACATATGATGGCTATGACTTCAAATTACATGAAAGTGCTTTAACTAGATGCCTTGAAAGGGCTCATCGCTTGTAAATCATTGTTGTCAACAAAATATCAAGAGCTCTTCCAAAGTGGATGTAGGCCCATCACGGGACCAAACCACTATAAATCTCAAGTGTTATTTACTGCTTTTCTTCTCTTCTTCACTTAATTTCCGTACGTGAGACTATATTCTTATGTAATTAGGAATCTTGGGTGTTGACAACAATTTTTAGCGTCAACAATGTTAAAATTAGTTTTTTTGAGGATGTGTTTGATCTTATATAAGTATGTCACTAATTATACAAAATAATAAATCTATTGAAAGCTTTAATTTACTGTGCAATTACGTATTGCCATTTGACAAATAGCTTTAAAATATAACTTCGTCAAAGACATTATCTGAATGAGTAGCTTTATAAGTTGAGTTCTTAATACCATTTCATCTTCTCACTGGTTTCTTTTTATTTATAGCCGAATAGTTTGATAAATCAAATGATAGTCATGGATAGATTATCCGTCATCACATATAGCACCAAACTTCCCTCCTGAGATTTCGGGGAAACCATCTTGCACAAAATGTTATTAGGTACAGAAATTCAATGCATTATTAATTTTTGATTAAAAGCTGATCCACTAATGAGAATAGCATGCAATTTTATTGGAAGTGGATTAAGCTACATGTCTATATGTGCAGTAGAAAACCTTGTGTAATGTTTAAAGCATATTTGTGAGCTAGTTGATGTGCTTACATGGATGATAATGCAAATATGATGGCTCAAATATGGACGCATGTAGGAAAATGGAACATAGTTTGGTCAATAGTATAAGAGAAATTTATGACAAAACTGCACCTAGAATGAAATTCGTGTTGGAGTATACTAATTGTGGATTGCTGATACTAACAGAAAGCGATGCGAAATATAGTCGAGGTTGATAATTGAATCATCCTGAACTTGGTGCTAATAGAGTTACATAATGAGCCAACTGAAGCGTGTAAACTGTATTGTTGATGCATTGTCGAACCATCTATTCTGCAAAGCCACATTTCAAAAATCTAATGTACTTCTTGAACTTCAAAGAGTTAACTTGTTATTGAAGAAGTAAAGCTGCATAGGAGTAGCCGACTGCATTGTTAGCAGTGAATGATAATGAGCTATACAGGCTACTTATAGGAAAGAAGTGCAGGGTGGTGTTGTTCGTAACAATGCAAATGTTGTACGAACCTGATAGCAATCAATATATTGTTACTATCCAATTGCCATGTCAAGAAGTGTTACTAATTCGAAGTAGAATCAAAATCAGCAATGGCAAAAAGCGTGACCAGATTTGCAACAGTAAAAACCGTAGCAAAACAAAGAGCACAAAGAAGTACCTGTCAGTAATGTCCGAGTTCATAGTAAATCTGTTTCCTTGAAACAATATTGCCCCCTCTACGGCGCTGAAGGTATATGAGCAATTGTTTCCCAAGATGAAATGGACCGATCTCTGCAATGTAGCGCTTACATTTGCAGAGCAACGATGAACTCAAGTAAGTTATTTCAAGAACAGAGTAGTAGGGAAGAAGAAGGAGACAGAAAGAACTAATATTTTGGATAATCAGTGGCTCTTTCAAACCATCCATGTATAGCGGTGGAGGGGTGCCTTTCTAGGTAGTCGTGACTGTCCGTACAGGCGTACCGGTTCAGACGGTCGCATCTGATCACTGTTTAGGCGAACAGACGCATCCGCTGGTCCAAACGGTCACATTTGTGTAAAAAGAAACCATTTTCCGCATATGAAACAGTCGGCGGCCCATTGGATCATGAGACCCCAAGAGCCCCAAGGCCCAAGGCCCTTATCTTTGACATTTTAATATTTAATATGAAAGCCCAATGCCTACATAGCCCATTCATTCAAGTCCTTATGTGCTCATGTTATTTGTTTGATATAACATGTGAGGCTTTGGTATTTATGGAGATATATCCACAAAACATACACAATGTGGGACTTTGTTTCTTTGTATTTCTCTACTACCACATAACCTCTTCTTCCCTAACCTTCTCATTCATTTCCAACAATCCCCCACGTGAATGAGAGGTTACTTAATTTTGTTCTTAAATTTTGTGAAACATTTAACGTATCGGTAAAAGTAGCGCAATGGCCTTGAACTTTTCCTAGTTTTTATTGTTATAACCTACTGGCGAATCAGTGGATTAGATTGTCTTTGAACTGTAAGGCTTTTGTGTAAGTATATAAAGATAACATACACTAAGTGTTTCTAAACCCCTTGGCTCTCTGTTTGTGTTCGTTTTTGCCATGAATGCCTACTTGGTCTCATGAGTGTTTAAAGAATTCGACCTTACAATTTTTTTGAAGCGGCGCCTTCACACTCACGTAGGTGATTCTATACAGAGTATCCCGTAATACTCCACTTGGGTCTTTTATAACACTACAGTATATACAACATTAAAAGCTAAGCTTATAATATTCTCCGACGGGTTGTACACTGACTTATCATAGGAATGGTTTGTATTTTAATAGTGCTATTAAGTTTATCTTTAAACTTAGTTGTCCCTTTGAACCTAGATCTTGGGATCTCCAGTCAACTAGGTGGGGTTTTCGTTTAGAAAAACTTTTAGATCATAGGTCTTAAACCCATTCCTATCGATAAATTTTGAACTTTCTCTCTTGGAAAGCCTTTAGTTAGTGGATCCGCAATGTTATCCTTTGACCTTACATAGTCTATAGTGATAACTCCATTAGAGAGAAGTTGTCTTATGGTTTTATGCCTACGACGAATATGTCTAGATTTACCATTATACAATGTACTATTCGCCCTTCCTATAGCAGATTGACTATCACAATGTATACATATTGGAGGTATTGGTTTTTCTCAATTTGGAATGTCCTCTAAAAAATCCCTAAGCCAATCTGCTTCTTCCGCGGCTTTATCTAGAGCAATGAACTCAGATTCCATTTTTGACCTTACTATGCAAGACTGTTTGGATGATTTCCACGAAATTGCTCCATTTCCTAATGTAAACACATATCCACTTGTGGATTTTGTGTCATTTGAGCCCTTTATCCAATTGGCATCACTATATCCTTCTATTACCGAAGGATTCTTATCATATTGCAACACATAGTTTTGTGTATACTTTAGATATCATAGGACTCTGATTATTTCTTTCCAATGATTTTTACCAGGATTGCTAGTATATCTACTTAGCTTGCTTACAGCGTACGCAATATCAGGCCTAGTGCAATTCATGACATACATAATACTTCCCAGTATATGAGAGTATTCAAGCTGATATATACCACCACCAGTGTTCTTTACCTAATTTTGGTTCATATCTACTGGTGATTTTGCAGTAGTTAAATTATACTGCTTGAATTTTTCAAGAATTTTAGTAATGTAATGTGACTGAGATAACGCATATCCCTGTGGTGTCTTTATAATTTTTACACCCAAAATTACATCGGCCACTCCTAGGTCCTTCATATCAAATCTAGAGGATAACATGTCCTTCGTAGATTTTATTATGACCTTATTATTTCCTAGGATCAGTAAATCATCAACATAGAGACAAACAATGACAAATCCAGCATCTATACATTTTATATAGACGCATTTATCTGATTCATTTCTTTTGAATCCATTTGAAAATATTGTTTCATCAAATTTCTCATGCCATTGTTTTGGTGCTTGTTTAAGGCCATAAAGAGATTTTACTAATTTTCACACCTTATTTTCATTTCCTGGGCTTAGAAACCCTTCTGGTTGCTGCATATATATTTCTTCTTCCAGTTCGCCGTTTCAAAAACGTAGTTTTCACATCCATTTGGTGTATTTCCAAATTCAATATAGATGCGATTGCAATAAGCATCCTAATTGATGTTATTCTGGTAACTGGAGAATATGTATCAAAGTAATCCAGATATTCCTTCTGTCTGAATCCTTTTATTACAAGTCTTTCTTTATACTTGTTTATTGAGCCGTCAGCCTTTAGTTTCTTCTTAAATATCCATTTATATCCTAGTGTTTTTGATCCTTTAGGGAGATCCACTAATTCCCACGTATGGTTTTGTAGAATGGATTCTATTTCACTATTGACGGCTTCTTTCCAATAAGGAGCATCGGGAGATGACATTGCTTGTTGGTAAGTTAGAGATTCATTTTCTATCGTATATGCATAGAAATCAGGTCCAAAGGATTTAGAGGTCCTTTGTCGCTCGCTCCTTCTCGGTTCCTCTATCTCAGTTTCATCATTCATTTTTCTTTGATTAACATTATACTCGGCAGTATCTGGATCTCTTGCCTCTTTTGAACACTTTTTTCAATAGAGGTTTTTAGAGGATAAATGTGTTCAAAGAATCTTGCATTTCGATACTCGATAATGGTGTTTTCATGAATGTCATCAATTTCAGATTTGTACACCAAAGATCAATATGCACTACTATTATAAGCATATCCAATGAATATGCAATCTATAGTCTTTGGTCCTATTTTGACCTTTTTCGGTTTTGGAATTTCTACTTTGGCAAGACACCCCCACACTTTTAAGTATTTGTAGGATCGTGGTCTGTTTTTCAAAAGTTCATGGGGAGTCTTAGATGTTTTCTTTCATGGTATTTTATTTAAAATATGATTTCCTGAAAGAATAACTTCTCCCCAAAAATTATATGGCAAGCCAGAGCTTATTAGTAAGGTATTCATCATTTCTTTAAGAATTCTATTTTTCCGTTTGGCTATACTGTTGGATTGAGGTGAATAAGGAGCTGTAGTTTGGTGTATTATACCATGCTCAGCACAGAATTCCTCAAATGGAAACTCATATTCTCATCCTCTATCATTTCTTAAAGCTTTAATTTTTCTGTTGAGTTGATTCTCAACTTCTGCTTTATACTGTTTAAACATATCGAATGCCTCATCCTTACTTCTAAGGAGATATACATAACAGAATCTTGTACAATCATCTATAAAGGTGTTGAAGTACCTTTTTCCTCCTCTAATTTGACACATTTTCAAGTCGCATACATCAGTATGTATTAAGTCTAGAGGTTCAGTTTCTCTTTCAACATGATGAAATGAGGTTCTTGTCGATTTGCCTTCAGCACAAATTTGACATTTGTAATTTGAATCAATTCTACACTTGAGTATGAATTCTAGATTGATCAGTTTTTGTAAAGTATCATCACATGACCTAGTCTAGAATGCCATAGATTAGGAGAGTCAACCATGTAAGCAGAAGATTCAATTTTATTCATATCATTGTTTGGTACAACAGTGGTTACATTAGCCTTAAATAGGCCATCACATACATAACCCTTTCCTATGTATACTTCATTCTTAGACAACACAAATTTATCAGCCACAAATGTCAGTTTGAAGCCATGCTTGCTGAGCAACGATCCTGAAATTAGATTCTTGCGAATTTCTGGAACATGTAGAACATCATTTAGAGTGAGTTCTTTTCCAGAAGTCAATTTCAACACAATCTTTCCCTTGCCTTTGACCTTTGATGTGGACGAGTTACCCATAAATAGTTGTTCTTCATTAATAGCACTTTTGTAGTTTGTGAACATTCACTTATTCGAGCACATATGCCTAGTGGCTCCAGTGTCTACAAACCACTCCTTGTTGTTGCCAACAAGTTTGCATTCCGAAACAACTGCACACAAGTCCATTTCAGAAACACCGTCTGAAACTTCCGCAACATCTGCTTCTAATTTCTTCTTTTTTGGGTGGGCTGTGACATTCTGCAGCTTTATGACCATTCTTTCCATAATTATGGCATGACCCCTTGAATTTCTTTGACTTCTTAGGTTGGTTATCACGTTTTCCCTTATTGGACTTGTCCGTCTCGACAACATTTGCTTTAGCAACCACATTTTGAGAAATCTTCTTTTCAGAATTTCTATTGTCTTCCTCAATTCTCAATCGAACTACGAGATCCTCCATTGTCATTTCTTTGCGCATGTGCTTTGGGTAGTTCTTGAAGTCCTTCCACGATGGGGGAAGCTCCTCAATAGCAGCAGCAACTTGAAAAGATTCGCTAAGGGTCATCTTTACATCTTCTAGTTGACGAATGATAAGTTGCAGTTCTTGAATTTGGTTGATCACAACTTTTGTATCGACCATTTTGAAGACAAGAAATTTCCCAGCGATGAATTTCTTCATGCCTGCATCTTCAGTTTTATACTTCATTTCCAAAGCCAACCAGAGTTGTTAGGGTGTTGCAACAGTGCAGTACACATTGTATAGACTGTTGTCGAGGCCATTCAAGATGTAATTTTTACACATGAAATCAAAAAATTTCCATGCAGTAAGGGCTTCAACTTTAACTGGATCTGGTTCCAATTTTGCAGCGACTGGAGCATCTTCTATAAGATTCTTTGTAAGGCCCAATGTTGTCAAGTAAAATAGCATTTTTTGCTGCCAACGTTTGAAGTCCACTCCGGTGAACATTTTTGGCCTTTCTCCGTGAGACAGTGCCATTGGTGTAACCACGGGTGCAAAAGGATTGGTTACATGTGGTGTTGGCGCAGCAGGACCACTATTTCTTTTAGCCATTATCGTTTTCTGCAAAACAAAAATATTGTTTCAAGATTGTTGTTCGTAACAATACAAATGTAGTACGAACCTGATAGCAATCAATATATTGTCACTATCCAATTGTCACTTCAAGAAGTGTTACTAATTCGAAGTAGAATCAAAATTAGCAACGGCAAAAAGCGTGACCAGATTTGCGACAGTAAAAACCGTAGCAAAACAAAGAGCTGAAAGAAGTACCTGTCAGTAATGTCCAAGTCCAGAGTAAATTTGTTTCCTTGAAACAATATTGCCCCCTCTCAGAGCTGAAGGTATATGAGCAATTGTTTCCCAAGATGAAACAGACCGATCTCTGTAATGTAGCGCTTACAGTTGCAAGGCAACGATGAACTCAATTAAGTTATTTCAAGAACAGAGCAACAGGGAAGAATAAGGAGACAGAATGAACTAATTTTTTGGATAATCAGTGGCTCTATCAAACCGTCCATATATAGCGGCGGAGGGGTGCCTTTCTGGGTAGTCGCGACTGTCTGTACAGGCGCACTAGTTCAAACGGTCGCATCCGATCACTGTTCAGGTGAACAGATGCATCCGCTGGTCCAAACGGCCGCATTTGCGTAAAAAGAAACCATTTTCTGCATATTAAACTGTCGGCGGCCCATTGGATCATGAGACCCCAAGAGCCCCAAGGACATTATCTTTGACATTTTAATATTTAATATGAAAGCCCAATGCCTGCATAGCCCATTCATTCAAGTCCTTATGTGCTCATGTCATTTGTTTGATATAGCATGTGGGGCTTTGGTATTTATGGAGATATATCCACAAAACATACACAATGTGGGACTTTGTTTCTTTGTATTTCTCTACTACCACATAACCTCTTCTTCAGTAACCTTCTCATTCATTTCCAACAGGTGGTAGATTTGCGTTGAGCAGAGATATGTTTTTGGTTGACATTAACTATAGTGCATGCAAGAAAATTAGTTATTAGGTGTAGAGTTAAAGGAGTTAAGTCAGTTTGGATTGTGGAACTGTAAGAAAAGGACAACTGCGAGTGAGGTATGTAGCTGCATCTACTGACTAGATTGTGGTGTGTGCCTCCACCTTTAATATACTATATCGAGTTTCAATGATACGGATTTTCAACAAAAAAACATGCCTTCATGTAAGAGAAATAACTTGCTCCATCATATGTAGAGCACATTATTTTATTCTTCTTCAATGATTTTGATTATGTGAAGTTGAAGCCTATTGCAATAAGGAGGAAAAATTATTTTTGGTTTGATGTCATATATCAATGTAAATTTACTATTATGCTTTTTGGGATGTAAATGTATAGCAAATTTTTGGATGCTAGTTATACTTTTTCCTGTATTGTCATTTTACATTATTTTGTTCACTATATTGCATGCTACAGTATTTTTGTTTTGCTGAACTATATATATAATAGTATACTCTAGCATGGTTTGTTTGTAGTACATTTTATTTGTAAATGACGCCTGAGTAGCAATTGTTTGTAGTACATATGCAATAGAAAGCAATGTAGTTCATAAGGTGATTATAATTTTTAAGTGTTTGATTATAGTGTGCACTACGGTGACAACTGAATTTATACTGTAAGATTTAGAGACACTTCTATTTGCCTAAAGTGCAGTGACAGTTTCCATTCTGCTTGCGTGGCATATAAGTTACCATAGGCAAATTAAATGAACAATCCGCCCTCATATTTCTTTAAGGACGACATGTTTTGTGGCAAAAGCTATTTTGCTCCTCATAATAATAGAGGCGAACTTGAGGAATTTTTGTCCTTTGTTTAGAATATGAAGGACATCTATAAATGCCTCTAGTGTTTTTATTTTCAGTAATGATTGGTGGAAATCAAGGGGGCTCATATGGATCCCCTGATTTCCACCAATCAGGAGTTAGAATTTTGTTCACACTATTGAAAACAACGTGAACCAAAATCCTACTGATTATTATTGGCACTGTAATTATTGAAGTGATGTTTGATTTAGCAGCGCAAAATCATTGGAGAATCCATCAAATGGACATCAAATAAGCATTTTTGAATGGATCTCATAATGAAGAGGTCTATGTTGATCAGCCTGTCGGATATATATATATATATATATATATATATATATATATATATATATATATATATATATATATATATATGTAGCCAGGTTGTGAAGATCAAGTATATAAGTTGAAGAAAGCACTTTCTGGGCCTAAGCAAGCACCATGGGCGTGGTATACTCACATGGAGATTTTCTTCTCGTTTGTGTGTATGTCGATGATTTAATTTTCAGTGGCAATACTCTAAGTATGTTTGCAGAATTCATGGAGGCTATGTCTAGTAAGTCTGAAATGATAGATCTTGGGCTTATGCATTATTTTCTTATCCTTGAAGTGTCGCAAATTTCAGATGGTATTTTTATTTCTCAAGCAAAGTATGGAACATATATTTTGAAACTTTTTCGTTTAAACACATGTAATCCTATCAAGACACCTACTGAAATAAGGCTTCAATCGGATAAATGTGATAATGGAGAGCCCGTAAGTCCAACTTACCATCAACGTTTGGTGGGTATTTTACAGTATCTAAGTTTTACTAGACCAAATATCGTATGTGGTGGCACCATGCCATAGATTGCATACTGCAACACCAGAGAAGTGATGCAGGAAGTGCCAAAAAATGTTGCTATAGGCCAAAAATTATCTATGGTAACACTTTCTTGGTGTTGCGTTTTGCCGCGTTGCCTTAGAGTCAAAAGCAACATCTTTGCGACCCTAAGGCAACATTGGTACAGGTGTTGCTACTAAATTTACAAAAAGGTGGAGCCCACTAAAATCTGCATCTCGAGTTCACCGAATCCCTACTAAAATCTGTAGCCCGAGTTCACGGAATCCTGTTATGGGGCCCACATGCATTAATCTGTGACAACACTTTTACCATCCAATGACAACACTATATCATAGCTATGGCAGCATTTAACATCACATACTGCAACAATATATCATAGCTATGGCAGCATTACATAACATACTGCAACATAACAACAATTAACATCACACTGAAATTAACAAAGACCTTTTTATTTTAAATTAACCAGGAACAAAAATACTACTTAGTCAACTACAAGATAACAAAACATAACCACTACATTCAATTTTACACACATTTCAGTTACAAACACAGCCAGTACTAAATTCTTGTATACATCAAACTAAAACAGTTTTAGTGCCTCTGCTGCCTCGAGTACCTCTAGTGCCTTCAGTAACATATTCTTGAATAACCTCATCACTGCCTCCTTCACCTGCATACCTCAGTTCGTTTGCATTTCGGCACAAACTGAGTTTTATTTGCATTTCAGTTGCATAACTGAATTACATAACCAATTTTCATTTGCATTTCATTTGCATAACTGAGTTGCATTTTAGTTGCATACCTCAGTTTATGGCTTGCATGCCTTGGCTGCAAATTGATGCAATTACTCAATTTTTTCAAAGCACAAACGATACTGAGTAAACAATTAAACAATTACAATATAGATAAAATTATCACTTATCAGCACTTTATGTTTAATGGGCAAGGTGGAAAAATTTATCACTAATCTGCATTGTGGCAAAAATTATCACTAAACTATAATGTGACAAAACTTAAAATTACACCTGAGAATTTGTCCAAACATTGCCATAGCAACACACAAAAGAAATCCAAACATGATCCAGGACATAGCTAAAGCTGTTGCAAAGAATTTTTCTTTTTTCTCGTGTTTTCCACATTCAATGCGTATTAGGGCCAACTCTTCCTTCATATCTGCCACAAATTCATCGGCTTTTGCCCTCTTTTGCTTTTGCTTTAGCATCTTTTCTTCAATTGACTTCCTTTCCATGGGCAATTGCGATATAGTCTTTTTTTTTCATCAATTTAACAGTAGTATCATCCAATTCTGCATTGTCATTGATTTCATAATCTTCGTCATGCCACATAAAATACCCGCATTCACCATTCTGCACATATCTTAAATTTTCGACTAAAACATCACTGAAAGTTATGATAATAGACAAAGCAACCAAAAAAAAAAAAAACTAATTTATACTTACCGGCCAAATGAAGCAACAAAAAAACTTCTTCCTCGCATTCAACCCTGCCTTCATAGTCCTCATCTTCACTGGGATTTTGTGGCGACAGTTCTTTCTTGTAGCCGCTATTGATGAATTTGAAGTAGAAATTGATTGAGCTGTCATTGAACTCGAACTGAAGTGATATTACAAACTGTAAATCATTTCAGTAATATCACAAACTGCAAATGATTATGTATATATTTCATATCATAAATTTCATGCAGTAGGCTTTCAGGAATGTATTTCATGCATACAGTACTTGTGTGCGTATATTTATTAGACAATCATACACACACACACACACACCCCAAAACAAAGTTCACATAAAATTTTAGAAGCATGCATCATGAAGAAATAATCATCAATTAGTACTTTATCGATCCATGTGTGCAGATATATCATTGTATGGCCTTTGAAGCATATCCAAGCATTACTTAAACAATGCTTGGTTAACTGGCATACAATGATGTCAATGGTGATGCACACATCAATGTACAACGGGTTTCTTAAGAAATTTCTGATTTGGAACTAGGTGAAAAATCATGCATATGACAAACATGAAAATTCTTAAGAAATGAATAGTATCATGTATATGTAAGCATCCTTATGAAACCATTTTCATAAACCATTGTATATCTTATTAAAAAAAGCTAGCAGTATCATGTCTCAATCACCACTGTGTTATTAAATTGATTAACAACCCAACAGCTGCTCAAAGAAAACTTCGGCGAATCAACATTCAAAAGAACCACAAATAATAGAAACTAATTGTATACAACTTCAAACCAAAAAAAGTGTGGATTCATTGAAAAATAACAAACTAGAATTGTTAATCATCTAATACCAATTATACTCATGGTGATAATAATTTCAGTTTCTCGATAAGCTAATTAATAACAGTGATCAAAAAAGCAACAGAAACGTACATGAGAAACACATGATAAAAAATAGAACCTTTCTTCTTGGATTGACTGTCGTTTGATGATGGAGAAGGGGAGAAGTGGGTGCGTTTGGAGTTGGAGTCGAAGACTAGCTGGAATAAGTGGAGGACGCAGAGAGGGTTGGAGTGGAAGAAGTAGGCGAATGAAAATTAGGAATTGGAATTGGAAATTTGGACATGAGAACGAACAGTTCTGAGAAGGTGAGAAAGGGTAATGTAATGCGTACCGTAAGTGTTGAAATTTGTGATACACAAATCACAACAATTTTGGGCAATAAATAATCTATGCAGATTTTGTGGAAGATTTGTTGCTACATTTGTAAGATATTTGGAATTGAAGGCTATAATTAATTGGTGTCTATCAAAATAGTTTTTTAACATATATGAAGATAATTTGGGTGCCAAATTTACCTGGGTATGAAGCAATTCACTCTATAAAAGGCCTAGTGAAGATCTTCATTAGGTGTGGGTGATAGCCACCAAGAGTGATCATTCTAGCTATTCCAAATTGAGTGTTCTCCTTCAAATTATTTAGCCATTAGATATTCTCAACCTATTTCTCAGTAAGGTTATTGGTTCAAATTGTAATTGTTTGTAATGATAGTTGAGATCGATTGTAAATAGTTTTTTATTGGTGAATCAATAAAGAGGGTGGTTGGGTGGAATATCATGTGTTCATATTTCCGATATTTGTTTGTGTTGTTGTTTATTTTCAATCAATTCATCTTCAAGTGATTGAGTGAAAAAGATCCTATTTTTTTGGGGAATTTTTGTCAATCTTCCGCGATGACGTGGCAAATTAAACTTATAAGTTTATAACTATAGCTACTGCAACACAACTTGATATATATGCAGAGTGCGTTGCAATAGGCAAAAATCAACACAGCTGTGGAAACATTTTAGCTGGGAACACCTTGGATTTTCGTTCCAGTAGGTCATTTATGGCATAATGTAGGGGTATTATCAGTCGATTCATGGAGAAGCCATTTACAATCTGTAAAACAAATTTTACGCTATGTTAAAAGGCACTTCTAGCCATTTTATTTATTATGGGTATGGTAGTCATTGTTCACTTGTAAAAATATATAGTTTAATCCATAGAAAAATATAGAAAATTTGCGCGATTATTTGAAAAAAATTGCTTAATTATTAAAAGAACAATTATTGTTATTTATTTCATTTTTGGAAATAATTGCATAAGTATCCGATTGCATGCAATTATTTAGTAACCAAAATGTAAAGATCTAATTTATGATATTTTTCTAAAAAGAATCTTTAACATATTAAGTATAAAATTAAGGAGTTACGTTTCATATTCACTATTTCAAATGTAGTTGGTGTATCTTTAGCAACATGTAGTGTTGTCACGGCCAAAAGATCTCTGTCTTTGAATTGATTTGAAACATGGTAATAAGCTTTCAAAATTGGTCAAAATTTACAAAGTTTCCTAAAACGAATGGGACATAAAAGGAAGGACATTTATGCTTTTTGTTTCACAATTCACAAGACAAGCATAATCAATATAAAAATGCAGGCATCATTCGTATCCCTTAATAATATGATTGTGACGATTATGAATTTGTGTGTCTAGTCCAATATTTACCGATAACACTATTCTTAAGCCCAGTTGAGAAAAAGATTAAATCTTTCTATTTAGATTTAATGAGGTGTGTCAATTAAATAATATTAATTGGAATTGAATTTAAATTGGTTCTTGGATTTATCGTAAGCGGTGTTTTGAATAACACATGTTCTTTAACCCGATTAACAATAGAATGTGATTTTGGGTTTATCGTGAATCGTGTTTTAGATGACATTGGTTCTTTAACCCAGTTAAAGACAGGGTATTGATTTGTGGGAAGATTAAAACCAAATGGAGTTTTAATGAATCTATAATTAAATTGAAATGTGAATTGATAATTTAAATTATCAAATCTGAAAAGTGATCGAGGATGGAGTATCACCAGTTTTGCTCCAAAGCGATAGTTAAATCTTTAATTAGATTTGAACGTGAAATGGTAATTAATATTTACCGATAACACCGCGGTGTTAGATATGGAGTATTACCAGTTTTCTCCATGGGATAAATAGGTTGGGATTGGGAAATAAAATAAATAATTACTTCGGTGTGGTTCGCTAATCCCGACTAGTTTGGAAAACCATAATATGGTTTGAAATGATATCCAAAGGAAGATTAAAAAATAAATTTAGAAGAATTTATCTTTGATAAAATTAATGGGAACCTTTCCCTGAGAATGTGAAAATTTGAATAAAAAGAATATTCTGAATTGGAATGAGGCGTATGTTGTGTTTGTGTAACACGTGTTTATTATATGCGCGGGTTATTCAGAAAGGCCGGGTTTATACCCATTCTGAATAACCGATTCGACGATAAGTCGAAGATGAAGACGGTGGTTGAAGACCGGAAGTTTTCACATCGTTTGGGGTGATTACTGATGATCTTGATTGGGCTGTATACCCAAGATGTGGGAATCAGTTGGTGATCCTCCAGACGTACTTGGAGATTGATGGATATGCAAGGAAAGTGCCTCCGGTTTCGTTCAGACCCAGAACGAACTTGTAAATGGACTGTGTGTCTGACATTGGATTTTATTCTGTGTTGATTGATCTTTATTAAATATACATCTGTTTGGCGGCGGGGAATTTATTCTCTTACTTAATGCCCTTCTCTGAGACGTACGAGCTCAGAGATTGTATATCGATGGACATTAGTCGCATGAAGTGAATTGCCTGTGTGGCACGCCTAAGTGGCAGATGACCAAGGCTTCCGTTGAAAAGCAAAGTCTTGTGGTTGATGATCAAAGCACGGCCTGCGTGGCGCAGCTTTGTGTATAACGTGAATTCGCGAGCCTCACACCTCGGTATGAGTCAAAAACGGGATATGAACCGTTGGGAAAACACGACGTTTCTTTCTAGCTATGGGTGATGTCAGTGACCTACCAGCCCTGACATTTATATACTTTTTACATGTGTGGATGTTGGAATGCGAGGCGCCTCGGATATAGGTCTGTTAGGACCGGGAAACGTGTGTTCAGAAATTGCCAATCCTCAAAAGTAAGAGAGGACGTGCCCAACCGATCCAAGGATCATAGTGGGGTCCTAAGACATTTGCTAGAGTGTCTCGAACGGAGAGGAGCTTGCCCCTTGCCTCGACTCATGATGGAAATCCAATTTCCAATACGTGATATTGCGGTTTTATTTGTAGAGCCTAGTATGACGACATGATATATGGTACCCATGCCGTCTATGATTGATATTTATGATTGAAATTGTTTTGACACTATACAGTTATAATAGTATCAAATGATTTGTTTTAAATGTACCAAGCATGTTTGGCTATTATAAGGGAAAACCCTATCCTCCGGCTTGCGTTGCATTGTGTGATGGGACCTGGGTCTTATAATAGCTTCATTTTTTCAAATAGCATTGCGCTGTTTTGTTATATGCACTAGTGTTCTTGGGAGGAAACCCGTTCCGTTTTATATGGCGTGGTTCCTTGAATTACTCTCTTTTAAAATAAAGATTAATAACTGTTTTAGTTCTCACACCAGTCACATGACTGACTTGTAGTTTATTGTTTTAACCTAAACTCTGGGTGCTCCTATTTTCCACACAGACAGCTTGTAGTTTTGGTTTTGCAGATTTATATTCACAGGATCCTGATTTACAACTGGAACGATGCTCGGAAAGCTCTGTATCCGTGTATTACTTTCAGTTATGTTTTGTATTATTTTTCCGCTGCAGTAATGTATTTAAATCTCTGATTGGTCTTGTCCTCAACGCAATCCATGCTTTCCTTCACGGGGAAGTTCGGGTCGTGTCAGACGTGGGTTATACATTCGCGCATAGGTATAGGAAAAATATAAGAAGGGGTTTGCCTTTGATTTGGGTATTAAATGGCTCGGTACATCTAGGGAGCTAGTCAATGGGTTTAGTTCGGGTGAAGGTAGTCTAAATGGTTGTAGGGTTTGCCTCGGCTCTAGTTAAGAAGTCTTAAATAACCGATGACTGTATCTAATTGGAAAAGCGGCATCTACTTCCTTTGCAAACCCAAGGTATTAAGTAACAAGCAGTGGACATTATTTGCTTAGGAAATTCTAAATAGGAGTTTGGGTAGTGATATATATATATATATATATATATATATATATATATATATATATATATATATAGGCACACACACACATGCTATATGAGCATTATTCGATAAACTGAGATTCGTGTAAGTCTCGAGCAGCCAGTAGCAAGGACTTGGATTATTCCTAATTTCCTATATGAATTACACGTAGTACTTTTGTAGTATTTGTATGGGATATGCGCCGATCTCCAAGTTTATATTTGTTTGCTTACAGGCTGACAAGTTAAACCTTGGATAATTCTTTGAGATGCAGCGGGATTATATGGTTAGTCAATTAATTATAAAGTTATACTAAGATTTATCAACATTCATTCTGAAGGCCAATCCATCGTCAGTTACATTGCAAAGGAGTTTCCTTTTTGGGCGCAAAGGAACTCTTCTATACACACACATGTTTGTGTATCCACACATTGGCGGGGCTGGGATGTAATGTTGGGTAGGCACTTGGTGGAATATAGTTTGAGACGAAAACTCCGAATGTAAACCTTTTTTTGTATGCACATGTTGTGTATGCACACATGAAACGAACTTTCATACACCTTTCATGCCGCACAAAATAAACAGCATATATTGTTTTTATTTTTTGACATTTTTCGAAAATGTTGGGGTACGCACATGCCTATCCCATTTACAATGGGGTATCGCCCCTGCATACACACATATACATACATACCTACAAAGATACAATATATTTGTATATGCATACATGTACATGCTTTGAAATAGGTTAGATACACACAAGGCTCCGAACTATAGACATCTCGGTCTACATGGCTCCGATGACTTGTAGGTTGGGTGACTCGTTTCAGTGGGTATGCATGATGTTTAAAGCGCAAGGCCTTTAATAGAAAGAGCAGCATGCCAATATACGTACCTTCAATACTCATCAACCCAAACAGTTTCATTATTCTTTCTTCAACAAGGTCACTCCCTCATCTTTCGCTTCAGTCGCTTGCATGGTTTAAATCTCTCTTACCCTGACGTGCCCAAATTTGGCCAAAGGAGCCCAGCGGCCCCAACAGAAGAAGGTAGCCTTCACTATTTGGAAATTGATTGACACATATAAGGCATTGTAAATCCGACAAAGCAGCACTGTGTGATATCCACTCTTTTCTTTTGCTGCTGCCCCTACTTGGTCCCATACTGTTAGCTCCTAACTTCTTAACAAAGACGTGTTAATTCCACTAATTGAAAAACATCCTAGCCCTATAAACCAGTTACCATTCTACGTGGCATGGATCTTAACCGAACAATTCCATCTAAGACCCAAAGCAAATTTTGGACTATATACACATGCATTTCTCAACTGCCCATTGTGCATTCCAGTGGCCATAACAATCCATCGAACCGTGCATTTCTACAAGGGTTGAACAACTCAAGCTCTTAAGAAGAGTAACTACTTGTTATTGTCTTTTATAATTTAAGCAATTGTACAAGAAACAAAGTAATAAGGAAGCTCATGTCGTAGCGGTGGTAAATCAGTTTAGATCATACCACACTCTAACTCTTTAGTCATTTCTGCGCATGTTACTTCTTCATTTTACATTTTATAAATCAATATTTATTAGTTTATCCTTTGTCGGTGGCCTTTCTAAACAACATTTCAAAGGTTAGATGAATTTTAGTCAACATAGAGAAAATATTATCTTGTTACTGCACTGCTATAAATGATGAACGTGTTCAAAGAATCCAATTACTAGGGGATTAAAGGGGAAATAGAGAACTAAATTAGGAGAAAAGGAGACTTGAACCGCAAACAAAGACAGAATTTTAAAATGGATTTGATAGAGAAATTTAGTCGAAGAAAAGCAATTCATAATTTGGGACTTCCTGTTATTGTTTGATCAAACTTACTTTTAATGTACCTGCAGTTTACTTTTAATGTACATGCATATAATTAGATTTGCACTGAAGATAACTTCAATAAATGTCAATTTGTTACAAATTTATATAAGCTGGTCATTCTACAATTGTTGTGGTCTGGCCTCCATCTGTATATAATATTAAACATAACCGGTGACTTTAAAATGGATTGTTTTATTTTCTAAAATTATACTTAGTTACAAAAGTCATCGGTATAAGCTTTAAAACAATCAAGTAAATAAATTGATAACGTTTTAAACATCACTGGTACATTTCCAGCAAAATGGCATTTTCATGGGCAAACGGCCTTTGTCTTTGAATCGATTTGAAACATGGTAACAAGCTTTCAAAATGGGTCAAAATTTACAAAATTTCCTAAAATGAATGGGACACCAAAGGAAGGACGTTTGTTGCTTTTGCTTTGCAAGACAAACATGATGAATACCAAATGGAGGCATCATTCACATCCCTTTCCATGCAGACACGATTCCCCCAACAATGAAATAAAATAAAAATGTTGTTGAAGAAATGTGGAACACATGTAACACCTGTACTCAGTATCATTCAACAGTCCCAATCCCAACCAGTAACCACTCCACCCCATCCCCACATCACTGTTCACTGTTATATATACACTTCACTCCATTTAGCCAAATCACATAACAAAGATAAACAAAACAAATCAAGAAAAATAAAATGGCAATGAAAACGATGCCAAGAATCTGCAGTAACTACGCTGCTGAAGGATCCAAAGAGCTTATACATATAAGCATGGAGCATGACTCGAGAGTCTATAATGAACTGGAAAAGGATTTGATTGAAATTGATGTGAGCAACGTGAAAGATGAAGAGAGGACGAAGAGGGAGATTGTTGCATGGGCCAAAGCTGTTGCCAATTACTCCGTCTTGTATGCAACCTATTCTCCACGCCAACTCAGAAAAGAGTAGACGCTTTCTTCCTTTCTATGTTTAATATGATTGTTTGCAGTTAGTTAACGTTGTGATTAGTGATAATTTCGATAAAGAGAGCGACCATGTGCAGTTGCTATAGGATATAAAATGCCTAAAGGTTCAAATTCGACTGCTGTTTGCAACTGAAGAACATGTTAAAAAATCATTAATTTGGTAAGTGCAGCAGCACTTTTAAGTCAAAGATTCGAGCTTATTTCAGAGTTCTAGAAAATTACTATTAGTGATCGAAATGTACATATGCATATCTTTGATTAGGATCTGAAAATAGTAGGAATTTCATTGCTTTGCAGATAAGAATCATTGTATAATTAAGTTGCTGCTACAATTTTTCCATGCTGCTGCAGTGAACTTACAGTCAATTTTTGTTTTTAATTGGGTATATTTGGATATGAGATGAGAAACGATAAAGCCGAAATTCAAACATAAAAAAATATTGCAACTTAAAAGTATAATTTTAAATCAACCATGACTGATAATGCAAAAATATAATTAAATATAATATTTTTGGTATCCCACATTCCTATTATTAGCCTTTGTTGAAATTAATGATTCAAATATTAGTGGAGAAGGAAAGAAATTGATTGATTGTCAATCAATTAATTGGCTTGTTTATGGAAAGGGATAAGAGGAAGATTTTTTTTGGAAGAAAAATAATTAATAGGCCAATCAATCAATTGATGAAGAAAGGGAAAGAGATTGAGACCATAATTATGCCATCCATTTATGCTCCAATCAAATCAAGGAAGATATTTATTTTTCTTCATGTCCTAGAAACTTCTATTCTTTATCTCCAAGAAATCCCTATATAATTAGGGGTCATGTTATTGTATGAAAAAAAAAAAGTAATCCACCATTAGTCTTCTCTCTTTTGTAATCTGTTGTACTCATTTCTTCACTGAGAAATAAAGGTTGTTGGGTCTCCGTGGACGTAGGCAAAGCCGAACCACGTTAAAAATTGGTGTGCTCTTTCCTCTATTTTTGTTCTCTCTATAAATTTGTGCCACTTGTTTTTATTTTTGGCGTTGTTGAAATTGTTGACAGACTAGATCATTGGGTTAATTCGTATTCCGCTGCCCAAATCTCTGATTTTGCACTACAGATTGGTATCGGAGCCAGTCGTCCTGTTCAAAGACTTTTTCAACCATGTCAAATTCCGCAAAGAATAACGGTGGTAGAAGCGCTACAAATTATAGAGTTGCTAGATTTGATGGAAAGGGGGATTTTGGCACATGGAAGATGAAGATGGAAGCGGTGTTGAAAAAAGAGAGGACATTTAAAGTTGTCTCAGATCCAGAGAAATTGAAGAAATTACCACCTGAAGAGTTAGAAGAATTGGAAGATGATGCTCTTACTACCATCCAACTTAGCCTTTCTGACGAAGTACTTAGAGAGTTTTCTCATGTGAAAACTGCTAAGGAATTGTGGGATGCTCTTCAGAGAAAGTTCTACGACAAGTCTCTCACCAACCGCATCATCTTACAGCAACAACTTTATTCTTTCAAAATGAGGTCTGGAACAGATGTATTTGCTCATATAGATGCCCTCAACACACTTGTCATGAATCTTCGAGCAGCTGATGTAAAGATTGAGGATGAGGCGCAAGCTGTTATTCTTTTATGTTCTTTGCCTGCAGAGTATAACACTTTTGTTAACTCTATGATCTATGGGCGTTCGTCTATTTGCTTGGAGGATGTGAAGACAAATTTGCATAATGAGATGTTGAGAGGAAAGTTGGCAAGCATGAGCATGGAGAATGATTCTGAAAGCCTTGTTGCACAGAGAGGAAGAAGTCAAAGTAGACCCAAATATGGTGGAGACAGAGCTAAGTCCAGATCTCAGTCAAGAGGAGCTCGGAAGGGAGTTTGTCATTATTGCAGAAAACCTGGACATTATATTGCAAATTGCCCCAAGTTGGAGAATAAAAACGAAGCTGTTCCCCAGAAGGCTTCAGCATCTACGGCGGAGACATCAGATTCAGATAATGATCCTGGCATTTTTACAGCCTCTGCCTCTCCTATGAAGAGCACTATGTGGATTATTGACTCGGGTGCATCCTATCACATGACACCGGATAGGCACGTTTTTTCCACTTATCGTCAGTTTGATGGAGGAGAGGTTCTCATGGGAAATAATGCTGCTTGTCGCATGATTGGTATTGGAACAGTAAAAATCAGGATGTTTGATGGTGTTGTTCGCACTTTATGTGATGTCAGGCATGTGCCTGATTTAAGGCGTAGTTTGATCTCCATTGGAGCATTGTGCAATTTTGGCTTAAAGTGTGTAATAGAAAAAGATTCATTAAAAATTACAAATGGCTCATTGATAGTGATGAAAGGGGTAAAAGCTGGAAATCTGTATTTGCTGAAGGGTACAACTGCTGTTGTGGAGTC
The DNA here is from genome assembly GCA_030737875.1 of Allium sativum. Lineage (NCBI taxonomy): Eukaryota > Viridiplantae > Streptophyta > Magnoliopsida > Asparagales > Amaryllidaceae > Allium > Allium sativum. The sequence goes on along the minus strand of CM060924.1, from coordinate 602,906,286 downwards.
TGCTTCAGTTATTGATTCAGTTGATTCCGATTCTACCAGATTGTGGCATTTTCGTATGGGCCACATTGGAGAGCGCAGTTTAGAAGTATTGAGAAAGCGAGGCTTGATTGACGGTGTTCATCATTCAAAACTTGACTTTTGTGAAGGATGTGTACTTGGAAAGCAGACGAAGGTTTCTTTTGGCATTGCAGAGCATAAGTCTAAAGATGTTTTAGAGTATGTTCATACTGATGTTTGGGGCCCCGCACCATGCCTATCTTATGGAGGAGCCAGGTATTTCGTTTCATTTGTTGATGATTTTTCTAGAAAAGTATGGGTTTACTTTATGAAGTCCAAAGATGAAACTTTTGATAGGTTTCAAAGTTGGAAATCTCTTGTTGAGAAGCAGTCTAGAAAGAAAGTGAAGGTTCTTCGTTCAGATAATGGTGGTGAATTCACTTCTCAAAAATTCATCAAATTTTGTGAGTCCGAGGGAATCAAAAGACACTACACCACACCAGGAGACCCTCAGTCAAATGGAGTTGCAGAGAGAATGAATCGGACTTTGTTGGAAAGAACTCGTTGCTTACGGCTGACTGCAGGATTAAATAAGAGATTTTGGGAAGAAGCATTATCTACGGCGGTTTTCCTTATCAACCGCACACCTTCTACCGCCATAGATATGAAGATTCCTGAAGAAGTATGGAAGGGAGGGCCTGTATCATATTCCTTTCTCAGAGTGTTTGGTTGTCCAGCTTATGTGCATGAGAGCAAAGGGAAGTTGGATCCAAGATCGCGCAAGTGTATTTTTCTTGGTTATAAGAAAGGAATTAAGGGTTATAGGATGTGGTGTCCTACTACCCAGAAGATTGTTACTAGCAGGCATGTTACATTTGATGAGAAGGCTATGTTGAAGGTGGAGCCTTCTTCTTCAGTTAATGATGATGTTGAGAGGACAAATTCAGAATACCAAACACAAGGCAGATCATCAGACTTTCATACAAGTAAAAATGGTGATTCAGATGACACCGTGGTTGATAGGGAAGAGATAGAAGATCAATCTCAAGGTGGAGCTCAAATTCAAACTCGACCAACGAGAGAGAAGAAAAGACCTACATGGCTTGATGATTTTGTGGGATTAAGCATTGAAGATATTGACTTTGATGACATGGCAGCTTATGCATTAAGCATATTTCATGATGAACCAAGAGACTACAAAGATGCCATTAGTTCAGTTGATAGCTCCAGTTGGCTAGTAGCAATGGAGGAGGAGATTGAGTCTTTGCACAAAAATCACACTTGGGATTTAGTGCCACTTCCTTTCGGCAAGAGAGCAATTGGATGTAAATGGATCTATAAGGTGAAAGATGGCGGCAATGGTGACTTGAGGTACAAAGCAAGATTAGTGGCGAAGGGTTATGTTCAGAAGAAAGATGTGGAGTTTCATGATATTTTTTCTCCAGTCGTTAGACATACTTCCATTCGCATTCTTTTGGCATTGGTTGCTCACTTCGACATGGAGTTGGAACAACTAGATGTCAAGACAGCATTCTTGCATGGTGATCTTGAGGAGGACATTTATCTACAGCAGCCAGAAGGGTTCATTGATAGCAGCAGGCCAGGTCATGTTTGTAAACTTAACAAATCTCTTTATGGCTTAAAACAGTCTCCTAGACAGTGGTATAGGAAATTTGATAAGTTTATGATCTCACATGGTTACTCTAGAATCTTTAAGGACCAATGTGTCTATTTTAAAAATTGTAATGATGATATCATCTATTTGTTACTTTATGTTGATGATATGTTGATAGCTTCTAAGAGTATGTCAAAAATTTCGGAGTTGAAAATGGAGCTCAGTAAGGAATTTGAGATGAAAGATTTGGGAAATGCACAAAGAATTTTGGGGATGAATATTCAGAGGGATAGAAAGCAAAGAGTTTTGAGGCTCACTCAAACTCAATACATCGAGAAAGTCCTATCTCGATTCGGTATGGAGAATGCTAAACCGGTGGCTACTCCATTAGACTCTCAATTCAAGCTATCCAAAGATATGTGTCCCACATCGGATGAAGACAAAAGGGATATGTGTAATATTCCTTATTCTAGTGCGGTTGGAAGCCTTATGTATGCTATGGTATGCACAAGGCCTGATTTAGCTCATGCAGTTGGTGTTGTCAGTCGATATATGTCTAACCCAGGTAAAGAGCATTGGCAAGCAGTGAAGTGGATACTCAGATATCTTCGTGGCACTTCTTCAGTTGGCTTGTTATATGGTGGAGTAGATGGAGACATCTCTCTTAGAGGATACTGTGATTCAGATTATGCTGGGGATAAAGATGGACGGAAGTCGGTGTCGGGCTATGTTTTTACACTTGGCATAGGCCCGATTTCGTGGAGATCAAAGTTGCAGTCAATCGTAGCTTTGTCGACTACCGAAGCAGAGTTAATGTCGATTGTGGAAGCAACAAAGGAAGGATTGTACTTACTTCAGTTGTTGGATGATCTTTCAATGGAGCAGCGGACAGTAGAGCTATTTTCAGATAGTCAGAGTGCGATTCATCTTGTTGAGAATCAGGCTTATAGTTCACGGACGAAGCACATTGATGTTAGAGGCTTCTTTCTTATGCTTGAGGAAGAACGAAGCAAGATCAAATTATTGAAGGTGGGTACTTCAGATAATCCTTCAGATATGATGACCAAGTCACTTCCAAAGGACAAGTTTGAGCATTGCTCAAACTTGATCAGTTTGCTTCCTGTTACTTGAGCGCCATGGGGCGCTGGGCCCAACAACTTCTATGTTGATTGTTGAAGATGAGTTAATGAAGAAAGATTGCCATATTTGAATCAAGGTGGAGTGTTGAAATTAATGATTCAAATATTAGTGGAGAAGGAAAGAAATTGATTGATTGTCAATCAATTAATTGGCTTGTTTATGGAAAGGGATAAGGGGAAGATTTTTTTTGGAAGAAAAATAATTAATAGGCCAATCAATCAATTGATGAAGAAAGGGAAAGAGATTGAGACCATAATTATGCCATCCATTTATGCTCCAATCAAATCAAGGAAGATATTTATTTTTCTTCATGTCCTAGAAACTTCTATTCTTTATCTCCAAGAAATCCCTATATAATTAGGGGTCATGTTATTGTATGAAAAAAAAAAAGAGTAATCCACCATTAGTCTTCTCTCTTTTGTAATCTGTTGTACTCATTTCTTCACTGAGAAATAAAGGTTGTTGGGTCTCCGTGGATGTAGGCAAAGCCGAACCACGTTAAAAATTGGTGTGCTCTTTCCTCTATTTTTGTTCTCTCTATAAATTTGTGCCACTTGTTTTTATTTTTGGCGTTGTTGAAATTGTTGACAGACTAGATCATTGGGTTAATTCGTATTCCGCTGCCCAAATCTCTGATTTTGCACTACAGCCTTGACTACTAAAAACACGGCAAATACCGGATATTGATATCACTTGAAAATATGACATAATAAATAATTATTTTATCAAAATCAAAACATATTTTTAAAAAATATCATTAAATAAGAGCAAACAGATATGATAAATGAAATAAACAGTGACAAACACATCTTTTCTTTAATACAATGCTTAGCATATATTTATTGCGCCAATTAGCCCAATAGCCTAAACATGTAACATGTTAGACCTATAATATATATATATATATATATATATATACACACACACACACACATATATATATATATATACACACACACACACACACAGATATATATATATATATATAACATTTCAGTATCGAAATAACATCGGTCATTTTACATTTTACAAATTCTTGTTTCCTCTACATCCTCTCCAAACATTTCGGATTTATTGATTCGCTGATTCACGAAACTTAACATGGTATCAAAGTTGTATACAGCTTAACAACAATTCAAGTAGCAATTCGAAATCAGAAGTTTTGGGTGTTGTATTTGAAACCATCAAATAAGCTTCATCACTTGGTTTCCAGATTTCATCAGAGAATTTCTTTCCGTCATCTGAGATCAAGATTCAGCATCTCGGTCATGCCATGCCAAATTAGATTGGCTGCATCAACAGAGATTTCTAGTGAATACGTAGGAGATCGTCCTATCTGTCATGTCATGCCATGATAAAAGAAGCTTTAACATATTAAGTATAATATGGAGTTATGTTTCATATTCACTACTTCAAGTGTAGTTGCTATATTTTTAGCAAAATGTTGTGTTGTCACGGGCGAAAGACCCATGTCTTTGAATTGATTTGAAACATGGTAAAAAGCTTTCAAAATTGGTCAAAATTTACAAAGTTTCCTAAAACGAATGGGACATACAAGGAAGGACATTTATGCTTTTTGTTTCACAATTCACAAGACAAGCATAATCAATACAGAAATGCAGGCATCATTTAGATCACTTTCCATGTAGACACGATTCCCCCAATAATGAAATAAAATAAAAATGCTATTAAACCAATGTGGAACACATGTAACACCTTTACTCGGTATCATTCAACAGTCCCAGTCCCAATGAGTAACCACTCCACCCCATCCCCACATCACTGTTCTCTGTAATAAATATACTTCCACTCCATCTAAGACAAATCACATTAACAAAGCATAAACAAAACAAATAAAGAAAAATAAAATGGCAATGATCGAAAACGGTGCCAAGAATCTGCAGGTAACTACACTGTTGAAGCATCCAAATTGCTTATACTTATAAGCATGGAGCATGAATCCAGAGTTTATGAACCTGAAAAGTATGAGGTTGAAATTGATCTGACCAACGGGAAAGATGAAGAGAGGATGAAGAGAGAGATTGTTGCATAGGCCAAAGCTGTTGCCAATTACTCCCTATTATATGCAACTTGTTCTCCATACCAACTCAAATAATATTAGACCTTTTCTTTTCTTTTTACTAATGTTCAAAATGTTTGTTTGCTGTTGGTTTTGCGACGTTCTAGCCATTTACCATGCAACAAAGAGATTGTATTTCAGAATTCTCTATGTTTTCCCTCTTTTGACAATCAATGAAACTAACATCGAAGCCCCTGTAAAACTATCTTGTTAGATTGTTGTTTGCTATTAGTTGTGCATTGCTCTTGCTATATACCATGCAATAAAGAGATTGTACTTCGGAATTCTCAGTTTTCCACCCTTTAACAATCAATAAAAAATAACATCAAAGCCATTTTGAAAATTATCCAATTAAGTTTCATTATCCCTAACTCCATAAAACGATGGTATGTACCTCGAATATTACATCACTTCAAATCCTATTAATTAAATTGATTAACTAATGTAATGTATTATATCAAGTATATTATAAAAAGAAAATACTTTTTATTTCAAATAAAGTTGTACTAAGGTTTATCAACATTCGTTCTGAGGGCCAACCTATATTCAGTTACAATGCAAAGAAGTTTCATTTTTTGGGGGCAAAAGGACTCTTCTATACATACACGCACATGTTTGTGTATGCATACGCATGCTAACACATTGAAGAGTGCGTTGCAATAAACAAAAATTAGCATAGCTATGGCAATATTTTAGCTGAGAACATCTTGGATCAGTAGGTCATCTATGACATAGCGTGGGGGTATTATCAGTCCATTCATGGAGAAGCCATTTACAATCTGCAAAATGAATTTTATGCTATGTTAAAAGGCACTTCTAGCCATTGTATTTATTATGGGAATGATAGTCATTGTTCACTTGTAAAAATATATAATTTAATCCATAGAAAAATTGCGCGATTATTTGCAAAAAAAAATTGCTTAGTTATTAACAGAACAATTATTGGTATTTATTTCATTTTTGGAAATAATTGCATAAGTATCCGATTGCATGCAATTATTTAGTGATCAAAATATAAAGATCTAATTTATTATCTTTTTCTAAAAAGAAGCTTTAACGTATTAAGTATAATATTAAGGAGTTACGTTTCATGTTCACTACTTCAAATGTAGTTGGTGTATTTTTAGCGACATGCAGTGTTGTCACGGGCAAAAGACCTATGTCTTTGAATTGATTTGAAACATGGTAATAAGATTTCAAAAGTGGTTAGAATTTACAAAGTTTCCTAAAACGAATGGGACACAAAAGGAAGGACATTTATGCTTTTTGTTTCACAATTCAAAAGACAAGCATCAATACAAAAATTCAGGCATCATTCAGACCCCTTTCCTTGTAGACACGATTCCCCCACAACGAAATAAAATAAAAATGCTGTTAGAGAAATGTGGAACACATGTAACACCTGTACTCGATATCATTCAATAGTCCCAATCCCAACGAGTAACCATTCCACCCTATCTCCACATCACTGTTCACTGTTATAAATATACTTCTACACCAGCTAAGACAAATCACACAAACAAAACATAAACAAAACAAATAAAGAAAAAAATGGCAATGAAAACGGTGCCAAGGATCTGCAGTAACTACGCTGCTAAAGGATCCAAAGAGCTTATACTTATAAGCATGGAGCATGAATCCAGAGTTTATGAACCTGAAAAGGATGAGGTTGAAATTGATCTGGCCAACGGGAAAGATGAAGAGAGGATGAAGAGGGAGACTGTTGCATAGGCCAAAGCTATTGCCTATTACTCCCTATTATATGCAACCTGTTCTCCACGCCAACTCAAATAATATTAGACCTTTTCTTTTTACTAATGTTCAAAATGTTTGATTGCTGTTGGTTGTGCGACGTTCTTGCCATTTACCATGCAACAAAGAGATTGTATTTCCGAATTCTCTGTGTTTTCCACCTTTTGACCATCAATGAAACTAACATCAAAGACCCTCTAAAAACTATCTTGTTAAATTGTTGTTTGCCGTTAATGCGATGCTCTTGCTTCAAATCCTGTTAATTAAATTGATTAAGTAATGTAATGTATTATACCAAGTATATTATAAAAAGAAAGTACTTTTTATTTCAAATAAAGTTGTATTAAGGTTTATCAACATTCGTTCTGGGGGCCAACCTATCGTCAGTTACACTACAAAAGAAGTTTCGTTTTTTGAGGCCAAAGGGATTCTTCTATACATACACGCACATGTTTGTGTATGCATACACATGCAAACACATTGTAGAGTGCGTTGCAATAAACAAAAATTAGCACAGCTGTGGCAACATTTTAGCTGAGAATACCTTGGATTTTCGTTGCAGTAGGTCATCTATGGCATAGTGTGGGGGTATTATCTGTCCATTCATGGTGAAGCCATTTACAACCTACAAAACGAATATTATTCTATGATAAAAGAAACTTCTTTAGCAACATGTAGTGTTGTCAAGGGCAAAAGACCCATGTCTTTGAATTGATTTGAAACATGGTAATAAGCTTTTAAAATTGGTCAAATTTTACAAAGTTTCCTAAAAAGAATGGGACACAAAAGGAAGAACATTTATGCTTTTTGTTTCACAATTCACAAGACAAACATAATCAATACAAAAATGCAGGCATCATTCAGATCCCTTTCCATGCATACACGATTCCCCCAACAATGAAATAAAATAAAAATGCTGTTGAAGAAATTTGGAACACATGTAACATCCGTACTCGGTATCATTCAATAGTCCCAATCCCAACGAGTAACCACTCCACCCCATCCCCACATCACTGTTCACTGTTATAAATATACTTCCACTCCATCTAAGACAAATCACACAAACAAAAGGTAAACAAAACTAATCAAGCAAACAAAATGGCAAGGAAAACGGTGCCAACAATCTCCAGTAACCATGCTGAGCATGAATCGAGAGTTTGTGAAGTGGAAAAGGATGAAGTTGAAATTGATGTAAGCAATGTGAAAGATGAGGAGAGGATGAAGAAAGAGATTGTTGCATGGGCCACAGCTATTGCGATTGCGAATTACTCCATGTTATATGCAACCTGTTCTTCAAGCCAACTCAGAAAATATTAGACGTTTTCCTTTTTTTTTCTATGTTCAAAATGATTATTGTATGCCCTTAGTTGTGCGATGCTCTTGCTTTATACCATGCAACAAAGAGATTGTACTTCGGAATTAATCTCCGTTTCCCCCCCCCCCCCCCTTGAACAATCAATGAATGGTAACATCAGTGCCTCTTTAAAAATACTTTGTATTTCAAATAAGATAGGATAACGAGTTATACATTTTGTTTCGAATAAGACTGGTTGTTAAAGAGTTTAATATATGTAAAAAAATTATATAAAGAGCATTAGACCATACACCTAAATCTATCAAAACAAAGACAATTAAAGTATAAAATAAAAAATAAATTATAGCAAGTAAATAATTTAATATGGATAAATAACAAACTAAAGAGGCATAATAATTTCCACGGTAAATTATAGCCTTAATAATATGATTGTGACGATCATGAATTATGGTTAGTCAAATTATAATGTTGTACTAAAAGTTATCAACATTCATAGTGAGGGCCAGCTTATCTTCAGTTACATTGCAAAGAAGTTTCCTTTTCGGGGGCAAAGGGACTCTTCTATTAACATACACACATGTTTCTGTATGCACACACATGCACACATATGCATACATACCTACAAACATACAATATATTTGTATGTGTATCAAGCATATACCTTGAAATAGGTTAGATAAACACATGGCTCCGATGACTTGCAGGTTGGGTAACTCATATGGGTATGCATATTGTTTAAAGCACAAGGCCTTTAATAGAAAAAGCAACATGCCAATATGGCAATATACCTTTAACAACCCAAACAGTTTCATTATTCTTTCTTTAAAAAGGCCCCTCGCTCATCTTTCATCTCAGTCAGTCGCTTGCATGCTTTTGAATCCCTCTTAGAGCATTCCGAGCAGCGTGGGGAATGGCTCTAAATGGGGAGAAAATATAAAGCTCGCGCTCCAGCAATTGTGGGAAGAGCGTGGGGAGGGATTTCAAATGGGAGTTATCGACGTTTACCAATTTGAGCGGCGTGTGTTAAACAGTTTATTGAATACCGTATAAAGTCTAAAAGGTTTTCATTAAACCAATTAAAGACTAAACGATTCTTTGAATACCGTTTAGCTTATATGCGGTATTCAGAAACCTCTTTTGTTCTGAATGGTTTTCATTAAACCGTAACATGTGGTTTTCAAATTTTTTTGTTTGAGGTTAAATGTTTTCTTGTGTTTTTTGGGTTTTCCCTTAATATATCAAATCTATTTGATTTTTATTTATACTTTTAAAGTTTTTGTTACACCAAGGAATTATTTTCCTCTTCCGGTATTGTACATAATTAATTTTTTGTTTATAGGTTAATTTAGTTTGACAAATGTTAAGGGGGTTTTTGTTGGTTTTTTTTTTATAATTAATGTTTTATTGTATAATTAATGTTATTTTCTGTATAATTAATGTTTTATTTATTATTATGTATAATTAATGTTATTCTTGATTTTTTGTTGTATAATTAATGTTTTATTTATTGTTATGTATAGTTAATGTTACTCTTGTTTTTTTGTTGTATAATTAATGTTTTATTTATTGTTATATATAATTAATGTTACTCTTTATTGGTTTATTTTAGTTGCGTCTTAAAGTTATATACACTTGTCGAATGGTTTTAATTTTTTAGGTTTACTTCTTTTTAGGTTTTAAAAGGAAACGACCCAAATATAATATATAAATTTCATAATCATAGATAATTTTTTTGATTACACACAAAATATTACAACCAACAACGGAAAATAATACTAGCAAACAAGAAGCTTGAAATAACAACATATAATTCAACTACATCCCATCTGGAAATATAATGCAACGACTATATATGTACCTTTATATATGTTTTTTACATAATTTACACTCTATACATCAATTATAAAAGTACATATAACATATAAATAAAAAACATATACTTCTCATCTCTGTTTTGAAATATAAATAAAAACATATACTTCTCATTTATGTTCTGTAAATTATAAAAGTATATATAAAATTTAAAGGGTATATATTTTATTTAAAAAATAACATGATAAACAGATTTATATATAAAAAAAAAGCTAAATGGATTTTTAAAAACCCCTTATGCTCTAAACGGTTTTTAGAAAAACATTTAGACTCTAAATGGTTTTCTAAATACTGTTTAGAGTATAAAGGGATTTTAAAAATCCCATTACTGTTCTGAAGTATCATGATAGTATGCAATTACAGTTCGAATTCAAGCTTCAATACCACTTTGAAACAATAGTTCAAGTACAATAACGGATATGAAATATAGTTCCATTGGCACTCAATCCGGACATACGAAACAATAACATTACATTAAAACATTACATTACATAACAAAAACATTACATTAACATTACATATAGTTCTCCACTTTGAAACATTAACATTACATCACAAAAACATTACATTACATAAAAATACATGCACGGATATCAGTAACATTACATTAACACTAAAGTTCCTCAAAGCCTCGAATGGTAATCCCACTTCCTTTCTTCTTACTTTTTCCCGTTAATATTAATTTCATCTTGCTTATTAATCCACTACTCTTCTTCTTGCCTTCATCCAAGCTCTTACCTGAATAAACATAATAGATATGGTTATTATATTACACACGTAATCAAATTATTGAAGTTTGAATTTGTTTTCCAGAGATTTTAAGTGTTGTTATACATTGATGCATTACATAAATATCCATGAGGGTGAATTTAAATTCTTAAAATCATAAAACAAAATGAGGAAATACCAAGCGTAGATGATGACGTGTTTCCAACTTTAAATCTAACACCATATTTATCAGTACATACACACCACTTGCTTCGCCTTCATAATCTTCGTCGTTATCATCGTTTTCTTCGTCCTCCTCTTCAGTCTCTTGCTCGTCACCGTTATCGTCATCCTCATCACCCTCGTCCTCTTCTTCGTCTTCCTCCATTTCCTCTTCATCACCTTCTTCTTCTTCTGGTTCCATCTGCGCAACAATCTTTCGTTTTTTCAGGTATTTCGTTCGACCGCTCCTCTTACTGGACATACTCAACACAAGTTCCTTAATAACCTCCATGTTCTGTGCAAATGTCATGAACAAACACGGTATCTACTTATAAAATACCGTTCATACATGGACACCTAAATTAAGAAATTACCCATGAATTTGCAACTGTGTTAATTCTGTCCAGGCCTTCTTCATAATACTTCGACTATTGCAGAGCTAGTTGTCGCATACCCATATTCAATTCCCATAAACTATCAACGGTGTAATGGGATGGAACCGGCCGTATATCCATCAAATGTGGAATAGGTAATGGATCTTGTCCTGTCCAGTGCATATTCCATCCAGGAATCTCTGCCCAATCACTTTGTTATGGTTGTCGATAAAATTGAGATGCATAGTTAACCTCTGAAGACATTACGATGGGGGCTTCAACGCCTACCTTCAAAGCAGAAGGCCCAAAATAATTCATGTTACCGATACGCACTGAAGCATCTAGTAATGGACCAACATCTCTTCCTACGGACTGCCAATATGTGTTATAATCCATGTCTGACTCTTTATATACATATTGTTGACAATCATCTTGGTAGAGGGCTTGCTGCATCTCCGCAAAATGTCATCTTACGAGTCATGTGCGCTGGAGGATCCACAGGAATTGTCGCCCATCCTGTAAGCTGAAGCGTGCACCTCTCGCCTAAAAACATCTCAAAAAATTTACATGGTGGAACAATCAGTGGCAACCATTTCATCGATAAGTTCCGTACATGAAGAACCTCAGCAAAAGCGAATGCAATTGAATTATGCCACGAATTCCAGTTTATATGGCTTGTATGTCGATGGTCAATATGGTATCATGTGCTAGAAAACAAATGAGTTGAGGTATCATGAGTGATGAGTCTATTTTTTTTCTCCCACACTTTTAATTTGGGATAAGAAATTGCTTCGCCTCTTCTTTCACAATATATCCACACAAAGACATATATTCGAAGAACCAATACTGCAAATCAAAAAGAAGAGATAGTAAGCAATAAAAAAATAAACATTGAAGCATAAATACATATTTCGTGTTTACTACATCTTCATATACTTGTAATAGTTTGATGAAATCGGTAAGGTGCCCTCCCTTAGGTACAACTAGGTCCAAACTCTGATACATATAACCCATAATAGACGAACCCCAATCAAACTGTGCATGACATTTGCGAAAACGATGAATACAAAATGAAGGCATCATTCACGAGAGCTAATCCTGTGTACCAAAAATTCTCTTTCTTTCTGTATCCAACCAATTAGAATTCATATATTTTCACCTTCTTTAATTAAATCAAAGAAAAATAGAGGGTTTAATTGTAAAAAGGTAGAATTCAGAGATACTGATTGATCGGGTATAAAGGGACATAGGATTTTGGGTACAAGTGTTTTTATTTGATCATTTACATACCTTTCCATGCAGACATGATTCCGCCAAAGTTGAAATATAATAAAATAAACTATTAAAGAAATGTGGAAGACATGTAACACGCGTACTCAATATCATCCACAGTCCCAATCCCAACTAGTAACTATTCCACTCCTTCCCCACGTCACTATTCACTGTTATAAATATACTTCCACTCCATCTAAGACAAATCACACAAACAAAAGATAAACAAAACTAATCAAGCAAAGAAAATGGCAAGGAAAGCGGTGCAAAGAACCTCCCGTAATCATGCTGAGCATGAATCGAGAGTTTGTGAAGTGGAAAAGGATAAAATTGAAATTGATGTAAGCAACGTGAAAGATGAGGAGAGGATGAAGAAAGAGATTGTTGCATGGGCCAGAGCTGTTGCAATTGCGAATTACTCCGTGTTATACGCAACCTATTCTTCATGCCAACTCAGAAAATATTAGACTTTTTCCTTTTTTTTTCTATGTTCAAAATGATTATTGTATGCCCTTAATTGTGCGATGCTCTTGCTTTATACCATGCAACAAAGAAATTGTACTTTGGAATTAATCTCCGTTTTCCCCCTTTGAACAATCAATGAATGGTAAGATCAATGCCTCTTTAAAACTACTTTTTATTTCAAATAAGATAGGATAACGAGTTATACATTTTATTTCGAATAAGATTGGTTGTTAAGGAGTTAAATATATGTAAAAAATTATATAAAAAGCATTAGACCATACACCTAACTCTATCAAAACAAAGACAATAAACGTATAAAATAAAAATAAATTATAGCAAGTAAATAATTTAATATGGATAAATAACAAACTAAAGAGGCATAATAATTTCCATGGTAAATTATAGCCTTAATAATATTATTGTGACAATCATGAATTATGGTTAGTCAAATTATAATGTTGTACTAATAGTTATCAACATTCATAGCGAGGGCCAACTTATCGTCAGTTACATTGCAAAGAAGTTTCTTTTTTGGGAGAAAAGGGACTCTTCTATTAACATACACCGATGTTTGTGTATGCACACACATGCATACATACCTACAAACATACAATATATTTGTATGTGTATCAAGCATATACCTTGAAATAGGTTAGATATACACATGGATCTGATGACTTGTAGGTTGGGTAACTCATATGGGTATGCATATTGTTTAAAGAACAAGGCCTTTAATGGAAAAAGCAACATGCCAATACGGCAATATACCTTCAACAACCCAAACAGTTTCATTATTCTTTCTTTAAAAAGGTCCCTTGCTCATCTTTCATCTCAGTCAGTCGCTTGCATGCTTTTGAATCCCTCTTAGAGCATTCCCAGAAGCGTGGGGAATGGCTCTAAACGGGGAGAAAATATAAAGCTCGCGCTCCATCAATTGTGGGAAGAGCAGGGGGAGGGATTTCAAATGGGAGTTGTCGACATTTACAAATTCGGGAGGCGTGTGTTAAACAGTTTATTGAATACCATATAAAGTCTAAACGGTTTTCATTAAACCATTTAAAGACTAAACGATTTTTTGAATACCATTTAGCTTATATACGGTATTCAGAAACCCCTTTTGTTCTGAACGGTTTTCATTAAACCGTAACATTTGGTTTTCTACATTTTTTGTTTGAGGTTAAATGTTTTCTTGTATTTTTTTGTTTTTCCCTTAATATATGAAATCTATTTGATTTTTATTTATACTTTTGAAGTTTTTGTTACACCAAGGAATTATTTTCCTCTTCCAGCATTGTACATAATTAATATTTTATTTATAGGTTAATTTAGTTTGACAAATGTTAAGGTTTTTTTGTTGATTTTTTTTTTGTATAATTTATGTTTTATTGTATAATTAATGTTATTTTTTGTATAACTAATATTTTATTTATTGTTATGTATAATTAATGTTATTCTTGTTTTTTTTGTTGTATAATTAATGTTTTATTTATTGTTTTGCATAATTAGCGTTACTCTTGTTGTTTTGTTGTATAATTAATGTTTTATTTATTGTTATATATAATTAATGTTACTCTTTATTGGTTTATTTTAGTTGCGTCTTAAAGTTATATACACTTGTCGAATGGTTTTAATTTTTTAGTTTTACTTCCTTTTAGGTTTTAAAAGGAAACGCACACAAATATAATATATAAATTTCATAATCATGGATAATTTTTTTTATCACACACAAAATATTACAACCAACACCGGGAAATAATTCTAGCAAACAAGAAGCTTGAAATAACAACATATAATTCAACTACATCCCATCTGTAAATATAATGCAACAACAATATATGTACCTTTCTATATGTTTTTTTACATAATTTACACTCTATACATCAATTATAAAAGTATATATAACATATAAATAAAAGGGGTATTTGGTTTTAAGGACACATTCCTCAAAAAAATTAGATCAAAGGACAACTAAGTTTGATAATTAAATGAAGGACAAAGACCAAGTTGTATTATATCAACATGAAGTTCACTTTAATTTTATCATTATTACTAAATTAATTAAAAAATAAATGATTTACCTTAAAATTGAAAGAAAAAAAAAATGATTTCAAAATTATTTTAGTTTATTGATGTTATTATAAACATATATAAATATTCAGCTCAGAAAGCTAAGTGAATATAGCTTTATTACTTAAAAATATAGCTTTATATTGTATCACTCAAATACAAAATTAAATCATTTTAAAGCTAATCTCATTTGCACCAGAGAAAAGCTATATCGTAAATAACGAAGCTATATGCATATAGCTTTCCATCCTGCATTTTTTTATACTCATTTTCTCCTATATTTATGATACCAAAAACATTTCATAATTAATTTTTATTAGTTTTTAATCTTATAATCACAGAAAAGGGTTTTTTTATTAGTTTTTATTATTTGTGAAATGTAATGTGTGTCCTTAGTTTAAAATATTTGGACATTTTTCAATTAAATCATGAAAGTTGTCCTTGATTTACATTACGAAAGTAGCTTGTCCTTAGATCTAATTTTATTTTAAAATGTGTCCTTGAAACAAATATCCACTTAATAAAAAACATATACTTCTCATCTCTGTTTTGAAATATAAATAAAAAATGTATACTTCTCATTTATGTTCTGTAAATTATAAAAGTATATATAAAATTTAAAGGGTATATATTTTATTTAAAAAATAACATGATAATCGGATATATATAAAAAAAAGCTAAACGGATTTTTAGAAACCTTTTATGTTGTAAACGGTTTTTAGAAAACCGTTTAGACTCTAAATGGTTTTCTAAAAACCGTTTAGAGTATAAAGGGATTTTAAAAATCCCATTACTATTCTGAAGTATCATGAAAGTATGAAATTACAGTTCGAATTCAAGTTTCAATACCAATTTGAAACAATAGTTCGAGTATAATAACGAATATGAAATATGGTTCCCTTGGCACTCAATTCGGACATACGAAACAATAACATTACATTAAAACATTACATAACAAAAACATTACGTTAACATTACATATAGTTCTCCACTTTGAAACATTAACATTACATCACAAAAACATTACATTACATAACAATACACGGATATCAGTAACTTTACATTAACACTGAAGGTCCTCAATGCCTCGAATGGTAATCCCACTTTCTTTCTTCTTACTTTTTCACGTTAATATTAATTTCATCTTGCTTACTAATCCACTACTCTTCTTCTTGCCTTTATCCAAGCTCTTACCTGAATAAACATAATAGATATGGTTATTATATTATACACGTACTCAAATTATTGAAGTTTGAATTTTTTTTCCAGGGGTTTTAAGTATTGTTATGCATTGATGCATTACCTAAAGATCCATGAGGATGAAGTTAAAGTCTTAAAATCATAAAACAAAATGAGGAAATACCAGGCGTAGATGATGACGTGTTTCCAACTTTAATTCTAACACCATATTTATTAGTACATTCACCACTTGCTTCGCCTTCATAATCTTCGTCGTTATCATCGTTTTCTTCGTCCTCCTCTTCAGTCTCTTCCTCGTCACCGTTATCATCTTCCTCATCACCCTCGTCCTCTTCTACGTCTTCCTCCATTTCCTCATCATCACCTTCTTCTTCTTCGACTTCCATCTGCACAATAGTCTTTCGTTTTTTCCGGTATCTCGTTCGACCGCTCCTCCTACGGGACATACTCAACACAGGTTCCCTAATAACCTCCATGTTTTGTGCAAATGTCATGAACAAACACGGTTTCTACTTATAAAATACCATTCGTACGTGGAAACCTAAATTAAGAACTTACCCATGAATCTGCAACTGTGTTAATTCTAACCATGCCTTCTTCATAATACTTCGATTGTTGCAATGCTAGTTGCCGCATACCCATACTCAATTCCCATAAACTATCAACGGTATAATGAGACGGAATCGGCGGTATATCCACAAAATGTGGAATGGGTAATGGATCTTGTCCTGTCCAGTGCATATTCCATCCAGGATCCTCTGCCCAATCACTTTGTTGTGGTTGTCGATAAAACTGAGATGCATAGTTAACCTCTGAAGATGTTACGATGAGGGCTTCAACACCTACCTTCAAAGCAGAAGGCCCAAAATAATCCATGTTACTGATACGCACTGAAGCATCTAGTAATGGACCAACATCTATTTCTATTGACTGCCAATATGTGGTGTAATCCATGTCTGACTCTTTATATACATATTGTTGACAATCATCTTGATAGAGTGCTTGCTGCATCTCCGCCAAATGTCATCTTGCGAGTCATGTGCACTAGAGGATCCATAGGAATTTTCGCCCATCCTGTAAGCTGACGCATGCACCTCTCGCCTAAAAACATTTCAAAAAATTTACATGGTGGAACAATCAGTGGCGACCGTTTCATCGATAAGTTCCGTGCATGAACAACCTCATCAAAAGCGAGAATTATGCCACAGATTACAGTGGTCAATATGGTATCGTGTGCTAGAAAACAAATGAGTTGAGGTATCATGAGTGATGATTCTATTTTTTTTCTCCCATGCTCTTAATCTGGGATAAGAAATTGCTTTACCTCTTCTTTGGCAATATATCCACACACAGACATATATTCGAAGAACCAAATACTGCAAATCAAAAAGAAGAGGTAGTAAGTAATAGAAAAAAAAACATTGAAGAATAAATATATATTTCGTGTTTACTATATCTTCATATACCTGTAATAGTTTGATGAAACCGGTAAGGTGCCCTCCCTTAGTTACAGCTAGGTCCAAACTCTGATACATATAACCCATAATAGACGAACCCCAATCAAACTGTGCAGCCAGGTCCAAATTAAATACGGCTTCCAAATATCCAAGACTAATGGTACCATTTGTAGTAGTAAAAAAAGAGTTCCCATTATATATAAAACAAATATTCGGGCAATATGTGATTTATTAACATTGGCCGCAAGGTAATCATCATGAAAATACCTAACGAGATGCGATAGGGCAACGTTTCCAACCCTTATATCTTTCTGAACAAGAAGTGGCAATAGTTCACTTGCATTTTCAAATTGACCCCAACTCTCATTATACGATATCATTTTAGTATTCATTCCTACGGGTATGGATGTCAACATGGTAAAATCTAAAGGTGTGAATCCAATCTCCGTACTAGGAAATAAAAAGTATGCGTAGTTGGCCACCAACGCTTAACTATAACATGTATGCATCTGTTGTCATAGTTTTTCAATTCAATTCCCATAAATCTTCCAAATATTTTCACAATTAGATCTCTTATTTCAGGATAAACATTTAATTTCTTCCACCATTTCAACATTGTCGTGAATGCTCCATGGCATCTCATTTTATCACGATGTTGTTTGTAAAATTAAAGCGTGTAAATAATCTTTTCATATACCATAATTTATGTTTTACCACTTAGAAACAAAAAAATACCGTAAGCTCTTTTCCTTTGTTGAAAATATGTTCGGTTCCATCTTCTAGACTTGTGTCGATCTAGAGGGAAATTTTGGCTCGATCATTGTGTCCTTCCTTACTCCATAACCACCTTCTTCGCGTTATATCGTTTTCCGATTCCTTCGTGATGATTTTCTTCTACGGATGGCACCAATGCCCTATCCGTTAAAATTAGCAAATTGGAGATTTTTTTCAAGTGGATTGTATAAATTGAGTATACCAAAGTAGTGAGAAAGACAGGAAATTGGTGGGTATGGAATTAAACACTAAATTTTTGGGTTTTTAATGAGGTAATAGATTAGGTTTTGGAATATATTGGGTTTTTTTATTACTGCAACCATTTTCTAGCTGTTTTTTTTTATAGAGGGAGACTACCTCTGTAAACAACATGGATCGTGACCGATATATATATATATATATATATGGTTTTCTGAAAATCGTTTAGCCACGAAACGATTTTTAGAAAACCGTTTAGTGCTCGTATAATAAATAAAAATAACCGTCCACGTTTCTGTGAAAGGGTGTAATTTGGCATCGATCGACAATCGCTTGGACGAAGCATTGGAGACTTGGATTCTTGGGACTTGGACCGGCTCGCCCCCTTTTGGACTCGCCCCCCATCGGCTCGTGGTGGACCCACCTCGTCTCGTGGGCCACCCGGTTCATGGTGCACCCACCCGGTTTGTGATGCACCCACCCGGCTCATGGTGCACCTGTAGACCACGATCCGCACCTGATCACCATTATGACCTGCCAGGCACTGCTCCACCGAAGAGCTTCAGCGCTCGATCCCCCATCCCGGCTCGTGAAGTAGGGTCACGAACCACCTGTACCAAAGCAGCGGCAACCATTAATTTGACCTAATCTCATGCCACATCTTCCTCCTATGAACCCAAATCTCATCACACATGGCATGACACGACTTGGAGAGGATTTCTCCACGTTTTCCATCTCAGTTCGAGATTTTTGGGATGCATTCCATGTGTTCCACGAACTGCCTGCTGTAAATGGCTATAAATACACCATTTGAGGGCAAATGAAAGGAATTTTTGGCCATTCTTATTCACGGCTTCCTCCATTGTTCTAAGCAAGGCAATTGCTCAACGTAGAAGCTGAACTGCACGATATAACACGAGGATTTCATGTATAATCTTCTTATTTCTTACCTCTTTTCATTATAAACACGAGGATTTCGTGTATAAACTGAGAGAATTTTACTTGTAACTTCTTAGGATTTAAGAAGATATAAAGTGGACGTAGGCTTGGTTTGAGCCGAACCGCTATAAAAATATCGTGTGTCCTTTGTTTTTACTACTTTATCTGCACTATGTGATCTGTGAATTGTGATTGTGAGGACTTTGCACTACATTTGGGTGTTAGTGCCATATTTTGGTCTAACAATTGGTCTCTGACCCAGTGGAAGAGTCACTCTTTAAGTCAAACGAGTAGGGAGGACCTTGCCCCTACCTTCTCCAGAACCCCGGGTTTTGTATCTTCTAGTCATATTGGTTACACTATTCATGAAAGACTGTTGGTTAGCATGTTAATGCCAAAATCCACCAGTGTGTGTACTAGTGCATGTGTATATAGTAGAAATAATAACATAAATAAGAAATGATAAAATCTAAAGCATGCTTAGGTCCATGATGCTCAAGCCAATGTTCAAGTTCAAATTCAGGAGGTCGGGGCTCTATCCAAACTATCCAGAATATGCAAGCAAGTTTGGTTGCTCAATAAAATCTAGTAGTTGGTTCTTAGCGTCGTGTCGACCAATTTTGGTTCAGGTCGATCGACTTAGATATATACGTTTGGATTTAGGTCACCCAGCTGTTATTGTCAAGGTAGGTGAATATGTTTCCTAGGCTTTGATTCGACCGATCGAACCAATAATTCGAACCCTTGTGTACAGCCCTCCTCTGATGGTTCGATGTCATCGATTCGTTTCTTATTTCCATCTCTTCAAATCCTGGATCGATCGTCATTGATGACCGAACCCACATTTAGCAGTTTTTCCATGGCGTGCTCCCTTGGGCCCAAATGTCTAGATGCCTCGATCCCCTGTACGTTGGATCGGCCACAATGCTTCACTACCAATAAGAGTCAATTTTAGAGCCAACTTTGTTTTCTTCTGCCTGTCAGTATAATGAGCCCCCATCGTCACCTATTCGTGTCTGTCTTATCATGACATCTCTTTTTTCCATGTGTCCTCGGAATTGACAACACCTCGAGTTTTGGAGATCCTCGTAAAACAAGATGCATGTTTGCCTTCTCCCTTCACCATTGAGGTCGTTTATCATTCCTTTCCTCGCCACCGCTTTTTTACGAACCTCGCTCATAGCAGCCGCCCACCATTCAATCGCCACTCTGACGAACTCGACAATGGAGATTCCGACCACAGACCACATCGCGTACAGAGTAAGGTAGAAAGAAAGGAAAAAAGAAATCAATTTATATGCGAGATTATGCGAAATCATGTTTCAAAGAAAGAAGTGGAAGAATTAATTCTTACCTATGGATGGATTGAACAAGATTCCGACAGGAAGGCTTTATTCATATTTTTGTGAAGAAAATAGGGTCGGGCAGTAGTAAAAAAAGTGAAATAGGAAAGGTGGGCCAGCCTTTTATAGCAAAACCAGGTGTCTCTTCGTGTTCCTTTGACATAGCCATTGATTATGACTTTGGACTTATTCACTGGCCCGAAGTGTTTGCTGGACCGATCGACTTATCAATCCCGGACGGATCGATGCACGAGTACAAAGTACTATTCTCTTAAGGGTCAATGCTAGTCCTAAAAGACCAACTGCTAAATTATTAACTTACGATTCTGAAGAGCTTTTCGCTTACTGATTTTTACGGTAGGAACCTGCTAGTAAATGCTGATAGAATGCAATAATTCAATGCACAGCCCGTTCTTAACACATCATGCTTTAGGGGGAAAAGTGTTGAGCAGCCTTTCGGTAAGGCCGTCAAGATAGTACAAGTAACAGAAATCTTGATCGAACCTTGATGAAGACTTGCTCCAAGCCGACCCAAATAGACATATAACTATTCCAGCCTTACTCCACGATCGACCAGGTTGCTCCAAACAAGGATCAATCCAAATCCGAAGCCTCCTTTTAAGAGACGGAGATCCTATGCGTAAACTGGATCGATCGAACGATATTTGGTTCAATCAAGATGAACCAGGCTTGTTTCCGTCTAAGAGCTTTACCTGGAGACTTTCTCATGTTTCATGTTTGACCACTTCTGGCTCCCCAAAAATGTTGGATCGACGACCACTTGTCTAGCATAATTGGATCGTATTTTCTCATATGAAAAGAATGTTTCTTCATATCTTCCCATGATCTTTGAATGAGAAACACATATCCTAGTCAGATCGAGCATTGTGGCATCTATAAATAGTCCCCCTAGAGCTATAAAATAGAGGACTTTTTTTGGCTAATCTCTTTTGGCTTGCAATTATGACATTGTTATTACCATTTGTACTCAAATATTTCATATAAACAAAGAGATTATAAAGTGGACTTCGACTCTTTAAAGCCGAACCACTATAAATTTGTGTGTGACAGCATATCTTCGTATTTTACACTACATAAAAACAACAAATTTGACACAACCGATTGCGAATTTTTGATATGGCTTTAAGTCATATCAAATTTGGTAGGGCTCATAGCTGTATCAAATTTTCTTTTGCGATCCGCACTACTTTCAACTACTAAAATCTAACCCTACATCGTCAATTGATTGGATCAGTTCATTTGGTATGGATTAAAGCCGTATCAAATCCGCATGAAACTTTCCCCGTTGCTTCTCTTTTTTGTTTTTCGTTTCCCCCTCTTCACTTTTACATTTCGGCCGAAATAAAAAAAAACCCGAACCAAAAAAAGGGCGTTTCGCCATGCCTCTCCCTTCTTCTGTAAATCAAGGTTGCATCACCAAATTCGCAGCCTCCCTCAAATGAATTTGCAAATGTCCATCAAATTTCGCCTTCTTTTCGACTTCCATTAGAGTCGCCTGTTGTTCGATTCCCAAATTCGTTAACGTCAGAGATGTCATGGTTCCTAAAATCTGGTGATGGAGTGAGGCTCGCGATTCCCGAATGCTAAAGCCTGTTTGTTGTTGATGTGAGTTGCTTTTTATATATTTTCCTATTGCTGAAATTAGCTGTTGTCACAGTTAAGTTGATATAAAAATCGATTCCTTGATGTTTGTTAGTCACTGCTGTTGAAATAACTTGAACTATATTGGATAAATTTGGATAAATTCTAATTGAAATTCTACATAGGTAAACCGCCATGTATAAGATAGAGCAACAATTATGTGGTAATAGTTTTTGGTTGTATATGAAGAAACCGTCATGTATATTACCTTGCCTTGTACGTATAAACCAACCTTCCTTTATTGGAAAATAAAATGAATTTAATAATGAGATATAGGCAAAACATAAACTGAGAAAATTTAAATTTATTGATTTGTCTTCATCAGTTTTTTCCTAATACTTAATTTATATATATATATATATATATATATATATATATATATATCAGCTACACGTGCGATGGCACAAGAGTTTGATTAGAAGGAGATTTCAAAACAATTGCTAATTTTCTACTTCGGTCCGTATATATTGCAAGTAATTGTCAAATAGACTACTGCAAACATCTAAAAGAATTTCTTAGATGTCTTCAAAATAATCAGGATATAGCTTAACTTAGTAATTGAGTTTAGGTTTATCATCTGGTTTCAGACGGTGGTGTAAATTTGGCTACCAGGTTTTGGCTTTCCTTACATGCTTTTGCTTGCAGGCTTGATTCCATGGTACACTTAAACATATATTTTATTATTTTCAAATTATTATTTTACCTTCATTATATATGATGGAATGTAATTTATATTTTTTTTAATTAGATACGGCTCATGGTCGTATCTTATTTTCAAATAGATATGTCCATGAGTTGTATCTCATTATCGAGTAGATACAACTCTTAGCCTTATCTATTTGAAAATTAGATACGCCCATGCCGTATCTAATTGATAATTAGATACGCCTCATGGTCGTATCTAATTGAAAATTAGATACGGCCATGAGCCGTATCAAATTGACAAAGACTCCAAAATTTGATACGATCTATAGCACTGCCAAATCGAATTTGATAAGGCCACGAGCACTGCCTAATTGGCATTTCAGGTGTAGTGTTACATATATTTTTGTTCACTTTTATTCTCTACAATCTCATTTTTGGGTGTCATCACTTACTCTCACATAATCATGTGCATATGTTTTATGTTTTGCATTTATGTTTAGTATATTATTATTTTTGATCTTATTTTTTCAAGGTAAATAAATATTAATTCTTTTCAATCTATCAAAGGCCATGTAGGTAGATTCTTTGATAATTATTGCAGATGGTGTTATTTTTTCACTTGTAGTATTTTAGAAACTAGAATTCCTACATTGTAAATATATTTGAGAAAAAAAACTAAAGATAAAGAGAACGGATCGACAATTATCACTAACTTTTTTGTTGTTTGTTTTGGACGTTTTCAATAACTAATGTTCTATTTTTTTGAAAAAGGTAACTTGTATGAAAAAAGAAGCCTAGCCAATTTTTATTGTGCAATCGTTTCTTATCTAGTATTCTATTTTTTTTAATATATATTATCATGTAGGAATTTTTTTTGTTGACATGGATATAGATCTGCAACAAAATAAACGCAGAATCAAGAAACAAAATAAAGTATAACATTAAATCTCTCGGCAAGCATGGACGCTCTTACTAATAGTAAATAAATCCAAGACAATAAACATTCAATACGGTTTTAGTTTGATATAATAATTTTTCTAAACCGTGTGGTTAGCTTGTATTCTTAGGTTGCATCATAGAAAGATCCATGATAACATGAAAGGGTTTAAACAATTTATATTGTAATCTTATGATTATGATTCATAAAGTTTCAACTCAAAAACTACATATGAATGCATATTCATAATTGTTTAAACTACTTATATTGGAATAAATTGATTATAAGAAGTTGTTTAGGTACACAGGATCGTGACTATTCTTATTTAAGAGTTTGCATACTGGTATCATCTTTATTATTATCTCTCTTTACTTAAGCTACCATCGTTTATGGTAGCGTTCATCTAACCAGCTATGCATACATGTAGTATAGAAAAATTACAACATATTTCATTTGACAAAAATAATATGTATTTTTGTTAGATATGTAACCATGGATATCCATTCAATGTGATTTTGTTCTGCCTTACTTATTTTTAAAGCATAAATTATTTGTCCCTTTGTTCTATGAAAATAAATAAGAAGTGACAGAAATAACTTGGATGATATTGCTAAATATTGGTCAAATTTTCATATATATGGTAAGCTAATCTCATTTTTCCTTTATGCCTAATTACAACAGTTTCGTATCTCAATTACTACCGATGTTTATGTTTGTGACTATGTGCATATTGAATTTCTTTTCTTCCATACCTAGATAACTAATGTCATGAAAAAGCATGGAGGTGTACAGGAGTGGGATGTAATGCTTGGGATTATTGATCAAATTACAGTAAGTGGCAAGTTTCATTTGGCGTCAAAAATATATAGCTAGGATCTACTTTGTGGACTAAATGCATAAGTACTTCTCAAATTCTTATCTTTTTCAATAAATCACAAGATCTTAGTACCACCTTAACACATATTTCAAACTCCCTAAAGTATTAATGTGATCTATGTTGAATTTTTGATTCAAATATTTTATGAAGAGGATGTAATCAATTAATTGATTTGATTGATTGATCAATTAATTGATTTGATTGACTGATTGATTGATTGGTGTAATTGATTGATTGATGTTATCATAAAATAAAAGAAATGAATGATTGTATTATGGAGATATTTTGAAGGGGCAATTTGAATATTTGCCTAGGTCTTCTATTTTCCTATATGTGCGGCCTTCTTGGTTAGATCAAATAGCAAGGAACCATGTGAGTCATAGGTTTGTCGTCGTTCTTCATCGCTCTTCTTCTCTAACAATATTTGTAGTCATTTAAATATTCTTTCCTTTTCTCAATAAGAATATTGATTCAATTGTACTTCTTTTATTTTTGGTTTTGATCTATTGAGTGTAAGCAAAATTTATTTTTGGTGAATCAATAAAGAGGGTGGTTCGATGGAATATTTGTGTATTGCTATTATTTCCAGTTTACTATGTTGTTATTTTTAATCAAATCCATCTTCAAGTGATTAGGTGAAAAACATCCTGTTTTTCGGGTGTTTTACCAAACTTATGTTGTGCACAAAACCCTAACAGTTGGTATCAGAGCATTTTGTATAATTTTTTTCCCTAACAGTTGGTTTTAGAGCTCGGCTCATTGCATATCTTGGAGTGATTTTGAATTGAATATTGTAGATATCGAAGATGATGTTGCTTTCATAGATGACTATTTTTGATGGTAGAGATTGGGGGATTTAGAAGCCTATAATGGTGGATGTTCCATTCCTCAATGATATGATTGATGGAGATGAGAAGAAATCCTCTGATACGGATAAGGAAATATGGAAGAAGGCAGATGACAGATGAAGAACCTAGTCCACAGCAAGGTGGAGTGGTTAATATAGTCACTGTTAATGGTCCTAAGGTAGAGGATCATGGTTTCGACATGGGTCTAGATGTTGATGATGCTCGAGGGATCCTGGAGATGAAGAGATCATGTTAAGCAGATGACATGTGTCGATGTGGAAAATTCCACAATTCAGAGATCTTGTCGTATTGCAAGCACTTTTGGACCGTTAGTTTCTGTGTGGTGCAGCTCAGGTGGTAGATGCATCTTTTGCAAGTTGTGGGTTGTGTTTGTAATTGAAGTGTGGTCGTAGTCCTTTCAAATCGACTGAGTGTGATTGTTGCCTTGAAATCAATTAAGTCCCTGTACTCCGAAAACAAGCGGGGAGTATCCCACTGCCTGGAAATCAACATTGGTTTTAATGGAGAGTAAGTGTCATTGAAAGGGCTAGGTTGACTTGTTTGAGGATTGTTGGAGATACGTGATATTTGAAGTAAGGTGGAGTGTTGAATTTTTGATTCAAATATTTTATGAATATGATGTAATCAATTAATTGATTTGATTGATTGATCAATTAATTGATTTGATTGACTGATTGATTAATTTGTGTTATTGATTGATTGATTTTATCATGGAAGGAAAGAAATGAATGATTATATTCTGGCGATATTTTGAAGATGAAATTTAAATATTTTCCAGGTCTTCTATTCTCCTATATATGCAAACTTCTTGGTTAGATCAAATAACAAGGAACCATGTGAGTCATAGGTTTGCCGTCATTCTTCATCGTTCTTCTTCTCCAACAATATTTGTAGTCATCTAGATATTCTTTCCTTTTCTCAATAAGGTTATTGATTCAATTGTATTTTGTTTATATTTGGTTTTGATCCATTGATGTAAAAAAAATTGTTTCTGATGAACCAATAAAGAGGGTGGTTGGTTGTAATATTTGTGTATTGCTATTATTTTTGATTTATTGTGTTATTTTTCTAATCATTTCAGCTTCAAGTGATTGGGTGAAAACGGTCCTATTTTACGGGTGTTTGGTCAAACTTCCGTTGTGCACAAAACCCCAACATTTGGTATCAGAGCATTTTTTACAATTTCTGCCACAACAATCTACACTATTCTTATATTAGTTCCACTACATAGAACTGATAACTCTTCATACTAGTACATATTACACTCATTCTTCTGTGTATTGGAGCGTGAGAAACAAATCACATGCATTTTGAGCGCATTAACTTATATTCAAATTTTTCTTGTTGACAAAATTGGTTTTCGTTGGTTCTCTTTAAGAGAAATTCCCCTTCACTATATTAAATTTGTAGTCCGATTGTGTTTGAATGATTATCAATTGATACATTAGTTCCTAAACATGTTAAAATTAGTTTACTTTTTTTATGGATATGTTTGATCTTATATAAGTATGTCACTAAATACACAAAATAATAAATCTATTGAAAGCTTTAACTTACTATTGCAATTATGTATTGCCATTTGACAAATAGCTTTAAAATATAACTTCGTCAAAGACATTATCTGAACGAGTAGCTTTATAAGTTGAGTTCTTAATACCATTTCATATTCTCACTGATTTCTTTTTATTTATAGCTGAATAGTTTGATAAATCAAATGATAGTCGTGGATAGATTATCCATCATCACATATAGCACCAGAATTCCCTCCTGAGATATCGTGGAAACCATCTTGCGGAAAATGCTGTTAGGTAAAATATCCAATACATTTTTAATTCTTGATTGAAGGTTGATCCACTGATGAGAATAGCATGCAATTTTACTGCAAGTGGCTAAAGCTACACATCTATATGTGTAGTAGAAAAACCTTATGTAATGTTTGAAGCATATTTGTGAACTAGTTGATGTGCTTACCACAGATGATAATGCAAATATGATGGCTTAAATATGGACGCATGTAGGAAAATGGAACATAGCTTGGTCAATAGTACAAGAGGAACTTACAACAAAATTGCAACTAGAATGAAATCCTTGCTGGGGTGTACTAATTGTGGATTGCTGATACTAATAGAAAGAGATGTACAATATGTAGTTGAGGTTGTAATTTGAATCATCCTGAACTCAGTGCTCATATAGTTACATAATGAGCCAACTGAAGCGTGTAAACTGTAATGTTGATGCGTTGTCGAACCATTTGATCTGCAAAGCCACATTTCAACAATCTAATGTATTTCTTGAACTTCAAAGAGGTAACTTGTTATTGAAGAAGTGAAGTTGCATAGGGGTAACCGGCTACATTGTTAGCAGTGAATGATAATGAGCTATACAGGCTGCTTTTAGGCAATAAGTGCAGGGTGGTAGGCTTGCGGTGAGTAGAGATATGTTTTTGGAAGACATAAACTATAGTTCATGCGAGAAAATTAGTTGGTTTGGTGGAGCATATTATTTTGGTCTTCTTCAAAGATTACGATTATGTGAAGTTGAAGCCTATTGCTGTAAGGAGGAATAATTATTTCTGGTTTGATGTCATGTATAAACTGAAATGTAAATTTACTATTATGCTTTTTGGGATGTAAATGTCTAGAAAAATTTTGGATGCTAGCTGTAGTGTCATTTTACATTATTTTGTTCGCTATATTGCATGTGTTATGCAAAAAATTGCTCTGATGCGGAAGCGTAATAAGCAGGATCTAGATTTGCCAATTGAACATCAACCTAATCTGATAGCAATTATTCTATTACATTAACAAAATAGTAAATAACTATAATAGAGAAACGAAGAGACACACAGTATTTATATTGGTTCCACTATCATCCATAAGATAGTGTACATCCAGTCCAAAAGAGAGAGATTTTATTCCACATGAGAGAATTACAAGAGATTACAAAATAAGATTTTACGTATCCAAACCTCAAGCAGGCTTAATAAGAAGAGACACCATTGGGGATCACTGGCTCCATGCCAGGATGAGTTTACACTAAAGTCCACCCCTCAATATATAGCCAATGCAAATCCATGTGAATCATTAATTACATTACCAACCAACATATGGTAATAATATAATGGAGAAAAATTTACTATAGCAACAGATGTTCAAAGATAAAAAGTAAATCAATCCATTTTTTTGTATAGTTGGAAGAAATTAATCCCTTCATTTATTTCTGTATCATGTCATCAAATGCAATCAATGCATTCCCATTATAAAAATATTTACTTTCCATTTTTTGCAAATTTGTTCCAATCAATTTGTGATTTTGCATCACCTAAACAGCGTGCTATAGTATTTTTGTTTTTATGAACTGTATGTGTAATAATATACTCTAGCATGGTTTGTTTGTAGTACATTTTATTTTAAAATCACGCTATGGTGGCAATTGTTTGTTTGCAGTACATATACAATAGAAATCAATGCAGTCCATAAGGCGATTATAACTTTTAAGCGTTTGATTATAATGTGCACTAGGGTGACAATTGAATTTATACTGTAAGATTTAGAGGCACTTCTATTTGCCTTAAATACGGTGACAGTTTCCATTTTGCTTGCGTGGCTATGAGTTACCAGAGGCAAATTAAATGAATAATCCGCCCTCATGTTTCTGTAAGGATGACATATTTTGAGGCAGAAGCTATTTTACCCCTCATAATAATAGCGGCAAACTAAAGGAATTTTTGGCCTCTGTTTAGAATATGAAGGGCTATAAATGCCTCTAGTGTTTATATTTTCAATAGTGATTGGTGGAAATCAGGGGCTCATATGGATCCCCTGATTTCCACTAATCAGGTTTAGAATTTATTTCACACTACTGAAAACAATGTGAACAAAAATCCTACTTACTGGTATTGGGACTGTAATTATTGACGTGATGTTTGATTTAGCAGTACAAAATCATCGGAGAATTCATCAAATCGGCATTTTTGAATGGATCGCACGATGAAAAGGTCTATGTTGATCAGCCTGTCGGATATATATGTGTAGCCAGGTTGTGAAGATCAAGTATATAAGTTGTAGAAAGCACTTTGTGGGCCTAAGCAAGCACTGTGGGCGTGGTATACTCACAAGGATATTTTCTTCTCGTTTGTTTGTACGTAGATGATTTAATTTTCAGTGGTAATACTCCAAGTATGTTTGCGGAATTCATGGAGGCTATGTCCAGTAAGTTTGAAATGATAGATCTTGGGTTCATGCATTATTTTCTTGTCCTTGAAGTGTTGCAGATTTCATATGGTATTTTTATCTATCAAGCAAAGTATGGAATATATATTTTGAAACGTTTTCGTCTAAACACATGTAATCCTATCAAGACACCTACTGAATAAAGGTTTCAATTGGATAAGTGTGACAATGGAGAGTCTGTAAGTCCAACCTACCATCAACGTTTGGTGGGTATTTTACAGTATCTAAATTTTACTAGACCAAATATCGTATGTGGTGGGGGTATTATTAGCGGATTCATGGAGAAGCCATTTACAATCTGCAAAGCGAATTTTACAATCTTCCTCTAAAAAGAAGCTTTAACATATTAAGTATAATATTAAGGAGTTACGTTTCATATTCACTACTTCAAATGTAGTTGGTGTATTTTTAGCAACATGTAGTGTTGTCACAGGCAAAAGACCTATGTCTTTGAATTGATTTGAAATATGGTAATTCTTAAATTTGATGATACAAAATCACAAATTGATTGGAACAAATTTGCAAAGAATGGAAAGTAAATATTTTTATAATGGGAATGCATTAATTGCATTTGATGAGATGGTAGAGAAATAAATGAAGGGATTAATTTCTTCCATCTATGATAAAGAAACGGATTGATTTACTTCCTATGTTTGCATATTTGTGGTTATGGTAATTTGCCTCCATTATATTATTACCATATGTTGGTAATTTAATTGATGACTCACATAGATTTGCACTGGCTATATATTGAGGGGTAGACTTTAGTGTAAACCCATCCTGGCCTCGAGCCAGTGATCCTCAATGGTGTCTCTTCATGTTAAACCTGATTGAGGTTTGGATATGTAAACTCTTATTTTGTAATATCTTGTAATTCTCTCATGTGGAATAAAATCTCTCTCTGTTGGACTGGACGTACACTATCTCGAGGATAGTGGAACCAGTATAAATATTGTGTCTCTTTGTTTCTCTACTATAGTTATTTACTATTTTGTTGATGTAATAGAATAATTGCTATCAGATTAGATGGTGTTCAATTAGAAAATCTAGATCCTATTTATTGCGCTTCCGCATATGCGTAATTTTTGCATAACAAATTGGTGTCAGAGCAAGGCGATTTTTTTAAATTGTGCATCAATTATTTCTACAAAGGTTGGTAGATTCAGTGGTGATTATGCTATTACTATTTTGGAGAAAAGGAGACTTTGGTGGAGGAGATTATGTCGAGAGTGAAGAGCATTCCAATCTGGGAATTTTGATGTGATATGGAGTTTATTGTGAAGAAGCCCTCTGATATGGTTAGGGAAGATGGAAGAAGACGAAGATGAAGACAGGTGACGGTTGAAGAACCTAGTCCATAGCAAGGTAGAGAGGTTAATATGGTCACTGCTTGTGGTCCTAAGTTAGAGGATCTTGGTATCAACAAGGGTCTAGATGTTGATGATGCTCGAGGGATCCCAGAGATGAAGAGATCATGTCAAACGAAGACGGATGTCGAGTTTTGAAATCCACAAAGACGATGGAGATCTTGTGGTATTGCAAGCATTTTTTAGACCATTGGTTGATGCACGATGCAGCTCAGGTGGTAGATGCATCTTTCACAGGCGGTGGGTTGTGTTTGTAATTGAGGTGTGGTCGTAGTCCTTTCAAATCGATTGGGTGTATCTCGTTGCCCTGAAATCGAGGTTGGTTTTAATTGAGAGAATAATTTTTGTGGTCTTGGTGGTGTTGAGATTACTTTGGAATCTTCCTTTTTAATTAACATTTTGTTGGCGGGCGGGGACGTAGTCTGAGCTCGTTAACAATTGTGTGATGGGGGTTGGCTTTGCTGGAACCCATTTGGTAAATATTCATTTGCTGGTGTATCTCGTTGTGAGATTTTGATTGAAGGTGGAGTTCTGTTGAAGAGTTTTATGATGAGAAGAGAATTTGACTCAAGGTAGGGTGCTGGAGATATGTGATTTTGCATCAAGGTGGAGTGTTAAATTTGATGATACAAAATCACAAATTGATTGGAACAAATTTGCAAAGAATGGAAAGTAAATATTTTTATAATGGGAGTGCGTTTATTGCATTTGATGAGGTGTTAGAGAAATAAATGAAGGGATTAATTTCTTCTATCTATGTTAAAGAAACGGATTGATTTACTTCCTATGTTTGCATAATTGTTGTTATGGTAATTTGCCTCCATTATATTATTACCATATGTTGGTAATTTAATTGATGACTCACATAGATTTGCACTGGCTATATATTGAGGGGTAGACTTTAGTGTAAACCCATCCTGGTCTGATGCCAGTGATCCCCAATGGTGTCTCTTCTTGTTAAACCTGATTGAGGTTTGGATATGTAAACTCTTATTTTGTAATCTCTTGTAATTCTCTCATGTTGAATAAAATCTCTCTCTGTTGGTTTGGATGTACACTATCTCAAGGATAGTGGAACCAGTATAAATATTGTGTCTCTTTGTTTTACTGCTATAGTTATTTACTATTTTGTTGATGTAATAGAATAATTGCTATCAGATTAGATTGGTGTTCAATTGGAAAATCTAGATCCTATTTATTGCGCTTCCGCATATGCACAAAAATCATAACAGTAATAAGCTTTCAAAATTGGTCAAAATTTACAAAGTTTCCTAAAACGAATGGGACACAAAAGGAAGGACATTTACGCTTTTTTATTTCACAGGACATGCATAATCAATACAACACAGGCATCATTCAGATCCCTTTCCATGCAAACACGATTCCCCCCAACAATGAAATAAAATAAAATAAAATTGTTAAATAAATGTAGAATACATGTAACACATGTACTCGGTATCATCCGAGAGCTAATCCTCCGTCCCCAAAGTTCTCTGTCCCCCTATACCCAACCAATAAATCCCTGATTTTAATCTTTTTGCAATTAAGTCCAAGAATAAAAGAGGGTTTAATTACAAAAATGTGGAATTCAGGAGGTCTCAATCCCAACCAGTAACTACTCCACTCCATCCCCACATCACTATTCACTGTTATTATTACCAGTACTTATGCACGTCCGTTGGACGTGTGCATAGACTGGTCAAGCAAATGACGACCGTTGCATAAAATGTTGAAACGTAGGTACTGCCTGATGCAGCAACACACTGAGAATTAAATAAATAGCAAGAAAAAGGCAAAAAAAGGAAATGCAGTAATCATGCACATCAAAACAGCTGAGAAATTATACAGCAGAAGAATAAATAGTTAGAAACATTGAGCAGTCAGATTCCGCACGTGTATGCTATCGGAACGTAATGATCTAAAAATTACAAAGTCTGCACTCTGTTTATTCGAAGTACATATCAGCTACTAAATGTTAATTGTGAAAATGAAAGGAAAAAAAAGATAGAACAGAAAAATAGAAAACACAAAGAGAAATGAAAATTGGCAAGCAGCATCAGCATAGGCATAAGTATCAACATCAGCTTTTATGCGATCGGTTTTCAAGCTCATCATTTTTTTTTATCCATTTCTGCAATCTGCATGGAAGGAAAAATAGAAGTTTGAACGTCAGTTTTTAAACTGGGAAGCACTTCCGGGTTGGAGCAAAACACATCCAAGTCATCTATGTTGTCCACACCGTCATAGCTTGGTGCAGTATGTGAAGTCTCTGCATGGTGGGTAACGTCATTAGCAGTATCTGGTGGTAAGCGAGTGGTGCTGAGGTGCAGGTCGTGAGGTATGTCAGCGGGTGTGTATCATTGTTGCCAGAAGATTGATTCTTTGTCAAATGTATGGTCTTATGTTTAAGCTTTACAGCAGGAGGTACTGTTGTCTTCTTTCCGTGAGCCGAAATTTTGGGTTGTTTGTTTGGTTAACGATAAAAGTTGACGGTGATTACAGTAAGAGCAACAAATAAATAGTGTGCAAATAAATAAATGAAGAGAATGGTAATAATAGGGAGAGGGTAGTAGTACCTTTGTCGTTGTATGATAGCTGCAAGGCAGTAGGTTGAGTGAAAACTGTAGAACAGTCAGCAAGGATGGAAGAAATAAGTATCGCAGGTGAGGATATTTATAGAAATAATATAGTATGCAAATGTACAATAAGTGAACATGTGTAGGAAAAAGGAGCAGTGCAAAGGAGAAAACTAAGGAGATCAGAGATATTGAATATGTAGCTTATTGAGTGATTGTAGCCTGAAAACATGGTAAAATAAAAGGGAACATAATGTTAAAAAAAAAAAAAGATAAACACGTGGTATAATAAAATGACAGAGGTTTGCTAATACTTTAGGCGAGTTGCTCAAATTAAAAATAGAAAACCTCACCAAATTTCCACCGAAGGCTCAACAGAAATAATACCCAAAGTTACTACATCATTCTTAACCTGTAAGCTCAACAATAAATATAATGTCAATAGTTTAGGCATGCATGTCTGGATTGTTGAATCGAAATAAAAAAAGTAAACTGCAGTTGAACTAAATATTCTTTTACGCATGTTACTACAAAAAGGAAAATAAATGGTGTCAATCTTAATACATCTTCAATGATCTATGAGATGAAATGATATATTGGTGACTTTGTTTAATATGTAGACAAACCATACAGCATGTAGAACAACAAATATTTTCTGCCTGGAGTGGAAAGAAGTTTCCTAAACCATATCATATAACATGTTGCAGAATTAAACTATAGCTCCTATTTTGTATGCAAAGAATTACTTTGCTATGGAAGCATAATATTTGATTTCTTTACTATTAAATAAATATGAAATGGTAAAGATTTAATTGAAAGGTCAGCTCCAAATTTGGTGAAAATTTTTGGAGCAAGAAATTTGGTAGAAATTTGTATACACATGTCCATCGGATTGGTATGCACGAACGAAAGTAGAGTTATAAATAGTAAGCTAGTAAGTTGGCCTATTGAAGGTAATAGTTTCATTTAGTAGTTATATATTTATGTTAAATGTTATTTACATGTTGCTAAATAAAAATATGGTGGACAGTAAACATAAACCAAACTTATTGATAGAAAATGAACAATTCTAAAAAGTGGCCAAACTGAGACTTAATAATATTGCATGTATATATGATCATAATTTGTGTTACCTGTTTTGTTTCGGTTGTATAGTATGCTAACTGTTTGTACTCACACGTCTTCAGCCGATTTTGACCTCTGAATAAACAGAACAACAGGAAGATAATAGAGTAAAAATGTTTGTACAAATAGGTGGAAAATAATTTAATGGAATTGTTCTCACTGTGTCGTGGATATTTAAAGCAAATCCCAAATTTGTAAATCGGAAGGAACATCAAACGTGGAATCCCAAATTTGAGCATTAACTGAATGAGAAAAGATAAGACATTGAACCCCGAATCGGACTTAAAACATAGTTGAAGCGTAAAGTAAATCAAATGTATAAAATTAGCAAGACGTGTACCAAAGTAACAGTAGCAGCCAACATGTGCAACCTGCACAGAAAACCGAAAAATGGAAATAATATGAGGTTATCATGTTATAAAAACAGATCAGGTTCTCATGTGATGTCATGTTTATAAAATTATGAGGTTAACATGTTATACAAAGATATCAGGTTATCAAGTGGTGTCAAGTTGAAGCAAAAACAGGAGCATGTTTACAACTCTAGTTTTATACTTATAAGATGGCGCGAAATTGTGGCAGAAATAATTGATTAACGGACTCTATATTCTTACTGAAATCAGGTAATAAATATATTTTAAAAAAACATTACAAATTTAATTAGGTAATAATGTACGTTTGTACCTGAAGTTCGTAGAGGGTTGACCACCAATTCCCCCCCGGCATGAAATTGAAAAAAACATTTCTCTCCTCCTTTTCCGGGGCATGAGACCGATATCAAACTCCATCTTCCTCGCATGCCTCATAAGTATCCGCTGCAGCTACTACCCTGGATCCTCACAGTGGATGTACTTGTTTCAATAGTTTCTATGTCATGTGTTGACTAATCCACTTGCCCCAGACTATCTGCAGATCTCCCCCACCTTTCTCTCATATAAGTCTGTAATCCATACACATTCTAGCTTTAGGAAGCCCAGTGCCTGCATATTCTAGTTTCAGTATGTCCTTGCTTGCTTCAGCATCTTAACATGTAATGTTGAGTGTATGCATGCACATCAACCTTGTATCAAAACTTCAATGAGACAACCTTATTTTAGAAGCTAGTTGAACATGTAATAAATTAATCACCTATTACAGGAATATCCAGAAAAACATGATAAATATTAAAAACTTTTAGAAGTTTGAAACTAAAAATAGTTGCATGATCCTTCTTTTAAAAGTAATAAATGGCGATCTTAACATAGAGCAAATTTTCCTGCTCACTATACAGATCGCACTTCCTATGATACTCCCTCTCTCGCAAACCCTCAATGCTTTTCACACCACAGTTTCCTTCACAACCAAAGCAAACTATATGCATTCCTATTGATATTTTTAAATGATTTTCATATAATCGCAACATAAATTGAAGAAATGTATCAAATCTAAATGAAGTAAATGCATTGAGAAATAAAGTTTGCCAAAAGGAGAAAATGCTTGCACAG
Organism: Allium sativum; assembly: GCA_030737875.1. NCBI lineage: Eukaryota > Viridiplantae > Streptophyta > Magnoliopsida > Asparagales > Amaryllidaceae > Allium > Allium sativum. The sequence goes on along the minus strand of CM060924.1, from coordinate 602,869,722 downwards.
TATAACATAAATCGATAAAAGGAGGGAAGTTATCAATTTTTCGACAAATGTTAAAATCTTATCAACAGAAGGATCTTAGATATCATAACATAAATATAATAGTAACAGTAGCCAAAACAATCATTGCTCTAACAAGTCAATAATAATCTATGTTTCACAAAAGGAGAGCGCCGAAAAGAACAAAAGAAATACTTGGAGGCATGGAGATAGTTGTGGACCTAAGAGTGATACACTGCTCGGTATTAATGATGATATGAGAGTGTGCAACATCTTGTAAATAAAATCAAGATCAAATGTTTATTTGACTAAAAGTTACTGTAAAAAATACATGCTATGGAATAAACAGTATTGATGAACAAATGAGAGTCAACTAACAAAAAATAAGACATACACTGCCACTGTTTTTTTTAAACTATGGATTCCTATTTATATGATATCAGTTTAAAAAGATTGTAAAATTTTAAAAATCAACAGGAGGATTAGGTATTGTAGGTAGGTTACCCAGTTAAATCGAAAGACCATCGAGCTATACTCGTAGGAATGATTGGTTCTTATTATAGTTGGTAAAAAAAATGAACGATATGTTGTATGTGCAGCTAGTTAAGTTAATGCTTTAATGTATAAATGTCAAAATTTCCTTAATCCTAGGTGAAAAATAATCAGGCTGAATTAAAAGAACTGCATGTTATTCAAAGCTGTTTTTTCACTCAATGCAGTGGAAAAAAGTAATTTATCTTCTAAATAATGTCCATGATTAATCAACTCCATTTAATGAAACGTACATAAACTCTTAGCTTAAACTATTCAAAGCGAAGCAAAAAATAGACCTAAGTAATAATTTGAATCCTAGCTAATAAGAAAAATAAAGACCCAAAAAATTTATATAATACTAAACTTGTTGTGAACAGTGTAGACCTGGGTAATCCAAATCAATCCCAAAAGGCGTAGATCCAATTTCAGAGCTAATCAACACAGGCTAGGAAAAATAAGAGACATCAAACCTCAATTTAAAAAACCTAATTGAAAGTAAATCAGGAATATAAGAGTAGAAGGCGGTTTACCAAACTAACAACAAGTGGTAAGGTCGGCAGTCTTCAGCGTAAACCCGAAAGATGGAAATCTGAAGGATGATTAAATAAGCATAGGTCGAAGACTCAAATCTAAATGTCTGAATGTCAGATCTGAAGAATCAAACCTTTATTCCGTTAGTAAAGCGTAGCCTAGAACAGTTATAGTGAGTTAATAGTAATATTTATCACGAAGATCAGAAGTAGTCAAAAAAATTACCGCTGATGTCGAGTAGTCCACTACTAGATCTGCAGCGGAGTAGAAGATCTAAGAAATGGCTGCATTTTATGAGTTGGGTGCTAATCTGTAGTAAACCCGTGGATGTGCACCGGAGAAGGAAGCAAGCGGTAAGGAAGGAATCATAAAAAGGTCTAATTTCATGAAATTGAAGAAAGGTCTGAGAGTGAGGAAGAAAAGATGTGTAAAATATGGGAAACGTGGAGAACGCAGCGTACCTGATTTTGAGAAGATGGGGAAAATACAGGTTGAATAACCGTACAAAGTGGCAGAAGGAAAGACCTCATTGCCCGTAAAACTAATTTTCTGTAATGTCAACTTGTTAAAAAGGAAAGGGATGTTTTTGGAACTGCATAAAAGCTTCACCATCTTTTAAAGATTTTCTTTATTAGTAGAGATATTATATACTTCACTCCATCTAAGACAAATCAAACAACAAAAGATAAACAAAACAAATAAAGAAAATAAAATGGCAATGAAAACGGTGCTAAGAATCTGCAGTAACTACGCTGCTGAAGGATCCAAAGAGCTTATACATATAAGCATGGAGCATGACTCGAGAGTCTATAATGAACTGGAAAAGGATTTGATTGAAACTGATGTGAGCAACGTGAAAGATGAAGAGAGGACGAAGAGGGAGATTGTTGCATGGGCCAAAGCTGTTGCCAATTACTCCGTATTATAAGCAACCTGTTCTCCATGCCAAATCAATTAATATTAGACATTTTCTATTTCTACTAATGTTCAAAATGTTTGTTTTTGTTGGTTGTGCGATGTTCTTGCCATTTACCATGCAACAAAGAGACTATATTTTGAAATTCTCTGTTTTCCCCCCTTTAGACAATCAATGAAACCAACATCAAAGCCACTATAAAAATTATGTTTAGGGTTGTCAATGAATACCCAAAAAGTCTGATATCCGTCAGAATCCATATCCGAAATATCCGTTATCCAGCACTATCCGTAAAGAGGATACGGACCGGAAAGCTTTTCGAATATGGATATGGTTATAGTGGTATCTGTATCCCAAAAATATCCGTCCGACTAATTGATGTAATATATATAAATCAAATCAAGAAAATAGAGTTAATAATTATTTTGTAACTATTGGATTTTACTAGGACATAAATTTCAGTCTATTTTTAGTGAAAAATGGTAATTTTAATTTTTAATTTTAAAATATTTTTGGATATGCTTATGTGTATTTGCATAAAGCAATGTTTCATCATGACATTCCTCTATTTTCTGGTATTTTATAAACATTAGTATAAAAATTATTTTATGTTAATCCAAACATTTTTATTTATACTCTTAAAAATTCATTAATGACTGTCGGAATTGATAAATATCTGATATCCGTCCGTATCCGAAAATTAAGCGGATACGAATATCCGAAAATAATTCCGGATACAGATATGGCACTATCCGTATCCGAAAGGATCCATTAATAGCCCTAATTATCTTGTTAAATTGTCGTTTGCTATTAGTTATGCGATGCTCTTGCTTTATACCATGCAACAAATAGATTGTACTTTGGAAATAAAAGTAAATTATAGCAAATAAATAAATGAAAATGGATAAATAACAAACTAAAGAGGCATAATAATTTCCTTGGTTAAAATTATAGTCTTAATAATATGATTTTTACGATTATGATTTTATGTGTCTAGCCCAATATTTAAATTAGTTATAAATGACTATGTTCCGTATGTATTGGGATGTAGGGTCGACAAAGTTGCACAACATAAGCGTGCACTCAGCAAAGGGCTAACAACAGTTGTGTAAACCTACTACAACTAATATGTGATAAATCGAAAGATAGGACCAGTGAGTGCGGTGGGTTATACATTCGTGCAAACGTATAGGAAAAATATATGGGGCTTGCCTCTGATTTGGGGTATTAAATGGCTTGGTACATTTAGGGAGTCAAAGGGTTTAGTTTGGGTGAAGGTATTAAATGGTTGTAGGGTTTGCCTTGGGACGGTATTTAGTTGGAAAAGTTGGATCTGATTCCTTTGCAAATCCAAGGTATTAACTAACAAGCAGTGGGCATTCGCTTAGGAAATTCTAAATGGGAGTTTGGGTAGTGATATACTATATGAGCATTGTTCGATACACTAAGATTCGTGTAAGTCTCGAGCAGCCAGTAGCAAGGACTTGGATTATACCTATATGAATTACATGTCGAACTTGTGCAGTATTTGTATGCGATATGCATCGATCTCTAAGTTTTTATTTGTTTGCTTCGAGGCTGATGAGTTAAACCTTGGATAATTCTATGTGATGCAGCCGGATTATAGTTAGTCAAATTATAAAGTTGTACTAAAGAGTTATCAACATTCATAGTGAGGGCCAACTTGTTGTAAGTTACATTGCATGAAGTTTCCTTTTTAGGGGCAAAGGGACTCTTCTATGCATGCACATGTTTGTGTATGCACACACATGCACACATATGCATACGTACTTGTAAACATACAATACATTTGTATGTGTATATATACTTACATATACCTTGAAATAGGTTAGATTTACACATGGCTCGGAACTATATCAACATCTTAGTCCACATGGCTCCGATGACTTGTAGGTTGGGTAACTCAGTTCAAAGGATATGCATATTGTTTAAAGCACAAGGCCTTTAATAGAAAAAGCAGCATGCCAATATACTTTCATCAACCCAACCAGTTTCGTTATTCTTTCTTAAACAAGGTCCCTCGCTCATCTTTCATCTCAGTTGCTTGCATGCTTTTGAATCTCTCTTACCCTCACGTGCCCAAATTTGGCCAAAGACGCCCTACGGCCCAAATAGAAGAAGCTAGCCTGCACTATTTGGAAATTAATTGACACATAAGACATTATAAATCCGACAAAGCAGCAATGTGATACCCACTCATTTCTTTTGCTGCTGCCCCTACTTGTGGTCTCATTCTGTTAGCTCCTAAGTTCCTAATTAACAAAGACATGTTAAGTCCACTAGTTGAAAAACATCCTAGCCCGCCCTATGAATCATTTACCATTCTAGGTGGCATAGATCTTAAATGAACAATTCCATCTAAGACCCAAAGCAAATTATGGACTGTATATGCAAATCATAAATATTTCAAACCATGCATTTCTACAAGGGTTGAACAATTCAAGCTCTTAAGAATCGTATTTTCTTGCTACTATCTCTTATAATTTAATCAATTTGTTGGAGAAACAAAGTAGTAAGGAAGTTCTTGTGGTGGTGGTGGTAAATCAGTTTAGATCGAGCCACTGTAACTCTATTGAAACTTAGTGCAGTTTTACAAGTAATGTAGTTTCTGTCCTGTTCTTCTGAAAAGCTGGTTTATCGATTCTTTTTATGCTTAGTTTTAGGATTCTTTTATATTTGAATAAGTCTATAGCATGCTGCTATAAATTAATGTACCTCATCTTGTTTTATTCTTTAGTACTTCAAGTTTCATTTTAGTTTTTGCCTATGTATTTTCAGTTCTTTAGTTGAGAAATAAAGCAGTTCAGTTTTCCTGCATTTGTTTACATGGTATCAAGGCAACCCAGGTCAAACAACTAAGTGTTTGCTCATTCGTTCAGCTGAAGTTTTCAGGCAGTGAAGTATCTCGGAAATTCATACATTTTTTCTCCAAAATGAATGGAAATGCATCACCAGTTAATGTGAAAAAACTGAGTGGCAGTAACTATAACTACTGGAAGTTATGCATGGAAGCAATCTTACAAGGAAAAGATCTGTGGGAGCTTATTTCAGGTGATGAAATTGAAATTCCAGCTGATATTCCACAAAATTCTGATGCACGGGGGAAGTGGAAGATTAAATGTGGAAAGGCATTGTTTGCCTTACGAACATCGATCGGTAAGGACTACATTGATCATGTCTGTGAGATGAACACCCCAAGGCTAGTGTGGGATACCCTTGAAAAGTTGTTCACACAGAAAAATACTACAAGATTGCAATTTTTGGAAAATGAACTCGCCTCCGTCACTAAAGGTAAACTGTCCATTTCGGATTATTTCCTAAAAATTAAAAATTTGTGTGTTAAGATTTCAGAGTTAGATCCCACGGATCCAATCAAGGAAGCAAGAATGCGACGCTATCTTATTCGTGGTTTAAGGAAGGAATTTATGCCTTTTATTTCCTCTGTTCAAGGGTGGGCAATCCAACCTACAATTGTGGAATTGGAGAATTTGCTTTCAAATCAAGAGGCATTGATTAGGCAGATGATATGAATACGTCTGTTGCTGAAACGAGTGATGTACTTTTTGTCAAAGACAAGCGGGATAAGGCAAAACAATCAAAATCTTCTTCAGATGACAAGAGCAAGATAGAAGCTGAAGTTGAGCAAAACCGTTTTTCATTTTCTTGTCACAGATGCGGAAAACCCGGGCACATTAGGAAAATTTGCGGAGTTAAGATTTTCTGCACCAGGTGTCGCAAACTAGGTCATAACAAGCAAAAGTGTCGAACAAAGCTTACAAATGAATCTACAAACATTGTTCATGAAACAAAAGATGAGAATCAAGTGAAGTGGGAACATTGCTACTCAATTAAGGTCATTGAAGAGGTAAGCAATACAGAACTTGATTTCCAGTCCAGTAAAGACGCTCACATAGACTATGCTAAGGAGTGGATTGTAGATTCTGGTTGTTCTCATCATGACACAGAGAATGAATCATTACTATCTGAAGTTCGTCCGAATAAGGGTAAATAAGCTATTGTTACCGCAAATAATACAACTCATCCCATCACTACAGAAGGCAACATAAAAGTTGAAACTGGCGACATAAACAACAATGATATTGCATTGAGCAATATTTTTCATGTTCTCGGGCTTACGAAAAATCTTTTATCGATCTCTCAAATTACTAACTCAGGAAGTATGTTTTATTTGGTCCTAACAATGTCCTTATTATTTATAAATTGAAAAATTATGATGGTGATGTTCTTTTCCGCGGAGATGCTTATGAAGATGAGCCAAGACACCACAGTGAAGCAAAGGGCATTGCTGATGGGAAGGTGCAATGCATCAGGAAATTGAAGCTTTAAATAAGAATGAAACCTGGGAGCTTGTTCCAAAACCAGCGAATGTTGAGCTGCTCACCTGCAAATGTGTTTATAAGTTGAAAAAGAAGGCTGATGGTACTATAGCTAGGTACAAAGCATGCTTAGTCGCATGCGGTTTTTCTCAACAGTTTGGTTTGGACTATGAGGAGACTTTCAGCCCAGTAGCTAAGATGGTCACGGTGCGAACTATCATTTCGTTAGCTGCAAGCAAAAGACGGAGGATTTGGCAACTTGACGTAAAAAAACGCTTTTCTTTATGGTGAATTAGATCGTGAAATATTTATGCAAAAACCTCAAGGTTTTGTATCATCAAAGTTTCCAAATCGTGTTTGTCGGCTGAAAAAGGCGTTGTATGGTCTCAAGCAAGCTCCGCGAGCTTGGTATGCTAAGATTTCCCAATATCTTACATTTTGCAGTTTTATTCCTTCACATTGTGACCCTGGCCTGTTTGTGAAGAAGAAATCTTCAATGTATATGCTGCTTCTTTTGTATGTGGATGACATGATCATTACTGGAGATGACAATGATGATTTAGTTCGTCTTTGTGATGATTTGTCTATCTGATTTGAAATGAAAAATCTTGGAGAGATACACTGTTTTCTTGGACTGGAAGTGGAGAAAACTGATGGATATTTTGTTTCTCAACAAAGATATGCTACAAGTTTGTTGAAACATTTTGGAATGAAAGATGCAAACATAGCAAACACTCCCATGGAATCAAATCTGAAGTTGAAGAAGCTTGAAGGCAATCGTTTGGAGAATGCTACATTATTTCATCAACTTGTTGGTAGTTTATTCTATTTAACTATAACAAGGCCGGATATAACTTACTGTGTAGGTGTGGTTTCTCAGTTCATGGATATGCCTTGCATTGGTCATATAGTTGCAGTAAAGCGAATACTTCGATATGTTAAAGGCACAATTGATATTGGTTTGAAGTATGAGCAAAACATATCTTTTTCACTGTGTGGATTCGTTGATGCGGATTGGGCAGGTGATGTGAATGATAGGCGTTCAACTACTGGTTATTGCTTCAATGCAGGCTCAGCTGCCATATCATGTTGCAGTAAAGAGCAAAGAACCATTGCTCTTTCTAGTACTGAATCTGAATATGTGGCTGCAACTATGGCCACCCAAGAGTGCATCTGGATCAACCGGTTATTTCAGGAGATCACTGACTTTAAGGATTATCCAGTTACTATTTACTGTGATAATCAAAGTGCAGTAAGACTTGCAGAAAATCCTATCTTTCATGCTCGATCAAATCATATTGAAATACATCATCATTTTGTTCGAGAGAAAGTGTTAAATGAGGATATTAAACTATTGCACATCAGAACTTCAGTTCAAGTTGTGGATGTATTTACTAAAGCATTACCAAGGCCAAAGTTTGAGTTGTTTCGAAAATCTCTCGGTGTCACTGATAGGAAATCTGCACGAAGGGGGAGTGTTGAAACTTTGTGCAACTTTACACGTAATGCAGTTTCTGTCCTGTTCTTCTGAAAAGCTGGTTTACCGATTCTTTTTATGCTTAGTTTTAGGATCTTTTTATATTTGAATAAGTCTATAGCATGCTGCTATAAATTAATGTACATCATTTTGTTTTATTCTTTAGTACTTCAAGTTTCATTTTAGTTTTTTCCTGTGTATTTTCAGTTCTTTAGTTGAGAAATAAAGAAGTTCTGTTTTCCTGCATTTGTTTACAAACTCTTTAGTCATTTCTACGCATGTTACTTCTTCATTTTACATTTTATAAATCAAGTTACTAGTTTACCCTTCGTTAGTGGCCTATCTAAACAACAATTCAATGGTTAGATGAATTTTAGTCAACATAGAGAAAGTATTATTTTAATTATTGTGCTGCTAATAAAAGATATGAACGTGTTCAAAGAATCCAATCACTAGGGAATTAAAGGGGGAATAGAGAACTGAATTAGGAGAAAAGGAAAGTTGAACTGCAAACAAAGACATAATTTTAAAATGGATTTGATTGAGAAATTTAATCGAAGAAAAGTAATACATAGGGTCCGTTTGATTTTGAACGGGAAGGGTTATTTAGAAGGGGAATTTGAAGGGGAATTGTTGCGAACGAGGAATGTGTTTTTTTTATGAAAGGGGCATTTTGGAAGGGGCAGAGCTATTATTTTATTGTTTATGTATATATTATTTTTAATTGTTTGTGTTTGTGTGTGTTTATTGCTGAACAGAATAGTAGATTGCAGAATACAAATTGCAGAATTCAAATTGCAGAATTTAAATTGCAGAATTTAAATTACATAATTGAAGAATACAAATTGCAGAATTTAAAATGCTAATATAAAATACATAATACAATGAAACTTTTTCAATGCATTCCCGCAACAACTTGTTCATTTCGTATATTGTCTCGTGCAACCGCCATGGTGGATGTTGTTCTGGTTCTTTGAGCGGATTCTCGATCTCTGTTTCCGGGATTTGATATACTGTAATATTCTTCGAGATATTCGTCTGGCACTAAATCAGGGTTGTCATCATACGACATAAAATCTGCATCACCAGCATTGTATTTTCTGATGTAGTTGTAAATAGCCATTGTAGCAGTAACAATTTGTACTTGAACATGGTATGGATACGTCTGCATGTTACGTAAGATGGCAAATTTTTTCTTCTAAATACCAAATGTTCTTTCAATTGCCATACGCAAACTAGAGTGATAGTAATTGAAAATTTCGTTTTCTGACTTCGGTTCATTCTGTGTGTCATTGAAGTCTGGTATATAATATCTCGCGGATCGGTAAGCAGTTATATATCCTTCCGATAGTGGATATCCTGAATCCTCTAAATAATACTGCCCGACAGGAGGATGAGGGAAATTAAGATCTGGATTATTTGTAGCTTCCCGAAATACTTTAGCGTCGTGCGCAGTTCCTTCCCATCCCGCTCTTACAAACGTAAAAGTAAAATCAAACGCACAAACAACCATAATATTTTGTGTCGCAGATCCTTTCCGCCCTACAAAACGTTGCATGTCTTCTTGACCCACGTGAGCCATCACATGTGTCCCATCAATAGCCCCAATACAATTTAAAAAAAAGGATAATATCGGTTTGAAGAACAAACTTGTTCTGGGATTCAGTTAAATTGGGTATCGGCCGGTCTAATAATATCAACTACCAATAAGAGAACTGAATCCAAAACTTTATGAAAAATGACATTAATCGTACCGTTTGATCGTTGAAACCGCTAAGCAACCTGCCTTGTAGGGAGGGCCAATGCAGTAGTATATAGGAATACAACCACCATTTCTTTGACTGTTATGTGCATTGAGCCTTTCAATCCATAATTTGCTAACCATTCATACAAGGATCTGAAACATAATCGCTTCATTCGAAAATTGCTATGACAACGATCTGCGTGTCCTGATAGTATTTCATGAACCCAAGCAAGGTCGGAACTTAAAGAATTATGTATTTTTCTTCTTTCTCGTGTTTGATTAGCCATAAGTTCTTGAACATCTAACAAATCTTGCAAATCTTCACAATCGAATTCATCACTAGCTGCCATAATTTGTTAAAGAATAGGAGGAAATGAAGAGTGGATATGGTGATGTTGTGTTGAAATGGGTGGAATATATTGAGGAAGAGGAAAAAAGGAGGGCAAAAAAATATCTGCCGCGTCGGAGCGTCTGAAGCATCAGACGCGAAAGCTAACTTTTGAGCCGTTCAGCTTGAAGGGGCAAATACGTGGGTCCCACTGTTGACGCGTCAGACGCGTCAAACGCAGACGCGAACATTAACTGTCCAGTTGGAAAATCAAACGGTACCATAATTTGGACTTCCTGTTATTGTTTGTTCATCTCAACGTCTTTGTACTTAGGGTTCGTTTGATTTTGAACGGGAAGGGGAAAATGAAAGGGGTATTTTGAAGGGTTATTTGAAAGGGAATTGTTAGAAAAGGGGAATGTGTTTTTTTATGAAAGGATAAAGTTATTATTTTATTAATTATTTTTATGTGTTTTATTTGTATGGGTATGTATAAAAGGGGTAAAAAAATTAGCTGTTTGCTTGCGTCGGACGCCGTGTCGAACGCGTTGCCGCGTAGGACGCGAAAGCTGACTTTTGAAATGTTCGGCTGGAAGGGGCAAATGGTGTGGGCTCCACATCGACGCGTCGGAAATGTCCGATGCGTTCGACGCGGACGCGAACATTAACTGGGCAGTTCAAAAATCAAACGTTACCTTAATCTTACTGTCTTGGAGATCAGGAATATAATTAATTTTTGGTCAGGCTAATGAACAACATGGTTAGGTAGATCAATACCAATCCATGATTAGCCTGCAACCTGCTATAATGATCACAACTAAAAATGTGGACATAATTTTATAGTCGAGTAACTGATCCTCAAAATTGTTTCGTTTTTCATAGTAAGATTTTCATTTTTTAGATTTATATACTTTATTTAATTACTAAACGCTTGGCACCAAATCATTAAAAAAAAAAAATCAGTACAGGTATTTGGTTCGATTCAGTTTCATGGATCAATAGTTAACTGCAACCGAACCGTATCATTACGAGTTTGTTCGATTTGGGACATTTGTTTTAAAAAGAGGATTTGATTTAGTTTTTCACATCTTATTTGCGGTTCGATCTGGATGGTTTTTGTATTGTGGTGTTGTTTATGTCCACCCTGAAACTATTTAAGAAAATACATTTATTGCTTTTGTTTCAGATGACAAAGATGATGAATACAAAATGGGGGCATCATTCACATCCCTCACGCAACACGATTCCACCAACAAGGAAATAAAATAAAAGAATTGTTTAAGAAATGTGGAACACATGTAACACGTGTACTCGGTATCATCCAACAGTCCCAATCCCAGCCAGTAACTACTCCACTCCATCCCCACGTCACTATTCACTGTTATAAAATATTAGACGTTTTCCTTTTTTTTTTCTATGTTCAAAATGATTATTGTATGCCCTTAGTTGTGCGATGCTCTTGCTTTATACCATGCAACAAAGAGATTGTACTTTGGAATTAGTCTCCGTTTCCCCCCTTGAATAATCAATGAATGGTAACATCAATGCCTCTTTAAAAATACTTTTTATTTCAAATAAGATAGGATAACAAGCTATACATTTTATTTCAAATAAGATTGGTTAAAGAGTTATATATATATATATATATATATATATATATATGTATGTATGTATGTATGTATGTATGTATGAAACATTAGGGTATACACCTAACTCTATCAAAACAAAGACAATTAATGTATAACATAAATACTAATCATAGCAAGTAAATAAATGAATATGGCTAAATAATAAACAAAAGAGGCATGATAATTCCCATATAGACATAATAATATGATTGTGACGATTATGAATTTGTGTGTCTAGCCCAATATTTAAATTAGTTATAATTGACGATGATCCGTATGGATTGGGATGTGGGGTCTGTAGAGTTACACAACACATAAGCGTGCACTCAGCAAAGAGCTGGCAGCAGTTGTGTAAACCCACAACAAATATTTGACATATCTAAAGATAGGACCTGCGAGGGGGTTATACATCCGCGCATAGATACAGGAAAATATAGGAAGGGGTTTGCCTCTGATTTGGGGTATTAAATGGCTCAGTACATCTGGGGAGTCAAAGGGTTTAGTGCAGGTGAAGGTACTATACAATGGTTTTAGGGTTTGACTTGGATCTAATTAAGAAGTCTTAAAAAACCGATGACGGTATCTAATTGGAAAAGTAGGATCTAGTTCCTTTGCGAACCCAAAGTATTAAGTAACAAGCAGTGGACATTCGCTTAGGAAATTCTAAATGGGACTTTGGGTAGTGATATACTATATGAACATTATTCAATAAACTGAGATTCGTTTAAGTCTCGAGCAGTCAGCTGCAAGGACTTGGATTATGCCTATATGAATTACTCGTCGTACTCGTTTTTGTATGGGATATGCATCGATATCTCCAAGTTTTTATTTGTTTGCATAGAGGCTGACAAGTTAAACCTTGGATAATTCTTTGAGATGCAGCAGGATTATAGTTAGTCAAATTATAAAGTTGTACTAAGAGTTATCAACATTCATAGTGAGGGCCAATTTATCGTCAGTTACATTGCAAAGAAGTTTCCTCTTTGGGGGCAAAGGGACTCTTCTATACATACACGCACATGTTTGTGTATGCAAACACATGTTTGTGTATGCACACCCATGCACACATATGCATACATACCCACAAACATACAATATATTTGTATGTGTATACTATAGTGTACACATGCATATACCTTGAAATAGGTTAGATATACGTGTGGCTCTGATGACTTGTAGGTTGGGTAACTCATATGGGTACGCATATTGTTTAAAGCACAAGGCCTTTAATTAATAGAAAAAGCAACATGCCAATATACTTTCATCAACCCGAGCAGTTTCATTATTCTTTCTTGAACAAGGTCCCTTACTCATCTTTCATCTCAGTCAGTAGCTTGCATGCTTTTTGAATTTCTCTCTTACCCTGACGTGCCCAAATTTGGCCAAAGGAGCCCTGCGGCCCCAACAGAAGAAGGTAGCCTTCACTATTTGGAAATTAATTGATTGACACATGTAAGGCATTGTAAATCCGACAAAGCAGCACTGTGTGATACCCACTCTTTTCTTTTCCTGCTGCGTGCTGCCCCTACTTGGTCTCATACTGTTAGCTCCTGAGTTCCTATCAAATACATGTTAAGTCCACTAGTTGAAAAACATCCGTATAAACCAGTTACCATTCTAGGTGGCATTTCTCAACATTGTGCATTCCAGTGGCCATATATCTATCAAACCGTGCATTTCCACTGAGCTGCTCAAGCTCAAGCTCTTAACTCTTAAGAAGTGTATTTTCTTCTTATTGTCTCTTACAATTTAAACAATTGTAGGAGAAACAAAGTAATAAGGAAGCTGTGGTGGTAGTAAATCAGTTTAGATCGAACCATTCTAACTCTTTAGTAATTTCTACGCATGTTACTTCTTCATTTTACATTTTATAAATCAATATTTATTAGTTTATCCTTCGGTTGTGGCCTTTCTAAGCAACGATTCAAAGGTTAGATGAATTTTAGTTAACATACAGAAAATATTAACTTATTACTGCACTGCTATAAATGATGAACGTGTTCAAAGAATCCAATCACTGGGGGATTAAAGGGGAAATAGAGAACTAAATTAGGAGAAAAGGAGAGTTGAACTGCAAACAAAGACGGAATTTTATAATGGATTTGATTGAGAAATTTAGTCTAAGAAAAGTAATTCATAATTTGGACTTCCTGCTATTGTTTGTTCAAACTTACTTTTAATGTACATGCATATAATTAGATTTACACTGAAGATAACTTCAATAAATGTCAATTTGTTACAAATTTATATGCTGGTCATTCAATAATTGTTGTGGTGTGGCCTCCATCTATATGTAATATTAAACATAACCGGTGACTTTAAAATGGATTGTTGTTATTTTCTAAAATTATACTTAGTTACAAAAGTCATCGGTATAAACTTTAAAACAATCAAGTAAAAAAAATGATAATAGTTTAAACATCACTGGTACATTTCTAGCAAACATGGCGTTTTCACGGGCAAACGACCTATGTCTTTGAATCGATTTAAAACATGATAACAAGCTTTCAAAATGGGGCAAAATTTACAAAATTTCCTAAAATGAATGGGACACTAAGACGTTTATTGCTTTTGCTTCGCAAGACAAACATGATGAATACCAAATGGAGGCATCATTCAGATCCCTTTCCATGCAGACACGATTCCCCCAACAATGAAACAAAATAAAAATGAAATGTGGAACACATGTAACACCTGTACTCGGTATCATTCAACAGTCACAATCCCAACAAGTAACCACTCCACCCCATCCCCACATCAATGTTCACTGTTATAAGTATACTTCCACTCCATCAAAGGCAAATCACACAAACAAAACATAAACAAAACAAATAAAGAAGAATAAAATAGCAATGAAAACGGTGCTAAGAATCTGCAGTAACTACGCTGCTGAAGGATCCAAAGAGCTTATACTTATAAGCATGGAGCATGACTCGAGAGTCTATAATGAACTGGAAAAGGATTTGATTGAAATTGATGTGAGCAACCATATGGCGTGCCAATGAATATAAATTTAACACTAAAGAATATGGTACTGAAAAATTAACTGACAATAGCGGTGTATTTGTTAAAGGTAGTGATGATCCAAGCGACCATATACACGATTTTTATGGCGTGCTAAACCAGATTCTGCAATTGACATATTTCACAAGACCCGCGGAAGAAGTATTTTTGTTTAAATGCAACTGGTTCAACGCCAATGTTCCAGGTTCTGAAATCAACGTGCACCCAAAATATAATCTTATAGAAGTAAGACATATGTCCCATTATTATAAGTACGACCCTTTCGTACTTGCCAAAACAGGCTCTTCAAGTATATTATGCTCCTTATCCTTCTATGAGAAGAGACAAAACAGATTGGTGAGCTGTTTTCAAAACAAAAGCAAGGTTTACATTTGACGAGCGTAATATTCCTGATGACCAAGCTTATCAAGCAGATGTCGAGAAAAATGCAGAAATAGTAATAACCGACGATCAAACAGATGTTGGACCTCTAAACGATGAATCGAATGCATTAATTGAGGTATTTGAGACTACAGATGAACCATATATGGAGGAGGAAATAGAGTCGGAATTTGAAGGTGATGAGGACGACTAACTAATACTCCTCATTTTCAGAAGGTAATTTTATGTTATGACATTTCTATTATCAAGTAGCCATATATTTACTTTTATGACATTTCTATGAATCAAACTCATATGTTAACTAGACATATCTATGAATCAAACTTATATTTAACACTTCTATGAATCAAACTCGATCATATGTTAACTAGACAAATCTATGAATCAAACTTATATTTAACACTTATATGAAACAAACTTGTACTCATGTTATGACATTTCTATTATTAAGTACTCATGTTATCTAATACCATGTTTTTACATATAGTTCGTTCATGTTATGTTATGTTACGTCATGTTATGTTATGTTATGTTTTGTTATGTTTTTGTTTGTAACAGGTATGGCGTCAGGTGGCGAGGAGGGTGGTCCATCGTCGGAGTTATCCCGTCCTGTGGTCTGGCTTAAGCCAAAAGCATCAAAAGGGTAAAAACTAAGTTTTTAGTAAAAATTTAATTTAAGTACAATAAATTATTTAAATTGTTGTTCTAGCAACCATGTATTTTTTTTCCCGTTTAACACAGGGGGTTTGAGTTGGAGCCGTCCAATACCGTTTTGAGGATATCAAAACGTGCTTATCAGGCCCGCATGACTGCATGTTGGCCTACTTGGAGCTCGATACCCGACTTAGTTAAGGAGACCATATGGCAGGATTTTTTGGTACGTATCTATAATATAACATTTCTTATATTAAGTACATGCTCCTATTTGATAACTTTATATGTATGCTATTTATAAAAAAACGCAGGGTGCGGTGGATCTCCAGGTGACGGATTTGGATCTCGTTAAGCGCCACTGGAACAGTAAAGTGGCAGTAAATTACAGACAACACTACACCAAAATAGTGGATTCCCAACAAGTATATGTGTTACAAATAATTTATGTAACACTTTTAAGTGTCACCAACGGTCTGTGAGGAATTTCCTGTAACACTTATAAGTGTTACAAACAGAGTAACTGCTAACACTTATAAGTGTTACAAACATATTCATTGCTAACACTTATAAGTGTTACAAACATATTCATTGCTAACACTTATAAATGTTGGAACCGTAAGATATGGTAACACTTATAAGAGTTACAAACATATTCATTGCTAACACTTATAAATGTTGGAACCATAAGATATGGTAACACTTATAAGAGTTACAAGCATATTCATTGCTAACACTTATAAATGATGTAACCATAAGATATGGTAACACTTATAAGAGTTACAAACATATTCAATGCTAACACTAATAAATGCACAATTAATATTAAAAATCATAAAACAAATGTGTATAACATGCCTTTATGATTTCCAATCACATATATACTTCAACATATCAATTCAATATAAGATTTAGTACACTTCCATATTTCAAATTCAACAATATCACATTCCCATAATATTCAAATATTTGCTACATGCTTCCAATTTTAGAATACCATAACGTTCAAATTATAAAAAGTAATACAAAGTTTTACTAAAGATACATAGAATTTTAGATACTGCGAAATTCACCACTACAACAAAAATAACCTATTACAACGTCCATTTTACAACGGGCGTTGGCTGCCCGTTGTAATAAAATGCTATTACAACGATCATTTCCATGACCGTTGTAATAGATGTCTGTACAACACCCTTTTTACAACGGGCATAGACTGCCCGTTGTAATAAATGTTATTACAACGGCAATTTTCTGGCCCGTTGTAATAGATGACTATTTTACAACGGTCGGAATATGTCTGTTGTAATAGACGTCTATTTTACAGCGGTCACAAAATGCCCGTTGTAATAGATGCCAATTTTCGACGGTCAATAATTAATACTTACAATACTTATATAAAATTAATTTTGATAATTTTTTATTATTTAATAATTAATCATTAACCATGTATCAGTAATAATATTATACTATTTAATAAATAATCATTAATAATATTATATTAATCATTTATAACTTATAATAAGGAATGATTATTAATAAATAGTCTCTAATTACTAATTATTATATATAATCAGTATTCCAACAAACTTAATTTTACTTTCCAGTTATTAGTAAGTAATATATATATCCAGTAATTAATATCAATAATTTATAATTAATAATTTATGATTAATAATATTACTACACTATCTGAAAAATACCATTTTATAATATTGAATCTGCATTAAATCACCGAAGTGTTGTAAAAAATCTTGGTCTTTCACGATATTTTCAAAAAAATGTTGTAATAGGATTTCCATGACAAAGTTTTTATTTAAATGTTGTTAAAGTAAAAATATCTACAATGTGTATCCAAAGCATTAAAAAAGTTTTAAATAATTTTTTCTCTTTATATAATTGTATACTTATTAGATTTCATTCAATGATGTTATATAACTTATATTATTGTCTTTTACTAAGTTTGTTTACTACTTTACACAATAATGAAAGCAGTTATATTAATAATTACTATCAAATAGTTAAAAATTAATATAATAATTGTTAAGCATTGTATTTGAAAAAAAATATAAATTTTTATATTTAAAAAAGAATATTAATACCCATTTTTGTTTGTATAATTTGATAGTATGTATACATGGTATTTTACTTGAATATTTTCATTTTGTGTTTGCCACTTGTTTGTGTGATAAAATTGGTGTGAACACTTGTCCTTTATTTTAGCTGTAAACATCACGCCTATCCAGGTTTTGTTTTAAACGCGTCCCTCCCTTTTCCTTTTATCTTTTCCCTTCCTTGTTTTTTTTAATCTACTGAGACAACGTTTCTTCCCTCAAAATAAAAAATTCCCAAATCAATATAAAATGGCCATCCGTGAAAACCCTTCTTCCGTTAATGGCCGTCACGCCATCAGCCCATCGTTCCTCCTTGCTACGCTCGACATCATCTCTGTCCAGTCATGCAAGCCCCTAATCCATTTTAGATATCGCTCACCTGAACCATCGCTCCGCCCTTTCCCCAACCGTTGCCACCAACGGTGAAACCCACAAGCCACCGCCTTCCACAACGCCGACCTCCGCCTTTGCCTTCCATCGTTCGTCGTCACTCTCATTACCACCTTCTCACGCGTCACCATTCCAAAGCCGATAACTTTCCTCTGCCCATCCGCGTTGAACGGTGGTTGTTGCATGAAGCAGACCGCGCCCTTGACGCCGCCGTTATCACCTCCAGTCGAACCCGAGCCTTCATAGCCTCAATTGGGAACCTAGCACGCCGCATCAGAAGCTCTGCGCCTGAATCCCGTCACCGCGTCTTGCCAATGACCGCATCGCTTTCTGTCCTTTCGTCGCTGTTTATGGTGAGTACCGTCTCACGATTTCTTTATTTCAAGTATCTTTACTTTGCATACACAAAATATAACTAGTAGTGGATAGTTTTGCTGTTGTGTTTGGTTATTTGTCGCTGTTGTGCTACAGTTTATTTTGATCAAATACTGTTCATTTGCTTGTGGTTCGTCTTTGCCTTGTTGGTCCTTAACATACCCATGCAAAAGTTTTAGACAGCTTGAACTTTGAGGCACTTGAAGCCTGGAAAGAAATGATATACACATGAATTTTGACCCTTATAAATGATGTAATTGTTGGAATTGGTTCAGGTATAGTGGTTTGAATTGTAGTGTTAGCATATGTGTGTGGTTGGGCTCAATGATTTGGTTGTCTTGATTAAAGGTGGTTCGGAATTATTTTGGGTTAAACAATATGGAAGTATTTTGAGGGAAGGTGCATTGCTTCTTTTGCACGTACACATAAATGATAAGGGCATCATAATGACATGTTGCATGGTATACTGATTTTACACGTCAGTTGTGGCCTTGAATTAATTAAGCCATCATTTTTTTCTCCATATTTTCAATTACATTAGTTCTGCTTGCACACTTAGCACTTGTATTTTCTGGCATGTCTACAAGTTGCTGCATGTCCTAAGTGCAATACATATATTCATTTCATTTGTTACACTTCCAGCATGCTTATGCACTTCACTTTCTGATCTTATATTTCTATTTTGACTACTTAAGTCATTGGATATAAACACATTGTTACCACCTTCAGTTGCATTGTCAACCCTTTACTTTTAATTTTTAGTTATGTCTGCACCATATTTTACTTGTTTGGCCTTAAATGCTTTCAAGTATCCACGCACGCATTGGTTTCAATTTTGATATCTCACGGCATTCTAGATTCTCATGTTGAGTGTACTTGCTGTAGTTTGATTTTTGGGACACACTAGAGTTGCTTTGTTTAAGTAATATTGGCATTGTACACGCTGTACCTACACCTGCTACTCTTGTTCGAACTAGTTCGAACGACCATGAGAGGTATTACACTATCAATTATATATTTACACTACTCATTATTCTTAATCTATTCATTGCTACTCGTAGGTTAATCTATTTTTAATCTATTTGAATCGCTACTTATCAATTTACGATTTTGATTATCAATTCACGTTTGGATACTTATCAATACTTTATGTTCTCTTATGACTGTCATGTTTTGAATTTAATCTGTCATTTTATATATAAAGAGGAGGATTATGAAGATACTTTCCATGGAATATATTCAGGTAAGGAATCCAAAATAATTAACTTTATTTAGCCGTGAAGTTGTTTTTCTTAATAATTCTACGATTGTAACTAAATTGTCATTCAAAAATGCATTGTTTTTTTCAGATGAGCATGAAATATGATCCTGAAATGTAATTTAACAATCGATATTTTGCGAATTTATATATACTATGATGGCACATAATTTATTAGTAGAATTGTTTAGCAAACTGTTAGTGCATCAGTCTACAAGCAATAACCATATTTCATTTTTATACAGCCGAGCAGTAAATGTAATAATCAACTAAAGGGTGAGCAATGCATTTTCATACACTTAATAATGAATTCGCGTCTTTGAACTAGTAAAAAGAAACAAAAGTGCCGATTTTTGTGCTGTGCATTACTAGATAAGATGTGTTATCATCTCTATACTTATTTGAATATTAGTTTCACCTAAAACCAAGAATAACATTAGATGAACTTTTCCCGATGTTGCATTGGACATGAACAAAAGTATGTTGTGTGCTTGCCAAGAAACTTTAGAGCCTTAACAAAGCAGTAATTTTTGAAGCTGGATATTTAAGATCTTTGTTTGAGTTTATAAAAATAACAATGTTCACAATCAATGGCTTAACGAGCTAAATTCAAAAATGTGATATCATGCTTGTTGTTTACAAGCCACTGCGCTATCTATGCTTTCTCTCGCCATTTTTCTGTTTGTTATAGCTAACGAGTGACCCATGTAATGCACATGAGCAGTTGTCAAGTTTATAATGTTTTGGATATAGTATCGTGCAAGGTTATTGATAAATTAATTATGTTCCTTGTTCTCATTTGTATAAAGTATGGTTATATTTATTAATTTTGCAATATGACTTCGTAATTATTTTGTAAATATGATCATGAGTTCCGCTGAATAAAAGATTTTTAATTATGTTTTTTAATTTGGATTTTGTAAAGAAGGTAGTAACTAGAAAAAATTGTGAAATCTATGCAAAACTCTTTGAGACATTCATTTTTCAATAATTTCCTTTCATTTTCACATAAATTTATGTAACGATACAACTATATAAGTATATGCATGAACAAAGAATATTTTATAGAACATACATTGGATGGTAAATGAAAATAGTAAACGATTCTAATTGTTATTATAAAAAAACGTGAATATCATGCTTGTTGCCTCAGTCCAGTTGAAAAACAGTATAATAATAAGAACTAAATTATAAATAAATGAGGAATTTCCATATCAGCAGGAAATATTCACTTTTGATACAAACTAATAACAATGGAAGGGATTCTCAACTTTGCATAGCTGTACATGCTATTTATTAATAGGAATGTGCTTCTGTATCATTTTGCCTAAAAAAAATTCTTAGATAAACCTATATCTAATTCAAGTTTTTGATAGTTTTCAATCAAAATGGTAAAGTAATCAAAGCATGATCCTATACTACTGATATGTTACCTTATATATCTTTTTTCTATTTCCTCCGCCTTCCCTAATATTCCGTGCTTACCTTTTTTCAATCAAAATGGTAAAATAACCATCTATTCCATTTTTCCTACCTTTTTGTCCACATATTACCAATATTTTTATCTTCTTTTTCACTTATTTGCAAAGTGGTTCCATTTTTATTTCATTTTTTTTTGGATTATTTTTTCTAAAATTTATGTTTTCAATCGTTTATTTTATTTCCAAGATACACAAGCAAATAATCACACAAATAGATTTTTTTTCTTTTCATATTTTGCCATTTATACTGTCAGACCTTAGTGTGGCAGTTAACATATATTCCTAAACATATAATTACATTCTGCAATAAGCAAACCAACTTAGTGACCCACATGCATCCTTCCTTTTATTGTAGTCTAATGCATTATTGTCAGTTTAGCTTATATTAAGAAATTCATAAATGATGTATCGTCTTGTTATCGATAAATTCAATTATTTTCGACATAGGAAGCTTTATGCATTATTAGATAAATCCTTCCTCCCGTTTTTTAAATAATTTCCTAAACTACCATGTAAATTATGTTCTTATTTTTCTCTTTAGTTGGTTGAACTATAAATCTCAATGGAGTTGAAAATTTCTTATAAATTTCATTTATGAGCAAGTATTATTGTTCATTTTGAGAATATAAATGGTCTGCCTACTAGATTTGTAGTTTTGCTCACATCTCGTCCATTTGCACATCTAATTTTCGCTGTCTAGTAATTTTACTTTATGGGTAGGCACTAACAGATCAACTAATATTACTTCTTTGGCATGTGGAAGAACTTGGACAAACAGACAATCAACAGCATGATCTAAAGAAAGGAAAATGCACTGCATTGGTGAACTTGAGTCAAAAGTTCAGACACGGCAAAGTGAAGCAACAACATTGTCAGCGCAGCTTAAAATGTTACAGGTGCGCACCTCTTATTTTATATATGTTAATTAATTACCTCTCATATATAACTTCGTTGGACATTGCTGTTATTCATTGCAGTTCTAATGTTTACAACAAAACAAATCATTTTGTTCACGATGATCTAGCAAATATTTTCCATATACGATTATAATATTTCTTCTTCTTACTCTTTCTATCAGATTAATCTGTAAATTAAAGTAAAATAATTAGTAACTAACTAATGAGATTATATGCTTTGTCAATTTTCTCACTGATTGCTTAATTGATCTAATTTCGCTCATATTGGAATGATTAAGATTAGTTACACAATGAAATTTAATAAAAGAGTAGGTAGAATTAACCTATTTGTCATTAACTGAACATTTTCACATTTTAAAGTTCATGCTTCTGAATGGTGGCGGAGCTTTGTAACATATTAATATTTCATACATAGACGATTAAGTAGTTTAGCCAAGCACTCTTTCTCTATATTGTCTGATAGACGTCGTTGTAGATGATCAAATTTAGCCACGTTTGGTTGTAATTACTAATTTTGATCATCGTACATGTCGTTTTACCAAGGGGCCACCATTAGTCGACCTCATATCTTGACTAGGTAGGCACCTGTATAAGTTTGGCTAGGTAGGCAGTCGGTTTTACGCTGAAACAAGCAGTAAATATTAAGGGGGGTTTTCATATTATTATAGTTGTTATGGGAGATGGATTCATGTGCATTGGGGTGGGGTTCAAAAAAACAGCAGGACCTGAAGGGCATCAAGCAGTTGCACTTTATGTCCATGCTGACTGGACAGTTTTACCATGGCTGTCATTATTGGCACTATGACAAAGCTACCTCGCGGTGACTTGATTTCATCTAATTTTCATATTTTATCAATAAATAAGAAATCTATGTAATAACACTTTCAGGAAAGATAATGTTAACTATCACTTGAGGATTTTTATTTCCTTTATCATTGCTCGAGTCCTTTTAAAGAGTGTAGATTCTTATAATTAAAATTTAATATGTTTACAGTTATATGTAGCATGTTTCATTATGCACATCCAAATTTTAAATTAGGCAGGTTTCAGTACGTTTACAGCTTATGATACTTACGCTGCCTTAGGTTAATTTCCTGACATGTTTCACTGTCTCCCGTTTATTTCAAATCCAACATATGATATATACAGCTATTACATATGTACATGCTAAATTTTATTTTCTGAACACCTAACAGTATATAAGAATATACTGAGGTCATGGCTATTATTTTCCATTGTATTTATTTTTAAGTAAATAATAGGTACCCAATTAGTCTGTGCTTTTATTATCTTACCACTGTCATTTGCAATTTTGTAAAATAAAAAAGTTTGGCTAAGGCTTCCAGTAAAGTATAAAGAATCTCTCTAGACTTTTACCCATTGTGATTTACCATTTTGCAAAAAAAAAATTAGGATAAAAGGGGCCAAAAATGTGCAAGCAAATCATGTAACCATATTTTATGCTTTGTCGCCTTGAATACCTAAAGTATTGCATTACTGTTTAATATTTATTATAGGTAATGATAAATTAGTTTCAAAAAGAGCTTTCCAACTATTTTAAAATTTTATTTTAAACTACTTTCGGCAGACCGGGTGCGAAGCACGGGTTCACACTAGTAAGTTCTGAATGGTGTATAATAATATATTCTTTCTGCATTTGGTTAACTTTTTTTTTTTTTTTTTTTTTTTTTTTTTTTTTTTTGCAGTCATACCGTGCTAGTAACGGTATGCAGGCTCAAGATCGACGGGATCGGGTTACTCTAGAAGCTTTTTAGTTTAGGCCAAATTCGGAGATGTCCACTATCAGACAGGCCGTTGGATCTACCGTCGCGTGGCACAAAGATTACGTTTCCTTGGTCTAGTGTCGGTACTTATGAAACTAGTTATGTAATTTATGTTAGAGCTTTGTTGATGCAACTTATCTTAATCTTTTGGAATGTAAACTTATCCGAATCTTTGGATGTAAACTTATCTAACTTTTTGAAATGTGTTGAAATTTTAAGACTTTTGCTTTAGTCTTTTATTATGTGTTATTATGTGATTTTGATTGTTGCATCACAATATTTATTGCATGTTAAAATATATATATTATTATTATGAATCTATATGGCAGCAATTATATATAAAAATCTTCATTTATTTCACAACGGGCAAAACCTGTTGTAGTATAATGTATTACAACGGGCAGAAGCCACTTGTAATTAATAAGATATTACAACGGGTTTATAGCCATTGCCATAGAGCCCATGCACGTGACAGAGCACGTTATTACAACGGTCTTTTACAACAGTCATTGACCGTTGTAAATTACAATGGACCTATTACGACGGTGCATATTAGGACGGGCTTTTGCCCGTTGTGAAAAACATATAACAACGGTTTTTCCCCTTGTAAAAGGACTATTTTGTTGTAGTGCACAAAACTTATAATGTTCGTTTTGAGGACCATCGTAAATCGGCGCTTCCAAATCTGAAACTTCTGTTATGCAAACAACTTTTCCAATACTTTGCACTATCTCACTTGAGTTATTATTCCTTGTCGTTGAAGAAACTGTCAATACATGCAATAGGTGCTTCTTCATACAAAAAAATGAATGTGTCAGAAGTTAAAAAAGGCATTTTTATCAACCTGTTAAGTGATAACCAGTACTTATTCATAATTTTTCAATAAGATGAAAAACCTTAATTTATAATCATCCTTCACCATTAAAAGGGAATATATGAACACCATGTACCAACTCTTATGCATGTTATTGTAAGAAGTTAAAAAAAGAAATTTCGACAAACAAAGTTGAAATCAAGACAATTAATGTACACATTTGGAGTCAATATTTAATTGATCTATTATTAGCTAAATCCTAACATGGAAAATAGAGAGGTTTATTTAGAAAATTTAATCCAAATAAATTAGGCTTATTCGAAATAACCATATAAATATAAATAATAGAAATTGAAGCCAAAACTTAAAAAATGGGAATCATATTAAATGTAGTTTTTAAATGCAGCAGTTTTATAATATTGTAGTTTAAAAATGCAGTAAGTTTCAACAGTAACGTCAAAATATAATATTCGAAACTCTTCTCTTTTAAAATAAAAGTATACACAAATATTTGGTGCAACATACATATATGTGTTCAAGAACTCAGGCAAGGAAAAATAAGGTGAAGGCACCATACTGAGATCAAGTGGGTGTGTGCAAGTTGACAATAAAACGGACGAGCCAGTCAATATAAATTCAAGCAAACAACCCCATAAAACAAATCAAGACAATGAACCCAATGATAAAATGCATAACCCAAATAATCAACTTAGTGAACATGCGAAGTGGTGACTTGTAATAAGTTAAATCGTAAGTAAACTTACATTTTAACGCGGTAGAAGACGCATGCGATGGCGGCCCGGATTGCAGGCTCTGATACCAACTGTAACGACCTGGCATTTTACCCATCCAAAGTTGTCTTAGCGTGTGTGCATGCGTCTTCATGTCCTCTCCTGTTTGCGAGCTGATATCTATAACCTGGAACACTAAGGGCCTGACCCGAGTGTCCCATGTAAAACACAAAACACCCGAGTCAGGATTATACTTATTTCAAGTTAGCGCACTTCGTTAAACAAATAAATATAATTGTTAATTCTGAAAATTTTATTTATGATTCGAGGATAACATTCATGAAACTGCCAAAGATATGTACCATTCATGAAACTCGGTGAAACTCAGTGATTTTATTTATGATTCGAGGATAACATTCATGAAACTCGGTGATAAAGCACCATTAACCATGAACTGCCATAATATTAACACCACGCAACAATACAAGGTAGAGCATCATACAGGTGAGATATGTACCAAAGGAGCATACGAAATTCTCCAACAACCATACATTGAAATATGCAACTGTTTTTGTCAAAATTAATAGCAAGTTATGTACAAAGTAGATATCACGTGGCCACCAAAGGATAAGGACAAGTGCAAATATTTGGAGCAACTACTGTCCATGCATATAAAGCAAAATCAGAGTGACTTAAGGTTGATACATACTGTAAAACAATGGCACTTAAGTGCTCATGCGAGGTTATATACAGCAAAGCTCTAAAGAATCATAGAATAAAAGGAATGAGCCCTTATAAGGGTGTAGGGTGGTTCACAATGTCCAACTAAATGCAAGAACAACCTATATATATAGCATACAAGGAACAGGGGTTAACAATGCACGCCTCCGGTAAGTGGAGAGGTCCTTAGTTGACTCAGCTAGCAGTGTACTGTTATACAGGCTCAAGTGACATTTTAAGGCCATATAGGGATGGCAACCAAGCAAGGATACAAGTGACAAGGTTCTACAAAGTAAGCATATGCATGACCATTCACAGAAAGGGGAAAGATCATAAAATATGAGTGAAACAATGGGTTTGTGTTCTGTCATTTCCCAATTGAAATGTAATTTTTTCCCAGGTACCCCTAGTTAAAAGAAAGGCATGCATGCAACACCCAATATATAATCAGGGAATAATTTTAAGTATACTGACAGGTATAAATTTCTCAATTTGCATGGCACGCCAAAATGAACACAAATATTATAACTTATATATATACTCCATGTAAACTTCCCTCACTCATACTTCACTTATGTAGTTACAGATGCATGGACACGGTTTCAGAGAAAGGTGTTTTAAACTGACAGGGACATAGCAGTATTAAGGCTGCGAGAAAGAGGCAAGAACAAGCTATATTTCAGCTAATTCTATCAACTGACAAACATCTAAGGTCAACGTATCAAAGCATTTCAAATTTACTATTTGTCAATGGCTGAAATGACCAAACAAAAATTCATTTATTCATGGTAAACTATTTAATCAGCTTGATACACATCAACTCATAAATAAAGATATAAATTTTACAATATATCTCCATCCTAACATGTAATTACTAAGCTAAAGCAATAATGTTCAAACTATAAGTGCTAACAGGAAAAAATCATTTGAAGCATTAGTAATTAATTCTCAAAAACTGTCAACTTGTTTTGGTTGACTGCAATTTTTCATAAATTTGTTTGCAACAAAAAACTGCATTTAGGATGTAATGTAGCTAATATATCGAAGAAAGCATGTTATATCCTTTGGCATACAATTGTAATTTGTACTTATGACACTCCCCATGAAAAAACTTAAAGTGAATTATAATGCAAAGAGGAGTAGTGCATAACTTCTGGAAAGAATAGAAAGGTAAAATTTCATGTGATCAAACGACGTTATACAGTAATGTTTTAAATGGACTTGTATAGAGTTAAATAATCATTATTTGCTACTCCTTTTTGGATCCTTGTCCACTATTGGAAAGAAAGAGCTACCAGAAACACTTGGATGCAGTATTCAAAGGATCAATATTTGAATAGATAAAAAAATGAACTTAAAACTTACCTGAGAAGGGGCATATGCTTCTAGTGCCAGGTAGTAGCATCACAACGACATGAAGCTGAATAAAAAACCTGTATTAATTAAGCATGCAGTTACACCAATTCAATACAAACACTAATTATTTAAAGCATCAATATTCCTCCAAAAAAATTGTGAATAAGCTTTAAATGCAAAACTGAGCTCAGCTCACTTTTAAGTGTTACCAATAGCTGAGGCTAAGTTTTTGCGAACCGAGCCTGCTCAGTTTTCGCAAAAACTGAGCCTACTCAGTTTTCGCAAAAACTGAGCCGGCTCAATTTGCGCACACCTCAGTTTGCGAAAATTGAGCCCGCTCAGTTTTGCGCAAACTGAGCCGAGGCTCAGTTTTTGCGCAAACTGAGCCGAGTCTCAGTTTCCGCGCAAACTGAGCCAACCGTGCATATAAAAAACATACCAACCGTGCGAAAACATACATGATATATAGATAGATGAATTAATTGTAAGATAATAGATTTTATTGAAGGGAGATACAAGCATTGAAGAAAATTTAATATGAAATTAATGGTGGCAGGTGACTACTTGAAAATCATGACTTATTATGACCGCCTTCTTCTAACTTTAAATGAATCTAAAATAGCCTAATGCCTTTGAATGATACTCATGCTATATATGCTTCAATTTGAACTCAACATGGACAAAACCAAAAGTCTTGTTATTTGTTGGGTAGGAATGGTACAAAATATTCTAACATGTAAAAAATTCGAAAGCTTCTACTGTAAATAATCAATATTTTCTCTCAAATACAATTACTACATAATTAATAAACATGGAACACTTTGTGAGTGTTTGGACGGTTATTTTAACATCATGCAGTATACAGAGACAAGTTGTTATTAGCGTTTGGCGACACATAGAATAAACAGAGATAATTTGTTTAAACAGTTCTTAACATGCAGCTACGTTAGTGACAGAAAATTTAATATGAAATTAATGGTGGCAGGTGACTACTTGAAAATTATGACTTATTATGACCGCCTTCTTCTAACTTTAAATGAATGTGTTTCGATCATGATTTCATATCTATACCGACTTCACATTTATGCACCTATTATGTAATAGCTATGCATGTACCATTTGTTTAGTTTTGTGTAAAATTTTGTATGTGTATATCAAAAGAGTGATCACGTGGCTCAAAGTATAAAACATGTACTTAGACAACTTGTATCCATTTTCCTTTTTCTTTTTCCCTTTAGCTTTTGTAAATTTAAAAAGTACTATATATATAACAAGAACAATGCTTTAGAATCATGTGTGCCTCTATATATCTCACTTATAAATAAAAAGAAATAGCATATATGAGATATTGTTTAAAGTCTCATTTATCTTGCAATGTCATAATACAATTAAATGGTCGGCTTAACTGAAAACCAAACTCTTCATAACAAGCCTGAACAAACTGCATTTGCAGGATTCATTGTTGTTTAGGACTAGAGCAACCGATTTTAATATAGAGACTACATCATATTTATTTCACTACTGCATATCATTTCCTTTAATGCCAATAAATGGCATCTATTTTACAGGAAAATAAAATATACATGATACATGATCAAGTTTATTCACTTCAAATAAGTTACAAGTAAGTTTCGAATAAAAAAAGGTAAAAGATTAAATCTATATGTGGGATTAAAGACCCAGAACAATATGTGATTATACATACAACATGTTTTTTATATGGATACCAACCATGCATATAAAATCCGATTATCAGAAATAAAAAGTAATAATTAGAATACAAGAAGTAAAACATACCAACCATGCATCCAAGAAAGAACCCACTTTGAACCAGTCCGACCTTGTATTTCTCCCGACAAATCAACCCGAAATCAGCAACTGTTGACCCACTTCTCCCATCCACCCACTCCCACGTACCCGCATCCAACCCATACGGTTCGGGTCCGACCCGGTTGACAACTTGTACTCGCAACGCAACTCCAATCAATGTTACTATCGGAAAAGATGATGATCATTGTATGCATCTCCTTCAATTTATCAGAGTTACGAACCTGTAACATAAGAAAATTATTACTGAAAATTCACCATGATAATATACTTTGAACGGTAATCGCTGCTCAACCGAAAGTTACTGGATTGACAGCACAAGTTTGGTGGAGTATGCATAAAAGCCAACCTCTTCACCAGCATTAACAGTGTGCAAGCTCTTTCTAATATCTGATATCTGCATTACAACCAAAAAAATGAATAATTTGTGATTACTCTTATTTCCCATCCGCTTGTAAAGATAATACAAGTATATCTATAAGTTTCTCAAATTATAGTGTCATTCCTTTTCTTTTCTTTTTACTCCCCACTTCTGCTTGTAAATATAAAACAAGTATATGAACAATTTTTGATTACTCTTATTCCCCATCCGCTTGTAAAGATAAAACAAGTATATCTATAAGTTTTTCAAAAGATAGTGTCATTCTTTTTCATTTCTTTTTCAAATGATAGTGATTATGGAACTGCAGACCTATTTTGTGGGTAACCAGCCCATCGATTTGTATAAGAACTCGGCAATAAGCTTTCATTCCGCGCTCCTGCTCCTTGTCCTCCTCAAAACACACATGCACACAAAAAAAAACACAGTCATAACATTTAGTCATTAATTCATAGCTTATTTGGTAACTCATTTACTTCAAAGTTTACTCATTTACTTGAATAACATTTAGTCATTAATTCATAGCTTATCTGGTTACCAAGTCTTTCAAAAAAAGAGAGATACCAAATCACTTATTTGGTAACTCATTTACTTCAAAGTTTACTCAAGGTTCCATAGTCTTTCAATTTGAATTAGATTTATAATCAAACTGAGTTAAAGGAAATAGTATAAAAGGTACACAAAAGAAGGAAATGACAAACATAATAACAAAAGCAAGTAGGTTAAACAACTTTTACTGTATGATGGTGTTTATTTTGCATCACGAATTGAAACTTTCATCTGTGTTTTTAACACAGCAAAATTTTCACATATATACATAACCAAATACATGCATTTAAATCCAACAATTGAATTTGAACTCGTAGAAGCCCCCAAACCCAAATCGTAGAAACCCAAATCGTAGAAGCCCCAATTGAATTTAAATCCAACAATTGAATTTTCACATATATACATAACCAAATACCTGAAGCCCCAATTCGTAGAATCCCCAATTCGTAGAAGCCCCCAAACCCAAATCGTAGCAGCCCCAAATCGAAGTAACGGAGAGCGGAATTGAGAGGATGGAAGTAGTGGAGAGAGGATTAGCTAATCGCTGATATAATTTCCCATTTTTTATTTATGTATGATGCGGCCGTGAAAGCAATATGTGTTGAGGAATAAGTGTTGAGGTAAGATTAGGGTTATTTGTGATAAGTTACCATTTTGCCCTTAGAAAAGAAGGGTTGACTAGGCCTACCAACACATACAAGTGTTAGCACATTTTTGGTGACACATATTTGCTATGGCAACACATATTAGTGTCGCTAGTCTATAACACATATAAGTGTTGGCAGTTGAAAAAATAAGAGTTGCCAAATGGCCATTATGGTGTAGTGCAAACAATGAACACTTTAAAATCAAGTGGGAAAAGGCGGTCTTCGGTGAGCGAGTCAGTGTGGAATGATCTACTTACTTATTGGAATAGTAATGAGGACTTTCTGGTAAATTTTACTGCATATTTTTAATTTAAATTATTCTATTCAATTAGTATGTGATTTAGACTAAGATATTTTTTTTTTAAATTTAAATGTATAGGCCTCGTCTGAGAGAAATGCAGCTAATAGGAGCAAGAATCCGGTTACGCATCGAGGTGGGTCCAAGTCATTTCAGCATCATCGTGAGGATTTGGTATATTTTGTAATTGCACAGTTTAAAATTTTAATTCATAACTAGTTAAAATTAATAGTTGATTTAAGTTTAAGTTTTAATTTACATGTGTGCATGCTTATTTCAGGAGAAAGCGCGTATGGCTCCTATGTCGTACTGGGATGTTTTCGAGCATACACATGCATTGAGTCAGACTGACGACACAGGCTCAGTTTCGTACACTTGGGACCATGATGATAAGGCGCGTGAGAGATATGTAAGTATAAAATAGTTAAGTAGACTTATAATTTAATTAAAATAGTGTTATCTAAATTTATTTTATTTTTGTTTAACAGGAGAAATTTCTGGAGCAAAGGGCGCAGGTACTGGAAGCTACAGGGAGGACTGAGCTGACCAAGGAAGATGAGGACAAGATATTTGATGCTGTCATGGATCCTGCTACCCGAAACAGATGATATGGTTATGGAAATCTAGAGGTAATACTAACATTTATAATAAAAACTCAAATGTATTCGAACTACCATTATGAAATACTGAAAATCTGAAATTATATACAGATTACAGCATCTCAGCAGATGTATCAGAAGGCTCAGGAAAAGGAAGAAATCGCATAGTTGAAAGCACAGATTGCAGAGCTTCATGAACGTAATCGTCGCCGTGAAGAGCAGATGGAGTTGCTTAACCAGCGATTGGCAGAGTACATTGCCCAGCACGGTACGACACCTTCATCTTCAGGGGGAGAGAGTTGATCAGGTTAACTTGTTTTGATGTGTTTTGAGAGTTGGTGAGGCTTGCTACTTGCATGGTAGTTGTATATATTTTGTTATGATGGTTTGGACATGATGTTATGATGGTTTGGACATGATGTTATGATGATTTGGTGATGGTACGGTTCGGACATGGTGTTGGTTATGTTGTTTTGGAGATGGTTATGTTATTTTGGACATGGTGATGGTTTGGTGTTGTTTTGGTGAAGTTTGGTGGTAATGTTATGAAAATATTGGTTAATTTATGTGTTTTGTGTTTGTTTTTTATTTCGTATTGTATTTGGGTGTATATATAGTTGAGATTGTGAGTTATATGCTCAAAATGGAGCAGTTCAGAATGTTTTATATTTGTTGTGTGGCTTGTAGTGGTAAATCTAAAATCTGTAAGAAAAAAACACCCAGATTTCCAACGGCGACCAACGGCCTTCGACGGCTTTCAGGTCATTCCATACAAACGGCTTCCAACGGCCTATTTGCTCAAAGCATCATACATGTGTCCTTATTTATCCGTTGGAAGCCGTTGGAAATTAAGCGTCGTTTGCGTTGGAAGTCGTTGGAAGCCGTTGATCCGTATACCAACGGATTGACCAACGGCTTCCAACGGGGTTTCCAACGGCCGCCAACGGCCCTTGGCCGTTGGAAACCCCTATTCCTCTTGTAGTGGTTGGAAAAATCTTTTCAAAACGAACCCAATGGTTCCAGTTTTGGGAAAATCCGACGGTCGGATCTCTCGGTATAATTGTTTAATGTTACGATTCCGAAACGCGAGCTACTGCGCGTGATTCGTTTTATTTTAATTTTTATATATATATATATATATATATATATATATATACACACACACATAAATATAATTCGTTCGACGATTTCAAAACCATTTATTTCATTACATGTAAATTTTGTACACTTCATATTCATGTTAAAAATTATATTTTTAATGAACAAAAATATATTTCATTACAAGTAAATTTTGTACGCTTCACATTCATGTTAAAAATAATATTTTTAATGAACAAAAATGTATTTCAATACATGTAAATTTTGTACGCTTCACATTCATGTTAAAAATAATATTTTTAATGAAAAAAATATATTTTAACATATGATTCTTTTATTTTACTCCACTAACATGTTAAAGAGAATGTTTTTATCTAACAAAAACATATTTTAACATATCACTATTTTATAACTTTGCTTACATGTTAAAGACGACATTTTTATCTAACAATAACATATTTTAACATACGTATATTTTATAACTTCGCTAACATGCTAAAGACGACATTTTTATCTAACAATAACATATATTAACATATGTCTATTTTATAACCTCGCTAACATGTTAAAGACGACATTTTTATCTACTAATAACATATTTTAAGATATGTTTATTTTATAACTTCGCTAACATGTTAAAGACGACATTTTTAACAGAAATGTAATTTAACACATGGTTCCTTTTATTAGTTTATTCATGCAATAAAAATGTGATTTTTATTGTTAAAACATTTTATTTCAAACAATGGATCTTTTTATTGATTCCTACATACAATAAAAATGTAGTTTTTATTGTTGAAACATTTTTATTCAAACATGAATCTTTTTAATGACTCGACATACAATAAAAATGTAATTTTTATTGTTGAAACATTTTTATTCAAACATGAAAATAATTCAACAATTCATCACAACCCCAATCAATCAATCCCAATTTTATACAATGCATATATTTA
This sequence comes from Allium sativum, assembly GCA_030737875.1. NCBI lineage: Eukaryota > Viridiplantae > Streptophyta > Magnoliopsida > Asparagales > Amaryllidaceae > Allium > Allium sativum. Next base: position 602,835,860 of record CM060924.1, on the reverse strand, counting down.
TTTTATAAAGTGTTTATATAAATTTAATATTATAATCACAACCAATTTTATTTTAAATTTAGAAATCGCACCAATGATTTCCACTCCTCCAAAAATTGAGATGAGCTCTAAATCACTCCAAATTAGTTTTGTTGCGAAGCTCTCGTCGACACGGTTCCAAAAGATCCTGTTTCGCTGAATTCCGAGTTCGTATGAGCAAGTTATGCTTTTTATAAGATTGCATACATATATATGTCATTAACACTTAAGTTTTAAAATAATTAATTACCCTAACATGCGTCTAATCCTCTTCCTCATGATCCTCCTTCTCCAAAAACACAGCACGCTTCAGCCCATCCAAAACCGCACGCTGCCCTACTTTCTCCCGACGCTTTTCGGATCTGAATCGCTTCAAGCTTCGCATACAACCTTCTTTCGATGCTCTAAACTCGAATCTAACTACCAAAACACATACTGTTGCTTCGATTCTCCACAAATTAGAACACTAATCCAGTTTATCACACAGTGGAAAATTTTAGGCACACCAAAACTCCTCCAAAATCGATCAAACTCATACCAATCGAAGCTTATACTCATACAAGTTCAAAGAACTAAGCTTTGCAATTTATAGATTTTTCCTTGAATTGTTTTTGAATTTAGAAACTTGTAATTAGGTTTAGAGAAGTGAAAAAGGGCCGCCGTGTTTTTCAGAAATGAAATGTGGTTTAGGATGGTTGAGACAATTTATAGTGGGGCCTAATTATTTTTCTAATGATTTTATATTTTATTACACTCAAATATCGCTTATTTTCGTCATTTAAAAATCCGTGTGGTCACCTATGGATCTCGTTTTCAATAAAAATTGACATGCAGCTACTCTTTGATATTATGGATCGAACAAAACAGGTTTCTAAGAAATTTGACTCCGTATGCACAAACATCGAATTTTTAAAGTCAAAATATTGTCTGTTTTTCACTTTAAAAATCACGTCCGGCCATATACTGATTCTAAAAATCACGGAACTTGGAATCTTACCATTATTCGATGATACGAATCCAAAAAAAAAAAAAGAATTGAATTCCGAGGTCGCCTGAATAATGTTCCTTTGTAAAATGACTATCTGTTTTTGAATAAATGATTTTGCTTCGCACGACCACATATTGACTCCGTTCGACGCGCACTTAGAAGCTCAACAATGATTTGTCATTATGATTCTGAAAAAATTTATTTCGTTGAATTCTGAGCTCATATTCAAAATTTCACTTTTTATGGGCTATGCTTGATTTTTAAAATCTAATTTTCAAAATTTTAAAAATAAAGCTTATAAATCAATTTAATAATTTTTTTGAGTTTATTTTAAGTCAAATAAAGTATAAAAACTAATTTTAATATTATTCTCAAATTTTATTTAGCAAAAATAACCAATTTATATTCACAAATTACTTAAACTAGCTTAAATTAAAATTTTAAATTGCTTTAGAATTTCCAGGTTGTTACACTTCAATGGAAGTCAAATATGATGATGAAGATTTGGGTTTAATCCTGTTGTGTTCTTTGCCTAGCTCTTACTCAAATTTCAGAGATACCATATTATATAGTCATGATACTCTCACTCTAAATGACGTTTATAAAGCCTTACACGCCAAGGAGAAAATGAAACAACTAGCGTCTTCAAGTGGATCAAGCCGAAAGCTTGTCTGTTTGTGGAAGGACAAAGGAGAAAAATTCAAATAATGGATCTCGAGGTAAAGGTTCAAATGCCTATAAAGGTAGATCTAAATCTAACGGCAAATACAAATCTTGCAAATATTGTAAGAGGGATGGACATGAAATATCTGAATGTTATAAGCTGCAGAACAAGGAAAAGAGAAATGGCACATAAAACCTAAGGATAACAAAGAAGATGAAGTTAATGCCAATTGTGCTCGTAATGATAGTTCTGATAATGAGGTGCTTGTTGTTACTGTGTTTGCTGGATGTGCTGAGATTAAGGATGAATGGATATTTGACACTGCTTGCACTTTCCATATGTGTCCAAATAAAGATTGGCTTACAACCTTAGAACCCATAAATGATGCTGGCTCAGTTTTGATGGGTGATGATTCAGCATGTAAAGTTGCAGGAATTGGTTCTATTCAGATCAAGATGTTTGATGGCGCAATCAGAACTTTAGCAGATGTTCAGTTCATTCCCAATATGAAGAGAAATCTGATTTCTTTAAGCGTTCTTGATGATAAAGGGTACAAATATTCAGGTGGAGGTGGTACCCTGAAAGTCACAAATGGTTTTCTTATTATAATGAAGGGTAATCTTAGGCAAACAAATGGCCTTTATTATCTTCAAGGCACTACTGTTTCAGGTAATGGTGCCCTGGTATCTCAAAAAATATTTCTGATTCTGATACTGCTAATCTTTGGCATATGCGTCTTGGGCATATGAGTGAATTCGGTATGTCAGAATTGAAAAAGAGAGGACTTCTTAATGGGTACAGCGCATGCAAGCTGAAGTTCTGTGAGCATTACATTTTTGGCAAGCATAAGAGGTTGAAGTTCAATACTTCAATTCATACAACAGAAGGCATTCTAGATTATGTGCATTCAGATTTATGGGGACCGTCTAGGAAAGCATCCATTGGCGGTGCTTGTTACATGATGACAATTATTGATGATTATTCGAGGAGAGTTTGGCCTTATTTTTTTAAGTATAAATCTGAAGCTTTTCAGCTTTCAAAGAGTGGAAGAATATGGTTGAAAAGCAAACTGAAAGGAAGGTAATGAAGCTTCGGACTGATAATGGGATGGAGTTTTGTTTAAATGAATTTAATTCATTTTGCAAGGCTGAAAGGCATTGTTAGGCACTACACCGTACCTCACACTCCTCAGCAAAACGGGGTTTTCGAGCATATGAACATGACTATCATTTCTAAGGCTCGCTGTCAAACACAGGTTTGGATAGGCATTTTTGGGCTGAAGGCTGCTTCCACAGCCTATTATCTCATCAACCGCTCTCCCTCTGTTTCTATTGGCAAGAAAACTCATATTGAGGTATGGTTTGGTTCTCTAGCAAATTATTCTGAATTGAGAGTTTTTAGATGCATTGCTTATGCTCATGTTGATAATGGAAAGCTTGATCCAAGAGTTTTTAAGTGCATTTTTCTTGGTTATAAGTCTGGTGTTAAAGGTTATAAATTATGCAACCCTGAAACAAGTAAGGTTGTAATTAGCAGAAATGTTGTGTTTAATGAATCTGCTATGTTACATGATATTCCATCTACTAACGATCTTATTGAGAGTGAGCAGAAATCAAATGTCCAGGTGGAACATATTATTGATTCAGATGTTACATCAAACGCAAAAATTGAGGGATAGGATGAAGCACCCACTGTTGAGGATCCTCCAGCAGTTATGCAACCACCGCAACAATCTATTGCAACAAGTAGACCTAGAAGCAATCTAAAACCAGTAAGGAGGATTATTGAGGAAGCAAATGTTGTTGCTTATGTGTGTGCTATAGCAGAAGAAATAGAAGGTATTGTCGAGCTTTCTTCATATTCTGAGGTTGTTATCTCTAGTGATTCTGATAAGTGGATGGCTGCTATGCATGATGAGATGAAGTCACTTGAAAGAAATGGCACTTGGGACTTAATCAAGTTGCCTAAAGAGAAGAAACATATTTATTGCAAATGGGTTTTCAAGAGAAAAGAAGGTGTTTCTCCAAAATATGAGACAAGGTACAAAGAAAGATTAGTTGCAAAAGGTTACAGTCAGATTCCAGGTATTGACTGTAATGAAGTTTTTTCCCTGTTGTGAAACATAGCTCAATTCGCATTTTACTCAGTATTGTTGCTAAGCATGATTATGAGCTTCAACAGTTAGATGTAAAAACTGCATTTTTACATAGAGAATTAGAAGAGGATATTTATATGCATCAACCTGAGGGTTTTATCATGCCTGGAAAAGAAATTCTTGTCTGTAAATTAAAGAAATCTCTTTACGGATTGAAACAGTCACCTAGGTAGCGGTATAAAAGATTTGACACTTTTATGCTATCTCAAGGTTTTAAAAGGTCCAATTATGATAGTTGTGTCTATTTGAAAATTACTACTCATTCAGCCATTTATTTGCTACTTTATGTCGATGATATGTTGATTGCTTCAAAAGATAAAGCATAAATTGAAAATTTGAAATGGCAGTTGAGTAGAGAGTTTGGAATGAAAGATTTGGGGGATGCTAAGAAGATTATTGGCTTGGAGATATCAAAAGATAGAACTTTTGGAAAATTATACCTAAGTCAGAGTGGGTATGTTAGAAAAGCGCTTCGTCGTTTTAATATGCTTGATGTCAAGATAGTAAGTACTCCTCTTACTACACATTTAAAATTGTCATCAGTCGTGTGTCCACAATCAGATGAAGATATTGAGTACATGTCTAGAGTTCCCTATTCTAGTGCAGTTGGTTCACTTATGTATGTTGTGGTGTGTTCACGTCCTGATTTATCACATGCTTTCAGTGTTGTCAGTAGATTCATGGACAATCCTGGAAGAGAGCATTGGAAAGCAGTTCAGTGGATGTTTAGATATCTTCATGGGACTGCAAATGCTTGTTTGCAGTTTGGTAAATCTAAAGATGAATTTGTTGGTCAGGTGGATTCTGATTTCGTCGGCAATTTGGATAAAAGGGGATCATTAACAGGTTATGTTTTCACCATTGGTGGTTGTGCTGTTAGTTGGAAAGCAACCTTGCAGACTACCTTAGCATTTTCTACTAATAAGGCCGAGTATGTGGCTATTTCTGAAGCATGTAAAGAAGCTACTTGGCCAAGAGCTTTATACTTTGAGCTTTGTGGAAATACATCTTGCATTACTATGTTTGCTGACAGCCGGAGTGCTATATGTCTTACAAAGGATTAAATGTTTCATGAGAGAACTAAACATATAAACGTTAGGTATCACTACATCCGGGATGTTATTGCTAAAGGTGGTGTTAAAGTTTGCAAGATAAGCACTCATGATAATCCCGCTGACATGATGACAAAGCCATTTCCAATTACTAAGTCTGAGCTTTGCTCAAGCTTGGTTGGTGATGCAGTATAGTCTTTAGGGACTATTGGCGCAAGGCAGATATTTATTTGTTGAAGGAGTTCGTTTTTATAGTTCATCTTTCTACTTCAAGATGGGAATTCGTCTCAAGGTGGATATTGTTAATTTGTGATCCGAAATTCTCATTAGAATTGGTTAAGATGATGCAAAAAAATAAAAGATCATGTAGATCCTAGTTTTACTCTCACGTTGAGATATTTTTAGCCATCTAAAGGATCTCTTGTTGATCCTAGTTTTACTCTCACGTTGAGATTTTTTTCAGCCACATAAAGAATCTCATGTAGATCCTAGTTTTACTCTCTCACGTTGAGATATTTTCAGCCACCTCATATTGTGATATTTTCTACCTCACGTGGTGATATTTTTTTTCCCTCTTTGGCTGCATGGACGTAGAATATAGTTTCTTGCTATATTTGTATGCAAGCAACGTGTAAAATCCAGTAATTAATTAATAACGTTTGTGTTTCTCTCGTGGTTTTTTTTTCTCGTAAAGAGTTATCCACGTTAAATTCTGTGTGTGCTACTATTTTACTTGTTTCTTTGATCATTTATTTGCTAACAGGTAATTGAGGCAAATTTTGAGTGACGAGGAGAAAACAATTGTAACTTGTAAGTGGTTTCTCAGACGTTCTTTTTTCTCAAACCGTCAGTGGAAAATAAAATAAAAAAGAGACGAAGAAAGTTGTTTAGTGCGTACAAAGGTAAGAGTCGCTGAGAAGCGGAGAACGCACAGAAAAAAGAAATTTAGGCTTCCACGTATGTAACGACCCGGTTTTAGATGACTTTGGTTATCGCCATAAACTCAATGATGACTAACCAAACATCGAAAAATACCGGTAGTTAATGAAAGAAATTAGAGGGTGAGAATAGATAAGATAGAAACTTAGAATAGAAGAAGAAGAAGAACATACAACATTAGAGTAAACACGAATCTCACAGCGGAACGAATAAATATATTTCATAACATAACTTTGAAATACAAATCTGTACTTGAATATACATATCATTTCCAAAGTACAGTACTTACAACACAGCGGAAATAAACAATAGTTATATGATCCCGAAGCCTCCTGCTCTAACTCTTCAAGTACCTGTAAATCCCGACTACTTGACTGCCCGTACAAAATTGGGCACCCAAGAGTTTAGGGAAAACAAAACAAAATAAACTCTGGGTCAGTCATGGGACTGGTATGAGTAAAACAGTAAAAACAGTTTGAACAAGTAAACGATATCTCATAAGACCACGCCGTATAACGGAACGGGTTTTCCCCTTATGAGAATCCAAAACATCTTTATATCAAAAACCTTTTGATATTATAATAATGCCTATCAACCACAATATAATAATCATCTAGCAGAAACACTTTCATCTCACGTTCTACATATATAATATACAATCAAAACCGCAAGCACGTATTGGGTAATGGATTTCCAACTATGACAAGTATGGAACCACCTTTCGCTAATGTACCTCTAGAGAGGAATACACTGGGTTCAACAAGAACATCTTGCAACCCGGCCACACATGACTGACCACTCATTTCGCTTGAGTTTATCGAATGTATATCACCAACGGTTGGGATCAGCAACCGTTTCCCGAATGGGACAACATTGACAATAGATTTTTAGAAGTAAATGAAACTCTAGATCAGATGATTATACCCCCTAATAGGTGCGACCTACATAGCCATGCTGCCTGATCGATTTTTGTCATTTCTCAGTTGTGAGGCTAAAGGCCACGCTTATCTCTGACAGATCACACGTTTATTCACTTTGAATGTCACATCATCATACCCGCCAAATCACAAATTGATTTCCTCAAAAATACAACGGGTATACAGCTAAGAGAAACGAATTCCTCCGCCACCAAATGTATATACGTTTGAATAGATCAACTTACGCGATCTATGACATATACTCTATCAGACATTCTTCCATACAGGTCGTCCTGCGACTGGACAAACCGAAGGCACTATTCAGTATATCCATCTTAGGAAATTGTTATCTAAGATTTATACAACAGCCCTTGCACTTTACTCCGTCTTCAATTATCTTTGGCATATATGATTCGCAACGCTTATGCCAATACGGAGTGGTTCTTCGGATAATAATCCAACCGGTCTCTCCATATTAACAACGTTAATATGGTCAACAACTTCGATAGTCGGTGAGTTAACTATCAAAGAAAAATACGTGTGCAAACAACGATCTTATTTCCAGATGGAAATTACATTTATCAATCACCAATCAACTTTTACCCTTTAAATTAATTTATCATTAATTCATTTCATTTGTCATTTCCTGTTTCCATATATTCCACATTTATTATTTTTTAAATTTAGAAAATATATGTTATTAACACTGGAAAACATTTCCATTTCTTATTTTCTATATTAGAAAACATTTCTGATTCTCATTTGGAAAACATTTCCAAAACTCTTACATTGGACTTAGACAGATGTTTAAACAAACCATCGCTATGCCAACGCAAACCATTACACTTATTAACTAAATTTACTTAACCATCCTTTACTATCAAACCTTAGCCATTTCCTTAGTTAAGAAGGAAGTCAATCAAGTTGGGGTATAATTACCTCTCAGACCTTAACTGAACAACGTTTTAACTACGGAATAGATAAAGTTTATCTTTTAACTCTTTAACAAACTTCCTTAAGTAACTCTCCTTCGAATAATCTCTATTCGATAACTCCTCCCTTCGAATAACTATATTCGATAATCTCTCTTACGAATAACTAGATTCAAAAACCTTTCTTCGAATAAAATATATTCGATTAACTCTATTCAATTAACTTTTATCAATTAACTCTTATTGGATTAACACTTTTTGATTAACTCTAATCAATTAACTCTATTGGGTTAACTCTTTTCCCTTAACTCCTTTCGAATAAACTATATTCGATAACTCCTTTAATTCTATTCGAATAAACTATATTCGATTAACTCCTTTAATTCTATTCAAATAAGCTATATTCGATAACTCCTTTCGAATAACTAGATTTGATAACTCCATTCGAATAACTAGATTCGATAACTCCTTTTGAATAACTAGATTCGATAACTCCTTTCGAATAACTAGATTCGATAACTCCTTTCGAATAACTAGATTCGATAACTCCTTTCAAATAACTAATATTCTATTAACTCACTTCGAATAACTGATATTCGATTAACTCACTTCGAATAACTAGATTCGATAACTCCTCTTCGAATAAATTATATTCGATAACTCTTCTCGAATGAACTATATTCGATTACTCTTCTTTGTACAAACTATATTCGATTACTCTTCTCGAATAAACCATATTCAATTACTCTTCTCGAATAAACTATATTCGATTACTCTTCTTTGAACAAACTATATTCGATTACTCTTCTCGAATAAACTATATTCGATTACTCTTCTCGAATAAACTATATTCGATTACTCTTCTCGAATAAACTATACTCGATTACTCTTCTCAACTCTATTCGAATAACTAATATTCGATAACTCCTTTTAACTTTATTCGAACAACTAATATTCGATAACTCCTTTTTACTTTATTCGAATAACTAATATTCGATAACTCCTTTAACCCATCCTCTACCATCTCCAACCTGCCTCGTCCAGCTCGCAAACCCCTAACCAAACCCGACTTCGCCCCTTCGATCCTACCCTATTACCACGACAGAAAACAAGTCTGAGCTAAATAAAAAGAGTACAGGAGTGGAAAGAAGTCGAACAGAAACTCAGATATACAAAATTTGGGATTCATTGAATTTTCCTTGAATTCATTTGATTTTTTTCTCTAATTGATTTTCTCACGTTGGTTTGGAAAAAGAAAAGTCTGGCGGCTCAAAGAAAAAATTTCGGTGGACCTTTAATTAGGTTTAGGGTGTGGTTTGTATTCAACAAAACTTGGACGAGTGTTGGCCACTCATTTGTTTAAACCCTATATCGCAGTAATATATGTAAAACTTTATTAATGTATGGACCACTATCGGCAGATATAAATATATCATCGTACCCGAAAATGTGTCACGGTTCCAAAAATAAAAAATATCGGTAGGATAACTCATATTGTGAAGGTGCAAAATACTCCAAATAAAAGGTCGCGTATTTATTTAATTAAAAGTTACAGTAAAATTCTAAAAATTAAATTATCATTTTGTCCCAAAAGAACCTAGTTTAAACTCGAAATCGGTATCTAGTTATATTGAATAAACCGTTACGGTCAATAAACGATTCTATAGCGACTATTTTAAAATTTGATTTGGACACAACTCACAATCTACACGACGAAATCCCGATTTTTCTCTTCCACTAGAAAAATATACTTCACCAGCTCCGTACTTTTCTTGTTTCACAGAAATCCGATTTAAAACGAACACTGTATATTCAGTTGAAGTTCAAATCGCCAAATGGCGAACTGCCACGCCATTTCGAGCTCGATTTTAATTATATTATAAATTCTATGTTCAAACTTCGTTCAAATAATATATTCGTTATTCTAAATTAATTCCAAACTGAATTATAGCTTATATATGATCCAGTTTACATCGTATTGTGAATTCTACTATTTCCGACTATTCTGGAATTTATATTATGTAATTATTATATAAATTAAATATTCCTTATTATTTAAATTCTGGTCATTTTGAATTACCAAACCTTTATTTTAAATAATTAAATAAATTATTTATTATCCTTCAAAGTACGGGTCGTTACAACGTAAGTAGCTTTTGGATTTTGCTTTCTATTATAAGTAATAGATAAATGAGCATTATTTAATAAACTGAGATTCTTGTAAGTCTAGAGCAGACGAGATCAAATCTCCTGTCCCCAAAATTCCCTATTTCTCTATACCCAACCAATCAGAGCCTTTGATTTCCACCTTTTTGCAATTAAGTCAGAGGTAGAAAGAGGGTTTAATTGCAAATTGTGGAAATCAGGGGGTCCTGATTGGTGGGGTATAGGGGGATAGGGAGTTTTGGGGCAAAGGATTTGATTTGAGAGCAAACAGTAGCAAGGACTTGAATTGTTCGTATATGAATTACACATCGTACTTGTGCGGTATTTGTATGGGATATGCATCGATCTCCAAGTTTTTATTTGTTTGCATAGAGGCTGACAAGTTAAACCTTGGATGATTCTTTGAGATGCAGCAGGATTATGGTTAGTCAAATTATAATGTTGTACTACATTCATACTAAGGGCCAACCTATCGTCAGTTACATTGCAAAGAAGTTTCCTTTTTTGGGGGCAAAGGGACTCTTCTATACATACACACACATGTTTATGTATGCATACACATGCACACATTGGCGGTGCTAGAATGTAATGTTGGGGTAGACACGTGGTGTAATATGGTTTGAGATGAAAAATTCGAATGTAAACATTTTTTAGATGACGTCGATTTAAAAAATGTTCACAAAATACTTGTACTAAATAAAAAAGGAATAGAGTAGTACACTAAACGAAGTCTACAAGAAAGAAAGAGAGTAGAATACACGATTGTCTTTTAGTTTTTTAATAAAAGGGGTACATGTATTATAAAAAAAACAAGTTACAAAGAGACAATAGAACTAGACATAAATAACTACAACCAAAACAAATACGATACAAATACAATACTACACCAAATTTAGCTTTATCCAATATAAAAATGCAAGTCTAATACAATAATACACATGAAACGAACTTGCCAAACAGTCTAGAAAGCAAATAAACAACAAGAGTCATGCAACGAATCAAAGTTCCAAGACACGATGCAACATGCCAACAACACCATACACATTGCATCCATCATAGAATAAACAACACATATTGTCTTTATTTTTTGTTTGTTATGAAAATGCTGGGGTAGGCACGGGCCTACCCCATTTGCAATGGGGCTCCGCCCCTGCGTGCACACATATGCATACATATCTACAAACATACAATATATTTGTATGTGTATACGAAAAAGGTTAGATATACACATGGCTACGAACTATCGACATCTTGGTCTACATGGCTCCGATGACTTGTAGGTTGGGTAACTCATTCAAATGGGTATGCATATTGTTTAAAGCAGAAGGCCTTTAATAGAAAAAACAATATGCTAATATACTTTCATCAATGTTTTCATAACATGACCGTGAGTGAAACCGTGAGCACTAGGATCCAAGGTTTTGAAGGTCCAACCGGTCGAATCATCAAGAACTGTGCATGTTTGTTAATAGTGAAAATGTGAATAATCAATTGTTTTGCGTACTGAAACAAATGAATAATAAAGTTTGAAAGTAATCTATTTATTCATTAACATTAATAGATTGCAGGATATTATTAAATAGCAAGGACACAAATAAATACATATGTTTTTTAGAACGAAGTGGAAAAGTTTACAGCTTAGATGTTGGAACAGTTATGAGCTGAATTGTTGAAATATTTTAGTTGTTATTTTCAGAATAATACAAAAAATGAAATGATCAGAAAGAATTACACAGTGAAAAGTAGGGAAAAACAAATTAAAAACCGTGGTTAAATCCTGTAAAATTGAAGATTGGGTTGCTGGTTTGAAGATCCGACAAGGTTCATATGAGGTCCGATTGAATTCTGCGCCGTGATTGTTTAAAGTTCAGGATTATTCTAGACCACACTGCGGCATAATCGGATTACGAAAACACTGGACTTCATCAACCCAAACAGTTTCATTATTATTTCTTCAACAAGGTCACTCACTCGATTTTCGCTTCAGTCGCTTGCATGCTTTAAATCTCTCTTACCCTGACGTGCCCAAATTTGGCCAAAGGAGCCCTGCGGCCCCAACAGAAGAAGGTAGCCTTCACTATTTGGAAATTGATTGACACATATATATAAGGCATTGTAAATCCGACAAAGCAGCACTGTGTGATACCCACTCTTTTCTTTTGCTGCTGCCCCTACTTGGTCTCATACTGTTAGCTCCTAACTTCTTAACAAAGACATGTTAAGTCCACTAATTGAAAAACATCCTAGCCCTATAAACCCGTTACCATTCTACGTGGCATGGATCTTAACCGAACAATTCCATCTAAGACCCAAAGCAAATTTTGGACTATATATACACATGCATTTCTCAACTGTCCATTGTGCATTCCAGTGACCATAATAATCCATCAAACCATGCATTTCTACAAGGATTGAACAACTCAAGCTCTTAAGAAGAGTAACTACTTGTTATTGTCTCTTATAATTTAAGCAATTGTAAACCGTGCAAATAAATCAAGTAAAAAAATTGATAATATTTTAAACATCACTGGTACATTTCTAGCAACATGGCGTTTTCAGGGCAATCGACCTATGTCTTTGAATCGGTTTAAAACATGGTAACAAGCTTTCAAAATGAGGCAAAATTTACAAAGTTTCCTAAAACGAATGGGACACAAAAGGAAGGACGTTTATTGCTTTCCATGCAGGCATCATTCACATCCCTTTCCATGCAGACACGATTCCACCAACAATGAAAAAAAAAAAAAAAAATTGTTAAAGAAATGTGGAACACATGTACGTAACACCTGTACTCGGCATCATCCAACAGTCCCAATCCCAACCGGTAACTACTCCACTCAATCCCCACATCACTATTCACAGTTGTATACATATATACTTCACTCTATCTATAGACACATCACAAAACAAAAGATAAACAAAACAAATAAAGAAAATAAAATGGCAATGAAAACGGTGCCAATAATCTGCAGTAACAACGCTGCTGAAGGATTCCAAGAGTTTATAAGCATGGAGCATGGGTCGAGAGTCTATAATGAACTGGAAAAGGATGAGGAACTTGAAATTGATCTGAGCAACCTGGAAGATGAAGAGAGGATGAAGAGAGAGATTGTTGCATGGGCCAAAGCTGTTGCCAATTACTCCCTGTTCTATGCAACCTATTCTCCACGCCAACTCCAAAAATAGTAGACGTTTTCTTTTTTTCCTATGTTCAAAATGATTGTTTGCCGTTAGTTAACGTTGTGATTAGTGATAATTTCGATAAAGAGAGCGATGATGTGCTGCTGCTGAAGGTTATAAAATGCCTAAAGGTTTAAATTCGACGACTGCTGTTTGCAACTGATGAACATGTTAAAAAATCATTAATTTGGTAAGTCAATGATTTGAGCTTATTTCAGAGTTCTGGAAAATTACTATTAATGATCGAAATGTTCATATGCATATCTTTGATCAGGATCTGAAAATAATAAGAATTTCATTGCTTTGCAGATAAGAATCATGGTATAAGTAGCTGCTACAGTTTTTGCATTTGCATTCTGATGCAGTGAAAGCCAATTTTTGTTTTTATTTGGATATTTGGATATGAGATGAGAAATGATAAGACCGAAATTTAAACATAAAAAAATATTGCAATCTAAAAATAAAAATTTAAATCAATCACGACACAGATAATGCAAAAATATAATTAAATATTGTTGGAATTCTTGGTACTAAATAAAATATACTTTAAATCAATTTTTTTGACGAACGGATGCATCCATTAGGTGAATACGCGCGAACCTATGATCAACAACAGGGCAAGTTTTTGAACAGCCGCAACAAATGGGTGCGAGCTGTTAAAACAGCAACGAACGAAGGGGTACAGACGCAACTATACGAAAAGGTACGGACGCGACCGTTCGGAAGAGATGTGAATCAAACATAAATAAAAAGTAAACCTGATCACTTTCCTCATTCCATTTCAATCTAAATCTTCCTTCTCTCTTCTCTGCTATCGCTACTACTCTTATAACTAAACCACAGAGTGACATACTCATTACAATTTCGTGCAAAATATACTTTAATTCGTGCGCACAATGCCTCACTTATCCACGTCACCCTATATAAAGGTCCACGTGTTAGGCTCATGATATGCCACACGTGCGGGGACGTGTTGAGACAAGTCCCACATTGGGGAATTTGTAAAATAAATCCTGTATAACTATAATGAGTTCACCCTAAAACATTGCCAATTGGTTTTGTGATAATTCGGGGTTCTCTAACAGTATCTTGGGAGAATTTTGAAATAAAATTCTTAAGGAAATTGTTACGATAAGCCTAAGACATTACCCGGTTTGATTTATAGTTTATTTGTATATCTATATACATTATTCTATAATATTTTCATTCTCTACATTGTGTTATTTCTTAAAATAGTATAACGTTGTTGTTTGATTACAACATACTTATTGCTATCATTAGCTAATATAGAAATCCAAGTAGTGGAAATCTGATTTAAAAACTTGTGCGACGAGTTTATAATTGATTATTATCTGTTTGGGCATACTAATCATATAACATCTTAATAATTTTTTTGTTTTCTTACTAAAACAGATATGACAACAGTTGAACTATCAACAATGACTACTACCCATAACAGGCCTGATCCGTTCAAAGGAGAATGTGATGATTTCATAACATAACAAAATCAAATGTTGTTTTATCTCACCACGTTAGGGCGGGAGAAGTGCATCGAGGAGGATGAACCAAAGCCTAAAGACGAACAAACTAGAGAAAACAGTATACATTTTCTTTTCTTTTTACTAATGTTCAAAATGTTTGTTTGTTGTTGGTTGTGCGATGATCTTGCTTTATACCATGCAACAAATGGGTGCGACCGTTCGAAAGAGATGTGAATCAACTATAAATAAAAAGTAAACCTGATCACTTTCCTCATTCCATTCCAATCTAAATCTTCCTTCTCTCTTCTCTGCTATCGCTACTACTCTTATAAATAAATCACAGAGTGACATACTCATTACAGTTTCGTGCAGAATACGTCTGTTGTATTTTGGGAGAATTTTAAAATAAAATTCTTAAGGAAATTGTTACGATAAGCTTAAGACATTACCCGATTTGATTTATAGTTTATTTATATATCTATATACATTATTCTATAATATTTTCATTCTCTACGTTGTGTTATTTCTTAAAATAGTATAACATTGTTGTTTGATTACAACATACTTATCGCTATCATTAGCTAATATAGAATTCCAAGTAGTGGAAATCTGATTTAAAAACTTGTGCGACTAGTTTATAATTGATTATTATCTTCTTCTTTTTTTTAACCCAAAAAATAATATAGAATAACAAAAGGGAGAATTTAGCCATTCTCCAAAGGCTCACAAAAACGGTTTCCACAGAAAGCAGAAACCGTGCACACACAAACAACATATACAACCAATCACAAAAAGATCAAAAAACAACATGACCGATCAACGGCCTAGCTCAAGCAAAACGGCAGACTGGCCTCTGGAGTTACTGAAGTCGGACATCACCGAAAGGTCGACGATGGAGGTCGAGGATGGCTCCGCTAAGAGTCCAAGAGACTGTGCTGGGACTCTAAAAAAGTAGCGCGAGCGGAGATATGCAATGAATGCCTGCTCCAACCCTGAGCTCCAGGTCTACCTGCCCCAAGTAACTCACGAAAGAAGGAGAAATAAACCATCAACCAGGCCCGAACAAGCCATGATCAGAAACCAGAATCCAAGGCCTACTCCGCAACTCGACTAAAGATGGAGATAATCCAGCACCTAGCCTCTCCTGAGCAGCAACCTGAAACCTGCACACTAGCAAACGATATTAGTTTATTGGGGGGGGGGGGGGGGGTGAGTGATGAAGGATGACAGAATCCTAACTCTGTGAAATCTAAGAAAACAAAAGCACAAACTCAACCAATACCCTGTCTGGGAGTGGTTGTAAGCTTTGAGACATCGAAGGCCACAACCAATCTCCTAGAACGGGAGCCAAAAATCCGCTTGAACGGCCTACCCCGGAAAGCTAGGAATACATCGTTCCTAATTTTCCGGATAATGGTCGGAGGGTCTATAACCACATCATCAAAAATAGCCTTGTTACGCGAGCACCAGATGTGCCAGCAGATCAGGCAAGGAATCAGGTTGAAGAGGCTTGCACGAAGACTCTTTTTTTTTTTAAAACTAGCCACACTACTATATATGTTCAGATTTATGTTGATGATCTTACTGTTACAGGTAACAACAATGAAGAAACAAGTAAGCTAACTCAATACTTGAACAAAGAATTCTCCATCAAAGATCTAGGAGAAGTCACATATTTCTTGGGAATAGAAGTGCAAATGAAATCCAAAAATGAAATGAATTTGTGTCAAAGAAAATACATCTCTGGGTTGCTAATTAAAACAAATATGATTGAAACAAAAGTTCAACCAACCCAATGGTCTCAAATCAACACTACTCTAAGAACAGGGGAAGCCATGAATAACACGTCCTGACATTTGGGAGATTACTCACATATTTGGTATGCACATTAAAAGAAAAGAGGGTTAATATAATCAGATCTGATCGCATAAGGCAGTAGCAGTTTTTGGTCATTTATCATCTTCTTCAAGGTGTTTTGGTCTTCAAGATTGAGCTTGATTCTTGCTCGATTCACTGCTGGCCTGAAGTGCACACATAGGGTGTTCTCTTACACATTTTTCATCTCTTATTGTTTTTGGATTCCGGTGATTAGAAGCGAATCTTTTGTAAACATTTTGGGGCTGTTTTCCCTTTTTGGTTTATCAATAAGAGAAGAGGGTAGATTCTAAACAATATAGGAGTGTTGTAGGTGCATTACAATGTGCAATAATAACACGTCCTGACATTGCATTCAGTGTTAACAAAGTCTCACAATATTTGCAGGAACCTAAGGAGGAACATTGGAGAGCAGTAAAAAGAATCCTCAGATATTTAAAGGGCACAATCAATTATGGTCTCACTTTCAAAGGGGGAAAAGACTTAAACATTACAAGCTACACAGATTCAGACAGGGCAACTTACCCAGATGATATAAAATCTATCACTGGATATTGCATTTTTGTGGGACACAATCCTATCTCCTGGAGTTCAAAGAAACAATCTATAGTTTCAAAGTCAAGTGCTGAAGCCAAATATAGAAGCATAGCTAGTGCTACCGCTGAAATAATATGGCTACAGTCTATATTGAGATAGCTAAAACTTTTTAATAACCCTAAAGCAACTATCTGGTGTGACAATCAAAGTTCTATCTATATGTCTTCTAACCCAATACAACATGCAAGGACAAAGCATATAAAAATTGACATATATCTTGTAAGGGGACAGGTAAAAGATGGAAAATTGCAAGTTAATTTCATACCATCATACCACCAGAAGGCTGATATCCTCACCTAGGCACTGTCAGCGAAGAATTACACAAGATTGCGAGACAAGCTGAAAATCCAGAGGCTATACACAACTGAATCTCATACCAGCTACCATCTACAGTCAAGGTCATAATCAATCAAGGAATCAAGCTCAATATTCAACCCTCGAAGCCTCAATTTGAACCACTCACGCAACTCTAAGCCCTCGATAGAAGGTCTAGGTCAAATCAGTTCAAATTTGCTTCGAATTGATGCCAAAAGACCCATGATTGACAATTCAGCATCAAAGTTGCTGACTTTATCATCACGAAGCAGATCTCATGTCAAGCCACAACTTCAGCAACATCCTACTACAACTTGCAATAGCAAGAATAGAGAAAGGCACTAGGAGTGTGCTCAAATTTCATGAGTTTATCCAGAGGATTTTTAAAGATAGAGGCAACAATTCACTCGCGAGGGCAAATTTAGGGTTTCGGATAACCCTAGATGTGAAGGGGGCAAATAGAAGAGCAAATGAATTGGCTGCCGTGTTCTCTAATTAGCGATACTTTATACATTATGTAATTGGGTTCTGTGTACATGGAATAAGGCTGTCAATGGATACCTTTCAAATCCGAAATCCGTCCGCATCCGTATCCAAAAAACGGATAATATCCGATATCCGAAAAAACGGATGCAGATATGGATACATAGATATCCGTATCCGAAAATTATCCATCCAATTTTTTTTAACATTATACTTAAAATTATATGTATTTTAGTACAATAAATGAGATTTACTTATTACTTTACTAAGTCGAAGGTTTATATTATATGCACTAAATGCATATTAGCTACTCAAATCTATTTAATTTTATCGTATATGTTTATTTTTAACACTTTTGTGATAAATGAAATTGAAAAACATTTATGTTTAAATAAAAAAAATTCATTCATATTTCTTGATTTATCGATCGTTGGCGGATAGGATAATTATCCGATATTCGTCCGTATCCGCGGATATGGATATCCGACATTGAAAATGATTTCGGATACGGATATAGCACTATCTGTATCCGAAAGTATCCGTTGTCAATCCTAACATGGATTGCGCAGCCCATTATCTAAAATAAATTGCCAAACATTACGTTGAAATTACGTTCCTGGCAATGTCTATATAAACAAACTGTTGTAAAGTTCATTATTATCAATACAGAAAATCATTCAGTCTCTTTTTACAATTTCTCTTATTACAAAACTGTTGTAAAGTTCATTGATTAATATTCATCATATCAACTGCAGGTCCTCTCGAGCCCCTCAAAAATGGCGACACCCCTGCCCAACTTCTCGAGCCCCTCAAAAACCCCTTCCCCATCTCCACCAATTCCCCTACCCACAACAGATCCGCCACCAGATCTTGCTCCGCCTCCCCCTGATCCCCCCCCTTCCGTCGCTCCTCTATCCCAATCAACTCTGCAAATACCCCAACCCAAAGTCAGATGGTCAACGCTTTTCTCAACAAAGCCTCGTAGTGCTGGAGATTTCGTGCCACCAAACTTCACTCATAAATTCTCAGGAAAGAGGCTAATACCCACGGATGACATCGTGACAGCAAGCAAGGAGGTATGGAATGACTACATTGCGGGATACTTTCTCGACTCTCCGCTGTTCTTCACTGTGGTGACCAATCACTTAAAGAATTTATGGAAACCCCGTGGAGCTATCAAGGTGAAATCAACAGGAACGATGTTCTACTTCCTTCTCGCTGATGCGGAAGACAAGAAGAGAATTTTAGAAGCTGATCCAATCGTTATAAGAAATAAAGTTTTCATTATCCAGAAATGGGATGTGAATTTGGGTAACTCTGGTAAGGGTATCAAATGCGTGCCGGTGTGGATCAGAATGACCAATCTGCCGATGGTAGCTTGGTCTAAAACTGGAATACTTTGGCTTGCATCTCTTGTTGGCAGGTTTTTATGTATGGACAAGGCTACCGAGAGCCTCGACTGGCTAGGATATGCTAAGGTTATGGTGGAAATCTCGCCATCCAGTGAAATGCCTGTTTCGATTCCTGTTCTTCTCGATGATGGAACCGAGCACGTGGTTAAGGTTACCTATGTATGGCAACCTGATGTTTGCCGCACTTGTATTGCCTTTGGTCATAGCAGTTCCAACTGCTCTCTTAATACTTGTGAAGTCGCTGACAAAGCTAAAAAGAAAGAAGGAATTGTAGTGGCCGCAACCAGTAAAGTGACCAAGTTTATCCAAGACTCAGGAAACCAAGACCAACTAGCTGAAGCTTCCAAAAGACATAATAAGTTCACTCCTTCGAGGAGCAGTCATAAAGTCAGGTATCTACCTAC
The DNA here is from genome assembly GCA_030737875.1 of Allium sativum. Taxonomy (NCBI): domain Eukaryota; kingdom Viridiplantae; phylum Streptophyta; class Magnoliopsida; order Asparagales; family Amaryllidaceae; genus Allium; species Allium sativum. The sequence goes on along the minus strand of CM060924.1, from coordinate 602,816,282 downwards.
TAAATTTAATAAAAAGTGGAATAAAGTTAATCATGTCACAGTCAAGAATGGAGTAACGGCTGATGTGTGTAAGCCTGCTGTTGAAACTAGCAATAAGTTTGAGTCATTAAATACTGATGGTGATAATTGCGACACTATGGTTGAAATGCAAACGAAGACGGAACTAGTTGATTTTAATTTGGCAGTGGTTCTTGAAGAAGGGGAATTAACCGAATCAGATCAAGATGGGTTTGTTGATACCCCAATGCCAGTCGTCACTGATAATGTGACTGGGCCTGTTTGTGTGCAGTCAGGTGTGGATGTGCTCAAACTCTTAGGCAAGGAAAGGGGCAAGGAAATAGTCAGCACTTCAAAGGAATCTGAGGCACAAATTGGTGAGGCTAGAATTCATGAAGACACTGCGGAAAAAAGGAATAACTTGGCTACTATGAAAAAATTGGTTCAGGATGTTCAAAATTATGGGAAGCAGGAAAGCAATTATAAGGAAAATGGTGGATGTGCTGTCACTATTGACTTTGGTCCACATGATGTTGGAACTACCCAGTCAGGGGTTGTTTCAATGAATATGTCTACAAAGGAGAACTCATCGCATTTAGCAATCGACGACTACTTGCAAAAGAATAGCACTCAGAATGTTTGGAATGAAACGAACACGGGTACCAGCGATAATGCCAAGGAACTTGATGAGCTGAAACCGCTTGTCACTAAGGTTGCTGATCTGCTTAACATTAGACTTGCTGATGGTGACAACAATCCGGAAAGGACTGTTAATTTACAGGAAAGACTAGCGGAAGTCATGAAAATAATGCCTGGGCTGATTAGTGGCGAACTAAGGAGAGAGTGGATCAAAGACATTACTAAAATGATGAGAATGAATATTCAAGATCTTCAGAAAGGGTCTGACACCGCTCCTTGTCTGAATGATAATTCGACACATGCTGATGTGTCACCTTATGCTAATATACAACCACCTCCGGGATATAAGCCAAGGCCACCAGACATCATCCCTGAACAGGTCCATATAGACTCGGGTGAGAAAGCGCAACCGAAGACCCCTATCACCCGTAGTATGAAGAAAGAGATGATGAAAAATCTTCAAGAAAATGGTTAGAGATCTTTCTTCTAAACCAAGGTACTCAAAAGTGTCTGATTTTTGAGGCTGTATGTAGTTGAGATATGTATCTACTTATGCATCGAATCACGTATTTTGTATGAATTTAGTTTTCATTCCCTGTGTGGAATTCTTTAGCTGATATATGCTTTATATATCACCTGTTATCCCTGTAACTTTTGATTTTTTAATAAAAGAGCGTTACGGATCACTATAAAAACCGGTCGGCTTTGCCAAAAAAAAAAAATATTATTTACCAAATCTTAATTCTCTGCGATGCAGGTTGCCATAAAATTAGATTGCAGTCCAACGCATTCATGCACTGGAATAAGACCGAGTATTCGGTGTTTCAGGTCATACATTAAATAGGGGTCCATTGTCCTGTTAAGTTGTTAGCCCTGGTGTGCCAAAATCTTTTTGACATATATAGAAGATGCTTTCTGACCCTCATAATCTTTTGCTGTTGAACTAAACCCATGTCTTCCGAAAACTAGCTCTAATTGTCTTTCTATAATTATCTTTCTAATTCAAGAGCTACAAACTGAGGACCAAAACCATGTAATTGGGAGATTTAATAATTATCTTTCTAATTCAAGAGCTCTCATAATCTTTTAGCTTTTATATATAATGTAGTACTACATTAGATGGATAGTTCCAATTTTATTTTGAGCATTTTTATTAACACATCAGAAATTCTCAAGTGTGACGATAGAAAACATATTTCGGTATACATTTTTTTTTTTTTTTTTTTTTTTTTTTTTTTTTTTTTTGTTTTGTTTTGTTTTGTGGATAATTGTGACAAAGTTTGTCGAACTTCATCCACGTAGCCTTTTATCTAAACCTGATGTGTCAATAACAATACTCTTTATTTTTGTTGTATGAATGCGGCTCTCGATTAATGAATCAACTTGAGAAAAGTTCTCTCGTCTGTGTATGCTTTAAATAATATGGAACTACTGTTGTTTATCATATGATATTTGCGTTTTTCCTAAAGCAATATTGCGTCCACACATTTTAGGTTTGAACTCCATACATTTTTGTACCATTGCAGTAGATTGACCACGTCTTTATTCTCATTATATTGACAATGCTATGATAATTTACTAAACGATATCACCTGCTTTCAAATTATGTCCCCTTGCCTAAAATACATCACTTCGTTTTGGAACTGTAATATAATTCCCAATTTATTGGTACCACCACTTGTCGGTATGCAAAGCACAAGTCTCGATCTAGTATTAGGTTAATTTTAGACAAAAATCCATATTCTATAGAAGTTTAGTTGTATATCAAACAAATACATTGAATTTGATCCAATTCTCTGTAGGAACCATGTAAATCTTTTTGTATTTTTCAAATCTATTCTACAATGAAAATCTATTTCTGGAGGTCACAGATCTTATGATACCATACCATCAACCACTCCAGCAGGGAAGATGGCCAGTGTGTTATAATTGATGAAAAGTAATAAAAGGAAGAAGCTTTCCATATAATTATAACATGATAATACCGGTTTTCCTGCCGTTGCCGTTGTACGGTTATACTAGGATTTTGTACGTCATTGGTACATTTCTAGCAACATGGCGATCTCATGGACAAACGACCCATGTCTTCAAATCCATTTGAAACCTGCTAGTAAGCTTTCAAAATTGGTAAAAATTTACAAAGTTTCCTAAAACGAATGGGACACAAAAGGAAGGACATTTATGCTTTTTGTTTCACAAGACGAGCATAATCAATACAAAAATGCAGGCATCATTCAGATCCCTTTCCATGCAGACACGATTCCACCAACAAGGAAATAAAATAAAAGAATTGTTAAAGAAATGTGGAACACATGTAACACGTGTACTCGGTATCATCCAACAGTCTCAATCCCAACCAGTAACTACTCCACTCCATCCCCACATCACTATTCACTGTTATAAATATACTTCCACTCCATCAAAGACAAATCACACAAACAAAAGGTAAACAAAACAAACAAAGAAAAATAAAATGGCAATGAAAACGGTGCCAAGAATCTGCTGTAACAACGCTGCTGAAGGATCCAAAGAGCTTATACTTATAAGCATGGAGCATGAATCCAGAGTTTGTGAACTGGAAAAGGATGAGATTGAAATTGATGTGAGCAACATGAAAGATGAAGAGAGGATGAAGAGGGAGATTGTTGCATGGGCCAAAGCTGTTGCCAATTACTCCCTGTTCTATGCAACCTATTCTCCACGCCAACTCAGAAAATAGTAGACGCTCTTTTTTTCTCTGTTCAAAATGATTGTTTGCCGTTAGTTAACGTTGTGATTAGTGATAATTTCGATAAAGAGAGCGACGATGTGCTGTTGCTATTGGATATAAAATGCCTGAAGGTTCAAATTCGACTGCTGTTTGCTATATGAACATGTTAAAGATTCGAGCTTATTTCAGAGTTCTGGAAAATTACTATTAATGAACGAAATGTAAATACGCATCTCTTCGATCAGGATCTGAGTATAGTAGGAATTTCATTGCTTTGCAGATAAGAATCATGGTATAAGTTGCTGCTACAATTTTTCCATGCTGCTGCCCTGAACTTACAGCCAATTTTTGTTTTTATTTGGATATGTGGATATGAGAGATGAGAAATGATAAGGCCGAAATTCAAACATAAAAAATACTGCAACTAAAAAATAAAAATAAAAATCAGCCGTGACATATAATGAAAAAATATAATTACATATTGTTGGAATTCTTGGTATTGAATGAACTATACTTTGTCCATTGCCCTACATCACCAAAATAAAAAACTTAGCCATGAATATAAGTCACTTACTCATGAGGAAGCTAGGGCCTTAAGACATCTAAATGTTTACTTCATTGTGAGAAGGAAAATCATGCTTCACCATCACGCGCATGCGCCACCGTCCGTCCAACCGGGACAGTTTCAGGCTTCGAGATGAATTGGGCTGGGCTTGGATTCAAACAAAAAAAGTGGGCGTCGTGCGGGTCGATTTAAACAAACGTTACTTTTTGGATTGCAAGCATAGTTTTTATTTTTTTTATTTTTTATTTTTTATTTTTTTGGCGAACGGATGCGTCCGTTAGGTAAACATGCGCGAACCTATTATCAGCAGCAGACGAGAATTTTTGAACAACCGTGATAAATAGGTGCAACCTATTTAACAGCAGCGGATGAAGGGATACAGACACGACTGTACGAAGAGGTACGGGCGCGACCATTCGAAAAAGATGTGGATCAACTATAAATAAAGAGGAAACCTGATCACTTTCATCATTCCATTCCAATCTGAATCTTCCTTCTATCTTCTCTGTTATCACTGCTACTCTTATACATAAATCACTAAATGACATACTCATTACAATCTCGTGCAGAATACGTCTGTTGTATCTTGGGAGAATTTAAAATAAAATTCTTAAGGAAATTGTTACGACAAGCCTCAGACATTATCCAGTTAGAATTTTGGTTTATTTGTATATCTATATACATTATTTTATAATATTTACATTCTCTATATTGCGCTATTTCTTAAAATAGTATAACGTTGTTGTTGTAAATTGATTACAACATCTTATTGCTATCATTAGCTAATATAGAATTGCATAGTAGTGGAAATCTGATTTATAAACCTATGTGACAAGTTTATAATTGATTATTATCTGTTTGGGTATACTAGTCGTATAATATCTTAATAATTTTTCCATTTCCTTACTAAAACAGAGATGACAACAGTTGAACTATCAACAAAGGCTACTACCCACAATAGGCCTGATCCGTTTAAACGAGATTATGATAATTTCATAACATGGCAAAATCAAATGATGTTTTATCTCACCACACTAGAGCTGTAGAAGTGCACCGAGTATGATGAACCAAAGCCTAAAGACGGACAAACTAGAGAAAAAGACGCAGCTGTTTTTATCTAAATTGACTCATAGTAGCATCAAGATTTCTTATGCCGAAACTGCATTCTGAATTGTCTGGATAAATTACTATATAAAGTATTCCAGCTGCACCAGACAACAAAACATTTATTGACTGCACTTGCATATAAATACAAAACAACAGAATGCTGGTTTGAAGAAATTCATCGTAGACAAGTTTATGGATTACAAAATGGTGGACTCTAAATCCATAACTAGTCAAGTGCAGGAACTCCAACTCATAATTCATGAACTTGAAGTAGAAGGACATCAAGTTGGAGAATCGTTCCTTGTTAGAGCAATAATAAGAAAATTAACTCCAACCTGGAAGGATTACCGTAACTATGTGAAACATAAGAAAAAGGAGATTTCCTTAGAAGATCTTATTGTTTGATTGAAAATTGAGACAGATAATCGCGGAGTGACTAAATAAAACGAAGAGGCTTCTGTTGAAGAAGCATCAAAGAAAAAAGAGCATTTCAACAAAAACAAGAAGAAGAAATTACCACAGAAAAGAAAAGCGCCTGAAAACAAATCCAAAGACAACAAACAAACCAAGAAGTTTAATGGAGAGGGTTGGGTTTGTTGAAAAGTAGGACGCAACAATAGAGATTGCAGGCACAAGAAGCAAAGCAACTCAGAGGATGATATAGTGGACAACATGGAAGTGACGAGTCCAATTTTTCAACTATTATATCTGAATGCAATTTGGTTCAGAATCCTAACCAATAGTGGGTGGACACAGGCGCTACTCATCATGTTTGCTCTGGCAAATCCATGTTTTCTACATACCAGAAATCCGATCAAGAACAAAAACTCTACATGGGTAATTCTACAGTTTCCATGAAGGCAGTGGCAAAGTAATCCTCAACTTTACTTCTGGAAAAACTGTCAAATTGAATGACGTGCTCCACATTCAGACATCCGCAAGAATCTCATCTCTTGTGCACTGCTATCAAAGAAAGGATTCAAAATTGTTTTCGAGTCAGGCAAGATGGTACTGTCTAAACCTGGAATGTATATAGGAAGGGGATATTTATGTGATGGTCTATTTGAGGCAAATGTAGCCATAGTCGACAACAAACCTATGTATTATGATTGTGCTATTATTACAATTGAAGTTTCTTATTTGCTTAAGCACGAAATTTAACTATGGCATGATAAATTATGACACATAAATTTTCAAAAAATGAAAAGGTTGGCAAACTTGGGATTAATTCCTAAATTCCAAGAAGATAAAAACTACAAATGTGAGACATATGTAGAAGCCAACATGGTCAAGAAATCATTTCATACTGTTCATTATAGTACTGAACTACTAGATTTGGCTCATATGATTTTAAATCATTACATACAAGGGGTGCGAAAATGTATTTTATTGCTTTTATTGATGATTATACGCGATATTGCTATGTATATCTTTTTAACATTAACGACGAAATAATTACATCGTTTATAAAGTACAAGGCTGAGGTAGAAAAATAGTTAAATAAAAGATCAAGATATAAAGATCTAATCAAGGTGGAGAATATGAATCACCCTTTGAATAATTCTGTGCAGAAAATGGAATAATTCATCAAACAACAACCCCATATTCACCACACAAAAAATGGTGTTGCCAAGAGAAAGAATAGAACATTAAAAGATATGAATGCGATGATATTGACCTTTGGCTTACTGAAGGACTAGTGGGGGGAAGACTTAAATATGTCTAGCCACATTTTAAACAAGGTTCCTCACAATAAAAAAGGAGCAATTCCATATGAATTATGGAAAGGACATAAACCATTCACTGTTATATATACACTTCACTGAAATATGGACAAATCACATAACAAAAGATAAACAAAACAAATCAAGAAAAAATGGTAATGAAAATGGTGCTAAGAATCTGTAGTAACTACGTTGAAGGATCCAAAGAGCTTATACTTATAAGCGTGGAGCATGAATCCAGAGTTTTTGAACTGGAAAAGGATGAGGAACTTGAAATTGATGTGAGCAACGTGAAAGATGAAGATCGGATGAAGAGAGAGATTGTTGCATCGGCCAAAGTTGTTGCCAATTCCTCCCTGTTCTATGCAACCTATTCTACATGCCAACTCAGAAAATAGTTGATGCTTTCCTTTTTTCTCCGTTCAAAATGATTGTTTGCCATTAGTTAACGTTGTGATTAGTGATAATTTAGATAAAGAGAGTGACGATGTGCTGTTGCTATAGGATATTAAATGCCTAAAGGTTCAAAACTTCAAATTCGACTGCTGTTTGCTACTGATGAACATGTTGAAAAGCCATTCATTTGGTAAGTCAAAGATTCGAGCTTATTTCAGAGTTCTGGAAAATTACTATTAATGAACGAAATTTAAATATGCATCTCTTTGATCAAGATCAGAAAATAGTAGGAATTTCATTGCTTTGCAGATAAGAATCATGGTATAAGTTGCTGCTACAATTCTCCAATGCTTTTGCCTGAACTTACAGCCAATTTTGTTTTTATTTGGATATTTGGATATGAGAGATGAGAAATGATAAGGCCGAAATTCAAACATAAAAAATATTACAACTTAAAAATAAAAATTTAAATCAGCCACGACATATAATAAAAAAATATAATTAAATATTGCCGAAATTAGAAGAGAATATTTATATGCATCAACCTGAGGGTTTTATCATGCCTGGAAAAGAAATTCTTGTCTGTAAATTAAAGAAATCTCTTTACGGATTGAAACAGTCACCTAGGTAGCGGTTTAAAAGATTTGACACTTTTATGCTATCTCAAGGTTTTAAATGGTCCAATTATGATAGTTGTGTCTATTTGAAAATTACTACTCATTCAGCCATTTATTTGCTACTTTATGTCGATGATATGTTGATTGCTTCAAAAGACAAAGCAGAAATTGAAAATTTGAAATGGCAGTTGAGTAGGGAGTTTGGAATGAAAGATTTGGGGATGCTAAGAAGATTATTGGCTTGGAGATATCAAAAGATAGAACTTTTGGAAAATTATACCTAAGTCAGAGTGGGTATGTTAGAAAAGCGCTTCGTCGTTTTAATATGCTTGATGTCAAGATAGTAAGTACTCCTCTTACTACACATTTAAAATTGTCATCAGTCGTGTATCCACAATCAGATGAAGATATTGAGTACATGTCTAGAGTTCCCTATTCTAGTGCAGTTGGTTCACTTATGTATGCTGTGGTGTGTTCGCGTCCTGATTTATCACATGCTTTCAGTGTTGTCAGTAGATTCATGGACAATCCTGGAAGAGAGCATTGGAAAGCAGTTCAGTGGATGTTTAGATATCTTCATAGGACTGCAAATGCTTGTTTGCAGTTTGGTAAATCTAAAGATGAATTTGTTGGTCAGGTGGATTCTGATTTCGTCGGCAGTTTGGATAAAAGGGGATCATTAACAGGTTATGTTTTCACCATTGGTGGTTGTGCTATTAGTTGGAAAGCAACCTTGCAGACTACCTTAGAATTTTCTACTAATGAGGCCGAGTATGTGACTATTTCTGAAGCATGTAAAGAAGCTACTTGGCCAAGAGCTTTATACTTTGAGCTTTGTGGAAATACATCTTGCATTACTATGTTTGCTGACAGCCGGAGTGCTATATGTCTTACAAAGGATTAAATGTTTCATGAGAGAACTAAACATATAAACGTTAGGTATCACTACATCCGGGATGTTATTGCTAAAGGTGGTGTTAAAGTTTGCAAGATAAGCACTCATGATAATCCCGCTGACATGATGACAAAGCCAGTTCCAATTACTAAGTCTGAGCTTTGCTCAAGCTTGGTTGGTGATGCAGTATAGTCTTTAGGGACTATTGGCGCAAGGCAGATATTTATTTATTGAAGGAGTCCGTCTTTATAGTTCATCTTTCTACTTCAAGATGGGAATTCATCTCAAGGTGGATATTGTTAATTTGTGATCCGAAATTCTCATTAGAATTGGTTAAGATGATGCAAAAAAATAAAAGATCATGTAGATCCTAGTTTTACTCTCACGTTGAGATATTTTTAGCCATCTAAAGGATCTCTTGTTGATCCTAGTTTTACTCTCACGTTGAGATTTTTTCAGCCACATAAAGAATCTCATGTAGATCCTAGTTTTACTCTCTCACGTTGAGATATTTTCAGCCACCTCATATTGTGATATTTTCCACCTCACGTGGTGATATTTTTTTCCCTCTTTGGCTGCATGGACGTAGAATATAGTTTCTTGCTATTTTTGTATGCAAGCAGCGTGTAAAATCCAGTAACTAATTAATAACGTTTGTGTTTCTCTCGTGGTTTTTTTTCCCGTAAAGAGTTTTCCACGTTAAATTCTGTATGTGCTACTATTTTACTTGTTTCTTTGATCATTTATTTGCTAACAGGTAATTGAGGCAAATTTTGAGTGACGAGGAGAAAACAATTGTAACTTGTAAGTGGTTTCTCAGACGTTCTTTTTTCTCAAACCGTCAGTGGAAAATAAAATAAAAAAGAGACGAAGAAAGTTGTTTAGTGCGTACAAAGGTAAGAGTCGCTGAGAAGCGGAGAACGCACAAAAAAAAGAAATTTAGGCTTCCACGTATGTAACGACCCGGTTTTAGATGACTTTGGTTATCGCCATAAACTCAATGATGACTAACCAAACATCGAAAAATACCGGTAGTTAATGAAAGAAATTAGAGGGTGAGAATAGATAAGATAGAAACTTAGAATAGACGAAGAAGAAGAACATACAACATTAGAGTAAACACGAATCTCACAGCGGAACGAATAAATATATTTCATAACATAACTTTGAAATACAAATCTGTACTTGAATATACATATCATTTCCAAAGTACAGTACTTACAACACAGCGGAAATAAACAATAGCTATATGATCCTGAAGCCTCCTGCTCTAACTCTTCAAGTACCTGTAAATCCCGACTACTTGACTGCCCATACAAAATTGGGCACCCAAGAGTTTAGGGAAAACAAAACAAAATAAACTCTGGGTCAGTCATGGGACTGGTATGAGTAAAACAGTAAAAACAGTTTGAACAAGTAAACGATATCTCATAAGACCACGTCGTATAACGGAACGGGTTTTCCCCTTATGAGAATCCAAAACATCTTTATATCAAAAACCTTTTGATATTATAATAATGCCTATCAACCACAATATAATAATCATATAGCAGAAACGCTTTCATCTCACGTTCTACATATATAGTATACAATCAAAACCGCAAGCACGTATTGGGTAATGGATTTCCAACTATGACAAGGTATGGAACCACCTTTCGCTAGTGTACCTCTAGAGAGGAATACACTGGGTTCAACAAGAACTTCTTGCAACCCGGCCACACATGACTGACCACTCATTTCGCTTGAGTGTATCGAATGTATATCACCAACGGTTGGGATCAACAACCGTTTCCCGAATGGGACAGCATTGACAATAGATTTTTAGAAGTAAATGAAACTCTAGATCAGGTGATTATACACCCTAATAGGTGCGACCTACATAGCCATGCTGCCTGCCCGATTTTTGTCATTTCCCAGTTGTGAGGCTAGAGGTCACGCTTATCTCTGACAGATCACACGTTTATTCACTTTGAATGTCACATCATCATACCCGCCAAATCACAAATTGATTTCCTCAAAAATACAACGGGTATACAGCTAAGAGAAACGAATTCCTCCGCCACCAAATGTATATACGTTTGAAGAGGTCAACTTACGCGATCTATGACATATACTCTATCAGACATTCTTCCATACAGGTCGTCCTGGGACTGGACAAACCGAAGGAGCTATTCAATATATCCATCTTAGGCAATTGTTATCTAAGATTTATACAACAACCCTTGCACTTTACTCCGTCTTCAATTATCTTTTGCATATATGATTCGCAACGCTTATGCCAATACGGAGTGGTTCTTCGGATAATAATCCAACCGGTCTCTCCATATTAACAACGTTAATATGGTCAACAACTTCGATAGTCGGTGGGTTAACTATCAAAGAAAAACACGTGTGCAAACAACGATCTTATTTCCAGATGGAAATTACATTTATCAATCACCAATCAACTTTTACACTTTAAATTAATTTATCATTAATTCATTTCATTTGTCATTTCCTGTTTCCATATATTCCACATTTATTATTTTTTAAATTTAGAAAATATATGTTATTAACACTGGAAAACATTTCCATTTCTTATTTTCTATATTAGAAAACATTTCTGATTCTCATTTGGAAAACATTTCCAAAACTCTTACATTGGACTTAGACAGATGTTTAAACAAACCATCGCTATGCCAACGCAAACCATTACACTTATTAACTAAATTTACTTAACCATCCTTTACTATCAAACCTTAGCCATTTCCTTAGTTAAGAAGGAAGTCAATCAAGTTGGGGTATAATTACCTCTCAGACCTTAACTGAACAACGTTTTAACTTCGGAATAGATAAAATTTATCTTTTAAATCTTTAACAAACTTCCTTACGTAACTCTCCTTCGAATAATCTCTATTCGATAACTCCTCCCTTCGAATAACTATATTCGATAATCTCTCTTACGAATAACTAGATTCGAAAACCTTTCTTCGAATAAAATATATTCGATTAACTCTATTCAATTAACTCTTATTGGATTAACACTTTTTGATTAACTCTAATCGATTAACTCTATTGGATTAACTCTTTTCCCTTAACTCCTTTCGAATAAACTATATTCGATAACTCCTTTAATTCTATTCGAATAAACTATATTCGATTAACTCCTTTAATTCTATTCAAATAAGCTATATTCGATAACTCCTTTCGAATAACTAGATTTGATAACTCCATTCGAATAACTAGATTCGATAACTCCTTTTGAATAACTAGATTCGATAACTCCTTTCGAATAACTAGATTCGATAACTCCTTTCGAATAACTAGATTCGATAACTCCTTTCGAATAACTAATATTCTATTAACTCACTTCGAATAACTGATATTCGATTAACTCACTTCGAATAACTAGATTCGATAACTCCTCTTCGAATAAATTATATTCGATAACTCTTCTCGAATGAACTATATTCGATTACTCTTCTTTGAACAAACTATATTCGATTACTCTTCTCGAATAAACCATATTCAATTACTCTTCTCGAATAAACTATATTCGATTACTCTTCTTTGAACAAACTATATTCGATTACTCTTCTCGAATAAACTATATTCGATTACGCTTCTCGAATAAACTATACTCGATTACTCTTCTCGAATAAACTATACTCGATTACTCTTCTCAACTCTATTCGAATAACTAATATTCGATAACTCCTTTTAACTTTATTCGAACAACTAATATTCGATAACTCCTTTTTACTTATTCGAATAACTAATATTCGATAACTCCTTTAACCCATCCTCTACCATCTCCAACCTGCCTCGTCTAGCTCGCAAACCCCTAACCAAACCCGACTTCGCCCCTTCGATCCTACCCTAGAACCACGACAGAAAACAAGTCTGAGCTAAATAAAAAGAGTACGTGAGTGGAAAGAAGTCGAACAGAAACTCAGATAAACAAACTTTGGGATTTATTGAATTTTCCTTGAATTCATTTGATTTTTTTCTCTAATTGATTTTCTCACGTTGGTTTGGAAAAAGAAAAGTCTGGCGGCTCAAAGAAAAAATTTCGGTGGACCTTTAATTAGGTTTAGGGTGTGGTTTGTATTCAACAAAACTTGGACGAGTGTTGGCCACTCATTTGTTTAAACCCTATATCGCAGTAATATACGTAAAATTTTATTAATGTACGGACCACTATCGGCAGATATAAATATATCATCGTACCCGAAAATGTGTCACGGTTCCAAAAATAAAAAATATCGGTAGGATAACTCATATTGTGAAGGTGCAAAATACCCCAAATAAAAGGTCGCGTATTTATTTAATTAAAAATTACAGTAAAATTCTAAAAATTAAATTATCATTATGTCCCAAAAGAACCTAGTCTAAACTCGAAACCGGTATCTAGTTATATTGAATAAACCGTTACGGTCAATAAACGATTCTATAGCGACTATTTTAAAATTTGATTTGGACACAAGTCACAATCTACACGACGAAATCCCGATTTTTCTCTTCCACTAGAAAAATATACTTCACCAGCTCCGTACTTTTCTTGTTTCACGGAAATCCGATTTAAAACGAACACTGTATATTCAGTTGAAGTTCAAATCGCCAAATGGCGAACTGCCACGCCATTTCGAGCTCGATTTTAATTATATTATAAATTCTATGTTCAAACTTCGTTCAAATAATATATTCGTTATTCTAAATTAATTCCAAACTGAATTATAGCTTATATATGATCCAGTTTACATCGTATTGTGAATTCTACTATTTCCGACTATTCTGGAATTTATATTATGTAATTATTATATAAATTAAATATTCCTTATTATTTAAATTCTAGTCATTTTGAATTACCAAACCTTTATTTTAAATAATTAAATAAATTATTTATTATCCTTCAAAGTACGGGTCGTTACAACGTAAGTAGCTTTTGGATTTTGCTTTCTATTATAAGTAATATATAAATGAGCATTATTTAATAAACTGAGATTCTTGTAAGTCTAGAGCAGACGAGATCAAATCTCCTGTCCCCAAAATTCCCTATTTCTCTATACCCAACCAATCAGAGCCTTTGATTTCCACCTTTTTGCAATTAAGTCAGAGGTAGAAAGAGGGTTTAATTGCAAATTGTGGAAATCAGGGGTCCTGATTGGTGGGGTATAGGGGGATAGGGAGTTTTGGGGCAAAGGATTTGATTTGAGAGCAGACAGTAGCAAGGACTTGAATTGTTCGTATATGAATTACACGTCGTACTTGTGCGGTATTTGTATGGGATATGCATCGATCTCCAAGTTTTTATTTGTTTGCATAGAGGCTGACAAGTTAAACCTTGGATGATTCTTTGAGATGCAACAGGATTATGGTTAGTCAAATTATAATGTTGTACTACATTCATACTAAGGGCCAACCTATCGTCAGTTACATTGCAAAGAAGTTTCCTTTTTTGGCGGCAAAGGGACTCTTCTATACATACACACACATGTTTATGTATGCATACACATGCACACATTGGCGGTGCTAGAATGTAATGTTGGGGTAGACACGTGGTGTAATATGGTTTGAGATGAAAAATCCGAATGTAAACATTTTTTAGATAACGTCGATTTAAAAAATGTTCACAAAATACTTGTACTAAATCAAAAAGGAATAGAGTAGTACACTAAACGAAGTCTACAAGAAAGAAAGAGAGTAGAATACACGATTGTCTTTTAGTTTTTAAATAAAAGGGGTACATGTATTATAAAAAAAAACAAGTTACAAAGAGACAATAGAACTAGACATAAATAACTACAACCAAAACAAATACGATACAAATACAATACTACAACAAATTTAGCTTTATCCAATATAAAAATGCAAGTCTAATACAATAATACACATGAAACGAACTTGTCAAACAGTCTAGAAAGCAAATAAACAACAAGAGTCATGCAACGAATCAAAGTTCCAAGACACGATGCAACATGCCAACAACACCATACACATTGCATCCATCATAGAATAAACAACACATATTGTCTTTATTTTTTGTTTGTTATGAAAATGCTGTGGTAGGCACGGGCCTACCCCATTTGCAATGGGGCTCCGCCCCTGCATGCACACATATGCATACATATCTACAAACATACAATATATTTGTATGTGTATACGAAATAGGTTAGATATACACATGGCTACGAACTATCGACATCTTGGTCTACATGGCTCCGATGACTTGTAGGTTGGGTAACTCATTCAAATGGGTATGCATATTGTTTAAAGCAGAAGGCCTTTAATAGAAAAAACAATATGCCAATATACTTTCATCAATGTTTTCATAACATGACCGTGAGTGAAACCGTGAGCACTAGGATCCAAGGTTTTGAAGGTCCAACCGGTCGAATCATCAAGAACTGTGCATGTTTGTTAATAGTGAAAATGTGAATAATCAATTGTTTTGCGTACTGAAACAAATGAATAATAAAGTTTGAAAGTAATCTATTTATTCATTAACATTAATAGATTGCAGGATATTATTAAATAGCAAGGACACAAATAAATACATATGTTTTTTAGAACGAAGTGGAAAAGTTTACAGCTTAGATGTTGGAACAGTTATGAGCTGAATTGTTGAAATATTTTAGTTGTTATTTTCAGAATAATACAAAAAATGAAATGATCAGAAAGAATTACACAGTGAAAAGTAGGGAAAAACAAATTAAAAACCGTGGTTAAATCCTGTAAAATTGAAGATTGGGTTGCTGGTTTGAAGATCCGACAAGGTTCATATGAGGTCCGATTGAATTCTGCGCCGTGATTGTTTAAAGTTCAGGATTATTCTAGACCACACTGCGGCATAATCGGATTACGAAAACACTGGACTTCATCAACCCAAACAGTTTCATTATTATTTCTTCAACAAGGTCACTCACTCGATTTTCGCTTCAGTCGCTTGCATGCTTTAAATCTCTCTTACCCTGACGTGCCCAAATTTGGCCAAAGGAGCCCTGCGGCCCCAACAGAAGAAGGTAGCCTTCACTATTTGGAAATTGATTGACACATATATATAAGGCATTGTAAATCCGACAAAGCAGCACTGTGTGATACCCACTCTTTTCTTTTGCTGCTGCCCCTACTTGGTCTCATACTGTTAGCTCCTAACTTCTTAACAAAGACATGTTAAGTCCACTAATTGAAAAACATCCTAGCCCTATAAACCCGTTACCATTCTACGTGGCATGGATCTTAACCGAACAATTCCATCTAAGACCCAAAGCAAATTTTGGACTATATATACACATGCATTTCTCAACTGTCCATTGTGCATTCCAGTGACCATAATAATCCATCAAACCATGCATTTCTACAAGGATTGAACAACTCAAGCTCTTAAGAAGAGTAACTACTTGTTATTGTCTCTTATAATTTAAGCAATTGTAAACCGTGCAAATAAATCAAGTAAAAAAATTGATAATATTTTAAACATCACTGGTACATTTCTAGCAACATGGCGTTTTCAGGGCAATCGACCTATGTCTTTGAATCGGTTTAAAACATGGTAACAAGCTTTCAAAATGAGGCAAAATTTACAAAGTTTCCTAAAACGAATGGGACACAAAAGGAAGGACGTTTATTGCTTTCCATGCAGGCATCATTCACATCCCTTTCCATGCAGACACGATTCCACCAACAATGAAAAAAAAAAAAAAAAATTGTTAAAGAAATGTGGAACACATGTACGTAACACCTGTACTCGGCATCATCCAACAGTCCCAATCCCAACCGGTAACTACTCCACTCAATCCCCACATCACTATTCACAGTTGTATACATATATACACTACAAGAAATCATCCATATAAAGACTGAAAAATAAAGACTGAAATTATTCAGTCTTTAAATAAAAACTGATTATAGACTAATAACAGGCAGTCTTTAAAATTTGAAGTCAAAGACTGATAGTTAGTCTCAAATCAGTTTATAAATATTAAGACTGATTAGAAACAATATCTCAGTCTTTAATTCAGTCTTTAATTCAGTTTCAAAGAAGTCTTAAAACCGTGATTTGAAATTCTGTCCGATACGCCCGAATTTAGGTCATTTCGACCCAGTTCGGGAGGTGACTGGACCGAAATAAGGCAACAAACCCGATTTTGAATATCAATGAAAAAAATCAAAAATCAATTTAGAAAATTCTGAAAATACCAACTACGCGAATTGGAGGAAGGAAAATATACAAAACATGAAGCAGCGGAAGGGAGAAGCAGCGGGCAATGGTTTTTCTTTTCTCTTTTGGATTCAGCAGCGAAATGAGAAAGAGAAGAAGACGCAATTTCCTTATTATAGTTAGGAACATATAATATTTTGGGTTTATTTATCAAATGGACTGTTTTTAAAAAAGGTCGAGCCTCATTATTTTTAGTACAATGACTTGATTTGGGCTTGTTCAGTTATTTTATAGTGTTTGAGCAATTGACTTTTGTTTGTTAATGTAATAAGATCACATTTAAAGCAAGCAATTGAGATATAATACCTCCAAACACAAACTTTTAGTATTTACTGCTACATATTTTTTTTAAATCATTATAAAGTCCGGAACCAGAAATAGAACAAAATTTCCGAAACGAAACCGAAGTTTTAAAATTCTCCAATGACCGGGATGGTACCGGAACCGGACTTCAAACCTTGCTTACAACTACATAACGTCCATTATTATAAGTAAATCTAATAATTGGTGTTGGTATTATGTGAATGAAGTTGCACCTAAAAACCTTATTCATGATAATGTTTAATTAGTATCATCGTCCAGTCAAATAAGAATATAAATTTTATGTTGGTCAACACAAACTTAATTAGTTGGACAAAACTTGGACTTACTAGCTAATTCGAACTAACATCATAAAAATATATGCTAAATAATATTTATTTACATATATAAGATCTATCTTCTCCTTCCACTCTCAATAACTAATAATAGATTTTAATTTTATAAGCATAGTATATTGGTTCTACAATCCAAACTTATCTTTGTAGTGTTTCGAATCAATGATTAGATTTCAGCCTATCCAAACTTATTCATTTAGTGTTTCGAATCAATGATTAGATTATGGAATTAATCTACCATTATCAGTTTGTTAATAAATAATAAAAATTGAGCAAAAATCTAATAAAAAATAAATAAAGAAAAACAATCTATTCTATTTCTTTTTAAACCAAATCTAAGCATAACCGTATACGTTCCTACAGTAAAATTAATTCAATTTTTATAATTATTGAAACTCAAGTCTACTTTTTTTTTGTACATAATTACTAACATGCTTAATGTTGCTTTATTTTCTCGTAATTATTTAATAGGCCAATTACAATTAGGGTTGTCAATGGGTCGTGTCGGGTTCAGGTTGGGTCAAGTCGGGTTTGGGTTGATTTATAAACGTGTTGAGTCGCCCCGTTTATTTAACGGGTCATTTTCCCCCAACCCTAACCCGACCCGTTTATAAACGGGTTGACCCGACCATACCCGTGTAACATGTTTAACGAAATGGGTCGTATCAAGTCGTGTCGATTTACCCGTTTGACCCATTGGAAAATATTGCCTATCAGTATAAGCAACAACAGAACCAAATCACAAATAGGCAACACTATTAGATAATCACCAACAGACAGCACATATATAAAGCATGAAATCGCCATATCCAAAAATCATTTTCCATAAATAATAACCTATGAGCATACTGCATACATCAAAGACGAATTAACAGTATAAAAAATGAACTAATCATTAACTGAACCAGTCTTGCTGGTCCAAACCCATCACCTCAAAATCACTTCAATTATTGGTGAACATTAATCCAAACAACCTAACAGTTGACATATTTTTCAGGACTAGATCAAGAGTGATCCGTCCTTTGCTCGGCTCCATCACAACTGTCTTTATTTCCTAAGAAGAAGGTCTCATCGTCGCATAACCAACCTGGTACCTTGATCGCAGGTTGATCCTTAGTAGTATTCAGTTTTCTTCTTACCTTCAACAATCAACCATCCTTCTCAACATACCTTTCCATGTAGGCATGCAGAAGTAAGTAGAAAGGCAAAAGACCAAACGTGCAACATAATATAATGAAATGTTTAAAATATGTTTACTACTATACCAAATCGTGAATCATCAAGTATGGATGATGCTTGACGGCAATCAATCCAAGTCGAAGCATTAAGTATGGATGATGCTTAACAATAGCATAGAGAGCCTCCAAACCATCATGTATGTATGGACTATACATAACCAAAACCTGGAGAGGTTCTAGCATAACGATATGGATTATGCTCGATCAAAAGCCTGGAGAGGCTAGGAATTCAAACTATGATTACAATTAGTTAGGACAAACTTTGGATCGTCAAATGTGGATGGAACATGGCAAGAAGTCCACTAGGCACGGCCGCGAACTCTCAGCATCAACCTGGAGAGGTTGCAGAACTCAACGAAGCACGACAAAGTCATTAATTCCAGCTTGAAGAGGCTTTTGAATACATAAAAGCTCCGGTGAGATCATGGGCAACTATTATGACTCAAAATAACCATAACATGCAAGATCAATCCAGAGAGATTGCAGAAATTGGACTTGTACAAAACAAGTCTTCCACAGTAATACATGTTTGGACGACAAGTGTTAACCCGACTTTTAGCAGTGTCGTTATTCTTTGGACCTGGACATCCGGATTGCTCATGCTTCGAGCGTGGACGCGTGCAAACTTGGACTAAGCATCATAATCGATGCTCGCTTGGAAATCAGAAAGTTACTCAACTCGAATCGATTGCCTTTGGACATTGTCCGATCACTCAGAAAATGCCCAATCAACTCACAGGACAATTCAAATTTCGTTTGTTTGATCATGCTTAGGATTAGATCGATCACTTTAGAAAAGCTTGATCAACATAGTCTGATCACCCTGGAAACCAAGTGTAATAACCCGGATTTTCAGAACCAATTAAAAAATTTTATTTTAGCTATTTTAATGGATTTTGAATATTTAAAATGATTTATTTTAAATAATAATGACTAAAAATTTATTTAAATCGAAGTTAGAACGAATAAATTTTACAATTCGCCCAACTGCACAAATAATATTCAGTATTTGTTGGTTGAAACCCCAAACGATGAACAATGTCGAACAAAAATATATAATACGGCAGACCTACGTCGTTCATACCGTTATGCAGTAATTATCTTATTTTGGCATTGACAAATCGAAAAATAAACGATCATCTCCACCGAATAAAATTTGACACTATGTTTCACTCTCGAGACTGACAAAATAAAAATCTTAACCTCCATCGTTTTTGGCATTATACAATCGATTTCACATACCTTATCAACAGCTTCTCCACAATCTTAGCATCTTAGGAAAAACATTTCACATTCATCTTTTACACCATTATTTCTCCTCAAACAATCGATTTTTTGTTTGCAAATAATTTAAAATTTGGTTTTTTTTTGTTTGAGATTAATTGGGATTTGAGATGGTAAGGGTAAAAAGGGAACGTAAAAAATTAAGTACGTGACCCCCCTTAACATTTTTATTATGATTGGAGTGTTTTTAAAATTTGACCTCCCCTTAACAATAATTGGAGTGTCAATAACAACACCCTTGATTAATTTCTACTCACCTATGAAAAATAATTAACAAATATAATCCTTGTTATCAAATAAGTAATTAAGTTAAACCACTTATTAATTAATTTTTAAAACATTCATGTACAAATTCAAACTATCTGTTTATAAATATTTCAATCCTTAGTATCATTTGAAAATAGAATCTGATGAACAAAGTTCTTTTACAAATTGAAATCATTCTTCTATAAATACTATTAATTAAAAAGGGATCTATCGAATAAACTATTAATTAACAATATACATTTTGTATAAAAATAATTCATTCGCGAAGCGCTAACTATTATCACACGCGAGTCATGCGCCAAATATACACACACGCGCGCACACACACACCCCTCAAAACTGCTTTGATTGTCATGGAGTTGAAAGAGCAGGGGTGGTAGAGTGACCTCAAAGGCAATTTGGGCCAGCCTTTGGCTAGTTTGGTTCTTGCTGTTTGACTTTTTTAATTATGTATGTAACTATGTATATTGTGTAAACAAGCATAAAGGGGACGAGTTTCAATTGTTGATATTTACCATGTTACATGGGTGGTGGCAACTTTTTTTCAAGGCCTTTAATGAATCAGGTTTTTATGGTTACTGTATCCAAGCTGCATTCTTTTGATTGAAAATTTCTAAATGTAAACCGCAATGGAACTAATAACATTACAAGCTCAACCAATCAAAGGCTCTCGTTATTCGAGATGTGCCCATTCGGCCTATTTACTCGGTATCAGATGCATTTATTATTGCCCATGAACTTCTAAAGAGCCAAGTATGGTTGAAAAAAGTGAATGTTAATACGCTACTTCTCCATCTTACATCTCAAAGCTTATTTGGTGTTCGTTTTATTTCATAGGTAATTCATAATTGTCTATCTGATAAAAATCTATACTAATTAAAAAAAATACACCTTGGTTCAACAATTCTTCCTCGAAAATTAACTAATAAATTATATTATATTAAAAATGGATCTGTAATTATTTTATTAGTTATATAGTATTACAAAGTCGGTTTTTCCACCGCTGTGCGGTTATACTAGTTTAATCAAATTAAACTAGGTCTTGAGATTGTTTTAACTAAAAAAATTAACAAAAGGTAGAAAAGAAGTTGATAGTTAACTATGAGATTAGAAGGCAATTTAGAGGTAAATTCACTCTCATGATCACACAAATCAATATGTAATGATTTTATGTTCTTTTATTTTTAATTTTTGTGTAGCTAGTGGATGTATTTATTGGCGACATTGGAAAAATTGATATTTTTTAGTCGTTCAGTGGTACACTTCTCAATATTTGAAGGAACTCAAAAAATTGTTTGAAGCATCCACTAATAATCGGAATAGGTTTGGTGTCACACTTTTTTAGGTACACGCAATACCGAAAATGTCCTTTACTAAAAACAAACACATATGATAAAAGAATTAAATCAAGAAAGAAACAGAGTGTAATTAAAGTTAAATAGCAGTGTTCCTTTAATTAGCCATGTGCGTCATTAATAACATTAATAGTGACGTAAATGAGAATAACATTAAAAAAAGCAGACAATTAAATCTAGAAGGGTAACATAAATGGAATTAAATCACACATATGTTTGAATTCGAAAATAAATGTGCATCGTAAATGGAATTAAATCACGCGTATGTCTGGAAATATTTATTTCAATAGTATGTACACGCGTATTAAGAATGGAATTTTTTTCAATAAAACTAGAAATAAAATTAAATGTTTTGAATAACGGTCATATGAATTAACATGCATGAATTAGAAACAGAAGAAAATTAATGCGCAGCAATGAGAATAGGAAAATAAAAAGAAACTATCGAGCAAATAAATATGCAGAAAAATAAAATGAGTAAGAAATATAGCAGACCATGTACTAACGATATATTTTTATTTAGTTGAAGAGCTCCGTGCGTGCCATAACCACGCGTGGAGCACGTGTCATCACCACGCGCGAAGCGCATGCCTATACGTTTCGTTGTTAATATAGAACATCTATTTTTAGAAAAAATTTGAGTATGTATTAAATTTATTTGTCATCACGAACAATTTGCCTTTTTTTTTTATTCTTGTCATATATTTAGCTATAATTATTTGGAAAGTCATTTTAGAAAAATAAATTTATTAGTCTATCATCTATATGAAATAAAGTAACATGAAATGATTTTATATTACATGCCATGTATACCACAATCACAAACCATTGTGATTAGACATTAAAAGCTCCAAACCCCTAGAGAAACTTTGCACGCAACTTTCCTGTAAACCGTAACAGGCTAATATCATGCTTAAAGGTACCCATTGGCAAAGTCATTGCAATATAAAATTATTATTTCCTGATACAATCGTTTTTTCTCTCCCATTCCTCAACTCCGCAGATCTAACGCACAAATCGGCAAAAAGTAGGAAATGGAAATTTTCGATCTGGCGCTTAAACCCTGTTTCCCCCTCTTTTCACGATTCTTCCGCAACTCACCTATCTTCAATTGCGGAGACACAACCTCTAACTATCTGAAATCAAAATCAACAGGTACTAATTTTTGTCCGATTTTTGCAAAATTTGAGTTTTTTTATAGTGATTTTGACTTATAAATAATTTAATATTTTCTCTTGTCGATTGTAATTCAGATTGGTTAGCGAATGAATTCGATCTGTGTATTTCTGAAGCATTCACCATAGTTCTGTCTCAGAACAGTAGCGCAACAGCTGATCCTTAAGCGACGATCTACGACGATTTCCTTCATCCGTGAAACTTCTAATCCATTGGTAATTCTCTGTCCATTTCTGTTTGATATATCATTCAACCTGCAGGTTTACATTTCACCCTTCTAATATGCTATGTGAATGTTTTAGTTAACATGCTTTGATTTAGTCATCTTTAGTTAGTTCTCCAAATCGTATGTTCGGGGGTGTTATTTCAATCCTTCTTTTGTCATAAAATAATCAATTCTTAACTACTGTTGGCAGTGTTAAATATTCTGCTCAATATCTTTTTTAGCAGTAATTTTTTCTCAATTTTTTGGGACTTAATTGTTTTCTTAGTCTCGACTAGTTATAAATGAAAAAAAATGTTTTCATAGGCCAAAATAACCTTGTTAAAAATCAACATCTCAGCAATTTGTTACCTTTTAACTTCCTTTTAAAAAGTTGGTTTCTAGAAAGTTAAAGCTTTGTGTGATAGATAACTGTTGATTTTGTTTATAGCATAAATTTTCCACACGAAGAGAATGCACATAAAAAATTTGTAGTCCAAAGGATATTTTCTTTTCAAAAATAACATAATGATTCATTTTGATCATCATTATAACTAGTGTATGATATAAGACAAAACCTTTTTTTTTTTTGGGATATATTGTATTTCCATGTTCACTATGCAAAGCCTTCACAAAGTCATATTGCAATAAAATAAATAGGATACCATGTAAGCTTAAAAGTATTTTAAGAATGAAACATCCGATCATATTTATTATTATATGGCAATTTGTATCGCTTACAAATTATATATTTGTATAATTTGGCATTACTAATTTACTTTTCTTAATTTATTTTAATCGGTCAAAATTCATTTTACTGTAGGGTTATTATATTAATGGATGATCGATTATGGATGTATCGAAGGGTTTGTGATGGTTTTGTAAGTAAAGAATTTTATGATGGTGTTGTAAACTTTGTTAATTTTGCATTTTCTCAAGCATCACCATTGAGAGTTGTCAGATGTCCATGTGTGAAATGTGATAATAGAAAATTTCAAAATAAAGAGATTGTCATGGAGCATTTGCTACGAAAAGGGTTTACTCCTAATTATTTGCGTTGGATATATCATGGGGAGAAGGATACAGAAGAAACGTCATTATTAGAATCTTCGCATAATAATGTCCATAATGTTAACCCATATAGAGAAATGCTTATGGATGCAATTGGTGAAAATTATGTCCATTCAAATGAAGAATTTGATTATATAGATGATGAAATGCCTAATTCTGAAGCTAAAGAATTCTTTGATATGTTGAAAGCCGTTAATGAGCCTTTGTACAATGGTTGCAAAACTGAGACTGTATTGTCAGCTTGTGTGAATATGATGGTATTAAAGGCTCAAACAAGATTGACACAAGCCGGTTTTAATTCTGCTAGTTCCATGATAAAAAGCTTTTTGCCAGAAGACAACAAATTAACTAATAATTTTTATGAGGCAAAGAAAATGCTAAAACCACTGGGACTTGGTTACGAAAAAATTGATGTATGTCATAACTTTTGCATGTTATATTATAAAGAGAATGAAGCAAAGAATTTTTGTGATATTTGTAAAGAGCCAAGAATTAACTCGATTAATTGCAATAGCCGCAAGAAAACAAAATCCAAAGTGCAATTACGTTATTTCCCTATCATACCACGTTTAAAAAGACTTTTTATGTCTTCAAAGCATGCTAAAGACATGACATGGCATTATTACAATCGTTCCACTAACGGTAAATTGGCTCATCCAGTTGATGGCAAGGCATGGAAACATTTTGATCAATGTTATCCAGATTTCGCTAATTCTCCACGTAGTGTTAGGCTTGGCCTTTGTACAGATGGTTTTAGCCCATTTGGAATGAAATCGACAACTTACTCTTGTTGGCCTATGATTTTGGTTGTGTATAATTTGCCACCATGGAAGTGTATGAAAAAACCATTCATGTTCTTAAACATGATCATCCCTGGTCCAAAAAGTCCCGGAAGAAACTTGGATATATTTCTACGACCTTTGATTGATGAGTTATTAGATTTATGGCGTGGTGTAACAGCTTATGACGTGCATAGAAAAGAAAGTTTTCTTTTACGAGCTTCACTCATGTGGACCATTAGTGACTTTCCAGCTTATGGAATGTTGTCTGGTTGGAGTACACATGGTAAACTGGCATGCCCTTATTGTATGGAGCAAACAAAATCCTTTACTCTTGAGAAGGGTGGTAAACCTTCATGGTTTGATTGTCATCGATGTTTCCTACCATTGGACCATCCTTTTAGGAAACAAAAGGACAAGTTCAAGAAGAATAAAATTGAGTTGGATATTGCTCCCATCCATCGTTCTGGTAGTGATTTGAAAAATATTGTGTCACAGTTGCCTTATATTGCACCTGGGTTTAAATCAGGAAATAATAAAATACCAGGTTTTGGTGAAACACACAATTGGGTTCGTAGAAGTATATTTTGGGATCTTCCATACTGGGAGAGCAATTTGATTCGCCATACTATAGATGTAATGCATGTGGAGAAAAACTTTTTTGACAATGTATTTGAGACTCTAATGGATACTGAGAAAACAAAAGACAATTTAAAGGCTAGAATTGATCTTGAGAAGTATTGCAGTAAAACACGATGGATGAGCTTGGTTAAACATCACAACGGTCGCTATTACAAGCCGAAAGCTCCTTACTGCCTTACAAAAGCCAATCAGAAGGATGTTTGTAGGTGGGTTAAATCAATTAAATTTCCAGATGGATATGCTTCTAACATAAGAAGATGTGTAAATGAGCTTGAAACAAAAATAAGTGGTTTCAAAAGCCATGACTGTCATGTGTTTATGCAAAGACTCCTTCCTACCGCATTTCAATCATTTGTACCAAAACACATATGGGAAACTTTGGTGGAATTATGCAACTTTTTCCGTGAACTTTGTGCAAAAAATATAAACATGGAAAATATGGTACTTTTAAATAAGAATATCATTGAGATTTCTTGTAAACTCGAGAAGATATTTCCACCTAGTTTTTTTAATTGTATGGAACATTTAGTCGTTCATCTACCATATGAGGCTATGCTATGTGGTCCGGTTGGATATCACTGGATGTATCCATTTGAACGGTATGTCCTTTAACTTTTGAATTTTTTTCATGTTTTATTATTAATATTCCAACCATGTCTTTTTAATACATGTAGGTATTTATTTTATTTAAAACGAAAAGTAGCTAATAAAGCACATGTTGAAGGATCCATCGCTGAAGCATATGTGCTTGATGAAATTTCAAACTTCGCATCATGTTATTTTGGACCAAATATTGAAACAATTTGGAATCAACCTCCAAGAAATGATGACGGTGGGGAAGTCATATTTAGTGGGCGTTTGTCTATATTTTCCTTTTCAGGGAAAGTATTATCCAACGCATTTGTTCGACGAAATCTCTCTCGATTTGAACATCATGCGATCCATAAGTATGTGCTTTTCAACTGCCCTGAAGTAGAAGATTATGTGAAGTGCGTATTTTATGTTTTATAGCCAAGTACTTGAAGCATATAATATTTAATTTAACTTTATTTTTGTTGCTTGTAGTGAATGCAAAAATGAGTTAATAAGTCAGTACCCCATGGAAAGTGAAAGTTTCATTGTTGCGCAGCTTGAATCCATATTTCCTACTTGGTTAAAAAACCGTGTAAGTATTTTCATTACAACGTAGTTTGTAAATAAATAAATAAATTGAATACTATTACCGATTTTTTTTTTCTTTTCTTTTTTTTGTAAATAGATTCCATTTCAACGGAGTGGTAATGGACATCAGTTATATTTACTTGCACAACAACCGGATTATAAAGTAGAGTGCTACAATGGTTATTATGTAAATGGTTTTAAATTTCATACACTGAATTATGGAAAAAACAAGGCGACGATGAATAGTGGTGTTTGTGTGAAAGGGAGTTGTTATAATGATTTAGAAAATGATTATTATGGACTATTAAAAGAAGTCATAAAGGTTAGATATCTTGGAGAAGGAAATGAGATATTTATATTTAATTGTGAATGGTTCGATACATTGAGTAGAAATGGAATCAAAGTGCACCATACAAATGGATTCATAGAATTAAACAAAAATTCTCGACTACAGTCTGATGATAACTTTGTATTTGCCCAACAATGTCAGCAAATTTATTTATTGTCCAAACCTGGTCGTGGCTTAAATGAATGGGCGACCGTAATTAAAACTGCGGCTAGAAGTCGATTTGCTAGTGAATTGTTGAGCCCTAACGTAATGGAGGATAGTGCAGATGTCGATCAAGTGGACGAGATATATCGGCCTTCTATTGTTACTATCAATGATATGTTAGATCAACCATTTGTAGTGGAGGATTTTGACATAGTTGATGAAGAAGAGTTGGAACATGTAATGCAGTTAAATGATGTTTACGATTCTGGGTCATCTGAAGATGATGAAAGCGCAAATGATGCTGAGGTGGATTATGAGGAGGATGTTGACCTTAATGACGAGGAAGAAAATGAAGATGGTTTTCAAAATGAGAATATTAATGATGAAGACACTGAAGATGAGTTTGCATTATAATCAACTTGACAATATTGTGTGTTGAATAAAATTATGCAAGTACATTAGTTTGATTTAACTTTTCAGTTTTTTTTGTAGGGCATTTTCCAATTTTTAAGCAACTTGATGCATTTCCTTAGACCTAATCTTTTATTCAGATTTTAGAAGCATTATCTACGTGAGATACAATTGATTTTTATTTTTTTAGTTTTTCAAAATTGCATGTAATAAATTGTAGATCATCAATGCAATTTTTTAGCATATGAATTTGACTTGTTAGTTGAAAGATAACGTGACATATTTAGTATGCTCATGTAAATTAAAAGGGGAAAAAATAGATGAACAGACGTGAATGTTTTTTTAGAAGGAGTTGTAACAGATCACTAATCTCTCACCTTTAGATTGTAATATCTGATTTAACAAGTCTTATTTATAGCGTGGAATCTAGGATGGTTCAATCAAGTGCATGAATCACTCTATCTGTGCACGCTTCAACTTGCTTATCTGGTGCTTGCTTCATGCATGCTTCTAGCATGTAGTTTTAACCCATTTTTCAAGAATATTAATACTCATGTTATGATTTACAAGTTTAAAATAATGCTTTAACCAGCTCTGTCTGGTTTAGGTTCCTTGATCAATCCACTATTTATATAAAGTTGGTGGCTACAGACTGAAGCCATTGTTGGAGTTTTCATTAATAATGGTTGTTTAACTCATGTCTCTTTCTCTCCTTAAGTAAACATTCTGTATCCAAAACAACATCAATACCATACAGTTGTTTGTGATGAATTTGTGAACATATGGGTTTGTTTCTGAGGCATAAACTTCAGAAGTAATTTTTGCTTTTTTACCTACACTTTATATTTGACTTTTTTATCCTCTACTTTGATGCTATTGAGATTGAAGCCTTTGCTTATTGATTTATGTAATGTCTGAGATCTATGGATTCAGTGCATTGTTTCAATGTGCTATACATTCAAATTTTGTTCGATGTAGTTTTTTGTGAAGGTATAATGCCAGGTGGGTCAACAATTCGAAGTCTTCTCCAAAGAAGAACTTATTCGAATCAACCAAATAGTTTTCCCACGTCTAATTCTCAATATAGTGGTGGCCCATCAAATGAAGAAGAGTTAGAGAGGACGAACAATGTTGATGATGGAAATGAAGAAGATGAAGAAGATTCCGAAACAATTCCTACTCAGGGTTACAATCCTGCAGTTGATCCTGTTACAAAAAAACCTCCGCTGGAATGGAAAGGAAACTGGTATTTTTTAATATTAGTCCTGAATACTTATTTGAATATAGGTAAATGATGATATTGTTTAATGCAAAACTGTTTTTTTAGTTTCCTCAACCAAAAGGCCTCACGTATAATTGGGCAAATATGGTCTAGACGTTTTACAGGACCATGGTACGAATTTAAGTTGGTACCTCACGAAATTAGAAGCGTACTGTTTGATGAATTCAAGGTATTATTTCTTTGACCATTTATTGTTTTTTTATGAGAAATTATGAAGTCACTAATATTATTATAATTTCACATGGATGCATTAAATTTCAACAAGTTCAGATAAAGTTTAGGTTTACGTTTTCATGAGCGAAGATTATAATTTAATTGAACAGTAACAATAAACAAAGCATACAACATAATGACAATAGGACAGTCCTATTAGTTGTGTAGTATTTTCATATTTTTGTGTATTTCCCGAGAGTAACAAGAGCTTTTATGCAGAGACATTTCTCATTCGATGAAACTCATGAACCAACAATTCGAAGAATATGGGAAGCTACAGCAAAAGAAAATTTGAAGAAAAAACTAAACCGTGCACGTGAAGCAGCAAAAATAGCGAATAAGACAACTAGTATAAAGGAATGCAAGGGTTATCCACCCGTTTGGATTCCTCCCGATATATGGAATGAGATGATTGATGTTCGTTGGGCGCAAGAGGAATTTGAGAAAAGAAGAGAAATAATGCGAAAGAATCGCCTTACGTCGAAAGAAGGGACCCACACCCGTCATTGTGCCGGTTCTGTTTCAATAGCCTCGCATAACGAACAAATTGTAAGTCGTATTTTCAAATCATTTTTCGTCTACTAAGCAAATGAATAATATATATATGTGCACACAGTTTTTTGAAAACTATACACGCACTTATAAATACATCATATAAAGATTTGTACCCTATTATTCTTATGTCAAAAGGTATAGAATCTTATATATTCCCATTGTATCATCCCTAATCTGAAAACTAATAGAATTATTAAATGTGAACTCCTAGTAACTGGGTGTCTAAATATAATTGCTCAACAATTTAAAGGTAGATAGTACATAAATTTTTTCCAATAATATTATTAATTACCACAAATTTCTAATATTCATGGAATGCAGAAAGCTGTAACAGGAAAGGAGCCAGCGTTTCATGAGGCATTTCGATATTGGCATGTTTTGAAAGATCCGTCTAACTCCTCAAAAAATACCAAAAAAATATGTAAGAGCAGTAGATATGTGGATAACAAATCTGCAAAGACAATGGTAATTATTTTATTAAGTTTACATAGTCAGCGTGTTTGGAGTTACTGAAGATTTTATTTTTCTTACTCAGGAGAATTACCTTAAGAAAAAGGCTGAGACAGAGGAAGCAATGGATGTTTTCAATCCACAACATTGGGTGGATTCGTCAGGCGGATTGACAAAAGGAAAGATTTATGGAGCACCTCATGTAGATATTAATATTTTACATGGAGGATCTCAGTCTTCTTCAGCCAGTACTAATCAGGGATGTACTTCTGCTTCAGTTTCATCTACCCATCCATTACATTCTCAATTTTCATTGGAAGAAGTTGTTCAAAGGTTTGAGCTATAAATTTTGAATATACAACCAATGCTGAGTTTTTTATATAGCTATCTATTTTAGTTCATATATCATGTTTACACAGGGTATTGGATAGATTAAAGCAGTCTTCTGATATACCGATGCAGTCCACTGTACATGCGTCAACCACTGATCATGTTGTAATGTCCTCGCAACCGACTGTGCCAACGTCACCTTATATATCTGATCAGGCCACCATGCCTGCACAGCCACAACAAATGGGAACCATGCCTGCACAGGCCACCATGCCTGCACAGCCACAACAAATGGGAATTTCACCGTTTAATGGCACATTTCCTAATTTTACAGGTTAGTTTACTTTTATTCCCTGTTTCTTTTATTCATTACTGTTTTAGGTAATTTACATGATGTGTTTCACTCTCACAACAAGAAAATAGGGTCTTTATCTACCAAGTATAAGTGTAGGTAAAACTAGCATAATGGTAGATAATATGTTTTAGCTGCCAATATTGAATTGGTAGACAAGGGTAGGCAAAGCTTAGTAGAGAAAAGTTTTTACCTACATTTATTAATATTGGTAGGTGAAGAATTTGTGGACCCCACTAAATTAGGAATTAAAAGATGAGTCATCAGCTGATGTGTTTGATGATGTGTCATCCTATGTCACTGCTGACATGGTTTTCACTATAGCATACACGTGGCATACATCAATATCGCCACGTGGCAACCTATGGTTGGTCCAAATGTTAAACAATAATTTGTACATGTTATAGAATATAAGAATTTGTTATTTTTGTATGATTATATATATAACATATTTTAAACAATTACAACTGCATAGAACAAATAAATTGAATATTTGTTAAATAAAATAAATGACCCAAATCCTCAATTAAACAAATATTTTATTCAATATATACAGTTGACACATACATAGTTTCACCTATACAACACATTATAGAGTTATATATATATTTACAACACAATACATTTACATACATCACAAATGCGTTCATACATTCAACAGTGGCAATATTTTACATTCGCTCAATTTTTTATTCTAAATCTTGCTCCAGCTAATGTTCAATCATCTTCTATGCCTGTCAATTAAACAAAAACATAGTAAAACTAAAAAAGAAGTAGATTAATATTGCAATAACAAGTGTGTGATTACGGACTTACAGTTTACCAACAACCATATCAATTATTTTAACCAATTAATTTTTTGTTTTAATTTTGAAAATTGATACGCTTTTATTATCATACAGAATAACAGTGCATAGCCCATAAAACAAACATAAGTAAAAAAAAAACCAAAAGTCCATAACAAACTAAAATACAAACAAAAAACAAATTTAAAATGAACTAAAACAAGACCCATGATGTTATCTTATTTCAGTAGCCAGCAAGTGCGCAACCGCTGCACCTCTAACACCTAAGCAAACATCTCCACTTCTTCACCACATATTATCCAAAGATGGTTAGATGGTTTGTTGTCTTCACATCCAATAACTGCCTGTAATTCTCGTTTTGTGTCCTTAAAATTCGTTCCAGTATTTATAACTGTTGAACAATTACTGTCCATGATTAATTCCATCATGCTGAACTGCAAATAACAGAAGGCTCCATGCAGCAGCAAATTTGATGCAAGTAATGCCAATGTTTTCCACTTTAACATGCTGAACTGCCACATAAATTAATATCTCTAATCTGGAGTAGTAGGATCATCCATGATCTATTGTCAAATGACATTGCAGTTGAAAACTGTTAGCATGTCGCATGCTCATATAGCAACCGATCTACTTGTCTTCCATATACTGTGCTGAGCTAACTGGATTTGACCCCCATTCACTGCATATTAACACCACGCTTTAGTTGCATCCACATTATTTTCAGTTACTATAACTGTGCGCTAAAATAATGAAAGCTTGTGAATTATTGAAGTAAAAACCAAATAACATATCTGAAAGGACCTTCCAGATAACAACATGAAACTTGACAGGCTTGTAGATTTACTTCTCGATATACTGCTATCTGATGAAATCAATAATCATCACTATTAAATTGTCGAAAAACCAGAGGAAACATCATATCTTCTTTAATTTCCAGTGTCAAGGGTACAAAGACTCAGCAATCTAAACATTATTCTACATACTAATTCCCAAATTCATAAACTAAACTTGTAATCAACACTAGAATACGCCAAGATGGAGCAGTGCCTAAGAATACAACATGGTATAGATTCAAACCGGTTTTATCAAGAATCACCAATCTGTTTTGCTATGAAGAACATTCCATAGTAACAACAGGGAAACTCAGACTTTAATTAAATTAGTTTGAAAATTAGCAAATCCAAAACGCACTACGTTATGTTTCGCCATAACCCAATAACATCCCAATCTAAGTCTTACCCAGTCACCGCGATTGACCGTCGAAGTAATTTCAATAATTTCGACACAAATAACAACAAATATAGATGAGAAAACGCACTGATTTGTATAACTAGTTTCCAATTTTGAAATAAAAATAAAAAATTGCAAAAACTTGGTTACCTAGGGTTTGTAAATCTGAATGGCGATGAAGCTCGAATTGAAGGGGAGTCGTCCAAATATAGGAGCATGAATTATTGTTAAAGTAACTAATTCAAGCATCCATGATGATCCCATATTATTGGCAAATGAAGGAGCAGAAGTCGCCCAAGTCCCTGCCATTATATCTCTCGCCATTTTTTTTTTCCTTTAATTTGAATCGAATCGTGATTTGAAGAAATAACTCTAGGGCCGGCTATTAAGAATGAGAAACAAAACTATTTTAGGGTTGACATGGACTGGTACAAAAAACCGGTTGGTTTAGTAGTGTGATATGGATTGTTATTCAAATGAACGGGAAGATGTTAAAAATCGTTAATGTGACACGGATTACTATTCAAATGAACGGCGTAGATGTTAAAAAATTAAATAAGACGAGATGAATAATATTTTGATACATCATCTAAATTAGCACTATTCATGATAAAAAGTTAAAACGATAGAGTGAAAGGTAAGTACTAATTACAAAAATATCTCCCATCAGTATATATATGCAAATGTAACAATTTTTACTTGCCTATATTTATTTATAGATAATCATCTTTTTGAATTATTATATTATCAACAATATTTACCTACCAATAAATCTTACTCTTAAATATTGGTAAGTAAAAGCTATCTTTACCTACCCATATATATTGATAGGTAAGATATTTGTAGGTAAAGATCAAATTTCTTGTAGTGTCTCTACGAGCTTTTCCTATTTAATCATTGTGCGCTGCTAGAAGGCATCATAATATGTACTTTCTAACACTATAACGAAGTATTAAACAGTGTAGAATATTAGCCTTCTCAATGAATGGGCCACGTGACAAGTTGATATGGATATTTTAGCCCTGTTTCAATTATAGCTTTTGTTCTCTAAAACTACAATAGAAATTATACCTTAGAGTATAATTTTTTATTATCCATATAGGTGTGAGAAAAAGGTGATTCACACGATGCTAATCAAAATCTAAAATTATAGGTTTGTGCTGTATGGACTACTGGTTAGTTTGAGCCCCTTGGTATATTGTTATTAACATTAAAGTTCATGATATAACCATCAATATTTCAAATCTAAAACATTGCTAATCCTCGGAACTAATGGACCTGACTATCTTATTTATTAACTAATAGTTTTGTACATAACTTTTAACTTGATAGAAATTTAGGTATAACACACACCCATCAAAGTTTACTTCATAGGAATCATTTGTATGGTTACCACTAATTGAACGTTTATCTGTGAACTTTATCAATAATTTTTGCCAACCAAATAATATTATTTGTATATATCAATGGTTTTATTTAAACTTATGTATATATATACATATATGTGTGTATATGTATATATGTATATATATATATGTGTGTGTGTGTGTGTGTGTGTGTGTATATATATATATATATGCAATGCATTACTGATAGTCTGATATTCAAAAGAAGTGCCTTTTTTTGGTGATCTTAGCAGAGAAGCTCTTAAATGAAAGACTTACTGTTCTCAGACTCATAGCAGACAACTTCGACCAAAACCCCCTTAAAAGTTGTAGTTTCTTTCAACTGTATTGGGCTTAACC
Source organism: Allium sativum (assembly GCA_030737875.1). Lineage (NCBI taxonomy): Eukaryota > Viridiplantae > Streptophyta > Magnoliopsida > Asparagales > Amaryllidaceae > Allium > Allium sativum. The sequence goes on along the minus strand of CM060924.1, from coordinate 602,781,734 downwards.
AGTACACAAATGAAAAACCAATACTCGTTTTCGCATCATTCACATATACTAGTCCTGTAGCTTTTACGCCCTTCATAATCAATCATTGCATTAATTGTTCAGTCCCTATTTTTGTCTGAGTAGTAAAATATTCTATTTTAAAGATCATATCCATCATTGGGAGCATAACCTTCATGGAAACAAAATTCTGAACATCATACCTTTTCAAATTTCACTACTTGGTATATATACCAGAAAATTCTAGTTTCAATATTTCTTGTTGTTCTTACAGTAATTTGTATGTATTTTATTTACCAGGTCACGGATCTATGCCATTCGGAGCATATCCATCGCAACAGTCACCTATGCATTCCAGCTCATTCAGGACTATGCAACAAAGCATGCCATTTTTTGAACTAATGCAACAACTACCATATATGCAACAGTTTTCAGGACCTATGCCGCGTCAGTTGCCTCGCAATTTCGAAGAAAACCATCATCATGAGGGTATGGAGTGATTGACTTTTTACTAGTTTGCTTTGTTTTTCTTGAAATAATGTATGAACATATGTTAGTGGACTTGTTTCCTTTGTTTTGTTTGTTTGTAGTAACTTGTACTCTTGTTCTGCAAACCATGTTGGATCCTTTTTTAATGTAATATGTTTGGACATACATCTTTGCTTTCTTGCTACTGTATATATACATGTCTTAATGCCTGTGCACTTCAGGGCTTTATCATTGTATGTTGTTGGATGCTCAGAACTTTTACATAGTAATAAATATATTTTGATATGTATCAAATTGTAGTGTTGGTATGTTGGAATCCTTGATATTCATTTACCATTGTGGATGTTTTATTAGTTTACATTGCAAATTTGAGACTGGCTAAAGACAAAATTTCAGTTTTTAATATTCAGTTTTAAACATATTTAAGACTGCAGTGTCAGTCTTTAGATCTTGAGACTGAGATCTCAGTCTCAATATTTTTTTGCGACTAAAAATTCAAAGACTGAATTTTCAGTTTTTAATCAGTTTTTAATAATAATTTAAAGACTGAACTGATTGATTAAAAACTGAAACTTGCAGTCTTTAATTTAATATTTTTTTGTAGTGATACTTCACTCTATCTATAGACAAATCACAAAACAAAAGATAAACAAAACAAATAAAGAAAATAAAATGGCAATGAAAACGGTGCCAATAATCTGCAGTAACAACGCTGCTGAAGGATTCCAAGAGTTTATAAGCATGGAGCATGGGTCGAGAGTCTATAATGAACTGGAAAAGGATGAGGAACTTGAAATTGATCTGAGCAACCTGGAAGATGAAGAGAGGATGAAGAGAGAGATTGTTGCATGGGCCAAAGCTGTTGCCAATTACTCCCTGTTCTATGCAACCTATTCTCCACGCCAACTCCAAAAATAGTAGACGTTTTCTTTTTTTCCTATGTTCAAAATGATTGTTTGCCGTTAGTTAACGTTGTGATTAGTGATAATTTCGATAAAGAGAGCGATGATGTGCTGTTGCTGAAGGTTATAAAATGCCTAAAGGTTTAAACTCGACGACTGCTGTTTGCAACTGATGAACATGTTAAAAAATCATTAATTTGGTAAGTCAAAGATTTGAGCTTATTTCAGAGTTCTGGAAAATTACTATTAATGATCGAAATGTTCATATGCATATCTTGGATCAGGATCTGAAAATAATAAGAATTTCATTGCTTTGCAGATAAGAATCATGGTATAAGTAGCTGCTACAGTTTTTGCATTCTGATGCAGTGAAAGCCAATTTTTGTTTTTATTTGGATATTTGGATATGAGATGAGAAATGATAAGACCGAAATTCAAACATAAAAAAATATTGCAATCTAAAAATAAAAATTTAAATCAATCACGACACAGATAATGCAAAAATATAATTAAATATTGTTGGAATTCTTGGTACTAAATAAAATATACTTTAAATCAATTCTTTTGACGAACGGATGCATCCATTAGGTGAATACGCGCGAACCTATGATCAACAACAGGGCAAGTTTTTGAACAGCCGCAATAACTGGGTGCGAGCTGTTAAAACAGCAACGAACGAAGGGGTACAGACGCAACTATACGAAGAGGTACGGGCGCGATCGTTCGGAAGAGATGTGAATCAAGCATAAATAAAAAGTAAACCTGATCACTTTCCTCATTCCATTCCAATCTAAATCTTCCTTCTCTCTTCTCTGCTATCGCTACTACTCTTATAACTAAACAATAGAGTGACATACTCATTACAATTTCGTGCAGAATACGTCTGTTGTATCTTGAGAGAATTTTAAAATAAAATTCTTAAGGAAATTGTTACGAAGCCTAAGACATTACCCGGTTTGTTTTATAGTTTATTTGTATATCTATATACATTATTCTATAATATTTTCATTCTTTACATTGTGTTATTTCTTAAAATAGTATAACGTTGTTGTTTGATTACAACATACTTATTGCTATCATTAGCTAATATAGAATTCCAAGTAGTGGAAATCTGATTTAAAAACTTGTGCGACGAGTTTATAATTGATTATTATCTGTTTGGGCATACTAATCATATAACATCTTAATAATTTTTTTGTTTTCTTACTAAAACAGATATGACAACAGTTGAACTTTCAACAATGACTACTACCCATAACAGGCCTGATCCGTTCAAAGGAGAAGGTGATGATTTCATAACATAACAAAATCAAATTTTGTTTTATCTCACCACGTTAGGGCGGGAGAAGTGCATCGAGGAGGATGAACCAAAGCCTAAAGACGAACAAACTAGAGAAAATAGTATACATTTTCTTTTCTTTTTACTAATGTTCAAAATGTTTGTTTGTTGTTGGTTGTGCGATGATCTTGCTTTATACCATGCAACAAATGGGTGCGACCGTTCGGAAGAGATGTGAATCAACTATAAATAAAAAGTAAACCTGATCACTTTCCTCATTCCATTCCAATCTAAATCTTCCTTCTCTCTTCTCTGCTATCGCTACTACTCTTATAAATAAACCACAGAGTGACATACTCATTACAGTTTCGTGCAGAATACGTCTGTTGTATCTTGGGAGAATTTTAAAATAAAATTCTTAAGGAAATTGTTACGATAAGCTTAAGACATTACCCGATTTGATTTATAGTTTATTTATATATCTATATACATTATTCTATAATATTTTCATTCTCTACGTTGTGTTATTTCTTAAAATAGTATAACATTGTTGTTTGATTACAACATACTTATCGCTATCATTAGCTAATATAGAATTCCAAGTAGTGGAAATCTGATTTAAAAACTTGTGCGACTAGTTTATAATTGATTATTATCTTCTTCTTCTTTTTAACCCAAAAAATAATATAGAATAACAAAAGGGAGAATTTAGCCATTCTCCAAAGGCTCACAAAAACGGTTTCCACATAAAGCAGAAACCGTGCACACACAAGCAACAGATACAACCAATCACAAAAAGATCAAAAAACAACATGACCGATCAACGGCCTAGCTCAAGCAAAACGGCAGACTGGCCTCTGGAGTTACTGAAGTCGGACATCACCGAAAGGTCGACGATGGTGGTCGAGGATGGCTCCGCTAAGAGTCCAAGAGACTGTGTTGGGACTCTATAAAACTAGCGCGAGCGGAGATATGCAATGAATGCCTGCTCCAACCCTGAGCTCCAGGTCTACCTGCCCCAAGTAACTCACGAAAGAAGGAGAAATAAACCATCAACCAGGCCAGAACAAGCCATGATCAGAAACCAGAATCCAAGGCCTGCTCCGCAACTCGACTAAAGATGGAGATAATCCAACACCTAGCCTCTCCTGAGCAGCAACCTGAAACCTGCACACTAGCAAACGATATTAGTTTATAGGGGGGGGTGAGTGATGAAGGATGACAGAATCCTAACTCTGTGAAATCTAAGAAAACAAAAGCACAAACTCAACCAATACCCTGTCTGGGAGTGGCTGTAAGCTTTGAGACATCGAAGGCCACAACCAATCTCCTAGAACGGGAGCCAAAAATCCGCTTGAACGGCCTACCCTGGAAAGCTAGGAATACATCGTTCCTAATTTTCCGGATAATGGTCGGAGGGTCCATAACCACATCATCAAAAATAGCCTTGTTACGCGAGCACCAGATGTGCCAGCAGATCAACCAAGGAATCAGGCAGAAGATGCTTGCACGAAGACTCTTTTTTTTTAAAACTAGCCACACTACTATATATGTTCAGATTTATGTTGATGATCTTACTGTTACAGGTAACAACAATGAAGAAATAAGTAAGTTAACTCAATATTTGAACAAAGAATTCTCCATCAAAGATCTAGGAGAAGTCACATATTTCTTGGGAATAGAAGTGCAAATGAAATCCAAAAATGAAATGAATTTGTGTCAAAGAAAATACATCTCTGGGTTGCTAATTAAAACAAATATGATTGAAACAAAAGCTCAACCAACCCAATGGTCTCAAATCAACACTACTCTAAGAACAGGGGAAGCCATGAATAATACTAAACAATATAGGAGTGTTGTAGGTGCATTACAATGTGCAACAATAACACGTCCTGACAATGCATTCAGTGTTAACAAAGTCTCACAATATTTGCAGGAACCTAAGGAGGAACATTGGAGAGCAGTAAAAAGAATCCTCAGATATTTAAAGGGCACAATCAATTATGGCCTCACTTTCAAAGGGGGAAAAGACTTAAACATTACAAGCTACACAGATTCAGACATGGCAACTTACCCAGATGATATAAAATCTATCACTGGGTACTGCATTTTTGTGGGACACAATCCTATCTCCTGGAGTTCAAAGAAACAATCTACAGTTTCAAAGTCAAGTGCTGAAGCCAAATATAGAAGCATAGCTAGTGCTACCGCTGAAATAGTATGGCTACAGTCTATATTGAGATAGCTAAAACTTTTAAATAACCCTAAAGCAACTATCTGGTGTGACAATCAAAGTTCTATCTATATGTCTTCTAACCCAATACAACATGCAAGGACAAAGCATATAAAAATTGACATATATCTTGTAAGGGGACAGGTAAAAGATGGAAAATTGCAAGTTAATTTCATACCATCATACCACCAGAAGGCTGATATCCTCACCTAGGCACTGTCAGCGAAGAATTACACAAGATTGCGAGACAAGCTGAAAATCCAGAGGCCATACACAACTGAATCTCATACCAGCTACCATCTACAGTCAAGGTCATCATCAATCAAGGAATCAAGCTCAATATTCAACCCTCGAAGCCTCAATTTGAACCACTCACGCAACTCTAAGCCCTCGATAGAAGGTCTAGGTCAAATCAGTTCAAATTTGCTTCGAATTGATGCCAAAAGACCCATGATTGACAATTCAGCATCAAAGTTGCTGACTTTATCATCACGAAGCAGATCTCATGTCAAGCCACAACTTCAGCAACATCCTACTACAACTTGCAATAGCAAGAATAGAGAAAGGCACTAGGAGTGTGCTCAAATTTCATGAGTTTATCCAGAGGATTTTTAAAGATAGAGGCAACAATTCACTTGCGAGGGCAAATTTAGGGTTTCGGATAACCCTAGATGTGAAGGGGGCAAATAGAAGAGCAAATGAATTGGCTGCCGTGTTCTCTAATTAGCGATACTTTATACATTATGTAATTGGGTTCTGTGTACATGGAATAAGGCTGTCAATGGATACCTTTCAAATCCGAAATCCATCCACATCCGTATCCTAAAAACGGATAATATCCGATATCCGAAAAAACGGATGCAGATATGGATACATAGATATCCGTATCCGAAAATTATCCATCCAAATTTTTTTAACATTATACTCAAAATTATATGTATTTTAGTACAATAAATGAGATTTACTTATTACTTTACTAAGTCGAAGGTTTATATTATATGCACTAAATGCATATTAGCTACTCAAATCTATTTAATTTTATCATATATGTTTATTTTTAACACTTTTGTGATAAATGAAATTGAAAAACATTTATGTTTAAATAAAAAAAATTCATTCATATTCCTTGATTTATCGATCGTTGGCGGATAGGATAATTATCCGATATTCATCCGTATCCGCGGATATGGATATCCGACATTGAAAATGATTTCGGATACGGATATAGCACTATCCGTATCCGAAAGTATCCGTTGTCAATCCTAACATGGATTGCGCAGCCCATTATCTAAAATAAATTGCCAAACATTATGTTCAAATTACGTTCCTGGCAATGTCTATATAAACAAACGGTTGTAAAGTTCATTATTATCAATACAGAAAATCATTCAGTCTCCTTTTACAATTTCTCTTATTACAAAATATTATTTACCAAATCTTAATTCTCTGCGATGCAGGTTGCTGTTAACTACCAAAAAATCACTCGAGCATTTTGTCGAACAGTACAAGTTCACCAACCTGGGTTCGAGCACCATCAGAAAACTGTTCGGGATCTTACTGGTCGGTCTCGAGTCTCTGCCGTGCTCAGTCGGTCCAAGCTTCCACCTCGTCGGACTCGAGCTCCAGGCGATGGTCGGTCATTCCTTCAAATGCTGTTCAGTCTCCATCCGTCTTGGTCGAGGTCGGTGCTGGAAACTCGTGTTGGTCGGTCTTGTGAAGAGCATCCACCTGGTCGGTCCTGATCCTCCACCTGGTCGGTCTCGAGCACAAGTGATCGGTCACCGATAGCATTCAATCCCAGTCGCTCACAAATGGTCAAGCATCAGAGAACGTCGGGTCGAGCACTGCTCACCTGAGTGGTCGAGCAAGGCAAGCTTTAGTATTCAAGCGAGGGTTGCTCGTACATACTCTGCTCGTTCACATCTTTGGGTAGAAGGATGAGTGGCAATTTGGTGAATATTATTTCCATAATTTGGATCTTGCATAAATAAAGGAGGGCACGTGACTTTCTATTAAAGAAAAGGCGAAAGCTCCAAGTGTTACCTGCTCGGTCCATGCTGATGCGAGAAAAGCTGGTCGTTCACATAGCTTGAAGCTGGTCGGTCCGTGTTTTCCTTCCTGGTCGATCACAGACGTGCCAACCTAGCGCCATCTCATCGCCAACCAAGCGCCAACCATACATCATATATTTACAAGACTGCCACTACCCCTTATCTCCAACTATAAATACCCCCTTTCTCCACACTTAAGGGGGGGATTCGAACACCCCGAAGGGCTGCTAAAATCATTTCTCCAAGGCATTCTCAAGCTTCATCCACGGAAATCCATTCAAGCTCCACTTAAGCAACACAAGTCTCCATTGAATTCTCTCTAGAAACTTGGATCTACTATCAAAATGCTGTGGAATCGAAGAGATCTACCTCTAAAGTGAAGCATTGAAGGCTTTTCATCCATTTCAATCAATACTTGGGGAGATCTAACCGATCCACTAGCTAATTCAAGTGCGATTCACATCAAAGAGGGAGAAATGAGAGATTCATTGTAAATTGAGGGAGATTTGTATGGCATTGTACTTGGAATCATGAAAGTGATAATGGAAAATGTTTGCATAGTGGACGTAGGTCACGTTTGACCGAACCACTCTAAAAATTGTGTGTTCCTCTCTCTTATTGCTTTGTTTTTGCGAATTGCGGTCTCACATTTCTTCATACGTGCTTTTCATAGTGTCTCTCCCCTAATTTGGAAACGTGCTTTCTTAGCACCTTGCCACTGAACGGGCGACGAACTTTTGGAAGTATCGTATTTGGTGTTTGATCATATTTTGATTAAAACATTTGGCGCCCACCGTGGGGCCGCATTCACGCTTCTCCCAAACTCGACAAGGTTAAGAACTTTGCACGTAAGATCTAGGCTTGCTTCAACCATAGATCTCGCAAATCTTAGATCTGGGCCAATCGACGAGCTATCTTCCAAAGTCAAATCCATGTCCGAGATAATGGCTAAGTCCAAGAAAACCGCAAGTAAAACCGTTGGAGAAAACGACAACAACGACGACGTCAACAATGTTGCTAACAACGAAGCTACACCTCTTACTAACCACTTCGAGGTTGGTCAAAATTCCATAACCGGAGCTGGAGTAACAAGGGCCGAGCTAGATGTCGTTGTCGCTAATCTACACCAACGGATGGAAGCTTCCAGTAAAGCCTTGTTGGATGCTAACAAAACTCTTGTGGATGCTAATCAAACTTTGATGGATAAAGTGAGCGCTCTCCTAAACGCTCAAGCCAATCCCGCTCCTCCTCAAAAGGCTCATGTCAACCTTGAGGGAAACACAAGTTCATCAACTTCCGATCATTATTGCAATGATAATATTGAAGGGTTCAACGGAGCCGACATTCATGCTTCCAAGCTGAAAGCCAAAAGCGTTTCCAATCGAGATGCCCGGCGAGTCGCAAGTCCTGAAAGGGGAGCACCTTCCCTTGCTGAAGAAAAAGGACCCATACACTCTAATCGCGATCGAGCATCCGGAAAGGAAATCGAGGTCCGCTCTCCCAAGCGACACTAATCAAAAGGGGACATCGAGGACGTGGTGAAGCGGATGATGAAAGACGGCCTAACCCGCAAAGATAGCGAAAGGGAATGGGATTTTTCTCCAAGCAGAAACCTATTCACCAGGAGAATTCGCAAAGCTGAGCTTCCGAAGAAGTTCGCACATCCCACCTTGCCTCCATACGATGGGACTGCTGATCCAAATCACTTCCTATACAGATATGAGTGGCACATGAATGTGGCTAAAGCGACAGATGAGATTAAGTGCTTATGCTTCCCGCTCAATCTAGAAAGCGTCGCATCGCTATGGTTTATAAGGTTCCCGCCCAAATCCATCGATCGCTTTGATGATTTGACTCATAAGTTCAAAGAGCATTTCAGGTTGCAGGCCACAAAAGCTAAGGATGTCATCTCCCTCACATCAACGAAGCAGAATCCTGGAGAGTCAGTTGAAGCTTTCCTCAAGAGGTTCAATACCGATTTAACTGAAGTAGGGAATCCTGACCCCCGCATGATCTTAGCATCTCTAATCGGCGCTATAGACAAGAATAGCGAATTCGGTCGATGGATCAAAATGAAGGAGCCGAACACGCTGGAAAAGTTCCAGAAGAAAGCCGAGGAGTATATGAGAGTGGGAGATCATCCTGTGCTTCATCAGACTGTTGATCCTCCCAAAAGCGCCGACATTCAGCTTAATCAGCACGATATCCAGGGGCAGAAACGAGCCAATGATGGGAAAAACAGCAAGGCAAACAAGAAGTTTCGCTTCTACAACCCATCAGAACTCACTCCTCTGAATGATACCATAGAAAACATTTTCCTTGCCACCAAGGATACCGAGCACTATCCGGAGCCACCAAAGTTCAAGGTTACACAGAAAACTCTGGACTCTGGAAAGTACTGTCGACTCCACAAGCTGCCGGGTCATGATACAAATGAATGCAGAATTCTCCAAAGCATAATTGAGGAAATGATTCAGAATGGCAAACTACAACAGTACATCAAGAATCTACAATCCTCAAACGCCGCTCAGACTCCTCAGGGGCAAGGCTCTCTCTTGGTTCAACCCAATAACAGGCCAATCATCAACTGAGGGCTGATGGGAATCTCATTTCAACAACTCGAAATAAGCGATCATCATCGCCTTTCCTTACTTACTGCTTTGTTACTTGCTTTACTTTACATCTTGCTTTCTGTTACATTCAGAACTTCTTGTAAATAACTTGTAATATTGCATAAGGATTGTACTGAACAATATCTCTATGGATAAAGTCCTGCATACTTGTGTGAATCTCTTACTTACAAGATCTTCGTTAATTCAAGACTTGCTAAAAGACGATTCTCTATTACAGGTTATAGGACAAATGCTCGCTTCCTCGAAACCCGATGCACTATGGCGAACTCCACAACACTTATTCAAGCATGGGATGCACAAAGTGTCAACACATCTAAGTGCGATCATAAAAACACCATCTTGAAGGGTGGTTAGAAGGGATGGCCAAAGATGAGATGGTGGAGAGGTCAACAAGCATATCTAAAATCAACGCCGCAGGTTGTAAGTTCCAAGGGGCAACTTGCGCTCAATCATGAACACTTGCCATGATCAAGTGCTTCCAGTACAAGGCCAGTGTTCGCTCCACGGAATGACGCAAACCCCGCAAATCCCAAAAGAGCACGACTTCTCAATCCGGTTGCAATTGTTTATCACAACTAAGCACATCCAACACGACTGTTAAAGTCTACCTCATGGGTTCCAAGCTTCACAAAAAAGGGCAGATCCCTGACAGCATGATTAAGTCCCTGTCTCCTGATGTGGTGCAATTCACAAGCATGGATCACCCGATACATCAAGAGGGCTCACCAGGTCGAGGACCCATAGCGGAACAGCCGACTTCATAAGTCGCAGCTTCCTTAGCGAGGTCCCGCAAGCGTTGACCACACGATACATCGAGGTGACTCACTAAGTTGAACAACCCATGAAGGAACAAGCAACTACTTATGGCCCAGATTCCTAAATCGAGATCGTTTGCCATGCCAAAGCATCCAGTAAAGGAACTGGCGTCTGTCCCACGGATTCAAATGAAAGACCTCCCCATGCGGGGGCATAAAAAAGTCTAGCCTCTCTTCGTGAGAGCAACGGCGAAAGACCTCCCCATGCGGGGGCATAAAAAAGTCTAGCCTCTCTTCGTGAGAGCAACGGTGAAGACCTCCCCATGCGGGGGCATAAAAAAGTCTAGCCTCTCTTCGTGAGAGCAACGGCGAAAGACCTCCCCATGCGGGGGCATAAAAAAAGTCTAGCCCCTCTTCGTGAGAGCAACGGCGAAAGACCTCCCCATGCGGGGGCACAAAAAAAGTCTAGCTCCTCTTCGTGAGAGCAACGACAAAAGACCTCCCCATGCGGGGGCATAAAAAAGTCTAGCCCCTCTTCGTGAGAGCAACGGCGAAAGACCTCCCCATGCGGGGGCATAAAAAAGTCTAGCCCCTCTTCGTGAGAGCAACGACGAAAGTCCTCCCCATGTGGGGGCATCAAATCCCAAGTCCTCCTCTAGCGGGGGCATCCAACATAAAGTTCCCCCCCATGCGGGGGCATCAAATCCCAAGTCCTCCCCTAGCGGGGGCATCCAACATAAAGTCCTCCCTTAGCGGGGGCATCAAACCCAAAGTCCTCCCCTAGCGGGAGCACCGTACATAAGACCTTTTCAAGCAAAGGCAGAAAGATACAATGACTTCTCCAAGTAGAAGTCCCCAAATTAATTGATCAAATTCAAAATTCTGATCCATCCAACGGCCACAAACGCCTTGGCATCAGAAGCACAAAGCAAAGTATTGATCCGATCAGGTACATGTTTCATAAAACATAAACCGTCATATGAGATCACGTAATTCATTGCAAAGGTGTAACTTGAAATCTGCAATTCAGAACTCAAGCGCCATTGTGAATTCAAACTCGAATACCATGTCTATGCAAACAGCGTTTGACAAATCATAACTGTTAAATAAAGCAGTTCTGCATAGATATGACATTCAATTTATTATACATCATTCATTAATGATTAACTAACCTGTTATTGAGGTGGACGATCAATAACAACGTATAAGTCCAAACTCGTGCAAGTTCTTGTCTTCATTACAGAACTGGTGTTACGAAGCACAAAGTCCAGTCAAAAAGTTCAAACTTGGATCGTCTGGAATCAGCGAGTCAAAGCAAGATTTGCCATAGCAAACAAAATGCTACGACTGAATCTCAATTCAAAACATGTTCGTTTCGAAGCCCGCATTTCTCGCAAGCGAAAAATACAAGCTTCGAGGGGCAAATGTTAACTACCAAAAAATCACTCGAGCATTTTGTCGAACAGTACAAGTTCACCAACCTGGGTTCGAGCACCATCAGAAAACTGTTCGGGATCTTACTGGTCGGTCTCGAGTCTCTGCCGTGCTCAGTCGGTCCAAGCTTCCACCTCGTCGGACTCGAGCTCCAGGCGATGGTCGGTCATTCCTTCAAATGCTGTTCAGTCTCCATCCGTCTTGGTCGAGGTCGGTGCTGGAAACTCGTGTTGGTCGGTCTTGTGAAGAGCATCCACCTGGTCGGTCCTGATCCTCCACCTGGTCGGTCTCGAGCACAAGTGATCGGTCACCGATAGCATTCAATCCCAGTCTCTCACAAATGGTCAAGCATCAGAGAACGTCGGGTCGAGCACTGCTCACCTGAGTGGTCGAGCAAGGCAAGCTTTAGTATTCAAGCGAGGGTTGCTCGTACATACTCTGCTCGTTCACATCTTTGGGTAGAAGGATGAGTGGCAATCTGGTGAATATTATTTCCATAATTTGGATCTTGCATAAATAAAGGAGGGCACGTGACTTTCTATTAAAGAAAAGGCGAAAGCTCCAAGTGTTACCTGCTCGGTCCATGCTGATGCGAGAAAAGCTGGTCGTTCACATAGCTTGAAGCTGGTCGGTCCGCGTTTTCCTTCCTGGTCGATCACATACGTGCCAACCTAGCGCCAGCTCATCGCCAACCAAGCGCCAACCATACATCATATATTTACAAGACTGCCACTACCCCTTATCTCCAACTATAAATACCCCCTTTCTCCACACTTAAGGGGGGATTCGAACACCCCGAAGGGCTGCTAAAATCATTTCTCCAAGGCATTCTCAAGCTTCATCCATGGAAATCCATTCAAGCTCCACTTAAGCAACACAAGTCTCCATTGAATTCTCTCTAGAAACTTGAATCTACTATCAAAATGCTATGGAATCGAAGAGATCTACCTCTAAAGTGAAGCATTGAAGGCTTTTCATCCATTTCAATCAATACTTGGGGAGATCTAACCGATCCACTAGCTAATTCAAGTGCGATTCACATCAAAGAGGGAGAAATGAGAGATTCATTGTAAATTGAGGGAGATTTGTATGGCATTGTACTTGGAATCATGAAAGTGATAATGGAAAATGTTTGCATAGTGGACGTAGGTCACGTTTGACCGAACCACTCTAAAAATTGTGTGTTCCTCTCTCTTATTGCTTTGTTTTTGCGAATTGCGGTCTCACATTTCTTCATACTTGCTTTTCATAGTGTCTCTCCCCTAATTTGGAAACGTGCTTTCTTAGCACCTTGCCACTGAACGGGCGACACACTTTTGGAAGTATCGTATTTGGTGTTTGATCATATTTTGATTAAAACAGTTGCCATAAAATTAGATTGCAGTCCAACGCATTCATGCACTGGAATAAGACCGAGTATTCGGTGTTTTAGGTCATACGTTAAATAGGGGTCCATTGTCCTGTTAAGTTGTTAGCGCTGGTGTGCCAAAATCTTTTTGACATATATAGAAGATGCTTTCTGACCCTCATAATCTTTTGCTGTTGAACTAAACCCATGTCATCCGAAAACTAGCTCTAATTATCTTTCTAATTCAAGAGCTACAAACTGAGGACCAAAACCATGTAATTGGGAGATTTAAAAATAAGAGAACACCAAACAATAGCAATGCATTTGTATGATATATAAACTACGTACATGCATTAAGTTTATTGCTGTTTGTCATTTTCATATTCGGTCTGATTCCCAGGCTGTACTATTTCTGACATGCAACATTGAAGCTCATATTGCTATTTTGGTTGTCATTGCACATCCATGCTTTATGACTATACAACGGAATCATTGGTTGAGAAGTCGGTTACTGTTTTACTACATTACATGGGTAGTTCCAATTTTATTTTGAGCATTTTTATTAATACATCAGAAATTCTCAAGTGTGACGATAGAAAACATATTTCTGTATACATCATTGGTTTTTTGGTTTTTTTTTTATAGTCCTTTGTAGAATTTAAAAATGATACAAACCCCATCAAATCAAGTGCATAATTGTGACAAAGCTTGTCGAACTTCATCCACATCCCCTTTTATCTAAACCTGATGTGTCAATAACAATACTCTTTATTTTTGTTGTATGAATGCGGCTCTCGATTAATGAATCAACTTGAGAAAGGTTCTCTCGTCTGTGTATGATTTAAATAATATGGAACTACTGTTGTTTATCATATGATATTTGCGTTTTTCCTAAGGGTGCGTTCTTAACGAACGTGAGCGTGCCATTTGAGCATGCCATTTGAGCGTGGTACTGTAGCGAAGGGGAATTGTGTTTTTAGCGACGAACGGGATATTTGAGCGTGGTATTTAATTGTTAAATTAATGGTTTTGATTTAATGAAATTCTAATTGCATCAAACTATAACGACAACATATTTCATAACACGACCACGTTTTTCATAAAACATAAAGAACACAACGGTACTGGAATTAAAACAAATACATGAAAATCTACAATAAACGACGATGAGGTAATAAGTTCAACTCCGATGAAATAAAGGCACATAAGCCCTCATCGCTAAGCTCCTGAGCAATATCAACATTCCGCTCATCGTTGCGAAAAACCGTCAGAATCTCCCAAAGATCCACACGCGTCCCCGATCTCCGAACAAGCTCCAAACAACGAGCAGCAAGCTGTCTCGTATGGTCGGTCACCCACGAGCTGGCACGCTCTGCCTGTCTGCGCCTAGAGGGCTGACCAGACGGTGGATCGCCCAAAGCCATCCAACCAGTATAGAAACTCACGTCCCCGGGGGAGAAAGAACCAGCTGTTGCAGGCGCTGGTGCTGGTGCAGTAGGAGGCGCAACCTGAGGAATCAGATACGCACAAGTATCTTTGCGCAAACAACCCTCGAAAATAATGTCTTGGTCTCGGAACTTCACCGGCGAGTGCTTCCTGAATTTTCTGAATGGTCTGCCACCGCCGGTACTCCAAAAATCATCAGGACCGTCCAGATAATCGAAATATGCATTCCATACACCGCCAGGTGTTCGTAGCAGAGTGTCCCATTCGCGAAAAGTGCGCTTCATGTTGTCCCATTTATTTTTAACCTGGTTTTCTGTGAACTCCAGTCCAAAAGGGTCGTTCATTATTGCTGCGACTGTTGCGTAGAACCCACTTACGCTTGTATCGCGAGCGGCTATGAACTCAACGCAAATATCTATGAAAGTGGACTCTCGGTCGTCTGTCTAATTCGCAAATGGCTGTGAGGTAGCAGCGGTGGAAGAGGAAGCCATCTGCGTAACCAAAAAAAAATTCCAGAAAAATCTGAAAAAAATATATGTGGTAGAAAATTGAAAAACAAAGACAACGATATTAAAAATTACCGTTTTTGCCACTTGAAATTGCTCCAAAAAATCGAAAATTGGAGGTTAGGTGGAGTGTAATCGGGTTTCGATGAGAGAAAATGAGGGGGGGGGGGGCTCGGTTAAATAGAGCCTGAAAGGGTACGTTGAAAAATTAACCGCGCGTCGGACGCCAACGTTAGTTTTCCAACGTTCGAGAATCGTGGAATCTGGAAGGGGTAAAAGGTGCTTGCGTCCGACGCGTCGGACGCGTCAAACGCGAAAAAAAAAATGAGCGTGCTAAATTTTCACTGCGAACGCACCCTAAGGGTGCGTTCTTAACGAACGTGAGCGTGCCATTTGAGCGTGGTACTGTAGCGAAGGGGAATTGTGTTTTTAGCGACGAACGGGGTATTTGAGCGTGGTATTTAATTGTTAAATTAATGGTTTTGATTTAATTAAATTCTAATTGCATCAAACTATAACGACAACATATTTCATAACACGACCACGTTTTTCATAAAATATAAAGAACACAACGGTACTGGAATTAAAACAAATACATAAAAATCTACAATAAACGACGATGAGGTAATAAGTTCAACTCCGATGAAATAAAGGCACATAAGCCTTCATCGCTAAGCTCCTGAGCAATATCAACATTCCGCTCATCGTTGCGAAAAACCGTCAGAATCTCCCAAAGATCCACACGCGTCCCCGATCTCCGAACAAGCTCCAAACAACGAGCAGCAAGCTGTCTCGTATGGTCGGTCACCCACGAGCTGACACGCTCTGCCTGTCTGCGCCTAGAGGGCTGACCAGACGGTGGATCGCCCGAAGCCATCCAACCAGTATAGAAACTCGCATCCCCGGGGGAGAAAGAACCAGCTGTTGCAGGCGCTGGTGGAGGTGCTGGTGCAGTAGGAGGCGCAACCTGAGGAATCAGATACGCACAAGTATCTTTGCGCAAGCAACCCTCGAGCATAATGTCTTGGTCTCGGAACTTCACCGGCGAGTGCTTCCAGAATTTTCTGAATGGTCTGCCACCGCCGGTACTCCAAAAATCATCAGGACCGTCCAGATAATCGAAATCTGCATTCCATACACCGCCAGGTGTTCGTAGCAGAGTGTCCCATTCGCGAAAAGTGCGCTTCATGTTGTCCCATTTATTTTTAATCTGGTTTTCTGTGAACTCCAGTCCAAAACGGTCGTTCATTGTTGCTGCGACTGTTGCGTAGAACCCACTTACGCTTGTATCGCGAGCGGCTATGAACTCAACGCAAATATCTATGAAAGCGGACTCCCGGTCGTCTGTCCAATTCGCAAATGGCTGCAAGGTAGCAGTGGTGGAAGAGGAAGCCATCTGCGTAACCAAAAAAAAAAAAAAAAATCCAGAAAAATCCGCAAAAAATATATGTGGTAGAAAATTGAAAAACAAAAACAACGATATTAAAAATTACCCTTTTTGCCGCTTGAAATTGCTCCAAAAAATCGAAAATCGGAGGTTAGGAGGAGTGTAATCGGGTTTAGATGAGAGAAAATTGGGTGGTGGGGGGGGGGGGGGGGCTCGGTTTAACAGAGCTTGAAAGGGCACGTTGGAAAACTAATCGTTGGCGTCGGACGCCAACGATTAGTTTTCCAACGTTCGAGAATCGTGGAACCTGGAGGGGTAAAAAGTGCTTGCGTTCGATGCGTCAAACACAAAAAAAAAATGAACGTGCCAAATTTTCACTGCGAACGCACCCTAAAGCAATATTGCATCCACACATTTTAGGTTTGAACTCCATACATTTTTGTACCATTGCAGTAGATTGACCACGTCTTTATTCTCATTGTATTGACAATGCTATGATAATTTACTAAACGATATCACCTGCTTTCAAATTATGTCCCCTTGCCTAAAATACATGACTTCGTTTTGGAACTGCAATATAATTCCCAATTTATTGGTACCACCACTTGTCGGTATGCGAAGCACAAGTCTCGATCTAGTATTAGGTTAATTTTAGACAAAAATCCATATTCTATAGAAGTTTAGTTGTATATCAAACAAATACATTGAATTTGATCCTATTCTCTGTAGGAACCATGTAAATCTTTTTGTATTTTTCAAATCTATTCTACAATGAAAATCTATTTCTGGAGGTCACAGATCCTATGATATCATGCCATCAACCACTCCAGCAGGGAAGATGGCCAATGTGTTATAATTGATGAAAAGTAATGAAATAAAGAAGGTTTCCTATAATTATAACATGATAATATCGGTTTTCCTCTACCGTTGTACGGTTATACTAGGATTTTATACGTCATTGGTACATTTCTAGCAACATGGCGATCTCATGGACAAACAACCCATGTCTTCAAATCCATTTGGAACCTGCTAATAAGCTTTCAAGATGGGGCAAAATTTACAAAGTTTCCTAAAACGAATGGGACACAAAAGGAAGGACATTTATGCTTTTTGTTTCACAAGACGAGCATAATCAATACAAAAATTGAGTTATCATTCAGATCCCTTTCCATGCAGACACGATTCCCCAACAATGAAATAAAATAAAATAAAAATTGTTAAAGAAATGTGGAGCACATGTAACATGCGTACTTGGTATCATCCACAGTCCCAATCCCAATCAGTAAACGTTCCACTCCATCCCCACTATTCATTGTTATATATACACTTCACTCCATCTAAGACAAATTACACAAACAAAAGATAAACAAAACAAACAAAGAAAAATAAAATGGCAATGAAAACGGTGCCAAGAATCTGCTGTAACAACGCTGCTGAAGGATCCAAAGAGCTTATACTTATAAGCATGGAGCATGAATCCAGAGTTTGTGAACTGGAAAAGGATGAGATTGAAATTGATGTGAGCAACATGAAAGATGAAGAGAGGATGAAGAGGGAGATTGTTGCATGGGCCAAAGCTGTTGCCAATTACTCCCTGTTCCATGCAACCTGTTCTCCACGCCAACTCAGAAAATAGTAGACGCTTTCTTCCTTTCTATGTTCAATATGATTGTTTGCCATTAGTTAACGTTGTGATTAGTGATAATTTCGATAAAGAGAGCGACGATGTGCTGTTGCTGAAGGTTATAAAATGCCTAAAGGTTCAAATTCCACGACTGCTGTTTGCGACTGATGAACATGTTAAAGATTCGAGCTTATTTCAGAGTTCTGAAAAATTACTATTAATGAACGAAATGTAAATACGCATCTCTTTGATCAGAATCTGAGTATAGTAGGAATTTCATTGCTATGCAGATAAGAATCAAGGTATAAGTTGCTGCTACAATTTTTCCATGCTGCTGCCTTGAACTTACAGCCAATTTTTGTTTTTACTTGGATATGTGGATATGAGAGATGAGAAATGAATAATGATAAGGCCGAAATTCAAACATAAAAAAATATTGCAACTAAAAAATAAAAATTTAAATCAATCATGACATATAATGAAAAAATATAGTTAAATATTGTTGGAATTCTTGGTATTGAATGAAGTATAGTACATCACCAAAATAAAAAACTTAGCCATGAATATAAGTCACTTACTCTTGAGGAAGCTTGGGCCTTAAGGCATCTAAATGTTTACTTCATTGTGAGGAGGAAAGTCATGCATCGCCATCACGCGCATGCGCCGCCGTCCGTCCAACCGCGACGGTTTTAGGCTTCGAGATGAATTGGGCTGGGCTTGGATTCAAACAAAAAAAGTGGGCGTCGTGCGAGTCGATTTAAACAAACGTGACTTTTTGGATTGCAAGCGGAGTTGTTTTTTTTTTTTTTTTTTTTTTTTTTTTTTTTTTTTGGCTAACGGATGCGTCCGTTAGGTAAACATGCGCGAACCAATTATCAGCAACAAACGAGAATTTTTGAACAGCCGCGATAAATGGGTGCAACCTATTTAACAGCAGCGGGCGAAGGGATACATACGCGACTGTACGAAGAGGTACGGGCGCGACCATTCGAAAGAGATGTGGATCAACTATATAAAGAGAAAACCTGATCACTTTCATCATTCCATTCCAATCTGAATCTTCCTTTTATCTTCTCTGTTATCACTGCTACTCTTATACATAAATCACTAAATGACATACTCATTACAATCTCGTGCAGAATACGTCTATTGTATTTTGGGAGAATTTTAAAATAAAATTCTTAAAGAAATTGTTACGATAAGCCTCAGACATTATCCGGTTAGAATTTTAGTTGATTTGTATATCTATATACATTATTCTATAATATTTACATTCTCTACGTTGCGCTATTTCTTAAAATAGTATAACATTGTTGTGGTAAATTGATTACAACATCTTATTGCTATCATTAGCTAATATAGAATTGCATAGTAGTGGAAATCTAATTTATAAACATGTGAGACGAGTTTATAATTGATTATTATCTGTTTGGGTATACTAGTCGTATAATATCTTAATAATTTTATTGTTTCCTTGCTAAAACAGAGATGGCAACAGTTGAACTATCAACAAAGGCTACTACCCACAACAGGCCTGATCCGTTTAAACGAGATTATGATAATTTCATAACATGGCAAAATCAAATGCTGTTTTATCTCACCACACTAGAGCTGCAGAAGCGCATCGAGTACGTATGATGAACCAAAGCCTAAAGATGGACAAACTAGAGAAAAATACGCAGCTGTTTTTTATCTAAATTGACTCATGGTAGGATCAAGATTTCTTATGCCGAAACTGCATTCTGAATTGTCTGGATAAATTACTATATAAAGTATTCCAGCCGCACCAGACAGCAAAACATTTATTGACTGCACTTGCATATAAATACAAAACGCAGAATGTTGGTTTGAAGAAGTTCATCGTAGAAAAGTTTATGGATTACACAATGGTGGACTCCAAATCCGTAACTAGTCAAGTGCAGGAACTCCAACTCATAATTCATGAACTTGAAGTAGAACGACATCAAGTTGGAGAATCGTTCCTTGTTAGAACAATAATAAGAAAATTACCACCAACCTGGAAGGATTACCGTAACTATGTGAAACATAAGAAAACGGAGATTTCCTTAGAAGATCTTATTGTTTGATTAAAAATTGAGGCAGATAATCGCGGAGTGACTAAATAAAACGAAGAGGTTTCTGTTGAAGAAGAATCAAAGAAAAAAGCGCATTTCAACAAAAACAAGAAGAAGAAATTCCAACAGAAAAGAAAAGCGCCAGAAAACAAATCCAAAGACAACAAACAAACCATGAAGTTTAATGGTGAGGGTTGGGTTTAGGACGCACCACTAGAGATTGCAGGCACAAGAAGCAAAGCAACTCAGAGGAAAATATAGTGGACAACATGGAAGTGACGAGTCCAATTTTTCAGCTATTATATCTAAATGCAATTTGGTTCTGAATCCTAACCAATGGTGGGTAGACACAGGCGCTACTCATCATTTTTGCTCTGGCGAATCCATGTTTTCTACATACCAGAAACCCAATCAAGAACAAAAACTCTACATGGGTAATTCTGCAGCTTCCATGAAGGTAATGGCAAAGTAATTCTCAAGTTACTTCTGGAAAAATTGTCAAATTGAATGACGTGCTCCACATTCAGATATCCGCAAGAATCTCATCTCTTGTGCACTGCTATCAAAGAAAGGATTCAAGATGGTTTTCGAGTCAGACAAGATGGTTCTGTCCAAAGATGGAATGTATATAGGAAGGGGATATTTATATGATGGTCTATTTGAGGCAAATGTAGCCATAGTCGACAATAAACCTATGTATTATGATTGTGCTATTATTACAATTGAAGTTTCTTATCTGCTTGAGCACGAAATTTAACTATGGCATGATAAATTATGACACGTAAATTTTCGAAAAATGAAAAGGTTGGCAAACTTGGGATTAATTCCTAAATTCCAAGAAGATAAAAACTACAAATGCGAGACATATGTAGAAGCCAGCATGGTCAAGAAACCATTTCATACTGTTCAAAATAGTACTGAACTACTAGGTTTGGCTCATATGATTTTAAATCATTCATACAAGAGGTGGGAAAATGTATTTTATTGCTTTTATTGATGATTATACGCGATATTGCTATGTATATCTTTTTAACATTAAAGACGAAATAATTACATCATTTATAAAATACAAGGCTGAGGTAGAAAAATAGTTAAATAAAAGATCAAGATAATGAGATCTAATCGAGGTGAAGAATATGAATTACCCTTTGAACAATTCTGTGCAGATAATGGAATAATTCATCAAATAACAGCCCCATATTCACCACACAAAAAATGGTATTGCCATGAGAAAGAATAGAAAATTAAAAGATATGATTAATGCGATCATATTGACCTTTGGCTTACCGACGGACTAGTGGGGGGAAGCCTTAAATATGTCTAACCACATTTTAAACAAGGTTCCTCACAATAAAAAAAGGAGCAATTCCATATGAATTATGGAAAGGACATAAACCATTCACTGTTATGTATACACTTCACTGAAATATGGACAAATCACATAACAAAAGATAAACAAAACAAATCAAGAAAATAAAATGGCAATGAAAACGGTGCCAAGTATCTGTAGCAACTACGCTGAAGGATCCAAAGAGCTTATACTTATAAGCGTGGAGCATGAATCTAGAGTTTTTGAACTGAAAAAGGATGAGGAACTTGAAATTGATGTGAGCAACGTGAAAGATGAAGATCGGATGAAGAGAGAGATTGTTGCATTGGCCAAAGTTGTTGACAATTCCTCCTTGTTCTATGCAACTTATTCTCCATGCCAACTCAGAAAATAGTAGACGCTTTTTTTTTCTCTGTTCAAAATGATTGTTTGCCGTTAGTTAACATTGTGATTAGTGATAATTTCGATAAAGACAGTGATGATGTGCTGTTGCTATAGGATATAAAATGCCTAAAGGTTCAAAACTTCAAATTCGACTGCTGTTTGCTACTGATGAACATGTTAAAAAACCATTCATTTAGTAGGTCAAAGATTCAAGCTTATTTCAGAGTTCTGGAAAATTACTATTAATGAACGAAATGTAAATATGCATCTCTTTGATCAGGATTGGAAAATAGTAGGAATTTCATTACTTTGCAGATAAGAATCATGGTATAAGTTGCTACTACAAAATTCCCATGCTGCTACCTGAACTTACAGCCAATTTTTGTTTTTATTTGGATATGAGAGATGAGAAATGATAAGGCTGAAATTCAAACATAAAAAATATTACAACTTGAAAATAAAAATTTAAATCAGCCATGACATATAATGAAAAAATATAATTAAATATTGTTGGAATTCTTGGTATTGAATGAAGTATACTTTGTCCATGGTCCTACATCACCAAAATAAAAAAACTTAGCCCTGAATACAAGTCACTTACTCATGAGGAAGTTAGGGCCTTAAGGCATTTAAATGATTACTTCATTGTGAGGAGGAAAGTCATGCTTCACCATCACGCGCATGCGCCGTTGTCCGTCCAACCGGGATGGTTTCAGGCTTCGAGATGAATTGGGCTGGGCTTGGATTCAAACAAAAAAAGTGGACGTCATTCGGGTCGATTTAAAAGACATGACTTTTTGGATTGCAAGCGCAGTTTTTTTTTTTGGCAAACGAATGCGTCCATTATGTAAACAGGCGCGAACCTCGGGAGCAAACGTGAATCTTTGAATAGCCGCGATAAATGGGTGCAACCTGTTATAACAGCAGTGAATGAAGGGATACAGACGCGACTGTACGAAGAGGTACAGGCGTGACCGTTCGAAAGAGATGTGGATCAACTATAAATAAAGAGGTAACCTAGTCACTTTCCTCATTCCATTCCAATCTGAATCTTCCTTCTATCTTCTCTATTATCACAGCTACTCTTATGCATAAATCACAAATTGACATACTCATTACAATCTCGTGCAGAATACGTCTGTGGTATCTTGGGAGAATTTTAAAATAAAATTCTTAAGGAAATTATTACGACAAGCCTTAGACATTATCCGGTTAGAATTTTGGTTGATTTGTATATCTATATACATTATTCTAAAATATTTCTATTCTCTACGTTGCGCTATTTCTTAAAATAGTATAACGTTGTTGTTGTAAATTGATTACAACATCTTGTTGCTATCATTAGCTAATATAGAATTGCATAGTAGTGGAAATCTGATTTATAAACATGTGCGACGAGTTTATAATTGATTATTATCTATTTGGGTATACTAGTCGTATAATATCTTAATAAATTTTTTGTTTCCTTACTAAAAAAGAGATGACAACAGTTGAACTATCAACAAAGGCTACTACCCACAACAGGCTTATTCCGTTTAAAAGAGATTATGATAATTTCATAACATGGCAAAATCAAATGTTGTTTTATCTCACCACGCTAAAGCTGCAGAAGTGCATCGAGTATGATGAACCAAAGCCTAAAGACGGACAAACTAGAGAAAAAGACGCAGTTGTTTTTATCCATATTGACTCATGGTAGCATCAAGATTTCACATGCCAAAACTACATTCTGAATTGTCCAGATAAATTACTATATAAAGTATTCTAGCCGCACCAAACAACAAAATATTTATGGACTGCACTTGCATATAAATACAAAACGCAGAATGCCGGTTTGAAGAAGTTCATTGTAGACAAGTTTATGGATTACAAAATGGTGGACTCCAAATCCGTAACTAGTCAAGTGCAGGAACTCCAACTCATACATGAACTTGAAGTAGAAGGGCTTCAAGTTGGAGAATCTTTCCTTGTTGGAGCAATAACAAGAAAATTACCACCAACTTGGAAGGACTACCTCAACTATGTTAAACATAAGAAAAATGAGATTTCCTTAGAAGATCTTATTGTTTGATTGAAAATTGAGGCAGACAATCACGGAGTGACTAAATAAAACGAAGAGGCTTCTGTTGAAGAAGCATCAAAGAAAAAAGGGCATTTCAACAAAAACAAGAAGAAGAAACTCCCACAGAAAAGAAAAGCACCTGAAAACAAATCTGAAGACAACAAACAAACTAAGAAGTTTAATTGTGAGGATTGGGTTTGTGGAAAAGTAGGACACACCACTAGAGATTGCAGGCACAAGAAGCAAAACAACTCAAAGGAAAATATAGTGGACAACATGGAAGTGACGCGTCCAACTTTTCAGCTATTATACCTAAATGCAATTTGGTTCAGAATCCTAACCAATGGTGGGTGGATACAGGTGCTACTCATCATAATTGCTCTGGAAAATCCATGTTTTCTACATGCCAGAAATTTGATCAAGAACAAAAACTCTACATGGGTAATTCTGCAGCTTCCACGAGGGCAGTTGTAACACCCCACACCCGCTACGGTCACTCACTAAGGGAATGCCATAACATCGGTGGGGTATTTTAAGTGGATATAGAACAGAAAAATTACAACAAGACAGATATAAGTAATACTTGAGAATATAAAACATCATTTCATTGCAGCGGAAAGTAAAACATGTTTGGTTACACCAAAACCATAAACAAGAGTCAAGTACATAATATCCATCCTGATAAAACAAAAGTACATAATCCCACTACATAACTTAATAGCCATAATAGAAAAGATAAACTGAGCTTTACATCCACGGTCCAAGCTCCAAAAGATAGATAAAGCAGTCTGATCGAAGCCCACTAGTGCTAGGCCCACTCTGATAACCTGAGGGTTGGGAAAAAGATAAAAACAACGGGGTCAGACATAAGTCTGAGCGAGTCCTATAACTTTAACAATACAATCATTAAAGTAACCAGAGTAAGACATAAGCTTGATATACGGTAACGACTGGGGATAAATGGCTACACTAAGCAGCCAACTAGACTTAGGATGAACTAAGATAACCGTAAAGACGCATTTACCCACCCAAGGATAATTACTACACTGCACCACCCCAGATCTACCCACCGGAGGGTAATTCCTACACTGCACCACACCAGTTTTACCCACCCAAGGGTAATTCCTACTTAAAGGTTGATCCCACTAAGTGTACATAGTAATTTTTAATAGTAGTTTCGTGTACCCCTAGCTGACTACATAGGTGCCGTCTGCCCCTATCTCCACTAGGTGTACCCACTACTCCCCAAGCGATCGGCTCCCTAACGTAGATACCCGTGCTGGCCCCACAGTGGGGTGTATCATCCCCCAAAGTGGCAACCTGATAATATCAACGGTGCACGGCTTATACCTACACGATGCAACAACGTCTTACTTACCAGCCCGGGTCCACACACGCATATGAAACCCGTTGGACTTGCGTTGCCACCGCTAACCCGTTTTGGCCTCTTACAGTCAAGCCCAATATGCGTGTCCCGTCCTCGACTTGGGTCGAGCCCACAAAGATACGTTTGGGATATTGGTTGAAATGGGCCCCCACAAGCTACCCACCTAAGCTTTGTCATTTCTAGTGAATCCCACTTAACCTTTTAACCATGTCCACTTACATGTTATAAATTTTGGTTAAGTCTTTTAATCATATTTTAATTGCCACTCAAGGCACCCACTAGATTTCCACATGCCACCCAAGGCACTTACTTGATTCCCACATGCCACCCAAGGCACTTACTTAACCCTTTAATCATGTTTAATTACATGTTCCACTTCGGTTAAGTATTCTAATCGTATTTTCTATTGCCACCCAAGGCAACCCACTAGTTTCCTCATGCCACCCAAGGCACCACCACTAGTTACTACATGCCACCCAAGGCACCCACTTAACCCCTCATGCCCCACTACATGCTAATTTGGTTAAGTGTTTCTTAATTAATTAAGATCGTAACCTTTGTAAAGACCTCTCACATTAGACTGTCTTTTATGGCAGTTGGATATGCCGGTTGGTTCCGGGCAGCCTTACACCATAACAACGTCTAACCTCGTGTCTTTACACTTGTCACGTATTCAGTTTATGACTAAGACCTCTCACATTGGGCCAATCATTTGTAGCCGCTGGATTTGCCGGTCGGTTCCGGGCAGTCTTATGCTACAAAAGGGTCCAACCTCGTGTCTTAGTCGATTAATTACACCTAATTAATCACCCCCATAATTTGTATTAATTATCCCTAATTAATTACCAATTTCAAGAATATGGGTAGACCTAACTCAATAGGTAAATTCCCAATTCCGTAGTATGGGTAGACCTAACTCAATAGGTAAATTCCCAACTCCATAATATGGGTAGACCTAACTCAATAGGTAAATTCCCAATTATGTCCATTCACTTTATGGTATGCTTAATCATACCCATTTCACACCATTTTATTAACATGCATATTATTCCCATGTAATTCGTTCTCATAACATGACATAATAAAGGGAAGATTCATCACAAATGCCATGGGTTTAACCAACATAGCATATAACTTTATCATGGGTTTAAAAGGTGTCAACTTGCATATATGAGTATACATTAAACCCAACTAGCAATTAACCCAAACTTGCATGAAGCACATATGTCACAAAGGGGGTAACTTGCATATGATTCTTATGTCATACAAAGGTGTGAGTTTGCATAGCATGTCACATGTTAACTTGCATATAACCAAACACATAACTTGCATAACATGTTACATATGAACTTGCATATAATCATGCACATAACTTGCATATAACCAAACACGTAACTTGCATAACATGTTACATATGAACTTGCATATAATCATGCACATAACTTGCATATGTATGTATGACATACAAAGGTAAACTCGCATATGTTATGCATATCACTAATCCAAACAACTTGCATAGATTATGCATATTATAGATCCAAACTCATAGGTTAAACTTGCATGTCATGTCACTTATTTCACACATGATTCTAGCATAAAACCAAGCATTTAACTTGTATAAAACCAAACACTTTGCATGCATAAAACCAAATATTTAGCATGCATAAAACCCACCACTTAACATGCATAAACCCAAACACTTAGCATGCATAAAACCAAATATTTAGCATGCATAAAACCCACCACTTAACATGCATAAACCCAAACACTTAACTTGCATAAACATAGTGTCATCATGAATAAGTGTTAAACATAGTGATTAGCAAACTAGCATCATAACATATGACCTAAAACCCATTGATCCGCAAGCAAAACCATATGATCTCATCACATCTCATCTACTTAGTTTAACAATTGGTTATTAAAGTGATAGAAACTCACAAACTCCAAGATTAGCTCCTTAGATAGTTGCTAGAGTTGAAGTAGAGGTGGATTAGTAGTTGATTAGCTTGCAATCCTCTTCTCTAATTAGTGGAGGCTCCTTCTAAGTTGCATTTTGGCGGCATGATGGCATAGATTCTATTTTTAGTATGGATTAGGGTAGTCTTAGGGTATATTTATAGGATTAGGTTGTGTTTTAGACCCTTAGATTAACCCTAGGTTAGTTTAGGTCCGTCAGATTTCGTCCCAAGCCCTCCAACCCAGCCCAAAACTCAACCAGGTGCACCCAGGCCAGAATCAGCCGACAGGGCAAGTCGACAGCCCTGTCGACTGCCAAGTCGACAGGTATGTCGACAGACAAGTCGACAGCCCTGTCGACAGCCAAGTCGACTTGGCTGGCCGGGAGTTTTCCCGCCTGGCCCCCATTTCTGCATGTTTCGAAATTCAAATTTCCCGAAAACTTCTTTGGGCCTTAACCGGGTCATACGGACTCCGATTTACAAAATTTCGGACTCTATTTCGCGTATTTTTCCGAGACGAACACAATGACGTAACCCGTTTCCCCTGATTCTCACATCTGAGATTATTAATTCTGTAATTAGTGAATATTAGTATTAACTGAAATTCGGGGTGTTACAGCAGTGGCAAAGTAGTCCTCAAGTTTACTTTTGGAAAAACTGTCAAAT
Source organism: Allium sativum (assembly GCA_030737875.1). NCBI lineage: Eukaryota > Viridiplantae > Streptophyta > Magnoliopsida > Asparagales > Amaryllidaceae > Allium > Allium sativum. Next base: position 602,753,785 of record CM060924.1, on the reverse strand, counting down.
TGAATGACGTGCTCCACATTCAGACATCCGCAAGAATCTCATCTCTTGTGCACTGCTATCAAAGAAAGGATTCAAAATGGTTTTCGAGTCAGGCAAAATGGTTTTGTCCAAAGCTGGAATGTATATAGGAAGGGGATGTTTATGTAATGGTCTATTTGAGGCAAATGTAGCCGTAGTCGACAATAAATCTATGTTTTATGATTGTGCTATTAGTACAATTGAAGTTTCTTATTCGCTTGAGCATTTAACTATGGCACGGTAGATTATGACACATAAATTTTCGAAAAATGAAATGGTTGGCAAACTTGGGATTAATTCCTAAATTCCGAGAAGATAAAAACTACAAATGTGAGACATATGTAGAAGCTATCATGGTCAAGAAACCATTTCATACTGTTCATAATAGTACTGAACTACTAGGATTGGTTCATATGATTTTACATTATTACCTACAAGTGGTGGGAAAATGTATTTTATTGCTTTTATTGATGATTATACGCGATATTTCTATGTATATCTTTTGAACATTAAAGATGAAGTAATTACATCATTTATATAGTACAAGGCTGAGGTAGAAAATTAGTTAAATAAAAGACCAAGATATTGAGATCTAATCGAGGTGGGGAATATGAATCACCATTTGAACAATTATGTGCAGAGAATGGAATAATTCATCAAACAACAGCCTCATATTCACCACACAAAAAATGGTGTTGCCAAGAGAAAGAATAGAACATTAAAAGATATGATTAATGCAATGATATTGACCTTTGGCTTACCGACGGACTAGTGGGGGGAAGCCTTAAATATGTCTAACCACATTTTAAACAAGGTTCCTCACAATAAAAAAGGAGTAGTTCCATATGAATTATAGAAAGGGCATAAACCAAGCTTTAAATACCTCAAAGTGTGGGGGTACTTGGCAAAGGTTCCAGTTCCGCCTCCCAAGAAAGTCAAACTTGGACCAAAGACTGTAGATTGTTACTATCTAGGGCCAACTCAAAATAGTAGTGCCTACAGATTTGTGGTATTCAAGTCTGATATAGCTGATATCAATGTAAATATAATCATTGAACCAAGAGATGCCTAATCCTTTAAAATGTGTTTCCGCACAATAGGAATGAAGGAAATAATGTCCTTAAAAGGACAAGAGAAGAATCTAATAATTCACATAAAGATGTAACTCCTCTTGAGATTGAGGAAATTGAACCTAGAAAAAGCATAAGGGACATTTGGTTCGGAATTCTTAACATGCATGTTAGAATATGAATCTCAAATGTACAAGGAAGCTATGATATCTTCTGAATCTTCATGTTGGAAAGAAGCAATCCAAAGTGAGATTGATTCAATTATAAGTAATAAAACTTGGGAAATAGTTGATCTTCTGTCAAGATTAAACCGATTAGCTGTAAATGGATTTTCAAGAAGGAAATGAAACTAGATGGCTCTATTGACAAGTATAAAGCCAGATTAGTAACCAATGGATATCATCAAAAGAAATGAGTAGATTTCTTTGATACATATTCACCGGTAACACGAATAACCTCTATAAGAATGTTGATAGCAATCACATATATCTATAATTTAGAAGTTTATCAAATGGATGTAAAAACAACATTCTTAAATGGAGATCTTGATGAGGAGACCTATATGGAGCAACCTGAAGGTTTTATTTCCAAAGGAAATGAAAACAAAGTCTATAAATTAGTAAAATCATTATATGGACTAAACAAGCTTCAAAACAGTGGCACACAAAATTTTATAGTGTCATGATGAAAAATGGTTTTCTTATTAATGAATTTGATAAATGTGTTTACAATAAACAAGCTGGGCAATCATACATGATGGTTTGTTTATATGTAGATGATATGTTGATCTTTGGTCCGAACATTAAAGTTATCAAGACCGTAAAGAAAATGTTAATCAACAATTTCGATATGAAAGACTTAGGGTTGCAAACGCTATTTTAGGAATAAAAATAATAAGGACTCCTAATGGAATTGAACTATCTCAGTCATACTACGTAGATAAAGAGATTGAAAGATTTCAAAATTTTAGAATTAAAGGAGCATAAACACCTTTTAATCCATCGAAAGTACTGCATAAAAAAACTTGGGAGAGTGTAATGCAACTAGAATATTCTCGTGTAATAGGATGTCTAATGTATCTCATGAATTGCACAAGACCAGATATAGCTTATGTAGTAAGTCGATTGAGCAGGTATATAAGCACTCTAGGAAAGAACATCGGAGAGCACTAATGAAAGTGCTAAGATATTTGAAATATAGAACAAACTGTTCCTTACATTATGTGAAATACCTTGTCATCTTAGAAGGATATAGTGATGCAAACAAGATTGCTAATTCAGAGAAATCAAAATCAACTAGCGGCTATGTATTTACCTTAGCCTTGGATGCCTCGCATGTGGCCTTATTAATTATTTCTGAATCTTTAGTCGATGAAGCGAGAAAAATACCGAGGTAGAAGGGTGGTATACTTTAAATATAATGAAAGAGACATAGTAATTAGGCTATTAGATTTTAGCCTCATGGAGAAGCAATGCAATCTTGTTTATTAAGGAAAATCTATATACTACAAGGGGTATAAAGGGAATGATGTGGGTACAAACTGAAGAAAAGTGATGCAAGGTAGAGGAGACGACATGGCTTCTTACTCATGGAGAAGTGGACTACCACTAAAAAGACTTTTAGAAAAAAACGCCTCTTAGAAAAGCCACTTCTATGATCTCATCGAAGCACTCTCTAGATACAGATGTCACTCAAAAGGGACTCGCTTATCTTTTGAAACGACACAATCCATAGCAACTCGGTCTTACACCCTTTCGAAACAATACAAATATGGTATAACACCATTTAAACTTCAAAATTTTAACTTCTGTGTAAAAGATATAAGCCATGTCTAGGTTCTACAAATATGAAATTCTTTACCCAATCAAGTATACTAATATGTCGAATAGTGTAGATGTTACAAAATCCCACTCTCTGCATATCTCCTATTTTGTATAATAAGCAGAAACACATGTATAAATATAGATTTAAACCAACTAAGGGTGATCAATTTTGAGTTAATCGATGAAATGAATCTATTTCGGTTGGTTCATTCTAGTTTTGAAAGTAAATCGATTTAAAATAAGTTTATTTTTTTTAGGTTATTATTTTAAGCGAATTGACCAAAATTCTAATGTACTAACCAATTATATGGTATTGTCATCGATTAAATTATTATTCTGGTGACAAAATACATAGTATAACTATTAAAATATGTTAATTTTATTATAAACATAAAGAATAAACTCTCTTCAAATATAAATGTATATTTTTATCTGAAAGAACTAATCATCCAAGTAGTAACAAAACTTTCTAATTTGACTAGATCTATTACTAGCCTAATTAGCCGAAACTAACATGGTCCGGTCCAATTTTGAAAAAAAATCTTTCTGTTTAGTTTGACCTTTCTCACATAAAAAACTAATCGACCGAACACTCACCCCTAAAATAGGTTGTTTTTCTATAAGGTAATAAGTATAAAATGGGGATTGTATGGTGAGAAGATTATGGTCTAAAGGGCTAAGAACTTCATTCATCAGCTTGGAGCTACTTTGCCGAAAGTTAGCCCATATTTACATTTTATTTTTTCCAGATTCTATTCGGAAAAAAATCAAAAAAAAAAACTAATACATTTAATAGTTTGAGATAGGTAGCGATGAAGAGTTTTGATCAAATATACAACAACAATTCGGTTTGCAATTCAAAAGGATTAGGGTAATTCCATTTAAACCTATGGTTTCGCTGAGAAAACCGAAAAAACAGCATTTTGCTGAGCTCACTTGTGTAATATTAAAATAAATACCCTCCCTTGTCGGGGCTTTATGAGGTGCCCTAAAGGCGCCTCGCTGATCCCCTACAAAGTGCCTTTAGGATACTTCATAGATACCCTACGAGGTACTCTAAAGACACCTCGTAGAACCCCTGTGAGGTCCCCTTAAGGCACCTTGCAGGGGCTCTACGAGGTATGCTGAAAAATAAATAGAAAATATAACAAAACAAATGCAGTTTTATCATCAATTTTTATGGGTGAGCTTAACATTTTCTTTGGTTTAAATATAATTAACCAAAGGATAATATCTTTTCACTTGCCATCGATATTAGTGCTCGTAGAAACAAAGGTGCGACTAGAAAATTGGAAGCTTGAAAAGAGAGATTAAAGCAGGATTTGCACATCTGTAATGTAGTATAAAATCATCAAACGTTTGTATAAAAATATCAGGATTAAGAATGGATGAGAACTCTCTCCTCTTTACACTAGAAACTAAACTCAAGCAAGAGGTTTTTTGCATAATTTAACAAAAAATAGAACAAACTTGAAAATTTAAGTCTCAAATATCAGTAACAAACATAAACTACAATAGAATTTAGAAACTAACAAATTCGAATCCAAATAAAGTGATAATCTAGAATTTAAATTGAATGGATACTAAAAAGGATCTAGTATTAAAACTGATATTTGATGATTAGATTAGAAAATACATCTAAAGATTACATTTGAAAGAGAAATAGAAGAGCCTTAGAAAAATTATCCCTCTCATCTTTGAAGATAAGTGAAAATAAAGCAGAGTAAGCATAGAATAATGATTGAAAAATAGAAATGTAATAAAATTTCCTTGCCCATTTATTTTTGGTATATTTTCAATTCTAATAAGATTTGTAATTAGTATAAGCAAACGACCCAAAACTTCCCCGGTACGGGAAAGTGCGACGACCCCATTTCCCGTACTGACGGAGACAAGGGTTATCTTTGGAATATAACACAGAAACAGATAATAGCAGAACAGAATTAAATAAATACACCAAATAATGAACAATAGAATATACTGGATAATAGTAATCATCAGAGTTACACAGTATACAGGATCTTACTTAGTACGATTACAGTTCAGCTATACATAAATGTTACAGCGGAAAACAAACAAAATATGTACAATAGGAGCTGAACAGCATAAAAAGAGATAAATGATAGAATCCATCTTCAGCTCCAGCTATCCAGAGAAAGAACCAGCTAAACCTGAATACAAGGCTGTCCGTGTAGGAAAAGGGGCACCCGAGTTTGAAAGTGAAACAAACTACGAGTCAGTCATGGGACTGGTATGAGAAATCTACTCAACACATATATAATATGGCTAATCACAGGACCATGCCACATTCGTGGAACGGGTTTACTCCATTGGATTTCCAGCGCTTTAAAACAAATCATTCTTTTAAAACATCGCTACGTTTTTTATAAAAATGAAGTCGTTATAAGACTCAGTTCCCATCACACAATGCAACGCAAACCGGAGGATAGAGTTTTTACCTTATAACAACCAAAATATGCTTGATACGAATAAAACAAAGGCATTTGATATTATTGCTAGTGTTTATATGTTTTGAAAACAATTTAAAATCATAACTATCAATCATAGACGGCATTAATGCCCCATACCACTATGTCGCCATATATAGGTATACAATCAAAACCGCACAGTCACGTATTTGGGAATTGGATTTCCGTCATGAACCAAGGCAAAAGATAGTCCTTACCGAATTCGTGACTCTCTAGCCCGAGCCACAGGTACAGCCGCAACCGTACCTTGGATCGTCAGGGCCGGTCCACACGAAGTGGATTATAATGCCTGAACAATGCGTTTCTCCGCCCTTTGGGGCGTAAATGAGCCAACGAATGACTCCATCGGACCCGGATCGTCCGATCAAACCGAGGCGCCTCACAACAGCAACAACCACACAGGTGAAAAGTATATAAATGTCAGGGCTGATAGGTCACTGACACCACCCTAGCTAGAAAGAAAATGCACGTCCCCCCTAAGGTCCTGCTCCCGTTTCTTGTTCATACCGGGGTGTGAGGCTCGCGATTTCACGTTATACACAAAGCTACGCCACACAGGCGGTGCTTTGGTCATCACCACAAGACTTTGCTTTTCAACAGAAGCCCTGATCACTGCATCTTAGAATGCCACACAGGCAATTCATGCCACGCGACTGATGTCCATCGATATACAACCTTTGAGCTCGTGCGTTTCAGAGAAGGGCGTTAAGCGAAAGAATAAATTCTCCGCCGCCAAACAGATGTATATTTAACAGAGATCAATCAACACAGAATAAAATCCAATGTCAGACACAAAGTCCATTTACAAGTCCGTTCTGGGTCTGAACGAAACCGGAGGCACTAAATACCTCGCAAACCCATCGATCACCACGTACGTCTGGACGATCACCACTCATTATCCATATTTCGGGATGCCTCCCAATCAGGACCTCGGTTATCATCCAAACGAGGTGAAGATCTCCGGTCTTCGACCAACGTCTTCATCTTCGATTTATTATCGTCGGTCAATTATTTGAAATGAGAATTAACTCGGCCTTTTCAAATAATTCATGTATATTTAGGATTTCAAATCAATTTATTTCAATGGTTAAATCATTCGACAACACCAATTTTGTTCGTTAATGTAATTTTCACACCAAACACATTCAACCATCAAATACCACATAAATCGAGAAAATTCAGTTTATTTCCATTCCATATCATTTATGATATTTTATAACGATTTATCGCTATTTTTATTTATTTTAAAATAGTCAATTTATTCAAAACGACACTTCGGGCCATAACGCGGCCGTGGCGCTGTTTTTCTTTAGATTTGATTTACACATATCTGAAAATCTAACCGTTGGATCTTCACAAAATTTACATCATTAGAAAGGTCTTTTCAAAACGAATCCAACGGTTCTAGTTTCGGGAAAATCCGACGGTCGGATCTCCCGGTACGATCGTTTGAAGTTTCGATTTCAATATACGAATTGCAGCGTCGTTATTCGATTAAATATAATTATATATATATATATATATAATCATTTCTGGCGCTGTTTTTCTTCAGATTTGAATTAAACATTCCAGACAATCCAACCGTTGGATTTTTACAAAGTTGGTGCCGTTGGAAAGATTTTTTTCAAAGCGAACCCAACGGTTGCGATTTCAGGAAAATCCGATGGTCGGATCTCCCGTACAAATCGTTTGAAATCACGGTTTCAAAATACGATCTGCAGCGTCGTTATTCGATTAAATATAATTATATTTATATATAAATATAATCGATTCAAAAATTCCTATATTGTTTCCACTTCTAATATTTCACTAACGCCTTTAAATTTTGGAAAATTTCGCCATAACCTCCTTTGTACGGGAGGGGCTGGGAAAATTCCCAAATAGCCACACGGGTGTCTCATGTCAAAAAGAAAAAGAAAAAGCCAAGCGGCTAGCCAATAGGCTCATAAAATCATCACCCAAACAAAACAGTATATGTGTACCTATTTGTCGGGCACAAAATTTTATTCCTCTTCTCTAGCCCCTTTGCTATAACCTGTTCAATAAATATGCATGTACATATATACAGTTCTTATCACTTTCCATTTTCCATTCAACTTCATATTTGATTCCATTTGGTTCAAAAACACCATTCATTCTAATGTTGTATGCATAGGCAAAAATCCTATCATTAGCTAATTAATGAATATTTCAACTCATATATATTTATTTGAACGAGTGGCTATTTTTAACACTTCACATTTCAACAATTCAGGTATATAATTAGAACGTGATTTTTATTGTAAAACAATTCATTTCAAAACACTATTATTTTATATAGTGTATATAAGTGATAAAAATAGGATTTTTATTGTAAAACAATTTATTTTAAAGCAAGGTCATTTTACATAGTTCATATAGATGATAAAAAGGTGATTTTTATTATAAAACAATTTATTTCAAAATGTGAATACCATTCAACACATGAATTTCACTTCAACGAATGAATATCGATTCAACACATGAAGGTTTTCTATAGTTTCTATATATTGATAAAAATGTGATTTTTATATTTAAAACACGAATACCATTCAACACATGAATTTCTAATCAACGAATGAATATCGATTCAACACATGAAGGTTTTCTATAGTTTCTATATATTGATAAAAATGTGATTTTTATATTTAAAACACGAATACAATTCAACACATGAATTTCTAATCAACGAATGAATATCGATTCAACACATGAAGGTTTTCTATTCAACGAATAAATATAGTTTCAGCAAATGAAAATAATTCAAACACATGAATATTATTCAAAATTTCGGCAGCATAACGGTAGGGTAGTTAAAACCGGGACCGTCCCTAGTACTGCTCCTCGCTCTACCTTAAAACCTCGCGGTTTTTGACAATGGGGATCATGCATCTAGTTCGCACGTAGGCGGCATGTATATATTTATTTCATTTCCACAAACTAATCCTATGTGGTTTCAACCAAATATTTCTCAACCACAAATGGGTATTTTTCAACCACAATCAATCAATATCAACCACAAACAATCCCAATCAACCATTCGCTATCAATCAATTTTCACATCAATCACAACCAATAAATATCGTCCATGGTTTGTGGACGAGGGGCGTATATATATATATATATATATACATATATATATATATATATATTTATATATAGCAGTTCACTTCTATTTCAACACATATATAATTTTTACAACGCATATATAACTTATACATCGAACGAACAACTTATACAACGCTTATACATGAGGTGTACAACGCTTATATAGCTCATACATCGACCATATAATTTATACATCGTCGTTTTCCATATCGTTTATAAATTAGAAATCTCACATTGGGTTCCACTCCACCAAAAATAGCAGAAGGCTCAGAAAAATATGCGGTCTCTTCTAAAATGTAGAAGACGTCCACACGATCACGATGTTTCCTGTTTCATCGAATTTCGTTAACGAACAAAAAAGATATGATTTTTCGAAGTTTGCAACGGTTTTAAACTGTTAAAATCAGTTTTAAATTAAACAGCCGATTACCTTTCAGAAATCTTCAAAACTAGGTTTGAATTTTTCGATCAATCCGTGCAATGGTTCCACGATCGGGTTGCGCAGGGTCGAAGGCCTACGTGAGGCGCACGTGCGCCAGGGAGGAGGGTCAACTCGGTGGGCCCTAGCTGGCGTGGCAGCGGTTTCAACGTCGAAACTTCACGGAGGTGATTCGGCCGATTTACACAACTATAATTGCTGCTCATATGGATTTGAAGATCTCTCCGAGCTCTACAAAATCCTCAACAGGAGGAAGGCGTAAATTTGCTTGTAGGAGGAGGAACGGAGGAGAGAATGCACGAGCGGTTTCCGCCGTAAATCGTTATCGGGGAGAGAGAAGCGGGGGGGGGGGGGGGGTGGTCTGAAGTGGACGAGTAGAATTTTTATTTATTTATAAAGTTTAAAAATCCGAAAATACCCCTTGCCTCTTGCGAACCCCAATCCAAACCCAACGACTGTCGGCCCTAGCGTTTTACCCCCATTCCGAACACAATGGGATATGTTTCGTAGGCCCATTGGACTGTTTCAGCCAGTTTTCCTTCAAATTAAAATATATTACATTCAATATTCAATTTGAACGTGCATTTCAATTTGCCAGGGCCACAAACTGATTTGAAAAATTCCAGAAAAATAAATCTAGCTATGTTTTGACGATACGGTCCCAACAAAACTAGTTTCGTCGAATTCTGAGACCGTTTGCAAAAAGGCCCATTTCTAGTCGATCCAATTTAACTGTAATTGACCAAAACACGTTTTCTACTATCACGCTCACATACTAGCTTCAAAAATTATGAAATTTGAAACCTAGCAATAACTTCACATCCTGGATCCAACAAAAGTGGTTTCGTCGAATTCCGAGGTCGTATACAAAATGGCCAATTTCACGGGCTATATAAATTCCATAGCGACCTTTCGGAAAATTCATTCGGCCATAACTTTTGCTTTCCGCTATGAAAATTCGATTTTTCAGATTCGTTAGAAAGGTATTCGCTAACAGATTTAAATATTTTTGGTTTCACTAAAATCCGTTTTGTTTTGCACCCGGTACAGTCCGACAAAGTTTGAATCCAATTTTTGAAACTACAGCGCCTTTTCAAGCCTTGTTTATAATTAGAATTAATTATATTCATTTTCAATTGTCGATTCAAACTCACTTTTCATTGCCATTATTTTAAATATTTAAAATTCATTATTTTAGCCAATTTAAAAAATTTTAATTGGTTCAGATTTTCTGGGTCGTTACAATCTCCCCGACTTAAAACTTTTCGTCCCCGAAAAGGAACAAAGTCGAAAGTGGTTTGATAAATCTACAATCACACAACACAACCAACAATCAAATTGTTTTTAACTTTCAAAAATATACTGATCAACTTCTATACTCTTTTTAAAATCATTCAGACTATAGAATTTAAAAGTGCACATCCATGGAAAGAAAATAACAACATAGTAGAGAATTAAATGGTAATGCAAAGTAGGGTAAATGTACCTTGCACCAGAGTCAATCAGAGATATCCACTTGGCATCTAGGATAAGCTTTCTGAATGCTCTCCTCAGTTTCCCAAGTACAATCTTGCGGATCTCCACTCCATTGTACTTTGACTAAGTGAAATTTCTTGTTCCTCAGCTCTTTGGTTTCTTTGCCGATGATCTTTAGCAGCTCTCTTCTCACAGCTAATTCTAGAGTAATTTCAATATCCTGCTGAGCTGCTTCTTCTACGATCAAGTCTGGATCATGAACGTGCTTTCGGAGTTGAGATATGTGAAATACATCAGGAACTCCAGGCAACCAATCAGGAAATTTAACCCTATAAGCGAGAGTTCCGATCCGTTCCAGAATAGGAAACAGACCGATGAATTTGGGCGCCAACTTGCCAGTTTTACCGAACCGGATAACTCCTCTCATCGGCGATACTTTCAAATATACATAGTCGCCAACAGCAAAGGATATATCTCTTCTTCTTTTATCGGCATAGCTCTTTTGTCGGCTCTGAGCGGCCAGTAATCGTTTCTTGATAAAATCGACTTTGTCGGCAGCTTCTCGAATCATATCAGGACCCAACACAAGTCTATTTCCGGGCTCGACCCAACAAGCAGGAGTTCGGCACGGTCTACCATACAATGCTTCGAATGGCGACATTGTCAGGCTCGCCTGGTAACTGTTGTTATATGAGAATTCAGCCAAATGAAGATGGTCTTCCCATGATCCACCGAAATCTATAACACAAGCCCGCAATAGATCTTCTAAAATACGATTCACCCTCTCAGTCTGACCGTCTGTCTGAGGATGATAAGCGGTGCTTAAGTTCAACTTCGTCCCCAGTTCGACTTGAGATGCTTCCCAGAATTTGCTAGTGTATATTGTATCTCTATCAAGGACTATACTGAGCGACACTCCATGCAGTCTAACTATTTCCCTGAAGTATATATGCGCCAGACTTTGAGCAGTTCTGTTTGATTTGACAGGTATGAAATGGGCGGTCTTCGTGAAGCGATCTACGATCACCCAAATACTGTCATTCCTTTTTCTGGTTCTGGGCAAACCATCAATGAAATCCATAGAAATATGTTCCCACTTCCAACCAGGAACTTCTAGCGGTTGTAATAATCCAGCTAGTTTCTGTTGGTCGCTCTTGACTAGTTGGCAAGTAGGGCATCGGCTAACATATAAAGAAATGTCCCTCTTCATCGACTTCCACCAGAAAGTGCGTTTGATGTCATTATACATTTTGCTTACTCCCGGATGGATACTAAGTTTCGACTTGTGGCATTCATCCAGTACTTCCTTTCGAAGCTCAGGAATGTTAGGGACACAGATTCGACCTTTCAGCCTTAGAAACCCCTCCTCATCAACTTGAAAACTCGAGGGCTCGCCTTTCTGAATTATCTCTCTGATCTTCTGAATGAAGTGATCATCCTTTTGAAGAGAAGATATTTTATCTAGCAATGAAGTCGTGATAATAAAACTGGCGATCATTTCATTCTTTCGGCTTAACGAGTCGGCCACGACATTGGCTTTTCCTGGAGTGTATATAATTTCAAAGTCATATGCTGCAAGAAACTCCAGCCAACGTTGCTGCCTCAGATTCAAGTCTTTCTGGGTAAACAGATACTTTAACGACTGGTGATCTGTAAACAGTTCAAATCTCTCACCCAGAAGATTGTGTCTCCAGATTTTCAAGGCGAATACTATAGCCAATAACTCAAGATCATGAGTTACGTAGTTCTTCTCATGTGGCTTCAGCTGACGGCTAGCATAAGCAATCACTTGGCCCCTCTGCATTAACACTGCGCCAAGGCCTTCTCTAGAAGCATCAGTCCAGACTTTTAAATCATGATTGCCATCGATGATGGTTAACACTGGAGCAATCGTTAGTCTTAACTTTAGCTCTTCGAAAGCCTCCTCACTTTCTGGAGTCCATTTGAATTTAGAATGCTTCTTTGTAAGCTTCGTTAAATGACCAGATATTTTCGAAAAGTTTTTAACGAACTTCCGGTAATAGCTAGCCAATCCAAGGAAACTGCGGACTTCAGTGGGGGTGCTGGGCTGTTTCCAATTTTGAATAGCCGTGATTTTACTTGGATCCACAGCGATTCCTTCTTTCGATACGACGTGGCCTAGAAATTTCACTTCATCTTGCCAGAATATACATTTGGAAAACTTTGATTTCAATACATTCTTTCTCAGAATTTCTAACACTTGTTCCAAATGCTTTTCATGTTCGGCCTTTGACTTAGAGAAGATTAGAATATTGTCAATAAAAACCAGAACAAATTTATTTAGAACCCCTCTGAACACCCTGTTCATTAGATCGACGAAATAAGCTAGAGCGTTACATAAGCCGAACGACATTACTAACCACTCGTAGAATAAGTCGGGACCTCTGAATGCTGTCATTGGAACACACTCTTCGGCAATCCGAAGTTGATGGAAGCCTGTAGCTAGGTCCATCCTTGAGAATACTTGTGCCCCATTTAATCGATCCAACAAATCATCTATTCGCGGCAATGGATATTTGTTCTTTATGGTCTGCTTGTTTAGATCACGATAATCCACACATAGCCGTAGAGTACCGTCTGATTTTGGGACAAACACCACTGCTGCACCCCAATCAAAGAAACTAGGCCTGATTAGACCCTTCCATACTAGCTGTCGTGTTTGATGGTCAAGTTCTTCTTTCTCTTTCAAGGACATTCTTCGAATAGCGTGAACTACCGGCCTTGCATTGGGAATCAAAGTGATCTTGAAATCTATTTCTCTCTGCGGAGGTAAGCGAACAACTTCCTCGAACACATCCGCATAGTTCTTGACGACAGGAATGTCTTTGATGAGGTCAGGAATATTCTCTGTAACTTCAGGGACATTTTCTATTTGGGCTGGAGAAACATTTAGAGCTGCCCAGAAGTCCTTTCTATTATATTTCTGACCTTCACACGGTATGGTTATATAACTCCCTGATTTAATCTTAGCCCTAACAACTCTCTCGGCGCACCTAACCTCCGCCTCATATTTGTTTAGCCAATCCAATCCCAGAATAAGATCGAATTCATTAAAATTCATGACGATAGATATAGTAGGGAATTTATAGCAAGAAAAAGAGACAGGCACTCCACAAACCCAACTGAGACCGATGGAACCCCCAACTGGATTTTGAACAGTCATTGGTTCTTTGAGCTTCTTCAATTTCAGATCCAACTTCTTGACTGCATTCTTTGCAATAAAGCTTCGTGACGCGCCAGTATCAAACAGTACTTTAACTGGAATGTTCTTGACATTGAGCGTGCCTTCTAAAACATCAGCCCTTTCTTGACTAGCTGAGGGCACAGAAGTTTCTGCTACTTCATTTACCTGAGCTTCTTTGGTTGTTTTCAACAGCTGGCAATCTTGCTTTACATGACCAAACCGATGGCATTGATTGCATCTTTTACTTTCCCGGAGCTTCTTGCCGGATTTAAACCCATCCTTTACTTGTTTCTTTAGAGATCTGCAACTTATCGAGAGATGTCCTTGCCTATTGCAGTTACTGCATACCGCTGTCGTTACAGGTTCTTTCCCAGATTCAGCCCTTTTCCTCTTGGCACTGGGCTTCCTACTGACCTCAGATCTCGTACTGGCTTCAGGAATATCAGTTTCCGACTCTTCTTTGTCACTACAACAGACTTCTTCTTCGTCGCGCAACATTCCTTTCTTATGGAGATCTTCATACTGATAAGCCATATATATCATCTCAGAAAAAGGAAGCTTCACATTTCTCATTACACTATTATGATATCTCCTTTGCAGGCCATGAATAAATCTCAGATTTTTCCTCGTTGGATCTTGGATCAGATGAGGAGCAAAGTGAGCAAGTTCATTGAATTTCTTATGATATTCTGGGATGGTCATATCACCTTGTATTAGATAAGAAAATTCATCACATAGCCGTTCAATTGCTTCTGGAGGAGTAAATCTTCCTAGGAAAATCTCTTTGAAGCTATCCCAGGTGATATCACCTTCTGGATTATCTTTTATGATTGTTTCCCACCATATTAAAGCTTCTCCATTGAGCGCCCAAGAGGCTACTAATCTTTTCTGGTCGTCTCTCAGCTGGAAACGCTCAAATATTCTTTCTGCAGAGCTCACCCAAGCTTGAGTTTGAATAATAGATTCATTGCCCGAGAATTGTGCTCCACCCAGATTTTGATATCTCTTAAATAGAGCCTCTAGATCGGGTTCTGCATTTCTCCTGTTTCTGACACTCATTTTTCTATTACTTCTGCAAATGGCAGATCAAGTATCAGGTCACAGAAAAGATAATTTTAAAACATAGAAACATATACTTCAATGTAAATGTGTCTATCGAGGTGTAATTTCATTCTGCTTTACTCATACTAGGATATTACTGATCCTATCTGTAATGAGCTACCCATGCTAGAACACTACTGGTTCTATTTCTGACGAGTTCGTTCAAATATTACATTCCAGCACTAAGCTTAACCAAAGCTCTGATACCACGCTGCGATGACCCCATTTCCCGTACTGACGGAGACAAGGGTTATCTTTGGAATATAACACAGAAACAGATAATAGCAGAACAGAATTAAATAAATACACCAAATAATGAACAATAGAATATACTGGATAATAGTAATCATCAGAGTTACACAGTATACAGGATCTTACTTAGTACAATTACAGTTCAGCTATACATAAATGTCTAAAGCGGAAAACAAACAAAATATGTACAATAGGAGCTGAATAGCATAAAAAGAGATAAATGATAGAATCCATCTTCAGCTCTAGCTATCCAGAGAAAGAACCAGCTAAACCTGAATACAAGGCTGCCCGTGTAGGAAAAGGGGCACCCGAGTTTGAAAGTGAAACAAACTACGAGTCAGTCATGGGACTGGTATGAGAAATATACTCAACACATATATAATATGGCTAATCACAGGACCATGCCACTTTAATGTAACGGGTTTACTCCATTGGATTGCCAGTGCTTTAAAACAAATCATTCTTTTAAAACATCGCTATGCTTTTTATAAAAATGAAGCCGTTATAAGACTCAGTTCCCATCACACAATGCAACGCAAACCGGAGGATAGAGTTTTTACCTTATAACGGCCAAAATATGCTTGATACGAATAAAACAAAGGCATTTGATATTATTGCTAGTGTTTATATGTTTTGAAAACAATTTCAAATCATAACTATCAATCATAGACGGCATTAATGCCCCATACCACTATGTCGCCATATTTAGGTATACAATCAAAACCGCACAGTCACGTATTTGGGAATTGGATTTCCGTCATGAACCAAGGCAAAAGATAGTCCTTACCGAATTCGTGACTCTCTAGCCCGAGCCACGGGTACAGCCGCAATCGTACCTTGGATCATCAGGGCCGGTCCACATGAAGTGGATTATAATGCCTGAACAATGCGTTTCTCCGCCCTTTGGGGCGTAAATGAGCCAACGAATGACTCCATCGGACCTGGATCGTCCGATCAAACCGAGGCGCCTCACAACAGCAACAACCACATAGGTGAAAAGTATATAAATGTCAGGGCTGGTAGGTCACTGACACCACCCTAGCTAGAAAGAAAACGCACGTCCCCCCTGAGGTCCTGCTCCCGTTTCTGGTTCATACCTAGGTGTGAGGCTCGCGATTTCACGTTATACACAAAGCTACGCCACACAGGCGGTGCTTTGGTCATCACCACAAGACTTTGCTTTTCAACAGAAGCCCTGATCACTGCATCTTAGAATGCCACACAGGCAATTCATGCCACACGACTGATGTCCATCGATATACAACCTTTGAGCTCGTGCGTTTCAGAGAAGGGCGTTAAGCGAAAGAATAAATTCTCCGCCGCCAAACAGATGTATATTTAACAGAGATCAATCAACACAGAATAAAATCCAATGTCAGACACAAAGTCCATTTACAAGTCCGTTCTGGGTCTGAACGAAACCGGAGGCACTAAATACCTCGCAAACCCATCGATCACCACGTACGTCTGGACGATCACCACTCATTATCCATATTTCGGGATGCCTCCCAATCAGGACCTCGGTTACCATCCAAACGAGGTGAAGATCTCCGGTCTTCGACCACCGTCTTCATCTTCGATTTATTATCGTCGGTCAATTATTTGAAATGAGAATTAACTCGGCCTTTTCAAATAATTCACGTATATTTAGGATTTCAAATCAATTTATTTCAATGGTTAAATCATTCGACAACACCAATTTTGTTCATTAATGTAATTTTCACACCAAACACATTCAACCATCAAATACCACATAAATCGAGCAAATTCAGTTTATTTCCATTCCATATCGTTTATGATATTTTATAATGATTTATCGCTATTTTTATTTATTTTAAAATAGCCAATTTATTCAAAACGACACTTTGGGCCATAACGCGGCCGTGGCGCTATATTTCTTCAGATTTGATTTACACATATCTGAAAATCTAACCGTTGGATCTTCACAAAATTTACATCATTAGAAAGGTCTTTTCAAAACGAATCCAACGATTCCAGTTTCGGGAAAATCCGACGGTCGGATCTCCCAGTACGATCGTTTGAAGTTTCGATTTCAAAATACGAACTGCAGCGTCGTTATTCGATTAAATATAATTATATTTATATATATATATATAAATATAATCGTTTCTGGCGCTGTTTTTCTTCAGATTTGAATTAAACATTCCAGACAATCCAACCGTTGGATTTTTACAAAGGTGGTGCCGTTGGAAAGATTTTTTCAAAGCGAACCCAACGGTTGCGATTTCAGGAAAATCCGATGGTCGGATCTCCCGTACTAATCGTTTGAAATCACGGTTTCAAAATACGATCTGCAGCGTCGTTATTCGATTAAATATAATTATATTTATATATATACAAATATAATCGATTCAAAAATTCCTATATTGTTTCCACTTCTAATATTTCACTAACGCCTTTAAATTTTGGAAAATTTCGCCATAACCTCCTTTGTACGGGAGGGGCTGGGAAAATTCCCAAATAGCCACACGGGCGTCTCATGTCAAAAAGAAAAAGAAAAAGCCAACAGGCTCATAAAATCATCACCCAAACAAAACAGTAAATGTGTACCTATTTGTCGGGCACAAAATTTTATTCCTCTTCTCTAGCCCCTTTGCTATAACCTGTTCAATAAATATGCATGTACATATATACAGTTCTTATCACTTTCCATTTTCCATTCAACGTCATATTTGATTCCATTTGGTTCAAAAACACCATTCATTCTAATGTTGTATGCATAGGCAAAAATCCTATCATTAGCTAATTAACGAATATTTCAACTCATATATATTTATTTGAACGAGTGGCAATTTTTCACACTTCACATTTCAACAATTCAGGTATATAATTAGAACGTGATTTTTATTGTAAAACCATTCATTTCAAAACACTATTATTTTATATAGTGTATATAAGTGATAAAAATAGGATTTTTATTGTAAAACAATTTATTTTAAAGCAAGGTCATTTTACATAGTTCATATAGATGATAAAAAGGTGATTTTTATTATAAAACAATTTATTTCAAAATGTGAATACCATTCAACACATGAATTTCAATTCAACGAATGAATATCGATTCAACACATGAAGGTTTTCTATAGTTTCTATATATTGATAAAAATGTGATTTTTATATTTAAAACACGAATATCATTCAACACATGAATTTCTAATCAACGAATGAATATCGATTCAACACATGAAGGTTTTCTATAGTTTCTATATATTGATAAAAATGTGATTTTTATATTTAAAACACGAATACCATTCAACACATGAATTTCTAATCAACGAATGAATATCGATTCAACACATGAAGGTTTTCTATTCAACGAATAAATATAGTTTCAGCAAATGAAAATAATTCAAACACATGAATATTATTCAAAATTTCGGCAGATAACGACAGGGTAGTTAAAACCGGGACCGTCCCTAGTACGGCTCCTCGCTCTACCTTAAAACCTCGCGGTTTTTGACAATGGGGATCATGCATCTAGTTCGCACGCAGGCGGCATGTATATATTTATTTCATTTCCACAAACTAATCCTATGTGGTTTCAACCAAATATTTCTCAACCACAAATGGGTATTTTTCAACCACAATCAATCAATATCAACCACAAACAATCCCAATCAACCATTCGCTATCAATCAATTTTCACACCAATCACAACCAATAAATATCGTCCATGGTTTGTGGACGAGGGGCGTGTATATATATATATATATTTATTTATTTATTTATTTATATTTATATATAGTAGTTCACTTCTATTTCAACACATATATAATTTTTACAATGCATATATAACTTATACATCGAACGTACAACTTATACAACGCTTATACATGAGGTGTACAACGCTTATATATCTCATACATCGACCATATAATTTATACATCGTCGTTTTCCATATCGTTTATAAATTAGAAATCTCACATTGGGTTCCACTCCACCAAAAATAGCAGAAGGTTCAGAAAAATATGCGGTCTCTTCTAAAATGTAGAAGACGTCCACACGGTCACGATGTTTCCTGTTTCATCGAATTTCGCTAACGAACGAAAAAGATACGATTTTTTGAAGTTTGCAACGGTTTTAAACTGTTAAAATCAGTTTTAAATTAAACAGCCGATTACCTTTCAGAAATCTTCAAAACTAGGTTTGAATTTTTCGATCAATCCGTGCAATGGTTCCACGATCGGGTTGCGCAGGGTCGAAGGCCTACGTGCGCCAGGGAGGAGGGTCAACTCGGTGGGCCCTAGCTGGCGTGGCGGCGGTTTCAACGTCGAAACTTCACGGAGGTGATTCGGCCGATTTACACAACTATAATTGCTGCTCCTTATATGGATTTGAAGATCTCTCCGAGCTCTACAAAATCCTCAACAGGAGGAAGGCGTAATTTTGCTTGTAGGAGGAGGAATGGAGGAAAGAATGCACGAGCGGTTTCCGCCGTAAATCGTTATCGGGGAGAGAGAAGCGGGGGGGGGGGGGGGGGGGGTTCTGACGTGGACGAGTAGATTTTTTTATTTATTTATAAAGTTTAAAAATCCGAAAATACCCCTTGCCTCTTGCAAACCCCAATCCAAACCCAACGGCTGTCGTCCCTAGCATTTTACCCCCATTCCGAACACAATGGATATGTTTCGTAGGCCCATTCGACTGTTTCAGCCAGTTTTCCTTCAAATTAAAATATATTACATTCAATATTCAATTTGAACGTGCATTTCAATTTGCCAGGGCCACAAACTGATTCGAAAAATTCCAGAAAAATAAATCTAGCTATGTTTTGATGATACGGTCCCAACAAAACTAGTTTCGTCGAATTTTGAGACCGTTTGCAAAAAGGCTCATTTCTGGTTGATCCAATTTAACTGTAATTGACCAAAACACGTTTTCTTTTGTCACGCTCACATACTAGCTTCAAAAATTATGAAATTTGAAACCTAGCAATAACTTCACATCCCGGATCCAACAAAAGTAGTTTCGTCGAATTCCGAGGTCGTATGCAAAATGGCCAATTTCACGGGCTATATAAATTCCATAGCGACCTTTCTGAAAATTCATTCGGCCATAACTTTTTCTTTCCGCTATGAAAATTCGATTTTTCAGATTCGTTAGAAAGGTATTCACTAATAGATTTAAATATTTTTGGTTTCACTAAAATCCGTTTTGTTTTGCACCCGGTACAGTCCGACAAAGTTTGAATCCAATTTTTGAAACTGCAGCGCCTTTTCAAGCCTTGTTTATAATTAGAATTAATTATGTTCGTTTTCAATTGTCGATTCAAACTCACTTTTCATTGCAATTATTTAAAATATTTATTTTAAATATTTAAAATCTATTATTTTAGCCAATTTAAAATTTTTAAATTGGTTCAGATTTTCTGGGTCGTTACAGAAAGCCTGGATTGAGTTGAGTACACGACGCATCAGAACACAAACAGTAGAACATTTCATTGCAATTACAACAATTTACATCAGAGTACAAGAAACATAGTATGAATAAATAATATACAAGAGAAAAATATCAGAGATATAAATTATAAAACAGTGGAAAATAATACATAAAAATAATGTACAGCGGAAAACATAAACTACCGCAACTGAAAGAAATACACGGATACAAAGCTTTCCGAATATAGCTCCAGTTGTAATCCAGGATTCTGTGAAAAGAAATATTTGCGAAAACCAAAACTACTAATATCCCATGTGGAAAATATGGGCACTCGGAGTTTAGGTAGAAACAATAAACTTCGAGTCAGTCATGGGACTGATGCGAGAACTAAAACAGTTACTAAATCTTTACTTTAAAAGTTGGGAAATCATAGGACCACGGCGTATAACATGTAATGGGTTTACTCCACATGAATTCAGTTTAAAATAAAACAATGCAATGCTTTTTGAAAAAATGAAGCTATTATAAGACTTAGGTCCCATCACACAATGCAACGCAAGCCGGAGGATAGAGTTTTACCTTATAATAGCCAAACATGCTTGGCATTTTGGTATTACTATAAGTGTATAGTGTCAAAACAACTTCAAATATAAATGTATCAATCATAGATGGCATGAGCCCCCTATCCCGCTATGCCGCCATATAGGTTACATCTAAAGCCGAAAAACGTCGTATTGGAAATTGGATTTCCGTTACAAGTCAAGGAAAGGGATGGTCTCCTTATCGATTCAGATCACCTCTAGCAAGATGGCCCAGAATCCCCCGTAGTGAACCCTTGGATCCTGCAGGGTCGGTCCACACTTACTTTAGTGGATTGGCTATTCCTGAATACACGTTTCCCGGTCCTAACGAACCTATCTCTGAGCCACTAGGGCTCAATATCCGAGGCGCCTCATTCCATCATCTACATAAGTAAAAATGTCTAGGCTCCATACAATGACACCACTTCTATCTAGAAAGAAACGTCGTGCACTCCCTGCGTTCTCTTATCCCGTTTTGAACTCATACCGGGGTGTGAGATTCGTGAATTAACGCAATACACAAAGCTATGCTACTTAAAGTCTTGTTTTGATCATCATCCACAAGACTCTGTTTTTCAACAATAAGCCTTGATCATTTGCATCTCAGCATGCCACACTGACAATCTGTAACAACCCGCACCTCCGTTCGCGCAAGATATTGTTCCCAACTTAGCCACTATATGAGTGTGGGGTTTTGTTCCGCAAAAGGCCTTGGCGTTAGTAAGAGATTGGCTCTACTATATAAGCACCCATTTCACATAGGCTTCCACGATGTTGGACTTTGGGGTGTTACATTCTCCCCTCCTGCAGAGCCCAACGTCCTTGTTGGCTCACAAACACCTCACCTGTGGCGACCCGAACTTCCCCATGAAGGAAAGACGGATTGCTTTGAGGACAAGACAAATCATAACACAAACAGAAGAACAATTCATTGCTTATTACAACAACTTACATCAGAGTACAAGAATATACAGAGTATGAACAAATAATATACATTCGATAAATATCAGAGATTTACAAATTTACAATGCAACGGAAAATAATACAAAAACACAACTGAAAGAGATACACGGATACAGAGCTTTCCTAATATCATTCCAGCTGTAAACCAGGATCTTGTGAATATAAATCTGCAAAACCAAAATTACTAGCTGCCCATGTGGAAAATAGGGGCGCCCAGAGTTTAGGTTAAAACAATAAACTTCAGGTCAGTCATGTGACTGGTATGAGAACTAAAACAGTTATTAAATCTTTACTTTAAAAATAAAGTACATCAAGGGACCACGCCGTATAACACGGAACGGGTTTCCTCCCAAGAATACCAGTGCATAAATCGTTATATACAGCGCAATGCTTTTTGAAAAATGAAGCTAGTATATGACTCAGGTCTCATCACACAATGCAACGCAAGCCAGAGGATAGAGTTTTACCTTATAATAGCCAAACATGCTTGGTACGTTTAAAACAAATCATTTTGATACTATTATAGTGTAAAGTGTATGAAAACAACTTCAAATATAAATGTATCAATCATAGACGACATAGTGCTCCATCCCACTTTGTCGCCATGCTAGGCTCTACAAATAAAACTGAATGTCACATATTGGAAATTGGATTTCCGTCATGAGTCGAGGCCAGGGATGGCTCCTCTCCACTTCGAGACACTCTAGCCAATGTCTCAGGACTACACGCTTTGGGCAACCTTTAGCTCGGTTGGGTCGGTCCTCCCTTACGTTTGAGGATTGGCAATTCCGGAGCACACGTTTCCCGGTCCAATTAGACCTATCCATCGGCTCCGTAGAGACCGATATATCCGAGGCGCCTCGCAATCCAACAACCACATAGGTAAAAATAATATAAATGTCAGGGCTTGTAAGACGCTGACACCACCCATAGCTAGAAAGAAACGTCATGTTCACTCAAAGGTCTGATCCCTTTTAGACTCATACCGAGGTGTGAGGCTCGCGAATTAACGCCATATACAAAGCTACGCTGTATTAAAGTCGTGCTTTGATCATCAACCACAAAACTCTGCTTTTCAACAAAAGCCTTGATTACTGCACCTCAGCATGCCACACAGGCAATTCTGCATAAGCATTAAATACAAATATCCAATGCTTATACAGCTTGTCAACCAATCGATTGACATACAACCAAATATTGGGATTAGTGTATGTGCAATATCATCCCAATACCCGTGTGGGGTTTCAATCAACAAATAATGAATTTTATTTGTGCAGTTGGGCAATGTGTAAAATTTATCATCCCAATCAATATCAGTCAAATGTGTGTACATAAACAAATCATCCGATTTGTTTATGAATATTCAATTTATTCATATACACGTTAAAAAATATATTTTTAACTATAAAATATTTATTCCATTCCACATCACACAATCAATTTTCACAACACAATCAAACAAACAAACAATTTGTCCATGGTCTGTGGACGACGGGTGTCGGGTGCTGCTAAGCACCGTCTGCATCCTAGTATATATTTTAACTAGAAAATAAAATTAAAGTGAGAAGTTCTAACCATTGGGGTTCTACTCCGTCATTCTTTATTTCTGAACGGTTCGGATTTTGTTTTGATTTCATTCTGTTCCATCGCACTCCTTTTCACGCTGTTCACAATAAAAATCACATTTTTATTTCAATGCTATATGGATAAAAATCACATTATTTATTTCAAATTTGGATATGTAAAAATTGAATTTTTATTTTGAAGTTATATATATATATATATATATATATATATATATATATGAAAATCAAACCTCTACACATATAAAAATCATATTTTTACTTCACTAAGAATCATATTTATTTTGCTATATACATAAAAATCATATTTTTATTATCATACCTATATAAAAATCATATTTTTAAACCGCTACCTTTAAAATAAAAATCATATTTTTAAACCGCTACCTTTAAAATAAAAATCACATTTTTATTTGTTCACTTTCAATATAAAAATCATATTTTGATTTCAAATCTCTTCATATAAAAATCCAAACTTCCTTTATATAAAAATTTAAACTTCCTTTATATAAAAGTTCTATCTTTCTTCCTATATTAAAAATCGTATATTTTCTATATTATAAATCATATATTTTCTATATTATTAAAATATAAACTTTCCTAATATAAAAATATAAACATTCTTATTGCAAAAATCTAAACATTTAAATAAATAAAAATCCAATCTTTTCATTGTAAATCATCTAATAATACTGAATTTTTATTTGCAATTTACTTACTTTAAATTAAACAAAGAAAAACGAAGTATAAAAAAATAAAGAACTCACAGCATTTTAGAAGGAGGGGGGAATGGCATTGGTGGTCGCAGCTGGTGAGGGGGTTTCAGGTGGTCGTGGTTGCATCGCTAGGCGGGTCTGGGGTTTCTTGCGTCAGAGGAAGGGAGGAGGGTGGCCAGGGTGCGATGGCGAGGTGGCGGAGAGGGCGACGGTGGTGGTCCTTCGGGGTGGCAGCACTGACCGCGATGGGGGTGGAAGCGACGATGATAGGTTTTTTTTCTTCTTTTTTATAGATCTGAAGTAGATCGTGAAGGAGGAGGAGATAAAGGAAGGAGTTGAATTTTTATAATATATATATTTATTTAATGGGGCCGACTGTTTGGACACAAAATTAAACACAAAGAGAGAGACACAAAGCCTCCACCATTGGATTTGTATGTCTTAATGTGGAGAGTGCAATTCATGGGAGGATCCAATGGTTGAGATTTATTGTGTGCAATTTTGTGTCCTCATTTTGTGTTTAAATAGAGTTTCCCTTATTTAATTTAATTCTAAAAAGCAACTTTTTAATTCGAACTCCAAATCGAACCCACCGACTGTCGCCCCTAGCTAATTACCCCCATTCCGAACACAATGGGATATGTCCGGTAAGGCAATTTGACTGTTTCGATTGGTTTCTGTCAAAATCAAAATATAAATCTATATATTGAATTTGAACGCACATTTCAATTTACCGGGGCCACATACGGACTCTAAAAATTTCCGAAAAATATTTTCTAGCTTCGTATTGATGATACGATTCTAACAAAACTAATTATGTCGAATTTGAAGACCGTTTGAAAAATGGCCATTTTCTGGTCGATCCAAATTGATTGAAATTGTCAAAACACGTTTTACTTTGCCACGCTCACATATTAATCCCAAAAATTATGAACTTTTGAATCTAAAAATAACTTGACATCCCGGATCCAACCTAAGAGGTTTCGTTGAAAATGGAGGTCGTTTGCAAAATTTCTATTTTTAAGGGCTATATTTCCATTGTGACTATTTTGAATTTTCAACTAGGCATAACTTTTTATTCCCGCTATGAAATTTCAATTTTTCAGATTCTCTGGAAAGATATTCTCAAATAGATACTAATATTTTTGGTTTCGCTAAAATCCGGTTTATTTTGAATCATGTACATTCATTTGAAATTTGAAATCGAATTTTCAAACTACCGCGCCATTTCAAAATCCTTTTATAATTAAAATAAATATTTATATTCTAACGTCAATTCAAATAAATTTGTATGTTCCAATTCTATTCAAAATAAATTTCTCATCGTAATTATTTAAAATAATTCATTTAAATATCCAAAAGTCATCAAAATTTCAAAATAAAATTTTTTAAATTGGTTTCAATTTTCCGGATTGTTACAATACCCAGGCGTTATGGTCCACATTGGAGCCACAATTCCGGCTGGGTATTGGATCTGATACCACTGTAACGGCACGCACCTCCGTTCACGCAAGATATTATCCCCAACTTAGCCACCATATAGTTATAGGATTTTGTTCCTCAAAAGGCCTCGGCGTTAGTAAGAGATGGTCTCTACTATATAAGTACCCACTTCACACAGGCTTCCACGATGTAGGACTTAGGGGTGTTACACAATCCATACCGTACCACTGATTTCCACCAATATATAACCTCTTAGCTCGTACGTCTCAGAGAAGGGTGTTAAGAAAGAGAATAAATTCTCCGCGACCAAACAGATATATATTTAGTAGAGATCAACAAATATAGTATAAAGGAATACAATGTCAGACATACCATCCGTTTACAAGTCCGTTCTGGGTCTGAACGAAACTGGAGGCACCTTATTCCTCGTCCCATATGTCCAATACAAGAGAGAGGTCCTCGCATATCTACTCGATCTCCAAGTACGTCTGAACGATCACCACTTATTACCTTGTCTTGGGTGTACAACCCAATCAAGACATTAGTAATCATCCAAATGATGTGAAGAACTCCGGTCTTCAACCACCGTCTTCATCCTTAACTTTTAGTCGTCGTATTAGTTATTCAGAATGGGTTAAACCCGGTCTTTTCGAATAACTCGCGTATTTTATAATCAAGTGCTATAAAAACACATCATACGCCTCATTCTGATCCAGATTATTCTTTTATTCAAATATTCACATTTTTAGGAAAAGGTTCCCATTAATTTTATCAAAGATAAACCCCTTAAATTTATTCTTTAATCTTCCTTTTGATATCAATTCAAAAGATTTGATTTTATCTTTTCACAACTCTAAACCAAATTAAGGTTTATAACTCTAGTTGGGATTACCTAGCCTTACCGAAGTAATCCTTTATTTTATTTTCCAATCCCAACCTATTCATCCCATGGAGCAAAATTGGTGGTACCCCATATCTAACACCCTCAGCGCTATCGGTAAATTTAACTACCATTTCACATTCAAATCTAATTAAAGATTTAACTATTGCCTAGAGTAAAACTGGTGGTACTCTATTCTTGATCACTTCTTAAATTTGGCAAATTTAATTACCACGTCAACTTTTCAATCTAATTAAAGATTCACTAAAATTCGGCTTAGTTTTAATCTCCAAAAATCATTGTTTAATAATTATTCAAATTTAGGAAATAAGTCCCATCTTTAATTGGGTTAAAGAACGAATGTCCTTTAAAACATTGTTCACGATAAACCCAAAATCATCTTCCATCAAAATGGAATCTAAACTCAAATCATAACAGTGTATAATCGATATAAATTTTTGTATCAGACTAATAATATAAATGGAATAGCAGCAAAGCTTTTTGAATTCCATATATAGTAACGTCTTCCTTCATAGAAGCTCATCTCGATTATTATCGAATCGAATTCCATTCAATTCCGGTTTAACATGTTAAATTGGAAAACATTACTTTGGAAAATTTCCATTAAATCTTGATTAAAGAATATAAATTCCAAATCATATCTTCACTGTTAATTGGGTTAAACAAAAAATGTTATTTAAAACACCGTTCATGATAAACCAAAAAATCCAATTCTTTTATTCAATTCCAATTAAATATTAATTAATTGGTAACTTCACTAAGTCTTAATTAAAAGGCTTATTCTTTTCTCAACTAGGTTTAAGAACAGTGTTATTTAAGACATCATTCACGAAAAATCCAAAATCCATTTTGATATTAAATACAAGGCTCTAAATAGAAATTATATTGGCTTATATTCAATATCAAATTCCAAACTAACGAATATTGTACTGGGAATAACGATATCTGTATCTTCCAAATTCCACAACAATATCCGTATAATCACGAAACCTAATATCGAAATATTCCGAAGATTATTTCCATTCTAATTCGTACATTGGAAAATTCTGGTTATTTTAAAACCATTTACAAATCCAATTTATTTATTTAAAAATATTGGATTATTATTCTAGTTATTAACTAGTTCATTTCGACAAAAATATATTTTTATCTTTTCAAACTTGGAATTTTTCATCCAAAATCCTTCCAGATAATTTATTATGATTTTATACAATTTTTCCATATTTTTAATAATTTTAGTATCGCCTTTTTAGTCAATTTCCATATACGGTCACCGAACTGCATTTATAGCGACCTTTTCCAAAACTGATTTGGACATATTTTAAAGTCTAACCGTTAGATTTCAAATATCTTATTATCATTGGAAAGCTCTTCCCGATACGAACCCAACTGTTCCAGTTTTAGGAGAATCCGACGCTCGGATCTCCCGTTACATCCATTTGAAGTCAATGGTTGAAATTCGCGAATGGTCGTTGAGCGGCACGTAATATTCAATCCATTATACATACATACATATATATATATATATATATATATATATCATTGATTTCCATTTAAAACGTATTTTGTAAATAGTTTATAAGTTCATTTCAAAACTATTTCAACTTCATTTTCATTTTATAATCAAAATTGAATATTCCATTTCATTATAATATTAAAATAATAATATTTTCAAAATGTCTAATTTTGAAATCCATTTCCTTTTCGTATTCGTTATAAAATGAATAAAATCGATCGATAAACCGTTCGGGTTTAAATGGCATATATACTTAACCCAGCTTCATATATTTCAGTATTTTCGTGTCCATCCAAATTCTGACACCAAAATCATATTTTGATTGTCCACTGAATATTATTTTAAATTATTCGATATTTTAAAATATTCATTTGTTCTGAATTTGAATCAGACTCAATCAATTGCCATATAATTTCAGTTATATGGATTTCATACATCGCATGTATTCTACAACATTGATAAATAATCATTAACATTCAAACTTCATCCAGGGTGCATTTTACAACTGTATAAGCATTAAAATAAATAAATAACGCTCAACATAGTCTGTCAACCAATCGATTGACATACAACTAATTACTGGGACTAGTATATGTCATATATCACCCCCAATACCCGTGCGGGGTTTTCAAACAACAACAGTCGATTTGAATAAATCATTGGTTAATAAATTTAACCAATTCTAATTCGGTTTAAATTATTTTTCTAATTAGCCAATTTTCATTGTTTAAATTATAAATGGATATTTATAATTTAATTTCAACTATCACAAAATATATTAAATTATTTTTAACATTTTAAACATTTCAGCATCACAATCAAAACACAATACAGTCAATTAAATCATCCATGGTCTGTGGATGAGGGAGGTGAGCTAACAGGCACCGTATACAATTTATAATGATTAAAACTGATAAAAATCTACATTGGCAATTCTATATATTTTTACACATGAATACAATAACATGATAAAATATAATTTAGTGAGAAGGAGTTCTCACGTTGGTTTCCACTCCACCAGTCTTTATTTCTGAACTTAATACCATTTGGGTTTGAATTTGCCTGAAATTTTAACGTGCTCCATTTCCATTCTGGTCAGTTCCATCGCGTAGCTCTCGTTGTCGCATTCGCAACGGAACTGAAATCGTTCTGTTTGGACCTCGTATGGAAGAGTTATGATAATATCAGTGTTAATTGCATTTGAGATGATTAATTAATTAATTAAAATAACTTATTTTGCTTATAATCCTTTAATCACGAAATCAAGCCCGTTCAAAATCTCTTCTGCTACCATCGCCCTTCGTTCCAAGCATCCTCATCTCGTTCCCTTTCACTTTATAACCCGTAAGTTGCTCAATCCCTTCAGCTCTTCACGCGCCACCCATGTCAACGCTGTTTGATGATCACCAACCACCCTCGTCTCTGCCCTCGCCTCGCCTACCTCCTCCTTGAGCGACGGCCAACTCGAAATCCCCATCAGCGCCAGAAACCCAATCCAAACCACCACTTTCTAGTGTGCAAATCGACAAAATTAGAGCACCATTTCCGATCATTACCCACTTGTTCTTGTTAAGCTCTTCATTTTTAGTTTATGAATTAATTGAGTGGATTGTGATATTTTCGTTGAAGAAATTTGTGCGATTTTAACCTTTTATTTGGACTAACGGCGGCGCGGAGACAATAGTGGGCTAGGGTTTCTTTTTGGGCCTTTTATACCTGTCACCCCCAGCTAAATACCCCTATTCCGGACGTAATGGGATATGTTTCATAAGCCAATTCGACTGTTTCAGTCAGTTTTTCTCAAAATTAAAATATAAATCAATATATATTGAATTTAAACATACATTTTAATTTACGAGGGCCACATACTGACTCTAAAAATTACAGAAAAATAAATCGAGCTATGTTTTGACAATACGGTCCTAACAAAACTAATTTCATCAAATTTGGAGATCGTTTGAATTTGAATTAATATAACGGCTAGTATTGAATTTTAACGTATACTTTAATTTACCGGGGCCACATACTGACTCCAAAAATTACGAATATTGAAATCTAGCTATGTTTTGACCATACGGTCCTAACAAAACTAGTTTCATTGAATTTGGAGAGCGTTTGAAAAATGGCCATTTTCTAGTCGATTAAATTCAAACTGAAATTACCAAACACGTTTAAATTCACCACGCTCATATATTAATTCCAAAAATTGTGAAATTTGAAACCTAACTATAATTTAACATTCCGGATCCAACAAAAGTGGTTTCGTTAAAAATGGAGATCATTTGCAAAATGGCTATCTTTAAGGGCTATATATTATATAAAGTGAAAATTAGGGTCACATCCTTAAAACTAAATTTATTAGGCTCACATCCTCCGCTTTTGAAACATATAAATTTCATCCCTATTTTTGAATTGCGCCTCTCTTACTTCCAGAAATGCCCTTCTTCCTTATTTAACGGGTGCGTTTTAATCTAATCCTTAATTAACCGGTGCGTTTTAATCTAATACGTAACACGTTTTAGGGTTTACATGTTATAGGTCCCATTTATTCCAGAAACATAATTTTCACGATTCATGGCGGCGGCGGCTCCAGCAACAAAACCTAAATCTCGAGACGCGTGAGCCCCAAATCACGAGACCACAAAATCTCGACCGCCGCTCCAGCAACAGGTTCCGCTAACGCGCCGCTACCCACTGGCGCACCAGCAACAATTACTCTTATCTGAAGAAAAATCCTGTATCATCGGCTTCAAATTAAGTTGAATGGCAAGGACGAAGGTACAATTGCTACTATCTTGTTGAAATATGGTTTGTATTCGATTAATTTTCCTAGATTATGAGAATTTAAAAAGAAATATTAGTTGATTGTATGATGCAAGTCGGAATAGGAAAAGGGCATTATGATGGATTCAATTTTTGCACGTTCGTATGCACTTTTAAAGTACTGTTATATGATAGAATACGTATTTAGAATTTTGTAATAACGTGATATATTTTGTTTGATAATTTTTATTTTTTAATAGTATAGAATCTCAGAATTCTTGGATTATTTTATATATTTTTCCGAAGAATTTCTTGCAGATTTGAAATAATTAAGAAAATTAATTTATGAGTTCTGATTGCTTACTAACATGTTGTTATAAATTTTTGACAGCATGTGTGTATGTGTTAAGAATACTGAAACAAACCGGAAAAATTTGTAGAAAAGATGACCATTAGTGTACATTTATTTAGAAAACCTGTACTGGAATGTGTTTTTTTTTAACACATATTGCTATGATTATTTGAACATTTGTGTGCATATTTATCGTATATGCGCACATATGGGTAAATTTATTGTATATGATACCATGTAGTTGTAGTGGTATAAAAAATACATGCTTTCTTTGATTATATAAGTAATAGTTGTACAATTTTGTGCAAATAAGAAGAATAGTTGCAATGATTTGTGCACATATCAAAAAGATGTCGAACCTGTAAATAAGTAATGGAATCGTGTTATTAAAGTTTTTATGTTGATTGTGGACCATTAGATGCATATATTTTGAAATGTTGAATAAAACTAATTTGCATCTATATACATTTATATGCAGAACAGTGTGTAATAAATAAGAATAAGTGCATTTAATTGTGATAATAATAACCTATACCTGGAATTTTTATGATCATTTATAAAAAAATGTTAAATGATTATTTGCAGTTTTTGTGCTTGTGTGTAAAAAAATTGATAACTTATGTACATTTTTTTCAAATTAATACCTGAGTACTACAGCTATGAACTTAATTTGATAGGAAAAGTTTTAATATGTTATGCATTGGTTACAAGAATGTTAATTGACTATTTATAATTAATTTGAATTTTTTGATGCAACTTTGCAGCAATAACCAGATATTTGCATGTTTACATGCAAATAATAAGATATTTTGCATAATAATGTACAATTTGTACATGCTAGTTGAATGAATACATGCATGCACTGACTGGACTAAGGTAAAAATTATGATTAATGTTTGTTTATTTTGTGTTAAGTTATATGTTGAGTCCATACTGTAGTTGTCGTAAAAAACTGCTAGGTAGAGTGATGCGAAATATGATTTTTGTGCATGTTTTCAAAGTTTTATGTAGTAAATGTATGCAAATATTCATATTATTTGCATATTTGTATACAAAATATAATTCGAATAGCAATATTAATTAAATGGTTTTTCGATTGTTTGCATAAATTTATGTAAATATTTAACAATCTTGCACAATAATATGCAAATTTTTTGTTGGGTTATAATATTATGCAATTAATTTTTCCAATTGCATGTATGTGTGCAAATTTTATGAAAAATTGCAGATATATGTGCAATTATTAAACGTAGATGCTTGAGTTATAATCGATGAGATTTTACAATTTTTTTGAGTTAATTTCAATAATGTACAGCAAAACTGTATATCTTAATGGTGATGAAGCAGTATGCATTACTGGAACTGCATGGGCTGATATGATAGTTAGTAATTTCGTTGATCGAGAGGTAATATTTAAGTTTACTAGTTATTTGTTGACAGTATTTCTATAAACATCTGCAAACATTTTTGTATTTGTAACAGAGAAATTACATCAATGCTTTATTGAAGAAGCTCTTGAAAAAAGATTATCGGAAACATAAGCAAATGGAATTTTCTCAATGCCCACATCAATGACTTACGTAAGAAACATATTTCTGAATTTGTCATTACTTATATGCATTTTTTAGTAATTATAGCATGGTTGTATGCACATTTTGTATACTGTATCAAATCAAATTATATGTTTGTACCCTACTAATGTTGATGGTATATAAATTTTTCAGAGTCAACTGTGGTATGCTTGTAATGAACTATATGAAGCGAAGAACTGAGAACAAAGAGATGGATAAAAATGATGAAATGTGGAGTTCTGGGGCTGTTAATGATCAAAGAGCTGAGTTTGGTTTAAAACTACTCAACTGCAATTCTCACAGCTGGAATCCATTGCAAAACCTGACATAAAACTTCCTGTTGTCAGATGCAAACAAGGATGTGTACAGTGCGTAAAGTTGGTGGTAGGATTATTTGTAATTTTGGGGCAGTTTTAATGAATATAGGTTTCAACATTGCTACTATTTTTGCACTTATTAGTAAATGCATAAAACCATTCCTACTTGGTATAGACAGGTAAGAAAGTACTGTTATATCTGGATAATGTAACAAGTATTCTCTATTATTGTATATAAGTGTGCAAATATTGTTAATATGTGCATCTATGTGTTCAATTTTTCGTTATGTACGCAAACTATTTTTTACCTTTTACTATTTGTTTCATTTTCTAAACACTGATTCTTTTTATATACTTATATTTCAGTTCAAAATATCTAATCTATAAACGACGGTTACATCAATTTTTGGAGCAATTGTGCTAATTTTTGCATTTTTGCATGCAATTATCCTTAAAATATTTACAATTGTATGCAAATATTCCTTGTTTCCGTACAGTAGGTGTTTTAATAAACCTCAATCGCATCAACAAACAATTTATTACTTGAATTTATTCTGTACTGGTGAATGCAAAAATTGGAAAAAATTTCATAAAAATATGCAAGTTTAAATAAAATTGTGTTACTAACAACAATACATGCACACAAGTATGCTATTATTTTAG
Organism: Allium sativum; assembly: GCA_030737875.1. Lineage (NCBI taxonomy): Eukaryota > Viridiplantae > Streptophyta > Magnoliopsida > Asparagales > Amaryllidaceae > Allium > Allium sativum. Next base: position 602,720,017 of record CM060924.1, on the reverse strand, counting down.
ATAACTGCATAGAAGTAAGTAATAATTCAGAATATCATGCAAACTACAGAGATATCAATTCATTAAAAAAATGTTCACACAACTCCAGTTTAGAAACTAATAATCCTTTGTTTGTACGAAAAAACTAGAGTACCACTTCACAAAATTACAAAAACTTTCTTAACACCAACATTTCCCATCTTATATACCCCTGTTCGCATCTGATAGTAGGAAGTTCTGTGTCAGAATTTCTAATGGAGTCCAGCTATGATGTATGCAGTTGAGAATTTTAACTGCAAGCTCAGCTCCTTGTTTATTATTAGCCCCAGGAGTGTTTCTATATACTTCTTCCTTTTTTGTCGACTTCTGTTTCTCTACAACTCTTTTTTTTTTTTGTAAACACGTCGATAAGCTGTCGGTTCTTCACTTGTTACAAATGCTTCATCCTGACCACTATCAACTTGATTATTTTGTTCTGATTTAGGTCTCTGCAAAACAATGTGTAACATATTTAATTTAACCATGAATAAATGCATATAAGTATGAAACAAACAGTAGACACATGCACAAATGTATGCAACATTTTATACTGCATATACAAAAACATGCACAAGATAAGTGCAACATAGTAATACTCAACAACATTACAAATAGTCACATCCATCAAATTAAGTTTCTGAAATATCATCATGCAACAATCAGATAATAACTTCACACTAGCCTGCTAGAATTCTTAAACTATGCATATATTCAACCTTTAATCATACGATAACTGCGTAATTGTACGCAAAAAAATTGAATAACTGCATATATTCATGCAACTATATGTTGACAGTTGAAGACTCTGTAAAACCAAGTATAAAGTTATTAGTTAAAGATTTCAATCAGTTCTAAATATATGCATACTATTATGCAAGTATTCTGAATACAGACTTACATGTGTGCAAGTATTTTGACTAACTGTATCTACGTTCGAAAATCTTGTTGATATATGCAAAAAAAAAATCCAGCTATTCATTATAGTTGCACAAAACTGTGCAAATATTACTCAAAAAAGCAAACAAACAATGTCTTTTTCATAATTCTTCACAGATGTGCTACCATATACAATAAATCTACACAAATGTTCATATAGTACAGACGTATGTAAACATCCATACCTTCGTTCTCGCCATTTACTGTAATTGGAAGTTGCCTACAACAGCTTTTTTGAAAATAAGGAGAACGATCCTGATTAAAATGATGAAAATTGGCTTTTGATTACAAAAAAAACCTAACCAGTCGAGGTTTTTTGAATATTTGTGGAATTAGGGATTTGGGAGACTTCGACGGAGAGGTTTGACAGAAATCGAAGTTCAGAACCATAAACAGATGCTGCCGCCGCCATTATTCTCGTTTAAGAAAAGAATAAATCACGAATAACAAAAAATCGGATTAGATCCGTGAATTAAGGCATGATATAAAATTAAATAATACCGAATCGGTGCTGGTACGTTTTAGAAGTACGAAAGGGTATTAGCGGAATTTGTTTTTCCGCATTTCAAAAATAGGGACGTATGACGTATTATTTTTATCACCGGTTTTTTTTTATATTTTGAAACTTTATAGGGACCTGTAAAAAACGCACCCTTATATAAAATATATATAAATTCCATAGCGTCTATTTTAAATTTTAAACTGGCCATAACTTACAATTTATACTATGAATCTAAATTTTTTACATACGTTAGAAAGATATTATTAAACGAATTCTAATTTTACTGGTTTTACTGAAATCCGATTTATTATGAATTTTGTACATTCATTTGAAATTCAAAATCGAATTTTCAAACTACCGCGCCATTTCAAACTCTATTTATAATTAAAATAAATTTATACGTTCTAACTTCGATTTAAATAACTTTTTGGTCGTTATTATTTAAATCATTTTAAATATTCAAAACACATTAAAATAGCTAAAATAAAAATTTTAAATTGGTTTAGAAATTCCGGGTCATTACACGAAACTTCTTCACTTCCACTGGAATAAATTCCCCTAATCAAGCATGGTTTTTGTTTTCTTACAAATGGTTTTCATATTTTGTTAGGTTAACATGAAAATAATTAGAAGCAAACCATTTTTTCAAATAGATAAAAACTAGTTCGGCCCATAGCTCATTTACCCACTAATTAGTGGTACAAAACACACCAACGACATAATTTGGGCTGGCAATTAGAACCGAGAATCGAAAACCCGAACCGAACCGACCCAAAAGGACCCGAAACCAAACCGAACGCGATGGGTCTCGGGTCGGGTCTAGGTGATGAAAAATACCATTAAGACCCGATCAAACACGACCCGAAAGACCCGACCAAAAAACATTGAAATATATGTATTTTTAGTGTTATTATTCAATTGGACCCGAACCGACCCGACCCGACCCGAACTTAAGCTCGGGTCGGGTCTAGATTATTGAAATGTAGAGTTTAGACCTGACAAAACCCGACCCGCTGGGTTGGGTCCGGGTCTATCAGGTCGGGTCTAATTGCCACCCCTAGACATAATAACTCTCTCATAACCCTAGCCGACATCAGACGCTCGGGTGACCTACACCAACAATAATGGAAACTTCAAATTCAATTCTTAGATTTTCTAAAATCTAAGAAATTTTACAAGAGAAGCCAACTATGACGACTTCCAGCTGGTTGGTTTGTTCTTCTTGTCTTTGAGACTGCGATCAATCAGCTTGTTTTGCTTGGAATATTTCAGGTCTGTTTCATTTTTTGAATCTCTAGAGTCACGACTTTGAGATGAGCTTCTATTTCCCTTACCCGAGAAATATAAGTGATAACTCTGTTGTTGATCTTACTGATGTAATGATTGTTTCCAATTCTTTTCTCTTCTATGTCTTTAATGCTCTAGTCATCATGTTTTTTTATAGATCTATCTTCGGGAACACTGTTGGAGATCCTATCTTTAAAGCTATATATTTCGAGTAACCATGAATAAGCTAAAATGTTCTTCTAATGATTTTTAATATTAAAATTAACATTTATCTTTCTTTCCTTTATAGGTTTGTCTTGTGTGTTCTTTCCTGGATCTGCAAGTATGGAGCCTGTCGGTGAATTGTTAGCAGCAACCATCCAGTGTCGTTCTAGGTTGTTATGGTTGGTGTTGCTACTTTTCCCCTCTACAGATGTAACTTTGGGAACACTGTAGGAGATCCTATAATTAAAGCTGTACATATTAAGTAAGCTTGAATCGGTGAAAATGTTCTCTAAATAATTTTTAAAAAGTTAAAATTTTTCTTTCTTCCCTTTATAGGTTTATCTCTAGTATGTGTGACTTTTCCTGGATCTCCAAGTTGGGAGCCAGTTTGTGAACTTCTAGCAGCAGGTATCCAGTGCCTTTCAAGGTTGCTTTGATTGGCGTGGCTGCTTCTCCCCTTTGATATTTCGAGAGGGAAATTTCCCCTTGAAAGTATGATTCTGTTATGTTTTCATAGTTGTCCATCTCATAAGTACTAAAGTTATTGTTTTGATTGCTAGAATTTTTAATTGCCTTTAGAAATATGATATTGCAATCTGTTTCAATTTGAATCCATAATTGAAAGCAGTCTATCTCTTTGCAGTTGTGTATTCAGTTGTTTCTCTCCTTCCACAAAGAGTATATTACTGTAGTTAAGACTACATAAGCTTTATTAAATTCCACCTTTTTGCCTTTAAAATGTTTTGTGATACACTCTATGGTGTCCCTAATATTCTACAGAGAGACGCCTTGATCAAGCTTGAGCTTATGCTTGGTTATAAACCATATTTTCATAGAATATGAGCAATTAAAATAAATACGGTTTATGTCTTCCTCATCTTCCTTATAAAGCAAGCATTTTGATTTCTCTTTATTGCTTCATTTGGAACATTGTCACGTGTTGGCTCCTTGTTCAATATTGCAAAATATGAGCAAAAAGCCATTTTTGGACAGTTTAAGTTATTCCATATCACTTAATGCCAACTGAATTCATTATCATTCCCTTTAATATAATTCCATGAATTTTTGAATGAAAATTTCTCTTTAATAGATAAATTCTATGTTCAACAATCTTCCTTGTGATTTTTGTCTATTCCAATTTTATTGATTGTTGACTTATATATATGAACTGCTGGATGTATTTCTGTTTTCCAAATACTATTCTCTATAATAAGAGAAACATTTTTGTCAGCACCACCAAAAATACTAAGATTACTCTAGCTCATTAAATCAATTAGCGATTGGTTATTGATCCAAGGGTCAAACCATAAGCCAGTATTCTTCTTATCTTTAAACTTTCTGTTAACCATTTTTTCCCCGCATCCCTGCTTTTTAAAATTCTTTTCTAGATGTGAGAGAAATTATTTCCAATAGGCATAGTCCAAAAAAATTTACTTTCCACATATCTGGCTTTCATCCACTTTGCCCAAAATGACTTCCCTTCGATGAGTTTATAGAATAACTTGAGATTACAAGCTTCACTGATGTCCCTAAATTCCTAAGTCTGAAACCTCCATATTCCTTAGGCTTAATGATTACACTCCATGCAACCTTATGTTATGTCCCATTCCATATAAAGTTGGCACATATCCTTTCTATTTTTTTAATAATTTTGATAGGGACCTTATGAGACTGCATGCAGTACATAATTATAGTTGTAGCTGTATGAGTAAGCTTGATTCTTCTTGCTATAAATAAGAACTTGCTAGACCAATTGTCAATTTTGCTTCGAATAATCCCATGCATTTTAGAGCAGTCCTTATATTTTATCTAATTAGCATTAAAGGAATCCCTAAATACTTAACTGGAAGGTTGCCCTCTTGAAAATTAAGAAATCTTAAAGTATCCTCCTTATTACTACATTTGATACTGAAATATATCTTGCTCTTGCTTTCATTGATTTGTAAACCTGCATAATTTTTCAAATTTCTGAAAATGTTTTTGATGGCTAATCCATTTTTCATATTTGCATTAAGAAAACTAAGTAAATCATCAGCGTAAAGCAGATGAGAGACACATGGATTAATTCTATTAATAGGTTTAATGTTCTTAGAAAGAATTTCCATATTAATTTGATATGATAAATATTCCATGGAAAGGGTGAATAAGTAGGGGGGTAAAGGGTCTCCTTACTTAATATCTCTAGTACTTTTAATAAACCCACTGGGTGAGCCATTTATAAGGGTAGAAAAGGAGACATTTGAAATACATTCTTCTACAAGTGCATGAAACTTGATATCAAAGCCAAAATGTTTTATGGCATGCATTATAAATTTTCTATTAATTTTATCAAGGGCTTTATGTTGATCCATTTTTATGCACATTTTATTTTTATCCCCTTGATTAAAATTTCTAAGCATTTCATGAGCAAGAAGGGTATTTTAACTAATAAGCCTCCGAGGGATAAAAACACTTTGATTTTCTAAAAAAATAAATTTCAAAAAAACTTTAATTCTGTTGCTTAGAATATTTGCAATTATTTTATAAATAAAATTGCAACAAGCAGTAGGCCTATAATCAATTAAAGATTTTCGAGCTTTAATCTTTGGGATTAAAGTAATAAAAGTACGATTTAAATTCTTCATATTTTTTCTAGAATTAAAGAATTCATTAACAACATCAAAAATCATATTTTTAATATCATCACAATGCATTTTATAAAATTCGGCCCCAAAGCCATCAAGGCCAAGGCTTTTATCATGATTAGCATTGAATATAATGTTTTTAACATCCTGCAAAATGATTGGAGCAAGAAGGATTTGTAACACCCCACCTCCATTAAGGTCACTCACAAAGGGAATGCCTTAACTTCAGTGGAGCGTTTTTGGTAAATAGACACAGAATATCACAAGACAAATATAAAAATTTTGCAGCGGAAAATAAACCACTTTATTAAATCACCAGAATACTTTGTTACATAATACCATGAGTCATAAAACCATTAAAACACTTCTGTCTTACATTATCAGAGTACATAGGTATTTAAAAGAAAACCAACATTCCCCATATTAAAGAGCAAGCCATATAAGGGACAAAGACTTGAGCCATACTTCAGAAGTAGCTCCTAGAAGATGATACCCAAATCCTGACTAAACCTGGGTGTTTCCTCCCTGAGAACCTGAGGGGGGAACGGAAGAAAAGAGGCGAAACAAACTAGGTCAGACGTACGTCTGGGGAGTCCATTAACTTTTAGCCAATAAATAAATAAAGGTAAACAGATAGGCATACAAAGTGGATAAGAGGATTCACGGTACAGATGACAGGTATGACAGGACAAATAAGGTAAGGTGTATGCATGCTTCACTACTAACTACTCTGCACTATTACTAGTCAAATCAAGATGGGATGATCCCTTCCGCTAATGATAACGATGGTGGTAGTTTCGTGTATTCCTAGCTGCTGTCCTAGGTGCCTCCTGCTCCTATCTCAGCTAGTCGTACCCACTACCCTCCTACTATAAATTGGTAGACTTAGGGCATACGTCCGGGTATACCCTAACCACTACCCTAATCGATCGGCTCCATACTCTGTAGATACCCTGTGCTGGTCCCACAACTAGGGGGTATCACTTCCCTAAAGTGGCAACCTAAGGTGTGCACAGTTATACCTACTGGTGTCACGGTCGTCTTGTCCCCCTCTTCCCGGCCCATGCACGCACATGTACCCGGTCGGTTTGCGCCGCCCACACCATCCATCTCATTTTGGATCTCTTACAATCAATCAGTAAACGTGCCCCTTCCCCACCTAGTACGGAGTTCTTTACTTTGATACCCCTCCGGGTTACTGACTGAAATGGGTCCCACAAAACATGATACAAGTTCTCCCCTATGTCGGTTTTCTACTGACTATGTATACCCTAAGGTGTCTTTAATTACATAGCCCTCAATCAGTTATGCGTACCTATAGGTGTCTTTAATACATAACCCTTATTCTACCTATCGGTTATGCGTACCTATAGGTGTCTTTAATACATAACTCTATCTATTCCCATTAGTTATGCGTACCCCTAAGGGTGTCTTTAATGCATAACTTTACTATTTTGCACCGGTTATGTATACCATTAGACGTCTTTGATTACATAACCCTTTTTATCCGGTTAAGTTTGTGGGCCTATATGTATTAATATTACCCACCTACCCTTCAGTTGTATTTAACCCTCCCACTGATTTAATCCTATTTATTTAATGGTTAAGTTTGTGGGCCTATATATATTAAAATTACCCACCTACCCATCAGTTGTACTTAACCCACCCACAATCCAATTCGTTTTACTTAACCCTAACTTATGTCTATCATCATACAGTCCATATGTATTAAGTTAGGTTAAGTAGTCTTTAATCAGCATTAATTAATTATTGAGACACCTAATCGTATTTCACATGCTACTCAAGGCACCCACTTAACCCCTCATGTCCCACTACATGTTTTTCTGGTTAAGTGTTTCTTAATTCATTAGGACCGTAACCTTATAAAGACCTCCCACATTAGACTGACATTTGTGGCAGCTGGATTTGTCGGGCGGGTCCGGGCAGTCTTACACCACAAAAGATCCTAACCTCATGTCTTTACAACTGTCACACATTTAATTTATGCATAAGACCTCCTACATTAGACTGACATTTGTGGCAGCTGGATTTGCCGGGCGGTTCCGGGCAGTCTTACACCACAAAAGAGCCTAATCTCGTGTCTTAGACGATTAATTACACAAGATTAATTATTCCCTAATTTGAATTAATCTCCCTATTCAAATTATCAATCAATTCCAAATTTAACTATGGCCATAATTGAATCAATTATGTCCATTTATTTATGGTATGTAAAATCATACCAATTTCATCATAAATTTATTTTACGCCATTTAAGGCATTTATGCCTATTCTCAATATTAAATCTTCAGACTTTAATTGCTTAAACATTCCTCTTTTGATTAATTAAGTTAATTAATTAATCCTTTCCTTTTTATAGGCATCAATACCTATCTTATTAACAATTTGAATTTCCTATCCATAAATGGTCATATTCAAATTATACCATTTTTACCCAATTTTACCCATGTCATAATAGGTAATTATTTATATGTTTCCCTACTAGAGTCATGTGTCCAATTTACATAATCACTATGCCTATTACAAATTCTCCTTTTTCCCCGTTTCTTAACTAGCATAACCATTTGTGTTTTTGGCGTCATCGAGGCTACATGGTAGCCTTGCCATAACAATAAAATAAAGGGAATGACAAGGTGATCGTTTCAGTACAATTTTGGCATAAGCATGACAACTAGGGAAAATGACATGATAACTTCGCATGTAATTATGATTCACCACATAATTAACAACTTGCATAGATTCATGATTTTGCAACATAACAACTTGCATAGGTTCATGAATTAACAACATAGTAACACTAACATAGGTTCATGATTCACAACATAACAACTTGCATAGGTGACTTGCATAGGTTCATGAATTAATAACATAATTAACAACTCACATAGATTCATGTTTTACAACATGTTTAACAACTTGCATAACATAACAACTTGCATAGTTTCATGAATAATAACTTGCATAGGTTCATGAATAATAACTTGTATAGGTGACTTGCATGATCTCATAACAATTTGCATAGGTTCATGATAACAACTTGCATAGATTCATAATAACGACTTGCATAGATTCATGAATTCATCACACAATAACTTACATAATTTCATGATCAACAATAACAATAAACTTGCATAATTTCATGATCCACAACAATAATAAACTTGCATAACTACAAACAACATATGCCCAAATCATAGTCTACCACGATTCACTTTTATTTATTTAAACCTAAAAGTGACTAGAACTCACCGAAAAAGGGGTCTTGAGTTCTGGGATTTGAATTCTGTAATTGATTAGCGTTCCCTTGTTGTAGACAATTTCGTTGTTGTAGTTTTAGGCTTGATTTGAATTGAACTGTTGTCTTTAATTTGCTTCTAGTTGGTGGCGGCTACTCTAGGGTTTGGAGTGACAACATGACGGCCATTGATCTAATTTTGATTTGATTTTAGGGTTTGAGTCTACATGTCTTTTTATAGAGTTTAGGATTAGTTTAGTTCGTCCGATCAATCCAGAATTAATCTCAGCCAATCAGAGCATATCAGAAACCCTAATGAGTCAGCATACAATCATAAACTGGTCATCACTCAAATCTGCCTGGGGGGTTGGGGGGGGGGGAGGGGGGAAGGGCAGGTCGACCCTATGGTCGACCTGGTTAGGGTAGGTCGACCCCTAGATCGACCCTATGGTCAACCTAGCCCTGGCGGGAATTTTCCCGCCTAGCCCATCTGACTCTGAATTTTGAATTTTCGAAATATGTTTTGAATTTTCTGAAACTTCCGATGGCCATAACTTCTTCATACGAAGTCCAATTCACGCAAACTCGGACTCTATCTCAACCAGAATTCCGAGACGAACACAATGGCGCAACCCGTTTCCCTTAATTCTCACATCTGAGAGTAGTTATTCGTTAATTTGTGAACATTAACATTGAAATTTACGGGGTGTTACATTCTCCCCTCCTTAAAGGATTTCGCCCCCAAAATCTCCAAGTTAAGGAGAATGCATATCCTAACATCCAAACAACCATCTACTCAATCATCAAACACAGGCATCCATTGTTCTTATAAAATTCCTAATGCTGTATGAACATATGCAAGAAGTGTGTGTATATGTTCTCTATCTAATGCAAAATCAGGCGGTCTACCGATTCAGTTGACCTCCTTAATGCAAATCATGATAGTGTAATGCGTCCATTATGTATGCGAAGGAATCCTAATGTTACATGTTATTTCTACATGTGTGCACAACCATTCATCAAAATGCAGCATCCATATGATAACACAACCATTGTTCATCCATTAACCTAAATATGCACACACATTTATAAGCAATATGAAAGTGATTTGAGCCGATCTAGTGCCTAATATGTGTGTAAATGCATCCACGAGCAACCACTAGCAAACACTTGCATCCACTTGCAACCATCAAACATAACATGTCCCGAGCACATGTTTACATCCATGGATTTCCTATCTAAAGAACGAAGATCCGGTCGATGGGATATAAACAAATGATATAACTAAAACAAAAGCTCTGTTCCCATTTGACATCGGTTAAGAGAAAAATTCCCTAAGTCTCAGCCCCGAAGACCGAAATCAACATCAGGCTGACACCCAAAGAATTACCCCTATTAAACAATTTCAAAACTGGAGATCTACTTCATGCTTCGAGTAGAAACCCCTATCCCTCGGAAATATCCAGATACTTACGGACTACTGGTACAGATCAGATTACAGAATGATTCTCAGAAAGTTAAGCATAACAGACCCTTGCGGGTCACAAGAAATTTTGGAGGTCTTCCCATGACAAGTTAGAAACTTAATGACCCTCCTCTCAAAATCTTGAACGACCCTCTACTTAGAAAGCTGGTCCATTTAGAACCACCCCATAGCCCATAAACTTGAGCACACCAATATCACATTCAAATTTTTGACGCCTAACACAGATAATTTCAACCCCTTACAAATCACCAATAAATGAGCCGAACCACCAAAGGGGTTTGAAACAACTACGAGATCAGAAACAAGGCTAGTATTAGAGTGCAGAGTCTCAATTACAAAGTCAAAATGCCAAAATCCAAAAGAGTCTTAACTTCATAAGGAAATTAAACCTTTTACATAAATTTTTCCTATCTCTATCCTATCCATCTGCCACGAGAGCATTCTCCTGCCCTCCAGAAGTCCCTTGCGATCCCTACGCCTTCGGGCATTCCTTGGAGAAGTGTCCGACCTCTCCGCACTTAAAGCAATTGAAATTCCTCCTTTTACATTCTTTGACTAGGTGACCTTCTTTCCCACAATAGTGGCATTTCCTCTTATCCTTTCCCTTGTCATCCTTCTCGTCTTTCTTCTGCTGTTGCTTTCCTTTCTTGGGTCCCGCCTTCTCAATTTTCAATGTCCCTTCAACTTTTTCCTCTTTCTTTGCTCCTTTGTCCTCTTCATGCATTAGGGCCATATCCACCAGCTTTTCAAATGTGGCCCCCATGGGAACGTGGGTCATAGCCAATCCGTGTACCAGCTCATTCAAGCCTTTAACAAATCTCAGAGCCTTCTTCTCAGATGTGTTCACCAAGTCTAAGCCAAACCTTGCCAACTGATTGAACTTATTGACGTACTCTCTTACTGAAAGATCCCCCTGCTTCAATGCCAATAACCTTTCCATGTATAGATTTTCTTCTGCTCGTGAGAGAAATTTCGCCTCAAACCTACGCCTGAAATCCGGCCATGTATCAACTGGACGCTCTCCATTAGTGACCTCCCACCAAAACGAGGCCTCATCCTTCATTAACCAGGAAGCTAACTGGACCTTTCTTCCATCTTCTACCTCAAAGATTCCAAACAATTCTTCCACCTCCTTTAGCCAATTTCGAGCTTCAACAAACGTCTCTGACCCGTGAAAAGGTTTCCCACCCATTTCCCAAAAGTCCTTACATATCTTTGCAAAAGTATCAACACGAGGAGGGGGAGGAGGAACGGGTGCAGCTGGGGGAGAAGGAACATTTGTTGGACCTGCGGCGGTGGCCCTAGCCTCCAAATACCTCCTAAACCATCCTGGTATCGGTACACCCTCTGGAAGGTTAAGATCCTCAGACATGCTAAGAAGAAAAAGGGAGAGATTCTAGAAAAGGATCGAAAGATACTTCATATGGCTTTTCGGGGAATGTTTTTCAAAATAGGCTTTCCTTTTTTGAAAATACTTTCTTTTAAAACCCTTTTGAAAAATATTTTCAAAACTTTTATCTAATCTAGTAACCTTTAGCTCTGATACCAAGTGTAACACCCCACCTCCATTAAGGTCACTCACAAAGGGAATGCCTTAACTTCAGTGGTGCTTTTTTGGTAAACAGACACAGAATATTACAAGATAGATATAAAAAATTTGCAGCTGAAAATAAACCACTTTATTAAATCACCAGAATACTTTGTTACATAATACCATGAGTCATAAAACCATTAAAACACTTCTGTCTTACATTATCAGAGTACATAGGTATTTAAAAGAAAAACATCATTCCCCATATTAAAGAGCAAGCCATATAAGGGACAAAGACTCGAGCCATACTTCAGAAGTAGCTCCTAGAAGATGATATCCAAAGCCTGACTAAACCTGGGTGTTTCCTCCCTGAGAACCTGGGGAGGGGACGAAAGAAAAGAGGAGAAACAAACTAGGTCAGACAAACGTCTGGTGAGTCCAGTAACTTGTAGCCAGTAAATAAATAAAGGTAAACATGACAGGCATACAAAGTGGATAAGAGGATTCACAGTACAGATGACATGTATGACAGGACAAATAAGGTAAGGTGTATGCATGCTTCACTACTAACTACTCTGCACTATTACTAGTCAAATCAAGATGGGATGATCCCTTCTGCTAATGATAACAATGGTGGTAGTTTCGTGTATTCCAAGCTGCTGTCATAGGTGCCGCCTGCTCCTATCTCAACTAGTCGTACCCACTACCCTCCTGTTATAAATTGGTAGACTTGGGGCATATGTCCGGGTATACCCTAACAACTACCCTAATCGATCGGCTCCCTACTCTATTGATACCCTGTGCTGGTCCCACAACTAGGGGGTATCACTTCGCTAAAGTGGCAACCTAAGGTGTGCACAGTTATACCTACTGGTGTCACGGTGGTCTTGTCCCCCTCTGCCCGGCCCATGCACGCACATGTCCCCGGTCGGTTTGCGCCGCCCACACCATCCGTCTCGTTTTGGATCTCTTACAATGAATAAGTAAGAGTGCCCCTTCCCCGCCTAGTACAGAGTTCTTTACTTTGATACACCTCCGGGTTACTGACTGAAATGGGTCCCACACAACATGATACAAGTTCTCCCCTATGTCTTGTATCCCCACTAGGTTTTCTACTGACTATGTATACCCTAAGGTGTCTTTAATTACATAGCCCTCAATCAGTTATGCGTACCTATAGGTGTCTTTAATACATAACCCATATTCTACCTATCGGTTATGCGTACCTGTAGGTGTCTTTAATACATAACTCTATCTATTCCAATTAGATATGCATACCCCTAAGGGTGTCTTTAATAAACAACTTTACTATTTTGCACCGGTTATGTATACCATTAGGTGTCTTTAATTACATAACCCTTATTATCCGGTTAAGTTTGTGGGACTATATGTATTAATATTACCCACCTACCCTTCAGTTGTACTTAACCCTCCCACTGATTTAATCCTATTTATTTAATGGTTAAGTTTGTGGGCCTATACATATTAATATTACCCACCTACCCATCAGTTGTACTTAACCCACCCACAATCGTTTTACTTAACCCTAACTTATGTCTATCATCATACAGTCCATATGTATTAAGTTAGGTTAAGTAGTCTTTAATCAGCATTAATTAATTATTGAGACACCTAATCGTATTTCACATGCCACCCAAGGCACCCACTTAACCCCTCATGCCCCCACTTCATGTTTATCTGGTTAAGTGTTTCTTAATTCATTAGGACCGTAACCTTATAAAGACCTCCCACGTTAGACTGGCATTTGTGGCAGCTTGATTTACCGGGCGGGTCCGGGCAGTCTTACACCACAAAAGAGCCTAACCTCGTGTCTTTACAACTGTCACGCATTTAATTTATGCCTAAGACCTCCCACATTAGACTGGCATTTGTGGTAGTTGGATTTGCCGGGCGGGTCCGGGCAGTCTTACACCACAAAAGAGCCTAACCTCATGTCTTAGACGATTAATTACACAAGATTAATTATTCCCCAATTTGAATTAATCTTCCTACTCAAATTATCAGTCAATTCCAAATTTAATATGGCCATAATTGACTCAATTATGTCCATCTATTTATGGTATGTAAAATCATACCAATTTCATCACAAATTTATTTTATGCCATTTAAGGCATTTATGCCAATTCTCAATATTAAATCTTCAGACTTCAATTGCTTAAACATTCCTCTTTTGATTAATTAAGTTAATTTATTAATCCTTTCCTTTTTATAGGCGTCAATACCTATCTTATTAACAATTTGAATTTCCTATCCATAAATGGTCATATTCAAATTATACCATTTTTACCCAATTTTACCCATGTCATAATAGGTAATTATTTATATGTTTCCCTACTAGAATCATGTGTCCAATTTACATAATCACTATGCCTATTAAAAATTCCCCTTTTTCCCCATTTCTTAACTAGCGTAACCGTTTGCGTTTTTGGCGTGATCGAGGCTACAAGGTAGCCTCGTCATAACAATAAAATAAAGGGAATGACAAGGTGATCATTTCAGTATAATTTTGGCATAAGCATGACAACTAGGGAAAATGACATGATAACTTCACATATAATTATGATTCACCACATAATTAACAACTTGCATAGATTCATGATTTTGCAACATAACAACTTGCATAGGTTCATGAATTAACAACATAAGTAACACTAAAATAGGTTCATGATTCACAACATAACAACTTGCGTAGGTGACTTGCATAGGTTCATGAATTAACAACATAATTAATAACTCACATAGATTCATGTTTTACAACATGTTTAACAACTTTCATAACATAACAACTTGCATAGTTTCATGAATAATAACTTGCATAGGTTCATGAATAATAACTTGTATAGGTGACTTGCATGATCTCATAAAAATTTGCATAGGTTCATGATAACAACTTGCATAGATTCATAATAACGACTTGCATAGATTCATGAATTCATCACACAATAACTTACATAATTTCATGATCAACAACAACAATAAACTTGCATAATTTCATGATCCACAACAACAATAAACTTGCATAACTACAAACAACATATGCCCAAATCATTGTCTACCACGATTCACTTTTATTTATTTAAGTCTAAAAGTGACTAGAACTCACCGAAAAAGGGGTCTTGAGTTCTGGGATCTGAATTCTGTAATTGATTAGCGTTCCCTTGTTGTAGACAATTTCGTTGTTGTAGTTTTAGGCTTGATTTGAATTGAATTGTTGTCTTTAATTTGCTTCTAGTTGGTGGCGGCTACTCTAGGGTTTGGAGTGACAACATGACGACCATTGATCTAATTTTGATTTGATTTTAGGGTTTGAGTCTACATGTCTTTTTATAGAGTTTAGGATTAGTTTAGGCCGTCCGATCGACCCAAAATTAATCCCAGCCAAATCAGAGCAGATCAGAAACCCTAAGAGTCAGCATACAGTCATAAACAGGTCATCACTCAAATCTGCCCGGGGGGAGGGTGCAGGTCGACCCCCAGGTCGACCCTATGGTCGACCTGGTTAGGGTAGGTCGACCTGGCCCTGGCGGGAATTTTCCCGCCTAGCCCATCTGACTCTGAATTTTGAATTTTCGATATCTGTTTTGAATTTTTTGAAACTTCCGATGGCCATAACTTCTTCATACGAAGTCCAATTTACGCAAACTCGGACTCTATCTCAACCAGAATTCCAAGACGAACACAATGGCGTAACCCGTTTCCCTTAATTCTCATGTCTGAAATTAGTTATTCTTTAATTTGTGAACATTAACATTGAAATTTACGGGGTGTTACAGAATTTCAGAACTTCTAGCATGTAAAATGAATTTGGAGAAAATTCTAGGGAAAATAACATGGTTATCATTAAAATAGTATAAATTAGTAAAATCACTAATGGCTTCCTTTTTGAGTTGAGCCACATCATTCAGTATTTCAGCTTTATTGCTTATGATTTTCCCTATATCATTTCTATGCTTTCTACTGAATCTTTTTGCATAAAGGAATTTAGTACATGTGCCCCTTTGAAAGCTAGTCAACCTTAGATTTTTGTCTAAGATTAATTATTTCTATATGTAGCTCATTATTTAGCTTATTCTGCATTTGAAACAAATTATTAACGGTATCCCTATCAGAACTGTCAAAGTCAATAACATTTTGAAGTTTTTCACATTCCACTCTGGTAGAAGTTATACCATTCAATTTCTTATTATTATTCCAAATCTTTAGCTTATCTTTTGTATTAGAAAGCATTTGCCTAAGTTTGTATTATGCAGTACCGAAAATAGAATTTGTATTAAAACAGTTTTGAATAACTGTTTTATATTTATTATCATAAGCCCAACCATTTTTATACCTGAAATGAAAATTATTTGTATCATGAAGCTCTTGTTCAAAAATTAATTGAATAGAAGTATGATCACTAGTAGGTTATGGTAGCATGTGACAAGCAAAATTAGAGAATTTAAAAAAAAAAAACGATTGAATAAAACCCTATCAAGCTTACAGTTTATATTTCTAAACTCACCAGATTTTCAGGTAAATCTATTACCTTTTAAAACAGGTTCAACCGAACCAGTTTTAAATAGGAAATTTGAAAAAACTTCTAATTTTTGAAGCAGAATATGATTACCACCTCTTTTTAGAAGCTCTGATTATAGAATTAAAATCTCCTGATAAAATCCTGGGAGTTTTTATAGTTTTATTGAAATTTTCAAGATGTTTCCAAAGGATACATCTTTCTTTTTCAATATTATAAGCATAAATAAATGTTATATTAAATAGCAAACTCTCTTTGTTAATAAACACATAATGTATATACTGGGGTCATTGAAATTTTTTGATAAATCCCATACTATTATATCCCAAATTACAATAATTCTACCCTTATTATCACTAATATTATTATCCATGATACCCAAATTGGAAATATATCTATTATGAAACTCACTGGTACAAGAGTTACTCATTTTATGCTTTCATAGACCAACAATATTAGGTTTATTAGAAGCAATAAAGTTAGAGAAATCTAATTTTCTTTCAAAGGAATTAAAACCCCTAACATTCCATGCTATTATATTCATTATGAATATATATATATATATATATATATATATATATATATATATATATATATATATAAAGGATATTATAAAGGATATTGCTCTTGTCCTGATGAATCAGGACTTTTATCTTAATATATAGATTCTGTATCTTCTGCATCATCATTAACTTCTATATGATCAATAGATTTAATTCCCTTCTTTTTGCATTGTTTCCTATTATGTATTTTCAGATGATCCTCCCAATCAAGATTTTTGACTATATATTTTTCTTCAAACGAATTTTGTGGCAAACTATTGTCTGAATTGTTCCTCATTATATCTAACAACCTCTTTTTCTTTGCTTTTTTCTTTCTTTTTATTCATAGGTAAAAAGGATGAGAAAAGGAGGAGTGTTGCATTTTCAATAATTTTGTCATTATGTCTATTTGGATCTTTACTCGAGGCAATGTTCTCTACAGACACAGATTTGGATTTATTATATCATTTTGATTAGTAAAATCCGTAATTAAACTTGAACCTTCCATCAGAGTGGTTGGATTTGAGAACTGTACACTATAATCCTTTGTAAGTTTTAGTACTTAAAAATTTAAAACAAAGAGAAAATGGCATCCTTTCCCCCAGTTTTCTCAGTACACCCAACTTATCATCCCGATTATCCCACTCTCAAATCAGCAGCCACCTCACTCCGTCACCTCTAACTAGAACCCCTGCTCCTCTCCCACCTCCTGAACCTCCACCAGATCCAAACCCATCTTCTAACCACTCTTCATCTAACCCTAATTCCACCGCTCGCCGTCTTGGTAAGAAATGGTCCTCACCCTTTGAATCTAAACCTAGAAATGCTGGATCTTACTCGCCTCTACCAATGAAACTCGTTTTTAAAGAAGAAGCTCCTCAACTAACTAATAAAATTTATGAAGCTGCCGAGGAGCAAGGGAATGGTTATCTCGTAGGTCACTTTCTGGATCAACCGTTATCTTACTCTGCGGTCATTGCTCACCTGAAGAAGCCATGGTACCCTGCAGGAGGCATTAAGGTACGTTCAACTGGCAAGGTATTCTTTTTCTATATAGTAAAGATTGAAGACAGAGAAAAGATTCTGAAGGCCGATCCTATTTTAATTCAAAACAAACTATTTATTGTGAGGCCTTGGGTATCTAGACTAGGAGACTTGAAAAAAAACCATATCATATGTCCCTGTTTGGATCATACTCTCGAACTTGTCTCTTTACGGATGGTCGAAAAAAGGGATATGTTATTTGGCAGCAAGAGTGGGGAAGTTTCTAAGCATAAATCTCTCCACAGAAAAGCTTGAACGCCTCGAATACGCGAAGTGCATGGTAGAAGTCACTCTGCATGATGAACTACCCGATAGATTCCCTGTTTTACTGTTTGACTATAGTGAAAAGTTTGTGTATGTGACATACTTGTGGAGACCGCAAATATGCGTCGTGTGTGAAAGTTTTAGACACTCAACTGCCAATTATGATAAGCAATGGAATGAAGCAGCAAAGGTAGCTAATTCGAAAGTGAAGAGCATGGTAAATGTTAGGAATTCTTATGATTATGTGCAATCTAGGAATAATTTTATTACTGGTTCTAGTACACAAATGTGAACTATGAATGGAGAAAAGTAACTGGAAAAACAAAAGCAGGAGCTCGTATGGACAAAGGAAAAGTAATGCAATGTGATTTCAATTCTAGTAAACTAATTTTTTTCAGTGCTCTCGGAAATGCAAGAAGATGAAATTGATGAAGAGGAAGTTGAAAATAGTGAGTTAGGGGAGATTCGACAGGTGGGTGAGTTGCTACCTCGTGCTTTTCCTGTTGGTACAGATAAAACTACGGATACTTTGATCAGTGAATGTTCAGGTAAAGCTTCAGCATGTGCTGGTGAATTGCTTAATAAAGGAAATGTTGAAGGTTTAAGCGTTGGGGTTGTGATGTTGAATAGAATGTCCACAAACGGTGATAAAATTACTTCTTGCTTGGCAGATGTTAACCTCATAGTAGATGGCAGTGTCAATTTGTAAATGAGGTTGTTTATGTAAGTGATACCAACAAGACTGATCACCATAATGTTGATGGTTAGTTCGAACCCTTTCTACAGTGCAATTTTGATTGTATTGAAGTGAATGAGAAAGTGGACCAAAAGCAGTGTTCGCCTACTGTCAGACCAAACTTTGGACTACATGAAAAGAGTTTTCGCCAAAATATTGAATGCCTTAGGGATGAGACAGAAAATGGTAAGCTTGATCATGCTATGTGTAGTGAGAAACTAAAGCTTTTGGAGATTATGACAAAGAATTGCAATACCATGAACATGTTTGCAGCTGACAGAGGAAAGCTGGATGTAATCCAAACTGCAATGAGCAATACTAAAACTTCACCTTCAACTTTAAAGCCAAGATTCCTAAACTTAAGGAAAATTTCAACTTCTAATCTTGTTAAAAGTCCTAAGGAAGTTAGTCAGTCATCGACTTGTTCTCCTGGTTCTTCGTCCAAGGCTAAAGAAAGGGGTCAAAAAAAGACAAACCCATATGACCACATTCTCCCTCCACCAGGCTATAAAGCACCACCTCCGGATAGTTTTAACAACACGCCCGCTGCAATCTTTTCTTTTGGTTGTTTGTTGAGAAGTGCGCCGATTATGAGAAGCAAAAAAATCGAGCTTCTAAAAGGGGCTTGATGATGACAAAGGCTAAAGACAAGTGTGATGTCCTCTTCAATGCGCAAGTCATATTTTCATGTAATTCATTATGTTATGTAATTCCATGTAATGTTATTTTGTCAAGTTGTAAGCTTCTATGCAAGTTATGAACTACTACCATTTGTGGAAGTGCCTATAACTGATATGTAGATTGCATATCACCTAAACTACTAATATGTATTTTTTATTTTGTAATAAATAAAAGAGTGTTACGGATCACTATAAAAACCGGTCGGCCTTACTGATTGGAATTTCTTTACTTGCAATGCCATTTGACTTATATAACTCTACAAATGCAAGTTTTAGCAGTGTTGGGTCGGTGGCTGAATCAATTTGAATTTCATTTGAAGTGTTTACGCTTAGGGCAGTCTTCATGTTTGCAACTTCAATGTTTTCAGAATCAACTGCAATCTTACTATTTTCATCATTTTTGTATTTTTCAAAGAAAATTGTTTTCTTCGAAATATTACATCTTCAGAATGGTTGCCAACTGTGGTTTCTTTAACATGATCTTTCATTTCCTGTGCTTCTTCATTATTTTCTTCTTTGAATTCCCCAGCACTTTCTTGAAAATTATGGCTTTCCGATTGGACAAAAACTTGATTTGTTGGAACTGCATTTTGGGTTTATTTTCCTTTAAAAACTTGTTTTGTTCGGCACATTTCAGTAAGATGCCCAAAGTAAACACATTTCGAACATCTTGGAGGTATACATTCATATGTTATAGGTTGGATGATTGTCTCCCCAGCATGAAGTGATATATTGGCTTTATTTGGTAGAATAGAATCTGCTCTATTTCTACCGATATATGAGCATAATCGAGTCTTATCTCTTTAGCTATTGGCTCGTCTAGTTTTGGTGGAATACCCACTGTACTAGCAATTGCACTGAAAATTTCTTTATCCCAGAGTTGAAGATTCAACTCTGTTAGTCTTATCTAAAGTGGAATGGTGGATATTACATTCCTATCGAGAATCATTGTTTTCGACCATTTTCTAAGAATGAATAATTTCCCCCATATAAAGTATTGTCCACCGCTAATTACTTTTTCACAATCCAAGTGATTTGCAAATCATATTATTAAAGAACCATTATCTCTTTTAAATATTTCAAAAGTACGCGTTGGGATCCATGTTTTCTTCATAAATTTTTTGAAATGATGATAATATGGCCTAGGACCGAACACATATGCTACGATGGAATTGCTCCATTTTGCAATGGTTCTATTTTTTTCCTTTTCTTTCACAACAATTATCTTCGTTTCTCCTATATTCAAGTGAGAAATGTATTCAAGGTCAAAATTTGAGAATATGCCACCATTCTTTACTAGATTAGCCCATGTAGAAGATGCTCTGTTACCCCCTTTGATCCGTTGTGTTGCTAACTACAGTATGATTAAATGGTTTATTGCATAAAGGGTTTCTGATTTGGCATTGATAATTTTGATTCCTTCTATTCTGATACGATACTTTCTGATTCTGGCCAGTATTTATAGGTGGTCTAATACAGAAATTGGCATGTCTATTGATTTTGGCGAAAAAGGGGTTTCTTCTTATTGATTTGATAGTTTGAAACCCCTCTAAGTCAATATCGGGTAGTTCATCCTTAAGGTTTTGAGAAGAAAGGAGAGGATTAGGGATATAATAAGAGGGTTGTGAAGAAGAGGCCCTGAGACTCTAGTCAGAAATGGAGGAAGCCTTTAAAATTTTCTTTGGAGCAAACCATAGTTATACACGTTGGAAATACAATGTTTTGGTTTAGCGATACCCTTTACACTCCAAAGTACATTTCCATCATTCACCTAGTGCATCGATTATGTAGAGAGAGAGAGAATGATAATGATAATCTCAATAATGAGAATGGTGATACCAGCCCGAAACTACTTGATACCCAGCCCAAAGGAAAAATTCAAATCAACCCTCAAATGTAAACAAAATCTATAAATATCAACCCTCTACCGCTAAGGAAGGAGACAAAAATACTTTGAATTATGATCATGTCTCCTGTTCCATAATGATGGCTCGACAAACATAAACCCTGAAGAGAACAAGATCAATTAGCCAAAAAATCATATAGAGAAACTATAAAAAAAATTCCAATTAAGAAATAAAGAGGAAGTGATGGAAGGATGTTCTTCCTCATTCAGTTAGACCAACATTGAGGTAGACTTCCCAAATAATTTCTAGGCTTTTTTTGTTAATGAGTTTGATACGACCATCAATCTGGACGATTATTTCTGCACTTTTGAATATTTTGAAAAAATGCAGGATGGCCAGTTGCGATCTCTTCCCATTTTACTTGGTTGGTGCAGCTTCTCGGTGGTTTTGAAGGTACGGGCTAAAGGAAGTACGTTCCTGACCTCTTCTAATAGTAGATTTTGTGAGGTAATTCAAAATTAAGAGGGAAGTTTCCCTAGATGTGGATAATGTTTTCTTACCATGAAGTTGGGCGAGTGAGCTTATACAACTTCATAATTCTTCAAATCCAAGTACTTCAGATTGAGATGACTTGAAAAGAAGCATTGTTTCGCATGTTGGTATTAAAAGAAGCACACCCATGTATAGGACGAATAATCGAAAACCATATTGTAGTATGAAGGCCTTCTACGTATGGGCTACCGACTACATTATAATAGATAATTGTGGCACTACACATCCATCTAAGAGGACTTCTGCTTCCAATAATGGAAATAAGAAAGAGAAGAAGGATATCATGCACCTACAAAGTGCAAGAGTGAAGTCAACATCACATTAAAAACCCCCATCATCCAGACACCTAATCAATTGTATGAGCTAGCCATGATTAAACAAGATTATGACGTCTCAAATGAAAGGAAGTAGCGAAAACAAAGTAGGAAGCTGAGCCTACTTCCTCTTCCACAGGGACAATGGACATTACATAAGCAAATGCTGACACCTAAGAAATATGATAGAGAGGCTTATTCAAAAAGGATATTTAGGTAGCTAACAAAAGGAAAACAACGGGGACAAGGTTAGGAACCTCACTTTAGATCCAAGTGAGTATTTAACAAAAAAACCCACGATCTCACAGCCTTGATCCACAAATGATCACAACCTACTGAGAAAGGAACAAGGACAGGAGCGGTATATACAGGAGACCAAGGTGGAGCAAAGAATCATAATGCATATAAATCATAAGCATAACTAAAATATGACCTTTACTACTGTTGAAACCACTATGGAAGTTTTTTGATCATTTACCAGCCGTATCTATACAACACATTTTTGGGGAGACCTGCACTAATCAATATAGAAGCCGTAATTTTCTAAAAAGGATTTTTTTTATGGAGCTTCATAACC
Source organism: Allium sativum (assembly GCA_030737875.1). Classification (NCBI taxonomy): domain Eukaryota; kingdom Viridiplantae; phylum Streptophyta; class Magnoliopsida; order Asparagales; family Amaryllidaceae; genus Allium; species Allium sativum. The sequence continues at coordinate 602,697,083 of CM060924.1, read as the reverse complement.
CTTCCAGGATAGGACCAATTAGAGGTGAACAATCATTAGATAAAAAATTATACAACATAAAGCTTAATTATAGAAGTATAATTATGAAAACTTGTTCTGTTGTTTTTCTAATGATTGTGAAGATGGAATAAAAAATAATCATGCCATTTCTAGGAACATCATCAACACAGAGTACACTAAGTGATGTTGAAACATGTCTTCTCCTTTTTGGAATTTGTTTAGGAGAGAAGCCGACCGGAGTCGTAAAACCCTTCCTAATGCACCTAGCTTGGCCAGCGAGCACCACATAAACGACTGATCTTGGCGTATGTACACGATAAGTTTTTAACATGTCATTCCGGGTTTCGAACCTACGCCACTATTACCACGGCACAAAGTACTTAACAGTTAGGATACTGCTACGAATGAAATATGTCATTTTATAACTATGGCATTAGTAAGGAAAACAACAGAAAGTATATGCACATGATCAGAACTGGTACATATAAGTTAATTTACGCCCACAAAAGGGGGAAGCTCATAAATGAGTACTATTTGGCACTTGTCAATCCAAAGAGAAAGGGTAAAGTAAAATAAACCAGAGATTAGGGGAAATAAGAAGATGTTTTAAGCGTCTAGGTGATCTTAATGATATAAATATAGATCTTAAAGAACCCACAAAGGTTTTAAGAAAGGGAAAGAACTCGGTGCAAAAACTAGAACACTACTGATCGACATTCTCAAGATTTTGCCTATGATTTGGCTTGGACACACTTGGACATGGTGGGAATAGATCCAGCTATCATATGCCATATGGAAAATATAGATCCCAATGTTCATCCACTCAGACAAAAGCAAAGGATTTTAGAGCAATTAAGTGTAATACTCTGCACGAAGATGATAAGAAGCTAAAAAAATGATTTATCAAGGGAATATGCTATCCAAAGTTGATCACCGATCATGTCCTTGTGGAGAAATCCATTGGTAAATCCAAAATGATGAACGCTCAGATTTAATCAAATAGTCAAAGATTAAGTGCATATTAATTTTTTACCAGGCAAAGGGGTACTGCAATAAATCATGTCGTTTGAAACCAAAAACATTGGGACCAACCGACAAGAGATTTTTTTAATATGATGTTCTTAGGTCGGGTTGGCGAAAATGTCAAAGTATACATGGATGATATACTAGTTAAGTCAAGACCAGCATCAAGTCCTGCATAAGATTTGGAAGAAACATTTATGGTCCTTAGGCATTATAATCAAAGTCCAAAATTCTACTTTTCGTTTCTGTTTTGTTCATTGATCTTTTTATACATCTTAGTTCCATTTCGAAAATTCTGGTTTAATTGCGAATTGCAAATCCCAGTGTATTTACTTTATAATTACTTCATAAATATCTAATATCAACCTATCTTTATGGTATGCCCTTTGAATCATATACAAAATACATGGTTTGATGGTAGAAATATACAATCGAATTTGACAATGAAAACTAATTTTGAGCTTCTTAAGTATCACAATAGTTACTTTAAAAGTTAGTGGATGATAAAGTACACAAATAATATAAGTCCAATTTAGCAAGCACAAAATGATATACAAATCAATCATTTTTTTGTTGTGTCCACGGCGCGCTTATCAGTGTGGTTTTTGATGGACTCAAGGTTGGAAAAGTTGTTGAGTCACTACGAGGCCTATTCAGTGTCGTTAGTGGCTCGAGTTCTTTGGTGCTGTTTTTTGGGATTTTGCTAGTTTTTTCTATTGTTGTATAGGGTGTTGTCTATATGGGGGGAGTGGTCTCCTAGATGTAGACTATAGCGATCCATATTTTGGAGCCCTATATGAACTACCTGGGAGATTGTCTTCCTATGTTGGCTCTACCACATGACGTTCGCTCGAGCATCGGTAGCTGGTCTTTACGGGTTATCAATCCAATGACAAATCGACGTTGGTAAAATGGCATAGGAATTAGTGTTGCCTCTCTTAGGCAACCGTACATGGTTCCCTCTCATTTTAGCTTCTACTATCCCATCGTGTCCATCTCCTTCCATTGTTTGTCTTGCGGCGCCGGCTTCTACTTCTGTTTCTCTTCCTCTTTTTAATGAGGATGAGATAGTGGTCATTAATGATCGTCTATGTCGCCTTACTAAGAATTCTTATCCTTGTCGTTCTGGTTCCCTAGTTTCCTTCATCGCCAAATCAGATTTCTAGGGATACTTTAGGGTTCCTCGAGATTGGTGAGACGACTGTTCGCTCTTCTTGCCTCCCTATTCGCTCTACACATCATAGAATGAGTTCGGTTTCCTATACTCCCCACACCGTTCGCACACACTCTATAGCAGCGTCTGAGTAGATCTTTAGATCTACTCGACATACACTTTATCTTATCTGAGCCGTGTTGTTAGTTCTTCTGTTTTTGAGGGAGCGTTTTCCGTTGCTTCTGATTGTTGTATGTTTTTCGTTAGTGGCGAATTTCTTGTTATAGAAGGTTCATGGTATAAGTAACGGTGCGTCTATGGTTAGGCATAAGCGCGTCGTTAAGAAGCATTCGATTTGTCCGGTGGTAGTGCTTCTGGATCCATTCATGGGTCTGGACGAGATCAGCAAGTATATTCTCTCTATTGGCTTCGTTGGTGCCTTAGCCAATGTCTCTGACAAGATTTGGATCCTTTGGTCAAAAGACATCATGATCCGTCATGTTTTCGATTCTATAAAGCTTCTCTTTGTGGCATGTACTTCTTTCTTTCCCTCTCTGTAACACCCCAAAATTTTAACGATGCTAAAGATGATGAATTAAATAATAAATAGTGTGAAATAAACTATTAACAATGAATTAAGAAAAACTTAATTAAATATTCAGAATTAAGTAAAACGAACCACCCCATTGCGTCCGTCTCAGAATTCTGGTCAAGATAGACATCTGGTTTGTGTAAATCGGACAACGTATGAAGAAGTTATTAGGGTTTGAAGTTTGTATGCATATAAAGAAGATATATATATATATATATATACATATAAATTCAAAAATATTCAAAAATCAGCAAAACTAGAAATCTGACGCACATGTCAAGGAAGGGCCGACCGTTTGCAGTCGACCCGAGACCCGGCTGGGTCGACCTAGGCTCATGGGGGTCGACACCCCTGAAGGGGGGTCGACCCACCCGGGACCTAGAAGCTTCTTTGACATGGACGATTCTGATGGCTTTTGGTCCAATCTAAAGGTCTTGGTTGCTCCTCTACTCCTACATAATGGACCCTAAACCTAGGTTTTATTCACCTAAAAATGGCGGTGACGGCGGAGCTCTGCTGCAACAAAAATTGGAGGGCCTAATCTTCATTAAATCCAATTCAGCAAACACTATACAAATTCAATGATTGCTACAAAACAAATTCAATGTGTTCTTCGCAGTAATTTGGATCCATTTCCTTAGATCTATTCACTGTTAGTTCAAGTTATTTTTAGATCTGAATATTTAAATAGTAATCGTGATATGTATATAAAAATTGGATCTTGAATTGGTGCCTAATCAGTTCTATTATGACATAATTATCATATCTGCTTTTATATGTTCATATCGCCACCATTTTAAATCTTGTCATAATATGCCTATTCAGTTTATGCCTATTCCTATCAGTTTATTATTGATTCGTTATTATGTCTATTCTTGATTCTCTTCTTTCCCTCTTTTCCCTTTTTATTTTTATATAGCTAGGCTACCTTCGAGTCTAGGCCTAACACTGAAAATGTGAACGTGCAAAACTGGAAATGATTGGGAAAGATATAATTTGGGGCATAATTGATATTGGAAAGATATGAATATAATTTTGGGCATAAAATGTGGAAATATACAAATATGGATTTGGGGACATATACCATGTTGTATAACATGAATATGAATTTAGGGGAACATTGGAATATATGTTAATATGAATTTGGGCACAACCTGTATTTAAATATGTGAATATGAACTAGGGACATAAATTGGAAAATATGTAGATTTGGGTTTTTGCATAACATATATGTATGTATATGTGTGTCTATATATATATATATATATATATATATATATATATATATATATATATATATACACACACATATATATATGCCTTGACTTATAACTTGGGAAAAAGAGCATATGGTGCATAATTAAAAGGTGAATTGAAAAGGGGTGTAAAAGTCTAAAAAGTAAATAGCAAATTGGGCATATAATTAAATATGGGGAAAAAGGGTATGAACACCTATAAAGACATAGGTAAAATTGGATAATAATGAATGCCTAGGATTACAATTAGAAATTGTAATTGTACTTATGACATGAGGTTAGGTTGCATTAGTGGTGGAAGCCTGCCTGGACCCGACCGACATATCCAGTAATCACTAATGTTGAACCTAATGGGAGAGGTCTTAGTGCAAAAATATGAGACGTGCTCAGAAATGAGGTTAAGCCTAATTTGTGAAATATGTCTGCCCGGATCCGCCCAGCATATCCAGCATCCACAAATGACAGGTTTAATGTGGGAGGTCTAGCATACTGTAACCATAAATTAAAATATGGTAATAAATCTTGAATACTTAACCTAGTTGAATCCATATGGATTGTATGAATAAAAAAAAGACGGGGTTAAGTAAAAATGGTTGAACGATCGGTGGGTTAAGTAAATCTGAAGGGTGGGTAGTATTTACATATAGGCCCATAAACTTAACCCGATAAGGTTATGTAATTAAGACACCTAGTGGTATACATAACCAGTAGAAATAATAAAGTTATGTAATTGGGAGACACCTTGTAGAGTAAGCATAACTTGTAGAAATGATAGAATTAGATATTCGTAATAATATGCTAATTAAACAATTATAAGTTGTAGTGATGGTGTAAGTGGAATTATGATTAACTTAGAAAGAACGAGGAAAACTTATAAGATAAGTTATATTTAATCATAAACAATAACTGGCATGTTAAAAAGGAAACATGTAAAATGAGGCATACTTAAGCAAGAACATGTTATTGTAACTATGGAATTGGACGATAAAAATACAAAGGGATTATGGGTTATAGACCTTAGGCCACAATCTTGAGAATAACATGTTGTAAGCCTATTAATAAACTTAAAGAATTAAGTTGTATGACTAAAATTAATAAGCAAGAGAAGCTTGGTAATTTGAATAAGAATTCAATATGAATTGGAATAACCAAGTCAATAGGAAACCTGATGAGGTGAGTGCGTAAAATAATGTTTAGACATAGGGTCTAACAACATGCTAAAGTAAGGGGCTTAGGCCAGTCTGTGCGGTTAAGGGTGAGTAACCCAATGGGGTAGATCATCGAGGTGTTATAAGCTACGAGGGGAGCACATATTCATCTGATTGTTTGACGAGCCCAAAGGACTGGAAGGGGAAGCAAGCAGCTAAGTACGTAAGGTGCTCCTAGTAGCCCTCTGTGCGGTAACAAATGTCTTAGGTTGTACTTGCAGAAGTTGGGTCTGCACGTAACTAATAGGTGGGTGGGCCTTGATTGCAGATGTAGCTATGCAGTCAGAATGTTGTGACGAGGTGACACTAGGGTAGTTCGGCAGTTTCCTTATGAGGAGGCGGAGGGGCACGACCAATAAGGATAGTAGAACGTAGGATATCCATTATCGGCAGCCAGCGGTATGCGAAAAACTAGAGCTAAACCCAAGATATCATTTCACCTTTCGCTATCGAGGTACGGGGTCGAGGGTAGACGCCATATGGATGTTTATATTGGTTGTATTAGGGGAGGTCTTTAGTTCTTGTAGCCTTTACTAATTGAGGGAGGGGCCGAGGTGGGGCCATAGCCACCATGGAAAAAAGACCCGAGGAATATCTGTATTTGGAGGCTTTTAATGGCGGGGATGTACAGGTATGGAAAAGCTCCCGACCGAGTTCCGCGTTTCTTTTTTAGCCCTGCCATGGGACTCGGTGCACATTAGAGGGCGTGCGATTGAGGCATCGATCTACAATTACAGTACGTATGTGGACAGTCTAGATACATGCATATCTGCTTTGGATGGTGTATCGTAGACTAGAGGGCATTATTCTGATATGGAATCTGATTCGATTGATGGTGGCAGTCTGTACGCTTACGTAGCATAGTAATGACAGATATATGTGGAACATTAAAATTGTTATGTAGAGATCCGCACGTCGCTCTGGCATAGGATGAGGGACTGCGTTCATTTTGGTGGAGACCGTGCGAGTGGTTTATCATGAGGTGTATCTCAATATTGAGAGCTAGCTACATATATTGTATTAGGTGAATCCATGGGAAAATAAATGGGTACGATGCACGGATAAGTCTTGAGTTCTACTAACCCAAGTAACCTAATAATCAAGAAAATGAAATGGAAAGATATTGATAGGGATCATTCTATTTCTGATATACTAGTATCGGTGCGATGTAGAGAAATGTATTTAAGATGCACTATATATCCTATTCATCTTATCTTACTCAGTTCACACTTGTTATTGTTACTATTATCTTGTTCTTCCAGTTTTATATACCTTCCATGATACTTTTATTTATTTATATTTAAAATTAACTAGACTCGCCATACTTTATGTCTAACCCTTTTTGTTTCCTCTTCTCTCTCTTCCGTCACCCCTCCCCCAGGTTCTCAGGGTGGAAGTGCTTAGAGTTGATTTGGATTCTTTCAGCTTAGCTTGGATTTTGGATATAGATGTACCGCTTTGACCTCTGGTCAAATCTCTTGTGGCTTCACATGGGAAATATGGTTTTATGCTTTTGTACACTGATATTTTTAGAAAGACAGATTATTTATGTAATTGGTTACTTCAAACTTATGATGTAAACTCAATATTTGGGAGCAAGATGTTTTGATTTAAATAAAGTTTTTAATTCTGCTGCTATTTTACATGTCTGTCTTGTGATATTATGTTCTTATTTACCTATAACACTTCATGGAACTTAATGCATTCCCTTAGTGAGTGACATTAACGGATGTAGGGTATCACATTTGGTATCGGAGCATATGGTTATAAGATCAGATAAAATATTTTTAAAATGGTTTTCAAAAAGGTCTAAAAAACAAAGTATTTTAAAATAAAAAGTTTGTTTTTGAAAAGCATATTTCCCAAAGCCATAAATATCTTCTGGATTCTCCGCTTGATTCCTTCTCCTTTTTGTTTGGGGAACTGTTTCTTCCCAGAAGGGTATCCCTATTTCGGCATGGCTCCGTAGGCATGCTAAAACTACGGTACATATCAAAGGGAAAAGAAGTGCCCAACTTCCATCTTTAGCCGAAATGGTTTCACCTGAGTTTTATTTTCTCTCAAGCATCGTAAGAATTTCCGTGCGATGGAGGCAGCTTTCAAGGGACTAGTTAGCATGTGGCAAAAAGGATAATAAGCGAGTTGGGGCTAAAGAGAACAACCCAAAGATGAAAGAAAATGGTGGCTTAATACGGGAATTTAAATGAAAGAAGAAACGAGGAAATACCTTAAACGGTGGGTCATCTAGAAAAGGATTGCAGAAAGAGGAAAGGCGTTGTTACCACTTTGGTAAGGCGGGACACCTTATTAAGGAGTTCCCAAAGAGACAAAGACAAGGCCAGAGGGCATGAACTTCTAGGGTGCAAGCTAATGTTCTCCTGGCTGGTGGACAGGATAGGGGTAGGAAAGTTTCCATCGAAGGATTGATTTCTATTTCTGATCATCCTGTTAGGATTCTTTTTTTGGCGCTTCGCATTCTTTTGTATCTGATCTTTTAGTTGAGTCTCTGCACCTAGATACCAGTATGGCTTTGGATCCAATTAGTGTCTCAAACCCATTAGAGGTATGACTCATATATCGATGATTTTTCGGGGTTTGAGAATCTCTATGTTAGGTGTCGAGTTTTGTTACGACGCCTATGTTCTTAATTTCATAAGATACGGTTTGATTCTAGGGATGGATTGGTTAACTACATATAAGGAGCCATTCTAGATTGTAGAAGGAGGTTCATTAGACTTCCGACTTGCCATAGAAAGACTCTTAAGATTTCTTATGACCCCAAAAGGGTCTGTCAAGCTTAGTCTCCTAGAACCACTTGATATATCTTATAACGTCCTAGAAAAAGTCGATCTGGGTTATCCAATGTACAACACATATCGAACATCCAAGGATCGAAAATACAGGTAGTTAATGAAAGAAATTAGAGGGTGACGATAGATATGATAGAAACTTAGAGTAGAGGAAGAAGAAGAACATACAACATCAGAGTAAACACGAATCTCACAGCGGAATGAATAAATATATTTCATAACATAACTTTGAAATATAAACATGTACTTGAATATACGTATCATTTCCAAAGTACAGCACTTACAACACAGCGGAAAAACCATAACTATATAATTCTGAAGCCTCCTGCTCCAGCTCTTCAAGTATCTGTAAATCCCGGCTACTTAACTGCTCGTACAAAATTGCGCACCCAAGAGTATAGGGAAAACAAAACAAAATAAACTCCGGGTCAGTCATGTGACTGGTGTGGATAAACTCAAATTATTTGATTTAACTTTCAAAATCCTTTTGAAACAAAGGATAATCATAAGACCGATCCACACATAAATACGAATGGTTTTTACCTTACGATAACCCAAGTCATTAGTAAAACAATATTATTATGATATTATAATGATGTCTAACACAAGTAAAATCAATCTAGTAGAAACGCTTGCATCTAACGTTCTACATATATAATATACAATCAAAACCGCGGACTCTTATTTGGGGAATGGATTCAACTATGACAAGGTATGGATCCACCTTCAACTCAGTGTACTCTAGAAGTGATACATTGGAGTTCAACAAGAACATCTTGCAACTCAGCCATACATGACCGACCACTCATTACGCTTGAGTGTATCGAATATATTGTCATCTTACAGTTGGTAAACCAACATAGCCATTCCCGGGAGATATAGAATTGAAAGAAGTAACAAATATGAATATTCTCTAGATGGTGACAATATACCCTACTTAGTTGCGAACCACATAGCCATGCTGCCTGCCCGATTTCTGTCATTTCCCAGTTGATGAGGCTCGAGGTCAAAACGTATCTTTTAACAAATCACTCCTCCATTTACTTCGAATGCCACATCGTCATACCTGTCAAATATCAAATTGATTTCCCTAAAAATACCATGGGTATAAGCTAAGAGAAATGAATTCCTCCGCCACCAACGTAAATACGTTTGAAACGATCAACTTACGTGATCTACCAGATATACTCTGTTAAACATTCGTCCATTCAAGTTGTCCTGGGACTGGACAAACCGAAGGCACTATTCCATACACCCATCCTAGGAAATCTCTACCTAGGACTTATACAACAGCCCTTGCACTTTATTCCGTCTTCAATTTATCTTCGATCTATTTGATTGAAAACGCTAACGCCAATACGGAGTGGTTCTTTGGATAAGAATCCGACCGGTCTCTCCGTATTGACGATAGAAAAATGGTCAAAACTTTGATAGTCTGTGATTTAACTATCAAAGAAAAACACGTATGCGAACAATGATATTATTTCCAGATGGAAATTTCATCGATCAATCATCATTTAACATTTATCTCTTTAGTTCATTAATTTACTTATCTCCTATTTCCATATATTCTAAATTATTATTTTCTATTATCAGAAAACATTTCTAATTCTTATTTGGAAAACATTTCCAAAACTCCTTCACTGGATTTAAACTGATGTTTAAATCAAACATCGCCATGCCAACTCAAACCATTTCACTCATTAACTAAATCCACTTAACCATCATTCACTATCAAACCTTACCATTCCTTAGTTAAGAAGGAAGTCAATCAAGTTAGGGTATAATTACCTCTCAGACCTTAACTGAACAACATTTTAACTTCGAAATAGTCAAAGTTTATCTTTTAAATCTTTAACAAACTTCCTTACGTAACTCTCTTTCGAATAAATCTTTATTCGATAACTCTTTCCTTCGAATAAACTATATTCGATAATCTCTCTTCTTCGAATAACCTATATTCGAATAACTCTATTCAATCAACACTATTCGATTAACTCTAATCGGTTTACTCTTATCAGTTAGCTCTATTTGATTAACTCAATTCTATTAACTCTATTTGATTAACTCTATTAGATTAACTCTATTTGATTTACCCTACTGGATTAATTCTATTCAATTAACTCTAACTAATTTACTCTCATCAATTAACTCCTTTCGAATAAACTATATTCGATTAACTCCTTTCGAATAACTAATATTCGATTAACTTCTTTCGAATAACTAATATTCGATAACTCCTTTCGAATAACTAATATTCGATAACTCCTTTCGAATAACTAATATTTGATAAATCCTTTCGAATAACTAGTATTCGATTAACTCCTTTCGAATAACTAATATTCGATCATTCCTTCTGAATAACTAATATTCGATTAACTCCTTTTGAATAACTAATATTCGATTAACTCCTTTCGAACAACTAATATTCGATAACTCCTTTCGAATAACTAATATTCGATTAACTCTTTTCAAATAACTAATATTCGATTAACTCCTTTCGAATCACTATTATTCGATAACACATTTCGAAAAACTAATATTCGATTAACTCCTTTCGATTGACTGATATTCGATTAACTCCTTTCGAATAACTAATATTCGATTAACTCCTTTCGAATAACTAATATTCGATAACTCCTTTCGAATAATTAATATTTGATAACTCCTTTCGAATAACTAATGTTCGATTAACTCCTTTCGAATAACTAATATTCGATTAATTTGTTTCGAATAAACTATGTTTGATAATTTATTTCTCTATTCGAATAAACTATATTCGATTAATTCTCTTCTTCGAATAACCTTATTCGATAACTCTTTCTTCGAATAATCTATATTCGAATAACTCTAATCCAAAAAATTCTAATTCAATTAACTCTATTCGAATAACGAATATTTGACTAACTCATGTTCGATTAACTCTATTTGAATAACTCTAGTTCGATTTAACTCTAATCGATTAACTCTAACTAATTAACTCTAACTGATTAACTCTAACTGGTTAACTCTAATTGATTAACTCTAACTGGTTAACTCTAACTGAATAACTCTAACTGGTTAACTCTAACTGGTTAACTCTAACTGATTAACTCTAACTTGTTAACTCTAACTGGTTAACTCTAACTCTAATCGATTAATTCTAACTCTAATCGATTATCTATAATTTGATTTACTCTATTTGATTAACTCTATTAGATTAATTCTATTCGAATAAACTATATCGATTAACTCCTTTAATCCTATCAATCTTTATTCAGTTAACTTTATTTGATAAATTCTAATTCGATCACTCTATTTGATATCCATTTTAAACAACCTCCTCATAACTTCATTTATATCTCTTTAACTCCCTTTTTATACACCTATTTATTTAACAAACAAATATTTTCTTTTAAATTCTATTTATTTAACAAATAAATATACTTTTCCAATCCTATTTATTTAACAAATAAATATTCCTTTTTATCTTACTCCATTTATTTGACAAATGAAATATTCCTTTTTATCTCTATTGTAATATTTTACAATATTTCCTTTCAATTATATTTGTAAATGTTATATAAATATATCCTCTCAATTCTATCTGTAAATGGTTTACAAATATATCCTTTCAATTTTATTTGTAAATGGTTTACAAATATATCCTTTTAATTCTATTTGTAAATGGTTTACAAATATATCCTTTTTATTTGTTTTACAAAAAAATTCCTTCTTCTATTTTATCATATTTATTTACTATAAATATTTCCTTTTCTAATATCATATTTATTTTCCATAAATATCTCCTTTTCAAAACTCTTTTGATTTTATAACTATTTCTCTTATAAAATCCCTTTTTTTCTTTTATATATAAAATCCATTGATTTTATATAAATAATTTAGTTTCAAAATACACTTTGAAAATCCCCTTTTCTATATCCCAATATTTTTTACGGTATTTAAAACACCAAATAACAATGATCGATATCATGAAAACACACGTGATCCACATAGATTATATATCACATCATATATTACAATATATGAAAAACAGTAAAATAAATGTTGAGGAATCCAGTTGGATTCCTCCGACCTGTTTCCCTGCATCCACAGATGTTAAACAATAAAATTAACATCAATTTCATTTCACTATGAAATATTCTGCTAAACAGAATCAATTTATAAATATATATATATTTATTTATTTATTTATATATATATAACCAGATTTATAATTTCAACCAATTACTTAGTTGTTCAACCAAACAGTCAAAACACAGCAATCAATCATCATTTATCAGTTTTAATTATACGTTATAAAAATATGAACTAATAGAGTTGGTGAGTTTTACTCACATTGGACAATCATCGTTAATAATGATAACCATCGCTTGATTCAGACGGACAATTCATTTTGCTATAAATTGTAACGAGCTTCGATTCTCTCCCCGTCAGTTCCATTGGGTAGCCATCGTCCATACGATCTTGTCGGATCCGAGTTTTCGAAAATCTGATAACGTATGTAGAAGTTATGGAATTTATAAGTAAATACAGTTTTAATTATATAATTTAAACCAATCAAAATTTTGTTTTGGGCTTTACCATTTTAACATGGCCCATACCCTATCTCATTGAACCCAAGTCTGCACCCTTTAAAGCCCAATCCTTCTGCGCACTGACCCAGATACAGGTCCTTCTCCCCCAAATACGCTTCACCCAGAAAACCCGCTCCTCTCCCTAACCAAACCCGATTTTGACCAAACGTTTGACCACCTCCGGTCGTCGCTCTGGTCACCGACCAACCCTGTCTCCCCTGCAAAGAATCCTCTCTTCGCTAACCGCATCCGGCAGTCACCACCAAACCAGGTTCGACACCCCCACCTTGAAACCAACCTGCTGCCTCCTTAATCAACTTCCGCCGTTGCTTTTCACAACGCAGCAGCGGAGTTCCTCTCTTCAACACCACCAGCTGCACCTCCTCGCGAGAAAACCACTGACCACAGCAAGACGACCCCACTCTTACCGCATCGAAGGCCACCCTCAGCCCTAGCACGGCTGTTCGAAAATGGAGCTTCCCCGAATTGCGTCGCACCCCAAACGAAGGTCATCAGCATGAAGCTCGTAGTTAGGCGATCACAACGGATCCAAGAATGCATGTTTTCATTGCAAATTCGAGTTGTTTTAATTTCTACGAATTTGTGAGATGGGTTTTTGCTCGTCTTTGAGGCATCGAGTGGCGGCTAGGAAACTTTTGGCTGGAGAAAAGTTTAATTATGTTAGACGAATATAGTTAGGATATTTATAGGGTTTTGTTGTGGATGTTTTGCATGCCACGTTTTTGGTTTGAGGACACAAGAACTGGTGGTTGAAAATGATGAGGGCGTGGCCCTTTTCCACCTTTTAAAAACGAAAATATAGATACCCCTTTGTACATTATTTTGTTTATATATATACGAACTGCAAATGATAGAGATAAAAATACCCTTGTATTGAGCAGTGCTCTACGATCCCAAAAATATAATAACATCGGTAGGTTAACTCATATTGTGAAACCCCAAAATCGCTGATTAAGAGTGCAAAATACTCCAAATAAAAAGTTGCTTATTTAATTAATTAAAAATTATAGTAAAATTCTAAAAATTAATTTATCACTACATCTCAAAGGGCTTGTTTAAATTCGAGGCCAATATTAAATTATAATTAAATATATCGTTATGGTTGATAAACGATTCCATAGCGCAACTATTCGAAAATTTGATTTGGACATAAATCAAACCTACACGATGAAATCCTGATTTTTCTCTTCCATTAGAAAAATATACTTCACCAACTCCTAACGTTTCTTGTTTCGCAGAAATCCGATTTAAAACGGACCCTGTATATCCAGTTGAAGTTCAAATCGCCAAATAGCGAACTGCCGCTCCATTTCAAGCTCGAATTTAATTATAATAGAATTATACATTCAAACTTCGTTTATATAATATATTCATTATTCTAATTCAATTATAAACTGGATTATATAATTTGAATTGCCCAGTTCACATTATATTGCCAATTCACTAATTCTGATTATTTCAGAATTAAATATATTATTTAATTATTATATTAATTAAATATTCAATATTAATTAATTAAACAACCATTTAATTCTCTAAATCACTATTTATATATTTAAATTAGTTAATTATTATATCGCTAAAATACGGGACATTACATTCTTCCCCCCTTAAAATAATTTCGTCCTCGAAATTGCTAAGGAAGAAAACAAACTCCTCCAACTGGGTTAAAATTATTTTTACTTCTTTTACTTCAGTTTCAACTGAACCAATTTAATTTCAATTAAATTATTAATTCATTTCTATTAACGAATATTTTCAAAAATCTTGAAAATTTTCTAACACCCAAAATTTCTGAAAAATTTCGCCAGCACCTCCTTTGTACTGGTCAATAGGTCAAACTACAATTCGCCTCTCAGGGCCATCTCTGACCCAAAAGAAAATTAAACAGCCAAGCGGCTTGCCAAATCAGCTCATAAATCTCATGCTTATATCAAATATAGACTTGTACCTTTTTGTTGGGCATATCAAATTTATCACTTCCATCTACTGTTAATTCCGCATATACCAATGTTATCCGAACCAAACTTCAATCAATTCATTCTCAAACTAAATCATTCGCTTATACCAAAGTCGAATTTCATTTCAATATTGAGTTTCATTTCGATTCCAAACTCTTAACTCCACTAATCTGGTTCCATTTCAAATTCCAATCGCATAAATCCAAATTTTTAGATAACATTCTAATCCAATTCATCTTCAATTTGCTTTTGCACATTTCAGTTCAATTTCCACTTAATCGTCTTTAATTCAATTTCAATTTGCTTTCCCAAATTTCAATTCAATTTGGTTTTAATTCAAATAGTCTTTCCCTGGGAATTTTAAATAGTTCACCATATCGAAAATCAACTTTCCTTTTCAGGATTCAAAACAACTTGCTTTTCTCAAATCAATTCAAAAACAAAACCTTTGGTAGTAATCTGTCACTTAGAACTCGAAAATGAACACCGATGATGCTGCGCAGTCATCTTCGGAACTTATTTTCCAGCGATCGAAGTGAACTCAATAATATAACTCTTTCAAAACCATTTCTAAACATTTCTATTTTGAAATACATTTCATAATACCCTTCACAATGCTTGTAAAAACAATTTAAAATCTCCTAGGATTTTAAAATTCTCGTATATTTAACCCAGATTCATTTACAAACACTTTTCCAAACCCCAGAGTTTTAAATTTCAATTTTGGTTTAAATTCAGATTTAATTCATTTTACTCCATATATCACACTTCTGTAAATTCTGACGGGTTATTTACATAACCATTCCTATTATAATCTTCCTCGATTATAATAACAACCAACACATCCGATATATGATAATAATTCAAATATAAGTCCTTTATATCAAAATATAATTTGGGTAAAAATTATTTCGTTTACCCTCTTTTCAAAACATACAGTGTTTGTTCATCATATTAGAGTGTTTATAAATCCCTACCGATATAGTGGATCAAACTGACCGACCAGAACTCATAAACAACTCAACCAATAAATCTCCATGATATAAAATCATTTTATATCAAATAACAAATACATTCACTCGTATATATACACTCAACTCAATCTAGGGTATTACTAACCCCATCTCTACTGAGTCACGCCACATAGCTAAGGTAATAACTTAACCTTATGCTCTGATACCAACTGTAACGTCCCGGAAAATGTCGATCTTGGTTATCCGATATACAACACATATCGAACATCCAAGGATCGAAAATACCGGTAGTTAATGAAAGAAATTAGAGGGTGAGGATAGATAAGATAGAAACTTAGAATAGAAGAATAATAACATACAACATCATAGTAAACACGAATCTCACAGCGGAACGAATAAATATATTTCATAACATAACTTTGAAATATGAACCTGTACTTGAATATAGATATCATTTCCAAAGTACAACACTTACAACACAGTGGAAAAACCATAGCTATATAATTTTGAAGCCTCCTGCTCCAGCTCTTTAAGTATCTGTAAATCCCGACTACTTGACTGCCCGTACAAAATTGGGCACCCAAGAGTTTAGGGAAAACAAAACAAAATAAACTCCAAGTCAGTCATGTGACTGGTGTGAGTAAACTCAAATTATTTGATTTAACTTTCAAATTCCTTTTTAAACAAAGGATAATCTTAAGACCGATCCACACATAAACATGGATGGTTTTTACCTTACGATAACCCAAATCATTAGTAAAACAATATTATTCTGATATTATAATAATGTCTAACAAGTAATATCAATCTAGTAGAAATGCTTGCATCTAATGTTCTACATGTATAATATACAATCAAAACCGCATGCTCTTATTTGGGGAATGGATTCCAACTATAACAAGGTATGGATCCACCTTCCGCTCAGTGTACTGTAAAAGCGATACACTGGAGTTCAACAAGAACATCTTGCAACTCGGCCATACATGACAGACCACTCATTTCGCTTGAGTGTATCGAATATATTGTCACCTTACAGTTCCAACCAACATAACCATTCCCGGGAGATACAAAATTGAAAGAAGTAACAAATATGAATATTCTCTAGATGGTGACAAAATACCCTACTTGGTTGCGAACCACTTAGCCATGCTGCCTGCCCAATTTCTGTCATGTCCCAGTTGGTGAGGCTCGAGGTCAAAACTTATCTATTAACAGATCATTCCTCAATTTACTTCAAATGCCACATCGTCATACCCATCAAATCACAAATTTATTTCCCCAAAAATACCATGGGTATAAGCTAAGAGAAACGAATTCCTCCGCCACCAACGTAAATACGTTTGAAACGATAAACTTACGTGATCTACCCGATATACTCTGTAAAACATTCGTCCATTCAAGTTGTCTTGGGACTGGACAAACTGAAGGCACTATTCCGTACACCCATCCTAGGCAATCTCTACCTAGGACTTATACAACAGCCCTTGCACTTTACTCCATCTTCAATTTGTCTTCGATCTATTTGATTCGAAACGCTAACGCCCATACGGAGTGGTCCTTTGGATAAGAATCCAACCGGTCTCTCCGTATTGGCGACGGAAAAATGGTCAAAACTTTGATAGTTTTTGATTTAACTATCAAAGTAAAACACATGTGCAAACAACGATATTATTTCCAAATGGAAATTTTATCGATCAATCATCATTTAACATTTATCTCTATAGTTCATTAATTTACTTATCTCCTGTTTCCATATATTCTAAATTCTTATTTTCTATTATCAGAAAACATTTCTGATTCTTATTTGGAAAACATTTCCAAAACTCCTTCACTGGATTTAAACTGATGTTTAAATCAAACATCGCCATGCCAACTCAAACCATTTCACTCATTAACTGAATTCACTTAACCATCATTCACTATCAAACCTTACCATTCCTTAGTTAAGAAGGAAGGTAATCAAGTTAGGGTATAATTACCTCTCAGACCTTAACTGAACAACGTTTTAACTTCGAAATAGTCAAAGTTTATCTTTTTAATCTTTAAAAAACTTCCTTACCTAACTCTCTTTTGAATAAGTCTCTATTCGATAACTCTTTCCTTCGAATAAACTATATTCGATAATCTCTCTTCTTCGAATAACCTATATTCGAATAACTCTATTCAATTAACACTATTCGATTAACTCTAATCGGTTTACTCTTATCAGTTAGCTCTATTTGATTAACTCAATTATATTAACTCTATTTGATTAACTCTGTTGGATTAACTCTATTTGATTTATACTGGATTAACTCTATTCAATTAACTCTATCTAATTTACTCTCATCAATTAACTCCTTTCGAATAAACTATATTCGATTAACTCCTTTCGAATAACTAATATTCGATTAACTCCTTTCGAATAACTAATATTCGATAACTCCTTTCGAATAACTAATATTCGATAACTCCTTTCGAATAACTAATATTCGATAACTCCTTTCGAATAACTAATATTAGATTAACTCCTTTCGAATAACTAATATTCGATAACTCCTTCCGAATAACTAATATTCGATTAACTCCTTTTGAATAACTAATATTCGATTAACTCCTTTCGAACAACTAATATTCGATAATTCCTTTCGAACAACTAATTTTCGATAACTCCTTTCGATTAACTAATATTCGATTAACTCCTTTCAAATAACTAATATTCGATTAACTCCTTTCGAATAACTAATATTCAATTAACTTGTTTCGAATAAACTATATTTGATAATTTCTTTCTCTATTCGGATAAACTATATTCGATTAATTCTCTTCTTCTAATAACCTTATTAAATAACTCTTTCTTCGAAAAAACTATATTCGAATAACTCTAATCCGACTAACTCTAGCTCAATTAACTCTACTCGAATAACGAATATTCGACAAACTCTTGTTTGATTAACTGTAACAACCCGTATTTTCAATAACCTGTTATAACATAAATGGAGGCAGAATTAAATTGTAAAATCTGAATCAAGGGAAAGGGCTATGCCATTGCGTTCGTCTCGGAAAAATACGCGAAATAGAGTCCGAGTTTTCGAAAATCGGAGTCCGTATGACCAAGATATGGCCTCGCGAAGTTTCACGAAAAATTCCCAAATTAAAGTATACTTAATTAAGTGAAATGGGTTGCGCAGAGAAATATATATATATATTGATATATATATATATAATTGAAAATTAAATAAATAAATATGCAAAAATGTTCAAAACAGCGAATTGGGAGAGGGGAATAACCGAACCAGCCGATTTTTGAGGTCGACCCGAGCTCGCTGGGTCGACTAGGGGTTAATCCAGGGTGTTTGGCTATCAACCCGTGGGCCGATTCGCTCAAATGCAGATTTTGCATTTGGATGGTTCTCATGGTTCATCTTTAATCTAAAGGCCCTAGATGGTTCCTACACTTGACTTCTTCCCCAAGACATGCTTTGATGGCTTGGATTGAATCTAGGTTTAATCCTATGGCCTAAAACACTTGCCTAATCTATAAATAAGACCCTAACCTATCCTAAACCCTCATTATTCATTCATGCAACTAAACTATGGCAAAATTGCTACTCTCATGGCCTCCACTCAACTATCCTAGCCTCCACTTCATTTATATGAGAGGTTTCATGATCATGAGAGTATTAGAGAGTCCCTATGTTAGTATGAGAGCTTCTCAAGTTGATCTCAAGGCTAAAGCTTTGATCTTTGTTCATAAAGATGGGGTTTTTATTGATTTGGAGTGTTCATCTTTGGGTTTTTGGGTGATGGCATGCATAGGCTTCATCACAATCTTTGTTTTGCATTTCGATTTGTGCCTTCATAACAATGTAAGCCCTTTCCCTACTCTTAGATATTAACTATGAAGTTAAATGTTCATGTTGCAAGTTTGGGTTTGATCATTGAGATTGATACATGCTATCATGTCATGCAAGCTTATGAAGTCATTATCTTGATCTTATGAGCTAAAAGCTACAACCTTTATGTTGAAATGTTGCATTATGCAACATGAGAACCTTCATAATCTTTATGTCAACTTGCATATGAGGTCATAACCCTAATATGATGATACATGCGAGTTTCTAGTCATCATTCCATGTCTTTTGTCACCATGATTCGTTTATGTGCCAAGTTTGGGTTTATGCATGATTTTGAGGCTTAAGAATGTAACATGCAAGCTAATGAACACATTTGTGCCTCATTTGCCACCATGATTAACTTGTGGCTTAATATCCATTTTTGTCATGCCTTTGCCAAGTCTCTTCTTTTAATCCATTAAGTTGTTGCGAACGTATATGCGAGTTTAAAAGCGTTGGGTTATGTTATGGGTAATTTCTAATGACATGAAAATACAACTTGAAAACATGACTTGAATCATAACATGGAAGTTGAGATGTAAGTATGCATAAAAACATAAGCTTGGGAATTTACCTATTAAGTTAGGTCTACCCATTGGGAATTTACCTATTAAGTTAGGTCTACCCAATTGCTTGAAAACTTGACTATGAACATGACACTAGACTAAACATGAAAGTGGCCAACTCGAGGTTGGGTTGAGTTTGCAACGTAAAACTACCCGGAACCGACCGGCCTAACTAGTAGTTGCAAACAATAGGACCCAATGTGAGAAGTTGGTCATGTTGTGCTTGAACCCGAGGTTAGACCAAGTTGTGGTGTAAAGCTACCCGGAACCGACCGGCTTAACTAGTAACCACAACAAAGTCTAATGTGAGAGGTTATGGTGCATTAAGTAATTAATGCCACATGATAGAGTTAAGTTAATTTGATTAATGACTCTTAACCAAATATGACATGGGTAAATGGGTTAAGTAAATTGGTTAGGCTAATGATACTTAACAAAACATGACAAGGTTGGGTAGGTTAAGTGATTTGATTTGCCTAATGACGCTTAACCATTTTTATACGACTAGTGGACGGGGATTAAGTTAACCAACACTTAATCAATCCAACATGATAATTTGGCAAGGTTAAGTAAGTTTTCTTAATGACACTTAACCATACAAGATGATTAGGGGATGGGGTTAAGTAATTTGCACCTAACTAATCCGACACGGTAATTAGACGGGGTTAAGTAATCCACACTTAACTAATCTAAACACGGTAATTCGATGGGGTTAAGTTAAACACTTAACCAATTTAAACTCGGTAATTCAATGTGGTTAAGTAACCAATACTTAACCAACTTAACGTGATAATTTAATGGGGTTAAGCAACTTATACTTAACCAATTATACATGATGATTTGATGGGGTTAAGTAACTTACACTTAACCAATCTAATACGCGGACCTGATAAGGTTAAGTCACAAGACCTTTTTAGAATATACATAACCATTGTAGTACGATTAGAGGATGGGGTTAAGCCAACCTATACTTAACCAATCCGACTCGATAATTTGATGGGATTAAGATAATCTATGCTTAATCGATCTAGCAAGATAATCCGATAGGATTAAGGTAAGCTAGTACTTGACCAATTTGACTTGATAGGGTTAAGTCATGAGCCTCTGGGTACACTTAACCAACTTGTGGGACTAAGTCTTGAACTTAAATACTTAGCCAATCTTTGACATGATTCGTGGGCGGGTTAAGTCATGGACTTGAATGATAACACTTAACCCAATAGACAAACCCTAGCTAGAAGAACTAGGTAGAAAACCGTGGTTAATCAAGGATAACGGGAAAGGAAGCTAAGTGGTAAACCTTAGTTAAGGGTAACTAAGTAATAATTCTTAGCTAAGGACATAGGACTAATTCTCAAAACGATGAGTAACCTGATACGGTAGGTCATCGCTTAGTATACGAGAGGGAGCAAGTTATCTGACTTGGATAAAAGCTCCAGCGCACTGGGTGCCGAAGTGGAAGCTTCGGGGGACGTGAGGATATTCTTGGGATCCCTCTGTGGGCTGCCAGGTAATTATACTAGGCCTATGAGAGGTTAAGGTTTGCGTTAGAAGGACCAAGAGTATGCCTTGGTTGCTATGCGAGCAACCTAAAGACTGGGATGGATTAGCGTGGAGTCGACGATTCTTTTTTTGCCCTGGATAGCACATCGCCGACTACCTACCATCTTTAGTCAATCGTGTACGTGCGGAAAGGCAGGGAACCCCCAACAGACCATGTGCTTGCTATCGAGTCATGGGTGAGGTTGGCCCATAGGAAAGTGGGCTATAGTGGGGCCGTGGAGTGGTTCTTATACATGATTTTTCTTGGATTGCCTTTCAGTAGTTGAGGGAGGGGTCACGTGGGACCATAGCCACGGGTACAAAAACAGACCTTGATATCTGCATCGGCAGACGATTTAAAGCTCCCGACCGAGTTCCGTATTTCTTGATTTGCCCTGGCACGGAACTCGGATGGCACATTGGGGAACATGTGCATCTAGACATGGAAAACGATTCACGATACATACGTGGGATCAAGGGCGCGGTTGACGGGTGGCGTAATCCCTAGTGGTCCTAGGTGGCCAAAACCCAAACCGAGACACGGAAACGTTCATTAGGTAGCATAATCCCTAGCGGTCCTAGGTGGCATAAATCCTAAGTGGACGCGCGATAGTTCATGGTAAGGAAACACAACTAGATCAAGGGTTGCAGTCCAAAACAACTTCAAGGATAAACCGTTTACATGGGAAAGCCCGTACAGCCTACGGCAAAGGACTGAACCTATACATGGAAAGAAACATATGAGTTGAGTAACCTATATATGCGGCATATTAGGTTGACATGGACCATTACACGACTTTTGAGTAAGGGTCATTCACGGATAACACGTAATACAGTTGGGATACTAGTACGGTAGGTGCAGAGCGGATATACAGGATAGATGCCATGGGACGTTATACGCGATAGATATCTTGGGATATTATACTTGATAGGAACCTGACAATGTGATACCTTGTTTTATCTTGACATCGTAGTTTATCACGACACCCTAGTTTATCTGAGTTCAGTAGTTCATCCTGTTATTTTGATTTAATTGACCTATCTTGTATCATGCTTATGTTCATCTCAGTTTCTCATGACAGTTAACTTTACTAGTTTTTATACTAATAGTAGATAGGGCTTACTCAGTCTTTTTGACTGACCCGTTTTGTTTCGCCTCTTTTCTTCCGTTTCCCCCCCCCCCAGGTTACAGGGAGGAAACACTGTTGTTTAGTTCGGACTTCTTCTGCTTGAAGGTCATTATGGATGGCTTGGACTTTTCCTGGCTATGGCTACTTTACTGTTTTTATTTGGGGAATAATTTATGAAAAAATCTTTATGCTTCTTTACTATTGCAAGACAGGTTTTGATGTACTCTGATGTAAAAGGCTTTAGACCTTATGTATTCATGTTTATGAAAGTTCGATTTTACTTCCGCTATTTTATATGTTCTGTCTTGTGATATTTCTGTACATGTTTACCAATAATGCCCCTCTAAAGCTAGTGCATTCCTTTGCGAGTGACCCTAGCGGAGGCGGGGTGTTACATTTGGTATCAGAGCAGAAGGTTACCAGACTGGGCAAAAGTTTTTAAAGACCTTCTGAAAACTATTTGAAAATCGTTTATAAAGAAGCATTTTTCAAGAAAATTTTCTTTTAAAAGAAAAAGGCTATTCCCCAAAGGCCATTAGCACTATCCTTGTTTCCTTAATTGAATCTCTTTCCCTTTCTTTCCTCCATCTGTAGTCACAGTGGTTTTAACTGCGACTAGTCTTTTCTATCTACGAAAGTGCTTTCCATGCGATGGAGGTGGTTCTCGAGAGACCAGTGGCCGCGTTATAAGAAAGGATAGTGAGAAAGAGGATAAAGGATACGAGCTTAAGGATGAGCAACTGGTTGGTATGGCTTAGTCCTCAAAGGAGGGAGAAAGATGAACAATGAAACCCATGACGAGAGAGTACCTTTGGCATGGTAAAACGGGGGTGGATAGTTAAGTATTATGGGACAAGGACAAGATCATCGGGAGGGTAATAGTATGCTCTTATTTCTAGGGTACCTCGGAAGGAGGGTAACGATCTTGTTAAAGGTTTAGCTTTTCTTCTCTATCATCCCGTTAGGACTTTGTTTTGATCATCGTATCATTTAAGTCTGCTTCGATAGTTGAGTCTCTGCACCTTAAGTACTAACGTAATAGAGAATCCCATTTTTGTCTCAAAGTCCTATTGGAGAATCAGTCCATTTATTCATGGCTTGTTTGGATTTGAGAATGTCTATGTCAAGTGTTGAGCTTGGAAATAATGCTTATGTTTATAAGCTATGGATGGATTCTAAGGATGAAGTGGTTATCCAGTAAGGGGTGCCACTCTCGGTTTTGATAGGAGGGTAGTTAGACTCTTGACTCGCCTTGGTAATACCCTCGGAGTCTCGTGTAACCTTTTGGGTTCGGTCATGATTAGTTACTTAGAATCCCGTGATGCCTTTATTGGAAATTTGAAGCCCGATCGAGTGGTGTTCGCCGATAAGACGGATGGTTTACTTTACTTATGCGTGGGTTATAGAAATCACCCTAGTAAGTGCGCTTGATAACCTGGTTGGCATCTGTTTACTTTCAGGAGAAAGTTCTTCTATGTGGAATACCTTGTGGTACGAGGTCCGAGATTCACTAGTGAATTTTGGAAAGCTTGCATGAGATCATGAGTACGCAGTCAAGTTTGCGCCAAGTGTGCAAGTGGAACGAGAGGCGATGAAGAAATGAGTTCTAGCTCATGTTATGGAAACAGGAAATAGGAAGCTACGAAATCGCGAAGTTAAAAGACGGTCAAGGCACAATGGAATTAAGCTCGAGGAAATACGACTCTGATGGTCAAAGACTATATACGCGCATGATATCTCTTTTGGGAGTATATCCTTGATCCCTGTTTTCTGTAGAGCTTACTTGTAGGCTATCTTTTGTGGACATCCTCTCGGTCCTATTTTCTGTTACAAACCCTGTAAGGAGTTTGTGCTGTTTATCTTCTCGACCCTGTTTCAGGGAATTCTAGGTAGAACCCTATGGATGTAAACATGTATTTGAAACATGTTATGATTGATATGGTTGCAAGTGGTTGCAAGTGGTTGCTCGTGGATGCGCGAATACACATTAGATACTAGCTCGACTCGGTCACATTTCATATTGCATATGCACGAGTATTTATACTTGTT
This sequence comes from Allium sativum, assembly GCA_030737875.1. Taxonomy (NCBI): domain Eukaryota; kingdom Viridiplantae; phylum Streptophyta; class Magnoliopsida; order Asparagales; family Amaryllidaceae; genus Allium; species Allium sativum. Next base: position 602,672,346 of record CM060924.1, on the reverse strand, counting down.
TATGGATGAAATCGAATGTATTATCATGCGGTTGTTGCATATGAATGAATGATTGTGCACGCATATAGTACCTATATGGCTAGGACTATTTGCATACATGTTGGATTCATGGCACTATACATATTTTGCATTAGAAAGATTATTCAGGCCTGATCATTAGCATTAGCTAAGGAACATGTACACACACGTTTTGCATATATTCATACAGCATTAGAAATCATCTAAGGACAATGGTTGCTTGTGGATGATGTTTTGAGTAGATGGATGATGGATGGTAGGATATGTTCTTCCTAACTTGGAGATTTCGGGGACGAAATCCTAAAAGGTGGGGAGAATGTAACAACCCGTATTTTCAATAACCTGTTATAACATAAATGGAGGCAGAATTAAATTGTAAAATCTGAATCAAGGGAAACGGGCTATGCCATTGCGTTCGTCTCGGAAAAATACGCGAAAGAGAGTCCGAGTTTTCGAAAATCGGAGTCCGTATGACCAAGATATGGCCTCGCGAAGTTTCACGAAAAATTCCCAAATTAAAGTATACTTAATTAAGTGAAATGGGTTGCGCAGAGAAATATATATATATTGATATATATATATATATATATATAATTGAAAATTAAATAAATAAATATGCAAAAATGTTCAAAACAGTGAATTGGGAGAGGGGAATAACCGAACCAGCCGATTTTTGAGGTCGACCCGAGCCTGCTGGGTCGACTAGGGGTTAATCCAGGGTGTTTGGCTGTCAACCCGTGGGCCGATTCGCTCAAATGCAGATTTTGCATTTGGATGGTTCTCATGGTTCATCTTTAATCTAAAGGCCCTAGATGGTTCCTACACTTGACTTCTTCCCCAAGACATGCTTTGATGGCTTGGATTGAATCTAGGTTTAATCCTATGGCCTAAAACACTTGCCTAATCTATAAATAAGACCCTAACCTATCCTAAACCCTCATTATTCATTCATGCAACTAAACTATGGCAAAATTGCTACTCTCATGGCCTCCACTCAACTATCCTAGCCTCCACTTCATTTCTATGAGAGGTTTCATGATCATGAGAGTATTAGAGAGTCCCTATGTTAGTATGAGAGCTTCTCAAGTTGATCTCAAGGCTAAAGCTTTGATCTTTGTTCATAAAGATGGGGTTTTTATTGATTTGGAGTGTTCATCTTTGGGATTTTGGGTGATGGCATGCATAGGCTTCATCACAATCTTTGTTTTGCATTTCGATTTGTGCCTTCATAACAATGTAAGCCCTTTCCCTACTCTTAGATATTAACTATGAAGTTAAATGTTCATGTTGCAAGTTTGGGTTTGATCATTGAGAATGATACATGCTATCATGTCATGCAAGCTTATGAAGTCATTATCTTGATCTTATGAGCTAAAAGCTACAACCTTTATGTTGAAATGTTGCATTATGCAACATGAGAACCTTCATAATCTTTATGTCAACTTGCATGTGAGGTCATAACCCTTATATGATGATACATGCGAGTTTCTAGTCATCATTCCATGTCTTTTGTCACCATGATTCGTTTATGTGCCAAGTTTGGGTTTATGCATGATTTTGAGGCTTAAGAATGTAACATGCAAGCTAATGAACACATTTGTGCCTCATTTGCCACCATGATTAACTTGTGGCTTAATATCCATTTTTGTCATGCCTTTGCCAAGTCTCTTCTTTTAATCCATTAAGTTGTTGCGAACGTATATGCGAGTTTAAAAGCGTTGGGTTATGTTATGGGTAATTTCTAATGACATGAAAATACAACTTGAAAACATGACTTGAATCATAACATGGAAGTTGAGATGTAAGTATGCATAAAAACATAAGCTTGGGAATTTACCTATTAAGTTAGGTCTACCCATTGGGAATTTACCTATTAAGTTAGGTCTACCCAATTGCTTGAAAACTTGACTATGAACATGACACTAGACTAAACATGAAAGTGGCCAACTCGAGGTTGGGTTGAGTTTGCAACGTAAAACTACCCGGAACCGACCTGCCTAACTAGTAGTTGCAAACAATAGGACCCAATGTGAGAAGTTGGTCATGTTGTGCTTGAACCCGAGGTTAGACCAAGTTGTGGTGTAAAGCTACCCGGAACCGACCGGCTTAACTAGTAACCACAACAAAGTCTAATGTGAGAGGTTGGGGTGCATTAAGTAATTAATGCCACATGATAGGGTTAAGTTAATTTGATTAATGACTCTTAACCAAATATGACATGGGTAAATGGGTTAAGTAAATTGGTTAGGCTAATGATACTTAACAAAACATGACAAGGTTGGGTAGGTTAAGTGATTTGATTTGCCTAATGACGCTTAACCATTTTTATACGACTAGTGGACGGGGATTAAGTTAACCAACACTTAATCAATCCAACATGATAATTTGGCAAGGTTAAGTAAGTTTTCTTAATGACACTTAACCATACAAGATGATTAGGGGATGGGGTTAAGTAATTTGCACCTAACTAATCCGACACGGTAATTAGACGGGGTTAAGTAATCCACACTTAACTAATCTAAACACGGTAATTCGATGGGGTTAAGTTAAACACTTAACCAATTTAAACTCGGTAATTCAATGAGGTTAAGTAACCAATACTTAACCAACTTAACGTGATAATTTAATGGGGTTAAGCAACTTATACTTAACCAATTATACATGATGATTTGATGGGGTTAAGTAACTTACACTTAACCAATCTAATACGCGGACCTGATAAGGTTAAGTCACAAGACCTTTTTAGAATATACTTAACCATTGTAGTACGATTAGAGGATGGGGTTAAGCCAACCTATACTTAACCAATCCGACTCGATAATTTGATGGGATTAAGATAATCTATGCTTAATCGATCTAGCAAGATAATCCGATAGGATTAAGGTAAGCTAGTACTTGACCAATTTGACTTGATAGGGTTAAGTCATGAGCCTCTGGGTACACTTAACCAACTTGTGGGACTAAGTCTTGAACTTAAATACTTAGCCAATCTTTGACATGATTCGTGGGCGGGTTAAGTCATGGACTTGAATGATAACACTTAACCCAATAGACAAACCCTAGCTAGAAGAACTAGGTAGAAAACCGTGGTTAATCAAGGATAACGGGAAAGGAAGCTAAGTGGTAAACCTTAGTTAAGGGTAACTAAGTAATAATTCTTAGCTAAGGACATAGGACTAATTCTCAAAACGATGAGTAACCTGATACGGTAGGTCATCGCTTAGTATACGAGGGGGAGCAAGTTATCTGACTTGGATAAAAGCTCCAGCGCACTGGGTGCCGAATTGGAAGCTTCGGGGGACGTGAGGATATTCTTGGGATCCCTCTGTGGGCTGCCAGGTAATTATACTAGGCCCATGAGAGGTTAAGGTCTGCGTTAGAAGGACCAAGAGTATGCCTTGGTTGCTATGCGAGCAACCTAAAGACTGGGATGGATTAGCGTGGAGTCGACGATTCTTTTTTTGCCCTGGATAGCACATCGCCGACTACCTACCATCTTTAGTCAATCGTGTACGTGCGGAAAGGCAGGGAACCCCCAACAGACCATGTGCTTGCTATCGAGTCATGGGTGAGGTTGGCCCGTAGGAAAGTGGGCTATAGTGGGGCCGTGGAGTGGTTCTTATACATGATTTTTCTTGGATTGCCTTTCAGTAGTTGAGGAACGGGTCACGTGGGACCATAGCCATGGGTACAAAAACAGACCTTGATATCTGCATCGGCAGACGATTTAAAGCGCCCGACCGAGTTCCGTATTTCTTGATTTGCCCTGGCACGGAACTCGGATGGCACATTGGGGAACATGTGCATCTAGACATGGAAAACGATTCACGATACATACATGGGATCAAGGGCGTGGTTGACGGGTGGCGTAATCCCTAGTGGTCCTAGGTGGCCAAAACCCAACCGAGACACGAAAACGTTCATTAGGTAGCATAATCCCTAGCGGTCCTAGGTGGCATAAATCCTAAGTGGACGCGCGATAGTTCATGGTAAGGAAACACAACTAGATCAAGGGTTGCAGTCCAAAACAACTTCAAGGATAAACCGTTTACATGGGAAAGCCCGTACAGCCTACGGCAAAGGACTGAACCTATACATGGAAAGAAACATATGAGTTGAGTAACCTATATATGCGGCATATTAGGTTGACATGGACCATTACACGACTTTTGAGTAAGGGTCATTCACAGATAACACGTAATACAGTTGGGATACTAGTACGGTAGGTGCAGAGCGGATATACAGGATAGATGCCATGGGACGTTATACGCGATAGATATCTTGGGATATTATACTTGATAGGAACCTGACAATGTGATACCTTGTTTTATCTTGACATCGTAGTTTATCACGACACCCTAGTTTATCTGAGTTCAGTAGTTCATCCTGTTATTTTGATTTAATTGACCTATCTTGTATCATGCTTATGTTCATCTCAGTTTCTCATGACAGTTAACTTTACTAGTTTTTATACTAATAGTAGATAGGGCTTACTCAGTCTTTTTGACTGACCCGTTTTGTTTCGCCTCTTTTCTTCCGTTTCCCCCCCCCCCCCAGGTTACAGTGAGGAAACACTGCTGTTTAGTTCGGACTTCTTCTGCTTGAAGGTCATCATGGATGGCTTGGACTTTTCCTGGCTATGGCTACTTTACTGTTTTTATTTGGGGAATAATTTATGAAAAAGTCTTTATGCTTCTTTACTATTGCAAGACAGGTTTTGATGTACTCTGATGTAAAAGGCTTTAGACCTTATGTATTCATGTTTATGAAAGTTCGATTTTACTTCCGCTATTTTATATGTTCTGTCTTGTGATATTTCTGTGCATGTTTACCAATAATGCCCCTCTAAAGCTAGTGCATTCCTTTGCGAGTGACCCTAGCGGAGGCGGGGTGTTACATTAACTCTATTCGAATAACTCTAGTTCGATTTAACTCTAATCGATTAACTCTAACTGATTAACTCTAACTAGTTAACTCTAACTGATTAACTCTAACTGGTTAACTCTAACTGATTAACTTTCGAATAACTTTATTCGATAACTCTTTCTTCGAATAAACTATATTCGACTAACTCTAATCCGGCTAACTCTAATTCAATTAACTCTATTCGAATAACGAATATTCGACAAACTCTTGTTCGATTAACTCTATTCGAATAACTCTAGTTCGATTTAACTCTAATCGATTAACTCTAACTGATTAACTCTAACTAGTTAACCCTAACTGATTAACTCTAACTGGTTAACTCCAACTGATTTACTCTAACTGGTTAACTCAAACTGATTAACTCTAACTAGTTAACTCTAACTGGTTAACTCTAACTGATTAACTCTATCTGGTTACCTCTAACTCTAATCGATTAATTCTAACTATAATCGATTAACTATAATTTGATTTACTCTATTTGATTAACTCTATTAGATTAATTCTATTCGAATAAACTATATTCGATTAACTCCTTTAACTCTATCAATCTTTATTCAATTAACTTTATTTGATAAATTCTAATTCGATCACTCTATTTGATATCCATTTTAAACAATCTCCTCATAACTCTTTTATATCTCGTTAACTCCCTTTTTTATACTCTTATTTATTTAATAAACAAATATTCCCTTTTCAATTCTATTTATTTAATAAATAAATATACTTTTCCAATCCTATCTATTCAACAAATAAATATTCCTTTTTATCTTACTCCATTTATTTGAAAAACGAAATATTCCTTTTTATCTCCATTGTAATCTTTTACATTATTTCCTTTCAATTCTATTTGTAAATGTTATACAAATATATCCTTTCAATTCTATTTGTAAATGGTTTACAAATATATCCTTTCAATTCTATTTGTAAATGGTTTACCAATATATCCTTTTAATTCTATTTGTAAATGGTTTACAAATATATCCTTTCTATTTGTTTTACAAAAAAATTCCTTCTTCTATTTTATCATATTTATTTCCTGTAAATATTTCCTTTTCTAATATCATATTTATTTTCCATAAATATTTCCTTTTCAAAACCCTTTTGATTTTATAACTATTTCTCTTATAAAATCCTTTTTTTCTTTTATATATTAAATCCATTGATTTTATATAAACAATTTATTTCCAAAATACACTTTGAAAATCCCCTTTTCTACATCCTAGTATTTCTTACGGTATTTAAAACACCAAATAACAATGATCGATATCATTCAAACACACATGATCCACATAGATTATATATCACATCATATATTACAATATATGAAAAACAGTAAAATAAATGTTGAGGAATCCAATTGGATTCCTCCGACCTGTTTCCCTGCATCCATAGATGTTAAACAATCAATTAACATCAATTTCATTTCACTATGAAATATTCTACGAAACAGAATCAATTTATATATATATATATTTATATTTATATTTATATTTATATTTATATATATATAACCAGATCTATAATTTCAACCAATTACTTAGCAGTTCAACCAAACAGTCAATACACAGAAATCAATCATCATTTATCAGTTTTAATTATACTTTATAAAAAATATGAACTGATAGAGTTGGTGAGTTTTACTTACATTGGACGATCATCGTTAATAACGATAACCATCCCTTGATTCAGACGGACAATTTATTTTGCTATAAATTGTAACGAGCTTCGATTCGCTCCCCATCAGTTCCATTGGGTAGCCACCGTCCATACGATCCTGTCGGATCCAAGTTTTCGAAAATGTGATAACATTTGTAGACGTTATGGAATTTATAAGTAAATACAGTTTTAATTATATAATTTAAACCAATTGAATTTTTGTTTTGGGATTTACCATTTTAACATGGCTCATACCCTATCTCATTGAACCCAGGTCTGCACCCTTTAAAGACCAACCCTTCTGCGCACTGACCCAAATACAGGTCCTTCTCCCCCAAATATGCTCAAACCAGAAAACCCGCACCTCTCCCTAACCAAACCCGATTTTGACCAAACGTTTGACCACCGCCGGTCGTCGCTCCGGTCACCGACCAACCTTGTCTCCCCTACAAACGATCCTCTCATCGCTAACCACATCCGGCAGTCACCACCAAACCATGTTCGACACCCCCACCTTGAAACTGACCTGCCGCCTCCTCAATCAACTTCTGCCGTCGCTTTTCACAACCCAGCATCGGAGTTCCTCTTGTCAAGACCACCAGCTACGCCTCCTCACGAGAAACCCACTGACCACAGCAAGATGACCCCACTCCTAACGCGTCGATGGCCACCCTCAGCCCTAGCACGGCTGTTCGAAAATGGAGCTTCCCCAAATTGCGTCGCACCCCAAACGAAGGTCATCAGCATGAAGCTCACGATTAGGCGATCACAACGGATCCAAGAATGCACGTTTTCATTGCATATTCGAGTTGTTTTAACTTCTATGAATTTGTGAGATGGGTTTTTGCTCGTCTTTGAGGCATCGAGTGGCGGCTAGGAAACTTTTGGCTAGAGAAAAGTTTAATTAGGTTAGAGGAATTAAGTTAGGATATTTATAGGGTTTTGTGGTGGATGTTTTGCATGCCACGTTTTTGGTTTGAGTACACAAGAACTGGTGGCTAAAAATGATGAGGGCGTGGCCCGTTTTCCACCTTTTAAAAACGAAAATATAGATACCCCTTTGTACACCAATTTGTTTATATATATACGAACTGCAAATGACAGAGATAAAAATATCCTTGTATTGAGCAGTGCTCTATGATCCCAAAAATATAAAAACATCGGTAGTTTAACTCATATTGCGAAACCCCAAAATCATTGATTAAGGGTGTAAAATACTCCAAATAAAAAGTTGCTTATTTAATTAATTAAAAATTACATTAAAATTCTAAAAATTTAATTATCACTACGTCTCAAAGGGCTTGTCTAAATTCAAGGACAATATTTAATTATAATTAAATATATCGTTATGGTTGATAAACGATTCCATAACGATTATTCAAAATTTTGATTTGGATATAAATCAAAATCTACACGATGAAATCCCGATTTTTCTCTTCCACTAGAAAAATATACTTACCAGCTCCTAATGTTTCTTATTTCACAGAAATCCGATTTAAAACGGACCTTGTATATCCAGTTGAAGTTCAAATCGCCAAATAGTGAACTGTTGCGCCATTTCAAGCTCGAATTTAATTATAATAGAATTATACGTTCAAACTTCGTTTATATAATATATTCATTATTCTAATTCAACTATAAACTGAATTATATAATTTGAATTGCCCAGTTCACACTATATTGCCAATTCACTAATTCTGATTATTTTAGGATTAAATATATTATTTAATTATTATATTAATTAAATATTCAATATTAATTAAAAGACCATTTAATTCTCTAAATCACTATTTAAATTAATTAATTATTATATCGCTAAAATATGCGACATTACATATCTATCGATGATCTGCGATCTGTACCAATAGTTGTGAGTATCCTGATGTTTTTGATGAGGTTCGGGGCACGAGATTGGTTTCCGCATATACTTGGTAGACAATGCAAAGCAAGATGCATTGCCTGTGCGACATATGACTCCTAAAAGAAAAAAGGGAACTTTGTAAGCAAGCAGGGGAGCTACATGAGAAGAGGTTTGATAATTGAATTATATCGGAATGGGAAAGCTATTGAAGACAGTCCTTGAGGAAGCCCATCATTCTAAGATGACTATTCGTTCAAGAGTAGATAAAATATATAGATTCCGAGGTAGTGAAGCCAAACTTGCGAGAGGAAGTGAAAGTAGAGAAGGAATCAATGATTGGATCAATTCCGACTGGCATACTTGGATCGGAGGTTAAGAAATTGTGCAACAAAGAAGCGACGCTAGTAAGAGTGCAATGGGAAAAGGACCGCAAGAACGCTACTTGGGAGATTGAAGACAAGATTCGCGATTCATATCCTTTCCTTTTCGAGGATATGTCCTTAACTTCTTTTTCCAAATTTCAAATTAATACTTGTATCTATCGTTTGAATATCTCCTATTTATTGAGTATTTAGATAGAAAACTAATGAATGAAAACATGTGTTTGAGACATGTTATGTTTGATGGATGCAAGCGTTTGCCAGTGCTGCTCATGGATACATATACACACACAATAGGCACTAGATCGGCTCAATTATTTACATATTGCATATTGATGTGTGTACATTTTAAATTTTTATGGATGGAAATGGGTGTATCGTTACATTGATGTTGCATTTGGATGGATGATTTTGCATACATATAGAACTTACATGTATTAGGATAATTTGCATACATTTTGGTTGCATGGCACAAACATACATTTCATTAAGGAGGTCAACTGAATCAGTGGACCGCCTGATCTTCCGCATTAGTTTATGGGAATATACACACACTATTGCATATGTTCATAAAAGCATTAGAAATTCCTTAAGGACAATGGATGCCTGTGATTGCTAGATGGATGTATGATTGTTGGATGTTAGGATATACATTTTTCTTAATTAGAGATTTCAGGGATGTAATCCTTTGAGAAGCGGAGATTGTAACACCTCGAAATTTTAATGACGCTAAAGATGATGAATAAAAGAATAATCAGTGTGAAATAGATTGTTAACAATGAATTAAGTAAAACTTAATTAAATATTCAGAATTAAGTAAAACAGACTACGCCATTGCATCCGATTTGGAATTCTGGTCAAGATAGACACCTAGTTTGCGTAAATCGCACATCGTATGAAGAAGTTATTAAGGTTTGAAGTTTGTATGCATATAAGGAAGATATATATACATATAAATTTAAAAATATTCAAAAAACAGAAAAATCAGAAATCCGGCGTGCAAATCAAGGATGGGCCGACCGTTCAAGTTCGACCCAGGCTCATGGGGGTCGACACCCCTGAAGGGGGTCGACCTAGGGGTCGACCCACCTGAAGGGGGTTCGACCTACTTGGGGATCTGGAAGCTTCTCTGACGTGGACAATTCTGATGGCTTCTGGCCTAATCTGAAGGTTTTGGTTGCTCCGCTACTCCTATATAAAGGACCTTAAACCTAGGTTTTATTCATCTAAAAATGGCGGTGATGGCGGAGCTCTGCTGCAACAAAAATTGGAGGGCCAAATCTTCACCAAATCCAACTCAGCAAACACTATACAAATTCAACGATTGCTACAACAACAAATTCAACATGTTCTTCGCAGTAATTTGGATCCATTTCCTTAGATCTATTCACTGTGAGTTCAAGTTGTTTTTAGATTTGAATATTTAAATAGTAATCGTGATATGTATATAAAAATTGGATCTTGAATCGGTGCCTAATTAGTTCTATTACGGCATAATTATCAGATTTGCTTTTATATGTTCATACCGTCACCATTTTAAATCTTGTCATAATATGCCTATTTAGTTTATGCCTATTTCTACCAGTTTATTGTTGATTCGTTATTATGACTATTCTTGATTCTCTTCTCTCCCACTGTTACCCTTTTATTTTTATATAGCCAGGCTACCTTCGAGTCTAGGCCTAACGCTGAAAATGCGAACGTGCAAAACTGGGAATGATTGGGAAAGATATAATTTGGGGCATAATTGATATTGAAAAGATATGAATATAAGTTTGGGCATAAAATGTGGAGATATACAAATTTGGATTTGGAGACATATATCGTGTTGTATAACATGATTATTAATTTAGGCGAACATTGGAATATATGTTAATATGAACTTGGGCACAATTTGTATTGAAATATGTGAAAATGAACTAGGGACATAAATTAGAAAATGTGTAGATTTGGGTTTGTGCATAACATATATGTGTATATATATGCCTTGACTTATAACTTAGGAAAAGAAGCCTATGGTGCATAATTAAAAGGTGAATTGAAAAGGGGCGAAAAAGTCTATAATTTGAATAGTGAATTGGGAATATAATTAAATATGGGGAAAAAGGGTATGAACACTTATAAGGACATACGTAAAATTGGATAATAATGAATTCCTAGGATTGCAATTAGAAATTGTAATTGGTTATGTTGCATCAGTAGTGGAAGTCTGCCCGGACCCGACCGGCATATCCAGCAATCACTAATGTTGAACCTAATGTAAGATGTTTAAGTATGAGACGTGTTCAGACACGAGGTTAAGTCCAATTTGTAGAATAAGTCTGCCCGGACCTGCCCGACATATCCAGCATCCACAAATGACAGGTTTAATGTAGGAGGTCTAGCATACTGTAACCATAAATAAAAATATGGTAATAAATCTTGAATACTTAACCTAGTTGAATCCATAGTGATTGTATGAATAAAATAATGATGGGGTTAAGTAAAATTGGTTGAACAGTGGGTGGGTTAAGTAAATCTGAGGGGGTGGGTAATATTGACATATATGCCCATAAACTTAACCCGATAAGGTTATGTAATTAAGACACCTAGTGGTATACATAACCAGAAGAAATAATAAAGTTATGTAACTGGGATACACCTTGAAGGGTAAGCATAACTTGTAGAATTGATAGAATTAAATATGCATAATAATCTGCTAAGTAAACAACGATAAGTTGTAATGACAGTGTAAATGGAATTATGATTAAATGAGAAAGAATGAGGAAAACTTATAAGATAAGTTATATTTAATCATAAATAATGACTGACATGTTAAAAAGGAAACATGTAAAATGAGGCATACTTAAGCAAGAACATGTTATTGTAACTATGGAATTGGACGATAAAAATATAAAGGGATTGTGGATTATAGACCTTGGGCCACAATCCAGAGAATAACATGTTGTAAGCTTATTAATAAACTTAAATGAATTAAGTTGTATGACTAAAATTAATAAGCAAGAGAAGCTTGGTAATTTGAATAAGAATTCAATATGAACTGGAATAACCAAGTCAACTGGAAACCTGATGAGGTGAGACAAGCGCGTAAAAGAATGTTTAGACATAGGGTCTAATAACATGCTAAAGTAAGGCGCTTAGGCCAGTTCGTACGGTTAAGGGTGAATAACCCAACGGGGTAGATCATCAAGATGTTATAAGGCACGAGGGGAGCGCACATTCATCTGATTGTTTGACAGCTCCAAAGGACTGTAAGGGGAAGCACACGGCTTCATGTGGTACGTAAGGTGCTCCTAGTAGTCCTCTATGCAGTAACAGATGTCTTAGGCTGTACTCGCAGAGGTTGGGTCTGCGCGTAACTACTTGGTGGGTGGGCCTTGACTGCAGATGTAGCTATGCAGTTGGAATGCTATGACGAGGTAACACTAGGGTAGTTTGGCGGTTGCCTCATGAGGAGGCAGAGGGTCACAACCAACAAGGATAGTAGACCGTCGGATATCCGTCATCGGCAGCCAGCGAGATGCGAAAAGACTAGAGCTAAACCTAAGATATCTTTTCACTTATCACTATCGAAGTACGGGGTTGAGGGTAGACGCCACATGGATGTTTAGATTGGTTGTATTAGGGGCAGTCGCTTAGCTCTTGTAGTCTGTACTAGCTGAGGGAGGGGCCGAGGTCGGGCCATAGCCACCATGGAAAACAGACCCGAGGAATATCTGTATTTGGAGGCTCTTAATGGCGGGCCTATGCAGGTATGGAAAAGCTCCCGACCGAGTTCTGTATTTCTTGTTTAGCCCTGTCATGGAACTCGGTGCACATTAGAGAACGTGTGATTGAGGCATTGAGCTACAATTACAGTACATACGGGGTACAGTCTAGATACATGCTTATCTTCCCTGGATGGTGTATCGTAGACTAGAGGGCATTTTTCCGATATGGGATCTGATTCGTTCGATGGTGGCAGTCTGTAAACTTACGTAGCATAGTAATGACAGATATATGCGGAACGTAAACATTGTTATATAGAGATCCATACGTCACTCCGGCGTAGGATGAGGGACTGCGTTCATTTCGGTGGAGACCGTGCGAGTGGGTTACCATGGGTTGTATCTCAATATTGAGAGATAGCTACATATATTGTATTAGGTGAATCCATAGGAAAGTAAATGGGTACGATGCGCGATAAGTCATAACCTAATAATCAAGAAAATGAAATGGAACGATATTGGTAGGGATCATTCTATTTCTGATATAGTAGTACCAGTGTAGTGTAGAGAAATGTATTTAAGAAGCGCTCTATATCATGTTCATTTATCTTGCTCAGTTCACACTTGTTATTGTTACTGTTATCTTGCTCTTCCAGTTTTATATACCTGCCATGATACTTTTATTTATTTATATTTAAAAGTAACTAAACTCGCCAGACTCTATCTTTGACCCTTTTTGTTTCCTCTTCTCTCTCTTCCGTTCCCCCCTCCCCCCTCAGGTTCTCAGGGTGGAAGTGCTTAGAGTTGATTTGGATTCTTTCAGCTTATGTTGGATTTTGGATATAGATGTACCGCTTTGACCTCTGGTCAACTCTCTTATCGCTTCACATGGGAAATATGGTTTTATGCTTTTGTACTATGATATTTTTGGCAAGACAGATTATTTATGTAATTGGTTACTTCAAACTTATGATGTAAACTCAGTATTTGGGACCAAGATGTTTTGATTTAAATAAAGTTTTTAATTCCCCTGCTATTTTACATGTCTGTCTTGTGATATTATGTTCGTATTTACCTATAACACTTCATAGAGCTTAATGCATTCCCTTAGTGAGTGACATTAACGGACGTGGGGTGTCGCACTCTCCCTTCCTCTTTTCAACGTTTACGCTAAACGTGATCGGATGGAGGGATTGGTCCTATGGTTTTACATCCTCTCGTTTACTGATTTGGGTTTCAGAGTCTCGGTCTTAGGCGACAACTTTAATGTTGTCGCCCGTCAGGCGGAGAAACAAGGTGGCACCTCTATTAATCAGGCGAAAGTTGCGGAATTTAATTCGTTCACTGTTGGCTCTGGTCTCTCGGAGGTTTCTTTTGTCGGATCGGCTTTTACTTATTGTAATAACCAGGAAGGGCCTAACCGAATTCTCTTTAGTGTTGACAGAGTATTCAGATCAGAAGGTTGGTTCAGCCTTCCGTTCTCTTTCTTTGTTTCCCATCTACATCTACTTTCTCGGATTATGCTCTGATGATTCTACTTTGCTCTCCCTTCGCCCAGTCTGGTCCTTCTTCTTTTCGGTTCCATAGTATGTAGTGAACTCACCATATGTTTCATCAGGTTGTGCAAGATTCCTGGAACTCTCCTGTCCTGGGATCTCCTTTTGTTGTGTTTTCTCTTAAGCTAAAACGTCTTAGGACTTGCCTTAAGGGTTGGAATGTGCAAGTTTTCAAGAATATCAATTCGCCAGAAATCGAATCAAGCGATAGATAACCACCGTTGTCTGATTGTATATATTTCTTCCGTTAAATCCTATGTTGTCTCATTCTACATTGGACCACAAATATAACTTGTTGTCTGATTTGAACTATAGCAACATATAAAACCATAGTCATGTGTTATCTGATGTGGTGTTCTTGTTTTACAAAAAGTTGTGATGAATGTTATATGTTGTCTGACAGTTAATAAAATAATTAATTTACGTTATCTTAACGAAATGCATATTTTCACTAATTTTCAGAACCGTCTTCTTACAACAGATAAATGTTTTTTAAAGCAATTAACATAACTAAAATTAATTTTTGTATGTGTTGTTCATTCTCAAATGAAATGACATAAAGCAACTCAACTAACATAGAGCAATTCAGATAACATAGCAGTTCAGATAACACACAGCAGTGAAAATTTCTGCTATATATAGACAATATTAAACAATATCAACATCAACATCAAACCCAAATACATCCTACAAGCATCAGTTCAACATGAACTACATAAACTAGGAAACTGAACCCACGTGTGCACAAAATTCAACAAAACCAACATTCACAAAGCTGACTAACAAGGGTTTAATTGGCAGTCACATATAGAATTCAACAATATGATTATACAAAATTGTAGACATGTGTATCCCACTCCACCTGCATGATATTAATATCCTTTTGTCAAAAGTTATTGCTTGCACTCTTCTCCCACTTAAACAAATAGGAAATGCAGAGGTTAACTTTACTCAACATGTATCTCGATATATGCCAATATACAAGTATGGTAGTGCATGAATTTTAAACAGCCAAACACAAGTGTTCGAGGAAAGCCCAAATAGTCATGCAGTAAACAGTGGTAAGGCTCGAGCAACAAGGAAAATGAGTAGATCACATCACGACATCACATAATCTGACGACCGCCCATAACCTCTGCACTAAACAAGAGGAATTATACGCTGAAAAGCGTGCCAGACAGCTATGGAAATCATCAGAGTAGGTAAACACAAGTGGAACCTATCGTATAACTCGCAGCACGAGGATAAAGTATAATAGAACATATAGAATAGGCAATAATAGTGGAGCACCATATAACAAACTTTTAAACTTTCATAACATCTTAGAAGATCATCCGTACAACAACTGGATATAACATCAAAGTATGTACATGAAACCTCACTACAACACTCATCAAACAACGGAAACAAAGATACTACGTAATAGCCAAGTAATACGCCAGCCTCATGCTCGTGATCGTACTGCAGCATCATCTCACCAATCACCTATCACCTATCACCTGCCACCTAGTCTGCCCATCCAAAATCGGATGAACAACCCAAGGTAATAAGAGGTAAACCAGAACAACCATCCATTCATGGCAATCAGAAGTAACCAAGCAATAGCCATCATAGCAACCAAATTATATATCTCACGTAAACCATCCTAAGCGAGCTCACCATCCCTCAAGCACAAGTCCCAGAGGCCTAAACCAATATCAGACAAGCAACCAAGAACATCTCCCTCGATGTCATACGATCTACATGAGATGATACAAACAAATAACCAAGCACCCAATATCCAAGACTGACTCTGGTAATTACCGCCAATCCTGCTTTGAAACCATCGTTAATCGTATGATGACCTCCTGCCGTATGTCAAAGGCTAATGGTAAACCCCACTTCTAGAAAAAACCCCATAAACCTTCACGACTCGTATGTTTGTCTTCACAACTGCCTAAGGTACGAGGCCCCTCACAACTGCCCAAAGTACCCCTACTTTGATTCTGCTAGGACTTACAACAACGATAATCTCTCAGCCTTTGCATCTCTAGGCGTCATCACCGGCAACTATTCAAAACTCAATTCCCCCTTGAGTAACCATTATATGTGACTCAACATCCTAGAGTTGTCTTTACATCCGTTGCTTTACACCGTTCAACGAACATATCACATTGCTTAGAGCATTCCACCTTGAACTCGTGTCGAAGCTCGAACCTTCATCGAGCCAATAAAAATAAACATCAATTGGTCATATGGTTGATGGATCAATATTGGTCCATCCGATGGACTACTGCCGATGGACCACTTCCGGTGGACCGCTGATGGACCATTGCCGATGGACCGCTGCTGATGGATAACTCCTGATGGACCGCTGCTGATGGACCGCTGGTGATGGACCACTGTTGATAGACCACTACTGATGGACCACGGCAATGGACCACAACCGAACCAATCCAACAAAGCAAATCAGATCCAACCAATTTTCCTGCCAAAACGACTAGGTCTACTTTTCGAATTTTGAACCAAATCTCGCGCTCAAACCCAACCGATTCCAACATGTTTGCAACCATCAATTCAACCAAAACCCAACAACAATTCACAGAACAATCATCAATCATTCCAAACAACAATTATCATAAAAATTACATAGAAAACTTACTGATTTAATTTTCTAATTAGATCTTATGGTGATTTGAGTTAAAACCATACTTACCTCGATTAGATCTATGCAAAAAAAAAAAACTTGAAATGATGAGCAAGTAATCAAACATGTAATAACTCGAATTCCGACAGACCGAAATTTTTTTGGAATTCTAATCTGTCAAAACTCATGTTGGTTTGTCTGGTATCCTGCAAAAAAGACAGAGATGTAAAATATATCAGAACTCAAAAAACATCTCACAACGGAATGGTTAAATATAATATAATCAAAATATAGCTTTACCCAAATAATAATATTGCCTAACCAGTATCCAAAGCCATCATATCTCTGCCACAAATCTAACCTGCGAGTGTGCAATGAGGAGGGGTCAGAACACAAGTTCTGATGACTAGATTTAAACTACACATTTCGGATAACCCTACATATATCGTTCAGTTACATTTTCTCATTTATTAGGTTACTTGGATTAACAACACTCAAGGCTTATACACACGTCATACCCATCTACTTCCCAGTGGATTAACCTAATATAGTATATATATGTAGCTACCCCAAAGTTAAGGTACACCCATGGTACCCCACTCACACGGTCTCCGCCGTAACACCAAAGAAATATACGTAGTCCCCCATTCCATGTCGAAACGATGTATGAATCTCTATATAACAACGCTATGTTCCTTATAGAACCGCTATCACCATGTTACATAAGCGTACGAACTGCCACCTTCGATCGAATCAGATTTCATCATAGAGTAATGCCCCAGAGTCTACGATACACCACCCAGAGAAAACATTCATGTACCTAGACTTTCTCACATACGTATCGTTAATCGTATTTGATGCCTTAACCTTTACAATAAACCATCCGGAAACGGTATGCATGTATCCGCGCGTATTATCTATTGTGCATCGAGTTCCGTAACAAGGCTGTATCAGAAACATGCAACTCGGTTGGGAGCTTTTTCAGATATCTATATATACAGATGCTACGGTCTGCATTCTCACGGTGGTTATGATCCTACCAGACCACTACCTCAACTAGTGAAAGATAAACAAAATTGAGAGCTAGTGATATGGCCTATAAAATCAACAAACAACATCCAAATTGGCATGTCCTGCAACCAAAGCCTTAATAGTGAAAGGTCGATGATTTGTAGGTTTAGCTCTCCGTCTTTCTGCATCATGCATCACGCTGACTGTCGATGGTTGGTACCCGATGACTGCTATCAAATAGATGGTCAGACCTGCCAAAGGCAAACATATAAATTGGTCGCAACCCGCCTAGTCACAAAGTAACCGGCATCGAATACGCTACCCGACAGCCTTTTGACTGCCCACTATCATATCAATCAAGTTATACTCACTGGGTAGTAACGTGCAGCCCCAACCTCTGCAAGCACAGCCTAGTGCTGCCACCGTATAGAGATGATAATGTTTAGGCTTGGGTTTGGAAATAAATTTTCCTGCTCTCACTGGCTATCCCTAACTGATTTGACCAATGAGATGGTTAATTTGAAGTTATTTGAATTTAGAAATGAATTGAAATTTCATTTATTAAGTTGAATTTTGAACACAAAATAAATTTTGAAAGTCAACTAAATTACTTTAAATGGTTTTAAATGATTTACATGAGTATATAATGGTTTTCTAAGGTATTTCAAAGTATTAAAGAATAATTTTTTTTATTTTGGTCAAAATAGAGCTTGTCGCACATTGGCAAATTTGCGTATTTTAGTTACAAACTGTAAATGTAACATCCTGTCATTTTGACTACTCCAAGTCGGTGATTAGACAAACGCGAAGCATTCAAAATGACGTATTGTTATTGGCTTACAGGGTTTTTAAGAAAAGAATTTACATAGAATCACAATATATATTTACAGCGGTATACATTTTTATAATAAAATCAGAGTTTTTATAATGTTTGTACAGTGGAGAAATATAAATTAATACATAAATTTCTTTAAACAAAATTTATAGTTATTGCCGAGTGTTGCGCGTCCATGCGTCTTCTTGCGCCTCTCCTCTTTAAGAGCTAAAACCTTTGCATTTGTATACTTGGGGACTGACACTAGTTGAAAAATACAAATACATCTAATCATGAAATTAAGAAATATCAACGTGGCAAAAGTGGAATGAAGACAGGAAAGACCTAAGGGATTGTTGAGCAGTTACCTACTTCAACCTATTTCGGGTAATTGGCAGTTGGTATTTATAATAAATGGAAAGGAGGATGTTCAAATATCTAGCCTAGAAAAATAGAAGTAACATAGTAGTGTCAAGTAAAAATGCAACATCCAGGACAGAACCCTTTTTAAAGCAACAAATAAGCTAGCAGTATTGGTATTGTTTCAAAGCCTTCAATGCAGCATTTTCAGCTTTAGTAAATATAGTTGACTAAAATGAAGTAGCCCTTACACTAGATACCGAAAGATATAGCAATCGTCAAGAAAATGAAAATAGAAACAATAGTGTATGTAAGACTCAGAACCGCAAATATGATGCAGACTAAAATAATGGTACAACTTATCTTCAAAATAAGAATCTTTGTTTCAAAATGTAAACTCCGGTCAAATAGAACTAAAAAGGGGAAAAGCTCAAGTTCCCAAATTGTTATTTTCAAACCAATATTTCCTTTGAAAGAGTCTGCACTTCAAACTTTTGCAATCTAAATCAGATTTCCAATAAATAAAAAAACAATTTATTTATATTAACAAGAGCTTTTAAATTACTGAAAGCGGATTTTAATTCAGGCTATAATTTTCAAGTTATGTTTAAAACCGTTTTGGAAAAGGTTGCTGTAAGAGCAGTTGTCGACCATAATTATAAACAACTATTTTAAATGTTTTAAAAGTATGGATTTTTTTAGTAAAATCATTATAAATTATGTAAAAGTGTTTTGAATCATAAAGTTTAAGTTTTGGCTAAGATAAACGATATTTTGATCAAAGTAGTTAAGATAATGCTTTCGTAACACTTTTGAAATACTATAGTAATTCTTTCTCTGAAAATAAGCTATTTTGAAGGTGTAAACCTCGAGCTATTTCCCGAACTATAAGTAATCATTTGTAAACAGTTGGTGGGATGTTTTCAAAGATTTAAAAGTATTGGAAATGTTTTATATGGAAATTAAATTGATTTATTTGATACTAAAACGAGGTTTTCAATTTTAAATAATTGGATATGGTTGGAGATAAATCTTTGGATGTTTGATATTAATCCGGTAGATGATGAATCTTACTATTTAAGGAATTTAGAAGGTAGCCCACCATTATTCCGTTTATAGTGTGAGTTGGATATAGAGATTAATATTAAGTATAAGTGGATGATATTTCTATCCAGATCTAATGTCAAAGAGTTGGATAAATCTTTAAATTAAGATATGGGTTTCCCCAATTTGATTGGGATAAGTTGGATAGAAATAATCTTCGGATATTTGATATGAAATTCTTTTGTAAACGTATAATATTTGAAAGAATTTGGAAGATATTATTATTATATCGTTATTCCACTTATAGTATTCGTTAGTTATGAGAATTGATATCGAATATAAGTAGATATAATTTCTGTGTAACTTATGTTCAATATCGATTGATTTGGGTTTTGTCGTGAAACATATCTTCAATAATGTCATTCTTTAAACCCAATGAGATCGATTTGTGGAAATTCATATCGTAATTTGAGGATTTAATCAAATCTTTGATATGTGGAAATTAAAAATAAGGAATTGGGAAGGAAATATTATCTCTTAGTTAAGATTACAGAATGGAATACTGGAAAACCAATTTAATTGAAAACTATGGTTGAAATGTAGGGTAAGGATTTTCAAAGGAAACGGGGTTTTTGATAACAAGTTATCAAATGGAAAATTAATTAAGGCTTTGAGGCTAAATTATCTTCGATTTAAGGGTTGTGTTTTTATAGAGAAAGGTTAAATATGGATTTTGTTATAATTTGAGAATGAAGAAGTTTAATTTAGCAAGATTCAAGATGGAAGGAGAATGGTAGAAAGCCTGTGTGTTCCGTAATTCTGTTTTTAATTGCGCTTATTATTTGGAAAGACCGAGATCAGAATTATGTCTGAAAAACATTCCAAGTAATAATACTACGTTGTGGAGCAATTGAAGACATTGGAGGCGGCATTGAAGACCGGGACCCTTCATGTCGTAAGGGAGACTTGCTGAATATCTCGAATGGCTGACTCCCATTCACGGATGAATTGTACATATCAGTTAAGTGGCAAGAAACCCAAACATATGTGAAGGAATTCTAGATTGTTGTTTCGTTCAGACCCCGAACGGACATGTATGGATTATGTGTCTGACATTGTAATTGACTGCATAGCACTGATCTTTATTAATATATATCTGCTTGGTAGCGGAGAATTTTTTCTCTTTCTTAACACCCTTCTCTAAGACATATGAGCTTAGAAGTTATATATTGATGGAAATTAGTGATGCGTAGTGAGTGGAAAATGTGGCATACTTAGGTTATGTGATGAGCTATAGATGATCAAAACATGGCTTATTTAATCGTAGCTTTGTGTCTATCGTTACCTCAACGAACCTCACACTCTGGATTTATGGTAAATTGGTGGTCAGATTTTTATGCTCGTTTCATATGTTAGGTTCACCGGGATTGATCATGAATGAGTACTACGAAGTCCCCAGTCTAGGACGCTATTTGTTGGGTACTCAGATTCATGTATGGCGGGCTAGTATATCGGAGTCCGAATCTGGACGTTATCCACGAGTATTGGGATGATGAGTGCAAGAAAGTTTGTGAGCCCACGAATGATCTTTCGTACCAGGAACCATCATGTTGGAAACCCAATCTCCACTACGAGCCCGTACGGTTTGATTGTATAGCTTGCTGGTTACTAGCAGGATTGTCAGTATAATTGGATGGGGCATTATGTTGCCTAAGATTAATGCATTTATTCGATAAAATGGTTTTCACAGTATACATAGTATCAAAAGAGGATTTTCATGTATGAAGGCATTTTTTGTTATCATAAGGAAAAACTCGCCCATCTGGTGTGCGCTTGCATTGTGTGATGTAAGACGAGCTTATGATAACTTCGTTTTTCAAAAAGTCATTGCAGATTTCTATGCACTAGTATTCACATGGAGTAAACCCGTTCTGCATTAGCGGCGTAGTCCGGTGAATTACCTAACTTTAAAATAAACCCTAAAAACAATTGTTTTGAGTTCTCACACCTGTCCTTGTTTGGCATGAGACAGTGTGATAGGGGGTTCTCTCTCTTGGTTTGGTGGCGAGCGAGAGACTCTTACCTCTACACGTCCCAAGAGGGGTTGGTTATACATGAGGCTGCGACAATCGAGAGGCTGACCGTAAAATAAGGTGCTGGGGTACCATTGTAATGCCATGGCCAAGTGTAGATGCTGTCCGATGGTTGAAAAACACCAAACCATTACATTTGGTATCAGAGCTTTGGTTTATACAAAGCAATGGGGTACGACACATTTGAACAAAAGGAAAGACTCATTAGAGTTATATATCTTATTAGAGATAGGGTTAATAATGCCTCAGAATGAGATTTTGGAGTATCATATTTGAGAGAGCGTATTTGAAAATATGAAATGAGTTTTGAAAAGTTATATTTTAAGAAAGAAACATATTTTAGAGATATATGGTTAACTATAACTTGGATATTTAATCAAATGATTAAGGTTAAGTTTGCAATTTGTGATTATAATTACACATAAAATACTTCTTATGGCATGCTAACTAAGACCCTTCCACTGATCAAGAAAATGATCAGAGTACAAATTCCTTTTGGATTTAATTTCACTATTGGGTAACATTTTGAAACATCGATAAACTTGGGTCAAATTTGTTAAGTAACTAATCAATATGGTTAGAAATTAAAAATTAGAATTTGAGTATTTTATATGATGTTGACGTTTGACTATCGAGTTTAAGAAGATTTTGCATATACGTATGATCAACGTATATACGAAGTCTTAAGTATACTAGATAGATATAGAATTACACTATAGTCGCTTGAAGATGATTCTGTTGATGATTGCAGCAGCATCAGTATGAATTTTCGAGTTTCGAAAGTGAGATGATTATATGATTCCAACATCAATATATATTTAAACAAACTTTGATAAGCGTTTGAGAATATTTGGTAAATTGATGTGAATTAGAATAAGTAAGCGAGATCTTGAAAATTTGATAAGTTGTAAGAATTATACTAGGTAAACCGGTAATAAGGATAAGCCAGTAAATTAAGTAGAGATTATATGAGAAAGTGTATTTGTGATATAAAAACAAGGTTTTGAAAAGATATATAGTTTGAAAAATCAAATCAAATTTTTAGTAAGAATTGGCAATTACTTTGAAATTAGTTTTTGGAATTGATTTTGAAAGAATATATTTTCAATATAAAGGAAAAAAGGTTCTTTGAAAATATTTGGGAATTTAAAACTTGAGCATGACATCTTGTGATTGAATTTCTTAGTTGATTAAAAGACGTTTATGTAAAGTTGTAAATTAAATAAACAATCCAAGTAGTTCGGGAAACGATTTAAAGGCCAAGTTGGAATTAATCAATCAGGATATTTGATAATTATTCCTCCCCAACTAATTAAATTTTGAAATGCAAATATCTTGAGAATTCAATTTGACTACAAGATATTTGATGATATTTTGATTAAGGACTACGTTGGTTAATGATATTAATAAAAATATATCTATGTGGTTTCTCTAAAGTTTGAAGGAAATAAGTTTAGTAACCTTGAATTTGGAATAATTAACGAGGATAGCCAAAATTAAACAACATAAGGAACTAAAGTCTGGAATTATCGGCGATTTTGGACAAGCTCTAAAGTATATTGCGGTTATAAAAGGAACTGTTTAAGTAAGAATGGATACCTTGTGAATTAAGTTTCACAATATGATTAAAGGATATTTGGCAAGTGGAAATTGTAAGAAGAAATTACCTAAACTGAACATTGGGACAAGCTGAGTTCGAAGATGATCAAGTTTTTCGTGTAACAAATAATAGTAAATTTTGGAACGGTAAAGGAATTAGGTTTCATAACCATTGTATTTGCAAGATAAGATCTAGGAAAATAATTTATAACTCTGAATTTTCTTGAAGGAAGTAAATGGTTGAGCATAAATAATTGGCTGAGTAAACGATGAATCGAATATAATGTGTAACTGGTGGTTATCGTTGGAGGACATGTAGATATGGTTATCCGTTAATGTGTGTGAGAACATGGAGCTTTGGTATAAAGAATTTTAGTCTTAAATTCGTAAATCTACAAGATATCGAATGAGTAGCTTTACAATTCCATCCCTTTTCGAGGATGAAAAGTTTTAAGGGGAGTGAATGTAACGATACAGAATTTTTAACCAATTTAAAATTGGAATTTTTATAACTTAATTTGAATTTAAATTTTAATTTGACATAAATATATATGGTTAAGAATGTTTAATAATTTTGATAAGCTATATGATAAGTTTTACTTGAATTATAAAAGAGAATGATTATTAATAAGTTTGGATTTATTGATATTATTTTTCGTTCTATCTGATTTGTCAAACTATAACACGAATTAGTAGCGTTAGAATTAAGTATTGCCCTTAGCTTTTACAACATTTAAGGGGAAACGCTACCAAAAGTTCACCTTCTCTTCTTAAGACAAGTGTATGGGCACTTGTAATTTTGCATGTACGCTTTCATACACTGTTTCCACTTGTCCCCTTATGTGTCTTTACCTCCTTACTCATCCTTTCCTATATAAGGAGCTCTTTACTTCATTTTGTAGAATCCATTTTCTTTTTTCCTACCTTCCTTCTTCTTCTTAAGCTTATGGCCATGATTTCCATGACATAAGTCTTCCTATTTTCTACCACCACCTTGTCAAAGTTCGTCGTCATCCTCCTCCTCCTTCCAATATAAAGAGAGAGATTAATATATATTATATATATACATTGGTGAAGAAAACAGTGCACTGAAATACTGTCCGACGGTTCGCTCATCTAGGCTCGCCTACCATAAAGATTTGGAAAGTTGTTAGGTGAGAACTCTTTAACCACAATTTATATAGTAGTTAGACTAATTTAAATATAGTGATGAATTATTAGTCGTTAATGATGGTTGATATTTGTTACAATATATGATGGATGCGTAGTTTAGAACACACACACTATTAAGAGTTAGTGTTATCACGCTTGTGCACAGTTATGATGTATTTAATTATGTTGATGATGGTTGCCTGGATGTTTATAATGGTTGTTGATGTTGTTTCACACAAACTACGAAACAACAATTGTAGTATCACATTGGTGATCGATAAATCTCCTTCGTAATTAGAAGCAATATCATTTTTGAAATTGAAGGTTAATAATTGGGAAAGACCATATGTATGAATTCATATATATATATATATATATATATATATATATATATATATTGATAAAGTTTCTTTAAATGATTAAATAAATACAAGAACATTCTAGGATGACAGAGATGATAGTGTCTAGGGTTGGGTTTGGAAATAAAGTTTTCCTGCTCTCCCTGGCTATCCCTAACTGATCCGACGAATGGGATGGTTAATTTGAAGTTATTTGAATTTAGAAATGAACTAAAATTTCATTTATTAAGTTGAATTTTGAACCCAAAATAAATTTGGAAAGTCAATGTAAATTACTTTAAATGATTTTAAATGATTTACATGAGTATATAATGGTTTTCTAAGGTATTTCGAAGTATTAAAGAATAATTTTTTATTTCGGTCAAAATAGAGCTTGTCGCACAATGGCAGATTCGCGTATTTTAGTTATAAACTGTAAACGCTTATAACTTTTGCAATCTAAATCGGATTTCCAAAAAATGAAAAACAATTGATTTATATTAATAAGAGCTTTTAAATGAGTGAAAGAGGATTTTAATTTCAGACTATAATTTTCAAGTTATGTTTAAAACCGTTTTGGAAATGGTCGCTGTAAGAGCAGTTGTCGACCATAACTATAAACAGGTATTTTAAATATTTTAAAAATATGGATTTTTTTTTGTAAAATCATTATAAATTATGTAAAAGTGTTTTGGATCATAAAGTTTAATTTTTGGCTAAGATAAACGATATTTTGATCAAGGTAGTTAAGATAACTGTTTCGTAACGCTTTTGTAATGCTTTTGAAAACTATGGTAACTCTTTCTTTGAAAACAATCTATTTTGAAGTTGTAAACCGCGAGCTGTTACCCGTACTATAAGTAATCACTTGTAAACAGTCGGTGGGATGTTTTCAAAGATTTAAAAATATTGAAAATGTTTTATATGGAAATAAAATTGATTTATTTGATACTAAAATGGGGTTTTCAATTTTAAAAAATTGGATATGGTTGGAGATAAATCTTCGGATGTTTGATATTAATCCGATAGATGATGAATCTTACTATTTGAGGAATTTAAAAGGCAGTTCACCGTTATTCCGTTTATAGTGTGAGTTGGATACAAAGATTAATTTTAAGTATAAGCGGATGATATTTCTATCCAGATCTAATGTCAAAGGGTTGGATAAATCTTTAAAATAAGATATGGGTTTCACAATTTGATTGGGATAAGTTGGATAGAAATAATCTTCAGATATTTGATATGAAATTCTTTGGTGTAAACGTATACTATTTGAGGAATTTGGAAGATATTATTATTATATCTTTATTCCACTTATAGTATTCGTTGATTATGAGAATTGATATCGAATATGAGTAAATACAATTTCTTTGTAACTTATGTTCAATATCAATTGATTTTAGTTTTATCGTGAATCATATCTTCAATAATATCATTCTCGAAACCGAATGAGATTGAATTGTGGAAATTCATATCGTAATTTGAGGATTTAGTCAAATCTTTGATTTGTAGAAATTAAAAATAAGGAATTAGAAAGGAAGTATAATCTTTTAGTTAAGATTACAAAATGGAATACTGGAAAACCAATTTAATTGAAAACTACGGTTGAAATGTGAGATAACGATTTCCTAAGGAAACTAGATTTTTGATAACGAGTTATCAAATGGAAAATTAATTAAGGCTTTGAGGCTAAATTATCTTTTATTTAAGGGATGTGTTTTTAAAGAGAAAGGTTAAATATGGGTTTTGTTATAATTTGAGAACGAAGAAAATTAATTTAACAAAATTCAAGATGGAAGGAGAACGATAGAACGCATGTGTGTTCTGTAATTATGTTTTTAATTGCGCTTATTATTTTGAAACACCGGGACCGGAATTATGTCTGAAAACTATTCCTAGTAATAATACGACGTTGTGGAGCAATTGAAGACATTGGAGGCGGCATTTGAAGACCGGAACCCTTCATGTTGTAAGGGCGACTTGTTGAATGTCTCGAATGGCTGGCTCCCATTCGCAGATGAATTCTATATAGCAGTTAAGTGGCAATAAGCCCGAACCTATGTAAAGGAATTTCGGATTGTTGTTTCATTCAGACCCAGAATGGACATGTATGGATTATGTGTCTGACATTGTGATCGACTGCGTAGCACTGATCTTTATTAATATATATCTACTCAGTGGCGGAGAATTTATTCTCTTGCTTAACACCCTTCTCTAATACGTATGAGCTTAGAGGTTATAAATTGATGGAAATCTGTGATGCGTAGTGAGTGCCCAATATCGCATACTTAAGTTATGTGATGAGCTATGGATAATCAAAATATGGCTTATTTAAGCATAATTTTGTGTCTATCGTGACCTCGACGAACCTCACACTCCGGATTAATGGTAAACTAATGGTCATATTTTTATGCTTGTTTCGTATGTTCGGTGCACCGGGATGTGATGATGAAAGGGTACTACGAAGTCCCCAGTTTGGGATGCTATTTGTTGGGTATTCTGATTCATGTATGGTGGGCTAGTATAACGAAGACCGAGTTTGGATGTTATCCGCGAGTACTGGGATGATGCACGCAAGAAAATTTGTGAGCCCACAAATGATCTTTCATACCAGAAACCATCATGTTGGAAACCCAATCTCTACTAGGAGCCCGTACGGTTTTGATTGTATAGCCAGCTGGTTACCGGCAGGATTGTCAGTATAATGGGATGGGTCATTATGCTGCCCAGGATTAATACATTTATTTGATAAAATGGTTTTCACACTATATATAGTAGTAAAAGTGTATTTTCACGATGAAGGCCTTTTTGGTTATCATAAGGCAAAACTTGCCCATTTGGTGTGCACTTGCATTGTGTGATGTAGGACAAGCTTATGATAGCTTCATTTTTGAAAAAGTCATTACGGATTTGTATGCACTAGTATTCACATGGAGAAACCCGTTTCGCATTAGCGGCATGGTCTAGTGAATTACCTAACTTTAAAATAAACTCTAAAAACAACTGTTTTGAGTTCTCACACCAGCCCCATGATTGACCTGGAGTTTATTGTTCCCACACCTAAATTCTGGGTGCCTATAATTTTTACATGGGCAACCTAGTAGTTTGGTTCGCAGATTTAGCCTTGGAGTTAGTTGGAGCAGGATTCTGCTTTAGCTGGAGCTATTATGTCTTGGAGCATTCGCATTCTTCCGTTGAGTTTAGTATCTTTTCCGCTGTGTCACAGATGTACTCTGATGTACCTCTTGTAACTCTAGTGTAATATTATTTTAATGATAATGGAAGAGTTCTTTTTATTTTGTGCAAATGTGCAAGTGCCCCTAACAATCCGTCTTTATGAACGGTTAAAGTTGGTTTAATTACCAGCGAAAACCGGGCAAAAAGCTGAGTCGTTACATTTAACCTCGTGTCCAAGTGCGGTTATAATTCTTTATTTAGTGTAAATTTAGGCATATTCATTCTTCCAAATTTTACTATAATTCTTATTTACAATATTTTGGCATAATAATATTCTTAAAAAATTATTCATGTTTATTGCACTTTCTAATTACAACATTTATAGTAAATTCCAACTCAGACAGTTGATTAATGGAATATGGGCCTTAAATAACACTACAATTATTCCCAATTTTACTGTAACTTAACTTACAACATTGAATTAACAAGTTATTAGAATAGGTCTATATACAACAGTAATCCTTTTCACATATTTTAACAAGTTTATACATTTTAGCATATTTACATTTCAACAGGTTTATATATTTCAGCAAGTCTACATTTTAGTCGATCTATACATTTCAGTAGATTTATTATACATATTAACGGGGAATGCCAAACAATCAATATACCATTATCAAAAAGGCATAACTTAAATCCACTCACCTAATAGCTTTTCAATCCATGAATCTAGTCCATATCTAACATTCCATGGCTCCCCTAGCTGAACCTAGAACCTAAATAACCATGGATTCACAACTTCTCAAACTAAAAGAAAACGGAACAAAAAGAGAAATCTAAATTGACCAGATCCAAGAATTTACCTTACTACGATCATAATTTTCAAGTTGACCCCTAACGGGTCTATTTCCCGCCCGGTATTCTCGCATGTATGATTAGATTTTCTGAATATATTTATTTATATTATAGCTTGTTATATGCATACAAATACTAAAGCCCTTAACTTCTTCATACGTTATCCGTTTTACGCAAACTTTGGGTCCATCTGAACCAGAATTCCGAGACGAACGCAACGGTGATGCAGGTTTCAGCTAATTCTGAATATTTAATTAAGTTATTCCCATTTTATTTTAATTAAAAATGTGGGGTGTTACATTCTCCTTCCCTTAGGAAATTTCGTCCCCGTAATTTGATAAGGGTAAAACTCAATATCCCTCACAAAATATACATCCATCATGTGTACATCCAATTTCTACAACCATTTACGCACTCGTGCAAAGTTAATTCAACATAGTAATACATGAATGAAATTAATGCCTAAGTGATACCTCATATGAATGCAAATTTTCATGAAAATTTCTTTAAAGACATGATGAACACATCCTAAATATATTGGCAGTTTCTATATGAATGCAATATTTGGAAATCAATATACTTTTTCATCCAAACTTTTCCACAGTCTTACTAAGCAAGAGCGTAGTTCATTCAATTTTTGCATCCAAAACCCTAGCCAGCAACTTTATTTTTCAAATTTCCGAAAATACTAATTTTCTAAATTTGATTTCTTATATTATAAAAGATGGAAAACGGAAAGCTTCACATCTTTCGTTCTACTTTTAGTTTCCTTTACTATCTGTACTCGGATTTTATATAACTAGTATATGAAGATTCCCTATTTTCTTATCCAAGCACATACCACATAAGAAAACTTTCTTCGTTACTGGTATTCTTTTTCAACTTATCTTGGAAAAACTTACTCTTATTCACCTGTTCTCATAATTTTCCATTTTTCTTTAACTGTCATGTTTGTTGCTTTACTGAATTTATTGTTTCCTTTTTAGTTATGCCATTAATCTTTTCTTAGCTTATTTAACTTAGTCCTCTGATCTAAGTTTAGTTTCAAATAAGCCTTCCAGTCCATTAACTAAAACAGGAAAACAAACGGTCTACACATCTATTACCAAGGGCCAAGAATCTCAGGACTGTGTCCCCCTTAGACAGAAAAGTTCAAACCACGGAATCAATTAAAGGTTTAGGTGTTACCCTAACTACCCAACAGGAACAAAATAACAGAACGATCCCAACAGAAATGTAATAACAAGTTTTACCCCTAATAGGAGAATGAGCAACATGATCTAAACATTTCTTTCCTTTTACAGTCAAGTAGTCATCACTAGTCCTGGTTGTGTACTAACAGTCATTTCCAAGCAATACCCTAGGCTTTTCCATGCTCACACATTCTACGGGAACTTACCATTATTCTAAGATAATTCTCGCTATCTACTTCATAGCCTCAAAACTTTCCAATCTTCCCTAAGCGCTAATCCTTGCCTACTCCATACTTTTTAAAACACGGTTTGGCCTTTTCATTTTATTCTTCTTCCAAAAGTTAAAAATATAAAAAAAAAATTCCTCACCAAAACTTACTTTTGCCAATCCATAAAACATGTCATTTTATAAAAATGTAAATCATCATGTTTTTTTTAAATCACAAAAACTGGAGTAGATAAGGACAACTATTTCTCGATCAGGTTTACAACTTGTTCTTGCTTACAAGGTCAGTTCAGTTACTTACTACAAAGTGCAAACATTTACTCTGTTCTTAATTTCTACAACTTATTTTGTCCACCCAATGAAAGTTTCTTGTTAAATTATCAAAATGATTGTCAAAATAACAGAGATTTCAAAACTTTCTTTACTAAAAATTCTAGTTTTCAGCAAAATGCAACTTTTTCTATGTTTTATTTTTTAATCCTTTCATACCATATAACTTGAAAACTAGCGAGCTACGCATGCTCTATAATATGAACCTTTTACTTATAAAATTTATTTTAGACAAAATTTTCACAAGAAATCACCATTTCCAAAATATGCTCTATTTTACGTCAAAATCAATATGGACTTCTTTACATATTTTTAAAACCGTAATTTTAAGATCAAAAACTTGAAAACACCATAAACCATCTTCCAAAAGATTTTACAATTTAAGTTCTCAAAAGTTAAAAATGGGGTTAGACTCAAAGTGGGTTTCCAACTTACCTAGGCTTTCCTAGACACTCCCGCAAAGTAAATTCTCTCAAATATATATATTCCTAATCCATTTTTCTCTTTTTAACATTTTCCAATTTATAAGGTTTTACTATCAAACCAGCTAACCTGAAATACTAACATATGGGATTCATCTTTCTTTCATATAAAGTATATTGTACACTTCCCACCCCAAATTACCTAAGGGTCTCAGATTTCCATATTCATTACTTTAGTGTAGAAAACAGATATTCCAATTCTCACCATATTATGCTTTTCATATTTAGTGGGTTCCTCTATGGATCTAGGTATATATATATATAATATACTTATATTTTAAAAATACAAATGCATTCACTCATTATCTATACAGGAATCCTAAACCTAGGCTCCGATACCAGATGTAACAACACGAATTCCGATAGACCGGTTTTTTTTTTATTCTTGTTGGTTTGTCTGATATTCTGCGGAAAAGACAGAGATGTAAAATATATCAGAACTTAGAGAATATCTCACAGCGAAATAGATGAAATATAATATAATCAAAATATAGCCTTATCCAAATAATAATACTTCCTAACTAGTATCCAAAGCTATCATATCTCTGCCACAAATCTAACCTACGAGTATGTTATGAAAAGGGGGTCAGAATGCAAGTTCTGGTGGCTGGACTTAAACTACACAATTTGGATAACCCTACATATACTGTTTAGTTATATTTTCTCATTTATTAGGTTACTTAGGTTAACAGCACTCGAGGCTAATACACATGTTGTACCCATCTATTTCCCGGTAGATTAACCTAATACAGGATATATGTAGCTACCCCAACATTAAAGAAGACCCCATGTTACGCACTAGCTTGGTCTCTGCCATAACGCAGTAGAAATATACGCAGTCTCTCATCTTATGCTAGAACGACGTACGGATCTTTGTATAACAACACTATGTTCTGCATAGAACCGCCATCACCATGTTATGTAAGCGTATGGACTGCCACCTTCAATCGAATTAGATTTCATCACAGAGTAATTCCCTAAAGTCTACGGTACACCACCCAGAGCAGACATGCATGTATCTAGACTTTCTCACGTATGCATCATTAATCGTACTCGATGCCTTAATCTGTATGATACACCATCCGGAAACAGTATGCATGTATCCAGACATATTATCTACTGTACATCGAGTTCCGTAACAGGGCTGTATCAGAAACATGGAACTCGGTCTGGAGCTTTCTTAGATATCTGTATACACATATGCTATAATCGGCATTTTCATGGTAGCTATGGTCCCACCAGACCCCTCCTTCAACTAGTGAAAGACAAACCGAATTGAGAGCTTGTAACCAGATAAACAACAAACAACATCCTAATTGGCATGTCCCACAACCAAAGCCTTGATAGCGAAAGGTCGACTATCTGTAGGTTTAGCTCTCTGTCTTTCCTCATCACGCATCATGCATCACGCTAACTGTCGATGGTTGGTACCCGACTACTGCTATAAAATAGATGGTTTGACCCACCGAAGGCAAACAGATAAAATGGTAGTAACCCGCCTAGTCACAAGACAACCAGATCGTCGAAGCACCTACGCCACCCTACAGCCTTTTGACTGCCTACTAACGTGGCAGTCAAGGTATACTCATCGGGTAGTAAGTGCAGACCCAACCTCTGCAAGCACAACCTAGTGTTGCCACTGTACAGAGGACTACCAGGAATATCCTCCATGTCCTGGGAAGCCGCATGCTTCCCGTTCCAGTCCTTAGGAGCCAGCAGAATATTAGCATAAGAACAGGCAGAATACTTAAATGGACGTGCGCTCCCTTTGTGTCCCATGACACCATGAGTATCTACCCTATTGGGTTATTCACCTTCAAACGTACGGACTGGTCCAAGCGCCTTAGGTTGATGTGTTATTAGACCCCATGTATAAGCATTTAATTACGCGCTTTCTCTACCTGATCAGACTTCCAGTTAACTTGGTTATTTCAAATCATATTAACTTCGTATTCAAGTTACCAAGTTCCACTTGCTTATTAATTTCAGTTATATAACTTAACCCATTTAGGTTCATTAATAAGCCTTTAACATGTTATTCTTATCAGCAGATTTCATATTCTTAGGTTTACAGATAACATGTTCTTCTTTTCTCTACTTATTACAAACAACAGGTTTCAGGTTTCCAGATTTTACAGATTACTTAATTTATAATTAAGAACAACTTATCTCATTACATAGGTTATCTCATTCCCCTTATCATTTATTATAACCCAAGTTATATTTTCCACTTGTCCCTAGGACAAGTGTACCTATTATATTTCCTTTTTCCCTTCAGGTTTATTCATAATAGGTTATTATCATTCCTCGTTCATTCTAGTTCTTTTATTGTTGTAACTTTCCTTCATTTCCATTAATTACAATCAATGTCATTTATTTCTATCCTTTTTTTAATCTATACATACATTCATATATGTGTTTATGAACCAGACCTCTCATATTAAGACGACCACTTGTGGATGCTGATTTGTCGGGCGGTTCCGGGCAGAACTTTGCCATAAGTTGGACTTAACTTTGTGTATTAGCACCGTTACATGTATATTTACGCACTAGACCCCTCATATTAAATTAACCACTTGTGGATGTTGGATTTGCCAGGCGGTTCTGGATAGACTTCTACCACAATTTGAATTTAACCTCATGTCTAAGTGCAGTTACAATTCTTTATTTACTGTAAATTAAAGCATATTCATTCTTCCAAATTTTACTGTAATTCTTATTTACAATATTTTGGCACAATAATATTCTTAAAAAATTATTCATGTTTTTGCAATTTCCTAATTACAACATTTACATTAAATTCCAACTCAGACAGATGATTAATGGAAAACGGGCCTTATACAACACTATAATTTTTCCTAATTTTACTGCAAATTAACTTACAATGTCCAATTAACAAGTTATTAGAATAGCTCTATATACAACACTGATCCTTTTCACATATTTTAGCAAGTTTATACATTTTAGCATATTTACATTTCAATAGGTTTATTTATTTCAGCAAGTCTACATTTCGGCGGATCTATACATTTCAGTAGATTTATTATACATATTAATAGGGAATACCAAAGGATAAATATACAATTATCAAAAAGGCATAACTTAAATCCACTCACCTAATGGCTTTTCAATCCATGATTCTGGTCCATATCATGCATTCTATGGCTCCCCTAACTGAACCTAGAACCTAAATAACCATGGATTCACAAATTCTCAAACTAAAAGAAAAGGGAAGAAAAAAGAGAAATCTAAATTGACCAGATCCAAGAATTTACCTTATTACGATCAGAATTCTAAACACCCATTTGCAAACATACATTCCTTTCCTCCAGACCTTGAATCAGAATTTCCTAAGACTAATTATTCTATTTTCTAAAGAGATTTAAGAAGGAAAAAATGGCAAAATCTAGACAGCCTCTCCGAAAATATGAGATTTAGACTAGGCTCTACGAGTTAATTTATAGGTGCTCAACAACGAATAAGGTTCATAAAGCAGTCCACATTCACAAACGAATTTGCCCTAGATCAGGGTGGCCAACCCAGGGGTCGACCCTAGGGTCGACACACCCTTGAGTGGGTCGACCCCGAAGAAGGTGTGTCGACTCCTAACGGGTCTATTTCTCGCCAAGTATTCAGAGTTGTTTGATTTGAATTTCTGAATATATTTAGTTACATCAAAGCTTGTTATATGCATACAAACTTCTAAAGCCCTTAACTTCTTCGTACATTATCCATATTACGCAAACTTGAGGTTCATCTGAACTAGAATTCCGAGATGAACGCAATGGTGATGTTGGTTCCACTTAATTCTGAATATTTAATTAAGTAATTCCCATTTTATTTTAACTAAAAATGTGGGGAGTTACAAAACAACTCATATACTTGATTGAATCCAAGCAGGAGATGCTAATCACTCACCAAATCTCCGAACAACACAAAAATAATGAATCTCGATTCCAGACGGTAAATAATGTTCTCCAAATCTTCCAATTTGATGAAATCAATCATCACTTGATGTAGATCCAGCTTCAAATGATGTAGATCTTCGATTCTTTTACGTAAATTTAGAATTTTTATGGTGGAAAGGTGTATTTGTTTGAGCAAGGATCAATCACAAGCTCAACCAAATGAGAGAATGAAAAAATGTGACCGCCTCTTCAAACCTTTAAACCCCTATTTATAGCCTCTCACCAGCCCACTAATGGGCCCTCAAAATCAGCCCATTATGGCTCTAAAATCATGAACAACAAACTGTGAAATACTAAAATATCGATTCCTCCCAAACCGCTAAGCCAGATCTTTATTGTACCCACTCTACGAAATGGGAAACATCATTTAATTTCCAATGAGACTGACCTTAGCACCTGATTCAATTCGAGTCCAAAGTTATGCCATGTACAAGACTTTAGGGGAAAATGGTCATAAATAAAATTGGTAAAAATTATGGACATGTCTCACATCCCCATAAACAACATATTAAAATTTGAGGATAATCCAACCCTTAGGAATGAAATAAAAATATTTACGACCTCCGATACGTAAAATGCGAGCTGTTACATTCTCCCCTCCTTTAGGATTTTCGCCCGCGAAATCCCAACAAACACAAGCAACTAAAAATATTCTGCATGCCAATCACCCATTAGCAGCCAATTCTGTCACCCAGACTAGCAGTTGTCAACCATGTATCCATTGCCTCATCCTTGCACGCAGAATTCTATCAACCACAGCAACAACCACAAGAGCACAAGCTACAGCGGGGTTAAAGTGACACGACAACTATAGGTTATACCAACGAAGAGTTCGAGATGGATTGACTTCATCTTCTCTTCCATTTCCCACGTACAGTCATCATCATTATAGTAACCTGAAGTTCTCCGCCCTTTTGAATCAACCATAAACCACACAGGTCTGATCCAAAAGTTGGAAATCCTCGAATGCACTAACTCTGGACATACAACACATCAGAACAAATAACAGAAGACTTTTATAAATATTATAATAATGTTACATCAGAGTACATAATACCATAATACATCGAATATAGTAATACAACAGTGGAGGATAATTTACAATGAACTTAATACAGTGCAGCGGAACCGATAAACTGATGCAGCTGAAGTCTATCAATGCTCTGGACACAGCTTTATGCTTCGATCCAGAATCCTACTCAATACATCTGCAAAATAAGCTACTCGACTGCCCGTGTGGAAAGAGGGCACCTAAGTTTGCAAAGTGAAACAAACTTCGAGTCAGTCGTGAGACTGGTATGAGAAATCTTTCCTAACTTATCTAACAATATGGCTAATCACAGGACCATGCCGCTAACGCGAAACGGGTTTACTCCATTGGATTGCCAGTGCATGAAATAAAATAAATCGTTAAACAATGCAATGCTTTTTAGAAAAATTAAACCATTATAAGACTCATGTCCCATCACACAATGCAACGCAAACCGGAGGATAGAGTATTACCTTATAATGGTCAAAAATGCTTGATACGATAATATGGATTTGATATTATTATTAGTGTATAAATGTTTCAAAAGCATTTCAGTCATAATGTATCAATCATGGACAACATAGCTACCATATACTATGTCGTCATACTAGTTCTACATTCAAAATCGTACGGTGTCGTATTGGAAGTTAGGTTTCCATCATGAGTCAAGGCTAGGGACGATCTCCTTACAGATTCGAGACACTCTAGCAAATGTCTCAGGATTCGGACGCTGGAAACCCTTGGATCCTGCAGGGCCTGTCTACAAATACTTTAGTGGATTTGTTATGCCTGAACATATGCTTCCTGATCCAATTGAACCTATAAATTGGTCACTATAGACCAATATAACCAAGGCCTCGTAATCCATCTTCCACGTAAGAAAAATGTCAGGGCTTGCAAAATCATGATACCACTTCTAGCTAAAAAGAAACGTGTGCATTCCCTGCATTCCCTTGTCTCATTTTTGACTCTTACCGGGGTGTGAGGCTCGCGAAGTTATGTTATACACAAAGCTATGCTGAAATAAGCTGTGATTTGATCATCAACCACAAGACTCTTCTTTTCAAAAAAAAGCCTTGATCATTTGCATCTTAGCATGTCACATTGTCGATTCATACCATACCATTGATTTCTACCAATATATAACCTATAAGCTCATACATCTCAGAGAAGGGTGTTTAGAAAGAGAATAAATTCTGTGCCACCAAACAGATAAATATTTAGCAGAGATCAACGAATACATCTTAAAGGAATACAAAGTCAGACATACCATCCATTTACAAGTCTGTTCTGGGTCTGAACAAAACTGGAGACACCTTATTCCTCGTCTCATATGTCCAATACAGGAAAGAGGTTCTCTCATATCCATCGATCTCCAAGTACATTTGGACGATCACAACTTATTACCTTGTCTTGGGATGCCTCCCAATCAAGACATCAGTAATCATCCAAACGATGTGAAGATCTCCGGCCTTCAACCACCGTCTTCATCTTTGACTTTTAATCGTCGTAGTAATTATTCAGAATGGGTTAAACCCAATCTTTCCGAATAACTCGCGTATTTTATAATCAATAAACAAGTGCTATAAATCACATCATACGCCTCACTCCAATTCAAAATATATTTTTAAATAAATATTCACATTATTAGGGAAAGGTTCTCATTAATTTAATCAAAGATAAATTCTTTAAATTTATACTTTAATCCTCTTTTTAGAGATTCATTAAAACTCTAATTTGGTTTTAATACCAAAAACCATTACTTTATGATTATTCAACTTTAAGAAATTAATCTTACCTTTAACTGGGTTAAAGAACCAATATCATTTAAAACACAGCTCACGATAAACCCAAAATCATCTTCAATTAAATATGAAATTTTCACAGAAATCAAATCAATATATAATCGATATAAATTCCCGTATCATACTAATAATATACATGGAATAACGGCAAAGCCTTTTAAATTCCATAAATTGTAACGGTCTTCTTTTACAGAAGCCCATCTCGATTATTATTAAATCGAATCCCATTTAATTCCAATTTAATATTAAATTGAAAAACTTTACTTTGGAGAATTTCCATTAAATCTTAATAAAAGATTTGTAACTTCCAAATTATATTTTCACTGTTAATCGGGTTAAAGAACAAATGTCGTTTAAAAACACAGTTCACAATAAATCCAATTCACGGTTCATTTTATTCTAATTTCTAAATATAATTGGAAACTCTAATAATCTTAATTAAAAGATTTGTTGTAACAACCCGTATTTTCAATAACCTATTATAACATAAATCGAGGCAGAATTTAATTCTAAAATCTGAATCAAGGGAAACGGGCTATGCCATTGCGTTCATCTCGGAAAAATACGCGAAATAGAGTCCGAGTTTTCGAAAATCGGAGTCCGTATGACCCGATTAAGGCCCAACGAAGTTTTCAGAAAATTGCAAAGTAAAAACAGATTTC
Source organism: Allium sativum (assembly GCA_030737875.1). Lineage (NCBI taxonomy): Eukaryota > Viridiplantae > Streptophyta > Magnoliopsida > Asparagales > Amaryllidaceae > Allium > Allium sativum. Next base: position 602,633,477 of record CM060924.1, on the reverse strand, counting down.
AAATTCAAGTTTGAATTTGGGAAATTGGGTCATATTGGGGCAGGCGGGAAAATTCCCGCCAGAGCACCCAAGTCGACAGCCCTGTCGACTTGGGAGTCGACTTGGTTGGACCCAAGTCGACAGCCCTGTCGACTTGGCTGTCGACTTGGTCCAGCCGGGCAGTTTTGCCTGGTGCACCATTTTGGGTTTGTGTTGAGTTTGGGGGCCAGATTCGGTTTTGAGGGCTGAGATTGGAACTAGGGTTTAATCCTAAGGCTAGAACTAGTCCTAATCTCTATAAATAAGGCCCTAACCTAACCCTAAATCATCATTATTCATTCAAGTAACTAAACTATGGCAAAATCATTCCTCTCATGGCCTCCACTCTCTTCATAAAATTCCTAAATAAATTTCTATGAGATTTTCCATGCATACAAGTGTTTTCAAGATTGTATGAGCATCATTAGCTTGCATTCAAGTCAAGTTTCTATATTTGCATCATAAAGCAAGGGTTTTGATCATTTTGGCTTGCATTTTGGGTTTAGTTGGTTGCATAAGGGCTTTGTCATATTTTTGTGATTTCCTAAGCATTGTAAGCCCTATTCTACTTTCATACTTAAACTCTAAAGTTAAATGTATGATATGCAAGTTTGTCATATGATATGCAAGTTATGTTATGCAAGTTTGCCAAGTTATGATATGCAAGTTTATCATGTTATGATATGCAAGTTTATAATGTTATGATATGCAAGTTGGCCATGTTATGATATGCAAGTTTATCATGTTATGATATGCAAGTTTGTATGCAAGTTTGCCATGTATGTTATGCAAGTTTGGGGTGATCATTTTGTTCATGTTATCATGTTATGCAAGCTTATCTTGAGTATATGGACATAAACCTTCAAGCTTTATGCTAAAGGTTGCATTTTGTAAACATGTAAGTTATCATATCTCTTATGATAACTTGCATGTGAGGCTAAATGCGAACTTATGGCCATTTCTACATGTCATTTATCACCATGTATCACCAATATTCTAAGTTTGGTTTTATGCATGCTTTTGAGGCCTAAAATGTAATATGCAAGTATATGAACATATGTACATTTCATATGCCACCATGTTAAACTTGTGGCTTCAACACCTTTATGTCATGATTATGCCAAGTTCCCTCTCTCTATCCTTTATGCGCTATTGCGATATGTAAGCGATGGGATTGCATTTGGGGTTGGGTAAACTTAAAAGACATAAAAACATAAGCTTGGGAATTTACCTATTAAGTTAGGTCTACCCTTTGGGAATTTACCTATTAAGTTAGGTCTACCCAAATGCTTGAAAACTTGTAACATGTTTTGGAAACATGATGGACATGACACTTAGAAAAGATAAGTGTGACCAACTCGAGGTTGGGTTGAGTTTGTAGCATAAACCTACCCAGAACCGACCGGCTTAACTAGTTGCTACAAACAATAGGACCCAATGTGAGAAGTTGGTCATGTTGTACCTTGAACCCGAGGTTAGACCAAGTTGTGGTGTAAAGCTACCCGAACCCGCCCGGCTTAACTAGTAACCACAACAAGGTCTAATGTGAGATGTTAAGGCGCATTAAATTAATTAATGCCTCATGATTAGGGTTAAGTCATGGTCCACTTAATACTTAACCAATTTGGGCTTGGTAGATTAATCAGGGTTAAGTCGTGAACTCATCGTTACACTTAACCAAGTTAATCCATGATTAGCAAGAGGGTTAAACCGTACTTAACCCACTAGAAAAATCCTAGCAATGGGGGTCCACTCCAGCAGTAATCCCAAGTTTGTATCATTATGACCCTAGGGTCTAGGCTAGGGAGGGAGCACGATTACTGGACTGGAGGTAAGTGACCAAAAGCGACGGCAGAGGGTACGCCGGTGTAGTTCCGGGCGGACCATGGTCGTGCACATAGTCCGAAGCCGGGGAAAGCATGCACGGGTACCAGTAGATCGAGACTGTGCACTTATGCTTATGGTGTCCAGGGGTTGCCACCCTAGGGCTTGATACACCCGACGGGAGACCCTGCACAGTCTGACTACAATTATGTTTGGGCCGCATTGACACCAACACATGACGAGTTAGGCTTAGGGAGCCGATCGACTAGACCGTTTGGTTGGACCTCGTAGGGTCATTTCATGCTATTGGACCTCGTGTTAGGGTCACTTCATGTTATTGGGCCAAAGCTTGGGCCAAGGGATCAATATTTGTTTATTCAAGTCATGTTAGTTTGCTAGTACACCTGTGGTGCAAAAACCTTAATCCTGATTATGCGATGACACCTTTATCTACCTTGTTAGTTAATCATCATGCTAGTATGTTGTTATCCATATGTTCATCTCAGCTTTCATCATGCCAGTTAACTTTATTAGTTTACATTGATTGTAGTAGGGCTTACTCAGTCTTTTTGACTGACCTGTTTTCTTTCGCCTCTTTTCTTCCGTTTCCCCCCCCCCCCAGGTTCTCAGGGTGGGAACGTTGGAGCTTAGCTTGGATTTCGGATTGCTTGCTTGTGGGATTTTAGCTCATGCACGGTCTTGACATGAAGCTAGCTATGGTTATCACTTATTTTGGGGATAGTACTTATGTATTTCAGTTGTTCAGTAACGTTGTTTTTATCTAGACTTGTGTATTTGGAAAGTTGACATTATGTTGTACCAGACTTGTTTTGAAATGGTTTGAAATCTTCCGCTGTTTTATCTATATTATTTACTCTATTTACATATATACATATGTTCTTGTTCTGCCTTGATATATCATTATGCATGTTTACCTGATTCAAACGCCCCTCCAAAGTCAGAGTGCTTGCAAGAGCCACCCTGGCGGAGGTGGGGTGTTACATTTGGTATCAGAGCATATTGTTTACGAGAAGGGAACAAAAAGGTTTTTAAAACTTTTGGAAAACTATTTTCAAAACCAAGTATAAAGTATTTTCCAAAGAAAAAGTCTAGTTTATTTTAAAGGCTATTCCCCAAAAAGCCATTAGCAAAATTCCTTCGATTTTCTCCATTCTGAATCTGTCTTCTTCTTCATTTTCAGTATGGCCGATAACTTTGCTATTCCGGAAGGAGTACACGTACCTGTTTGGTATAGGAGACTTTTGGTTGCTAGGGCGACCGAAGCCGGCCCCGCAGATGTTCCTCCTCCTCCTCCAGTAGTTAATGTTCCTCCTCCTCCTGTCGCTGATGTTCCTCCTCCTCCTGTCGCTGAGGTACCTCTTCCTCCTCCCCCTCAGCATCCTCAAGCTGACTTCGCAAAGACTTGCAAAGATTTCAAAGCAATGGGTGGCAAGAACTTTCAAGGCACTGAGACTTTTGTAGAGGCCAGAAATTGGTTGAAAGAGACCGAGGATTTGTTTACTATCTTTGGGTTAGACGATCAGAGGAAGATCTTGTTGGCGGTTTGGCTTATGAAGGATGAAGCCGCTTATTGGTGGGAAGTCACCAATGGTACTAGGCCTGTTGAGACTTGGGCCGATTTCAGGGCAAGGTTCGTGCTTAAGTTTCTATCTTCTGCTGAGGAGAATCTGCAAATGGAGAGGTTCATAACTTTGAAACAAGGAGATATGTCTGTCATAGAATATGTGAACAAGTTCAATCAGTTAGCTCGTTTTGGCTTGGATATGGTTAATACTCCTCAGAATAAGGCTCTTCGTTTTGCTAGAGGATTGAATGAGCCATTGCAGGGATTGGCTATGTCACATATTCCCCATGGGGCCACGTTTGAGAGCTTGGTTGATATGGCATTACTTCAGGGAGATGTCAAGAAAGAGATCAAGATGAATGATACTCAAGCCAAGAAGACTGATTCCCAGGGGAAAGGAAATCAGGGAAATCCAAGTGGTCATAGCAGTCAAGGCAATCAGAACAAGAACAAGAACAAGAGTCAGGACAACAAGGGGAAGTGCCATTATTGCGGTTCAGTTGGGCATCTTATTAAGGATTGTAAGAAGAGGAAAAGGAAGAATGGTGAATGCTTTTTTTGCGGTGAGACTGGACATTTCAGTAAGGATTGCCCGAGGAAGCAAGGGCAAGGCCAGGGTCAGACTCAGCGTGCTGGACCTTCAGGAGGGCAAGTTCATGCTCTCAGTACCGCTCCAGTTCCCGATCGAGGTAGTATTTCTGTTGAGAGCCTTGTATATATTTCTGATTTTCCAGTTCGTACCTTGTTTGATTCTGGTGCATCGCATAGCTTTATCTCATCTGATCTTGTTGATAGTTTGCACCTTAGTACTAGCTTGGTGGAGGATCCCGTTTGTGTTTCAAATCCTATTGGGGGTTCCGCCCATCTGTCTATGATATGTGGGGATTTGAGGATCTCTATACTGAGTGTAGAGTTCTTGTGTAGTGCTTATGTTCTTGGTTTTAGGGGATACGGATTGATATTGGGCATGGATTGGTTGTCCAGATATGGAGCCATCCTTGATTGTGAGCATAGGGTTGTGAGGCTCGTGACTCGCCTCGGAAACACCCTAGAGATTTCTTGTGATCCGAGAGGTCCCGTCATGTTGTGCTATCTTGAATCACTCGACTCGTCAATGGAAACTCTTCAGTCTGTGAGAGTGGTTCGAGAGTATCCGGATGTTTTTGATGAAGTTAGGGGGTTGCCCCCTAAGCGAGAGATTTATTTCCGCATTTATCTGGTGGATAATGCAAAGCCGGTTTCTTTGCCCGTTCGGCACATGGCTCCGCGTGAAAGGCGGGAGCTAAGTAAGCAAGTGAAGGAGTTGCTTGAGAAGAACTTCATTAGACGAAGTATATCTGAATTGGGAGCGCCTGTGGTATTTGCTACCAAGGCAGATGGTTCTCTCCGACTTTGTGTTGACTATCGAGAGTTGAATAGGCTGACTAAGAAGAACAGACACCCGTTACCGAGGATTGATGATCTCTTTGACCAGCTTGTCGGTGCTTCTATTTTCTCTCAGCTTGATCTTGCTACTGGATTCCATCAGCTCAGGGTAGCTGAAGATAGTATAGACAAGACTGCGTTCAGAACGCCAGATGGATTCTTCGAATGGCTTGTCATGCCGTTCGGCTTGACTAATGCACCCGCATATTTCGTGGACTTGATGAGTAGGGTGTTCAGGGAGTTCTTGAACAAGTTTGTCGTGGTCTTCGTAGATGATATTCTGATCTTCTCTAAGGATGAGTAAGAGCACGCAAGGCATCTCGTGGAGGTGATGGATACGCTTAGAGCGCATCAGTTGAAGGCCAAGTTCTCCAAGTGTCACTTTTGGAGAAGGGAAGTTAGATTCCTTGGGCATATAGTATCTAAGCAAGGCTTAGCGGTGGATCCCGCTAAGGTAGTTGCAGTTCAGGATTGGAAGACTCCAAGGAATGCAACCGAAGTGAGAAGTTTTCTAGGTCTTGCAGGCTTTTACCGGAAGTTTATCAAGGACTTCGCGAAGATTTCCGCTCCTCTCACTAAATTGACGAAGAAAAATTTAGTTTTTTCTTGGAGCATAGAATGCGAGCTTGCTTTTCAGAAGCTCAAGAGAGCTCTCACATCAGCACCTGTTCTAGCTTTGCCCGATGGAGGGAAGTTATTTACAGTATACACCGATGCATGTGGCACGGGGTTAGGAGCTGTTTTGATGCAAGAAGGAAGAGTGATATGCTTTGCCGGTAGACAACTCAAAGTGCATGAGAAGAATTATCCCACTCATGACTTAGAGTTGGCAGCAATAGTATATGCACTCAAGGCTTGGCGCCATTATCTTCTAGGAGAAAGATTTGAGCTTTATACCGATCACAAGTCATTGAAGTATCTCTTTTCTCAGAAGGATCTGAATCTGAGGCAACAAAGATGGATGGAATTCTTGGCATCCTACGATTTTGAGATAGCTTATACCCCTGGCAAGGGGAATGTGGTAGCTGATGCATTGAGTAGAAAAAGGTTGACTTTGAGTCATCTATTCGTTGAGATGAAGAATTTAGAGTATGTGGCAACCTTTGATTTCTCTTTGGCGATTGAGTCGATGACCGGTTCTTTAGCATCTCTGGAACTCAGACTACCCTTCTTGATCAAGTTGGGGCTTCGCAGAGAGAAGACCCTCAGATAGTTGAGATTATGGATAAGCTGATTCGAGGAGAGGCGTCTAGTCATCTCGCTCGATATTCTATTGATGACAAGGGTTGGCTGAGGAGAGACGGAAGGTTATGTGTTCCAATGGTAGAAGATTTAGTAAGAAAAGTTCTTGAGGAAGCGCATCGCTCTAAGTTGACTATACATCCGGGCGGAGATAAGATGTATAAAGATATGAAGCGCATTTTCTTTTGGCCTGGGATGAAGAAGGATGTGGCAGAGTTTGTCTCTAGATGTATCATTTGCCAGCAAGTTAAGGCCGAGTCGAAGAAGCCCGGTGGGCTATTGCATCCTCTAGACGTTCCACTTTGGAAGTGGGAGAGTATTTCCATGGATTTTATCGATGGGCTACCAAGGTCAAGGAAAGGGAATACGAGCATTTGGGTTATTATGGATAGACTTACGAAGAGTGCTCATTTCATTCCGGTGAAGAGCAAGAGGACCGCATCTTGGCTAGCGTCTGTATATCTTCGTGAGATTGTGAGACTACATGGAGTCCCTTCTAGTATAGTCAGTGACCGTGACCCAATCTTTACAAGTCAATTCTGGAATAGCTTGCAAGAAGCTATGGGCACGAGGTTGAATCTAAGTACGGCTTATCACCCACAGACGGACGGTCAAACCGAAAGGGTGAATAGGGTACTCGAGGACCTGTTGAGGCTTTGTATCCTGGATTTTGGTGGTACTTGGGAAGACCATCTTCCTCTTGTTGAGTTTGCATATAATAACAGTTATCAGGCAAGCATAGGGATGGCACCATTTGAAGCTTTATATGGGAGGTCGTGCAAGTCGCCTACATGTTGGTGGGAGACTACAAATGAGCTTATACTTGGGCCTGATATGATCAGAGATACATCCGAGAAGGTCGAGTTGATTCGGAGACGGATGAAAGCGGCCCAAGACCGACAGAAATCCTATGCTGATAAGCGAAGAACTGATTTGGAGTTTGATGTTGGGGATATGGTTTTCGTGAAGGTTTCTCCTTTGCGGAATGTAGTCCGATTTGGAGCCGTTGGGAAGTTAGCACCGAGGTTTGTTGGACCATTCCCTATTATAGAGAGGATCGGGCAGATGGCTTATAGAGTGGAGTTGCCCGAGAAGCTTGCCGGAGTACACGATGTTTTTCATGTCTTGCATCTCCGGAAGTGTTTACATGAATCAGCAGAGGTTGTTGAGCCAAGTGTTCTGAAAGATGTGGAAGTGGAGAAAGAGGCTACTTTGAGGAGAGCTCCGATTCGTATCTTGGGGACGAAGACCAAGAAGCTAAGGAATCGAGAGGTCAAGTTGGTGAAGGTTCAATGGGGTGAAGCCGAAGAAGACACAACTTGGGAAACCGAGGAGAAGATGCGTGGGCTTTATCCATTCCTTTTTGAGGGTACACTCTCAATCTCTTTTCTTTGTTAGCATATCTTTCTCTTTGCTATCCATGTTTATCTAGTTTATCGTGTTAATCTTGTCATGAGAACCTTAGGTAGAAACCCTTTGGATGAAACATGTGTTTGAAACATGTTATGCTTGATGGTTGCAAGTGGTTGCAAGTGTTTGCAAGTGGTTACTCGTGGATGCATTATACACGTTAGGCACTAGATCGGCTCACACACTCCTCATATTGCATATGCATGAGTGTTTATCCTTATTCATGGATGGAAATTTTTGTGTTATCACATGGATGTTGCATATGGATGTATGTTATGTGCACACATATAGATGTTATACATTATGTTAGGAATTGCATACATATGGATTCATTTCACTAGCATAATTTGCATTGATGAAATTTGTATTAGATAAGTACATATACACACACCTTTGCATATGTTCATACAACATTTAGAATCTTGTAAGGACAATGATTGCTCATGGATGATGTTTTGAGTAGATGGATGATTGGATGGTAGGATACGTTCTTCCTAACTTGAAGATTTCGGGGACGAAATCCTTTAAGGAGGGGAGAATGTAACAACCCGTATTTTCAATAACCTATTATAACATAAATCGAGGTATAATTTAATTCTAAAATCTGAATCAAGGGAAACGGGCTATGCCATTGCATTCGTCTCGGAAAAATACACGAAATAGAGTCCGAGTTTTCGAAAATCGGAGTCCGTATGACCCGATTAAGGCCCAACGAAGTTTTCAGAAAATTGCAAAGTAAAAACAGATTTCAAATTCAAGTTTGAATTTGGGAAATTGGGTCATATTGGGGCAGGCGGGAAAATTCCCGCCAGAGCACCCAAGTTGACAGCCCTGTCGACTTGGGAGTCGACTTGGTTGGACCCAAGTCGACAGCCCTGTCGACTTGGCTGTCGACTTGGTCCAGCCGGGCAGTTTTGCCTGGTGCACCATTTTGGCTTTGTGTTGAGTTTGGGGGCCAGATTCGGTTTTGAGGGCTGAGATTGGAACTAGGGTTTAATCCTAAGGCTAGAACTAGTCCTAATCTCTATAAATAAGGCCCTAACCTAACCCTAAATCATCATTATTCATTCAAGTAACTAAACTATGGCAAAATCATTCCTCTCATGGCCTCCACTCTCTTCATAAAATTCCTAAATAAATTTCTATGAGATTTTCCATGCATACAAATGTTTTCAAGCTTGTATGAGCATCATTAGCTTGCATTCAAGTCAAGTTTCTATATTTGCATCATAAAGCAAGGGTTTTGATCATTTTGGCTTGCATTTTGGGTTTAATTGGTTGCATAAGGGCTTTGTCATATTTTTGTGATTTCCTAATCATTGTAAGCCCTATTCTACTTTCATACTTAAACTCTAAAGTTAAATGTATGATATGCAAGTTTGTCATATGATATGCAAGTTATGTTATGCAAGTTTGCCAAGTTATGATATGCAAGTTTATCATGTTATGATATGCAAGTTTATCATGTTATGATATGCAAGTTTATATGCAAGTTGGTCATGTTATGATATGCAAGTTTATCATGTTATGATATGCAAGTTTGTATGCAAGTTTGCCATGTATGTTATGCAAGTTTGGGGTGATCATTTTGTTCATGTTATCATGTTATGCAAGCTTATCTTGAGTATATGGACATAAAGCTTCAAGCTTTATGCTAAAGGTTGCATTTTGGCAACATGTAAGTTATCATATCTCTTATGATAACTTGCATGTGAGGCTAAATGCGAACTTATGGCCATTTCTACATGTCATTTATCACCCTGTATCACCAATATGCTAAGTTTGGTTTTATGCATGCTTTTGAGGCCTAAAATGTAATATGCAAGTATATGAACATATGTACATTTCATATGCCACCATGTTAAACTTGTGGCTTCAACACCTTTATGTCATGATTATGCCAAGTTCCCTCTTTCTATCCTTTATGCGCTATTGCGATATGTAAGCGATGGGATTGCGTTTGGGGTTGGGTAAACTTAAAAGACATAAAAACATAAGCTTGGGAATTTACCTATTAAGTTAGGTTTACCCTTTGGGAATTTACCTATTAAGTTAGGTCTACCCAAATGCTTGAAAACTTGTAACATGTTTTGGAAACATGATGGACATGACACTTAGAAAAGATAAGTGTGACCAACTCGAGGTTGGGTTGAGTTTGTAGCATAAACCTACCCGGAACCGACCGGCTTAACTAGTTGCTACAAACAATAGGACCCAATGTGAGAAGTTGGTCATGTTGTACCTTGAACCCGAGGTTAGACCAAGTTGTGGTGTAAAGCTACCCGGACCCGCCCGTCTTAACTAGTAACCACAACAAGGTCTAATGTGAGAGGTTAAGGCGCATTAAATTAATTAATGCCTCATGATTAGGGTTAAGTCACGGTCCACTTAATACTTAACCAATTTAGGCTTGGTAGATTAATCAGGGTTAAGTCGTGAACTCATCGTTACACTTAACCAAGTTAATCCATGATTAGCAAGAGGGTTAAACCGTACTTAACCCACTAGAAAAATCCTAGCAATGGGGGTCCACTCCAGCAGTAATCCCAAGTTTGTATCATTATGACCCTAGGGTCTAGGCTAGGGAGGGAGCACGATTACTGGACTGGAGCTAAGTGACCAAAAGCGACGGCAGAGGGTACGCCGGTATAGTTCCGGGCGGACCATGGTCGTGCACATAGTCCGAAGCCGAGGAAAGCATGCACGGGTACCAGTAGATCGAGACTGTGCACTTATGCTTATGGTGTCCAGGGGTTGCCACCCTAGGGCTTGATACACCCGACGGGAGACCCTGCACAGTCTGACTACAATTATGTTTGGGCCGCATTGACACCAACACGTGACGAGTTAGGCTTAGGGAGCCGATCGACTAGACCGTTTGGTTGGACCTCGTAGGGTCATTTCATGCTATTGGACCTCGTGTTAGGGTCACTTCATGTTATTGGGCCAAAGCTTGGGCCAAGGGATCAATATTTGTTTATTCAAGTCATGTTAGTTTGCTAGTACACCTGTGGTGCAAAAACCTTAATCCTGATTATGCGATGACACCTTTATCTACCTTGTTAGTTAATCATCATGCTAGTATGTTGTTATCCATATGTTCATCTCAGCTTTCATCATGCCAGTTAACTTTATTAGTTTACATTGATTGTAGTAGGGCTTACTCAGTCTTTTTGACTGACCTGTTTTCTTTCGCCTCTTTTCTTCCGTTTCCCCCCCTCCCCCCCCCCCAGGTTCTCAGGGTGGGAACGTTGGAGCTTAGCTTGGATTTCGGATTGCTTGCTTGTGGGATTTTAGCTCATGTACGGTCTTGACATGAAGCTAGCTATGGTTATCACTTATTTTGGGGATAGTACTTATGTATTTCAGTTTTTCAGTAATGTTGTTTTTATCTAGACTTGTGTATTTGGAAAGTTGACATTATGTTGTACCAGACTTGTTTTGAAATGGTTTGAATTCTTCCGCTGTTTTATCTATGTTATATATACATATGTTCTTGTTCTGCCTTGATATATCATTATGCATGTTTACCTGATTCAAACGCCCCTCCAAAGTCAGAGTGCTTGCAAGAGCCACCCTGGCGGAGGTGGGGTGTTACATTTGTTCTTTTCTCAACTGGGTTTAAGAACGGTGTTATTGAAGACACCATTCATGACAAACCCAAAAATCCAATTTTTTTATTTAATTCCAAGTAAATATTAATTTATTGGAAAACTTCATTAAATCTTAATTTAAATATGTATTCTAGTTAATAACTAGTTCATTTCGACAAAAATATATATTTATTTAAAAGATATTCTGAATCGGAATGCGACTCAATCAATTACCATATAACTTCAGTTATATGGATTTCATACAATGCATGTATATAACAATAATGAGAAATAATTAGTCAACAATCCATTCACATCCAGAGTGAAATTTATAACTATATGAGCATTGAAATAAATAAATAAATAATGCTCATCATAGACTGTCAATCCATCGGTTAACATTCAACTAAATATTGGGACTAGTGTATGACAAATATCATCCCAATACCCGTGTGGGATTTTCAAATAACAACAATTTACATACGTAAATCATTGGTTATTAAATTTAACCAATTATAATTCAGTTCGAATTATTTTCTAATATCACTAACATAATAATGATAATGTTAAACAAAAGTACAGCTTTCTACTTCTCTAACAGGTTAATGTTAATATTAAACAATGCAAATTTTAATGACTCCTACTTACATTAAAAATGTAATTTTTAATGTGAAAACATTTTTTTATATAATCTTTTATATTGAATCCTTTTATACACAAAAATGAGCTTTTTAATGGCAACATATTATGATCAAACCTTAATCTTTTTGTAAGATCATTTGTACAATAAAAATGTACTTTTTTATGCTAACACATTTTTACCAAAGTTTGATCTTTTTAAACCATCCTTATAACATTAGAATGTAATTTTAATGTTGACATCTTTATCACTTTTGAATCTTTTTAAATCTTCTTATCTTACATTAAAAATGTATACTTTTAATTTCAAACAATGATCATTTTTATGTATACAACAAAAAGGTGAATTTTTATGTTAACCTATTTTTAATTCAAATTATGACCATTTTTAATGATTCATTTACATTAGAAATGTAAATTTTAATGTTAACACATTTTCAAAATAATGAATCTCTTTTACATTAAAAATGTAATTTTTAATGTAAACATATCTAATCAAACTTTAATCTTTTATATAATCCAATTTTACATTAAAAATGTAAATTTTTACTGTAAAAACAATTTTTATTTAACATGACACTATTCTAAATAAATAACATTTTTGTTCTGATGTGACATTTCCTAATAAAATGACATTTCTAATATAATTGCATTTCTAATATAATGTCATGATTATTTAACATAAAATTTCTAATAAAAGGACATGATTATTTAACATGACATCTCTAACCAAAATGACATTTTTAATCTAATATAACATTTCTAATAAAAATGATATTTTTTAATCTAATATGACATAATTTTAAATATAAGGACATTTTAATGTAACATGACATAATTCTAAATATAAGGACATTTTAATGTAACATGACATAATTCTAAATATAAGGACATTTTAATGTAACATGATATAATTCTAAATATAAGGACATTTTAATGTAACATGACATAATTCTAAATATAAGGACATTTTAATGTAACATGACATAATCCTAAATATAATAATATTTTAATGTAACATGACATAATTCTAAATATAATGATATTTTAATGTAACGTGACATAATTCTAAATATAATGATATTTTAATGTAACGTGACATAATTCTAAATATAATGATATTTTAATGTAACATGACATATAATGACATCTTAATGTAACATGACATATTTATTTATAAAATATGTTTGTACATAAATGTCAAAAAAAATTATTTACAAAATATGTTCTAACTAAATGACAATTTTTATTTCCAAAATATGAATATAACTAAATGACACATTTTATTTACCAAATATGAATATAACTAAATGACACATTTTATTTACCAAATATGAATATAACTAAATGACACATTTTATGTCAACATATTTTCATTTCAAATAATGGATAATTTTAATAATCACTACATGTGATAAAAATGTAATTTTTATTGTTGAAGTCTTTTATTTCAACAATGAATATTTTTTACTAACAAAAATAAAACTAACGAATGATTTTTTTTATTTTTTAACATGCTAAGGATTACAAATTTTAATGAATAATATATTTAGATCCAACATCACAAACAAGATCAATCAAAATCAATTTAAATATATATATATAATTTTATTTCAAATTTAAAACAAGAAATCTCGCATTGCTTTTTTTTTGAATTTTTAACATGATCCGTTTATGCTTCAGTTAGCTCCATCACATAGATCTCCTTTTCACGATTCCAACGGATCTGAAATCGTCAGATTCTGGGTTCATTTGCAAAAGATATCAAGGTTTAAAGGTTAATTACTTTAATAAACTGAAAAAACATATAATTAAGTTAATTAGCTTTATTAATTAGCTGTTAACCTTTCCTCCTTCATCGTTCAAACCGAACCCAACATGACTTCATCTTGTCGCCGTCGCACCCTCCCTCAAAGCACCGGACCCGAATCCAAGAACACCATACCGAAGCCCGCGCCAACCTCTGCTCGCGCCCAGACGTGGGTTCCACTGGCACTACCTCTGTTCCGCAGTATGAAGTCAAAATCAGCCTCTTTGATCATGAAATTCACGCCCCATACACAAGCATATCCGATCATAACCGTTGATACTGTAGATCTCGGCGTGCTCTTCAGTTTTTGCTTTGGTTTAATGTTGAATTATAGAATGGATTGAGAGAAAGAATCAAAGAAAGTTCTGAGCTTTGTGGTCCCCCATTTCGATTTGTGGCGGCTGCTTAAAATAGAGGATTAGGGTTTGATTTATAAACCTAGGGTGCATTTATAATATTGTAATATTTAATTTTCTAGTTTTCACAAAAAGGTCCGTTAATTTCTAATAACTCTAAATTCAGCCTAACTAATGTTTCACCTAGCCAAATACCCCCTTCCAGACACAATGGGCTAGGTCTCGTCAACCCATTTGATAGTGTCCGCCCACTTTTCTTTAATTTAAAATGTAAAACATTTAATTATTTAATTTGATCGTACATTTTAATTTAACGAGGCCACATACTGACTCTGAAAATTATAGAAAAAATATATCTTGCTTTGTTTTGACGATACGGTCCTAAAAAAATTAATTTTGTTGAATTTGGAGACCGTTTGAAAAATGGCCGTTTTCTGGTCGACCCAAATTGACTGAAATTGATAAAACACGTTTTCTTTTGCCACGCTTACATATTGATTCTAAAAATAATGAAAATTAGAATCTAGCAATAATTTGAAATTCCAGATCCAACAGAAGTGGTTTCGTCGAAAACGGAGGTTGTTTGGAAAATGGCTATTTTTATGGGCTATATATTATATTAAAATATATATAAATTCTACATCGACTTTTCTAAATTTTAAACTGGACATAACTTTTAACTTATATAACGAAATCTCGAGTTTCTTACATCCATTAGAAAGATATTGTTAATCAGATGCAAATATTTTTTGTTTCGTCTAATTCTGATTTATATTGAATTCTGTATATTAAATTGAAATTAAAAATCGAATTTTCAAATCGTCGCGCCATTTCAAACTCCTTTTATAATTAAAATAAATTTATTCTTTTTAACTTTGATTTAAATAAATTTTTAGTCGTTATTATTTAAATTAAATTATTTTAAATATTCAAAATCCATTAAAATTTCTAAATTAAAAATTTTAAATTGGTTCCAAAATTCCGGGTTGTTACAATCTCCCCCACTTAAAATCTTTTCGTCCTCGAAAAGTAATGAAGCTGAAAGTTATTTAATTAACCAACTCAACTTTCATTTTTTTATTGGTTTTAATAATTTTCATTAGTTGAACTAATAATCACACAATACAATCATTAGTCAATTAGTTCATTAGCTTTTCAAATATATGTAATTTTTATATATTTAGAATCATATGTTCTAATATCGAATTATATATATAATCACAAATACGTTACTTATAAACTTGTCACTCTCAGCACATTCTAGGGCATTACAAACCCCATCCCTAATGAGTTTTCTCATTCTAGGATACTGCTGATCCTATCTCAAATGAGTATTCCTTTATAGGATATTACTAATCCAACCTCTGATGAGACTTTTTTTCCATTCTAACGAGTTGTACCCCAAAGATTTGAGCTAACCAAAGCTCTGTTACCAACTGTAGTAGCCCGAAAATCCCCGCCCTTATGAATCGACCATAAACCACACAGGTTTGATCCAAAAGTTGGAAATCCTCGAATGCACTAACCCTAGGCATACAACACATCAAAACAAATAACAGAAGACTTTTATAAACATTATAATAATGTTACATCAGAGTACAGAATATCAGAATACATCGAATATAGCAATACAACAGCGAAAGATAATTTACAATGAACTTAATACATTGCAGCGGAACCAATAAACTGATACAGCGGAAGTCTATCAATGCTCTAGACACAGCTTTAAGCTTCGATCTAGAATCCTGCTGAATATATCTACAAAATAAGCTACTCGACTGCCCGTGTGGAAAGAGGGCACCCGAGTTTGCAAAGTGAAAGAAACTACGAGTCAGTCATAGGACTGGTATGAGAAATCTTTCCTAACTTATCTAACAATATGGCTAATCACAGGACCATGCCGCTAATGCGGAATGAGTTTACTCCATTGGATTGCCAGTGCATGAAATAAAGTAAATCGTTAAACAACGCAATGCTTTTTAGAAAAATGAAACCATTATAAGACTCAAGTCCCATCACACAATGCAACGCAGAAAGGAGGATAGAGTTTTACCTTATAATGGTCAAAAATGCTTGATATAATAAAATAGATTTGATATTATTATTAGTGTATATATGTTTCAAAAACATTTCAATCATATTGTATCAATCATAGACGACATTGCTACCATATACTATGTCGCCATACTAGTTTTACATTCAAAACCGTAAGGTGTCGTATTAGAAGTCGGGTTTCCATCATGAGTCAAGGCTAGCGACGATCTCCTTACCGATTCGAGACACTCAAGCAAATGTCTCAGGATTTGGACGCTGGTGAACCCTTGGATCCTACAGGGCCGGTCCACAAATACTTTAGTGGATTAGTTATGCCTGAACACACGCTTTCTGGTCCTATTGAACCTATAAATTGGTCACTATCGACCAATATGACCGAGGTCTCGTAATCCATCATCCACGTAAGTAAAATGTTAGGGCTTGCAAAACCCTGATACCACTTCTAGCTAGAAAGAAACGTCTGCATTCCCTGCGTTCCCTTGTCCCGTTTCTGACTCTTACTGGGATGTGAGGCTCGCGAAGTTACGCTATACGACTAAGCTATGCCGAAATAAGTTGTGCTTTGATCATCAACCACAAGGCTCTGCTTTTCAACAAAAGCCTTAATCATTTGCATCCTAGCATGTCACATTGTCAATCCATACCATACCATTGATTTCTGCCAATATATAACCTCTAAGCTCGTACGTATCAGAGAAGGATGTTAAGCAAGAGAATAAATTCTCCGCCACCAAATAGATATATATTTAGCAGAGATCAACGAATACAGCATAAAGGAATACAACATCAGACATACCATCCATTTACAAGTCCATTCTGGGTCTGAACGAAACCAGAGACACCTTATTCCTCGTCCTATATGTCTAATACAGGAGAGAGGTTCTCGCATATCCATCGATCTCCAAGTACGTCTGAACGATCACCACTTATTACCTTGTCTTGGGATGCCTCCCAGTCAAGACATCAATAATCATCCAAACAATGAGAAGATCCACGGTCTTCAACCACTGTCTTCATCTTTGACTTTTAATCGTCGTATTAATTATTCAGAATGGGTTAAACCCGGTCTTTACGAATAACTTGCATTTTTATAATCAATAAACAAGTGCTATAAAACACATCATACACCTCATTCCAATTCAGAATATTTTATTAAATAAATATTCACATTATTAGGGAAAGGTTCTCATTAATTTAATCAAAGATAAATTCTTTAAATTTATAATTTAATCTTCTTTTTAGAGATTCATTAAAACTCTAATTTGGTTTTAATATCAAAATTCATTACTTTATGATTATTCAATTTTAAGAAATTAATCTTACCTTTAACTGGGTTAAAGAACCAATGTCATTTAAAACACAGTTCACGATAAACCAAAAATCATCTTCCATTAAATATGAAATTTTCACAGAAATCAAATCAATATATAATCGATATAAGTTCCCATATTAGACTAATAATATACATAGAATAACGACAAAGCCTTTTAAATTCCATATATAGTAACGGTCATCTTTTACAGTAGCTTTCTCGATTATTATTGAATCGAATCCCATTCAATTCCAATTTAATATATTAAATTGAAAAACTTTACTTTGGAGAACTTCCATTAAATCTTAATAAAAGATTTGTAACTTCCAAATTATATTTTCACTGTTAATTGGGTTAAAGAACAAATGTCGTTTGAAAACAAAGTTCACAATAAACCAAATTCACATTTCATTTTATTCTAATTTCTAAATATAATTGGAAACTCTAATAATCTTAATTAAAAGATTTATTCTTTTCTCAACTGGGTTTTAAGAACGGTGTTATTGAAGACATCATTCACGACAAACCCAAAAATCCAATTTATTTATTTAATTCCAAGTAAATATTAATTTATTGGAAAACTTCATTAAATCTTAATTTAAAGACTTATTCTAGTTAATAACTAGTTCATTTCGATAAAAATATATATTTATTTAAAAGATATTCTGAATCGGAATGCGACTCAATCAATTACCATATAACTTCAGTTATATGAATTTCATACAACGCATGTATATAATAATAATGAGAAATAATCAATCAACAACCCATTCACATCCAGAGTGAAATTTATAACTGTGTGAGCATTAAAATAAATAAATAAATAATGCTCATCACAGACTGTCAATCCATCGGTTGACATTCAACTAAATATTGGGACTAGTGTATGACAAATATCATCCCAATAATCGTGTGGGATTTTCAAACAACTACAATTTACATACATAAATCATTGGTTATTAAATTAAACCAATTATAATCCAATTTGAATTATTTTCTAATATCGCTAACATAATAATGACAATGTTAAACAAAAGTACATCTTTCTACTTCTCTAATAGGTTAATGTTAATATTAAACAATGCAAATTTTAATGATTCCTACTTACATTAAAATGTAATTTTAATGTAAAAACATTTTTTTTATCAAACCATAATCTTTTTTATTGAATCCTTTTATACATAAAATGAGCATTTTAATGTAAACATAATATGATCAAACCTTAATCTTTTTATAAGATCATTTGTACATTAAAAATGTACTTTCATATGTTAACACATTTTTACCAAAGTTTGATCTCTTTAAACCATCCTTATTACATTTAAATGTAAGTTTGATGTTGACATCTTTATCACTTTTGAATATTTTTAAATCTTCGTATCTTACATTAAAAATGTAAACTTTTAATTTCAAACAATGATCATTTTTATGTATACAACAAAAAGGTGAATTTTTATGTTAACCTTTTTTATTTCAAATTATGATCATTTTTAATGATTCATTTACATTAAAAATGTAAATTTTAATGTTAATACATTTTCAAAACAATGAATCCCTTTTAAATTAAAAATGTAATTTTTAATGTAAACACATCTAATCAAACTTTAATCTTTTATATAATGAAATCTTTTTTTTTGAAGAACAAAATGTGTGATCTTCTGAAAAGAAGAGAGCACATATATATACTAAAATAACAATATACAAAGTCCAATCACAATAGGGGTAACCAACAAACGAAAACTCAAACAACAACAACGACTCTGTGATAGTAAAGGATTGTTGATAGATGAGCTCCGGATAAACCACCACCCATCTACTCCATTATTGAATTCCGGCAAAGCCACCAGCCGATAAAGAAGTATATCTACTCCAATACTATAAATCATATACCCCAAACAATATAATGAATAAGTACAAACTAAAAACAAAACTCTCTCAATCCGATAACAAAGAGAACTCCCCAAGCTGAGCCAAGCACCAAGCCAATCTTCAGTCCAAACAAATCACCAACTTTATCCTGCTACCTGAACAATACATTAAAAATGTAAATTTTTACTGTAAAAACAATTTTTATTTAACATGACAATATTCTAAATAAATGACATTTTTATTCTAATGTGACATCTCCTAATAAAAAGACATTTCTAATATAATGACATTTCTAATATAATGTCATGATTATTTAACATAACATTTCTAATAAAATGACATGATTATTTAACATGACATCTCTAACCAAAATGAAAATTTAATCTAATATAACATTTCTAATAAAAATGATATTTTTAATCTAATGTAATATTTCTAATAAAAATGATATTTTTTAATCTAATATGACATAATTCTAAATGTAAGGACATTTTAATGTAACATGACATAATTATAAATGTAAGGACATTTTAATATAACATTACATAATTCTAAATATAAGGACATTTTAATGTAACATGACATAATTCTAAATATAAGGACATTTTAATGTAACATGACATATAATGACATCTTAATGTAACGTGACATAATTCTAAATTTAAGGACATTTTAATGTAACATGACATAATTCTAAATAAAAGGGCATTTTAATGTAACATGACATAATTCTAAATATAAGGACATTTTAATGTAACATGACATATAATGACATCTTAATGTAACATGACATAATTCTAAATATAAGGACCTTTTGATGTAACATGACATAATTCTAAATATAAGGACATTTTAATGTAACATGACATAATTCTAAATATAATGATATTTTAATGTAACATGACATAATTCTATATATAATGATATTTTAATGTAACATGACATATAATGACCTCTTAATGTAACATGACATATTTTTTTATAAAATATGTTTCTACTTAAGTGGTAAAAATTTGTTTACAAAATATGTTCTAACTAAATGACAATTTTTATTTACAAAATATGAATATAATTAAATGACACATTTTGTTTACCAAATATGAATATAACTAAATGACACATTTTATTTACCAAATATGAATATAACTAAATGACACATTTTACGTACCAAATTTGAATATAACTCAATGACACATTTTATTTACCAAATATGAATATATCTAAATGACACATTTTATGTACCAAATATGAATATAACTCAATGACACATTTTATTTACCAAATATGAATATATCTAAATGACACATTTTATGTACCAAATATGTATATAACTAAATGACACATTTTGTGTCAACATATTTTCATTTCAAATAATGGATAATTTTAATGATCACTACATGTAATAAAAATGTAATTTTTATTGTTGAAGTCTTTTATTTCAACAATGAATATTTTTGACTAACAAAAATAAAATTAACGAATGATTTTTTTTATTCGTTAACATGCTAAGGATGACAAGTTTTAACGAACAATATATTTAGATCCAACATCACAACCAAGATCAATCAAAATCAGTTTAAATATATATTTATATTTCTATATATATATAATTTTATTTTAAATTTAAAATGAGAAATCTCACATTGCTTTTTGTCTGAATTTTTAACGTGCTCCGTTTATGCTTTAGTTAGTTCCATCACATAGATCTCCTTTTCATGATTCCAGGGGATCTGAAATCATTGGATTCTAGGTTCATTTGCAAAAGATATCAAGGTTTAAAGCATAACTACTTTAATAAACTAAATAAACATATAATGAAGTTAATTAATTTTATTAATTGGCTGTTAACCTCTCCTCCTTCATCGTTCAAACTGAACCCAACATCAACTTCATCTTGTCGCTGTCGCACCCTCCCTCGAAGCACCGGACCCAAATCCAAGAACACCACACCGAAGCCCGTGCCAACCTCTGTTCGCGCCCAGACATGGGCGCCACTCGCACCTGCCTCCGCTCCGTAGCACGAGTTCGAAGTCGGCCTCTTTGGTCATGAAATTCGTGCTCCATAATCAAGCATATCCGATCATAACCGTTGGTCCTGTAGATTTCGGCGTGCTCTTCAATTTTTGCTCTGGTTTCATGCTGAATTATAGAATGGATTGAGAGAAAGAATCGAAGAAAGTTTGGAGCTTTGTGGTTCTCCATTTCGATTTGTGACGGATGGTTAAAATAGAGGATTAGGGTTTGATTTCTAAACCTAGGGTGTATTTATAATATTATAATATTTCTAGTTTTCGCAAAAAGGTCCGTTAATTTTTAATAACTCCAAATTCAGCCCAATTAATGTTGCCCTCAGCCAAATACCCCCCTTCCCGACACATTGGGCTAGGTCTCGTCAGCCTGTTTGATAATCTCAGCCCACTTTTCTTTAATTTAAAATATAAAACATTTAATTATTTAATTTGATCATACATTTTAATTTAACGAGGCCACATACTGACTCTGAAAATTACAGAAAAATTATATCTATCTTTGTTTTGATGATACGGTCCTAACAAAATTAATTTCATTGTTTTTGGAGACCGTTTGAAAAATGGCCATTTTCTGGTCGATCCAAATTGGCTGAAATTAACAAAACACGTTTTCTTTTGCGACGCTCACATATTGATTCCAAAAATTATGAAAATTGGAATCTAGCAATAATTTGAAATTCCGGATCCAACAAAGTGGTTTCATCGAAAACGGAGGTCATTTGAAAAATGGCTATTTTTAAGGGTTATATATTATATTAAAATATATATAAATTCTGCAACGACTTTTCTAAATTTTAAACTGGACATAACTTTTAACTTATAAAACAAAATCTCAGTTTCTTACATCCGTTAGAAAGATATTGTTAATCAGATTCAAATATTTCTTGTTTCATCTAATTCTGATTTATATTGAATTCTGTATATTAAATTGAAATTAAAAATCGAATTTTCAAACTACCGCGCCGTTCCAAACACCTTTTATAATTAAAATAAATTTATTCGTTTTAACTTCGATTTAAATAAATTTTTAGTTGTTACTATTTAAAATAAATTATTTTAAAAATCCTTTAAAATTTCTAAAATAAAATTTTTAAATTGGTTCCAAAATTCCGGATTGTTACAATCATCCTGACTCCATTGCACCTTGACTAGCTTAACCGTCTTCCTTCTAAGCTGTTTTTTGTTGTTCCCTACAACGCGAAGCAGCTTATGAGGCTTTGTAGCTACGAACTCGACTTCTAGGTCTTCGTACTAATATGGAGGTACCACTACATTCGAAGTATGCACACACTTCTGAAGAAACTACACATGGAAAACATTATGCACGCTCGATATCTTCTCGGCTAACTCTAACTATATGCGAGCTTTCCAATTCGCTCGATTATCGAAAACGGTCCAATAAACCTTGAAGCTAACTTTCCTTTGTTCCCAAGCTAAACAAGGTGCTTCAACGGAGAAATCTTCATGAAGACCATATCACTAACGTCGAATTCCAAATCTTTCTGACGCTTATCAGCGTAACTCTTCTAACGTTCTTGGGCTGCCTTTATTTGTTGTCGAACAATCTCGATACAATTCGATGTCTCTATGATCATCTCTGGCCAAAGTGTCAACTTATCTCTAATTTCTAACCAACATGCTAGAGAATTACACGGTCTATTATACAACGCCTCGTATGGTGCCATCCCAATGTTCGACTGGTTGCTATTATTATATGCAAGCTCAACTAGATGTAGATGGTGTTCACACGATCCCCAAAAATCTAACACACAAGATCTTGGAAGATCCTCCAAAACTCGGTTAACCCTCTCGGTTTTACCATCAGTCTAGGGATGATAAGTCGTATTCAAACAAAACTCGGTTCCCAAAGCTTCTTGCAAACTCTTCCAAGATCCGCCCATGAACAATAGATCACGGTCACTTACTATGATTTTTGGGATACAATGGAATCGAACTACCCATTTAACATAAAGCTCATCCAACTTCGATGTTGTCCTAATCGATATGACAGGAATAAATCTTTCACTTTTGGTCAAACAATCCGCGATAATCCAAATTCCTTCGTTTCCTGCTCCGGTTCTAGGTAGTCCATCGATATCAGCTCCCACTTCCAAGTAGTATCTTACAATGGATAAAGCAACCCACTCAACTTCTTCTGTTCAACTTTCACCAACTGACCGTTCGTAAACTTGGATATGAACTTTACAATATCTCGTTTCATCCCTTCCCAGTAGTAGGCTCGCTTCATGTCTTAATACATCTTACTATCACCGGGATGAATTGTCAACTTTGCGCATTGACATTTCCTCAGAACCTCATCTCTCAGTCCGTAGATATCAAGAACAACCAGCCGGCCTTGATTTCGAAGCCATCCCTCTTAATCGACCTCAAACTCTTTATTCTCTGGTTCGAGGTTCTGGATAAACTCAACAAGCTTTGCATCTCACTTTTGGCTTTCTCCAATCCTTTCGATAAGAGTAGGTCTTATCGACAAGTTTGCCAACATTTCAGCTTCCAACTCACACCTTGGTCTGAAATCAAATCCTGCCAAAAAACTCGAGGCTCTTCCATTCTGAAAACATTGGTCTCAATCCTGCATGTCTTCAACTCAATGCATTTGCAACTGCGTTACCTTTACCAAGAGTGTAGGCTATACCAAAAATCATATGATGCCAGAAACTCTATCCAACTTTGTTGCCAAAGATTCAAATCCTTTTGGGAGAAAAGATATTTCAATGACTTATGATCCATAAACAACTCGAATCAAACTCCCAATAGGTAATGTTTCCACATCTCCAAAGCAAACACAATCGCTACCAACTCCAAATCATGAGTTGGGTAATTCCTTTCGTATGACTTCAGATGCCTATTTGCGTAGGTCACAACCTTATCTTTCTGCATTAGCTCTGCTCCAAGTCCAGTACCACATGCATCGGTGTACACCACTATTTCTTCATTCCCGCTTGGAATTGTCAAAATAGGAGCACTCATCAGTCTCTCTTTCATGGTTCCAAAAGCTTGCTCACACTTCGCATCCCATGTGAACACCTAATTCTTTCTCATCAATCTTGTTAATGGTGCATCTATCCTAGAGAAATCCTTGATAAACCGGTGATAATATCTAGCCAACCCAATGAAACTCCTAATGTCCATCACATTCTTAGGTCTATCCTAATCCTGAATTGTTGCCACCTTAGTGGGGTCAACCGCTATTCCATTTCCAGAAACAACATGGCCTAAGAACCTTACTTCACTCTTCCAAAAGTGACACTTTGAAAACTTAGCTTTCAGCTGATTCTTTTGCAAGATTTCCAAAACAACTCTCAAGTGCATCTTATGCTCTTCCTTATTCCGGATGTAAACCAGAATATCATCCACAAACACAAGCACGAACTTGTTCAACTGATCTCTGAACACCCTATTCATAAGATCCACAAAATACGCTGGTACGCAAGTCATCCTAAATGGCATCGTCAACCATTCGAAGAAAGCAGATGGTGTCCTAAAAGCAGTCTTCGACATAGTATCCTTCGCCACCCTCAACTGGTGAAATCTCGTTGCCAAATCCATCTGAGAAAACACCTTGGCTTCATGAAGCTGATTGAACAAGTCGTTTGTCCTTGGCAACAGATACTTGTTCTTCTTAGTCACCTTGTTTAGCTTACGATAGTCCACATACATTCTCAACGAGCCATCTGCCTTGGTTGCAAACACAACTGGTGCACACCATTTAGATACACTTCTCTGAATGAATCCTTTTCCTAAAAGGTCACTAACTTGCACCTCTAACTCTAGTTGTTCCTTAGGCACCATTCACCTAAGAGGCATAACGATAGGTCTAACACCCTCAACCAAATCGATTATGATCTCAATCTCACGATGTTGCGGCAACCCTATGATTTAGTCAAAGACATCCTAAAACTCATTTGCGATCAACACAGATGACAAGTCTTCTTGTGGAATCACAAGCGAATACAAATATCTCACATGAGACTCCGTCTTCGGGATTACATCGAATCAACACCTTTCACCTTTCCACATCCCCGACTCTTACATCTATATTCTCGCAATTCACTCTTGCCGCATACCTCTTGAGCCAATCCATGACCAAGATGATCCCAAACACAACGAACTTCAAAACAAAACAATCACATACAAAGGAGCAACCATGACTCGACAATACAAGACCACGACAAAGCATACAAAGGCTAGACAAACCCCCAACTAGATTAGTCACAACCAAAGGTCTATCACAAATCTCGGGTTCTAAACCCAAGCGGCACACAAGCTCATTACAGATGAAAGAATGCGATGCTCCAGTATTAAACAACACACAAACTGAAACACCTTTGACTGAAAGAGTACCTTGAATGATGACACCCTTTCCTTTCTCCTCTACAATAAGAACTCTTGAAGAAGATGGTACAACTTCCAAAGCATAAGCCTTCAATCTGCTTTCCGTTCTCCGGTTCTGGACAATCTTTCTTGAGATACCCAGTCTTGCCACCGTTGTGACACTTCCTTTCAACCTTTGGATTCTTGCACTCATTAGCAAAATGATCCTTCTGTTGGCAGTTAAAGCATACCACCGCACTCTTTGGCATCTTCTTTCCATCCATTCCTTTTTGTTGTTGTTACTTTCTCTTCTTACAGTTATTACCACCCACCTATGATTTCTATGCTTCCTTGGTTGTAGCAACAACGGTTCCTTCCTTGGGAAATAAGCTTTCATGTCTTATAGCTTTTTCCATAATCTTCTCATGCGGATTGTCAACATGATCCACCAATAATCTCCCTATGTAGGTGTCCAAAGCCATGACGAACTTCTCGTTCTTCTGATAAGGAGTGTCAACATACGAACGAGCATACTTCGACAAGGCCTCAAAATCAGAAACATAATCAAGCACTGGCTGACCATTCTGTTTCAACTCTATAATTTTTTTGAATAGAACAGACTTCTGAGCAGTGGAGATAAACTTTATCTCAAACTTAATTTGGACTGCTCCCAAGTTATCTCTTCTTCCATAGTCTCAATTGTAACAGAATTCCACCACTCTGTGGCTTTGCCTTGACGCAAGCTTTCTTTTAGTTTCATCATCTGTACCCAAGTCTCCAAAAATGCAAATACAAGCATCTAACCTCCTCTAAACTTCTTAAGTCGGCTCAGCTCGTTTAAACTGCATTCCTCTAAGAGAAGTGAAGCCTTTGCATTGCTTTTCGAAGTCCACGGCTCTCGGAAGCTGCACTTGTACTCCTACATCAACCACGACTACTCCTGGAGCGGGTACTCTCCTCGTGACCGCTGCTACCATGGATTCGAACATGGCTTGGTAGTCTGGTACGTTGCCATTGCCCCCTCCAGAATAGCCTCCTCGCTAGCACTGTGTCTTGTCGATCTGCAACTCATTCTAAATCTATAATATATAACGATTAGCCACCTTCGAGAAATGCTGCAAATGGAGTTCAAACACTGTTATACTATTTACTACTATATAGTATGCATCCATCAGAAATATACAAGTATGTCTTTCTTACGTAATTACGTCCTCGAACTGTGGCTAAAATCGTTAACTGGAGCTCTGATGCCAAATGTGACGACCGCCCATAACCTCTACACTAAACAAAAGGAATTATACGTTGAAATGTGTGCTAGACAGCTATGGACGATCATTGGAGTACGTAAACATAAGCAGAACATATCGTATTACTCACAACGCAAGAATAAAGTATAATAGAACATATACAACAGGCAATAATAGTGGAGCACCATCTAACAAACATTTAAACTTCCATAACATCCTGAAACAACATCCATACATCAACTAAATATAACATCAATGTATGTACATGAAGCCTTACTACAACACTCATAAAACAGCAGAAACAAAGACACTAGGTAATAACAAAGTAATACGCCGGCCTCCTGCTCATCATCGCACAGCAGCATCGTCTCACCAATCACCTGTCACCTGCCACGTAGTCTGCCCATCCAAAATCGGAGGGAAACATAAAACATTAAGTTAGGCAACAATCTTAGTGAGCAACAAAAAACTATCTAACATCATCAATAAAGTATATGAGAATAGGTAGACTAACAAACCAATCTATCCAAAACTCTAGAGAAGAACCCATAACCATCTTCCCCTCATCTGACAGTGATAGCCTTTACATGCATTCATTTCAACCATACATCCATGGAAACCAGAGCAACCATCCATTCATGGCTATCAGAAGAAATCAAGCAATAGCAATCATAGCAACCAAATTATATATCTCACATAAACCATCCTAATCGAGCTCAACATCCCTCAAGCACAAGCCCCAGAAGCCTAAACCAATATCAGACAAGCACCCAAGAAACTTCTCCTCTAATGTCAGATGATCTACGTGAGACGATACAAACTAACAACCAAGCATCCAATATCCATGACTGACTCTGGCTATCACTGCCAATCCTTCTTTGAAATCATCGTTAATTGTATGACGGCCTCCTTCCATATGTCAAGGGCTAATGGTAAACCCCAGTTCAAGAAAAAACTCAATATGCTTTCATGACTCGTATTTTTGTCGTCTCAAATCTCGACAACTAGGCCCTTCACGACTTCCCAAGGTACGAGGCACTTCATGATTGCCCAAGGTACGAGGCCCTTCACGACTGCCCAAAGTACCCTTTCTTTGAGTCCGTTAGAACTTACGACAACGATAATCTCTCTGCCTTCGCATCTCTAGTCGTCATCGCCGGCAACTATTCACAACTTAAGTCCCCCTTGATTAACTACTATCCACAACTCAACACCCTAAAGTTGTCTTCACATTTGTTGTTTTACACTGATCAACGAACACATCACATCGCAACATTCCACCTTGAACTCGTGTCGACGCTAGAACCATCATTGAGCCAATAAAAATAAACATCATTTGGTTATATACTAGATGGATCAATATTGGTCCATCCGATGGACCACTACCAATGGACCACTACCGATGGACGAACACATCACATCGCTTTGAACACTCCAACTTGAACTCATGTTGAAGCTAGAACCATTATCGAGCCAATAAAAAAAACATCATTCAGTCATATACTTGATGGATCAATATTGGTCCATCCAATGGACCACTACAGACGGACCACTGCCGATGGACCACTACCGATGGACCACTGCCGATGGACCACTGTCGATGGACCACTACTGATGGACCACTACAGCTGATGGACCACTGTTAATGGACCACTGTTGATGGACTAATGTTGATGGACCACTATTGATGGACAATTATTGATGGACCACTGCCGATGGATCGCTATGGATGGACCACTGCTGACGGACTGCTACCAATGGACCGCTCTTGATGGACCACTGCTGATGGGCCACTGCTGGTGGACCACTATTGATGGACCACTGCCGGTGGACCACTACCGAACCAATCCAACAAAGCAAATCGGATCCAACCAATTTTCCCGAAAAACGACTAGATCTACTTTTTGAATTTTGAACCAAATCTCGCGCTCAAACCCAATCGATTCCAACATGTTTGCAACCATCAATTCAACCAAAGTCCAACAACAATTCACACAACAATCATCAATCAACAACAATTATAATAAAATTTACATAGAAAATTTACCGATTTAAGTTGCTAATTAGATCTTATGGTGATTTGAGTTAAAACCATACTTACCTCAATTAGATCTATGAAAAAACTACTCGAAATGATGAACAAGTAATCAAACAACTCATATACTTGATTGAATCCGAGCGAGAGATGCTAATCACTCACCAAATCTCCAAAACAATACAAAAACGATGAATCTCAATTTCAGATAGCAAAGAATGTTCTCCGAATCTTCCAATTTGATGAAATCAATCTTCACTCGACGTGAATCTAGCTTCAAATGATGTAGATCTTCGGTTCTCTTATGTAGACCTAGAATTTTAACGGGTCAGTCACAAGCTCAAACAAATGAGAGAATGAAGAAAGTAACCCTCTCTCTATAACTCTAACCCCCTATTTATAGCCTCCCACCAGCGCACTAACGGGCCTCTCCAAATCAGCCCATTAAGGCTCTAAAAACCTTAGCAGCAAACTGTGAAACACTAAAATAGCGATTCCTACCAAACTGTTGAACCAAATCTTTAATGTAACCACTCTACAGAATGGGAAACATCATTTCCTTTCCAATGAGACCGACCTTAGCACCTGATTCGATCCGAGTCAAAAGTTATGCTCTGTACAATACTGATAGGGGCAAAATGGTCACAAATAAAATTAGTAAAAATTATGGATATGTCTCACATCCTCATAAACAACATATTAAAATATGAGAATGATCCAACCCTTAGGAAATAAAATAAAAATATTGTACGATCAATCAAACAAACATATAACTCAATCAGCCATGTTGAGGAAAAAGTCATCAGAGTTGAGAAATATTGAGTATGCATGTATACACACCAAACAAGGCTCCATTGAACTTAATTGTCTTTCAGTTTGTCTTGATTGTAAATTGCAATGGAGTTGCAAAGTAAACAAATACTCAAAAAGTTAACATTGCAAAGTAAACAAACCTAAATTAACCACCAAACCACTCAAATATAAAATAGCAATTGCACAAATCTATTCGCAAAATTCATCCATTGACCACCACACAATCGTCCTCTCAATGGATCCATGAAATGCATAGTTTGTTTAGTGGGATTCACAACCGTCAAACACCAATAATTGCTAACATTGAAAATTTCACTTAACATTCATAACAAAGTATATACAACATGAATCAAGTACAAAATTTTGTTGATTAATGTACATACCTTGAGTTGTATGGCGCTAAAAAAATATGATTATGATTCCTTAATTATACCATTTTGCCAAACCAGAAGCTAATTTAGTTGAATTTCCACATTTGTGTGCATCCATATAAGCTGGATATACGAAGGCGATCATTTCCATCATCTTAAATTTCGTCAGCACTTCATGAAGGTAGCTATAAAAGCATATAAGAAAAGAATAATTAACGCCAAATGCAACATTGAAAATTTGTGAGCTTAGCATGTCTCAGCAATAACATGAGGAACACTAGTGCTTTATCTTTACTAATTAAAAGAAGCATCTGGTCACCATTTACAATTATTAGATATATAAATATAAACAAGATGTTCTAGACCTTCGCATGCTGCAATAAATATTGGAATAAAATCATCCTTCAAAGTAGAATAATAATAATTATAGACCTTCACATGCTGCAGTATTCAAGAAATAGGCATGTTTGAACAAAAGTGTCCATTCTTTGGACAAAATTTCACAAATGCACAAGCTCGTATTCTCACTCTCTCTCTTCTCTTCCAAATTTTCCATACTACTTTCTTTTCAAACCCTAAATATTCAACTATGTCGGATTATAGTCACATTTCACTTCCTTCCTCATATTACTCTGAAGGTCCGATAGAGCACCCATTACCTCCCAATCATTCATCCCCTGAAATTGATATTGATTTCTACATTGAAATGCAAGAAAGACACTATGAAGATTTAAGAGAGCACAAACATGAACCTGAAGTAATTCGCAGAAAGGGGAGGGAGAAAAGACGACGAGAAAAAGGCGTAATCGACAACAAAGACGTAAGTCAGGACGTCAACAAGACGCAATCATCACACAAAAAAATGAATAGGAAGTTGGCTCACCCATTATTATTTGTGATTGTGGATATGCAGCTGATGAAGATGTTATTATAAGAGGAAATAATATTGGTCGTCGTTATTTCAAAATCCACGCCTCCCCTGGCGAATGTGGCTTTTAGCATTGGATTGACGAGCCATTTTGTCAACGGGCTATTGATTACGCAAAAAAATTATAGTATCAATTAACAACGTTGCAAAATCAATATTTTGGGTGGAAAAATGAACTTAGTAGACTACACGATCAACTTCATGGTTTAAATATTAGAAGGCAAAACTAAACTATTTAGTAGTTATTGCTTCAGCATTTTGGTACTGATATTTGCTTATGTATATGTACTAGCGGTTATTGTAGATGTTAACGATGTATTCAATTGTATCGTTATTCCTAGTAATGCTACTTGTTTTTCTCAATATCAATACTGATATTTGCTTATGTAACGTTTACTCAAATTAAGCAGATATGCATTTATGAAATGTCCAATTGTATCAATACTAATATTTGTTGATATTTGCTTACGTATCTATTGTATCAATATTGATGTGCATTTAGGTAACATTTACTGACATTTTCTTATGTATTCAATTGTATCAATATTGATATTTGTCTAATTGTAGTGCAAGCTTATTATGAAATGTGCATTTATGAAATGCCCAAAGAATAATTAACGCATACCTCATAAAAGTACAAGGCCTTGAGCAGATGTCTGAGGAAGATTTGCGATTGCATATATATTGGTCCTTATGATAGCCACTTTTGTTCAAAAACCAAATATTTCCTCGTCCAACATGGCGTTGATGGTGGCTCCATTGTTCAGGGATGTGTTCGTTCATTCGCAAAGCACTCTCGGTGTTACAAGCAGTTTAGGAGGCAGTGTGTCGAGGTCTTCATCCTCTAGCTCATTGTGATCATTTTCCTTCCTCTTCTTCTTGACAACATCAGACTTAACAACCTTAGGCACTGTGTCGAGGGCTTCATCGTCTAGCTCATTGTGATCATTTTTCATCCTCTTCTTCTTGACAACATCAGACTTAACAACCTCCAAGTTATGTAAATAATAGTCAACTTGTGTAGACAATAAAATATCAAATTATGGATATTGAAATTACCTTCTTAGTTACTGCATCGGAGATCAAATTTTTCGACCAAGCAATATAAGTACCACCAACCGCATATTGCACTATCATAAATTCACCCTTGACAGGAATTGGTAGCAAGGCATCAGGAATAACAACTTTGGTGATGGATACATGTGCGTTTTCTTTTGCAAGAGGAATGCCGTGGAACTTTTGGTTTGCGGTGTCAACATTGATTTCAGTGATGGTTCCATATGCAACGACATTATCTACACAATCAACTGCGAGTGCGAACTCAACATTATTGTTGCCAGATATGGGTTCTTTCATCTTGCACCAACAACGTTATGTATTATAAAATTTTATCATAGCTAATCAATTTAACTTCATCAACGAAATTAAGGTAGCAGGTGCCTACCAATTTTTTTTCATAAGCTTTCAAATCTTCAAACAGATTTTTTATTGGGGAATTAGGATGTTCCTCAATAACAGTTGTTGTTGACTTAACATTTTCCTCAGCAACCACTAGCAACACTTTCCTTGTCATTCCCTTCTTCACATCTTGCTCCTTTACATGCTCACAATCATCATCTGCCTTCTCCAAACCATCCTGGGAGCAACTGCCTTGTGTAGATAGTTTGGGTGAACAAGCCAATTCCGCGATGCCTCCGATCGTTGATTCTATCTGCTTTAATTTTTCCTCAAATAAAGCATGTTTCTTACCCATTGCTTCCTTCTTCTCACTTTCCCAATTAGCTCTTTTCTCTTCTAAGATCTTTCAAACGCTTGGTGGAGTTATATTTAAATTTGCCGATGATCTTTCCTTTTGATGTCTTATTGGAAAATTGAAGTAAGCCTCAGGCTTGACAAAGACACCAATACCTTGTACCATACCGGGATACTCAGGGGTCCCCAAAGCCATTGTTAGAGCATCATTAGGTCCATCTACCTTAAAGCATCCAAAATCAACTTCTTTAGCCAGTGCCTCCTGACAACAAAAGCAAATATATTGGATTCATCTACTTTTATTTCAATAAATGCAAAGTAAAAATTAGGCAAAGACAAATTAATTACACTTACAATTTTTTGGGAACGGCTTGTGTTTCTAGGTCCTTGAAGTTTCCACTCTTGTCCTGACATGCCTTTAACAACATAATACCATGGGACAGTTATTTCTCTAGATTGGTTTGCAACTGCATACGTACATAAATATAAAACATTTGTTAGTCCTAACAAAAGTAAACAAATTACATTTATTAGTCCATTTATCTAATATCACAGATGTGCAAGCAACACTAACCAGTTCTTACATCAAATTAGCGTATCCTTTGCCTGCCATCCGATGAGGGTACTCATTTCCTTTCCATTTTTCTATTTGGGAATTGCGAATTTCCTACAGAATACATAAATTACACATAGAAGTACACATAGAAGAGTTCATTTAAATTAACATAAGGGTAATATTAAATCGAAGGTGTACCCAAAATTCTTCTGTAATCCGTTGAGCAACAAAAACATCCCAGTCTCCCTTCTGGATGAACCGATAATCATCTAGAAGGAATTCCAACATCTCGAGGGAGTCCAAATAGGGTACCACGTACTTGTTGACTAGTCTGCTCTCGAAATCTATCCATTTATTCGACGCTGATGTTATAATAAGTGTTTTGCATTCTATTAGCACGACAAATGCTTTATACATGTATATAAACAAATTAACATAATAATATATTTATAATTGCAAAGTAACAAGTAGACAGTTCATTTACATATACATAAGCAAATATATTGTCCTTCTCATTTGTAGGAACAAGTCTCTAATCAGTAATAGCTATTGAGATCGTTGTTCGTTCTTGCACCCCAATGTAGGACTGTATCCACATTGCAGCCTTACCAATTGGTTCCTCTCTGCCACTGAATTCAACCTTCCATCTCTTTCCCCTAACAACTCGCTTGTTAATGCGGTTCATTATCACCATTCCTTGTTTCAGCAATTGCAATCCACCAATTACATTTTCAGCTTCATCCTCAACCAATTTTCGCTTTCCATGATTGTTACCACTTGAAACTGACTTGGATATTGCTGCAACAATGTTCTTGGATGTTGCTGCAACTCTCTTTGATGTGGAACTACCAACCTTCTCTTTATTGTCTTTTCCTTTTTTTAGCTTTGAACATTATGCCGTGAAGGTAAGCATGAAGGCGAAGCTACATCTTTTTAACTTTACAACGTGAAGGTGAACAAGAAGGTGAGTGTGAAGGCGAAGATACATCTTTTTGAACTTTATGACGTGAAGGTGAGTGTGAAGGAGAAGCTACATATTTTTGAAGTTTATGACATAAAGGTGAACGAAAAGGCGAAGCTGCAGTTGTCTTTTTCCGAGCCATAACCTGAAAATAAAAAAGTTAATTATACATAAGTAATCAAGACAATATATTTTAAAGCTGCAAGCATATCTTTTAAAGCAATAAAGCATATATTTTAAAGCAAAAAAACACACAAACTGTCAAGTAGTCCACATAAGTATTCAAATCTGATCAAGCATATCAAAGAACACAAACTCGACGCAGTTTGACAAAATAACCCCTAGCATATCGAAGAACACAAATTCAAACATCATAGACATTCATTTCCTCATCTATGGATCGCTTATAATTTCTATGTTCATCACTAATAATGTCATCAAAAGTCTCCACTGATGGCATTGTGGCATTAAATGGTCGCTGCTGCATTTCAATATCTTCCAATTCCTCATCTTCATCAACAACTTGGTAGCTTTTGTCAGGGCATCGTATGACCATTGACCATAGAGGATCTGTTGCGTCTTGTATGTAAAAAAATTACTGCACATGTGCACCCAAGGAAAAAGAATCATTCAAATATCATGTCCTATTCAGATTGACTAAAGTAAACCTCAGTTCATCTATTTTGATGCCCCTACCACTCTCAACCCAATCACATTTGAATATAGGTACACTAAAGTTGTAGTAGTCCATCTCCCAAATCTGTGTAATCACACCATAAAAGTCCATATCCTTTGTTGTCGGGTATTTATCCTTAGCACTAGCTATAAGCATTACATCCGCTTCCAGAAATACTCCATTGTTTTGAACTGATTGAATGTCATCATGCTCCTTAGTATTCAAAAGCAGTCCATCAACCATGTATGCACCAAAGGTAGGCACTTGATGGTTTGGACCTCTTGAAATTCACCTTAATTCTTCTGAAACTTTGTTTCCAGGAATGGCAAGTTCATCATATACCTGCAAGAACAATTCAAAAAAATTGCATTAACTTTAAATTTCAAAAAAATGCATTAGCTTTCAATTCAAAAAATGCATTAGCTTTTAATTCAAAAAATTACAAGTTCATCTAATACCTTCATGAACAATGCATTAGCTTTCAATTCAAAAAAAAAAAAAAAAAAAAACAAGTTGGAAGCACTACATTAAGCCATCAATAAATCGACGACTTACCCTTCTCTGTAACCACGTCGCAAATGTCTTGTTCTTTTTATCTTTCAGCCATTTCTCTGATTTGGTTGGTTTGTTAGCATTTTCCACCCTCGGTATCTCCAAGTGTTCGCTGTATTAAAATAAATTCAAACAAGTTAGCCATGTAAAAAAAATGTAATATAATATACATATTCAATAAACAATGTATAGTTAAGTAACATAAGACTTACGCAAAGTAGGGCCTTGCATCCTCCATATTATGCAATAAACAAAGATGTACTTGATCAAATTCCTTTCCATGAACTGTTAAGTATAACATTCATTATTTTCCTTTTTTTGCATGATAGAGATCTGACCTGTAACTTTTTGGAATTCCAACAATGCTAGGATTGTCAAATAAGTGTTCGAAACAAAATTCAACAACCTCTTCAACTATGTAGCATTCTGCTATGCACCCCTCCGGATGAATGCAACTTTTCATCCATCCTTTAAGTAACTTCATATATTGTTCAAAGGGGTACATCCATCGGAAAAAAAAAAACAGGGCTACATAGCTCTACTTCTCTTACAAGATGAACAGTCAGATGAATCATAATGTCAAAAAAATGGAGGGAAGTATTTCTCAAGCAAGCAAATTGTAACTACTAGGTCAGGTTGCATTTTTTTCCAACTTTGATAGATCAATCACTTTGGCACATATTGTCTTGAAGAATAGGCAGAAGCGGCATACCTTACCGGCTTCTCTAGAACAGAACGTGATGCAACAAGGATAAGAAATTGCAATACGGTGTGACAGTCATGTAACTTAAGACCAATAAGTCTTAAACCATGCATAGAGACAAGATTCTTAATGTTAGATGGAAAATTTAATGGCATAATCATGTTAAAGAAAGAGGTGCAAACAATTTTCTTTTCTTTTGCAATAAGGTTCCAACTAGCCGTAGGCAACTTCAAACATTTGGCACCATCATTAGCTACCAAATCCTTCATAATGTCCATGGTGCACATGTCTAATCGAGCAGAAGCCCCATCTTTTGTCTTCCCTGGAACATTCAATAAGGTACCGAGAATGGCCTTAGCACAATTCTTCTCTACATGCATCACATCAAGCATATGTTGAACCGGAATATGTGACCAATACTCTAGCTAAAAAAACAGACTTCTTCCAAATAGGTTTGATACGGTCTTCACAACCCATCATTAAAGGAGGATCTACCTTTTTGCCAAACACATAGTTCAGACCATCCACTCTTGTTAACACTTCTTCACACGTTAACGGAACATGAGCCATGTCCTTCTCTACTGTGTTGTCAAAAGATTTTTCTGCTTCCGATAAGGATGATCTCGTGATAAGAACCTCCGATTTCTTATGAATGACATTTACCTAACATGCTTCATGTATCTTGGTTTAGTCTTATCGGTGCATATTGGACAAGAAATGAAACCCTTCACAATGCTACCATACAAGTTCCCATAAGCGGGAAAGTCATTAATAGTCCAAAGAAGAGTTGCTCCCAACATGAATTATTCACTTTTTAGTGCATCGTATACTCCATGAACACCCTCCCATAATAAATTAAGATCTTATACTAGGGGTTAAAGATAGATATCGATATCATAACCCCGTTGTTTTGGTCTAGAAATTAATAATGTCAACATCATAAACTTCCTCTTCATACACAACCATGGAGGAAGATTATACGTGAGAACCAAAACAGGCCAACAAAATTTCTTGCTACTTTGGTTGCTAAATGGATTAAATCCATCAGATGATAGTGTTAGTTTAAAATTCCTCGGCTGGGGAATCATCTGGATGTCGCAGCATTCCATCTTTCTTCCTACTATGGTCATGCCGTGTAAGATTATTTGTTGTATTTGCCGATTGACACATCCATTTCAATCTTGGAATTGTTGGAAAGTACCACAAAACCTTAGTAGGATCACTTGTTAATTCTTTTCTCCTTCCCTATTTTCCAACGTGAAATGCGACAAATGTGGTAGCGAACATTAGTTGCATGTTGCCCTCTATACAACATGCAGTCATTAGGACAAGCATGAATTTTTTCGTATTTCATTCCTAATGCATTAAGACTTTTTCTAGCTTTATATAAGGAGTGTGGAACCAAATTATCTTCTGGAAGCAAACCCCAAATCAATAATAACATATATGTAAAACAACTATCAGTCATGTTATGCCTTGCTTTCAAATTGAAAATCTGAATCAAACGTTCAACTTAGTTGTCTTCGTACAACCAGGGTATACCACCATCCTCTACATACTTTAAAAAGTCATCTGAGTCATTTAACATAAGTTCATCCTCACATTCTTCACCATCTAACTCATCCTCCCATACATCACCATGATATTTTCCATCTTCACTTTCAGATTCTTCTCCACTGTTATGCTCAGACCCAACTATATTTGTTTCTCCATGACACTTCCAATGCTGATAATCCTCATCAATGCCATTCAAATAACTATGGTTCCTAGTAACTGGAATGGAGAATCCATGTATGTTGCAAATTTCAAACAAGGACACATGATATTATTTTTATCCATGGAATTAGTTAACGCAAACTCAAAGAATGATGTTAATCCCTTTTCAAATTTATGTGAATGACTATCCGACTTCATCCATGACTTATTCATAAACAAACAAAACAAAATGAACTAAGTTTATTGTTATGTTGTAACTAAGATTATTCCCCTACAACTAAACAAAATGAATAAGTTTATCGTTTTTTCTACAAAAATTGAAAACCGTAATGATAAATACATACAATAAGTAGAAACTAATCAAACCATTATATTTCTGTACAAATCATTTCTTATTCAATACTAACTGATACTAGACAGTAGAGTTGAAGCCACTGAATTAAAACCAAAATCAGTGAGTAGCCTAACTAACAAAAGAAGAACAATAACAGAGTACAATTACAATAAGCACAATAGCCAAATTTCCCAACAATAGAACAACCAATAACAACCGATAACAATTACCATCTCATCATAATTCCATAAATAAAACAA
Source organism: Allium sativum (assembly GCA_030737875.1). Classification (NCBI taxonomy): domain Eukaryota; kingdom Viridiplantae; phylum Streptophyta; class Magnoliopsida; order Asparagales; family Amaryllidaceae; genus Allium; species Allium sativum. The sequence goes on along the minus strand of CM060924.1, from coordinate 602,595,070 downwards.
AAAAGAATTGGGGTTTAACTTATATTGCATAGATTAGGGTTTCACTACCGAATCATCGAGATTAGGTTCAAATATGGTTCAATTGGGTTTTGAGATAGAGAGATTATAAGGAGAGAGTAAGTGAAAACAAAGAAGAAGAAGAAGAAGAAGAAGAGGGAAAGTAAAATGGTGAGTGGGAAAGTAAAGTATAATATGGATCTGAACACGTAATATTTTCACAATCCCAACAAAAAACAGAAAGATAAAACATAGAGGTGGAAATGGATGGAAAAGTAAATTTTATTACTACTTCTTCAAACAACAGATAAATATGGTATGAAAACAAAATTAAAATATGGAAAGGAAAAGTCAAACTGTTGACCAATTTTTGGAGGGAGAGCAAATTTCTTTGGAGCCAAATCTGAATTTTTTATAACTCTAATCAAACAACATAAAAGTATGGTCTGAAGTCATATCTAAAATAAGAGAGGGAAATAAAACGTTGACTAACATTTTGGAGGGAAAAACATTTGTGTGAGGCCAAATCTATTTTTTTATAACTGCAATCAAATGACATATAAACTGTTGTTTGAATGTCATGCATGAAATTTCATGACATAATGATTTCATGGGATTTGCTAGATAACAGTTGATTTCTCCTTATGTTGTGCAAAAATGTGGGATAACAAAGAATCTATCTTATGTTGTGTGATTTCTATTGTCTGATTCAATTTGTGGTGTAGTATATTTTTGACCATGTTAGGGCGGCCAAAGAGATTCTTATCCTAATAGAAGCCACTTTTGATGAGGATCCTTCTATTGCTAATAAGGAAGCGTGGGCGCTAGCCTAGATCGCCTTCTCCTCGGAGCTCCGTATTGAGAACGACTTCCGTCGCCAAAAGGAAAGAATCAAATGGGTCGTCGAAGGAGATACGGACTCCAAATTCTTTCGTTCTTCTATTCGTAAGTAGAATAAAATCCTCTCTATTTGTCAGATTTAGCGCCCTGATCTCTCTTTAGCTTCCACTCCGACAGAGGTTAAAGAGATGATTTTGTCTCACATCCAATCCTTTCAAGGTGCTCCATCGGTGTCAGTCTCTGACCCATCCATATTAGCTTTTATCCATATGTTGATCTTACCATCTGATAACGTCGACCTTGCCACTCCTTCCTCCTCCGATGAAATCCAAGCTTGCGTCATTGCTCTCAGCAAGGACAATGCTTACGAGCCTGATGGTTTCAATGCAGTATTCTTTAGGAGCGTTTGGTCGATCATTCAGGCGAATTTTTGTCTAGCCATCCAATTCTTATTCACCGGTGGAGATCTCCCTATGGGATGGACTTCCACCAATTTGGTCCTTATCCCTAAGTGCAAAAATCCTTGCACATGTGCGGATTTTCACCCGATCAGCTTGTGTAACTTCTCTAACAAGGTTATCTCCAAGGTGCTAGCTTCTCGTCTAGCACCTTTCCTGGATCATATTATTTCTTTCTCTTTGGTTGGGTTCGTTAAAGGATGTTTGATCACTGACAATGTCCTCTTAACCCAGGAGTTGATTTCCCAGATTGATCACAAGGTCAGAAGTTATAACATATTCGTCAAGCTGGACATGGCTAAAGCTTATGACCGTATAACATTGTTTCTTGTCGTTAAGGCTCTATGGGCTTTAAGTTTTCCGGAATCCATAATGGATCTTCTTTGGAGGCTCATTTCCATCTATTGGTTCTCTCTTCTCATCAACGGTTCGTCCTATGTGTTTTTAAGTCGGGAAGGGGTTTCGTCAGGGAGACCCCTTTCTCTAATTTATTTTTCATTGCCGTCAAGGATTTCATTTGAAAATTACATTCTCTCACGATAGTAGGCCAAATTCATAGATTTGGCTTTCCCCGCGGTTGTCCTATCATTTCTTCCTTATCCTTCTTGGATGACATTATCATTTTTACTAACTGTAACAGTCATTCCATTTGTCGTCTTCTTAGCCTCATTCAGCAGTACGAGAGGTCATCAGGCCAACTCGTTAACTCTACTAAAAGTTGTTTCGTCCCCATGACAGACTTGTCCCAGGTTAGGTTTTCTTAGATAGAATACTGGGTTCAAGGCTACTCCCCTTACCTTATCTTAGAATAGTCCTATATCAAGGAAGGAAAATTAACGCTTTATTCGATCCTATGACTGACAAAGTCAGGGGTAAGATTATTAGGTGGAACGCGACTCTCCTCTCTCACATAGGGACACTGACTCTTATAAATTCCATTCTTGACTCTATAGGATCGCATGTCTTTGCTACTTTGCTCCCACTTCTTCCTTCTTCTGATCCCATCGGTCTTTGGCATCGTCCTTTTCTGGGGTAAAAGGGATAACGCCAATCATCATCATTGGATTTCTTGGGACATCGTTTGTCATCCGAAAAACGTAGAAGGTCTGAGCCTTCGAAATCCTAAGGATATTTGCACTTCCTTTGCTTGTAAGTTGTGGGTTCGGTTAGAAGAAAGTGGTTCTCTCTGGGAAGTGTATCTCCATACCAAGTACCGTAGACTCTTTGTCACGAATTTCACTAATGTCCCATCCTATGCTAGTGAGACATGGAAACAGATGCAATCAATGAACCCTTCTTCGACTCACATAGTGGTGGGTCTGGATGGGATGACAGTCCTTTCTCGATCAAGGCGGGGTAGAGTGCGACAAGGAGCCCATCTCCAAGGCTCCTTCTTTTCTCTTTCATTTCTGATGTCCAGCCCCCTCCAAAAGTTTATGTGTTCATACGGAGAACTCTTCACAAAGGTTTACTGCTATATGAGAATCTTCAGAGGATTGGAATTTTGCTCATATCTCGTTATAGATGCTGTCGAGCAAGCGACTTAGGGTCCATTTCCCATTTGTTTTTCTTCATCTCTTATGTCATATCTATCTGGAACTATTTTGGGAACTTGGTTAGTCTCGAGGTAATGCACTTGTCTCTCTGATTTACTGAGAAACTGGTGGGCAGGCATCTCAGGAAAATCTATTTGTTCAATCCTTTTCTGCCTTAATCCTTGTCTTATCTGCTGGCTTATTTGGTGCTCGCTGAATAAGACCATTTTTGATGAGTATACTATGGATCCTCCCACATCATATGGAGGGTAAGGAATGGTGTGTTCTTTGCTTTTCATGGAAAACCTTTTAAGGGATCTTTTAGCATGCTCATACTTTTGATATTACTTCTGGTATGCATTCTCCTCATGCGGGTATTGGTTGATTTTTTGTGTGTGGGTTCGCGCATCATTCACCTTTCTCCCTTTTTACGTCTTATGCTATTTTCTAGTCGTGCAGGTTCTGGGTTTACAGGTTTCTTTTTGGTGTGGCAATGCTGAAGGAGCTGGACCTTTTGCTTGGAGCAAGCCACTGACTTGGACTGATGTATTTTCAGGATTGGGTGAAGGTATGCAAGTTCAGGACCTTGTGGATCGATGACATATGTTGTCTCTCGTTGATTGTTCATAGCGGCGCTAGGTGGTCATTCGCTCTTCTCTGGCTTCTTCTCGGCACAGGTATTTTACTCACCTTGATACTCCTATCGGAGGCTTTTTTATAGAGCTTTTTACTTCTTTCCCTGTTATTTCATATTTTATATTGGATTTGAATCAATCATTGCTTCTAATCAATCTATTTTAATCAAATCCCATTTTTTAGTCCAAATAGTAAAGTGGTCTTGAGACTGACCATTCCAACCACTCTTACTCATTCTTCCGTTAGGGAAGCCTAACCCTAGAAACCCAAAAAAAGTTATCTATTAAATTTCGTTCTGTAATGATGCCGCTTATCTCTTCTATATACAATGTTGATTATCTCTTAAACATTGCATGTATTCCCATTCTTCAACTAAGAGTATTTATAAATATGTCATTTTCTCTTCTTTTTTTGTCCAAAAATGGAATTGGAGGCAAATTTCAGCTCCCTTATCTCCGAAACCGGGTCGAAGTGGCTGGAATTTAAAACCATGATTATAATATGAAGTTGAATCCTTGAATTGTATTATGCTACACAATTATGCAAGTTCGAGGCATACATAGAAAGCACTCATGACATTGAAGTACATTAAGAAATGTTAAGGCCATTAGTGATATAGACATTCAAAAAAATCAAAAAAGTGTCAAGAACAAGAATAATTGGGTAGAGCTGTCAATGGATACCCAAAAAATCTGAAATTCATCAGCATTCGAAAAGAAGATAAATCCCGATATCTAGAAAAACGGATACGGATATAAGCATATCCATATCCAAAAATCATTTATCCGCTTTTTTCATGATTATAATTTAAATTATGCATATTTTAGCATAATAAAATATATTAATCTATGATTTTATTAAGTTGGAAGTCTATATTAAACGCACTAAACACATGCTAATTGCTTAAAATTATTTACTATCATCATATTTGCTTATTTTCAGTACTTCAGTAATCAATTGGGTTGGTAAAAACTTCATGTTAACTTAAAACTTTTCATTTATATACATAATTTATCGATTATGGATGGATTGGATAATTATTTTATATCCGTTATACGGGATGTAGATATGGCACAATCTTCATCCAAAAGCATCCATTGACATCCCTACAACTGGGTAATTGCTTTAAGAAAATTCATTTTCGAAGCACTTGACTAGTGCATAACGTTCTTCGACCAAATGAAAAAGGTACAAAAATTTTAATGGACTAACTACTGCAAAATTGCATTCCAAAATCCGTTACTGATCAGCACTCCTATCTTGTCATAACCAATAAAATATGAGGACTTTTACGTGTATTGAGATCTAAATGATAAAGCTGTTAATGGCTTCAGAAATTTGAGAATATGAAGAGACCTAAAGGCCTATTTTTTTATGAGAAAATAATTATCAGGAGCAGAGCTTAGCTATATATTATCGTTTAAAAACTAGCTTAAGACCTGCTTTTCTTGTGGTAAGGAAAATACGACCATTTTTTCATGTCCACTTTGTCAAATTTCTCATGATTGATCACTAAAGTGCAAAAACGAGGGAAATCCAGCAGTTTACTAAAATGGGAGATAGGGCTCACTGTTTGTATGATATTATTTCCTACTATCGAAGGAAACTAATCCAAGGACAAGCATAAATAGATTTAATCATCAAATTCACACTATCTACTATCCCATAACATTGAGGAAAAAATCGCTTGGTCTATAGGTAGACATGTCATAATTTGACAATACAGATTTAACTAAACCATTTACTCTAATTATAACCCTATAGGTTCAACCTATTTATAAATTTTTATCAAATGAATCATAAAAGGATTAATCCATTTTTAAAAGGATATAAATAGAAAATCTATACTCATTTAACTCCACCTGCACACAAAGTCGCTATTTTTTGTTCAATCTGCAATAACTTCTTCACACTAACTCAGAACCAAGTGAGGCTTTGACCAATGAACTCCTACCTAAAATATTGATAGTATGGAATACTCGGATATTTCATCTTGTGAACGAACGTTGTAGTTCTAAGGTGACTGATGATTGCAATTAGAAAATAACAGTCTACATTCCTATATTTCAACTCCACCTACATAAAAATCTGCTTATTCTTTATTTAGTCTGCAATAACTTCTTCATACTGCCTTGGAGTCGGATGAGGCTTTGACCGTTGAACTACTATCTAAATTACACAAAGTATTGAAAACTCGAATACTTAGTCTTATGAATGGATGATAGTTATCCAGATTGACTAAAGCTTGTACTCAAAAAATAACAGACTATATATTTTCATATGTGAACCTCACTTACACATGAAATTATTGTTCTTTGTTCAAATTGCAATAACTTCTTCATATGCCTCTGACCCGGATGAGGCTCCGACCAACGAACTCCCACCAAAATTACAAATAGTATGGAACACTCAGATACTTGTCTTGTAAACGAATATTGTAGTTCTCCAAAGTAACTAACGTTTGTACTTAGAAAATAACAGGTTAAATGCTCATATTTAAACCTCGCCTACGAACAAAGTTGTTATTTTTTGTTCAAACTATAATAACTTCTTCATACTGTCTCGGACCTAGGCGAGGCTTTGACCGCCAAACTCCCACCTAAATTACAAACAATATGAAAAACTCAAATACTTCATCTTTTGAATGAACATTGTAGTTCTCCAAGGTGACTAATGGTAATATTTAGAAATAATGACTATATTTAAATGGGTAACCCACTTAATAAGTGGATTGGGTTAGACAAAGCTTCATATTAAATGGGTTAAAATAAATAGATAGTAAATGAGTTGAGTCAAATTTTGATTGACCTATACAACCTTACATGATCCATTTAACATCTCTGTCTATATGACTTGAACTATTTATTAATTGAGAGTCCAATGAACAAGGGAATTGTTCAAGTATGTGATGGTTACTGCAAATGAGCAGACGCTACACAAGGCGGTGCAACTCAGATGAAGGGACAAAGCAATAATATGCAAAATATGATTCCCTCCTTACAGGTTAACAATATATCAAATAATGAAGATAATCCATAACAAATTTCATAATGGTTTCCAGCAAGTTGTAAATCAAGTGCTAGGGAATTACCAAACCAAAGAGCTAACCTTATCCAAATATGAAAACTTTCTAAATTGTTGCTAGAACAATTTGATCAGCTTGGTATAGAGCAAAACACACGAGAGAACAAGTTAATTGTAGACTTGTTGGCTAAGCTCACTACCACTGGAGTGGCATAAGAAAATGAAATTTGTCCCAATGGTACATAAATCCTAACCAAGCATTATTGAGGACAATAAATTTTAATATTGACTAAAGCATAGTGAGATACAATCGAATGAGGTAAAAATCAAGAAACAAACGGAAACCGAGAATAATATTCAGTTTGGATCACCCCTTAATAGACAATGGACAATTTTATGAACACTCCCATAAAACAATTCTTGGTAAATAAAGTCTTATCCCAAAACAGAAATGAAGCCCAAAAAATAAGATGTCAAACTATGTGTTTTCCTACTTTGATGAAATATTATCAAAAGAATATACTCCACCACTAACTCTAGATGCATTTCCTAGGACATAGGGGTTTGAATCTTGAGAAAAGTACGTGAAGAGAAATATGGGGATCACGTGCCAAGGAACTGGTACTACTAGCCTGCTACACTAGAAGACACTTAGGGATATCTATGAAAACATGGAGCATGCCAAATGCTTTCCAATATAGCAAGATTACCATTCTAGGATCTCATCTTGTTAGGGAGCTCAGGACCCCCATTTGACATATAGGGGATATATTTGAACCCTTAGCTAAAATCGCTACAAAAATATACATTGTCATTGTTAGGAACATAATTACCATCAAGATTCCCATGATACCGAAGATTTCCCTGACAGCGAAAATAATTGTAGTAGCGATGTGAGTACGCAGGAGAAACATTAGAGAAATAGTCCCACAAAATTTATAGTGGTTCGGTTCATCGAAGCCTACGTCCATTTCAGTAATTTTGCACTTCTATTAATCAATTTCAATCAGTTACAAGGTGTTATCGGTATTTCTCTCGAGAATACAAGAGCAGTAAGGATTCCCAAGTGCCAAACTGTTGGTAGGAGGAATTCTTCAAATGGTGGTCCAAACCTTGGAGGAAAGAAGGAGGAGCTTCCAAGTGTTTTGGAAGGAATGCGAGGCTACGGAGAGGGTTGAAATTCTCCTTCCTAAAGTGCCCAAGGATGGCTAAGAATGCAAGGTTCCTTCAAGTGCAAAATCTCTAAGAGGAAGCCAAATGTCGAGGTGCCAACCCATTTTTCGTATCGGGAAGGGGTATTCATGAAAGGAAGGGAGGAAGGTAGGAGTAAGTGGTTGGTGGGCATGTGCCCTAATTTTCGTACTCTGGTACCGGTACGTATCCCGAAGTACTTAGCCTTTTTCTTGCGCTATTTCAAAGTCTCGAGTTCCTCTACTCTTAGTTAATTTTCGTATCTTATGATGCGAAGCTACTCTTACCAATCCCTTTTGGTGTATGAATTCTTGATCAGGGGTTTGGGGAATTGCGCACTTAGGATACGAAATGGTGAAGTGAGTGGGGAGTTTGTTGGTGGAGTACCAATCCCGAGAGTGTTTCATAGGGATACGAGTTTTAGGAGAGTTCGGGATATGAAATGAAGAGATGTGAAGTTAGGGGTACGAAAAAGTTAAGGGGTATCCCAGGATATGAAATGGTCGTAATGATCTCGGGATATGAGTTCACCAATCCCAATTTCGAATGTGTTAGCTAAAATTTTGGGGATTTGTGCTAGAGTTTTGGGACACGCTCCAATCCCGTAGAATGAAGAATACAAATATCCAAACACTAAGCCATTTGAGAGCAATTTCGACGAGCTGGGATGACCGCAATTGCATGACTCCATCTGGACTTGTTCTCTGGGTGTTCGGGTGACACTTTTGAGTCGTTTAGCCATACGATGGGCCAAGTTGTGTCGGTCTGGAGTGCTTCTGGTAGTCGGGCCAAAAGTTCGGGTAACATATACTTTGTTATTATATGTTATCTATGCGTTGTGAGTTTTACGACAGGTTCTGTCTCGAGGTTATTTTCCTTATTGATCGTACTGTATCGACTACCATATTGAACTATTGCAAGAGGAATGGGGTGGTCGTCAGATTTGGTATTAGATCTTTTGTTAATCGATTTTACCCAAATTTTGTGATCGTAAAAGCATATGAGAGATGTACTTGTAATTTCTAGTAGATGATTACTATATTATAGTATATTGAAAAGTAGGTTAGCAAGCACTTGAGCATTATTGCGTCCTTTTCTCATGTAGTCTAATCATTCTTGTTTAAGAGTAAGAATGAGTCGTCGAACTTCAAGGCACACTGTTCGGGATGAGCCTGCTACTAGAGGGGTAGGCGAGGGTAGTCAATCGGGAGCTGCAGCTGTTATGCCCGATTATCCTACTATGTTCGAGACCATTATGACAACGATCATGAGATGTCTACTCAAGTAGGGGTAGTAGAGGGTGGTGTTCCTGTGCAGGCACCTAAGGTTATTGATTTCGCCAAGCTGTGCAAGGATTATACTTCTCTAGGTGGCAAGCCATTTGTTGGTGTGGAACCTACTATTGAGATTCAGAACTGGTTGGATACTTTTGTTTGCATCATCAAGGATTTGGAGACCGATGATGAAACGAAGATGAAGCTCTGCATCAAGGCAGCTTCAAGGGAGAGCGATGGATTAGTGGAGTTCCATTACTGTTGGGACTCCGGAGGAGTGGAACCAATTCAGAACTAAGTTTGAGGAGAAGTTTATTTCTGTAGTCCAGAAGTCGATTCTCTTTAAAGATTTACTGAGCTATAACAAAGAGGAAGGCCTATTGCTGAGTATGTAATGGAGTTCGAGGCCTTGTTGAAGTATGCTCGTTCATATATTGGTATTCTGTATCATAAGAATAAGAAGTTTATCAAGGTTTTGGACGAGTGTCTTAGAATGTAACTAGTGGATCATATCGATGATCCATATGAGAAGTTGGTCGAGAAGGCTTTGAGCAAGAAAGGAATGTTTTCGAACAAGGACGAGTCTGTTGTTGAAAGTAAAGAGGAATCGAAGTTGCAGTAGGATGGCAGGAATAAAAAAAGTGGAATGGAAAAAGAAAATAATAATAGCAAGGGGAAAATGGCCAGGAGAAACCCAAGGGTGAGGTTTCCCGCTTTAACTATCATGAGAAAGGCCATTATTCCAAGGATTACAAGGCTTCGAAGGTGAAGAGGAAGTTTTATAATTGTAGTAATCTTATGCATTTGAGAAAGAGATATCCATAATCATTGAAGGATAAGCAGGTTGTGAAAGCGTATGCTCTGGATGCTGTGATGTCTTCCTCAAAGGCTCCGACTATGGCCAAGAAAGGGAAGAGTGTTGTTGTGTAAGTAAGCTTTCTGCCTGAGATGTTTCAGTTTGAGTTTTTTTTGATACCAGAGCATCAAAATCTTTTATCTTTAATAAGCTTGTTTGCAATTTAGGTTGATTATTAATAGATATTGGTTGTAACTAACCAATTAGGGGTTCATCTAGTCTTTGTATGCTTTTTTGTGGTTTATTTTTATCGAGTCATGGTTTCTCTTTCATGTGTGACTGTTTTGTTTTGAACTTAGTTGGGTTTAGGATCATTCTAGGTATGGACTGGCTCATGAGGTATGCGACTATAGTGGATTGCTAGAAGCTCGATGTGACAATTAGAAATGTGGAAAGGCGAACTGTTGTGATACACTGCTTGCTAGAGGACGGTGTCTAGTTATCTTTTTATATTCTCTTAGTGTTCCACTGGATGGGTTGTCATTGGTGTTGATCGTTCGAGAGTTTCTGATGTCTCTAATGAGGTTAAAGGACTGCCGCCGTACCGAGAGGTTGAATGCCGGATTGATCTACTGGATAGAGCCAATCCAATTGTTATGCCTCTTAGGTTGATGGCGCTGAGGAAACAATGAGAGTTAGAGGTACAAATGGGCGACCTTTGGGGAAAAAGATTCATTCGAATAAGTGTATCTGAGTGGAGGTGCACCTGTCGTGTTTGCGAGCAAGGCTGACGGGTCATTGCGATTGTGTGAGAATTATCATGAGTTGAATAAGGCGATATCCATTGTCGAGAATCGATGTCTTTTTTTATCAGGTTCATGAAGACAAGGTGTTTTCCCAAATAGATTTGGCGATGATACTTAACCAACTGATAGTGGCTAGGAATAGTGTGTCGAAGATTGTTTTAGGACAACATCTAGATTCTATGAGTGGCTGGTGATGCCATTTAGATTGATTAATGAGCCAACATATTTTGTATATCTTATGAATCGAGTTTTTGAAGATTAATTGAACAAATTTGTGCTTGTGTTCGTGAATGAAATATTGGTTTATTCTAGGACCAAGGATGAACAAAAAACACTTCAGGATTGTTTTGGAAATATTTTGAAAGCATTAGCTTAGAGCTTAGTTTTCGAAGTGCCACTTCTGGAATGAAGAAGTAAAATTCTTCGGTCATGTCGTATCATGATAAGGAATAAGGTGGATCCCGCTAAAGTGGCAGCAATCCAGTATTGAGATCGACCCAAGAATGTAATGGATGTTAGGAGTCTCTTTGGTTTAGCTGGATATATCAGCGATTTATTAAGGAATTTTCAAAGATCGCTACACCATTAATTGGATCAATGAAGAAGAATTAGGTGTTCGCATTGGATGTAAAGTGTGAGCATGCTTTTGAAATCTTAAAAGAGATATTAATTAATGCTCTTGTGTATGTTATTCTGAGTGTGAACCATGAGATGGTTGTTTATACCAATGCATGTGGTACTGGAATTGAAGCAATGATAATGTAGAAGGATAGTTGCGGTTTACACGAGTCAACAGCTGAAGTCGCATGAAAGAAATTACCTGACTCATGAATTGAAGTTAGCAGCAATAGTATTTGCTCTTAAGATTTGGAGGCATTACTTATTGAGATTTAGGTTCCAGTTATTCACGGGTCATAAGTCATTGAAGTATTTTTTTTTTCAAAAGGATTTAAATCTTTGACAGTAATGATGGTTAGAGTTTTTGGTGTCGTACGATTTTGGTATAGTCTATACTTCAGGAAAAGGTAATGTAGTGGCCAATGCGTTAAGTAGAAAATATGAGAGTTTGGAGCCATGTTTACAGAATGGAAGCACCTCGAGTATTTGGCTATATTTTATTTCAGGCCTCATTGTGAGCTAGAGCTTAAAATGTTGGCAAGCTTATCGATTAGACTAATTCTCATCGAAAGGATTGACAAAAGCCAAAAGCGAGATGCTATGCTTATGGAGATCGTAGGGATATTAGAGATGAAAATGAAGCCTAAGGAAATTATGAATTACAAAGTCGATCGAGATGGTTGGCTTTGCAAGGATGGACGATTGGTTATTCTTGATTTAGATGGATTGAGGGATGAGGTTCTGAGAGAATTTCATAACTGCAGATTGATTATTCATCCTAGTAGTAACAAGATATATCGAGCAATAAAGAGAGTTTACTACTGGGAAGGCATGAAAGAGGATGTCGGGAAGTTTATCTCGAAGTATATGAACTGTCGTTGGTTAAAGATAAGCAGAAGAAGCTGAATGGATTACTGCAGCCATTAGAAGTTCCTACATGAAAGTAGGAGCAAGTGTTAATGGATTGCCGAGGACTAAGGTAGGAAATGATGGTATATGGGTTATCGGGGATCACTTAACCAAAAGCGCAAGGTTTATTCCTGTCTGGTTAACATCTAATTTGGATGAGTTATATATTAAATGGATAATTCGATTCCATAGGATATCATAGATTAGAGTAAGTGATTGAGAACCTTTGTTTACCACTGGATTATAGAAGAATTTACAAGAGACATCAGGAACCGAACTATGTATGAGTACGGTTTATCATCCCCAGACGGATGATAAGATATAAAGAGTCAACCGAGTATTAGAAGATCTTCTACACGGGAAGATTATCTGCATCTATTTGAGTTTGCCTATAAAAATATCTATCAATTGAGTAGTGGAATGGAATAGTATGAGGCATTTTACGGAAGGCCATGTAATACTCCATCTTGTTGGTTAGAGATTGGAAAGAAGTTGGTGCTTGGGCCCGAAATGATAAAAGAGACTATGGTAAGATTGAGATCATTTGACAATGAATGAAAGCAACCCACGATCTTCTGAAGAGTTATGCCAATAAGAGAATAAAGGATTTATATTTCTTAGTTGGGGACTTGGAAATTATTAATGTTTCGCCTCTAAGAAAGGCTGTACAATTTCGAAGGAATGGCAAGTTAGTCCCGAGGTTCGTTGGGTCATTTCTGATTATCGAGCGCTTTAGGAAGCTCGCTTATAAAGTGGTTTTACCTGAGAAGATGACAGGTGTGAATAATGTGTTCCACGTATCGTATCTACAGAAGTTTGTGCACGACTTGAGTGTGGTGTATCCCCTAATCAGATTGAAGTCTTAGAGATCGAACCAAAAATTTCTAGGCCTCATAAGTTGCTTCATGTCATTGAGAATGACACGAAACACCTTAGGAAGATGATTTTTAAGATAATCAAGGTACAATGAAGTGAGGATGATGACGATTGCACATGGGAAACAAAAGAGAGTATAAGGTTGACCCATCCAGAAATCTTTGAGTGGTATGTCCCCTATATCGTATCTTACTTATACCATTGTTTCTTGCACTATTAGAGTTCTCCATGCTAGGGTAGGATTTTGGTTGCATCGATTGTTGGATTTTAGATTGGATGGTAGATTGGCTACTCGTGACGATAGGCATGCGCGATGCTTTGTTTGCTCATGTTTGCTTGAAATTTCAATGGGGAAATTCTTAAAGGGGGACAATTTAACGACCTATATTTTATGTATTGGAAGATCGTAAGATAATCATATTTAATTTCCTAGTGGTTGTATCATTCTCAAATTTTAGCGTGTTGTTCATGGGGTTGTGAGATATGTCAATGATTTTTATCAAATTTATTTATGATCATTTTACCCTTAGGCTTACTGTTTTATCAATAACTTTTGATATAGGCCGAATTAGGTGTTGAAATCTATCTCATTGGATCAAAATATTGGTCGACAATTCCATAGAATGGTCACATCAAAGGTTTCTTTCAACGATTTGGGAGAAATCGCTATTTCAAGTTCTAGTTTCTGCAAGACTAGGTAATTAGCTCCTAATGGGCTGATTAGCAAGCCCATCAGGCTAAAGACCTGCAAATATAAATAAGAGGGTTTGGGGAGAGAATTAGGGTTTTCTTTTCTCATTCAAACATTAGGTTGGTGTCTGTGATTCTCTAATTTCAACCAAAACCCTAATCTCTTCATCTATTCATTCTAAATCTTATCCGAAGGCAAGATCTACATATGAAAAGATCGGATTTCGCCATTTTGCATTAAATCAAGTGTTTTCTTCGATGTCTCTTCGTTGTCTAGATTTGATTTCATCCCTAAATCATCGAATCTAGGTTTTGGTGAGTGATAGATATCTCTCACACGGATTTATCGATAATATGGGTTAATTTAGAACTATTTCACACTAATCATGTTAATATCACCTAAAATATGATTGTCTATGTTAATTTCAGTATTAGAAACTCTAGAGTAATCTGAATTGATTATATGAATCAGTAAGTTGTTAGATTAATCATGTTTAATGTATGTTTAGACCCTTATTATGATAGATCTAGGTTTTTATGATAGATTTCATGTTTGTATGATTGATCATGATTGAAATTGGATGAACTGCTATTTGATTTGTTGAGTTGTATGATTTTGATTGATTTGATCGTTTAGAATTATGTGTCATGGATTTATAATTGATAAACATAGCAAATTGGAGGTTCAAATTATCGAATTCAGACGAACTTGATAGAGAGCTTTGGAGGGTGCGAGGACGATGCCCAGAAAATTTCATCATGAAATATGTTAAGTACATGGACCGGTACCGATCCATGGTGATTGGTCGAGGGGTGCTGAAACAAAGGGTATGGCTTCTGAAGGTGAAAAGTAGGTCATGTACAAGTTTTGGTGTGATTCAGATGGGTTGAAGTTTGATCGCTCGAGTATTGGTTGGTGGAATGGCAGGGAAATTCATGAGAAGGAACTATACTTTGAGAACGGATCGGTTGGAAGTGCTCGAGTAGTATTTGGATGGGATCCGAACAGTTAGCCATTTTTGGCTAAGTGGATGGGCCGATACCGGTCCATTTTATCATATATGTTCAATTTTAACACTTTTATGATCAATGGAATTAAAGAAAAAAATTTTGTTAAACTGAAAAAAATCATTTTATTTCTTAATTTATCAACCATTGACGGATACGATAATTACGCGATATTCGTTCGTATCCAAAGATATGGATATCCGATATCCGAAAATGATTTTGGATATGGATATGGATATACCACTATCTGTATTTGAAAGTATCTATTGACAACCATAATGGAAAAGTCGTATTGTTTGGAGAGGAAGGGTATGTGGGCTATATACAATAGCATGTTGGCCTGGTTGTTTATTCTTATCTTAATATTTTGCTCACAAACAGGTCCTAAATCTCTCAACCTCCGATCAATACACACGCCACCTACTATCATCTATGTAAAAACATCTTTTAAAAATAGTGAGACTAGTGTCGAGACCCAAATCGATTGTATGTGGAAGTTAGACTTTAAAACTTGAATTAGACAATGTTAGTTTCTTATATTAGTAGACATCTTTTATTTATGCACGACCGAACGATACATTCGTTCTCTACTAAACGTAACGACATGATACAACTCACTAATATAAATCCAACAATATAAGTTTTTTCGCAATCTGATAATGTGTCTTTGAAATGACAATTTATGCGTATATCGAGATCGTTATGGTAGCTAGCTGGTCCGAACTCGAAATATAGTGATTCATATACTTACTTTTCATGTAATGAACATTTCAGACTAAATGGAACTGGTTCCAAGTTCTAACTCGATAGTTTGTGGAAAATCCCATTTTGAAACGTTCAATTGAGTAATAACGATCTATATTTAAATAAAATATTTGAATATCGAATCGTTAAAATATAGGTCATTACATAATAAATAGGCCAGTCTATTGTATAATGAATGCGATAAAAGAGATAAGAAAAACGCAATGAAATAAATCTCAATAGTAATCACGAGGCCACGTAATGGTGAGCCAAAAGAGTACGCCAGTATCCTCCTAGAGTCTAAATATCTGATAGCTTCAAAAAGAAATAAAATTAAAATCATTTAGTGAAAATTAAAATCACGGAATCCAAAATTCATCACAATAAATTTAAAAACATATAATAAGTGGAAAG
This sequence comes from Allium sativum, assembly GCA_030737875.1. Classification (NCBI taxonomy): domain Eukaryota; kingdom Viridiplantae; phylum Streptophyta; class Magnoliopsida; order Asparagales; family Amaryllidaceae; genus Allium; species Allium sativum. Next base: position 602,579,254 of record CM060924.1, on the reverse strand, counting down.
ACACCGTAATATCCATGATTGGGGAGCATGTAACTCACCAAATGTGCATGTACACATACACTGTATTAGATAAGATGTCATATATCAAGTTAGAGAGACCGATAGGATGATAGTAAAACCCGCCGGATGAACAAAGGTCCACAAGAGGGCAAGAAGGACCGTAGGATGGCGTAGAGGCCAATGCAATGAAGTCCATGGAATCGGAATCATGTACTCTCGAATGAAAATAAATTATGTAATAATTATGTCTTATATCACATGAGTTTACTTCATAGTTTGTTATAAGTTTGGAAATTCCACTCGATAGGTGTTAGGTACACCCACCATATTAAACAAGTAAATTTGAAACATATATTTAAACTGGCTAGTAACGTGGTTTTCTTAGTATCAAAATATAGTTCCTGGTTAATTGGTCTCTCCTTGAACCTCATCCCTCTCAACCTCCGCCACATCATGTCCATACACCCCCAAATCCTCACCTTCATTAGCATCTTCCTCCTCTGCCAGGCCCACGTTAGACCACTGTCACCTCCGCCACACCATCCATTGACGCTCATGCATTATTCTCTCCAACGTTGTGTCTCAACTAATGTTGATGTTGTACATCCTACAAATACTTGGCTTTGCTGAAATTTCTAAACACTATTACTTCTTTCCCTACTCCGTGGAAGTGTAACACCCCACATTCCTTAATGTCACTCATATGAGGATTTCATCAAGTATGGAGAATTATAGGTATAAAGATATAAAACATCACAGAGACTAAGATTTGACAAGACATAAAAAAAAATATTTACAATGGAAGAATAAACTTTCATTTTACAAACACAAAACCATCTTTGTTTCGTTTAACAAAACAATTACAAACTGCCATGTCTCAGAATCTCAGTTAAAAAAAACATTAGAGTAAACAATATTATCCTCCAAATATAGTCAAAAAGATACAATCTAACCTTGGAAAGAGAAGAGGAAGTAATCCAACTTGTAGAGATCCATCACGACAAAGCTAACAAAGAAATCTGAACAACTATACGCTTTCTCCCTGCAAGCCTGGGGAAAGAAAGAGAAAGAAAGAAGGGAAAAGGGTTAGACATAAAGTCGGGTGAGCTGCTATGATTATCAGCTTGACGTACTAAGTTAAGTAAAAGAGATAAATAGCAGTTATAACATCATACAAGGGTAGGTGTCTATACATGTCTAAAGGTGAACAATAGTTGATATGAACTGATAATAAGGACAGGCTATTCTTATAATAATGATAACAATAATAATAGAAACCAGATCAGGCAGACTGCCTGCTTTGTACTTTTACTAGAATATCAGAATTAGGTGTTATCCTAATTAATCCTCATGCGATCGGCTCCCTACTACACAAATATCATGTGCTAACCCCGACAGTAGGGAGTATCAGCCCCTAACCCGACGACTTATAAGGCATAGACGTATTTTTTGGTGTTACAACGTCTTAGTTTTCACTAATCGGACCCATGCATGCTCATGACTCCGCCGGAACGCGCCCATACCCACTTTCCACCTTAAACCTCTTACAATCCAGATCCGTAAAGTGTGCCCTAGCACTTACCTAGTGTGAGGCCCCTCTCTAAGATACTAACAGGGATACTGACTAATACGGGTTGCACACAACAAGATTGACATATGGCACACCCTAGTTTTGTGCCTCCACCCTAAGATTTTAATAGTCCCAAAACCGGATACCAACAACAAGGCTGTGAGACTTCTTAGCTTATTAATCAACAAGTAATAACGTAGCAGGTTTAATAAGCATGGTTGTAAACAACATTTCCTATAAATGTTATCCTGCGTAAAACCTCTTCCCCAAAACAAGCACCTTCCTAGATGTATATAGATTACAGTAACTTGTTTTACTTAATTACATCTGATCCTCATATTTTTCCATGGCATATTTACTTAATATTAAATTAAGTATAATTCTCAAATTCTCTATTTGCATGTTAATTTCCAATTAAATGCCATTCATTCTAATTAACATGTTTTCCCATACGGATTACTTAATGCCATAATAAGCATAACTCATTTTGATTAACACATTTTCCCAATAAGATCACTTAATTGTCATATTAAGTACAATTAACGTGTTTTCCGTACTAACGTTAAATTAACGTACTTTCCAAGTAAACGTCTAATGAATGTGTTTCTTGATTTAATGACAAATTACATGTTTTCCGATATAGATGCCAAATTGTCATGTTTAAAAATTAGTGTCAATTAACATGTGATTGCAATATCAATGCCATGTTTACCCAATTAAATTAACATCATTAAATGAACATAAACATCCAATTAAAAAATGTTTAATTAACATTTTTCCAAACTAATATTAAATAATCATAAATGACTTTTCGACATAGTTTCCCCAAATTAACATGAAATGAACATAACATTTAATTGCATGTTTTCCCAATTTAACATGAATGATCATAAATGTCTAATTGATATGTTTCCCCAATTGACATATTCTCCCTAATTAATGTCAATAAATGACAAATTACTATATTCCTTAAATTAACATATCCTCTTTATTATCAATTAACATATTCCTCAAATTAACATATCTTCTTTAATGTTAATTAACATGAATTATCATGTTTCTCAAATATGTACTATCCTTGATGTCAAATTACTATATTTAACATATTCTCCTTAATGTCAACAAGTTTCTACAATTAACATACACAGATTAATGTTAATTACATGTTTTCTAATCAAAGCCATATTGACATATCTACAAATTAATGCCAAATAAATATTCACCAAATAATTGCCTATATCAATATGTCTACAAATTCATGTTCACCAAAGCAATGTCTATATTAATAGGTCAAATTTATGTTTACCAAATCAATGTTTATAATAATATGTCTACAAATTAATGTCAAATTCATGTTCCCCAAATCAATGTATATTAATATGTCTACCAATTACATATTTACAAATGACATTCCTCCTTAATATAAAATTAAGTTTAACCTATTCATGTTTACAAATTATTCCTTTATAATATTCCCAGTATACCATTCAAATCCTAATATGCCCAATTTTCCTTTTTAACATTATTTTAATTCTATGCGATTCAAACGATAAAGGCATATAATACTGTAAATAAAACAAACAACAGAAAGGGGATAAGGAAGAGAGATGTACATATAAATAGATAATAACTGAAAACGAATAGGTAATTGATAGTAATTAAAATAACATATAAGAATAAACTTACAAACATTGTTATTTTTCAGGTTCAGAATATATTTACTGTCAAAGATCTTTTTGTTTAGATGACTACTATAACTATTGTTTTTAGTTAATTTTAACTTATAAGAAATCTGAAAATCACAGTAATACTCACCTAGGTTTGTTGTAGATCCAAGAAATCCTCGAAAATAGTTGTTGTGGAAGAAAAACTTGAATTGTCCTTTTTAATATATCTTCTAGCAGCATCCCCTTATTTTTCTTATTTATTTTTAGAACATAGTTTTGGATGAAGAAAGGAATGAAGAATGTTCGTGTGTAGGAAAATGAGAGAGATAGCCATCTTATTTATAGATGAACTAGGACAATCTTAAACCGTTAGATATTAGGTTTTTAAATCCATCTGTACACCTCTGGCAGACTCAGCATATGAATAATATATATAATAGTCCTGGTTCGGAAGCAGACCCGGCTCAAAAAATTCTCTAAGGTGAGTCGACCGACCTTAGACATGTGTCGACCCATGGGTCGACCTGCCTTAGACCTAGGTCGACCCATGTATCGACCCAGTTCGGGTTGGGTCGGCCACATAACTTCTTCAAATGTTACCTGATTTACGAAAACCAAGAGTCTATTTGAACTAGAATTTCGTAACGAACGCAACGGTAAAGGTCGTTTCACTCAACTCTCAATATTTTTCTGATTAATATTTATTTTATCATTTTATTCCTCAATTTATTAATCTATTAATTAATTATTGTTTTGTTAAAAATTTGGGTTGTTACATTCTCCCTTCCTTAAAGGATTTCGTCCCCGAAATCTCAAAGATTAGAAGAATTTTATGAATGCTAACACCTATCTACTCAACTATCATCCACTGGCATCCATTTTCTTTAGAATTTCTAATTCTTTTGTATGAACATATGCAAAGATGTCGTGTATATGTCCCTATGTTAATGCGAAAGTATGGCAGTCTACTGATTCAGTTGACCTCCTTAATGCAATTCATGTTTGTGCAATGTATCCAATATGTGCAAAAGAATCCTACTGATACATATAAAGTTCTATATTGTGCACAACCATTCACCAAAATGCAACATCCATGCGATGATTCAACCATTTTCATGCATTGAAAATAAAAATGTGCACACATCTATATGCCATATGTAACTATTTGACCTGATCTAGTGCTTAATACGCATATATGCACCCACTGGAAACCATTAGCAAACACTTGCATCCACTTGCAACCATCAAACATAATGTGTCTCAAACACATGTTTTAACCATATCCTATCATCTACAAGCTCAAATCCTAAGTCTACACTTCCCAAGGATATACTAGAGGGAAGTCCATAATCAAAGGAAGAAGCGACAAATAGAATATCAAAAGGGGAAATACTTGTCAAAGGAATACAGGTAAGAAATTTGAATCCCTCGGTGTACTCCTTTCATCTCACTTAGTTTAGTTAATTCAAGAAGAAATTCTCAAGTGAACCAAAAGCTTAACTTAATCTTACAAGTAAAGTCACACTTTTCCTCCTTTCTACATTTCTAGTCTTCACTTTACCCATCTTGTGTTCCTTGGCTCATTCCACTTATATTGTCCAATCCTATTGACGTTTACTATACTGTCCCGGTTTTTACATATAGATACTTTTCCAAAAACCTTATTTGAAAAATCTTAATGTGGCAAAAGTTTAGTTGCAAAAAATTTCTTTTTGAAACATATGTAGTTGCTTTTATGAAATTTCCAAAATAAAAATTTCATACCAAAACTCATTAGTCTTTCAAAAATTTTGTTCTTTAAAAATTTACATAGATGGGGTTTCGACTCAAAATGGTTCCACCAGTTCCCATAAAACACCTCCTTGTTAAACTCGTGTTTAGGAACACTCACATTTCAAAAATACTTTTACTTGAGACTTTTTCATCACAACAGAAGTCCAATTACTTCATTAAAATACATACACAAGTCAAAAGATAGGGTCTATGAGTAAAATATTCCAATCAAACTAATCCTTCATGAGACATCACTCGAATTCGAGTACACCTAAGTAAACCCACTTTCCTTCAGACATCTGAGACGACTTATTATACTAATAGCTTGCCTTAGCCTCCCACCCATCATTGATGGTATATTCTCTTAGTTTGGAAAGATTCCAATCAAAACCATGAAACTCAATTCTCGCTTACCCTATGTGTTTTATCCGAAAATGCTACAAATTTAGCATACCCATTGGAATATATATAACACAAAGAGAACTGAACTGATACTTCCTAGAGATGCATTGAGAAAAATAGGAATATCAACAAGACTGACCCTTCGGGTCACAAGAAGTCAAAAATTAGTCCTAGCCCAACTATTTTCTTCTTACAGTCTAAAGAGCCCTAGAAATACTAGCAGATATTAGGCATGTAACTTTTCTCTATAATTCCATATGTTATATTAAAGCCTACGCCATCTTTTAGGATCGTAATTTACCCCCTCTTTGTAAATCAATGTCATATGAGGCTAATCATGGAAACCTAATCCATACCCAGAAATGCCCCAGCCATCAAGATTTTAGTTTCAACCCCGGATCACCAAAGATAAACAAATAATCAAGCTGATCCCTACGAGGTTTATAAACTATAAGTGCAAAACAGTCACTAGTGCTATCATCACACCCTTTGGGATTTACCCTATCTGCAAAGGACCACTCTATTAAGCCTACAATACAGATGCTCTACAAGATTCATTTATTATGCCCGAGGCCCTACGCAGCCAAAGCATCAAAGGAAAAAGGAAAAAATATTCCTAAACCAAATAGGAAAGCTAGCAAGAACTAAAGATAGATAACATTCTTTCTTCCACCAATCATTGCCTTTTACCATTTCTCTCTTAATGTTCAATTTATTACTGCTTATATGTTGCTATAATCCTATTGTCATTATTATACTCATGTAGATCTTTCACTTGACATCCTTAAATTCACCTTTTTGGAAGTTCTCTAACTAATTGGTTAGCAAAAACGTATAAAAATATATTCCTATAATATCAGAAAATCCATTTTATATAAACCCGTGATTGCAAGATATTTCTTTTTAATTATCTTTAAATTGGCGGTTAGTGCGCAATACGATAAAACTCCTATTTCGCACCAACCTGTTTATTCTTGCAATGATGTTTTCTATGTTAATTTCAAACCAAACTATGGAAATACACCCCCTTCCTTTACCAATCAATCTGGGCTTTCTTACCTTCCCAACTATCCCTCTTTTTTTACTAAGCTGTAACAATCCAGAATTTTTAACCAATTGGAATTTTCATTACTTAATTTGAATTTGAATTTGACATAAATATATATGGTTAAGAATATTTAATAATTTTGATAAGTTATATGATAGATTTTATTTGAATTATAAATGAGAATGATTAATAATATTTTGGATTTATTGATACTATTTGTCGTTCGATCGGATTTGTCAAACCATAACATGAATTAGTAGCATTAGAATTAAGTGTTGCCCTTAGTTTTCATAGCATTTAAGGGAAAATGCTATCAAAAGTTCACCTTCTCTCCTTAAGACAAGTGTCCTTACACTTGTATTTTTGCATGTATCCTTCCATGCATGCCTTACACTTGTCCCCTTAGGTGTCACTACCTCCTTAACTCTCCATTTCTATATAAGGAGGCCTTTTCTCCATTTTCTTACCATTCTATTCCATTTCCTTCTTTCCACCTTCTTCTTAAAGCTTATGGACATGGTTTCCATGTCATAAGTCTTCCTCTTTTCCACTACCACCTTGCTGAAGTTCGTAGTCATCCTCCTCCTCTTATAATATATATAGAGAGAGAGATTAGTGTATATTATACTATATATATTTTGGTGAAGAAGACGGTACGCCGAAATACTGTCCGACGGTTCACTCTGCTAGGCTCGCATACCGTGAAGATTGGAAAGCTGTTTGGTGAGAACTCATTAACCATGGTTTACATATTTAATTAGTAGTTAGACTAAATTAAACATAGTGATGGATTATTAGTGGTTAATGATGACTGATGCTTGTTGTGATGGATGATGGATGCATAGTTTAGAACACACACTATTAAGTGTTAGTGTTATAAGTCTTGTGCATAGTTATTATTTATTTAATTATGTTGATGATGGTTGCTATAGATGTTTATAATGGTTGTTGATGCTATTTTGCACAACTATGACACAACAAGTATGGTATCACATTGATGATCGACAAATCTCCTTCGTAATTAAAAGTAATATCATTATTGAAATTGAATAAATAAACAAATAAATAACGGAACGTTCTAGGATGACAGAGAGGATAGTGTCTAGGCTTGGGTTTGGAAAATACAGTTTTCTGCTCTCCCTGGTTATCCCTAACTGATCCGACGAATGAAATGGTTAATTTGAAGTTATTTGAATCTAGAAATAGATGGGATTTTTTATTTAATATTTAATTAAGTGAAAAATAAAAGTTGAATTTTGAACCCGAGATAATTTGGAAAGTCGATGTAAATTACTTTAAATGATTTTAAATGGTATATTATGGTTTTCTAAGGTACTTTGAAATATTGAAGAATAGTTTTTATTGCGGTCAAAATAGAGCTTGTCGCACAGTGGCATTTCGTGTATTTTAGATGCAAACTTTAAATGCTTATAACTTTTGCAATCTAAATCGGATTTCCATGAAATGAAAAATGTTTGATTTCCATTAACATGAGCTTTCAAATGAGAGAAAGTGGATTTTAATTTTGAGTTACAATTTTCAAGATATGTTTAAAACCGTTTTGGAAAAGGTCGCCGTAAGAGCAGTTGTCAACTATAAATATAAAAAGCTAATGTAAATGTTTTAAAAATATGGATTTTTTTGTAAAATCATTATAAATTATGTAAAGGTGTTTTGAATCGTAAAGTTTAAGTTTTGGCTAAGGTAAACGATATTTTGATCAAAGTAGTTAAGATAACAGTTTTGTAATGCTTTGAAACACTATGGTAACGCTTTCTTTGAAAACAATCTATTTTGAAGTTTTAAACAGCAAATCGTTCTCCGAACTATAAGTAATCAATTGTAAATGGTTGATGGAATGTTTCCAAAGAATTAAAAGTATTGAAAATGTTTTATATGAAAATTAAATTGATTTATTTAATATTAAAGCAGGGTTTTCAATTTTAAATAATTGGATATGGTTGGAGATAAATCTTCGGATATTTGATATTAATCCAGTAGATGATGACTCTTACTATTTGAGGAATTTAAAAGGTAGTTCGCCATTATTCCGCTTATAATGTGAGTTGGATACAGAGATTAATATTAAGTATAAGTGGATGATATTTCTATCCAAATCTAATGTCAAAGAGTTGGATAAATCTTTTAATTAATATATAGGTTTCCCAATTTGATTGGGCTAATTTGGATATAAATAATCTTCGAATGTTTGATATGAAATTCTTTGGTTTAAAGATATATTATTTGAGGAATTTGGAAGATATTATTATTATATCGTTATTCCACTTATAGTATTCGTTGATAATAAGAATTGATATCGAATATAACTAGATGCTACTTCTGTGTAAATTATGTTCAATATCGATTGATTTGGGTTTCGTCGTGAATCATACCTTTAATAATATCATTCTTGGAACCCAACGAGATTGAGTTATGGAAATTCATATCGTAATTTGAGGACTTAATCAGATCTTTGATTTAAGGAAATTAAAAGTGAGGAATTGGAAAGAAAGTATAATCTTTTAGTTAAGATTAAAGAATGGAATGCTGGAAAATCAATTTAATTAGAAACTACAAAGGAAACTGGATTTTGATAACGAGTTACCAAACGGAAAACTAATTAAGGCTTTGAGGCTAAATCATCTTTGATTTAAGGGATGTGTTTTAAAAGAGAAAGGTAAATATGGATTTTGTAATAATTTGAGAAAGGGTTTAAAAAAGTTTAATTTTGACAAAATCCAAGATGGATGGAGATTGGTATAAAGCTTGTGTGTTCTATAATTGTGTTTTTTAAATTGTGACTATTATTTGGAAAGACTGGGATGAGATTTATGTCTGAAATCCATTCCAAGTAATAATACGATGTTGTGAGAAATTGAAGACAGTGGAGATGACATTGAAGACTAGGACCCTTCATGTCGTAAGGACGGCTTGCTGAATGTCTCGAATGGGTCGCTTCCATTTGCAGATGGATTTTATATCAGTTAAGTGCCAAGAAGCCCGAATGTATGTGAAGGAATTTCGGATTGTTGTTTCGTTCAGACCCAGAACGAACATGAATGGATTATGTGTCTGATACTGTAATTGACTGCATAGCACTGATCTTTATTAATATATATCTGCTTGGTGGCGGAGAATTTATTTTCTTGCTTAACACCCTTCTCTAAGATGTATGAGCTTAGAGGTTATATATTGATGGAAATCAGTGATGCGTAGCGAATGGATAATGTGGCATACTTCAGTTATGTGATGAGCAATGGATGATCAAAGCATGACTTATTTAAGCGTAGCTTTGTGTATATCGTGACCTCGAAGAACCTCACAACCTGGATTGATAGTAAACTGGTGGTTAGATTTTTATGTTCGTTTCGTATGTTCGGTGCACCGGGATGTGGTGATAAACGGGTACTACGAAGTCCCCAGTCTAGACGTTATCCGCGAGTACTGGAATGATGCGCGCAAGAAAGTTTGTGAGCTCATGAATGATCTTTCGTACCAGGAACCATCATGTTGGAAACCCAATCTCCACTACGAGCTCATACGGTTTTGATTATACATCCTGCTTGAAACACTCCACCTCAGTCAAGGTCACTCGCAAAGGGAATGCCTTAACTTTGGTGGAGGGTTATAGGTACAAGACACAAAAAAAAAAATTACAAGACAGATAAATTTAAGCAGTGAAATTCAAATATTTATTTCATACGTAGTTCAATACAAAAACATTACATCAAATTGACTCAAAATAACTTCAAAACATTACACCATAATTTCTGTCTTGATTATTTAATGAAGAAGCATAAACCATGAATAAAACTGCATAAATCCCCAAATATAGTATCCAAAAGCCATAGCCAAGGTAAGAGAGTCCCAATCATACATCTACTTTCTTGAAGCTTGCAAAGAGTCTGATTAAGCTGGAGTATTCCCTCCCTGTGGACCTGGGGGAAACGGAAGAAAAGAGGACGAAAGAAAACAGGTCAGACAATAAGTCTGGTAAGTTCAGTGATTACTAGTATTTAAACAAGGAAAGGGATCATGACAGTAATAACAGAACATAGGACAATGCCCTAATATAAGATAATAGGAACATGTGATCGCACCCATTTCTATAGTCTCTGCACCTACCAACTATTGGTTTAACCAGCCCCACGTGTTCATAACAAACGATCCCCTTAATGATCGGCTCCTACTTGCATGCATTCATATCCTGTGTCATTCGACCCCGCTTGACTATAGATACCTGTGCTGGTCCCACCATGGGGTGTATCAGTCCCTCTGGTGGCAACCCGACACGATTCAAGATGCATAGTGTATACTACTGATGCCCAGTGCCTGCTTTTTCCACTCCGGAGTACGTGCACTCCCATACTCTGTCGGAACCTACACTGTCCCAACAACCGCCGACGTTTTGACCGCCTATAATCAGCCCAGTATTCGTGCCCCACCCTGCCTAGTTTCAGGGTACCATGATACATCTATGTAGGTTACTGCTGAATTGGGTCCCCGTTACTAGGGTTTTCTAATCAACATGTTTATTTGGTTAAGTGTCCAAGTTTACCTAACCCCACCCATCTGTTTAGTTAAAATGTTGAATCGATTAAGTGTTTCCCTAATTGACTTAACCCTACCAATCCTGACTTAGCTTTAATTTATTCATTAAAGCACCAACCACTCACATTAGACAGGCCTTGTTGTCGTCACTGGATATGCCGGTCAGTTCCGGGCAGATTTACACCACAACTCAGTCTAACCTCGGGTTCTTTTTGGGCTTGATGCACTAACCACCCACATTAGACAGGTCTTGTTGTGGTCATTGGATATGCCGGTCGGTCCCAGACAGATTTACACCACAACTCAGTCTAACCTCCGGTTAGACATATTCGCCTTTTCTAAATTCACATATTTTCTATATATGTCTAATTTCCTTATGTAAATTAATTTTAATTTAATCATGCCGTAATTATCCTTTGATTATGCTCACAATAAATGGTATATCAAATATAGCATTTTATGAACAAATCTATGCCATGAATTTTCATATTTTCCCATGCTACCCCCGTGAAACGTACGCATGAATCACATAAAATATTAAGCTAGTAAATTAGCACAAACCCATAAAAAAAGGGTAATGAACAAGGGACATGAAACAAACATAAAATAGCATACATTTAACTTATCATGTGTAACTAGCATAGAAGTATCATTAACTTAATCAAACGGGTAAAGGTGAACTTGTGACTAAGTTGGGTCTAATTGACATGTGAACTTGATAAAGGCCTAACATGTAAACACAATTTTAAACCACAACCTAGCATATTAACTTATGTATGCCAAAACATAAGAAAGCTACTATAAACATATTTAAACCATAACTTAGCATATTAACTTATGTGTGTTAAACATAAGAGAACTATTACAAACATATTCGAATCACAACTTAGCATGTTGACTTATGTGTGTTAAACATAAGAGGGCTGTTATAAACATATTCGAACTACAACTTAGCATGATAAATTATGTGTGTTAAACATAAGAAAGCTACAAATCAAATCTTGCAACATAAATAGATTCAACTTAACATGGATCTAAATATACATGTGTAATGACCCATATTTTTCACGGTATATAATTAATTAATTTAATTATATAAATAGTGATTTAGAGAATCATATGGTCGTTGAATTAAATAATAATGAATATTTAATTAAAATAATAATAGAATAATATAAGTAATTCTGAAATAATAAAAAATAGTGGAATTCACGATATACTGTGAATTGGATTTAGTTAAAAATATATAATTCAGTTTAGAGTTGAATTATATTAACGAATATATTATTTGAATGAAGTTTGAATGTAGAATTTATAATATAATTAAAATCGAGCTCGAAATGACGCTGCAGTTCGTAAATTGGCAATTCGAACTTCAACTGAATGTATATGGTTCGTTTTAAATCGGATTTCTATGAAACAAGAAACATGTGGAGTTGGTGGAGTATATCTTTCTAGGGGAAGAGAAAAATCAGGATTTCGTCATGTAGATTTTGAGATATGTCCAAATAAAATTTTAAAATAGTCGCTATAGAATCGTTTATCGACCGTAACGGTTTATTCGATATAACTAGAGATCGGGTTTGAATTTAGTCAAGATTCTTTTGGGAAGTAGTGATAATTTAATTTTTAGAATTTTATTGTTATTTTTAATTAATTAAATAAGCAACTTTTTATTTGGAGTATTTGGCACCCTTTATCGACATTTCGGGGTTTCACAATATGAGTACATCTACCGGTATTATTACATTTTTGGGACCATAGCACATCACTCATTTCAATGGTATTTTTGTTTCTGTCCATAACAGTCCCTACGTGAACAGAATATTTCATAGTAGGGTACGCTATGTTTTTAACTTAAAACAAACTAAACTAAATGGTTAACTGGTCAAACGAACTCAAAATTCAATGAAAACAAGTTTCATACAAAACCTTAGGAAGAGGTCTAGTGAAACGTTAAGGCCCCATATTTTTATGATTTTTTCTGTAATTTTAAGGAATTAATGCTCGGTGTTTCTCATAGATATTTTCTAAAGGGTTTTCACAAACGTTGTCGGAATTCACGAAAGCTGTTCCATTGGATCCGGAATATTTTTCTATGCTAGGATTGACTTAGTTTGTCAAAAACAGAGATCGTATAAATGGGTTTTAAAGTGGTACTTCATGACTAAGTATTATATAATTAAATAAAGTAAATGGTCCAAATTCCTTTCTTATATAAAGAGCAGCGTGTAACCTAATTTAAAAAAACAAAATATCTGCACTGCCACTTCTATCTCTTCTCAAAACAAAATGAAATCAAACTCTATAAATCATAAAATATATATGGATGAAATCAGCTAGTGGTACTCTTCGTTCAGATACGATTTTTGCTAAGTTCGGTGCCAATTTTCGTGTGTTGGAAATAAAGCATCGTACTCTATCGTTTGGGATCTGGTGGTATTAGCGGTTGGTGCGATCGAAGTTCCTGAGTTCGACTTTCCCTAGTTCACAATCTAGGGGTGTTGTCTTTGCTAAATCAATAGGGGTTTGGATCGAACTGGTTTTGATGAACAACCGTGAATTTTGGCGTGAGCTGCTGTTGGTGAGCTCGATGTCGTTCCCTTCAAGGATAGTGCGAGTGTTGAGATATAGCGTGGAGTTGGAAGAGCTGTAGCTTGGTTCCGAAATGAAATGAGGGGTGGAGGACTTCGAGCGTTGGAATGTATTGATGGACGGACGCAGGAATCGAAGAGGGTTGTTGTGGGGATATTCGTTTTTAAATCTGTGGAGGAACGAGGTAGATGGAGGAAGCTGAACGTTAGGCAATGGTGAGTGTATTCGATACAGGAAGCTCACGTTTTGATTAAGGAAGAAGGAAGTGCGGTAGCACGGTGAGTTGAAAACGTATTGGGCTGATGGAAGAAGGCCCAAGAATTTTATATAAAAGAAAACTCCACTGGAAAGGTTGAACAAAATATGTAGTGGAACAGGAAGAAATAGATACGGTCATGGAGGAGGATCCTTAAGCTGGAAGTTTACTAAGGAGCGGTTCATGGTATTGGGAAAGAAGGGGGGTATGCGGTCATGGGCTGTTGAAGGGAGATGGGATGATGTTGGTTTGAAAGGTTAAGACCCATAGTTTAAAAGAATTAGTTTTATTTTTAATTTAAAAATGTGTATAAACTTATTTAATCGATAACTTGCCGGTACATGATCAGAATATGACGAAACAAGATCCGACAGGATCGTATGGACGGACACTACCCAATGGAACTGACTGGGAGTGGAGTGGAGCTCATTTGAATTTATGGCAAAATAAATCGTTTGATTCAAATCAAAACAAACAGTTTATCGTTCTTTAACGATGAACTGCAAATGTGAGTAAAACTCACCAACTCTGAACAGTTATATTTTTATATCGTACTTTTAGATCTGTTAGATATTGATTGACTGTTGTGTGTAGATTGGTTGATTGAACTGCTAGTTAGTTAGTTAAAATTATATATATACCAGTATATATGCACGCCCGATGGGCGTGTGCATAGACGTAATTGACCAAAGCTGATAACGAAGTTTAGAATGAGCAGTCATTACAGCTTTGTGTATGCAGAAATTCTGAAAACTTAAAAAAGGAAGTAAACAAAGTAGAAAACAGTTCCACAGCAAAAAAATATGCATAGATGTATTTGATCAAAGCTGGAAATAATGTTTAAAATGGACAATCATTGCAGCACTTTAGGTGTACAACTTTAGGATATCACATATAACTATATATTTGCAAATTTTAAAATACAGGAAAACAGTTGAAATTGATAGTACAGACAACCAAAATACATGACGCTCAAATCAGACAGTGCCAGATGACCAAAGTCTATACCAATGTTTCCTTTCAGTTGCATATAATTGCTGACTTAACATGAGCTCGCTCTGCAAACAAACACAAAGAAAGTCAAAATACAATAACATTTACGTCAATATTCCTTTCGAATATCAAAACTTGCTGAACATAATCTGACATTTTAATTAAAGAAAAATTAGTACAGATTAATGTCTACAGATAACAACTATGATATTCGAAAATATAATCATGGAGCTACATATAACAGACTTATTTGGTTTATCATGGTTGACAAAGCAAATTCCACATTGATGTTGCTTACCAAATAATTAAAGAAGTAGAACCCACCAATGCAGACATGATTCCTACATGCACTCTTCCAAAAAAAAAACCGGGGAAGACCTGATTCCCATGACCTTGAATATCTTCATATGTGAAAGCGTTGATGAAATTTACACTCTGCAGCTTTGTAATAGAAGAGTACAGTGAACGTTATGCTAAGGTAGATTCATGTAAAACCTAATGGGCTTTTAATTTGGAGAATAATTTATGAAGTAACCAATTTAGTAACAAAAATATAAACAGAAAGGTGTTTAATGGTGAATTAATTTTGGAAAGCAAAGGATTAAGGAGCTAATGCGCATTTAATGCATGCTATTATGGCATGTTTCTACCTTTAATGTGATGCATCAAGGAAAATTAAAGACACAATGCAGTAAATAAATTAAATAGGACACACATATTCAGGATTTATTTACTTAAAAGGGTTATTAAAACCGATAGTCAAAACTATAAAACTATGTTTCCAGTGCTTGATATGCATATTTATGACCTTTATGTCCATTAAATTTCCGCACATACATGCATTTATATATACTAACATGCATATTGGCAGTTCTTATTTAAGTTATTAAACCCGATACATATAAAAATGTGATGCAGTTATCACCATGCATTCAGGAATGACATCTACACTTGACATCCTATCATGAATGCTGATGACTTACTTACATGGAGATAAACATATATAGAATTGAAATTGGCATAATCAGAATTCATTCTCATACGAAATTTTATTTTTAAAGCTATTGTATTAGACACTGTTTTGCTAAAAGTTCATATTTATAAGTATATAAAATTCCATACTTTTGAGACTTACCAAATATTCCTGAAATTACAGGCTAGGTAAGCACTCAAAACTATGTATATCCAAAATGTATTCAAAAGAAACTTTGAGCACACTAAATCGTGTACCTGAAGTCATATGTAAATAATAAACTCTACACATATATGTATATATATACCACACCTGCTGCCTTTCAAAAATAAAGCAATCAAATTGTAAAAGTAAATTTGTATCCTCGAGGCAATATAAACACAAATTGTAACATTTTCAGTAGAAAGCCGTAGGAATTTTGATTCACATATGGATATATGTCAGCAAAATAATAATTGCTGCCATACAATCCCTTTGATTGGTCAGTGCTAAATACATCGAGCAGTGCTAAAGTTACTGTTAATATAAGTTTTCAATGAATTCAACTATAAAATTCAGATCAATCAACCTCATGGATAAAATAATACTATTATTTAGTAAATAATAATTTTGATGTTTTTCTCCAAGGTGTATAAAGGTCTGACACAATTATTTTAGAGATTTGCTAAGATCAATCGCCTAGAAGCGACTGTTTACTCACTCGCTCTCTCATTCGTTGGCTGGTCACAAATTAATGCAGTTTTACATTTTTTTTAATTCGACTGTGGGACCCGTTGTACTACATGGGCCAATAGCAGCCGCGACTGAATATTACAGTCGCTTCTAGGCGAGTGGCTTTAGCAATTTTGATTATTTTAAGTTGGAATAGAATGGTGTCTTTGATAATTACTGTTACACATGAAAAAACATGCATCACATGAAGACATAATTTTATATTCACATAATTGTAATAAACATAGTAGTATTATATAATTTAATCATTCGACGTGGACGTAAGCAATGCAAATGTATGTTATGCATTCTATCATGCACACCTGTTCAGGAGTCTTCTTGTAGAAGTGGTTTTGACATATGCATTGCGCAAGCAACTCTTTCACCTCCCACAACTGTATAGCTCAGATAAACAACCATTGTCTTCCACAGAAAGCCCATACCTATAGGCATATTGATAATTCAAGTTTAGTCATAGCCCTGATAAGAAAAACATGCAAATTTACATCCATCACATGAACTCCATCTTGTAATTAAGTCATCAATTAAAAAACACGTGCAGAAGAAAATTCTTCTGACATCGCATGATGGTGACTATCACATAGCATTGTTATAGCCTTAGTTCTCTCATCTCAAAAGTTATAAATGAGATAAACTAATGCATCCGCAAGGGTTGTACTATTTTCGGGAAATGTAGGCTTCCTTGCCATAACTTCTGGAATGACCACAAAAATCTATGAAGAATGCATCTCGACCCAGCGATCGTTCCATTTCTTCTCCAAATTCAGTTTCTCATAAACCATTTGGTGTTTTTTTGGTTTTTCAAGCACATTTGCCTTCCAAAAAAATAAAGTAAAATACAGATGTTTATAAGCATGGTTACAGGTTTTCTATATCTAAGTAAGAATCTTGTACTCTAAAATTTAAGCCATAAAATTATAACAAAATAATATGAAATTTGAATATTTAAATCTTAGATGTATGATGTGATATCTTTGAGTTTCTTCTTCAATCAACAGGAAGAGACAATGAACAGTCTAACGTATAGAAATTAATGAAGATTCAAAGAATAACATATGCACCGAACATTAGATTTTTGAACTCAACTATCTAATAATTTTAATATTAATACTCTATAAGCAGGAAGTGTCACGCATATAGTGTCGTGTGAGAGTTGTGGTCAAAACTGTGCCTCGCCATGTACAATGGCTGCAACAGTTTCTTCAACATCTGATTGTCTTGATTAGTTTTATTAGTCTGTTCCTAGCCGGCGAATAATGAATTTTGTTCCTTTATTTAAATTTGTATTTTTTTCTCTGTATGATGGCTATTCAATAATATGGCCTTCTATTTCCGATAGTTAAATCACCTTACTGTATTTCAAAGATAACATTGTATTTTGCACTAACGTAGTTTATATGTTAATGTATATTAGCCTTTTGACTGTCTGTAGTACGGACATTGTGTGTTTTCTAAAATAAATCATTGGACTATGCTCTATGCATTTTAATCAACTTCATTTTCCACTGTTATTTTTTATTTCCAGCATGTACACAATATTTTGTTTTCAATACGTTTTTTTTTTGGAAGATTGGTTAATATGTCAACATGATGATTCGAGTATCAACTTAGACTACACACAACCTTTTTTATGTACACCGTATGGAAGTAACAACGGCATATGGAAGTTTAAGTGAAAGCAGGTCCTGGAATAAAATGTCAATCATATGCGATGCATTCTTACTTGCAATATATGATTCACTCAATCTGGGTTGCCACGTTTTCACAATTGTAAAATGATTAAAGTCTGCAGCAAAGAAAATAGATGGTAAATGTAGAAAACAAATAAAAAAACTAATTAATCAGATTACTGCTTACTCTGCAATTTTGCCACAATTACCATCCATGATCGGCATCTTTGGGACCGCAATAATCAAAATCTATCACCGCAAACAAAGTTGTAATAGTTGACTGTGTCATATAAGAAAATCAAAGGAAGGAAATAGTGAGTAAAAATAGAAACACGTATAAACATAAATCAAAGGAATGACATAAACAATGAATGCAAAGCCAGCAATGGTTTGGAAAAAAGGACCAATAGATCAGTAACATGCTCCAAATGTCAAACAACTTGCATTTGTATTCGTAAACGAAGATGAGAATACCAATTATTAGATATATACAACACATTGCAAAATGTAGCAATGGCATATGAAAGTTTAAGTGAAAGCAGGTCCCGGAGTAAAATGTCAATCATATACGATGCATTCTTACTTGCATTTAAAATGATTCACTCAATTTAGGTTGCCACGTTCGTCAATGTAGCAAAAACGAAGTTGTACCAACAAATAATGCCCCCAAGGTAGCACATGTGGTGCATAACAGATGGCAATTTGTAAATAGCCCAAACTCAGTCGAAGCAAAATTTATCAAAATTTTAACTGATGAAAAGGATAGTGTGTACGCAGAACTATGTAATGACATTTGAAAAAGACAACCTGAAATGAAATTTGTATACACAAATTTTATTTTATTGCTAAAATAAAGTTTATGGTTAATAAAGGAGTCAAGGTGGCATTAGACAACCTGAAAGTCATTAAGTAACTTTTCTGCACCTCTATCTTATGATTTTAAAATATTGGGAACATCATATGAGTGTTGTACATAAACAAAATAAGTATGGTTAAAAAAAATTGTATGTACAAAATTAAATGAGCAAGGCAGTAGCGTTTGGAAAACAATTCTAACATGAGCACTGTACACATACTAACATATGTTAAGAGAGTTCAACCACCACAGTTAGCAAAAATCAAGCGTTGTTTTATAGTCATATAACATCTTCAAATTCGCTTATTGACAGAAGGTAACATAACAATATATCCATTTGTAAGATGGGTACTTGATGCGTAATGATATAAGCCAAAATATTACATAAGAAGGAAGAAAAATAAAACAATATTACCTCACATATCCTCGGCGACGCGGAGTAAGGCTTGATCCAGTGGCAGAAGCGAGGAGGAGTGGTAGATCTGGGAAAACAACACAAAGAACATCAAGAATTAACGAATTAGTACTAAGGAAGGATATATAAAAATATCTTACCTGAGATGTCGTCGTGGAGGAGGATTAATGGTTGATCCACTTACAGAACTGAAGAGGAGTGGTAGATCTGAGGAGGATTGACATGAAGGTGGTATTGAGGATGGTTCGGGCGGTTAGACGGTGAAGAAGGAAGTCGTCATGGAAGGTCGGAGGCAAGGATGGCAGTAAGACGTAAGAAGAGGAGGAAAAGTTGGAAGGAAGTAAACGGTGAAGAATAGGGAAATTTGGTGGAAGTTTAGGGTTGAGACGAAGTGGAGAAAATGAGGAGACGATGAAGAAGATGGAGAACGGATAAAAGAAAGGCGGTTGAAAAAAAAAGAATAAAGGAGACGTGTTGATAGAAACGAACTGGGTTATGGGGTAGTGGGACCGCAAATAACATGTTTACCCTCAATTTTAAATGGTTGTTGCATTAAGGTTTTTGAAGGGTGAAGGGCAATTTTGGAGTAGTGAAAAAGCTTCACCACAGAAAGGTATTTGTATTATTAGTATAGATATAAATATATATACATACAATTAAATATATATATTGATGTTGTTTATCAGAACATTTCATACTAAAATGAAGTTGATGTTAATTATATGGTTTAACATCTGTGATGCAGGGGAACAGGTTTGAGGGACCTAACTGGGTTCTTCAATATATAGAATACTGTTTTGTTTCATATACTATGATGTATGATGTGATATATAATCTGTTATTGATTGTACATGGTTGGATGATATTGATCACTGTGATTGGGCATTTAAATACCATAAGGAATACTGAATATAGAAAGAGAAATTTTCAAAGAGTTATTTAAAATGAATTATTTATAAAATCGAAGGATTTTATAAAAGGGATATTTATTTAGAAAAATAAATAGAATTAAAAAGGAAATTATTTATAACGTAATAGGATGTATAACGAGGAAAACGTTATAAAAAGGAAATCATTTATAAAGTGAAGAACCGTTACTAATAGTAAATCTTTATAAATGGATAAATGTTTTAAAAAGGAGTTATCGAATATTAGTTATTCGAATAGAGTTAAAAGAGTTATCGAATATAGTTCATTCGAAAGGAGTTAAGTGATAAGAGTTAATGAATTTAAAATTAATCGAGTTGAGTTATATAAAGGGAGTTAATCAAATAGATTTTAAAAAAAATTAGAAACTAGTTAGAGATTAATAAGTTGAATGGTTTCTTAAGTATCGATCTGATGTTGGTTTCGGCCTTCGGGGTTTATACTTAGGAAGTTGTTCTCTTGTTAGTTTATAGTTAGAGTCTGATAGATGTGGAAGAATATGGATACGTAATTAAGCCATGGAAATGTTTTCCAGTGTTAATAACGTACATTTTCTAAACATAGAAAATGAGGATATATATATATATATTTGTTTGATGATTGGATCGATAATTCCATTTGGAATTAAGATCGTTGTGTGAACACCGACATGTTTTCATTTGATAGTTAAATCACAAACTATCAAAATTTTGACCATTTTAACATTGTTAATATGGAGAGATCGGTTGGATTAATATCTAAAGAACCACTCTGTATTGGCATAAGCGTTGCGAATATGCCAAAGAAAATTGAAGACGGTGTAAAGTGCAAGGGCTGTTGTATAAGTCCTAGGTAGAGATTGCCTAGGATGGATGTACTGAATAGTGCCTTCGGTTTCGTTCAATCCCAGAACGAACATATATGGACGAGTGTCTGACAGAGTATTTCCAATGATCGAATATGATTGGACTGTACAAATATATATGGTGGCAACGGATTTATTCCCTTAGCATAACATCCAGAATATTTGTGCAAATCAATTAGTGATCAACGGATCTGACAATGTGGCATTCAAAGTGATCGTGTTATCAATGAATGAAAAGTAGTCGCAACCTCTGGCCTCAACAACCGGTAAATGATAAAAATCGGGCAGGCAGCATGGCTAAGTCGGTCGCTCCGAAGTAGGGCGTATAATCACCTATCTAGAGAATATTCATTTGCTTCTTTAATCTATCAATGTTGTCCCATATATATATACGGGAAACGGTTGCTGATCCCAACCGTTGGTGATATACATTCGATACTCTCAAGCGAAATGAGTGGTCGGTCATGTGTGGCTGAGTTGCAAGATGTTCTTGTTGAACTCTAGTGTATTGTTCCTAGAGTACACTGATCGGAAGGTGGTTCCATACCTTGTCATAGTTGGAAATCCATTATCGAATACGTGCTTGCGGTTTGATTGTATACTATATATATAGAACATGAGATGAAAGCGTTTCTGCTAGATGATTATTATACTGTGGTTGATAGACATTATTATAATATCAAAATGTTTTTGATATAAAGATATTTTGGATTCTCATAAGGGAAAAACCCGTTTCGTTATACGGCGTGGTCTTATGAGATATCGTTTACTTGTTCAAACTGTTTAAACGATTTTACTCATACCAGTCCCATGACTGACCTGGAGTTTATTTGTTTGTTTTCCCTAAACTCTTAGGTGTCTAAATTTGTACGGGCAGTCAAGTAGTCGGGATTTTTCAAATACACTTGGAGAGCTTGGAGCAGGAGGCTTCAAGATTCTATAGCTATTATTATTTCCGCTGTGTTGTAAGTGTTGTTGTAATGACCCGTATTCTACACGTCATGGGATCGTAGAATATTTATTTCTTTCTCATGTGAAGTCGTATGGTCATGTAACTTTGGGAAACATCTATTAGAGTCATTTCCCATGTTCATGATTTTTGTCGATTTTTAAATGACCATTTTGCCCCTAGTTGGTACTGTTTTGGCCATAACTTTTGATTGGAAAGGAATTTTGACCTGAAACCACTTCCATTAGATTCGTTTGATGGTTTCTCTTTCCGTAGAGTGGTTACATTAGCCAAACGGATTTACCGTTTGGGAGATATGGCTGAAACAAGGTTTGGAGGGTGAAAAACTGCTTAACCGGGCCAAATCGGGTGATTAGTGAGTAGGCCCATAACCCATTTCGGGATTAGGGTTATGGGAGGGCTGAAATGAGATGGAGAATCATTCCATTTCAGTTTTCTAGCCTCCACTTATCACCAAGGATCCCTAATAATGGCCTCCAACCTCTAAATCACCTCCAAATCACCTTTAGGTTAAGGATTTGGCTTAGCAACCCCTAATCAAGGAGGATCTTCACCAAATCAACAAAGGAGCTGCTGGTTGGCGTTGAAATTCGCATCAAATCAGAGGATTATTTCAGATCTTAGTTTATTTGTGGCTAAAGTGAGTGATTTGCATAGTTTTGCACTAATTATGGCTAATTAGGGGTGATTAGTGTTAATTAGCGAATTTAAACATGATAAAATTCTGAAAAAATGTTTATAAAATTTGGAATGATGTTTTAGACCTCTGATATGAATTTGGGTTAATTTGGTTAAGATTTGTTAATCCTATCATCAGTTTCACCTAAACATGCTTAAGGGGAAATATGGGATTTTGGGTATGTTTGATCCATTTTTACCTATCATATTGATGTTTTGATGGTTGTGGTTGATTATGCATGTTGCTATGACTGTATGAAATGCTATGTGACTGTTTAGAATAGCTGGAATGGTCGAAAACGCCGTCGAGGGGCGTAAACAGCTCGCTGGACAAGGTGCAGGGGTTCGGATCGCATAGGGGGTTGAGGGACGATCGGATCGCCCTATGGGATCGTGGGGGCATCCCCACGAGTCGAGTCACCTCCTCCGAACCGAACCGTCTGTGCAAGGCCCACGAAGCGAATCGATGCAGCGTCGTGCCAAACTGAAGTACTCCGATCCGGATCGCGAATAAGCATTACGACCCGATCCGTCCATGAAGGGTGAGCACGATCCGCCGACCTGGAGAAGGGCGTCCGATCCGAACCGCTTGAAGAACCACGATCCGATCCGTATGGGGTGTTCCGATCCGAACCGAGAAGGGGAGCACGATCCGAAGCAAAGGAAAGGAGGACCACGACCCGATCCGACGTAGGAGGCGCGACCCGATGCGATGAAGAATGTGAAGGCAGATCTGATCCGATTCGATGGTGATGACCAATAGCCCGAGATGCAAAGGTAGTCCAATATGGGAAGTTAGAGCTCAGGATCCAGTTGGGAACCAATGAGTTCACTTCATGGTTGGACTTTTCTGCGGGACGTGTGCTAAGGAGTTGTCGACGTTCATAACTTCGATTCACCACTAAAAATGGATGATGGCTACTTATCAGTGCAGTAGGGTCATTATGACCTGAGGGGCAAGGTGATGGTAGCAAGACTACGTTATCAGTGCAGTAGGGTCATTATGACCTGAGGGGCAAGGTGATGCGTAGTAAGACTATGAGCCAGCGCAGATGGGGTGAATAACTCCATGGGGCAAGTGGACATAGTAAGGATTGCTAAGGCTATGAGCCAGCGCAGATGGGGTGAATAACTCCATGGGGCAAGTGGACATAGCAAGGAATTAGTGGCTACGTTATCAGCGCAGTGAAGCCATTTATGACTTCATGGGGCAAAGTGATCGTAGCAAGGAATGTTGGGTGATCGAAGTGGTGAATATCGTATGCTTTAAGCACTGAGTAAGAGATGTGAGGATGGATGCTATGCTTGATTGTTTTCCATCATTATGACATGCACACCTCCCCCACCTCCGTATCTTACACTATTTGATATGATACCTTAGAGTGTTGTACAGTATGTAGTGCTAACTCTTTGGTTGCAGGTCCAGGTTCAGGTATGTTTTAGTCTACCTGTTATTGTTCACTTTAGATGCTTATCGCTCATACCAGGCTTTATGTCTGACCCAGAGTTTTATGTCTCCTCTTATTACTCTGGGTGCTCACACGAGCAGACTAGAGACAGGTTAGCTGGTGATGCGCGAGTAGCTGATTCGGAGGCAGGCAGGAGGCTTCCACGTATGATATATATATAAACACACATTCTCCCTGTGTCGCTGGTGGTCGCTACTTGGGTATTAGTAGTGTACCTCATTTATCTTGCTTTTGCTTGAGACAATTTGAAAAGTTGTAATAAGCTATATTTTGGATTTCCGCTGCTATGATGTTTAGTTCTGATTTTCAGCTTATGCACTGTCTCTCCTGTTTTATGTCAAGTATGTTATTATTATATTTTGTTCTATGCGCTGTGAGACATTCTACAGGATCCTTGTATGTTCATTTCCTTCTTCGTTTTTCCTTCTGGCGACCCGTTCCGTGCTAACTGGACGTGTGAACAGCGCACTTTTGGTGTAAATGTCGGTTGGTGCGGGGCGGGCCGTCACACTTGGTATCAGAGCTCGGTTGCGTAGTTAACCTAGGGAAAGACACTAGGGAGAGTTAGTACGTATATGAGAGCGCGTATTTGTGATTACTTTGGTTTTCAAAAACTATGTACGTATATACTATTAGTAGTATAAAGATTAAGTCGCACTGCACTTGCACCAGTATGGGGTCGTTAATCGTTTCCCTTTTTCAGATTAACGATGAGCCGAGAAACGAGGGGTGCTGGTAGAGGGACCAACCAAGGGAATGCCGCTGACATGAGGGCGATGTTTACTAACCTCATGAGAGACATGCTTAGAGAAGTGCAAGGGGCAGTTCCCAATCCCGGAGTTGGTGTTGGCCCAGTAGTGCAGGCGCCTAGGGTCGATTTCGCCAAGTTGTGCAAAGATTACACTAATCTTGGTGGGAAGCCGTTCCATGGAACGGAGTCGGCCACAGATGTTCAAGATTGGATGGATAGTTGTGACCGTATCTTTGATGACTTGGGTCTCGAGGATGCGATGAAGAGAAGGCTAGCGTCTCGTCAGCTGCAAGGGCGAGCGATGAATTGGTGGAATGTCATTAGAACAGCTACTCCAGAAGACCAAGTTACTTGGGATCAGTTCAAGGCTCGCTTTAGCGAGAAGTTTATCCCAGCTGCCCAGAAGTCAGTGTTGTTTAAGAGGTTCTTGGAACTCAAGCAGAACGGAATGGCAGTTTCTGATTATATTGCTGAGTTCGACACTTTGTCGAAGTATGGACTGTCTCTTATCGATACTCCTGAGAAGAAGAATGAGAAGTTCATTACTGGTCTGGATGGGTACTTGGGGGAGAGGCTCATTAACCACATCGATGAGACTTTTGAATCGATCATGGGGAAAGCTTTGAGATCAGAGAGCCTTTACCCTAAGTCAAAGACTGAGGCTGCATCTGCAGAAGGACCAAAGCCACAAGCAGGCGGTGGAGGCAAGAATAACTCTCAGAATAAGAGGAAGCAGGACCAATCTAAGGGTGGCCAGAAAAAGAGCAAGAAGGATGTTGAGTGCTTCAGCTGTGGGAAGAAAGGCCATTATGCTAAAGATTGTCGGGCCAAGCCAGCGGATAAGAAGTGCTTCAACTGTGGTCAAATGGGACATTTCAAGGACAAGTGTCCGCAACCTCTTAAGGAGAAGCAGATTGTGAAAGCATATGCTATTGATGTTGTTCCTTCTTCGTCGAATGCCCCAACTGCGGCGGAGAAAGGAAAGAATGTGGTTATTCAAGGTATGCTTTCTATTTATGATATACCAGTTCGAGTTTTGTTTGATACTGGGGCTTCCCGTTCCTTCATATCTAGTGACCTGGTAGATAGGTTGGGACTGGAACCCGAGATAGTCGATAGACCATTGATAGTGACGAACCCGATTGGTGGTTCGACTAGCCTTAGTATGATTTGCAGGAATTTGGTCTTATCGAGTCATGGATGTATGTTTGTATGTGATTGCTTTGTTTTGGGCTTTACTGGGTATGGCATTATATTGGGAGTTGATTGGCTCCAAAGATACGGGGTGGTGGCAGACTGTGAGGGCTTTTTGGTGACAGTGAGGGCGGATGATGGGCGGAGGGTAGTGTTTGGTAGTCTACCTAGTGATGGGGTTATGGCTAGTTTTGTAAATTCCCTCGACATCCCGCAGGATGAGTTGTCAGATGTGCCCGTGGTTGGCCAGTATCCGGACGTCTTCGAGGAGGTGACCGGGCTTCCACCACACCAAGAGATTGAGTTCCGTATTGATTTAGTGAAAGATGCCAGACCTATAGTGATGCCACTTCGTCGTATGGCACCAAGGGAGCAGCGAGAGCTCAGGGTGCAAGTCAGCAATCTTTTGAAGAAGGGATTTATTAGAAGGAGTGTCTCCGAGTGGGGAGCACCAGTTGTGTTTGCCACTAAGGCAGATGGTTCCCTTCGTTTGTGTGTGGACTATCGCGAGTTGAATAAGGTGACGAGGAAGAATAAGTATCCTCTACCGCGGATAGATGATTTGTTTGATCAGCTAGAAGGAGCTAGAGTGTTCTCCCAGTTGGACCTCGCGACATGATTTCAACAGCTTCGAGTAGCGGATGAGAGTGTTCCGAAAACGGCATTTAGGACGCCGTCTGGATTTTATGAGTGGTTGGTCATGCCGTTTGGGTTGACCAATGCACCAGCCTATTTTGTGGATCTTATGAATCGAGTATTCAGAGATCAGTTGAATAAGTTTGTTCTTGTGTTCGTGGATGACATCCTTGTTTACTCAAGGACAGAGGAGGAACACAAGGGACACTTGAGGATAGTGATGGAGGTGTTGAGGAAACACCAATTGAAAGAGAAATTCTCTAAGTGTCATTTTTGGAGAAGGGAAGTGAGATTCTTGGGTCATGTTGTTTCTGGAAGTGGTATTGCCGTGGACCCTGCGAAGGTGGCTACGGTACAAGATTGGCCTACACCTAGGAATGCTACAGATGTAAGAAGTTTCTTGGGATTAGCTGGATATTATCGTAAGTTTATCCAGGACTTCTCCAAGATTGCAGCACCGTTGACTCAGTTGACTAAGAAGAATTAGTCCTTCGTCTGGGACGGAGTGTGTGAGGATGCCTTCAAGAGTCTAAAAGAGAGGTTGACGCGTGCGCTAGTGTTAGTCATTCCTAAAGGGAATGAAGAGATGACAGTATACACAGATGCTTGTGGTACCGGACTGGGTGCAGTATTGATGCAAGGAGGTAGGGTTGTAGCTTATGCTAGTCGACAGCTAAAGCCACATGAGAAGAAGTATCCTACCCATGACTTCGAATTGGCAACGATTGTATTTGCGCTGAAGATGTGGAGACATTACCTCTTGGGAGAAAGATTCGAGTTGTTTACCGATCATAAGTCGTTAAAGTATCTCTTCTCTCAGAAAGACCTAAATCTCCGTCAGCAGAGATGGTTAGAGTTCTTGGCTTCGTATGATTTTGATATCGCATATACACCTGGAAAAGGTAATGCGGTAGCCGATGCCTTGAGTAGGACACATGCCAGCTTAGGGGCAATGTTTCTTGAATGGAAGCAACTGGAGTATATCGCGGGGTTTGATTTCAGACCAAGGTGCGAGTTGGATCCAGTTATGCTAGCTAGTTTGACGATCAGACCCACTCTGATAGAGCGGATTGGTTCTAGCCAGAGGGACGATCCTATTCTATTAGAAATCATCTCTAAGTTAGAGATGGGTATTGGTGAGGAGGTGAATGTATATGGGCTTGATCGAGATGGATGGCTTCGAAAGAATGGAAGACTAGTTGTTCCCAACGTGAATGGTTTGAGAGATGAAGTGCTTAGAGAATGTCATCACTCAAAACTGACTATACATCCCGGTGGTAATAAGATGTATCGAGACATGAGACAGACTTACTACTGGGAAGGGATGAAAAGAGACGTTGGGAAGTTTATATCCAAATGCATGAATTGCCAGCTAGTTAAAGCCGAGCAAAAGAAGCCTAGTGGGTTGTTGCAACCATTGGAAATTCCCGAATGGAAATGGGAGCAAGTCTCGATGGATTTCATTGATGGCCTACCAAGGACTAGATCGGGATATGATAGCATTTGGGTAATTGTGGATCGATTGACTAAGAGCGCAAGATTTATACCAGTCAAATCGACCAGAACGGCAGCTAAGTTGGCCGAATTGTATATGAAGTGGGTAGTGAGATTTCATGGAGTACCCAAAAGCATTGTGAGTGACCGAGACCCGTTGTTCACTAGTGGGTTTTGGAAGAGCTTACAAGAGGCTCTAGGGTCAAGATTACATCTCAGTACCGCATATCATCCTCAGACCGACGGTCCGACGGAGAGGGTGAATCGTATATTGGAAGATCTCTTGAGAGCTTGTATATTGGATTTTGGTGGATCATGGGATGACCATTTGCATCTAGTAGAGTTTGCATATAATAATAGCTACGAATCCAGTATCGGTATCGCTCCATATGAAGCTTTGTACGGAAGACCATGCAACTCCCCGTCATGTTGGATAGAGACTAGCGAGAAGTTTGTGCTTGGACCAGATGTGGTGAGAGAAACGTCGGATAAGATTAAGATCATTCAACAATGAATGAAAGCTGCTCAAGATAGACAGAAAAGTTATGCTGATAAGAGGAGAAGAGACTTGAAATTCTCCGTTGGTGACTTGGTGTTTGTTAAGATCTCTCCGTTGAAGAGCGTGATACGATTTGGCAGAAGAGGCAAGTTAGCACCAAGATTTGTTGGCCCATTCCCTGTTCTTGAACTAGTCGGGAATTTGGCATATAGAGTTGGCTTACCAGAGAAGATGGCAGGAGTTCACAATGTATTTCATGTTTCCCAACTAAGGAAGTTCATTCACGACTCAGATATGACTATTTCACCTGATCAGTTAGAGGACTTCGAGGTAGAACCCGAGGCGGTTGGGAACCGCAAGCCGATTCGTATTGTGGGGCACGATACGAAGCAACTTCGAAGGAAGTCGGTGAAGCTAGTCAAGGTTGGGGCGAGGACGAGAATGATTGTACTTGGGAGACAGAGGAGAGCATTAGGAAGACACACCCAGAACTCTTTGCATGGTAAGATTTACTTTGCGATTTAGTTTTCCGCATGTTAGGATAGACTTGTTTTACTTGGTTGCATGGTTGATTGTTGTTTCATGATTGATAGGCATGCGGGAGCCTTTGTGTATGTTTGGATTAGGGAATTTCGGGGGCAAAATTTCTTAAGGGGGGGAGAGTGTAATGACCCGTATTCTACACGTCATGGGATCGTAGAATATTTATTTCTTTCTCATGTGAAGTCGTATGGTCATGTAACTTTGGGAAACATCTATTAGAGTCATTTCCCATGTTCATGATTTTTTTCGATATTTAAATGACCATTTTGCCCCTAGTTGGTACTGTTTTGGCCATAACTTTTGATTGGAAATGAATTTTGACCTGAAACCACTTCCATTAGATTCATTTGATGGTTTCTCTTTCCGTAGAGTGGTTAAATTAGCCAAACGGATTTACCGTTTGGGAGATATGGCTGAAACAAGGTTTGGAGGGTGAAAAACTGCTTAAGCGGGCCAAATCGGGTGATTAGTGAGTAGGCCCATAACCCATTTCGGGATTAGGGTTATGGGAGGGCTGAAATGAGATGGAGAATCATTCCATTTTAGTTTTCTAGCCTCCACTTATCACCAAGGATCCCTAATAATGGCCTCCAACCTCTAAATCACCTCCAAATCACCTTTAGGTTATGGATTTGGCTTAGCAACCCCTAATCAAGGAGGATCTTCACCAAATCAACAAAGGAGCTGCTGGTTGGCGTTGAAATTCGCATCAAATCAGAGGATTATTTCAGATCTTAGTTTATTTGTGGCTAAGGTGAGTGATTTGCATAGTTTTGCACTAATTATGGCTAATTAGGGGTGATTAGTGTTAATTAGTGAATTTAACCATGATAAAATTCTGGAAAAATGTTTATAAAATTCGGAATGATGTTTTAGACCTCTGATATGAATTTGGGTTAATTTGGTTAAGATTTGTTAATCCTATCATCAGTTTCACCTAAACATGCTTAAGGGGAAATATGGGATTTTGGGTATGTTTGATCCATTTTTACCTATTATATTGATGTTTTGATGGTTGTGGTTGATTATGCATGTTGTTATGACTGTATGAAATGCTATGTGACTGTTTAGAATAGCTGGAATGGTCGAAAACGCCGTCGAAGGGCGTAAATAGCTCGCTGGACAAGGTGCAGGGGTTCGGATCGCATAGGGGGTTGAGGGACGATCGGATCGCCCTATGGGATCGTGGGGGCATCCCCACGAGTCGAGTCACCTCCTCCGAACCGTCTGTGCAAGGCCCACGAAGCGAATCGATGCAGCGTCGTGCCAAACTGAAGTACTCCGATCCGGATCGCAAATAAGCATTACGACCCGATCCGTCCATGAAGGGTGAGCACGATCCGCCGACCTGGAGAAGGGCGTCCGATCCGAACCGCTTGAAGAACCACGATCCGATCCGTATGGGGTGTTCCGATCCGAACCGAGAAGGGGAGCACGATCCGAAGCAAAGGAAAGGAGGACCACAACCCGATCCGACGTAGGAGGCGCGACCCGATGCGATGAAGAATGTGAAGGCAGATCTGATCCGATTCGATGGTGATGACCAATAGCCCGAGATGCAAAGGTAGTCCAATATGGGAAGTTAGAGCTCAGGATCCAGTTGGGAACCAATGAGTTCACTTCATGGTTGGACTTTGCTGCGGGACGTGTGCTAAGGAGTTGTCGACGTTCATAACTTCGATTCACCACTAAAAATGGATGATGGCTACTTATCAGTGCAGTAGGGTCATTATGACCTGAGGGGCAAGGTGATGGTAGCAAGACTACGTTATCAGTGCAGTAGGGTCATTATGACCTGAGGGGCAAGGTGATGCGTAGTAAGACTATGAGCCAACGCAGATGGGGTGAATAACTCCATGGGGCAAGTGGACATAGTAAGGATTGGTAAGGCTATGAGCCAGCGCAGATGGGGTGAATAACTCCATGGGGCAAGTGGACATAGCAAGGAATTAGTGGCTACGTTATCAGCGCAGTGAAGCCATTTATGACTTCATGGGGCAAAGTGATCGTAGCAAGGAATGTTGGGTGATCTAAGTGGTGAATATCGTATGCTTTAAGCACTGAGTGAGAGATGTGAGGATGGATGCTATGCTTGATTTTTTTCCATCATTATGACATGCACACCTCCCCCACCTCCGTATCTTACACTGTTTGATATGATACCTTAGAGTGTTGTACGGTATGTAGTGCTAACTCTTTGGTTGCAGGTCCAGGTTCAGGTATGTTTTAGTCTACCTGTTATTGTTCACTTTAGATGCTTATCGCTCATACCAGGCTTTATGTCTGACCCAGAGTTTTATGTCTCCTCTTATTACTCTGGGTGCTCACACGAGCAGACTAGAGACAGGTTAGCTGGTGATGCGCGAGTAGCTGATTCGGAGGCGGGCAGGAGGCTTCCAGGTATGATATATATATATATACATATATATATATATATACATATATATATATATATATACATATATATATATATACATATATATATATATATATACACATATATATATATACACATTCTCCCTGTGTCGCTGGTGGTCGCTACTTGGGCATTAGTAGTGTACCTCATTTATCTTGCTTTTGCTTGAGACAGTTTGAAAAGTTGTAATAAGCTATATTTTGGATTTCCGCTGCTATGATGTTTAGTTCTGATTTTCAGCTTATGCACTGTCTCTCCTGTTTTATGTCAAGTATGTTATTATTATATTTTGTTCTATGCGCTGTGAGACATTCTGCAGGATCCTTGTATGTTCATTTCCTTCTTCCTTTTTCCTTCTGGCGACCCGTTCCGTGCTAACTGGACGTGTGAACAGCGCACTTTTGGAGTAAATGTCGGTTGGTGCGGGGCGGGCCGTCACAGTTGTACTCTGATAAGTGCAATTGTATACATATATTGTTTGTATTTCAAAAGCTGTGTTATATTTTATTTGTTCCACTGTGAGATTCATGTTTATTCTGATGATGATGTTCTTCTTGTTCTTCTATTCTGCAAGTTTCTATCTTATCTATTCTCACCCTCTAACTTCTTTCATTAATTTCCTGGTTTTCAGTGCAATTTGGGTTGGACTTGTGTTTTTTTAGTCAGCTCAAATTGGACCGGATTTTCGGGTCATTACAACATGAGTGTTGATCTAACATATAAGCATGCGTTTTTGATCATAAACTTGCAAGTAACCACCAAATTATAATATGACATGTTTCACCATTCAGTTGGCATAATAAATCCAATACCCAATCAAAATAGATTCCAATAACATACAATATGGTATAATCATCATCACAAACACATAGATATGATCAATCGCAACAGTAGTTTGAGAATCAAACTTTATTTATCTGATACATAGGCATCATTCTGTATTCGAATTACAACATGTCATGATTTCGATTAAAAGAACGTTTAAATCTACTTAATAACCAACTTACAAACTCAAAGGAATTCTTGATTTCTGAAATCTGAATTCTAAAATTGGTAAGCTCGCCTTTGATGTAGATCGTTGAATTTGATTTCTTTAATTTGATTTTGATTCAGGTTATTATCTTGTCTTTGAATTGGTGACGGCTACTCCAAGTTCTCTACTGACGGCATGATAGTTCCAGGATTATTTTTGTGTGATTTTTAGGTTTGAGCATTAGGTTGTTTATATAGAATTTCAATTTAATTCGAGCCGTCGGATGATCTTAGGGTTAATCATAACCATTCAGTCAGGATAGGGTGACACCTCAGCCCTAGTGACTCAGCAAGAGTCAGAAAGGATTCAGCACTGAGTCACAGTATGGATCAGATCACACCAGAAAGTTGTGCAAGCTTTCTGCTCGGCCTGGGCGCACTTGGCAGGTGCGCCAGTGCAACTTTTGTACTGGTGCACTTCCCAAGTGCGCCAGTGCATATATATATATATATATGTATATGTATATGTATATGTATATATATTTCTCTTCTTGTCTTCTGGTTTTCTGTTTAACTTCGTTCGTCCATATCTCCTTCATACGGTGTCCGTTTTACTCAAACCCGGACTCTATCTCAAGCAGAATTCTGAGACGAACGCAATGGCGTAACCCGTATCCCTTAATTCTCAAATTTGAAATTAAATATTCTTGGATTCATTACTATAACATTAACATAAAATACGGGGTGTTACATTCTCCCCTCCTTTTAGGATTTTGTCCCCGAAATCTTCAAGTCGAGAAGAACTTATATCCTACCATTCAATCACCCATCTACTCAACCATCAAATACAGGCGTCCATTGTCCTTAAAAGATTTCTAATGCTTCATGATCATATGCATAGTGTGTGTACATGTCCTTATCTAATGCAAAATCAGGCAGTCTACTAATTCAGTTGACCTCCTTAATGCAAATTATGTCAATGCCATGAGTCCATTATGAATGCAAAAAAATTTCCTACTCAAAATTTCCTACATGAGTGCACAATCATTCATACAAATGCAACGTCCATATGATAACACATCAAGTTTCAATCCATATACAAGTACATATATGCATATGCAATATGGAAGTGACTGAGCCGATCTAATACCTAATGTGTGTGTATATGCATCCACGAGCAACCACTAGCAACCACTTGCAACCATCAACCATAACATGTTTCAATTACATGTTTTCGTCCAAATAGGTTTCTACCTAAGAATAAAGGATAGGATCGAGGAGATATACCTAAAAAGATAGAAACGAGCATAAACTTAAGGAAAAAGAGATCAAGGATGTACCCTAAAAAAGAAAAGGGTAGGCTGTGCGTATCATGTCCTCAGTTTCCCAAGTCGCGTCTTCTTCGGTGTCGCTCCATTGAACTTTGACGCGCTTAAGTTCACGGTTGCGTAGCTTTTTGACTTCTGATCCCAAGATACGGGCTGGAACTCTTCTCATAGTTTCTTCTCGTTCGACTTCTACTTACTCTAGCATGCTTGGTTCTACCACTTCCGCAGACTCGTGTAAGCACTTCCGCAGGTGAGAGACATGAAAGACATTATGAACCTCGGCCAATCTTTCGGGCAGTTGTACCCTATAAGTCATCTTCCCAATCTTCTCGATGATAGGGAACGACCCTACAAATTTTGGTGCTAACTTTCCTGCGGATCCAAAGCGAACGACGTTCCTCAAAGGAGATCATTTAAGGAACACCTTGTCTCCAACTTTGAACTCAAGGTCAGTTCTTCTTTTGTCTGTGTAGGACTTCTATCTATTTTGGGCAGTCTTCATTCTTCTTCGTATCAAGTCTACCTTCTCTGAAGTTTCCCTAATCATGTCTGGTCGAAGTATGAGCTTGTCTGCGGACTCCAACTAGCAAGTTGGTGACCTGCACGGTCTTCCATATAAAGCTTCGAAATGTGCCATGCCTATGGTGGATTGGTAGCTATTATTGTAAGCGAATTCCACCAAAGGTAGATGATCCTCCCATGTACCTCCGAAGTCAATAATGCATAATCTCAAGAGGTCTTCTAATACTCTGTTGACTCTTTCCGTTTGGCCATCGGTTTGAGGGTGCCTATGTCGTGCTTAAGCATAACTGTGTGCCTACAGCCTCTTGTAAACTCTTCCAAAACTCGCTCATGAATATAGGGTCTCGATCACTCACTATGCTGGAGGGTATCCCATGGAGTCGAACTATCTCTTTAAGATACATGGATGCTAGAGATGAGGCAGTTCTTCTACTCTTGACGGGTATAAAGTGGATGCCTTTTGTGAGCCTGTCCACTATTACCCAAATGCTGGTATTTCCCCTTCTTGACCTTGGCAACCCATCTATAAAGTCCACCGAGATGCTATCCCATTTCCACTGTGGGACCTCTAGAGGATGGAGCAGACCACCAGGCTTCTTCTGCTCTGCCTTGACTTGTTGGCATATTAAACACTTAGAAACAAATTCAGCTACGTCTTGCTTCATTCCATTCCAAAAGAAAACTCTTTTGATGTCTTTATACATTTTGTCTCCGCCTAGGTGTATGGTCAGTTTGGAATGGTGTGCCTCTTCTAGAACCGCCTTTCCCAAGCCCCTTGCTTGTGGGACACATAGTCTTCCATCTCGTCTCAACTAGCCCTTGGCATCAATGGAGTATCTATTGAGGTGACTAGATGTCTCACCCCTAGTAAACTTGTCCACCACATCGGCTAGCTGAGGGTCTTCTCTTTGCGCGGCTCCGATTGAGTCTAATAGAGTTGGCCGCACTTCTAACGTTGCTAGCAAACCAGGTACCAAGTCAGTGGAGGGTCTGAAGTTAAAGCTTGCTATGAACTCCAAGCTTTGCCTTTCCATAAAGAGAGGGCTTAAGGTCAGTTTCTTTCTACTCAAGGCGTCTGCTACTGCATTGCCCTTGCCAGGAGTGTAGGAAATCTAAAAATCGTACGAGGCAAAAAACTCTACCCATCTTTGTTGCCTCAAGTTGAGATCTTTCTGCGAGAATATGTATTTCAATGATTTATGGTCAGTATACAATTCAAATTTATCACCTAAGAGATAATGGCGCCAAGACTTAAGCGCAAAAACGATGGCTGCCAACTCTAGGTCGTGGGTTGGGTAGTTTTTCTCATGTACTTTCAATTGCCTTCCACCATAAGACACTTCCTTCCATTCTTGCATAGAACAGCGCCTAGTCCCGTTCTGCATGCATCCGTGTATACTGTAAACATCTTGCTTCCATCAGGCAATGTCAGAACTAGGACTATTGTTAGAGCCCTTTTCAAACATTGGAAAGCAATATCGCAATCCAAATCCCAATTGAAAGCTAGGTTCTTCTTTGTCAACCTTGTAAGTGGAACTAAGATTTTTGCAAAATCTTTGATGAACTTTCGATAAAAGCCTGCTAGCCCGAGAAAGCTTCGGACTTCGGTTGCGTTTCAAGGAACCTTCCAATCTT
This sequence comes from Allium sativum, assembly GCA_030737875.1. Taxonomy (NCBI): domain Eukaryota; kingdom Viridiplantae; phylum Streptophyta; class Magnoliopsida; order Asparagales; family Amaryllidaceae; genus Allium; species Allium sativum. The sequence goes on along the minus strand of CM060924.1, from coordinate 602,542,875 downwards.
TCACAGCAACCACTTTCGCAGGGTCCACAGCTATCCCCTCTTTGGACACCACGTGTCCAAGGAACCTAACTTCTTCTCTCCAGAAATGGCATTTGGAGAATTTAGCTTTCAACTGATGTGCACGGAGAGTATCCATGACTTGCTTTAGATGCTGAGCATGTTCTTCCTCATTCTTTGAGAAGATCAAAATATCATCTACGAAGACCACCACAAACTTATTGAGGAACTCTCGGAACACCCTGCTTGTTAAATCCACGAAGTAAGCGGGTGGGTTTGTCAAGCCGAAAGGCATGACAAGCCACTCGAAGAAACAATCTGGAGTTCTGAACACGGTCTTATCAATGTTGTCTTCAGCCACTCTTAGCTGATGAAACCCGGTAGGTAAATCTAATTGGGAGAAAACCGATGCACCTACAAGATGATCGAACAAATCATCTATTCTTGGGAGTGGGTGCCTATTCTTTTTGGTCAGCTTGTTTAACTCCCTATAATCAACACGTAGGCAAAGCGAACCATTAGCTTTGGTCATAAACACTACAGGAGCACCCCATTCAGAAATACTCTGTCTTATGAACCCCTTTTCAAGTAGCTCTTTGATTTGCTTACTGAGCTCCTTTCTCTCCCTTGGGGCCATGTGCCTAACGGGTAAAGCAACGGGCTTTGCATTATCAACAAGGTATATGCGGAAGTCTATCTCCCGCTTCGGATGTAAGCCCTTTACCTCTTCAAACACATCCGAGTATTCACGGACTATCCTTATAGACCGCAAGTTCTCAACAGACGCATCAAGAGATTCTAGATAACTAAGCATGACGGAGTTCATGGGATTACAAGAAATTTCGAGAGTGTTACCGAGGCGAGTCATGAGTCTAACCACTCTCTTTTCACAATCAAGGACGACCCCATTACTGGATAGCCAGTCCATGCCTAGAATCAACCCATAGCCCGTGAAGCCCAAAACAAAGGCATCACATCTAAACCCAACGCTTAGTATAGATATTTTCAAATCCAAACAAACCATTGACAAATAAGTTGAGCCCCCAATTGGATTTGAAACAACCAAGGGATCCTCTACTATACTGGTGTCTAGGTGCAGAGATTCCACTAAAGCAGTAGATATACAAGAGAGCGATGCGCCATAATCAAATAGTGTACGAACAGGATGATAAAAAAGATAGACTAAACTTTCGACAGAAAGGTTTCTACCTCGTTCTTGCGGAGGTGCCGTGAGAGCGTGAACTTGTCCTCCAGAAGAAGGTCCAGCTCCCTGCCCTTGGTTCCTTGGGCAGGCGCTAGCCATGTGTCCTGTCTCACCACAGTGGAAACAGCCACCTATCTTCCTTTTCTTCTTCTTGCAGTCTTTGATTAGATGTCCAGGAATGCCACAGAAATTTCACTTTCTTTTGTCACGGGGTTTGTTGTTCTTCCCGCCTTTCTTTGAATCGGCCTTCTTATTCTGCGACCCGTCACTCTTCTTATCTTGAGGCACTTCCGCTTTTGCCTCTTTCTTGCCCTTGTCTTCCTCATGTAAGAATGCCATATCTACTAACCTCTCGCAAGTAGTTCCCATAGGTATATGGGTCATAGCCAAGCTGTGAAGTGGCCCATTCAATCCCTTGACAAAACGGAGAGACTTCTAATGAGGAGTATTCACTAAATCCAGTCCAAATCGGGCCAGCTGATTGAACTGATTGACGTACTCCTTGACTGCCATACTTTCTTGCTTAAGAGATAAGAACTTTTCCAGCTGTAAACTTCGTTCAGCTTGTGAGAGGAATTTCATCTAAAACCTTATTCTGAAATCCATCCATGTTTCAACCGGTCTTTCAGCGTTAGTGACTTCCACCAATAGGAAGGTTCGTCTTTGAGCAACCATACAGCCAACTGTATCTTCTGCCTATCGTCCACCTCGAAGATAATGAACAGATCCTCATTTTCTTTGAGCCAGTTCCTTGCTTCTACGAATGATTCAGTTCCCTTGAAATCCTTTCCACCCATGGCCCTAAAGTCTCTATAAATATTTGAGAAAACATTTGCATGAGGAGGAGGAGGAACCGCTGCAGGTGGAGGCGGAGGAATATCTGCTAGGCCTGCGTCGTTGGCCCTAGCCTCTAAGTACCTCCTGAACTAGCCAGGTATCTGTACACCCTATGGATGGTTAAGATTCCCAGACATGCTGAAACGAAAAAGAAAAGATACAAAATGAAGGATAACAAGATAGGGCATATGGCTTTGGAGATTATGCCTTTTTTAAAACAACACTTTTTCTTGTAAAATGCTTCTTTGTTTTTCTTTTTGAAAATGGTTTTCAAAAACTCTTATCTGATCTGGCAAACCTTTGCTCTGATACAAAGTGAAACACCCCACCCCCGTTAAGTTCACTCGCAAAAGGAATGCCTTAACTTTGGTGGAGGGTTATAGGTACAAGACACAGAAAAATTTACAAGACAGATAAATTTAAGCAGCGAAATTCAAATATTTATTTCATACGTAGTTCAATACAAAAACATTACGTCAAATTGTCTCAAAATAACTTCAAAATATTACACCATAATTTCTGTCTTTATTATTTAATGAAGAAGCATAAACCATAAATAAAAGTGCATAAATCCCCAAATGTAGTATCCAAAAGCCATAGCCAAGGTAAGAGAGTCCCAATCATACATCTACTTTCTTGAAGCTTGCAAAGAGTCTGATTAAGCTGGAGTATTCCCTCCCTGTGGACCGGGGGGGAGGAGGGGAAACGGAAGAAAAGAGTACGAAAGAAAACAGGTCAGACAATATGTCTGGTAAATTCAGTGATTACTAGTATTTAAACAAGGAAATGGATCATGATAGTAATAACAGAACATAGGACAATACCCTAATATAAGATAAGAGGAACATGTGATCGCACCCATTTCTAAAATCTCTGCACCTACCAACTATTGGTTCAACCAGCCCCACGTGTTCATAACAAACGATCCCCTTAATGATTGGCTCCTACTCGCATGCATTCATATCCTATGTCATTCGGCCCCGCTTGACTGTAGATACCTGTGCTGGTCCCACCATGGGGTTTATTAGTCCCTCTGGTGGCAACCCGACACGATTCAAGATGCACAGTGTATACTACCCATGCCCAGTGCCTGCTTTTTCCACTCCGGAGTATGTGCACGACCATACTCCATCGGAACCTACACTGGCCCACCAACCGCCGACGTTTTGACCGCTTATAATCAGCCAAGTAATCATGCCCTACCCTGCCTAGTTTCAGGGTACCATGATACATCTGTGTGGGTTACTGCTGAAATGGGTCCCCGTTACTAGGGTTAATCAACATGTTTATTTGGTTAAGTGTCCAAGTTTACCTAACCCTACCCATCTGTTTAGTTAACATGTTGAATCGGTAAAGTGTTTCTCTAATTGACTTAACCCTACCAATCCTGACTTAGCTTTAATTTATTCATTAAAGCACCAACCACTCACATTAGACAGGTCTTGTTATGGTCATTGGATATGCCGGTTGGTTCCGGGCAGATTTACACCACAACTCAGTCTAACTGCGGGTTCTTTTTGGGCTTGATGCACTAACCACCCACATTAGACAGGTCCTGTTGTGGTCACTGGATATGCCGGTCGGTTCTAGGCAGATTTACACCACAACTCAGTCTAACCTTGGGTTAGGCATATTCTTCTTTTCTAAATTCACATATTTTCTATATATGTCTAATTTCTTTATATAAATTTAATTTAATTTATTCATGCCATAATTATCCTTTGATTATGCTCACAATAAATGGTATATTAAATATACCATTTTATGAACAAATCTATGCCATGAATTTTCATATTTTCCCATCGCTACCCCCGTGAAACGTACGCATGAATCATATAAAATGTTGGGCTAGTAAATTAGCACAAACCCATAAACAAAAAGGCTAATAAACAAGGGACATGAAGCAAACATAAAATAGCATACATTTAACTTATCATGTGTAACTTGGCATAGAAGTATCATTAACTTGATCAAACGGGTAAAGGTGAACTTGTGATTAAGTTGAGTCTAATTGTCATGTGAACTTGATAAAGGTCTAGCATGGAGGTTTAACATGTAAACACAATTTTAAACCACAACCTAGCATATTAACTTATGTATGCCAAAACATAAGAAAGCTACTATAAACATATTCAAACCATAAATTAGCATATTAACTTATGTGTGTTAAACATAAGAGGACTATTACAAACATATTCGAATCACAACTTAGCATGTTGACTTATGTGTGTTAAACATAAGAGGGCTATTATAAACATATTCGAACTACAACTTAGCATGATAACTTATGCATGTTAAACATAAGAGAGCTACAAATCAAATCTTGCAACATAAATAGATTCAACTTAACATGGATCTAAATATACATGAGTGTTGATCTAACATATAAGCATGCGCTTTAGATCATAAACTTGCAAGTAACCACCAAATTATAACATGGCATGTTTCACCATTCAGTTGGCATAATAAATCCAATACCCAATCAAAATAGATTCCAATAACATACAACATGGTATAATCATCATCACAAACACATAGACATGATCAATCGCAATGGTAGTTTTAGAACCAAACTTTATTTGTCTTATACATAGGCATCATTCTATATTCGAATTACAACGTGTCATGATTTCGATTAAAAGAACATTTAAATCTACGTAATAACCAACTTACAAACTCAAAGGAATTCTTGATTTCTAAAATCTGAATTCTGAAATTGGTAAGCTCGCCTTTGATGTAGATCGTTGAATTTGATTTCTTTAACTTGATTTTCATTCAGGTTATTATCTTGTCTTTGAATTGGTGACGGATACTCCAAGTTCTCTACTGACGGCATGATAGTTCTAGGATTATTTTTGTGTGATTTTTAGGTTTGAGCATTGGGTTGATTATATAGAATTTCAGTTTAATTCGAGCCATCGAATGATATTAGGGTTAATCATAACCATTCAGTCAGGATAGGGTGACACCTCAGCCCTAATGACTCAGCAAGGAGTCAGAAAGGACTCAGCAATGAGTCACAGTATGGATCAGATCACACCAGAAAGTTGTGCAAGCTTTCTGCTCGACCTGGGCGCACTTAGCAGGTGCGCCAGTGCAAATTTTGTACTGGTGCACATCCCAAGTGCGCCGGTGCATATATATATATATATATATATATATATATATTTCTCTTCTTGTCTTCTGGTTTTCGGTTTAACTTCGTTCGTCTATATCTCCTTCATACGGTATCCGTTTTACTCAAACTCGGACTCTATCTCAAGCAGAATTCCGAGACGAACGCAATGGCGTAACCCATATCCCTTAATTCTCACATTTGAAATTAAATATTCTTGGATTCGTTACTATAACGTTAACAAAAAATATGGGGTGTTACACTGCTGGTTGCCGGTAGGATTGTCAGTATAATGGGATGGGGCATTATGCTGGCTAGGATTAGTACATTTATTTGCGAAAAGGTTTTTCACACTATATTTAGTAGTAAAAGAGGATTTTCACATATGAAGGAATTTTTGGTTATCATAAGGCAAAACTCAACCATCTGGTGTGCGCTTACATTGTGTGACGTGAGACGAGTTTATGGTAGCTTCATTTTTCAAAAAGTCATTACGAATTTTGATGCACTGGTATTCACATGGAGTAAACCATTTCTGCATTAGTGGCGTGGTCCGGTAAATTACCTAACTTTAAAACAAACCCTAAAAACAATTGTTTTGAGTTCTCACACCAGTCTCATGACTGACCTGGAGTTTATTATTCCCATACCTAAACTCTGAGTGCCCATAACTTTTACACGAGCAGCCTAGTTTTTTGGTCTGCAGTTTAGACTTGGAGTTGGTTGGAGTAGGATGTTGGTTTAGCTGGAGCTATTATATCTTGGAGCATGCATATTCTTCTGCTGAGTTTAGTATCTCTTCCATTGTGTAATTGATGTACGCTGATGTATCTCTAGTAACTCTAATGTAGTATTATTGTAATGATAATGGAAAAGTTCTTTTTATTTTGTGCAAATTTGTAAGTTACCCGAACAATCCGTCTTTATAAACGGTTTAAGTTGGTTTAATTACCGGCGAAAATCGGGGAAAAAGCTGGGTCGTTACATAAACTAATAAGGTAGTTCCATCCATTATTAACCCTTTTTTAATGTCTGTCTAGCAACAAGTTTCTTTTTAACATCGACTCTTCCCAACTACTAATCTAAACGGGTTTGTCCATTATTCAAAATTTCAACCTATTTAGATAGAATGCCTTATAAGTCAACTAAAAAGATAAAAATTTAAAAAGAGTCAAAGGAAGGTTGTAACTAACTATAGGGGATATTGTATTTTCAAAAGTAACTTTTTATTTTTGAAAAAAGAGCACGTTTTCTTTTGAAAATTCTTTCTTTTTAAACAAAAATTTAATGATCTTGGTAACCTTAGGCTCTGATATCAAATGTAACATCCAACATTTTTCAATGCCACTCATATGAGGATTTTATTAAGAAAGTATAGAGCATTGTAGGTATAAAGATATAGAATATCACAGAGACTAAAATTCCACAAGTCATAAAAATATAAGTTTACAATGGAAGAAGAAACTTTCATTTTATAAACACAAAACCATCTTTGTTTCATTTAACCAAACATTTACAAATTGTCATGTCTCAAAATCTCAGTTGAAAACAACATCAGAGTAAACAAAATTATCCCCCAAATATAGACAAAAAGATACAACCTAACCTTGGAAAGAGAATAGGAAGTAATCTAACTTGCAGAGATCCATCACAACAAAGCTAACAACGAAATCTAAAAAACTATACACTTTCTCCCTGTGAAACTGGGGGAAAGAAAGAGAAAGGAAGAAGGGAAAAGGGTTAGACATAAAGCCTGGTGAATTGCTGATTACCAGCTCGACTTACTAAGTTAAGTAAAACAGATAAATAGTGGTTATACCATCATAAAAGGGTTGGTGTCTGTACATGTCTAAAGGTGAACAATAGTTGATATGAACTGACAATAAGGACTGGCTATCTTATAATAATGATAAAAATAATACTAGAAATCAAATCAGGTAGATTGACTGTTTTGCACTTCTACAGGAATATCAGGATTAGGTGTTACCCTACTACTTACTACCCATGCGATTGGCTCCCTACTACACAAATATCCTATTCCAGCCCCGACGGTAGGGTGCATTAGTCCTAACCCGATGGCTTATAAGACACAGACCTATTTGCTGGTGTTACATCTTATTTTCCCCTAATCGGACCCACGCAAGCTCATGACTCCACCGGAACGTGCCCGTACCCAACTTCCACCTTGAACCTCTTACAGCCTAGATCAATAAAGCGTGCTCTGACCCCTTCCTAGTGTGAGGCCTCTCTCGAAGATACTAATAGGGATACTGACTGATATGGGTTCCACACAACAAGATTGACACAACCCACCCCCTCGGCTTGTGCCCCTACCCTAGGATTTTAAGAGTCCCAAAACCGTATACCAACAACAAGACTGTTGGACCTCTTAGCTTATTAATCAACAAATAAAAAATTAGCAGGTTTAAGTTTATTAATAAGCATGGTTGTAATGACATTTCCTATAAATGTTATTCTGTGTACCACTTCTTCCCCAAAACAAGCACCTGCCCAGATGTATATAAATTACAGTAACTTGTTTTACTTAATTACATATGATCCTCATATTTTTCCATGACATATTTACTTAATTAAATTAAGTATAATTCACATGTTCTCTATTTGCATTTTAAATTCCAATTAAATACCATTCATTCCAATTAACTTGTTTTCCCATACTGATTACGTAATGTCATATTAAGCATCACTCATTCTAGTTAATACATTTTCCCAATAAGATCACTTAATTGTCATATTAAGTATAAACATCTAATGAATGCGTTTCTTAATTTAATGTCAAATGACAAATTACATGTTTTTTATATAGGTGTCTAATTGTCATGTTTACAAATCAGTGTCAACTGACATGTGATTCCAATATCAATGCCATGTTTACCCAATTAAATTAGCATGATCAAATAAACATAAACATCCAAGAAACATAAATGTTTAAATAATATTTTTCCAAACTAATATTAAATAATCATAAATGACTTATTGTCATATTTTCCCTAAATTAACATGAAACGAACATAAACATTTAATTGCATGTTTTCCCAATTTAACATGAATGAACATAAATGTCTAATTAATATGTTTTCCTCAATTAACATATTCTCCCTAATTAATGTCAATAAATGACAAATTACCATATTCCTCAAATTAACATATCCTATTTATTGTCAATTAACATAAGTGACAAATTACCATATCCCTCAAATTAACATATCCTCTTTAATGTTAATTAACATGAGTTACCATGTTTCTCAAATATATACTATCCTTGATGTCAAATTACTATGTTTAAAATATTCTCCTGAATGCCAATAAGTTTCTCCAATTAACATATACAGATTAATGTTAATTACAAGTTTTCCAATCAAAGCCATATCGACATATCTACAAATAAATGTTCACCAAATAATTGCCCATATCAATATGTCTACAAATTCATGTTCAGCAAATAAATGTCTATATTAATATGTCAAATTCATGTTCACCAGATCAATGTTTATATTAATATGTCTTTAAATTAATGTCAAATTCATGTTCACCAAATCAATTCCATATTAATATGTATACCAATTACATGTTTACAAGTGACATTCCTCCTTAATATAAAATTAAGTTTAACCTGTTCATGTTTACAAATTCTTCCTTTATAATAATCTCAATTTACAGTTCAAATCCTAATATGATAAAATTTCCTTTTTACGTTATTTTAATTCTATGCAATTCAAATGATAAAGGCGTATAATACTGTAAACAAAACAAATAACATAAATGGATTAAGGAAGAGAGATGTACATACAAACAAATAATAACTGAAAATGAATAGGTAATTGACAGTAATTAAAATAACATATAAGAAAAATTTCAAACATTGTTACTTTTAAAATCTAAAATATATTTACTATCAAAGTTCATTTTATCTAGATTACTACAACAACTTTTGTATCTATTTTACGTTAACTTAGAAGAAATCTGAAAATCGGAATAATACCCACCTAGGTTTGTTGTAGATCTAGGAAATGGTATAAAATAGTTGTTACAGAAAAAAACTTGAATTATCCTTTTAAATTTATCTTCTAGCAGCTCCCCTTATTTTTCTTATTTAATTTTAGAACATAGATTGGAGGAAGAAAGAAATGAAGAATGTTTATGTGTAGGAAAATGAGAGAGATAGCCATAATATTTATAGATTAAACAAGACAATCTTAAACCATTAGATATCATGTTTTTAAATCCATCCGTACACCTCAGGCTGAGACAGCATATGAATAATATATATATAATAGTCTAGGTTCGAAAGTAGTCCAGGTTCAGAAAATTCTCTAAGATGGGTCGACCCACTGTAGACCTGTGTCGACCTGTCTTAGACCTGGGTTGACCTATGTGTCAACCCAGTTCGGGGTTGGGTTGCCCACTTACCGTTGGTTCCTGGGTTTATTTATTTATCTGAATATTAAATATAGTTAATCTTCTTAAGCCCATAACTTCTTCATACGTTATCCGATTTACGAAAACCAAGAATCTATCTGGACCAGAATTTCGTAAAGAACACAACAATGAGGGCCATTTTACTCAATTCTCAGTATCTTTCTAATTATTATTTATTTTAATTATTCCTTAATTAATTAATCATTTAATTAATTATTGCTTTGTTAAAAAATTGGGTTGTTACAAGAAGAGAAGCGTATTCCACCGATTTCAGTTTTTCAAAACCACGGATTTTCCAACAAAAACACAAGAAATATATTTAAGAAGTTCCCACTTTTGTTCTTTCATGGTTCAAATGATAAGTTGGGGGTGAAATTAAGGTTTTTGGTGGATGATATGGGGAGAGAGTTGGAAAAGTTGGAGAACATTCCTTATGACTTTTCATACAAATTCGAGAAGAGAATAAAGCAACGACATTTGATACGCAAGGACCATAATGTATTACTTAGTTTGCCTGCATGTTGAAGACCTAGTGATGACAAGTTTATAGAATGGTGAGATGTTTGCATTGGATCTTCACCTTTATTGAAAATCTCTCCACTTCGGGCTGACGACTTCCCTTTAGTTATCGCTTATCATTACAATTTCCAGTTACCCTTTAATCATTGTAAATGGATTAATTTTTAGGACTTATATTCTATTCTCATCCACTAGTTATTACTTTTGTATAAATAGGTTATTTTATTGCCTAAGTAAACAAAACCACAACATTTCTTTTATCTCTTATCATTATAGATTACTAATTATTATTATTATTGTTGTTGTTGCATAATTCAATTGTGAAAGTTGAATAGAACACTTCTTTACTCACACGGCTACCTGTAACTTGTAGGGTGTTACTCATCTAACATGGTATATAGTTCATCTTGGAATAGCAGAACTCATCCTTGAAGTCCAACAAATTGTATGAAGATGTAGTTTTAGTGTGTTGATTAGTAAGATATTATAAATACATAATTCAAATAGTCCAAATTTTTATACATTTGGTAATGAAACTAAAAGATGTCTAATACAACATATTAAATACAAAAATACGCTTCCACAAGTGTTTTTAAGGTTGCATAAAATTAAATACAAGGAGATCATAACATAGATGATTTTATAATATTCAATACAAGCTTATTTTAATGTAATTACATCATTATTATGCATTAATGGTATGATGCGGGTGAACTGCAATGGGTGGACAAATTGAGTTGGTATTGTATAATGCAGGTAAGCCATTGACTATAAGAAGCATGATTCTTAGGTGAGTTGCTTTCAAGAAAGGCGTGAAATAAATTAAAGGAGCAAATGGTGAGAGGACTACTATGCTTATATATATAAGCATTCCAGGGCACTCTTGTTTTGCAGCATCCCTACCATGATCTACACTAATCCAAATTCAACAATAGTTTATAAATGTCTAGTCCACACACACACACACACACACATACATACATACATATATATATATATATATATAATCATCTATCCAAAATTTGAGCTCGTTTTGACATTTGTAACATATTCAAAATCTTAGCTCAATTATTCATTGTTCAAACATTTATTTGAACTGTTAAATTTGAACATCAAATATATTATTCTATAAATGTCAAAATGAGCTCAAATTTTGGATAGATTATAATATATATGCGGATTTAATATCTACAAAATCTTGTTGAATTTGGATTAGTGTAGCTCACGGTAGGGTAGATGTGCTGCAAAACAAGGGTGCCTTGAAACATTCCTCATACATACATACATATGTGTGTATGTGTGTACATATATATAGGGACGACTATTTGAACACAAAATTAAACACAAATTGAGGAACATAAAGTACTAGTCGTTGGATCATTTTGTCTTTATGTGGAGAGATGGAAATTATGGGGAAATCCAATAGTGAAGATTCAATGTACCACAAATTATGTCTATGTTTTGTGAATAAATAGACTTTCCTTTGTAGTAAGATTTGCATAGGAATCTAACTGTATTCGAATCATTAAGTCTGTATAACGGCCCAGATTTTTAACTATTTAATTAAACATTTAAAATTGGATTTAAATGTTGATTGAAATTTAAATGACTTGAATTTAATGATTTTGAATATTAACTTAATATAAATAATAAAATAATAATTTAATTAAGAAATAGTCGAAATCAGTTGGATTTGCAATATAGTATGAAGGGAAACATAAAGAGGTTTAATTAAGCCTGGATTGAATTATATTAACAAATTTGTTTATTAAACGATGTTTGAACATATAAATTTATATTTAATTATAAAGGAGCCCACAACGTCGTGGTACTTCGTAGTTTAATGTTTTGAACTTTAAATGGATATACAAAATCCAATATAAGTCGGAATTCTTTGAAATAAGAATTATCCGAATCTATTGGATTATAGCTTTCCAATGAAAGAGAAAAATCGAATTTTGTGCTATAGATTTTGAGTTATATCCAAATAGATTTTCATAAATTCGGTATGGAATCATTTATAAACCATAACAATTTAATTAATAAAATAAAAGGGTTTTGATATACTAAATATAGTTTTAACTTGGAAATTAAAACGTTGAGTTTAAAATCAAGTTAAATTTATATTCTAAAGCTATATAAATTCTATTTGAATATAGATATACAACAATAATAATTTATTTATTTATTTTTGAAAAGCAAAAAATGTGTGATCCTCTAAAAAGAAGAGAGCGTGCACGCGCGCATGCACACACACGCGCGCGCACGCGCACACACACACACACACACACACACACACACATATATATATATATATATATATATATATATATAAAGAGACTATAACTGCCAACATGCCTGGTAGGTAACCAATAGTAAACAACCAACTCAGACTATGACCATAAGTATAAGAGGTAGATGGATGAGCTCCGGATAAACTACCTCCCATCATACTTCAAAATCGAGTTCTAGTAAGGCCACCACCCGATTATGAAGTATATCTACTCCCAAATAATATAATAGATACACCAAGAAATACATATGAATAATATAACATAATATAGCATAATAAAAGAAAGAACTCTCTAGAACTAATCTCTATTAAGCTCCTCAACAAAAATCAGCAGACATGTAGCCTGAAATAAGACAAAACAAAAAGTAAACTAACAGCAACAACAACAACAACAACACACACACACATACACACACATACACACACACACACACACACACACACACACATATATATATATATATGTATATTTATGTGGAAAAAAATAACAACATTAATATTATATTATATTGAAGCGTTTTAAAAATCAATTTATTTTGATTTAATTTAGACCTTCCACAAGGACCATTATTCAAACGACCTCGGATTTCAACGAAACAAATTTTATTAAATCCGTAATGATTAATTATTGCCAGATTTAAAGTTTCGTGCCAATCAGAGTTATTTTGTGAGCATGCGCAAATTAAAATTCAAATAAATCAATAATTTGGACTCAAACTAGAGTCGTTTTCGCAAACCATAATATATATCCATTTTTGTTGTGAATGGATTTTGTGTGTGATCATACGAATGAATAAACATTGATCGAAAATGGCAATAGGCATGAATGAATTAAATAATCAAATAATAAAATATCGTTAGTCGTTTTCAATGAATTATTGTTAGTCACTTCAAAGTAAAAAAATATAAACCTTCTTTATATAAAAAGCCTAACCATAATCCCCAATTCCAATCAGTCAACCACATTTCATTTAAACCCATTTCCACATTTTAATTTATATCTCCGAAACCTTCGAGAATTGGAGGAGGTCGTCAACATGAAAGTTGAGGGGGGTGTTAAGGGGGGCCTATTGGTGAAATTTTGTGGCCAACAACGGTCTGAGGTGGCCGAAATCGTCGAAAACAGGGAGGAAATACATTTTTGTATTTCTCTGATTTGTGTGAGATTGAGGTGTTTTCTAGCGAGGGGTTGTGAAGGAAAATTGTAGAATGGAGGCCAGCGGTTCTAATGGTGGTGGTGCGTCAGTCTCTGGTGGACAGTGGTGGTCGAATTTTGATGATGATCAAGGGTTATGTGTTTTGGGAAACTCGGTTGGTTTTGATGGAATTAACGGTGATTGAGGGATCTAGGAGGCGGGGCACCTAAAGGGAAGATGAAGGGGATGTCGAGGCCGTGGAAGTGGTGGTAGAGCGGTCATCCCCAATGGCCAGATTTAGGCGAACGACAGCCCTGAAGGTTTTTAGGTGGCTTTCGTGTTTTGGGGTTTTTCGGAGGCTTCAGGGCACTGAATGTCACAGCGCTAGTCGGAGGTGATAGCTAAGGTGGGGCGGCGATGGCAGAGGAAGCGGCGATGGTTTGGGGAGCGTGTTTCTGCATATCGAAGTAAAGAGGGATCAGGTAATTCATGGTTAGGAACAGTGATTAAGGAAGGCTAATCACGAAATTAACATGGTAATTAAGCGTATTATATAATTAATAAATAATTTTTTAGGTTAAAACTATTTTAATTTAAAATAAATGTTGTAATAGCAATAACTTGTTCATACATTGTCGGAATCAAGCAAAACAAGTCACGTTGGAATCGCAGTTAAGAATACTACGTTGTCGAGATGATTTGGAAATGATCAGAAGCAACTGAGATTTCGTTTGATTTTAAACATTCATTAAAATGAAATGAAACGACCTGAATTCATCAAATAGTTGAATCGAAAATAAATGTGAGTTATCTCACTCTTTCTGGAATCCTATGATGTGATAAAATTCGTATCTATCGTTGATAATATAAATTTGATGTTTGGATGCCTTGGATGCTAGTTGTTTATTATTGGTTGAAGTTAATTATATCTATGTCATTTAGTTGAATTCAATTGAAATTCCTATTTCATAAGCACTATTTAAATTATATCTTGAACTATGATGCAGGGAATAACAAGTTGGAGGGATACAACCAAATTCCTCAAATATTATGTATGTTGCTTGTTTTCATATTATTTATATATGAACAGTTAAAACCAAGTGACATTGAAAACCTGTGTGGATGTTGATGGTTGAATAAAAATTCAGCGTTGATGTGCTTTAATCAATAGACAGTATTGATTAAGGATTGGCAGTAGATGACCTAAAATTCACCTTTTTTTAAACATTGATTTGCCATCAAGCGAATTGACGAAGTTAAGATATAAAAGTTATTTTTATAACTCGAGCAAGATTTTCAATTATATTTTATATACGAAGTTTTAGAAATAAATTGATGTTTTTAAATTGGTTGTATAAAAGAATTATAAAACGATTATATGCTATGTTAATTAAATTTTATAAGCGAATAGAGTAGTAATTAACCTACGGGTTAATGATTTAGGATAATTGTTTCTAATAATATGGTTAAGAGATATTATTAGATTAATTATATTATTCTAATAGGAATAAGTAATTGATTTCGTTATCAAGTAACCGAAGATTTCCAAGTTGATTAAGTCAACTGTTCAATTTGTAACTGATTATTAGATTATTTGGTCTTCAATTAATATAATGAAATATTTTAGCAAATAATGGTTTTAAATTAACAAAATTTGTTAAATATTAATTACCTTTTTATTTAACGATGCTTAAAATGATTATTGAATTAATAATCATTAATGTAATTAGTTATTGTTTAATAAAGTAATTTGTTTTTTTTTTGAATTTGTTCACGAGGGAAACCGACCAGAGTCGTAAAACCTTCCCTATGCACCTTGCTCGGTCCGCGAGCACCACATAAGTGGCTGATCTTAGCGTATGCACATGATAAGCTCTTAGCATGCCATTTTGGAATTCGAACCCACGCTACTATTACTATGGCGCAATGTCCTTAACCGCTGGGCTATTGCTGCGACATAAAGTAATTTACTAATCTATTTTCATTTAATAATGAAGTAAACTGCTTTTATTTCAATAAAATAAAATTAATTGTTATTTTAATTATTAATAATTAAAGTGGTTATTTTAAAAATGGAATTCATTTAAGATAGTGACCGGGTTTGTAAAGTTTAATTGGATATTCGTGAAAGTTTTTGTAACAACCCGCATTCTACGAATCGGAGGATCGTAGAATATTTATTTCTTTCCCATATGAAGTTGTTTGGTCATGTAACTTTGGGAAACAACCATTAGGGTCATTTCCCATGTTCACGATTTTTGTCGATTTTTAAATGACCATTTTGCCCCTAGCTGATCTTGTTTTGGCCATAACTTTTGATTGGAAAGGAATTTTGACCTGAAACCACTTCCATTAGATTCGTTTGATGATTTACCTTTCCGTAGAGTGGTCATAATAGCCAAACGGACTTACCGTTCGGGAGATATGGCTGAATTAAAGTTTGGAGGGTGAAAAACTGCTTAACCGGGCCAAATAGGGTGATTAGTGAGTAGGCCCATAACCCATTTCGGGATTAGGGTTATGGGGAGGCTGAAATGAAGTAGAGAATCATTCCCTTTCAGTTTTCTACCCTCCACTTATCACCAAGGAACCCTAAAAATGGCCTCCAACCTCTAAATCACCTCCAAATCATCTTTTGATCAAGGATTGAGCTTAGCAACATCTAATCAAGGGAGATCTACACCAAATCAACATTGGAGCTGCTGTTTAGCATTGGGATTTGCATCAAATCGGAGATTTATTTCATATTTTAGTTTATTTGTGGCTAAAGTGAGTGATTTGCATAGTTTTGCACTAATTATGGCTAATTAGGGGTGATTAGTGTTAATTAGTGAATTTAAACATGATAAAATTTGGGAAAAATATTTATAAAATCCAAAATGATGTTTTAGACCTCTGATATGAATTTGGGTTAATTTGGTTAAGTTTTGCTAATCCTATCATTAGTTTCACCTAGATATGCTTAAGGGGAAGTATGGGGTTTTGGGGTATGTTTGATCCATTTTAACCAATCATATTGATGTTTTGATATTATGGTTGATTATGCATGTTGCTATGACTGTATGAAATGCTTTGTAATTGATTTCAATAGTTAGAATGGTCGAAAACATCGTCGAATGGCGTAAACACTTGCTGGAACAAATTTCAAAAAGCAGTGCAGGTTTCGGATCGGATCAGATATGGGGGCTCGGATCGGATATGTTGAACTGGGCAAGGGTTTCTGTAACACCCCGTGAATTCTATGCACAAATTAAAGTATAACTAGTTTCAAATCAAAGAATTAAGGGAAACGGGATACGCCATTGCGTTCGTCTCGGAATTCTGCTTGAGATAGAGTCCGAGTTTGCGTAAAACGGATATCGTATGAAGAAGATATGAACGGACGAAGTTGGGCGAAAAACCAGAAAACGGGTCAGAATGCACTGGCGCACTTGGGAAGTGCGCCAGAACAAAAATGAACTAGCGCACTTGGGAAGTGCGCCAGTGCATTTTTGGCCTGGCGCACCTGCCAAGTGCGCCCAGGTCAGAATGACCTGCTGGTCAGGTCTTGGCTGGCCTGACCAGGGCCTGGTCGAATTTCTGAGCCTTACCTTGTCACTCGGGCTAGGTGTCAGCTCCTGATTGGCCTCTCCTTCAAACGAACGGTTATTATTGAATCAAGCTCCATCGACGGTCTAAAACAACTTGCAAACATTATAAAAAGGACCTAAGACCTAGCCTAAATCATACTATTTCATTTTAGCCTCAGGCCGCCGCCATTAAACCTAGAGCTCTGAATTAAAAATACAAAGAATAAAATTATAGAAGATGGAGGACGATTCTTGAAGGCTACAACTAGAAGCTACAACAACTACGACGCTTTAGACAACGAATTTGGGACTAATTGATTTGGGATTTTATTGGGATTATTTGCTTCATATTGTAAGTTCTATGTTACTTTTTAGGCAAAAACGCTAAAACAATATGGACATGCCATGAATTGAAACCGGATTTAGGAACTATTGTTAAATCCATTGTTTATATTGTTTATCTTTGAATTATAATTTGGGGATATTGCTATGGCAACGTTGCAAGTTAAACTTGTCATGATTTTGATGTTGTTATGAATCACTTGGGCTTAATTGTTTGGCAAGTTGGACTAATACATGTCCATGGAATCACTATGTTTATTGAAATCTTTATGTTGATTAAACCATGCCTATGATGCTAATTAAACCATGGCTATGACTATTGATGGAATTATGCCTGTGATGTTAATTACCCATCACGATTAATGAAAAATTGGGTATTGCTAGGTTATGATGAAAAGTTGGAATTATTATGTCTATAATGTTAGTTGAGAATCATTTTGTTAAAAACGCTAAATTGGAATCATTATGTCTATAATGTTAGTTGAGAATCATTATGTTAAAAACGCTAAATTGGAATCATTATGTCTACAATTTTAGTTGAGAATCATTATGTTAAAAATGCTAAGTAGGAACCATTATGTTTATAATGTTAGATGAGAATCATTATAATGATAAATTGGAATCATTATGTCTATGAGGATCATTATGTTAAAAAAATGCTAAATTGAAATCCACTATGCCTATTGGGATTACTATGCCTTTAATGTTTCATGTTTGTAATAAAATTATTATTATGCCCGCAATGATTATTATGCCTATGATGTAAAGTTGTAATCATCATGTTAAATTAAGTTGGAATCATTACTATGCCAAGTTATCATCATGCTAGTATTGAAACTATGTGATATGTTATAGCCTGTTTATTATGCAAGTGATGTTGGAATTGTCACATATGCCTAGCACATGTTTGGTGTTATTCCCCTTTATCTCTTGAATTGTTTATGCTTGTGAACGAAGTACGTTTATATACGTTGGGGATACGATTGGGTAGAATAGGCAAAACTTGAATTAATTATAAGCATAAACCGTGAAATTTGGCATAAGTAGAACATGAAATATGGCACGAAAACTTGACTTGAACATGCCATAACTTGACTTTAAACATGCCTTAGTTGGGCACGAAGTTGACATATGAACATGATGTGGAAATAGCAAAATCTGATAAGAACATGGGCATGACTTTAGAAAACAAGAAAGTGGTCAACTCGAGGTTGGGTTGAGTTTGTAGTGTAAATCTGCCCGGAACCGCCCGGCAAATCCAGTTGCTACAAACAATAGGATCCAATGTGGGTAGTTGGTCACATCGCGCTTGAAACCCGAGGTTGGGTTGAGTTCGTAGCGTAAACCTGCCCGAAACCGCCCGGCAAATCCAGTGGCTATGAACAATAGGACCCAATGTGAGTGGTTTGGTGCATTAACGAATCAATTAATGCCAATTAGGGTTAAGTCATGAACATGAAAAGACAACTTAACCAACTTGAACACGATTTGTACGGCTAAGTCATGAACTTGAAAACGACAACACTTAGCCAACTTGACATGACACGTAGGCGGGTTAAGTCATGAACTGAAATGACATACTTAACCATCTTGACATGACTAGACTAGAAAAGGATTAAGTCACGAATTACATGACTTAATCTGTTAGGCGGGTTAGGTCACGAATTACATGACCTAATCTATTAGGCGAAACCCTAGACACGACCCCTTTCAGCAGTAACCCTCTAGAAGTATCAAGGTACCCTAGGGCTAGGCCGGATGGGGCACGATTACTGGGCTGATTGTAAGAGGTGAACGACAGCAGTGGGGTACGCCAGTGTAGGTTCGGTGGACTACGATCGTGCACGTATCCGGGGCAGACACTGGGTATCCGTAGATTTATCTGTGCATCTTGAATCGTGTCAGGGGTTGACACCCTAGGGCTGTTACACCCGAAGGTGGACCCAGCACAGGTGACTACATTCGTGATTAGCCGTATGACACGGACACTTGACGAGCTAAAACTTGTAGGGAGCCGATCGACTAGATAATCGCTCCGTAGAACCCCGTACTTGGGTCAGACCCCGTTTCAGGGTCATTTCATGATATTGGGCCGTGGGATTTATTTCGTGATTAACTAGTGACATGGGCTTAGTATACTAGTACGGTCGATGCAACGAATCTTGAACATGTGTTGCTTTATTTGACTTGTCTTGACTTATCACGATCACCTTAGTCTATCTTGTCCACCTTGACACTATTCTCAAGTTTAGTTCCAGTTCATACATGACATGATGTTTTAACCGTCTTTACACTGAAAGTCACTAGAACTTACTCAGTCTTTATGACTGACCCTTTTCCTTTCGCCTCTTTTTCTTCCGTTTCCCCCCTAAGTTCCCAGGGAGGGAATACCGCAACTTGACCAGTTTTCACATCCAGCTTGAAGAGAAAGAATGTATTGCTTGGATCTTTTCCGTTTTGGACTATGGCTTTGGACAGCAATTAGGGGACTTTTGCAGTTTATTTATGTTTTCTTCATGCTTCTTTAAATAATGTAATCAAGACAGTTATGATTTTGGGAAGTATTATGGCATGGTTTGTTTAACACGTATTTTGAAGAAATAAAAGTTGTTGTTTTCCGCTGTTTCAAAAATATGTGTTATTATATCTGTCTTGTATATCTGTGACTTGTACTTATAAACCTCCACCAAAATTAGGGCATTCCCTTTGAGAGTGACCCTAACGGAGGTGGGGTGTTTCAGGTTCGATCGGATCGGAGCCTGACACTTGAGAACATTGGTAAAAAGGAAGGCCACGCTAACTGAACTGGGATCGGATCGGATCAAAGAGGGGGGATCGGAGCGGATAGAGGAGGATGGATCGGATCGGAGCACATGAAGGATGAGGAAGTGGATCGGAGCAGAAGCATGAACTGGAGGGGAGATGGCACCCGACCCGACTCGAGGTGGGACACCCGACCCGACCTGAAGAAAGATAACCGACCCGAACCATACCAGAGGGAGACCCGAACCGACGCAATGTGGTAGACCCGACCCGAACCGATGACTTGAAGAGAATCCGACCCGACCTAGTATTGACCAATAACCCGAGATACAAAGGTAGTCCAATGTGGGAAGTTAGAGCTCAGGATCCAATTGGGAACCGATGAGTTCACTTCATGGTTGGGCTTTGCTGCGGGACGTGTGCTAAGGAGTTGTCGACGTTCATAACTTCGATTCACCACTGAAAGTGAATGATGGGCTACTTATCAGTGCAGTAGAGTCATTGCGACTCGAGGGGCAAGGTGATGGTAGCAAGACTACGTTATCGGTGCAGTAGAGTCATTATGACTTGAGGGGCAAGGTGATGCGTAGTAAGACAATGAGCCAGCGCAGATGGGGTGAATAACTCCATGGGGCAAGTGGACATAGTAAAGGATTGGTAAGGCTATGAGCCAGCGCAAATGGGGTGAATAACTCCATGGGGCAAGTGGACATAGCGAAGGATTAGTGGCAACGTTATCAGTGTAGTGAAGCCATTTATGACTTCATGGGGCAAAGTGATCGTAGCAAGGGTGGGTGATCGAAGTGGTGAATATCGTATGCTTTACGCACTGAGTGAGAGATGTGAGGATGGATGCTATGTTTGATTGTTTGCCATCACTATGACATGCACACCTCCCCGATCTCCGTATCTTTACACCGTTTGATATGGCACCTTATAGTGTTGTACAGTATGTAGTGCTAACTCTTTGGTTGTAGGTCCAGGTTCAGGTATGTTTTAGTCTACCTGTTATTGTTCACTTTAGATGCTTATCGCTCATGCCAGGCTTTATGTCTGACCCAGAGTTTTATGTCTCCTCTTATTACTCTGGGTGCTCACACGAGCAGACTAGAGACAGGTTAGCTGGTGATGCACGAGTAGCTGATTCGGAGGCGGGCAGGTGGCTTCCACGTATGATATATATATATATATATATATATATATATACACATTCTCCCTGTGTCGTTGGTGGTCGCTACTTGGGCATTAGTAGTGTACCTCATTTATCTTACTTTTGCTTTGAGACAGTTTGAAAAGTTGTAATAAGCTATATTTTGGATTTCCGCTGCTATGATGCTTAGTTCTGGTTTTTAGCTTATGCACTGTCTCTCCTGTTTTATGTCAAGTATGTTATTATTATATTTTATTCTATGCGCTGTGAGACATTCTACAGGTTCTTTGTATGTTCATTTCCTTCTTCCTTTTCTTTCTGATGACCCGTTCCGTGCTAACTGGACATGTGTACAGCGCACTTTTGGAGTAAATGTCGGTTGGTGTGGGGCGGGCCGCCACACTTGGTATCAGAGCTCTAGGTTGCGTAGTTAACCTAGGGAAAGACACTAGGGAGGGATAGTACGTATATGAGAGCGCGTATTTGTGATTACTTTGGTTTTCAAAGGCTATATATATAATATTAGTAGTATAAGAATGAATTCGTACTGCACTAGCACCACTATGGGGTCGTTAATCATTTCCCCTTTTACAGATTGACGATGAGCCGATATGCTAGAGGTGCTGGTAGAGGAGCCAATAATGGGAATGCCGCTGACATGAGGGCGATGTTTACTGACCTCATGAGAGACATGCTTAGAGAAGTGCAAGGGGCAGTTCCCAATCCCAGAGTTGGTGTTGGCCCAGTAGTGCAGGCGCCTAGGGTCGATTTCGCCAAGTTGTGCACTAACCTTGGTGGGAAGTCGTTCCACGGGACGGAGTCGGCCACAGATGTTCAAGACTGGATGGATAGCTGTGATCGTATCTTCGATGACTTGGGTCTTGAGGATGCGATGAAGAGAAGGCTAGCGTCTCGTCAGCTGCAAGGGCAAGCGATGAATTGGTGGAATGCTATTAGAACAGCTACTCCAGAGGATCAGGTTACTTGGGATCAGTTCAAGGCTCGCTTTAGCGAGAATTTTATTCCAGCTGCCCAGAAGTCAGTGTTGTTCAAGAGGTTCTTGGAACTCAAGTAGAACGGAAGGGCAGTTTCTGACTATATTGCTGAGTTCGACACCTTGTCGAAGTATGGACTATCTCTTATCGACACTCCTGAGAAGAAGAATGAGAAGTTCATTACTGGTTTGGATGGATACTTGGGGGAAAGGCTTATCAACCACATCGATGAGACTTTTGAATCGATTGTGGGGAAAGCTTTGAGATCAGAGAGTCTCTAACCTAAGTCAAAGACTGAGGCTGCATCTGCAGAAGGGCCAAAGCCGCAAGCAGGCGGTGGAAGCAAGAATAAATCTCAGAATAAGAGGAAGCAGGACCAATCTAAGGGTGGCCAGAAAAAGAAAAAGAAGGATGTTGAGTGCTTCAGCAGTGGTAAGAAGGGCCATTATGCTAAAGATTGTCGGGCCAAGCCAGCGGATAAGAAGTGCTTCAACTGTGGTCAAGTGGGACATTTCAAGGATAAGTGTCCGCAACCTCTTAAAGAGAAGCAGATTGTGAAAGCATATGCTATTGATGCTGTTCCTTCTTCGTCGAATGCCCCAACTACGGCGGAGAAAGGAAAGAATGTTGTTATCCAAGGTATGCTTTCTATTTATGATGTACCAGTTCGAGTTTTGTTTGATACTGGGGCTTCCCGTTCCTTCATATCTAGTGACCTGGTAGATAGGTTGGGACTGGAACCCGAGATAGTCGATAGACCATTGGTTGTGACGAACCCGATTGGTGGTTCGACTAGCCTTAGTATGATTTGCAGAAATTTCTCGAGTCATGGATGTATATTTGTATGTGATTGCTTTGTTTTGGGCTTTACTGGGTATGGCATTATATTGGGAGTCGATTGGCTCCAAAGATACGGGGTGGTGGTAGACTGTGAGGGCCTTTTGGTGACAGTGAGGGCGGATGATGGGCGGAGGGTAGTGTTTGGTAGCCTACCTAGTGATGGGGTTATGGCTAGTTTTGTAAATTCCCTCGACATCCCACAGGATGGGTTGTCAGATGTGCCCGTGGTTGGCTAGTATCCGGACGTCTTCGAGGAGGTGACTGGGCTTCCACCACACCGAGAGATTGAGTTCCGTATTGATTTAGTGAAAGATGCTAGACCTATAGTGATGCCACTTCGTCGTATGGCACCAAGGGAGCAGCGAGAGCTCGGGGGACAAGTCAACAATCTTTTGAAGAAGGGATTTATTAGAAGGAGTGTCTCTGAGTGGGGAGCACCAGTTGTGTTTGCCACTAAGGCAGATGGTTCCCTTCGTTTGTGCGTGGACTATCGCGAGTTGAATAAGGTGACGAGGAAGAATAAGTATCCTCTACCACGGATAGATGATTTTTTTGATCAACTGGAAGGGGCGAGTGTGTTCTCCCAGTTGGACCTCGCGACAGGATTTCATTAGGTTCGAGTAGCAGATGGGAGTGTTCCGAAAAAGGCATTTTGGACGCCGTCTGGATTTAATGAGTGGTTGGTCATGCCATTTGGGTTGACCAATGCACCAACCTACTTTGTGGATCTTATGAATCGAGTATTCAGAGATCAGTTGAATAAGTTTGTTCTTGTGCTCGTAGATGATATCCTTTTTTATTCAAGGACAGAGGAGGAACACAAGGGACACTTGAGGATAGTGATGGAGATGTTGAGGAAACACCAATTGAAAGTGAAATTCTCTAAGTGTCACTTTTGGAGAAGGGAAGTGAGATTCTTGGGTCATGTTGTTTCAGAGAGTGGTATTGCCGTAGACCCTGCGAAGGTGGCTACGGTACAGGATTGGCCTACGCCCAAGAATGCAACAGATGTAAGAAGTTTCTTGGGTTTAGCTGGATATTATCGTAAGTTTATCCAGGACTTCTCCAAGATAGCGGCACCGTTGACTCAGTTGACTAAGAAGAATCAGTCCTTCGTCTGGGACGGAGTGTGTGAGAATGCATTCAAGAGTCTAAAAGAGAAGTTAACGCGTGCACCAGTGTTAGTCATTCCTAAGGGGAATGAAGAGATGATGGTATACACGGATGCTTGTGGTACCGGACTGGGTGCTGTATTGATGCAAGGAGGTAGGGTTGTAGCCTATGCTAGTCGACAACTAAAGCCGCATGAGAAGAAGTATCCTACCCATGATTTGGAATTGGCAGTGATTGTGTTCGCACTAAAGATGTGGAGACACTATCTCTTGGGAGAAAGATTTGAGTTGTTTACCGATCATAAATCGTTAAAGTATCTTTTCTCTCAGAAACATCTGAATCTCCGTCAGCAGAGATGGTTAGAGTTCTTGGCTTCGTATGATTTTGATATCGCATATACACCTGGGAAAGGTAATGCGGTGGCCGATGCCTTGAGTAGGAGACATGCCAGTTTAGGGGCAATGTTTCTTGAATGGAAGCAACTGGAGTATATCACGGGGTTTGATTTCAGACCAAGGTGCGAACTGGATCCAGTCATGCTAGCTAGTTTAGCGATCAGACCAACTTTGATAGAGCGGATTGGTTCCAGCCAGAGGGACGATCCTAATCTATTGGAAATCATCTCCAAGTTAGAGATGGACATCGATGGTGAGGAGATGAATGTGTATGGGCTTGATCGAGATGGATGGCTTAGAAAGAATGGAAGACTCGTTGTACCCGACGTGAATGGTTTGAGAGATGAAGTGCTTAGAGAATGTCATCACTCAAAACTGACTATACACCCTGGTGGTAATAAGATGTATCGAAACATGAAGCAGACTTACTACTGGGAAAGAATGAAAAGAGATGTTGGGAAGTTTATATCCAAATGCATGAATTTCCAGCTAGTTAAAGCCGAGCAAAAGAAGCCTAGTGGGTTGTTGCAACCATTAGAAATTCCCGAATGGAAATGGGAGCAAGTCTCGATGGATTTCATCGATGGTTTACCAAGGACTAGATCGGGATATGATAGCATTTGGGTAATTGTGGATCAATTGACTAAGAGCGCAAGATTTATACCAGTCAAATCGACCAGAACGGCAGCCAAGTTGGCGGAATTATATATGAAGTGGGTAGTGAGATTTCATGGAGTACCCAAAAGCATTGTGAGTGACCGAGACCCGTTGTTCACTAGTGGGTTTTGGAAGAGCTTACAAGAGGCTCAAGGGTCAAAATTACATCTCAGTACCGCATATCATCCTCAGACCGACGGTCAGATGGAGAGGGTGAATCGTATATTGGAAGATCTCTTGAGAGCTTGTATATTGGTGGATCATGGGATGACCATTTGCATCTAGTAGAGTTTGCATATAATAATAGCTACCAGTCCAGTATCAGTATGTCTCCATATGAAGCTTTGTACGGAAGACCGTGCAACTCACCATCATGTTGGATAGAGACTGGCGAGAAGTTTGTGCTTGGACCAGATGTGGTGAGAGAAACTTCCGATAAGATTAAGATCATTCAGCAACGAATGAAAGCTGCCCAAGATAGGCAGAAAAGTTATGCTGATAAGAGGAGAAGAGACTTAAAATTCTCCGTTGGTGACTTGGTGTTTGTCAAGATTTCTCCGTTGAAGAGCGTGATACGATTTGGCAGGAGAGGCAAGTTGGCACCAAGATTTGTTGGCCCATTCCCTGTTCTTGAGCTAGTCCGGAATTTGGCATATAGAGTTGGCTTACCAGAGAAGATGACGGGAGTTCACAATGTATTTCATGTTTCTAACTAAGGAAGTTCGTTCATGACTCAGATATGACTATTTCACCTGGTCAGTTAGAGGACTTCGAAGTAGAACCCGAGGCGGTTGGGAACCGCAAGCCGATTCGTATTGTGGAGCACGATACGAAGCAACTTCGAAGGATGGTGGTGAAGCTAGTCAAGGTTCAGTTGGGCGAGAACGAGAATGATTGTACTTGGGAGACAAAGGAGAGCATTAGGAAGGCATATCCAGAACTCTTTGCCTGGTAAGACTTACTTCATAATTTAGTTATTCCGCATGCTAGGATAGACTTGTTTTGCTTGTTTCGCATGTTTGATTGTTGTTTTATAGTTGATAGGCATGCGGGACCCTTTTGTGTGTTTTGGTTAGATAATTTCGGGGGCGAAATTTCTTAAGGGGGGGAGAATGTAACAACCCGCATTCTACGCATTGGAGGATCGTAGAATATTTATTTCTTTCCCATATGAAGTTGTATGGTCATGTAACTTTGGGAAACAACCATTAGGGTCATTTCTCATGTTCATGATTTTTGTCGATTTTTAAATGACCATTTTGCCCCGAGCTGATCTTGTTTTGGCCATAACTTTTGATTGGAAAGGAATTTTGACCTGAAACCACTTCCATTAGATTCGTTTGATGGTTTACCTTTCTGTAGAGTGGTCATAATAGCCAAACGGACTTACCGTTTGGGAGATATGGCTGAATTAAGGTTTGGAGGGTGAAAAACTGCTTAACCGGGCCAAATAGGGTGAGTAGTGAGTAGGCCCATAACCCATTTCGGGATTAGGGTTATGGGGAGGCTGAAATGAAGTAGAGAATCATTCCATTTCAGTTTTCTAGCCTCCACTTATCACCAAGGAACCCTAAAAATGGCCTCCAACCTCTAAATCACCTCTAAATCATCTTTTGATCAAGGATTGAGCTTAGCAACATCTAATCAAGGGAGATCTATACCAAATCAACATTGAAGCTGCTGTTTAGCATTGGGATTTGCATCAAATTAGAGATCTATTTCAGATTTTAGTTTATTTGTGGCTAAAATGAGTGATTTGCATAGTTTTGCACTAATTATGGCTAATTAGTGGTGATTAATGTTAATTAGTGAATTTAAACATGATAAAATTCGGGAAAAATATTTATAAAATCTGAAATGATGTTTTAGACATCTGATATGAATTTGGGTTAATTTGGTTAAGTTTTGCTAATCCTATCATTAGTTTCACCTAGACATGCTTAAGGGGAAGTATGGGGTTTTGGGGTATGTTTGATCCATTTTAACCAATCATATTGATGTTTTGATATTGTGGTTGATTATGCATGTTGCTATGACTGTATGAAATGCTTTGTGATTGATTTCAATAGTTAGAATGGTCGAAAACATCGTCGAATGGCGTAAACACTTGCTGGAACAAATTTCAGAAAGCAGTGCAGGTTTCAGATCGGATCGGATATGGGGGCTCGGATCGGATATGTTGAACTGGGCAAGGGGTTCGATCGGATCGGAGCCTGACACTTGAGAACATTGGCAAAAAGGAAGGCCACGCTAACTGAACTGGGATCGGATCAGATCAAGGAGGGGGGATCGGAGCGGATAGAGGAGGATGGATTGGATCGGAGCACGTGAAGGATGAGGAAGTGGATCGGAGCAGAAGCACGAACTGGAGGGGAGATGTCACCCGACCCGACTCGAGGTGGGACACCCGACCCGACCTGAAGAAAGATAACCGACCCGACCTGAAGAAAGATAACCGACCCGAACCGTACCAGAGGGAGACCCGAACCGACGCAATGTGGTAGACCCGACCCGAACCGATAACTTAAAGAGAATCCGACCCGACCCAGCATTGACCAATAACCCGAGATGCAAAGGTAGTCCAATGTGAGAAGTTAGAGCTCAGGATCCAATTGGGAACTGATGAGTTCACTTCATGGTTAGGCTTTACTGCGGGACGTGTGCTAAGGAGTTGTCGACGTTCATAACTTCGATTCACCACTAAAAGTGAATGATGGGCTACTTATCAGTGCAGTAGAGTCATTGCGACTCGAGGGGCAAGGTGATGGTAGCAAGACTACGTTATCGGTGCAGTAGAGTCATTATGACTTGAGGGGCAAGGTGATGCGTAGTAAGACTATGAGCCAGCGCAGATGGGGTGAATAACTCCATGGGGGCAAGTGGACATAGTAAAGGATTGGTAAGGCTATGAGCCAGCGCAGATGGGGTGAATAACTCCATGGGGCAAGTGGACATAGCGAAGGATTAGTGGCTACGTTATCAGTGCAGTGAAGCCATTTATGACTTCATGGGGCAAAGTGATCGTAGCAGGGGTGGGTGATCGAAGTGGTGAATATCGTATGCTTTACGCACTGAGTGAGAGATGTGAGGATGGATGCTATGTTTGATTGTTTGCCATCACTATGACATGGACACCTCCCCCATCTCCGTATCTTTACACCGTTTGATATAGCACCTTAGAGTGTTGTACAGTATGTAGTGCTAACTCTTTGGTTGCAGGTCCAGGTTCAAGTATGTTTTAGTCTACCTGTTATTGTTCACTTTAGATGCTTATCGCTCATGCCAGGCTTTATGTCTGACCCAGAGTTTTATGTCTCCTCTTATTACTTTGGGTGCTCACACGAGCAGACTAGCGACAGGTTAGCTGGTGATGCGCGAGTAGCTGATTCGGAGGCGGGCAGGAGGCTTCCACGTATGTTATATATATACACATTCTCCCTGTGTCGTTGGTGGTCGCTACTTGGGCATTAGTAGTGTACCTCATTTATCTTACTTTTGCTTTGAGACAGTTTGAAAAGTTGTAATAAGCTATATTTTGGATTTCCGCTGCTATGATGCTTAGTTCTGGTTTTTAGCTTATGCACCGTCTCTCCTGTTTTATGTCAAGTATGTTATTATTATATTTTATTCTATGCGCTGTGAGACATTCTACTGGTTCTTTGTATGTTCATTTCCTTCTTCCTTTTCTTTTTTGACGACCCGTTCCGTGCTAACTGGACATGTGTACAGCGCACTTTTGGAGTAAATGTCGGTTGATGCGGGGCGGGCCGCCACAGTTTTTTAATGGAATTTTTAATAAAAATCCAAGTATTATAGGAAGATTTTAAAAAGGGAAATTTAATGCTAAAGTATAAATTTTAAAGAGGTGTTTACTTAATAAATTGAATCTAGTACAATAATTTGAATAGGAAGGAAAATGTCAGAAGGGCAAAGATGAAGAATGTTAATGGTTTTGGGTAAAGAAGTTGATGAATGGATTTTAGTTATAAAGTCCAACAATTTAATTTTATAATATGAGGTTAGATGATTTTTGGTAAAGTATCGGTAAATGGATTATCGTAATGTAATCCAAGTTATAAATGGAATTATATAAAGAGGTTTGAAGCGAAAGGTTAATATTTTAGTAAATGGTTCACTTATTCAATGAATTAAGTAAAAAAGTTATAATCAACAGAGATTTTCGAAAGTAAGGATATGATTTATAAAACCATAGTTTAAATAAAATGGAAAATAATATTTGGTTGATATTATAAGTAATATTGGTTTTTGAGTTACGAACTTTTATCTATCTCAAGATAAGAACGTTGTCGATCAAGGTCTGAAAGGTAAATAAAATACCCAACTTGTATGACTTCACTATTATCAAAGGCTAATATTAGTTGGTAACGGTAAAAAATGTTGAAATTAGTTTATTATTTCCATAACAGGAATCTTATAACATTATTTATAAGATTTTGAATGTAATTAAACTATTGGATTTTTAAAATAAACAATCTATAATGTTTGGCCCATGTCGGAAGGGTAATTTATTTAGTGAAAATTAGTGCGTCATCCCTAAAACATTTCAAAATAAAAACGGCCTCCCTCCCCAGGTTTCATTTCAAACTCCGTCCCTATTTTCGATGTTACGTGTTTCGACCAAAAAAATGCGCTGGCACTTAAAAAGAAATTCAAAAATCTGCAAATATTCTCGAAAGCTCTCGAAAAAACATGCGTACATTTATGCGTTTATTCTAAATAAATGCTTACATGTATGCATTTATTTGAATACATATGGATAAAATGTGCATGCCTTCTGAATAACTGCATACAAGTATGCATTTATTTAGAATAAATGCATACTTGTGTGTAGAAATGTTTGAAGGCCTAAGGTTTCACACAAATTTGCATACTTGTATGCAGTTTTTCTGTATAACTGCATACTTATATGCATAAATGCAGAAGCGTATGTTTTATATGCAGATTTTGAATAGTTGCATCAAAAGATGCATTTATTTCACAAAATTTGCATACATATATGCATTTATATGTTGTTTGACGCATAAAATGAAATGATGCATAATTGTATGAAACTATTTGAAATATGTGCATCTTAAGATGCATTTTACTACATTTTCGCTGTTTTGTTGTTTTTTGGGTTTTTGATGTGTTTTTCAAATGTCTTTCCACTTAATTTTTTTAATGTATACTTGTTCTATTTAAATGTTAATTTTCGTGATTTTTATTTTTTTAATGAATTTTCGAAAAATAAGGATGTAATTTACAACAAGTTTAGGACCGGATGTTAGCCTAATTCTTAAACTTAATAGGGACTTGAGCCAAACACACCCATTTATTTATCCCATTTGGTTAATATATAACACTATTCTCTAGACAATGGCAATAATATGGTTTGAAATACACTTGTTCTAAGTAATAAGTAAATAACGATGGTTTTTCCGAAGAAATAGGAAAGGGTCATTTTTGGTTGGAACAGAGGTAAGTGTTTGAATTTTAATTATATAAATTCCATAAGTGTCAGTATTAAATTTTATTCTTCAGAGTTGAAGTTTGATGAAGTCGTTTTGGTTTATATAATAATAAATATGTCGTTTCACATTGTTTTGGCCTGTATAAGAATTGGTCTTTGGATTTGTACCATTGAGTTAATAATATATATCGATATTTCCAAAATAAAGGAAATACAAAGGAGATTTTGAGAATATATAGAAATATTTCCAATGTAAAGGAAATAAAAAGAGTTTTATAGAAATGTAGATATATTTTCGAGATAAAGGAAATTGAGAGGAGTTTGGTAATATGTTATTCTTAGAATTAAGAATATAGTTATTGTTTCCAAATTATGGAAACAAAGATGATTTGTCAAGATATGTAAATAAAATTGATTTTAAATTGATAAAATGATCTTTAAAGATCAATAAAGAGTTTAATGGATTGGAATAATAAGGGTCTGAGCTGCCAATATACTTGACAATACTATTGTGATTGATAGTTAAAAATCTGACTACCAATAAATATCCTATTGGACCTTCGATGTGTTGTTTCGAAGAGACAAGGATGGGGACTAGACCCAAAACCACTTCGAACCAATATTGCATTCAAAATAAATTTGTAGGGATGTTATAAAGATGGAGCATTGAAGACCATAGATCTTCGTAAAACGGAAGAAATACTAATAATCTATGATTAGCTCCTAGATATATACTGTGATTCTATCGTGATTGAAATGTATAAATTGCAAGGACTACTCGCTACTGATCCTTGGGGTGATTCCTATATAGGATGCGGTAGGAGGGTGTCTTCGGTTCATCATGTTCCTAGATGACCTGTATGGACGAATGTATGATAAAATATTTCCTAAAGAGTCACGTATGTTGATTTTTACAAATATAACAAGTTTGATGGCGGAGAAGACACCTTCTCTTAGCTTAACGCCCAGAGTATATTTGTCAATTAATGATTTGATGGATCTAACGATGTGACATTCAAAGTGAATGATGATGTGATGTTCTGTGAAAGATAATCGTGACCTCAAGCCTCATCAACCGGGAAATGACATAAATTGGGAAGACAACATGGCTATGTGGGTCATTCTCATTAAGGTGTATTGTCATCATCTAGAGAAAATTCTTTTATTTCTTCTATCGCTTCTGTATCTTCTGGAATACGGTGGTTGTGCAACCGTAAGGTGATAATATATTCGTTACACTCAAGTTGAATGAGTGGTCGGTCATGTGTGGCTGGGTTACAAGATGTTTGTGTTGAACCCTAGTGTATTGCTCTTTAGAGGTACACTTATCGAAAGGTAGTCCCCTATACCTTATCATGTTGGAAATCCAAACTTCAATACAAGCCGTACATTTTTAGATGTATACCAAATATGTTGGAAAGTGAGATATAAGCTTTCTAACTATATTTTTATTTATTTGTGAATTGGTAGACATTATTATAATATCACTGGGTTTTTTATATAAAAAGTGTATTGGGTATCGTAAGGTAAAAACACGTGTCATGTTTATGTGTGGTCGTCTCTTACGAGAGTTCCATTCTTTCAAAGGATTTTCTAAAAGTTAAACAAGATGTTAGTGTTATGAATTTATCACTGAAAGTATTCCATACTGATCCAAGTTATTTTTTCTTTGCTTCAAAATGTTCTCAGGTCAGACCATGCATATTTCCAAGTTTGGTTTCGTTTGGGGTTTCAGGAAAGAAGCCGAAGTCGAGACGTAATCATGTATCTTCTGGTATTAATTTATTTTCGCTGTGAGTTGTATTGATCTGTTGTGTACTCTGATGTATAATCATATATATATATATATATACACACACACACAGTGCCAGCCCAAGCGTAATTGTTGCCCTAGGCAACAAGCAACGTAAGGGAAGAAAATTGAGAAAATGATGCCCTAAAATCCAATGGGGACAATAGGTATCGAACTTTCCACCTCATACCAAAAAAGCAAGTGCTTTACCACTCAGCTACGAATACATCTTGAAACATTGGGAAATTAAACTTATTTAATAGAAAATAAAACATACGCTCACCCCCATCTACCCCTCCCTCTTGCTGCCCCTCCCGGGTGGGTTGCCCTAAGCGACCACCTAGGTGGCCTACCCCTAAAGCCAGTCCTGTATATATATAGTTTCATTTTGTATAAAGAGTTTGATATATTATATTTTATTCCACTACAAGAAAAAGCTGATTTTGCAGCGGCGTAATCCGCTGGTAATCTGTCGCTATACAGGGTTCAGCGACGGATTACCGACGGATCACGATGGTCGGTAAATTTCGAGTCAGTATTTTGTCAAAATTTTGCAACGGAATTTAGCATGAGTTCACCGACCATTTTCCGTCATTTTTCTCAAAATAAAATTTTAATTTTGAAATACTTTAAAATTTGTTTACCGATGTTTTAGCGATGGATGCGTATTTTTTAGAAAATCTTATTTATAAATAACCGTCGGTAAACCCTTGCTAATTAGCAAGGGATTAGCGACAAATACATATTTTTTAGAAATTACTATTTATAAATAACCGTCGGTAAACCCTTGCTAATTAGCAAGGGATTTGCGAAGGATATTAATTTTTAGTCAAAACATATTCTGTAGGTAGCAAGGGATCAGCGACGGTTATTAATTTTTAGTCAAAACATTTTCTATAGGCAATATGTCCTTAAACTCTTACAGTTTTATCCTAAATATTGTCATAAAATTGTTGAAATACACAAAATTCATTGACTCAAATACATAAAATTCATTAATTCAAACAATAACATTTCATATACAATATTGTGTTCATTTTACATATAATATTTAAATAATTATCCCACAACGCTAACACTATCACATCCATTTCACTTGGAACAATAACTACATTTCACGTCAAATAAGAAAAATAACACTTTTAGCCTATGATTGTGGACATTACACTCCGCAAGATATTTAAGTTAATATATAAACTCCCTAGACAGAAAATGTCGATTTTGCAACCTGTAAGTGTGATCTTGCTCCCACGATTGAAATGCCCTAAAACACGGGATTCTCATTGCACATCTCCTAACATTGTTGGTGATTTTTTTTTTATTCCTAAACATTCCTGCCTCTAAACTGTTTTCTAGCATGCCTGGAATTCATCTTTTTCTCATGTCCAGAGCTCAACTTTTGCTCTTTTTGCAGCAATAGGCATTGCCTTCTTGTGTTCTTTCTCCTTATTGCTTAGTCCACCAGTCTGAAGAAGAGGTTATAAAATGAGAATTGTCGAATACCATATTATATTGTGCATAATTAAGGCCCCGTTTGGATCAACTTAGATATGTCGCTTTTTGACTTTTTAAAAGTCAAAACGAACTAGCTTTTTTGTTTTAAAAATTCAAAAAACGACTTATTTATTTGATCCAAACGAGCCTAGGTCTTTTTCATAATAAATTTGTTGATAGTTATGGCCAAGAAATATATAGATTACTAATGCATACATAAAGCATTTAGAATTAACTAAGTGAGACTATCATAACAGATTTAGCCAGAAAGATGATTTTCTCATTCTGCCCTCTTAAACCTTCAATAAAAATATCAAATTTGCATGCCAATGTTGCATTAGGCTGCCATTCAGGCTCATACAATTTGTATCAAAATAATGCAATAATAAATTATTAACATTGCTATTGTTATTATTTACCTTTTTCTTCTTTACAGCAGCTCTGCACTGATATTTTTGTCAGAAAAGTCATTTGTTGCTTCAACTATAGTTTCCAAATCAAAAAGTGGTCATCCTCGTCAGTATTCTCCGCAACATTCTCACCAACAAAGGTATTGCCTATACAAAAGTAGAGTGATAAATATTCAACTAGAAGTATGTTTAAATTGATTGGTTCATAGCTAATCAGCATTCTACCTCTAGTTCTCCTCCTCATCCTCCAGACGAAAGAAACAATACTTATAATTATCCCTAGAGTTAAACAAAGCACTATGGCTATGGTTGCATTTTTCTTATGATCCTGGTTTGAGCTTGCTACACCTGATGATACATCAACTGTGTAGCGTAAGTTTTTTAAATAATTAATCAAAGAAGCAGTACTCAACAACAATGGTAATGTATTTTCCTAATTAAAAGCATCACTGATATATATCTTTCACCATTGAAATATTGGTAGGCAGACAAAGTGCTGGTTGTTGTGAGAGAGACTACAAGTTAAAATTGGAATGCTAATGCAAACATCGGGGAAAAGAGTGTAGATATATAAATTACCATTTTAACCAAAACTTAAAACTAACCATATATCTCTATATATCGTGGTACTGATTAAAATGATAAGGTGGTAGCTTCTAATATTATTTTCTTCACTATTAATGGATGCTATTTTTAGTGATTCTAGGATGAGAAGTCCATAGGTAGCCTATAACCTTGCATAAAGGGAGGTAATTAAGGTACATCAATTGTAACAGGAAAGTAGTTGGTTAAACTTTCTGTACTATGTTTCCAGTTCTCATATGTTTTATTGATATGTACATTCCATCATACTAAATAAAGAGATACCTAAATCTGCAGCTGCCAACCTCATAAAGAGATCCTGGCCTCTGTTAGTGTACAACAGAATATCAGAAAGCCCGGTTGACTATAATATACACCCATTTCCACCATCGCATGTATCGGCGCTAGCATATGCAGTACATGGACAAATTTTCAGACATACGTCCCTATAGTCGCTCAAACTCAGACTTGAATTAACAGTTGCACTTATAATGTCTGGCAATAGAGTCCTTGGCACCTTCACAAAGCCATCGGTCCCATTCCTACAGTCTAATTTTGTTTTTCTAACATGCCCTCCGGCCCAGCCCCTCAAAGCACAATGACCCGTATTTTTGGGAGTATAACCCGGTAAACAACTGCACATTGGTGATCCATCCACATAGCAGCCAACTCCATATGGCCCATGAGCAAGGTACGAGTTGCATTATGCCCTTGGTGTGTACTAGTACGAACCCTACTGACCCAAATCCAATAGCACATACTGGTAAATACCCTTGAAGAATTCAAAACAAGCCTAGATATTGAAGAAGAGTTGATTGCTTCAATAGTGAAGTAAACTTCTTTCTTCGTATCCACGAAACAGAACATCAAGACATTGTCGATATCCAGTTTGTAGGGCGCTGCTCCACTGAAGTAATGTCCGGTCCATGGACCAGATCTAACACTAACTAACATCTGTTTGTATGCGGATCTTGAGTCTCATGCTAGTTCATAGGTTATAAAATATCATGACAACACAAGCAATTAAAATTGAAGTGTCCCTCAAGAAGGCTTCCTGGTTCAGGAACTAGTCCAGAAGTTACTATTCCAAAAATGAAAAGCTATCAGCTCATTTACTATTTTTATAAATAGAATTTCTTCTAGCATTTTCACACTCGCATTATTTGCTGCACAAAAATACCTAAACATTCAAAATTAAAAAAAGACTTAAGCATGGCAAATTGTAAGCTATATAACAAAGAGCATGTTACCTTGTGATACCACTTGAACTAACTGGAAAGAATGATAAAGGAGATTCCATCTTAACATTGTGCACCTCTTTGTCAGTGAACTTATTAATAACCCTTGACAACAAATTGGCACCGTTCCATCTCAAACAAGTATCATCGTATGAAGAATAGGACTCTCTCATGTATGCGTTCATAAAAACAATGTTAATACTATATTGTAAATATGAACTAGTGAATAGTTAAACATCAACTTGATGTATAGCTGCAACTCAGAGTTTATTAAAGGGAAAAAGGTAAAGAGAAGAAAATAAAGAAATACACAGGCAGCAGCACCATTGAAAACGGAAGTCCATTTCAAAAAAAGAAATACATTAATTTAAATACTATAAGATTAGAAGCAAGTTAATTAAGGATAACAACTTCTAGTCACTAACAATAAGATTCTGGTATTGTACATTTCGGCAGGGTTGTGTTCATCCCTACCATAAGGGAAATATATGAAAGCGTGAATGGGTATTTGATGTCTTTAGTCAAAGATGCCTATGGCCAGTACCATACTTAAAGGTGAATGGTAAATCACACCCTTTGATATGCCCATACTCTAACACATTAATAAACAAGGATCATCGGTTTTAAAATAAAATCAGTATCATAAAACCTAAGGCGACAAGGAGAGACTATATACCTAACCTAAACATCATCGCAGCGAAATGGTAATACAGTAATATAAAAAGCATCTCAGAAGAATAACAAAGTTCGTATTTAAAATCATGTCTTAAATGAAAATACCATAGTCACATAAATATACCAGTAAATCTCAAAAAAAACATAATATATGTGATTTGATACCCAAGGAATTTTTTCATGCCTGATGATTAAATGTCAGCATTTCTCAAAAAAATTAGTGTTAGTTCAACATAAAAAGTTGTACTTGATACCTTGATCGAAAAGAGGCAACGTGAATTTCAAAATATCACGGTAATTTTGAATAAAAAAATGAAACTGAAGCTTCAAATCATCATTGAGTAGACCTAATAGTAGTATATAGCATACAGGATAATGTATATAAATCCAAATGTTAGTGCACCTCTTAAAATGTTTGGAATAAAATCATGCAAGAGAAAGAAATTAAGTGAGAACATAAACAAACTACTTGATTGCACTTACATATTTTGATTACTGCAATTGAAACTATCATACAATAAAAATTTGATTTCACTTAAATGTCTTCTGAATTTATGACGAATTGATCTCAACACTTGAGATATACCCAAAATTATTTTTCTAAAGGTTTGACTATAAAACATGAAACAATTTCTCATAATCCACTGCTTTGTTAAACCACATATCCATGACTCGTTGTGGACAAAATAAATCTTGCTAACGTATAGCAATCATGAACTTTTAAAATAGCATGCATCGATCAAACTCTGTAAATAAAAAAAAATCTAGTTTCTCAACCCAGATATCAGTGACACTGATGTTGATACTTGTAATAAATTTCTAAATTTATAACTGGCGATGAACTTACAGTTCAATTGGAGAATAAGTGGAGCTTCATTGCCCTCTTTTCATTTCGTTGCGTGTAAGACTTAATCACGTTATATCATTGGTCTTTCGCTGTAACTTAGTTCAAAAGGAGAGGAACAACAATGATTTTGTCTAGTGTCAAGAAATTATAATTCAACGGCTTTAGGATTTAAAGGTAAATAAAAAAGAAAAGATCAAATCGAACTATTCTAGCTATAGAACCATTAAACTAATGGATGGCATCACATCATTTCTGATTCCTTGTACTTAATTATAAATGTTGCGTGCATGTCACCCCCTTCCCCTCCATCTTTGTGTGCATGTGTCCAAAATGGCAACCATAACTCAACATATGCAATAAAACACTATGCATGTTAGTGTTACTTTGAGAACATCTAGTAAGTCACTCGCGAAAACAACCTTACCATTATCATTAAAAAAAATCATTATCATCCAACCAACAATCAAACCTGACATCCTTTACTATGGCAGAAGTTACCTCAAACTTACCACCGTCATTATTTACAAATTCTTCATCTAAGCAAAATCAACCCGAATATCCTCAACGTCGGCACTGGAAAGACTTAAAAAAAAAGTTCCCAAGCATTGGCTGAATCATAGAGCAAAACCCCATCATTAGCATCAAAAATACCAGTGTTCCTAAAACATAATCGAATCAAACTTGCAAGCATGATAGGATTAGTAAGCATGGAAAGACTGATACCTTGTACAAATCTGTTTCCTGACTTCAGAACGGGGAAATGATAGTCCAAGTAGAGTTGCACCGCAATCCTGAAGATAACTTTCTTAGAGACAAATGATAGAACAGTTAGAGAACATACCATTCGAATAAATAAGCACAAAATAAATAGAAAGTTGTAAGCTAATCAACATGAACCAAACTGTAGCAGCTTACCTATGTCTCATGCATATCAAATACTCTTTATTCTTTATGTGATTTGTATTTTAGATACAATTTTGGTTTCTTTCAAGTTAATAACAGTACTCACATGTTGTTAGGCTTTGCAACATTTTTTTGAAATTATAATAGCAAAAGCTTTTGCTTTCCCCTCGTTAGTGGTTTCCCTCTGATTTTGGTTACAACTCTCATCGGTAGCATTAGACATGGAAAAAAAAATAAAAAAGCAAACAAAGAGATTGAATACTTACATTTGATGTTGACCAATGGCAGAAAATAAAAAAGCAAACAAAGTTAGTTTTTTCCTCAAAATACCATTAATGTCGTTTCATTCGATATTTGCCATTATATCACTATGGGATTTGGTCTAAATTACCTGATATCATTAATAAATATCAGTCTTATTTTTAACATTGGAAATAAAGGAAATGACAAATAAATATCTATACACTATACAGTAAATGAAAACACACCAACTATATTAGAAATCGAAAGTAGTACTTTTTCTTTATTTCAGTTGTGATAAAAAAAAAAAAT
The DNA here is from genome assembly GCA_030737875.1 of Allium sativum. NCBI lineage: Eukaryota > Viridiplantae > Streptophyta > Magnoliopsida > Asparagales > Amaryllidaceae > Allium > Allium sativum. Next base: position 602,503,547 of record CM060924.1, on the reverse strand, counting down.
CTCCATTGGTTATTTTAGTGAAGAAAACTTCACTAATTCTAATATTTCACATGCTTTATTTGTGTGAATTATGTAGTACCTGAGTCAAATATATGTTGCTGTCTAACATTTGATTAATAGTTCTAGCTCACCTAAGTCAAATATATGTTGATGTCCTACTTCTAGTTTTTTTTTTTTTTTTTTTTTTTTTTTTTTTTTTTTTGTCTGATATCTATAAAAACAAAAAGATAAATATTTAAAAGTTAACTTGCTGTGGTAATGATAACAAGATAAAAACGATGGTTTTGCTTGTCATGGTGCTATTTTAGCGCTATATAATTCACACAAAATAAAGCTTGTGTAACTTATCAAAAGAAGACAAACTGAAATTCATACTCTACTGAGATCTTGCTCGATATCAGCAGCAGTCATATGTGTACGTGTAATCTGCTCTCCCTGGTGATGCAAGTTAACAAGAGTTTTGATGCATCTTCCCTCATTTCTTCTGCAATTTTCAAACACTCGTTCACTGTCTTTGTGGTTTCTTCTGATTTGTGCACAGCATAGTCTTCTAGTTCTTGCACAGATTGATTCTCTATTCCACCATTGTTGCTGAAGCCATCCTTATAATTCTTCCTTATTTGATAAGAAGAGGATGAAAAATGATTCTCGATCTCACTGGCTTGCAGTAGTTTAGTGCTTCCTTTGTTTAGAACAGGAGCAGAAGAAGCTCTTGCTGGTTTGAAGTTGGTCTCGGAATCTGAATCGAATGGGTTGAAGCTTGAAAATTTCTTTTGAACTTTAGATTGTAAGGTAGGCGCCATTTAGTACCTAATATATAGCAAGAACAATTTCAAGAAAATATAATAGATGATGAGTGAGTGCAAAAATGAAGAGAAGTAAACATACCAATACAGCAAATTATGAAAGCAAAGTACAGCCAATTATTCCCTAATTCGAAAACACTTAAAAATGTCAATCAAGATTCATGAACATGAGCAGAGAGCCAAATTACATAATGTAATGATCCTGAGAAATAGATCTGATACCATTAAGACACAGAAACGCAGTCATCTTAATTACAGGATTTGGGGGTCATACCTTAAAAGAAAGAATCGGCATACAATTAACTTTATTAGATGATAGATGCTATTAAGTATCAGATAATAAAATTTAAGTATAGATTTAAGTTTCGCATTTTCAACTATATACCAGCAATTTCTGTTCACGACTTGCATACAAACCCTGAAGCCATCAAGATCAGACCCGACAGTGAAAACCTAATCAAAATCAAATATTGTCGACCACCTACCTCTTGCTGTCAATGCTTGGACGCGACCAACTTGCTGCGTTGTACCCCCATCCAGCCTCCACGTGATGATACCCGACTTCACTAGGCTAAGGTTAACCAGATACTTAATTTTAGGAATAAGAATTTGGGTATTAGTGATTGAGTAATTGGTTTTTTTTTTTAGTTTCATACAACTTAAAAGGGGAGAGGAAATAGCGAAGGGGAGGATTAGCGTAGTCAGTTAAGGTCAGGATAACGTTTTACAGGAAGCCATGACAAATTTGTGAATTTGGGTGACATTGGGGGAACGAAGAGGCAATTTGGGGGGAAAAAACTAAGCGAAGTGGTAGAAGGAGAAACAAAAAATTTTGATTGGTTGGAACGCTGCAAATTGGATTGGTAAATGGATCGTTGACTTGGATGATTATAGCAGGTTGATATATTGATACTTATGTAAAATTGGACGGACTGATTTATGTTGTGATTTGTAATATTTATGGTTTTCAATTCCATTGCAAATCCGTCGCTAAATCTGTTGGAATTCTGCTGTAAAATTGCTTCGATAAATATTCGTCGGTATTCTGCCTGAATTTGCAGCGGAAAATAGTGTCAGAAATTTTCTGTCGGTAATTTGACGCAATTTGCAACGGCTTAGTGAGAGATGATAGAAGACGACGGTAATAAATAAAAGAAAAAAAGTTGAAAAAACAAAAAACTATCCTTTGCAGGTCACATGGAAATCCGTCGCAAATTAGCGACGGAAATTTCCGCTTTTAAATATTTGACGCTAAATCAGTGTTTTGTGTTCATTTTTTGTGAGATTCTGATCTTTATATTCTTCTATTATAATATTTCTTTCTTTCTTTCCTTACCTTTGAGTTTCTTTCTCTTAACTATCAGCTTTTTTGTGCAATTTGGGTTGGATGGAGGTTGTATTTAGTCAACTCAAATAGTACATAAAAAGTGGGTAATTACAGTCTGGGCCATTCACATGCCATTCAAAGATTATTATTTTAAAACAATGGAAACACAGGATGAAGTTTACAAGAGACTATTTCACCACAATTCCCTTTTGGGTTATACTGTTTGATTTGAATTTGGAATGATGGAATTCTGACGCTATAAGTCCTATTGCCTCCACAGTTGGTAGACTAGTTCGAATGGATTCAAAAACTTTGAAGGAAACCCGTTTGAACCATGCAGGAATTCTCACAGAGATTAATGTGAATTTTACATATCCTCACACTATAAGAGGCGTTACTTATGAATCTGATGCAAAAGAATTGCTTGTGCAAGTGACATATGAATACAAAACTTTCCCATGTGAACATTGTGGCGTTTGTGGACATAATTCTAGGATTTGTAAAGTATCAACTAGCCAGACATGGAAATCGAGGCAGAATATTCAGAGAAGGACAAGGCGCATTCTGATACATTGCAACCATCTGTAAATGCTATGGTTCAACATCACGTAAGCAGCATATGGTTACCAAAGTGCATCAAAATGAAGAAGGCGCACAACAAATATATGGGGTTCAGGTACAGAGCATGAAGTTGACAATGAACATCTGAATAGAAATGAACATGTTAGTCCATCACAAACTGTTGTAGAGGTTGCTAATGCAGCTAAATGTGACCACATTCAGACGAGTGGCATATCTCCAGGAACAAGAGAATGAACATCAAGTTAAACAGAATACTGTTCAAATGCATAACCGACTTGATTTCTTTCAGATTGATGACTCAGCTACCATCGACTCCTCAAATACAGACTCGTCAGCAGTACCTTCATAGGAAATTTCAAAACAAGATCGTGTGCTTATTGAGGATGTGAATATTGATACTTCAAGTTCTGAGGAGTTTGGATCTATGGATGATTTTTTTGGCTACTCAGGTCATCAGTTTAAAGAGAGCATTGCAGATCACATCCAGAAGACTTCAATAACTCCAGAACATGTAGATTTTTCAAGCATGGTTACTTCAGACCCCGCTTACAATTAGAAAAAAGATTAAACCAACTGTAGATCCTCCTAAAAGATGCACTAGAAGCTCTAAAAATATTACGTAAAAATTGTATCGCTTGGGAAAGGAATGTTGTTTTCTGGCAATTCCATCTCTTGAAAACCCACTGCATAATGTGGGTTTTGCTATTGCATGCAAGTTTACTTACTTAGAATTGAGAAGTTTGTAGTTTCGCGTTTACCTTGCAGATAATGAGGGTTACCACTGTGGATACGTTGCTTGCATCATTGATCTGGCTTCACCAGTCTGGGAAAAGTCTACTAGGTGTTGCTATAAGGGTTTTAAAATGATTGAATTTGGGCCATTAGGCAGGATGAGTCAGATTGTAATAATAGAGTGTTGTCTTCGTTTTGACAAGAAAATAGTGTTGTGGAGTGCATTTTTATTATAGTGAACTCTGTCGAGAAAAATAGTGTTTGGGAGGCCTTCGTACATATGTGCATATCATGTGCAAGATGTACTCCTTTGTAAAGCTGTATAATACTTGATTATTGCATAATATGAAAAGTGGAAAATGACTTCTGTTTGAACTAGAAAGCGCTTATGGAAGGAGACTAATTGTCTCTTTCATTGTGAAGACAGCTCATGATGCTTTCTTGTATACTTTCTTTCATGATTTAGGCAGTGCATTGAAAAGAAAAAAAAATATAATGAAGGAGGATGCGGGATTTGGATTTAGAAACTCTGTAATTACAAGTTTAACAAAATGTAGAGAACTCTTTGTCGTGTACAATGCATTTATTAGGTGTTTTATATGTTTTGGTTTTGACTGGGGTAACATAGTGGCCTACAACGGGTTAACGTGCTTTACAAGAGCTATCATCTGATTTAAAGCTATTATTGTAACGGTAAATTTATCATTACTAGTTTATCGGTAACCATTTTTAATTGAAATCGATATACCAATTAAAACGGTATGGTAACGGTAAATTTATCATTTTTAATGGTAAATTATCGGTAACATTTCTTCAATAGTTAATTTAAAATATATGTATACTCATCCGATATGCTTTATTACATGCATTTAAAATCAAATAAATGATTATATTTAGTTCAATAAACAGATAAAATAATTGCAGGTACATTTATTTTCTTTCTCATTTACGTTTTTTATAAACTAATACTATGTATAGTATAATAAAGATGCACTATATACAAAAAATATGTCAAGATATAAACTTTGATGGACAAATGGTAATTTACCATTACCAGTGTAACAATTACTAGATTATCGGTATACCAATCAATCAGTAACAATAATGGTAAGCAATTTTGATTTACCAGCAGAAATGGTATGGTAACTGTATTTGTCAAACGATAATGGTAACCATTACCATAACAACTCTAATCTAATTGCAGCTAGATTAAAATTGGGATTCCATACTATTATTAAGCACTGCCCAAGCTTAATGCATGGCTAAGGCATAAGTGTAAAAACTGGAAACATGATTTCATTTCTCGATCTGTAAGGATCAATTTGTTTTAGTATTAGATTTTCTAATTTCTCCTTTCATAGTTATGGGCTAGAAAATGGTGGTTAAGAACATGATAATGGGACCGTGAGTTGAAAGATGAAGTGTGCATTTGTATGCAGTGTATTGTATATATCTGTAAAATACTTGTATTAAATAAACATATCCATTTTTTAAAAAAAAAGCATGTGCCTGCATGCGCTAGCTTGCATTGAGGTAAGTTGAAGATTCAAATATGTTGAAATTAAAAAAAAAAAAAGCATACATGTTTGATGATAAATGCTGAGAAAAACATGTATGATGAGATTGAGGATTATAACTGGGCAATTGATGGAAAGCTATGGTTATTTAATATTTTACAAAGAAATGGGCTAACAATGCAAGAATCATGCTACCAATAGAGCGCTTACACCACACTATTCCATCAGTGACCAAGGAGTTGCACCCTCCATTGTAAAATTCTATGATCAATCGACTTGACAATGGCCATTGACCGACCTATCAATGCCTTGGGAGTGTGAGAGCTGCTCATTTTTGGAGTTGTTGATTTTTGGGCTTTGACATTTTGAATTATGCCTTCTTCTAGTAGAGGTTAGTTCAAGATTTTAATTATGGATTAATCTATAGACTCTATCTTTAATTATATGGACAAATCTACAACACCATCCTTCAAATCAAACCCTAGTTTTTATCGTCCAATCAACAAACTGCCGTTGTTGAGTTTAGAACAATTGTATTGAATATGTGTGTAACTCCCCGAAAATTTCGGACCAGTCAAATTTGCCAAATATCCGTCCGTCCAAAACAAACAATGACAGCTACAACTTTATTTGAATAAATATACAACATCACTAAATGCATTGGATAGAATTTTAATAAATAACACTTATCAGAATATTCATTTAACTCACTGGGTACGCTTAAGTACAAATTAAACACAATTAACATAAATCTATTTTTATGCAACTCCGATGAGGTGGACATCGATATTCATCCCTGCAGTCTCGATAAATATGTCAGTTTGGCTTAAAATTTTAAACATGAAAGATGCACCCACACGATATGTAATAACGAATAATAAACAAAAATATTTTTATTAATATAGCAGCTGCGTCACTACCACTCTGAATGCCTAAGTACCTTTATCTAATTGGGCAAGCAATTAGATACAGGATCAAGCCAACGTAGTTCTTTTTTACACAAAACATTTAAAATTAATATTTACTTCAAAAATATACTTTATATCAAGTATCTTTGTTCTCGGTTTTGACACATTTTAATTCTCTTTTACTTTGATTTAACATCCCCACTTTTAACAGTTTGTTTATGATATGATGAGGATGCTCAAGCCCAAATTTGAGAGGATTTGGAGTAGTTTACCATGATTTTATACTTAAAAAGTTATTACAGTGTTTCTGTCGTGATATGAAAAGTTCTGGGTAGTTTATAATAGTTTGACTCAAAACAGCTATTATAGCGTTTCAGGTGTGCTATGAAAAGTTCTGTGTAGTTTATAAGATTCAAAACATATATTACAATGATTCTGGCGCGCTGTGAAAACTTCTGGACTCGTTAAAGTGCTTTATAAATAATCCAAAGACAAGACAACATATTTGAAATGCTATGAAAAGTTTTGGCCTTGGTACAATGCTTCATAAACAATTCATAGAAAAGACAGCATTTTAGAATGCTACGAAAAAAATTGAAATTCAGGTTTTTCGGCAAAATGTTTGATTCTATTTCTCTGTGATAAGTATAGTTTTAGACTCCAAATTTTCTACGGTAAGAAGCGTTCTTAGTCTACCTAATTATCACAAAATGAAAACCTCAAAATCATTTATCAATTTAATATATATAATTTAACAATACAAGGCCTTTTTAAACATGTCCATTTTAGGCAGATTTTTACCTGACTTTGCATCTAGTTTTCAGATACACAAACAATCGAATTAGAAAAAGTGGATGAAATGAAAGTTGTATGCCTTTAAGTTATCTTTTTAGATTGATAAAGAAATCAAAATTTCATCAAGAATTGAGGAAGTTATGGTCAAAATACCGAACACCATTTTCAGGGGTTCAAGACCAATCATTCATCCTTAAATTTCACAACTTTTCTTCAAAATATAGAATGAATACATGTTCTCAAATAGTTTTTCTCACCTTATAATTGTATTTTTAACTTGTTCACTTGGCTTCTCCTATACTTCTGCTCTTTATCTTATTTTGTTTTTGTTTTATGAGTGCATGAAAAAAAGGGAACATTTCCATCCTTTATATAGTATTTCTTAAGGCTAATTTGGTAATTTTGTTTTGGACACTTGCCCACCTTATCTTCATGCAAGTTTTAGGATGTAGACACACGCTTCTTAAGGTGTCTTTATATGTTTCTACATATGGACACCTAATGTGTTTATGTGTCTTTATCTTATTTAATCTTAAGACATGTGTATCGTTCATTTGATAACATGTGTCCCTATCATTTTAAGTCATTTTCATATTCTAGAATATATATACATATGTCGTTTGTATTTTATTTACATGCTATGTACATACATATATGTGTTCTTCTATTATTACTACATGCACATGATGTTCTAACAACTTTTAACAAGTAAAACGTCGTTTATCGACAGAACTGTTTTCGGTCACATTATCGATATTTCTTCGAACAACTTATCTTCGTAAACAAAAATTCAACAATATGTTTTCTCCTCATTAATTATTATTTATAAAGAAAATTAATCATGGTTATAAAGACATTTTTATAACATTAAATCCAAGATTTAAATATTTAAATAACCTCGATATTTAATTATTTACTCAATGAAGTTTTAGGTTGTTATAATGTTATTCTTTCTTTATGTTATTGCTTATTTTGATAATTAAAAATTATAGTTTTGGCTATACAAAATGGAAGCACGAGGCGTGCAGGGTGTTAAATATAATTGGCATGGCCTAAATGACCAAGTCCAAATGAAACTGCAGCTTGTAAAGATTGCAAATATTGTCGACATGAGATGTTTCTAGTCATATAATGAAGATAGATGTGATTTGGACAGAAATGAGGAAATGTTGGCGGTTAAAATGTCATGATGCATGGGGAGAAGTTGATAATAAAAGCAGTTTCAAGTAAAGCGCATTAGCAGGGGACAGAGATTATGAGTGAATGGGTTGTTGAAGCCTAGGCAACGCTTGACAATGCCCAGTGGAGATAAGTTTAAAGAATGGTTGGATGTTAACTTGACCCTAGCCACCGACTTGGAATTTCTTTCTCGGGTACTATCTATTTTGCTAGCTATTGAATTCTCCTAATAAATATGCACTGCATACAAAAAACATGTTAAGATATAAAATTTGATGGACAAACGGTAATTTACTATTACTAGTGTAAATATTACCAAAATATTGATATATCAGTCTTCGGTATACCAATCGATCGGTAACGGTAAGCAATTCTAACTTACCAGTAAAAATAGTACAGTAACAGTATTTGTCAAATAGTAATGGTAACCATTACCATAACAACCTTATTTGTTTCCTTCATACAAGCCTTTTGCCTCTATGTTTTTTTTTTTGTTTCTTTTCAATGTCGATTGACAATCTTCTCTAAATCAAATCAGTTACCATCTTTTTACGGGGGGAATTGTCATCGATCCAATGCATGCCAACCCTCGAGTGTATGTGTTGTAGAAGCACGGTAATTCAAAGTGTTGTAAGTAAATGCAGGAAGAACATAGGTTTTTACAGTGGTTTGACACTAACGTCTATGTCCACTTTATAGTTATCATTCATCATATGTTTGTCGATTACAATTGCACAAGTTCGGACAATTTCAGTGTATAATGTTGTGTATTAGAATAACAAATAGTTTGTTAATTCTAAACTTTGTCTGAAATATCCCTTGTCTTATTCGCTGAGTGAAAAGAGTGTTGACTTGGTCAATAATGTCCAATTTTTACTTCAATGTCCAAAAAATCCAAAAATGTCCAAGATCGTCCTAAAGCAGTGTAAAATTCATTGTAGATGTCTAAAAGTTGATGGAAAACGTTCATGCAATGTTTTAGTGGTCCATGCTATGTCCAATAGTCATGAATAGGAAGATCAAAGCCATTAATGGTGCTTGTGAGCTTCAAGGGTGAGAAAAATCCAATCCTTTTGAGTGCCAAGCTTTGGGGTATTTATAGGTAGTGAGTTAGGCAGGAGTAAGTGAGATTTAGGGACCACATAACAGAATTTCCCTGATAGGCCAAGACCTAAATTTCGAACCCCTCTATGAAGCACAAAAAAATATCGCATCCCTGTTGAGGGATATGGCTGCCCCGTATCCCCGGAGGGAAACAAATTTTCGTATCCCCTGAAGGAACGATCTCATATCCGTGGGATACATTACTTTTGTATCCCTTGGGGATACGTGTTTTCATATCCTTTGAAGGATACAACCTCGTATCCCTAGGGATACATTTGAGGGCGTTTCGTGCGGAGGGAGTCGAAATTCAGGATGTACATTGAGGGGATTCGAAATTCCTATTGCGAATTGAGGGAGGCAAATCCTAAGGAATTCGAATTTGTTGAATACAAGCACAGGGGATCGAAATCTTAGAGGGAATCAAAATATGCAGTGTTGAGAGGTTGAGGGACTCGAAATCCGGGTGATGGAGGGGTTCAAAATTCTAATGAGGTTAATAGAGATTATATCCCCTAAGGAGTACAAAGTACATATTTTCGCATCCCAAAGGATACGAAATATGCACTTTCGTATCGTAGGGGATGCGAAAACTATGAGATTAGCTCGCCTATTCTTGATTCAGTTAAGTTGAATTGCGCGAGCAGTTTCGAGTTATTGATGTGTGTTCACGAAAACGAGCATAACTTTCAAACCGTAAGACCGTTTGGACCAAACGAAATCTATACCTGAAGCTAACTGAGAGAGATACAAGAGTTACTATGCGAGGCATCGTAATCTATGTTTTTGAGCCCAAAAGAGGTCATCTAAAGGGGGTTCGGACCATTTTTATGTTTGTGTAGTGACTTCAACTGAATCGCTTTGTGTTTGATGACGATGTTATTGACGTTTGACAGCTTCGACCAAAAGGCGTGTCAACACCATCTATCCTCTAGCCGATCATTATTTGCTAAAAAAGGCTTGTTACTATATTTTTGTTTTGCCTTGGGTTCCGTAGATTTGATAATTTTTGTTCCATTGAAAATTTTCCTAGTTTCGTACATAAGTGATAATGCTTTAGCTGGCGATGCATTCATTTCTAACATTTTCTATTCTAAACAAAACAGCAATTTGGAATCATTATGCTAATTTTTGCTGCAACATTTCATTTTTAAATAGTTTTCGTTAAATCCTACATATTTTTGTCATAATTTTTTTATCAACGGAGTTGGGTTGAGTTGGACTATTTATGATGCAGGCGCAACTATGTGCTAATGAAGTCCACTACTACTTTACTCGTTAGTTGGGATATATAGCAATAAAGAGCTTTCCAATATTTGATGTTGATTCTTCAATAACAACTAAGTGTCAGTCATTATATATACATGTTATAATTAGTTATTTCAAATACATGTAATAAATACCAAGAGTACATCTGTTTTCATTTCAGCTTTTGTAAAATTTAAATATGCATGGTAATGTTCTAGAGCATCTAATATGTATGAATTTGATGATGCACATTTTAAAATTTTGGAAATTGATGGTGATTCAGCAGTGAATTTTTTAAAAGACAAACCATTTGATAAGTGTACTGACTATTTTTTTTTTGGTGTAAACGGTTTGGGGAATATAGCTCCAACATGGCTGGAAGTTTTAATAGTTGGCTTTTAAATGAATGAGCATTACCTATTACATTATGCTTGAATGAAATTAGTATTGAAATTATGAAGTGAATGACTAAAAGGAGAGAGGAATGTCGTTTGTGGAGTACAATTTTATGCCATACTATTTAAAATTGGTCAAAAGAGTTGATTGAAAAATGTTTTGAATGAGTTGTTTACAAATATTCTGAATTTCTTTTTGAAGTGAAATCTCCATTTTCTCATCGTGTTGATCTCAAGGGTTGAAATTGCAGTTATAATCAGTGGAGAGTGACGAGATTTCCTTGTGTTTATGCAATAAAATGCATTAACAAAGTGAAATTAAATGTTTATGATTTCGTTGAACACTATTTCGCAGTAGATGTTTATCAATCTTCATACTGTAATACTGTCAATCCTATGTATACCTATGATAAACCCGTTGTTGATTCAACCGGCGATGAAGTGATTAGGCCACCAAAAGATAAATGAGGAGCTGGGAGACCATCTACAAAATGAAAATGAGGTTTTGCATTTGTTCAAAATAAGCAAAATAGATGTGACGCGTGCAAACAATATAGCCATAACAAGCGTTATTGTCGAGCTTCCAATAATATATGATTTTTTTAAGATTTTTTTATGGGCATACATATATTTTCAGATATTTTTCAAATAAACTTGTATACATAAGCAAAGTGGTGTATGATACATTGGAAATATGCTGAATCCTTTATAGTTTTGATAGAAATTCTTCATATCGTAGTGTATAAAGGATTCAGCATATTTCCAATGTACCATACACCACTTTGCTTATGTATACAAGTTTATTTGAAAACATCTGAAAATACATGTATGTCCTAAAAAAATTCTAAAAAAAACACATATTATTGAAAGCTTGACAATTATGCTTGTTATGACCATATTGTTTGCACGCGCCGCTTCTATTTCACTTGTTTTGAAAAAATGCCAAACTTTATTTTCGTTTTGTAGATGATCTCGCAGCTCCTCGTTTATCCTTGGGTGGTCTAATCACTTCATCATTGGTTGAATCAACAATGAGTTATCATAGGTAGGCATAGGAATAACAATATTACAATACGAAGATCGATAAGCATCTACACTAAAGTAGTGTTTAACGAAATCATAAACATTTAATTTCACTTTGTTAATGCATTTTATTACATGAGCACAAGAAAATCTTTTCACTCTCCAATGATTACAACTGCAATTCCAATCTTTGAGATCAACACGATGAGAGAATGAAGATTTCGCTTCAAAAAGATATTCAGAAGATTTGTAAACATCCTATTTGAAACCTTCTTCAACCAACTCTTTCAATCGATTTTCCATAGTAGGGCATAAAATCGTATACCATAAACAAGTATTCCTCTCTCCTTTTAGTCATTTACTCCATAATTTTAATACGTATTCCATCCAAGCATAACGTAATAGGTAACTCCATTTCATCTAAAATCAAACTGAAAACATTCAGCCACGTTAGAGCTATATTATCCATACCGTTTATCCCAAAAAACAAGTTGGCCCACTTACAAATGGTTTGTCTTTCAAAAAATTCATAGCTGCACTACCATCAATTTTCAAAAATTTAAAATGTGCATCATCAAATTCACACACATTAGATGCTTTAGAACATATCTTAAACAACTCAACAATTGAAATATTTGCATTTCTGGACTTAACTGCTGAGAGCAAATTTTGTTCCAAATGAAAATAACAATAACTATGAAATGTCAATGGAAAAACCTCATGAATGCCAAAAATTAAACCTTGATGACGATCTAACATAAAAACCAAACTTTGATTTCTTGAATCATTTCCTTCAAATGACTTAAAAACCATGTCCACATTTTCTATAGAAACTACAACCATTGCTGAAGGGAAGAAATATGCGAAACAAATTCCAAATTATAAAAATTAAACAAAATCCATGATCATATTAAAAATTGCTACCATATGAAATTAAAAAGTGCTACCTAATAGCTATAATATTAAAACTGCTACCTAATAGCTATAAAGTAAAAACTGCTACCTATTAATGCAACACTAAAAACTGATACCACCAAATATGTAAAGCCGATACCTATTAACTGTAAGATCAAAAACCGATACCATCCAACATATAAAACTGATACCTAATGAATAATAAATAAAATATATATACTACAACATAACAAGCTGACATTGAAAATAAACATTATAACATGAAAATGATACCACCAAACACTAAAAATTGAAACTATTAATCAACATAAAAGAATAAAAACACACTTCAAATCAACAAATAATAACATCATACCTTGGTTACCATTCTTTGCAGTAGCACCCAATAATACACCTGGCCTCCCCTTCAAATGAGTCCCATCTAAAAATATCATAGGTCGACAATAATTGGACCCAAGAATACAAACACCCGAGCTAACAAACACTCTCTCAAATTGATTTGTATAAGGGTTAACGTCCATGTCAGCATAAGAACTTGAGTTATGATTATTTAATGCCTCTAAATACCAAGTCAAATCATTATTAGACCAAGTTACTACGGCGGCATGTCGAGTCGAGTTGATAGAGGTCCAACTAGTCAGACCAGTCGTAGACTAGTCGATAAATATGTACATACATATTAATACATGATAATTGCAGTTCGTGTTCCACGTCGGGTTACTTCTCCACATCGTATTCCACTTCGTAATTTGCGGTCAATTTCGAGTTAATTAAGATGAAATCTTAAGTATAAATAAATCGACTTCGGTTAATTTTTCTCCAGTTCGTATTCAACTTTGTGATTTCAGGTGAATTCTTCTCGATTTCAACTTCAACTTCGTGATCTAGGGTTCTAGTTTGAGTGTGACTTCGTGATTTAGGGTTTAAGCTCGACTAACGGCAGGTCGACTCTTCCAATCCATGCTCTGATGTCGACTAGTCGAGCACCGTAAAAACACTGTATAAGACATCGCATCATTACCATACAATTCTATTAAAGCAAGTTGCTTTCCGCAATAATCAAAAGAGTAAGACAATTGAAATTTGAACTCTCTACGAAAATCAGCAATGATATCTTTAGGCTTCTTACTCGGATGATCTCTAATTTCGTCTATTATCAAATATTTAACAAATAAGCTAGAAAGATGAGAATTATTCAAATTTCTAGCACTAACACCACAAGAATGCTCAACAACCAAAATCCAAATAAAAAACCTACTAGGATGCCCGAAATCACAAGAAGCATTAACTTGAAGTGGACATCCAGTTGAAGACAAAGAGCAAACTGTTGTAATCCTAGTAGAACTATTCTTAAGAAAACGTAACTCATGACCTATTTGAATTTGGTATGTCATTAAGAATTCTCTAAAGTCGTTAGCCCTCCGAAACAAAAACCAATAAATCGGAAATTATTAATGTAGAACCTCTCTTCATCAAATCTTTCAAGTAACTTTTATTATGCACGACTATGTTTGAACCCAAAGGTACACTAGACGAAGAATGCATTGAAACATTAGTTAAATGTGAAAAAGAAAAATCATTGATGTTTTCCACTTGAAAATCCTTCAACTTAACATCAAAACAAAAAAAGCACTCTTCTTATGTAGTTGAAAACAAATAATACTCAGAAGAACAGAATCGGTGTCAACAATTATAGTTTTGTTCTCGAGCATATAGTTAATCTTAATCGACATAGGAGTGAGATGAGACCAATTTCGACATATTTCATTCCGCAAATCATAAATTAAGCAATCAACGGACAACCGAGTGCTAAAAGAGGATCCATTGAAGAAAACTACAATAAGAAGATTGTTTTCACCACTGCAAAAAAATATAATTCAAAAAATTCAATTAGCAAAGCAAACAACTCAAAACTGATACCCATATAACACAATTCTGATACCCATAGGCATAAGACTGATACCTACATATGTAAAACTAATACCTAAAAACTGCTTTATGTCTCTTCTTACCGGCACTAGGCAATAAACTAATACCTAAAAAGTCTGGTATGAGCGATAAGCAACAAACAAAACAATAACAGGTATAAACCAATCATACCTGAACCTGGACCTGCAACCAAAGAGTTAGCACTACATACCGTACAATACTCTACGGTGCCACTAACATACAGTGTAAGAAATACGGGGGTGGGGAAGTGCATGTCATAGTGATGTCAAACAATCAAGCATAGCAATCATCCTCCCATCCCTCGCTCAATGCGTAAATCATACGATATCCTTTACATTGGTCACCTAATCCTTTGGGCCATGACGGAATCCAATCCCGTACAACTATCACTATAACCCCCTAATCTATCTGTCAATAGTGAACCAAGGTTACGGATACCAATAACCCCTTTGCACACGTCCCGCAGCAAAGCCCAATCATGAAGTGAACTCATTGGTTCCCATCTGGATCTTGAGCTCTAACTTCCATTTGGACTACCTTTGCATCTCGGGTTATTGGTCATCACTAGATCGGTTCGGTTCTCTGTCCTTTTTCTCTGTCGGTTCGGATCGGTATCCTCCAAGTGCTTTGGTTCGGGTCGGGGGTCTCCAAGTCCCTTAGTAGTACGTCTGTTTGGGTCCCCCATGTCACATCGGGTCGGTTCGGGTCCTCCATGTCACATCGGGTCGATTCGCCAACTGTCTTCCTTCCGTCCCTTGCTTGATCTTCTGGTCTGATCTGATCCTCATTCCTATTCCCATCCGCTCCGATCCAATCCTCCCTTGTCTAGCTCGATCCGTTCCCAGTTCAACCATTTTGGCCTTCCTTTTTGCCACACTTTCCCCTTGTGCCAAGCCTCGGTTCGGTTCGGTGATCCCTTGCCCAGTCCTCTCTTCGGTCCGAGCCCATTCCTCCGATCCGACCCGAAAACCTGCACTGTTTTTCTGCAATTTCTCCAACGACTGGTTACGCCATACGACAGAGTTTTTAACCATTCTAACTTTTCTAATCAATCATAAAGCATTCCATACAGTCATAGCAACATGTATAAACATCCACAAACAGCAATATTGTATGTTAAAACGGATCAAACGTAGCCAAAAACCCCATATTTTCCCTTAATCCCTCTTAATCACGTTTAAGCAAATCTAATGATAGGATTAACAAAACTTAACCAAATCAGCCAAATTTTCTAACAGAGGCCTAAAATAATATTTAGCAATTTATAAATATTTTTCCAGATTTTTAACATGCATAAATTCGCTAATTATCACTAATTACCCCTTAATCCCCTAAATTCCGGGATTAGCAAAATTGGTCGAAATTAACCCAAATTCATATCAGAGGCATAAAATGATGTTTTAGCATTTTAGAAACTTTTCTAGATTTTTCTGAGTTATAATTTCGCTAATCTTCGCTAATTACCATAATTAGCCGTAATTAGTGAAAAACAATGCAAATCACTCACCTTTGCTACAAAGTAAACTATAGATCTGAAATAATCTCTGATTTGGATCCAATCTCTATGTGTTCCAGCAGCTCTATCCCAATCCTTATGCTAATCCGCCTTGATTTGATGTAGATTAGGCTAATATGTGATTAGAGATGACAAAAAGGTGTTTTGGAGTGTTTTAGAAAATGGAGGTCATTGCTAGAGCTTAAGGAAGGTTTCTGGCGGCTGAGAAAACTGAAATGAAATGATTTTCCTAACCCTTCCAGCCCTCTCATAACCCTAATCCCGAAATTCCCCTTTGGGCCTAGCTGTTAATCACCCGGTTAAGCCCAATTAAGCTGTTTTTCACTATCTGAAACTTGTTTCAGCCATATCTCCCAAACGGTGAGTCTGTTTGGCTAATGTGACCACTCTACTGAAAGGTAAACCATCAAACAAATCTAATGGAAGTGGTTTCAGGTCAAAAATCCTTTTCAATCAAAAGTTTTGGCCAAAACAATATCGGCTAGGGGCAAAATGGTCATTTAAAAATCGGCAAAAATCATGAACATGGGAAATGACCCCAATAGTTGTCTCCTAAAGTTACACGACTATACGACTTCATACGAAAAAGAAATAAATATTCTACGATCCTAGATACATAGAATGCGGGTTGTTACATTATTGGCTAAGTAGATGGATCGACAACAATCTATAGGGTGCAAATTAATATTGATCCACCAGGAGCTGGCAAATAATTGTGAGATCAATGTGAGTGGTAGAGGACATCATTAGGAGCTTATGTGAACTTGTGATTTATTGATTGCTTCTACGTAGAGGAAGTTATGGCCTGTTGAAGTTGTGACTTTCTTATTATAAACTAGAAAAAGAGTGGTCGAAGGAGTGTGATAGAAAGCTCGGGATGGAACGAAGTTGTGGGATAGTGGTCTAGTTTGGTAGGACTTGAACCCAAAGATTGATTTATGGATGGATCTTGTGTTGAGGAGTGTAAAGGAATCATTGATAGCTCGAAATGTTCTAATTGTCGACTCAAAGCAGAGGTATTGTCTGGACGTCTATTTGAACGGTCGTGGACCTTGGATCGCCCAAAATAAAGGTCTAGATGTTGGACACTTGGGTCCTGAAGGCAAACGTTATACTATAGGTTCCACAAACACGGTAGTTCGACTAGAACCTTGGTCCTTCCATTAGACCTTTGCATGAGCGAGGATGGCCACATGGGTTAACAAAGTATTCGAGTATTTAGAAGATGATAGCTAGGTTTTGTTTGATCGATGTTAAGGTTGCGATCAATGCTCTCTCCCTCTCTTATTTCTTTTGATAGGCTATCATCTGTAGGATACTGAAGTGGGAACTGGGAATGAAAGAGCGAAAAGAGGCTTCTTAGATTCTTCTATCCTATTTTGTGTAGAATCTCTTATATGTGAGTAGCATTTATTACTTAGTTATTATATGCTAACTCTTTTGTTCCAAGAACAAATCAGGTATGAAACCTGTACAGTACTATATTTTGCAGTATAACTGTTGATAATCATTTGTTGCTCACACCAAATTATATTCCGATTCAAGGTTTTATGTTTCCTCTTATTATTTTGGGTGCTCATTGATGATGCCGATGAGTAGATTAAATATCAGGTTCACAACGAAGCTTCTGATCGTAGACGAGCTCAGGGACTGGCATATTATCCCTTTCATAGATATTCTATTTTCCACTGTATTGATATACTCTGAGAGATTGCAGTGAGTATGGAATATATTTAGATTTTATGACATCATATACGTAACTCGGTGATTCTATGATATGAATATTTCCACTTTGTTATAGTTCACTGCTATTTTATTATATATGTTCTTACTATATTTTATCCATACGTTGTGGGATATACGACAGATTTTGTTTAGGTTTCTTTCCAAGATGATTGCACCGTATTAGTTTGGCATGGTTTTTAACACATCTTCCTTGTCATTCAGTGTAAGTGGTATGCAGCAGTTGTCATAGATACGGAAACCGCTTCACGTTAATAGGTAAAATTTCAAACTTATATATTGTTTTGACTCAATATGGATACTATTTCTTTTCTTTATAATATGTGATGTTTTGCTATAAACACAAGCTATTAGGGACACTAATGGGAAAGAGATACATGTTAGGCTCTTAGGATATAAGATTGAAAACACAAAACTTATGGGATCGTAGTTAACATTGGAAAACTATAATTTGTGATATGAATAGTCCACATGATGTTTGGGGTGGGTAGTCTCTAAATTTGGCAACTTATGTATTCACTGCCATCCTTGAAGAACAATGGAGGTGTGTGATGGTGACTCCACATCCATTTAAAATGTGAAATATACTAGATTGGTATTCTATAAACCGAAAATGAATGACCAAGGGGAATGTGTAGTGCGGATGGTATGAAATGAGTAGTCTTTACAACTTTATGATAGCTAATCAATTAAACTATGATGGGTGGTCATATGATGTTAAGACAAATATTCATTTGAATATACGTTGAGTAATCAGAAGAATGTAATGTAGGTTGTGTTGGATCTAGATTAACCCTAGAGGGGGGTAAATAGGGTTTATTGGATTAATTCGAGATATTAAAAATATCACAGTATAGATTGCAGTAGAGAAAATAAATGCAGAAAATAAATAGCACAAATTTTACCCAGCTACGGCAAACTCTGCCTACTGTTGCATTCCCTAAGTTTTTTTACTAGAATAATAACAACCTCTCCATGCTTAAAAAATCCCTGTAAACTCACAACTCCTGCTCGCAACTGTTATAATCCTACGCTCAAAACCCTGTACTGATTTTTAAACCCAAAATCAAATTTTTCTGAATTACAGTCTTGTAACTTCTAGTTAAAACCGTATACTAGAAAATTCAAGTTTTCACAGAAAAACTAGAAAAACGATGGTTGATCAATTTACAAAAAACAAAAAACAAAAATAAAATAAACAAACAACCAAAAGAAAAACCTTAGTTTAAAATCCTATGACAAAATTTAGGTCGGCCCATTTGTTCTTTGTTCACTTAAAACTAGCTACTCCCTTTTACTACGGTGACCTACCCAAAAATTGGGGTTTTTCACTTTCCCCCAAATCGCGACGTTTGAAAAATAGATGCAGTGACTTCAAAGATTTCTTCGATGCTTGTTATCTCTTGCTCGACCAATTTGGTATCTGACGATCGAAAAACTCTGTGAGTGTTTTTTATTTGAAATTGTTTGCTCCTTGAATTATTGCCTTAGTTTTTTTTCTTTTTTCGATGAAGCTTGTGATGAAATAGGTGTAGTTTATATAGAGTATAGAAAACCCTATCATCTTTGATTTCACTGAAATGATTTCATCTGATTGTTGCGTGATTTTCCTTCTTTGTTATCACAACATCAATTTGATTCTTGCATGATTATTCTAGTAATTCCCATTTCTTGAAAATTTTGCTTAATTTGTTGCCTTGTATGATTTGTTGAAATCTAGAAAGATTTGTTGAACACTTTGCCCAAAATTGTGCACACGAAAATTCATGGAAGTGTTTTAAAACCCGTGAATTAATTTTTGAATTTCAGGAAATAAATTTCTTGCACTTTCCCAAATATGTTTTTGGAATTTGTGGTAAGACTGGAAACAGTCTAAAGATTTATTGCCAAATATGTTGAAATGAATCTTTGCCAAACATAGCAAATCCTGGAAATATTTTGAAAATAATCTTGCCGATTTTGGATTATTTCTTTCCATGTTTTCTTACCACATTATAAATCATGCAATATGAACTTGCCAGGATTAATCATGCTATTTACTAAGGGAATATAATTTGAAAGAAAACAGGACTGCTTGCAATGTTTTACTACATGCCCATTAATTCTTTGAATGAATTTTTGCCTAAAAATTAACTGCCTCTCTGCTTTGTACATGTGAACATGCATTTGCAACTCCTTTGATCACCACAACGTGTGTGTGTGTGTATATACGTATATATATATATTCACAAATGTGATAATATATACATATTTATATTCCATGTATATGTCAGATTAGCTCTACTTGTTTGAACTTGTTGAGTGCTTCAATTTCCTGCTGAACTCTGGAATAATTCACTGCGATGTTTGATTTCAGAAAACACTCGACATTGGGTTATGTAACAACCCGGAAAATCTGAACCAATTTAAAAAAATTAATTTGGTTATTTTAGTGGATTTTGAATATTTAAAATAAATTATTTTAAATAATAACGACCAAAAGTCTATTTGAATCGATGTTGGAAAATAAATATATTTATTTTAATTATAAAACAAGGCCTGAAATGGCGCGGCAGTTTGAATATTTGAATTCGAACTTTGACTGATTGTACCGATTGCAAAATAAAACGGATTTTAGTGAAACCAAAAATATTTAAATCTGTTTATGAATATCTTTCTAACGAATATGAAAAATCGGAATTTCATAGCGGAAATCAAAAGTTATGGCCAAATGAATTTTCAGAAAGGTCGCTATGGAGTTTATATAGCCCTTGAAAATAGACATTTTGCAAACGACCTCCGTTTTCGACAAAACCACTTTTGTTGGATCCGGAATGCCAAATTATTGCTAGATTCCAAATTCCATAATTTTTGGAGTTAATATGTGGGTGTGGCAAAGGAAAATGTATTTGGTTAATTTCAGTCAATTTGGATCGACCAGAAAATGGCCATTTTTCAAACGGTCTCCAAATTCGACGAAATCAGTTTTGTTGGGACTGTATCGTCAAAACATAGCTAGATTTATTTTTATGGAATTTTTGGGATTAATATGTGGCCCCGGAAAATTTAAATGTACGTTCAAAACAAATATTGAATGTTTTATATTTTAACTTGAAGAAAAAACTGACTGAAACGGTCGAATGGGCTTATGAAACATATTCCGTGTCCGGAATGGGGGTATTTAGCAAAGGGTGACAGTCGTTGGGTTTGATTTGGATTTCGTAAGGAGAATGGGGTATTTTTGGAAATAAATAATTAAAAATATATGGGCCAATCATATTTCAGCACCATTTTCTCTCTTCCTGACTTCCTTCAAATCGCGCACGACAGAACCGAACTCCCCACTTCTCTCCTCTTTACCTCACAATCCACGCAATAAAATCGAGTGACCCAATTGGGGTTTTTGTAAATCGTTCCTTCCTCTTTAAATCCATACCAGATTTGCCCCATATAGTTGTGTATTTTGTGAGATCTGCTCCTTCGAAATCCCGTCGTTCGAAGCGCCGCCGCCATCACCAGAGACCACCGAAGTGGACCCCACCACCGCGCGCGGGTGCATGACTCGACCCACTTTGACGTTGCACCGCCCGATCCTCTCATCGCTACATGGATTGGAAGTTATTCGCTGACCTAGTTTTGAACATTTCTGTGAGGTAACGGGTTGGTTAATTTTAAACTGAAAATGTCACTTTAAAGCGTCGCAAACTTGTAAAAACATATCTTTTTGCTATGTTGTCGAAATCCAGTGAAACAAGAGACAGTGGACTCGTGTGGACGTCTTCTACATTTTAGAAGAGACCGGATATTTTTATGAGCCTTCTACAATTTTTGGAGGAGTGGAACCCAATATGAGATTTCTGAATTATAAATGATATAGAATGACGATGTATAAATTATACGATCAATATACAAGTTATATAGGCGTTGTACACCTCACGTACAAGTGTTGTATAAGTTGTATGTGCGATGTATAAGTTATATATGCATTGTAAAAATTATATGTGAGTTGAAATGAAATTGAAATAAAAGTGGAATATATTTATATATGTATATCTATATATATACACTCCCCTCGTCCACAGACCATGGACGATATATATTGATTGTGATTGTTTGGATTTTGTTTGACGTGAAATTTGGTGAATATGATGAATGGTTGATTTGATTATGGTTGTTTGTGGTTGAAAACAAATAGGATTAGTTTGTGGAAAAATTCGTTAGCATACAAACTAGATTATTGAAATCCTGTAATGACCCAAAATTCCAGTCCAATTTGAGCTGACCAAAAAAACACAAGTCAAACCCCAAATTAAACCGAAAATCAGGAAATTAATAGAAAGAAAACAGAGGGTGGGGAAAGATAAGATAGAAACTTGGAATAGAAGAAGAAGAAGAACACAACATCAGAGTAACACGAACCTCACAGCGGAACGAATAACATATAATATATAACATAACTTTCAAATATACATCTGTATTTGAATATACATCATTATCAAAGTACAACACTTACAACACAGCGGAAATAACTATAGCTATATAATCCTGAAGCCTCCTGCTCCAAGTTCTTCCAGTATATCTGTAAATCTTGACTACTTGACTGCCCGTACAAAATTGGGCACCCAAGAGTTTAGGGAAAACAAAACAAAATAAACTCCGGGTCAGTCATGGGACTGGTGTGAGTAAAACAGTTTAAAACAGTTCGAACAAGTAAACGATATCTCATTAGACCATGCCGTATAATGGAACGGGTTTTTCCCTTATGAGAATCCAAAATATCTTTATATCAAAAACCTTTGATATTATGATAATATCTATCAACCACAATATAATAATCATCTAGCAGAAACGCTTTCATCTCACGTTCTACATATATAGTATACAATCAAAACCGCAAGCACGTATTGGGTAATGGATTTCCAACTATGACAAGGTAGGGAACCACCTTTCTCTAGTGTACCTCTAGAGAGGAATACACTGATTCAACAAGAACATCTTGCAACCCGGCCACACATGACCGACCACTCATTTCGCTTGAGTGTATCGAATGTATATAACCAACGGTTGGGATCAGCAACCGTTTCCCGAATGGGACAGCATCAACAATAGATTTTTAGAAATAAATGTAACTCTAGATCAGGTGATTATACACCCTACTTCGGAGCGACCGACTTAGCCATGTTGCCTGCCTGATTTTTGTCATTTACCGGATGTGAGGCTAGAAGCTACGCTTTATCATCACACCAGATTCACTTTGAATGCCACATCGTCAAATCCATCAAATCACCGATTGACGTCCTTAACAATACATTATGTGTTAGCTAAAAGAAGTTTCCTTCTCCGCTTCCACTCTTGGTACGGTTGGAGAAATCAATATACGTGATCGTCTGGAAATACTCTGTTAGACATCCGTCCATACAAGTCATCCAGGAACAGGATGAACCGAAGGCACTTTTCAATACATCCATCTTAGGCACTGTTATCTAAGACTTATACAATAGCCCTTGCACTTTACTCCGTCTTCAATTATCTTTGGCATATATGATTCACAACGCTTATGCCAATACAGAGTGGTTCTTTGGATAATAATCCAACCGGTCTCTCCATATTAACAACGTTAAAATAGTCAAAACTTCGATAGTCTGTGATTTAAACATCAAAGAAAAACAGGTGTGCAAACAACGATATTATTTCCAGATGGAAATTCTATCAATCAATCATCAATCATATATATATATTCATATTTCCTTATTTTCTATGAGAAAATATACGTTAACCCTGGAAAACATTTCCATAACTTATCCATATTTCCAATTTCAATATTTGATTGCGTTTCTGATTCTATTTGGAAAGCATTTCCAAATCTTCTTTACTTAGATTTAAAACAGATGTTTAAATCAACATCGCGACGACAACTCAAACCACTATACTTATTTACTAAATCACTTAACCACTTTCACTCTCAAACCTTAACCATTTCTAAATTAAAACGAAGCCAATCAAGTTGGGGTATAACTACCTCTCAGACCTTAACTGAACAACATTTCAAATCTCGAAATAGGTTAAGTTCATCTTTTAACTCTTTAACACTTCCTTACGTAACTCTCGTTCGAATAAATCTCTATTCGATAACTCCTCCCTTCGAATAACTATATTTGATAATCTTTCTTACGAATAACTAGATTCAGAAACCTTTCTTCGAATAAACTGAATTTGATTAGCTCTATTTATCTAACCCTAATCGATTAACTCTTTTTACTTAACTCCTTTCGAATAACTAATTCGATAACTCCTTTCGATTAAACTATAATCGATAACTCCTTTTGTTTAAACTATAATCGATAACTCCTATGTGTTTAACTCTATTCGAATAACTAATTCGAAGAACTCTTATGTGTTTAACTCTATTCGAATAACTAATTCGAATAACTCTTATTTATTTAACTCTATTCGAATAACTAATTCGCGTAACTAATTCGATTTGATTACTTTCGAATACTATATTCGATTAACTCCCTTTGAATAAACTATTCATTTATAAAGATTTACTTTTAGTAACGGTTCTTCACTTTACAAATGATTTCCTTTTTATAACTCTATTTATTTTCTAAATATTTCCTTTTTAATTCTATTTGTAAAGGGTTTTCAAATCTTTCCTTTACATTTGGTTTTCGAATATATTTTCCTTTACATTTGGTTTTCGAATATATTTTCCTTTATCCTTATTTGGCTTTCCAAATATTTCTTTTTTATCCTATCATATTTATTACTAAGTAAATATCTCTTACTATCTTATTCCCAAATTATTTCCTTTAACTCTTTTTCCTATTTATAAATATTCCACTTTATAAATATTTCCCTATTTATAAATATCCCACTTTATAAATATTCTCTTTTATAAAATCCTTGATTTTATAACATCTTTTATTTCAATACACTTTGAAAATCTCCTTTTCACATTCCGATATTTTTATGGTACTTAGCACATCAAATCACGATGATCAATATCGTTCAAACACATATAATCGACAATAAATTATATATCACATCATATATCACGATATATGAAAATAATAAAATAGCTGTTGAGGAATCCAGTTCCAGCCTGTTTCCCTGCATCCACAGATGTTACACAACAAAATCAATGTCATTTTCAGTTCCATATGATATATTATGTTAAACAGAATCAATATAGAAATTCAACTAACTGACTAGCAGTTCAATCAAACAGTCAACACACAGTCAATTAGTCAATATTTAAAAGTTCTAAAAATACAACATGAAATTATAAACTGTTCAGAGTTGGTGATTTTACTCACATTGGATTGTTATCATTAAAAATGATTAACTGTCTTTGATTCAAACGAACAATTTATTTCGCCATAAATTCAAACGAGCTTTAATCCACTCCCAGTCAGTTCCATTGGGTAGTGTTTGTCCATACGATCCCATTGGATCTCATTTCATCCGATTCTGACATCGTATGATCGAGATATGATACATTAAAGTTAATACATTAATTTATTTGAATTTAAATCAAAAAACTAAATTTTGAGATGGGC
Source organism: Allium sativum (assembly GCA_030737875.1). Classification (NCBI taxonomy): domain Eukaryota; kingdom Viridiplantae; phylum Streptophyta; class Magnoliopsida; order Asparagales; family Amaryllidaceae; genus Allium; species Allium sativum. The sequence goes on along the minus strand of CM060924.1, from coordinate 602,478,269 downwards.
TCACTTTTAAACTAAGTCCCAAACCAAATCTCAAGTTTACCCAGACCCGTTCATTTGCCATTTTTCCCAAACGCTAGAAAGAAGCCGACACCCTTTGTTAATACCTTATTCCCATGAACTTCTCTGCTCATATGTCATCAGCAATACAGTACCGTCTATTTTTGTGCTCACATTTTTGGACTTCCTACAACAATGGTTGATTTCATATAGGTTCCACCTTCTTTAAACTCAAGAATTACCACCAGTAGTAACAGTACAAATGAAGCACCATCTTCCCTTATTACAAACTGGTTGTTCCTGTAAAGTACCAACACCATTCCAATGTTGTCAAGCTCCCTTCCTCGCGTTAAAATGCAAAGGAAGACATACACTACTCATATACCAAACAAGCCGTAACCTTCTCCTCCTATACAGACCACGTTCTCAAGATCCTTCAGACGAAAATATTTAAATCATTAACTAATTAATAACCAAATAATATAATCCCTAATTAACCCATCTTAACCCACGCAAATACCTTTCCAAAGCCGCTCCTTCTTCTCCGATGTATGTACAAACCTCCGCTCCTAAATCCTTCACCATTTCCACAGCTTTGATCCTCTCGTTTCCTCTCCTTACTTCATGAAATTCACCACCGAGTCAAACAAAACCACCACCGCCGAAATCCTCTTCTCCAAGGCTCCACCCTCATACCATCAAAGCCACTCTCGCACTCCTGGAAGCAAATGCGTCGAGCAGCTTTTCTGCGTGCTCCAGAAAATTGGATTGACGGTTTTCATTTTTATAAAATCCCAAAAAACCACAACTGAAGCCAATCGATCTCAAGAACTCAAGACAATACTCCTTTACTCCATCGATGCCTCAAAATCGAACAAATCGACAACCCTAGAAAACACGGTATACACAAAATCTCATCGCACAAATCCAAACTAGTACAGGATTGAACCTCTTTGCAAGATGAACTCAACCAAACAGGGTTTAAGATTTTTATATTTCTCTTTGATTTGTGTTTGATTTTAGAAGATAATTTTTAGCTTACTGAATAACTCGATGGCGGCTGGGTAGAATTTGACCACCGGGACAATAGAAATAAGGGTTCAGGTTATGAAGGGTTATTTATAGGATGGTTAAATAATTTTATATTGATTATTTAATTCATTTTTATGCAAACGCTACTTCTATTTGGCTTCTAAAAATTCATACGACCACACACGATACCCAAAAATCACGAAACTGGACATGCAGCTACAGTTCGACATTACGGTCCCAACGAAACTGGTTTCGTCGAATTCCGACTTCGTATGCTCACACAACGTATTTTTAACTGTCGAAATACTGACTGTTTCTCACTCTAAAAGTCCGTACGGCCACATAGTGAGTCTAAAAATCACAGAACTGGAAATTTAACAACTATTTGACATTGCAGATCCAACAAAATTAGTTTCGTCGAATTCCGACTTCGTTTGCAAAAGTGGCTATTTTTAAAGCTTTGGATGACCTATTTAAATATATAAATATAATTAAATTAAATATAAATAAATTTATATTATCGTCTATATTCACAGTGGAATACCATACAGCTCTAGAATATTCCTATGTGAATTTCTAACTCGATATTCACTTCTGCGTCAACCCGATATTCGATTTATATTGAAATTCCTTTTAAAAATATAAATAATTCCTTTATAAATTATAAAGGAATTCCATAGCGACTTTTCTGAAATTTGATTTGGACATGAATCAAAATCTACACGACGAAATCCCAATTTTTCTCTTCCACTGGAAAGATATACTCCACCATGTAACGACCCGGAAAATCTGAACCAATTTAAATTTTTTAAATTGGCTAAAATAATGGATTTTAAATATTTAAAATAAGTATTTTAAATAATAGCAATGAAAAGTGAGTTTAAATCGACGTTTGAAAATGAATATAACTTATTCTAATTATAAACAAGGCCTGAAAAGGCGCTGCAGTTTCAAAAATTGAATTCAAACTTTGTCGGACTGTACCGGGTGCAAAACAAAACAGATTTGAGTGAAACCAAAAATATTTAAATCTATTAGTGAATACCTTTCTAACGAATATGAAAAATCGAAGTTTCAAAGCGGAAAGCAAAAGTTATGGCCAAATGAATTTTCAGAAAGGTCGCTATGGAATTTATGTAGGCCATGAAATTGGCCATTTTGAAAACGACCTCGGAATTCGACGAAACCACTTTTGTTGGATCCGGGATGTGAAGTTATTGCTAGGTTTCAAATTTCATAATTTTTGAAGCTGGTATGTGAGCGTGGCAAAGGAAAACGTGTTTTGGTCAATTACAGTTAAATTGGATCAACCAGAAATGGGCCTTTTTGCAAACAGTCTCAGAATTCGACGAAACTAGTTTTGTTGGGACCGTATCGTCAAAACATAGCCAGGTTTATTTTTTTGGAATTTTTCGAATTAGTTTGTGGCCCTGGCAAATTGAAATGTACGTTCAAATCGAATATTGAATGTCATATATTTTAATTTGAATGGAAACTGACTGAAACAGTCGAATAGGCCTACGAAACATATCCCATTGTGTTCGGAATGTGGGTAAAACGCTAGGGACGACAGTCGTTGGGTTTAGACTGGTGGTCGGGTCAGAAAACCCCTTTAAAACCCACCGGCCAATCATAATTTAAAAAAAAAAAAAAAAAAACTTTCTCTCTCCCCGACGTCGAAGGCGGAAACCGCTTTAAATCTTCCCGTCCACATTCCGATCAATCCACGCAAAATTAGCCCCTCCTCCAGTTGAAGATTTTGTAGAGCTCCTCGAGATCTTCAAATCCATACCTGGTTTCGATTTTTTCATTGTGTATTTAGGGAGAACGGATGCCGAGAAGTCGCTGCCTTCACTTCGCCGCCCCGCCTGATTTTGACCACCGAGCTCGCCGCCGTCAGAGTTGCAGGCGCGCCTCTCCTCCCCCTTCGACGCTGCGAAGGCAGATCGACGAATAGCTACACGAATTTCGAGATAAATCCAAACCTAGTTTTGAACCTTTCAGCTGAGGTACGGCTATATATATTTTCAACAGTTTTAACACCTTTAAACCATTGCAAACTTTGAAAAATCATATCTTTTTCGTGTGTTGACGAAATTCAGTGAAACAAGAAACAGTGGACTCGTGTGGACGTCTTCTACATTCTAGAAGAGACCGCATATTTTTCTAAGCCTTCTGCAATTTTTGGTGGAGTGGAACCCAATGTGAGATTTCTAATTTATAAACGATATGGAAAACGACGATGTATAAATTATATAGTCTATGTATGAGTTATATAAGCATTGTACACCTCTTGTATAAGCGCTGTATAAGTTGTACGTTCGATGTATAAGTTATATATGCGTTGTAAAAATTATATATGTGTTGAAATAGAAGTGAAATGCTATATGTAAATATATATATATATATATATATATATATATATATATATATACGCCCCTCGTCCACAAACCATGGACGATATTTATTGGTTGTGATTGGTGTGAAAATTGATTGATAGCGAATGGTTGATTGGAATTGTTTGTGGTTGAGAAATATTTGGTTAAAACCACATAGGAATAGTTTGTGGAAATGAAATAAATATATACATGCCGCCTGCGTGCGAACTAGATGCATGATTCCCCATTGTCAAAAACCGCGAGGTTTTAACGTAGAGCGAGGAGTCGTACTAGGGACGGTCCCGGTTTAACTACCCTGCCGTTATGCTGCCGAAATTTTGAATAATATTCATGTGTTTGAATTATTTTCATTTGTTGAAACTATATTTATTCGTTGAATAGAAAACCTTCATGTGTTGAATCGATATTCATTCGTTGAATTGAAATTCATGTGTTGAATGGTGTTCGTGTTTTTAATATAAAAATCACATTTTCATCTATATATATAAACAATAGAAAACCTTCATGTGTTGAATCGATATTCATTCGTTGAATTGAAATTCATGTGTTGAATGGTATTCATATTTTGAAATAAATTGTTTTATAATAAAAATCACATTTTTATCATCTATATGAACTATATAAAATAATCTTGTTTTGAAAGAAATTGTTTTATAATAAAAATCCTATTTTTATTATCTATATGAACTATATAAAATACTAGTGTTTTGAAATGAATTGTTTTACAATAAAAATCACATTTTTATTATATACGTGAATTGTTAAAAATAGTGAAGTGTTGAAATAGAAGACAGTTAGATAAAAATATCATTTTTAACAAATGTATGAAAAAATATAGTTTTGAAATCGAAGAATCGATATATATATATATACATACATATATATATATATATATAATTATATATAATCGAATAACGACGCTGCAGTTTGTATTTTGAAACCGTGATTTCAAACGATTAGTGCGGGAGATCCGACCATCGGATTTTCCCGAAACCACAACCGTTGGGTTCGCTTTGGAAATATCTTTCCAACGGCACCAACTTTGTAAAAATCCAACGGTTGGATTGTCCGGAATGTTTAATTCAAATCTGAAGAAAAACAGCGCCAGAATCGATTATATTTATATATATATATAAATATAATTATATTTAATCGAATAACGACGCTGTAGTTCGTATTTTGAAATCGAAACTTCAAACGATTGTACCGGGAGATCCGACCGTCGGATTTTCCTGAAACTGGAACCGTTGGATTCGTTTTGAAAAGATCTTTCTAATGATGTAAATTTTGTGAAGATCCAACGGCTAGATTTTCAGATATGTGTAAATCAAATCTGGATAAAAACAGCGCCACGGCCGCGTTATGGCCCGAAGCGTCGTTTTGAATAAATTGGCTATTTTAAAATAAATAAAAATAGCGATAAATCATTATAAAATATTATAAACGATATGGATGTGAAATTTAGAAATTAACTGAAGGTTGGCTAAGTCGAATGGTTTCCTGGGTGTTGATCTGATGTTGGTTTCGGCCTTCGGGGTTAATATTTGGGAAATCGTTCTCTTACTGATTGACGGTTAGTGACTAATGAATTGAAATGATGCGTGTGTATGTTAGTGTTGCACTTGTTTATTATATACGCGAGTTGCTCAGAAAGACCGGGTTTATCCCATTCTGGATAACTGAATCGACGATAAGAAATCGAAGATGAAGACGGTGGTCGAAGACCGGAGATCTTCACCTCGTTTGGATGGTAACCGAGGTCCTGGTTGGGAGGCGTCCCGAAATATGGATAATGAGTGGTGATCGTCCAGACGTACGTGGCGATCGATGGGTTTGCGAGGTATATAGTGCCTCCGGTTTCGTTCAGACCCAGAACGGACTTGCAAATGGACAGTGTGTCTGACATTGGAATTTATTCTGTGTGATTGATAGCCATCAGTTGCACGGTGTGAATTGCCTGTGTGGCATGCTAAGATGCAGTGATCAGGGCTTCTGTTGAAAAGCAAAGTCTTGTGGTGATGATCAAAGCACCGCCTGTGTGGCGTAGCTTTGTGTATAACGTGAATTCGCGAGCCTCACACACCGGTATGAACCAGAAACGGGAGAGGACATCAGGGAGGGCATGCGTTTCTTTCTAGCTAGAAGTGGCGTCAGTGGTTTTACACGCCCTGACGAGTTTGACTTATGTGGTTGTTACTTTTGCGAGGTGCCTCGGTTAGATCGGACGATCCGGGTCCGATGGAGTCATTCGTTGGCTCGTTGACGCCCCATAGGGCGGAGAAACGCATTGTTCAGGCATTATAATCCACTTCGTGTGGACCGGCCCTGACGATCCAAGGTATGGTTTCGGCTGTGCCTGAGACACGGGCTAGAGAGTCTCGAATTCGGTGAGGACTATCTTTTGCCTTGGTTTAGGACGGAAATCCAATTTCCAAAATACGACATCGTGCGGTTTTGATTGTATACCTATATATGGCGACATAGAGGTATGGGGCATTAATGTCGTCTATGATTTATACTTATGATTTGAAACTGTTTTTGAAATATATAAACACTAGTAATAATATCAAATGCTTTTGTTTTATTCGTATCAAGCATATCTTGGCCATTATAAGGTAAAACTCTATCCTCCGGTTTGCGTTGCATTGTGTGATGGGAACTGAGTCTTATAATGGCCTCATTTTTATAAAAAGCATTGCGATGTTTAAAAGAATGATTTGTTTTAAAGCACCGGCAATCCAATGGAGTAAACCCGTTCTACGAAAGTGCCGTGGTCCTGTGATTAGCCATATTATAAATGTGTTGAGTAGATTTCTCATACCAGTCCCATGACTGACTCGTAGTTTGTTTCACTTTCAAACTCGGGTGCCCCTTTTTCTACACGGGCAGCCTTGTGTTCAGGTTTAGCAGGCTTTTCTGGATAGCTGGAGCTGAAGATGGATTCTATCATTTATCTCTTTTTATGCTGTTCAGCACCTATTGTACATTATGTTTGTTTTTCTGCTGTAGACATATATGTATAGTTGAACTATATTTGTACAAAGTATGATCCTGTATACTGTGTAACTCTGATGATTACTTTTATCCAGTATATTCTATTGTTCATTATCTGGTGTATTTATTTAATTCTGCTCTGCTGTTATCTGTTTCTGTGTTATATTCCAAAGATTACCCTTGTCACCGTCTGTACGGGAAATGGGGTCGTCATATCGTGGTATCAGTGCTTTGGTTAAGCTTAGTTCTGGAATATAACATATTAACGAACTCGTCGGACGTAGAACCAGTAGTGTTCTAGGACGGGTAACTCTATACAGATAGGATCAGCAATATCCTAGTATGAGTAAAGCAGAATGAAATTACACCTCGATAGACACATTTACATTTGAAGTATGTGTTTCTATGTTTTAAATTATCTTTTCTGTGACCTGACACTTGATCAGCTGCTTGCAGAAGTACTAGAAAAATGAGTGTCAGAAACAGAAAGAATGCAGAACCAGATCTAGAGGCTCTATTTAAGAGATATCGAAATCTGGGTGGAGCACAATTCTCGGGCAATGAATCTATTATTCAAACTCAAGCTTGGGTGAGCTCTGCAGAAAGAATATTTGAGCGTTTCCAGCTGAGAGATGACCAGAAAAGATTAGTAGCATCTTGGGCACTCAATGGAGAAGCTTTAATCTGGTGGGAAACAATCATCAAAGATAATCCAGAAGGTCATATCACCTGGGATAGATTCAAAGAGATTTTCCTAGGAAGATTTACTCCTCCTGAAGTGACGGAGCGATTATGTGATGAATTTTCTTATCTGATGCAAGGTGATATGACCATCCCAGAATATCATAAGAAATTCAACGAACTTGCTCACTTTGCTCCTCATCTGATTCAAGATCCAAAGAGGAAGAATCTGAAATTTATTCATGGCCTGCAAAGGAGATATCAGAATAGTTTGATGAGGAATGTGAAGCTCCCTTTTTCAGAAATAATTTATATGGCTTATCAATATGAAGATCTCCATAAGAAAGGTATGTTGCGCGACGAAGAGGAAGTTAGCTCGAGTAACAAAGTGGAGTCTGAAACTGATCGTCCTAAGACCAGTACGGTGTCTGAGGTGAGTAGGAAGCCCAAAGTAAATCAGAAAAGGGCCAGATCCGAGAAAGAACCCGTAACGACTGCAGTATGCAGTAACTGCCATCAGAAAGGGAATTTGTCGATAAAATGCGGACCCTTGAAGAAGCGATTAAAAGGTGGGTTTCAATCCAAGAAGGGATTTCAAGAGGATAGAAAGTGTAATCAATGCCATCGGTTGGGTCATGTAAAGCAAGATTGCCGGCTGTTAAAAACGACCAAAGAAGCTCAGGTAAATGAATTGGCAGAGACTTCCGAGCCCTTAGCTAGTCAAGAAAAGTCTGATGTTTTAAAAGGCATGCTCAATGTCAAGAACATTCCAGTTAAAGTACTATTTGATACTGGCGCGTCACGAAGCTTTATTGCAAAGAGTGCAGGTAAGAAGTTGGATTTGAAATTGAAGAAGCTCAAAGAACCAATGGCTGTCCGAAATCCAGTTGGGGGTTCCATTGATCTCAGTTGGGTTTGTGGGGGTGCCTGTCTCTTTTTCCTGCTATAAATTCCCTACTATCTCTACCGTCATGAATTTTAATGAATTCGATCTTATTCTGGGATTGGATTGGCTAACCAAATATGAAGCAGAGGTTAGATGCGCCGAGAGAGTTGTTAGAGCTAAGATTAAATTAGGGAATTATATAACCATACCGTGTGAAGGTCAAAAATATAATAGAAAAGACTTCTGGGCAGCCCTCGATGTTTCTCCAGCCCAAATAGAAAATATCCCTGAAGTCACAGAGAATATTCCCGACCTAGTGAAAGATATTCCTGTCGTCAAGAACTATGCGGATGTGTTTGAAGAAGTTGTTCGCTTACCTCCGCAGAGAGAAATAGATTTCAAGATTGCTTTGATTCCCATGCGAGGCCGGTAGTTCACGCTATTCGAAGAATGTCCTTGAAGGAGAAAGAAGAACTTGACAATCAAACACGACAGCTAGTATGGAAGGGTCTGATTAGGCCTAGTTTCTCTGATTGGGGTGCAGTAGTGGTGTTTGTCCCAAAATCTGACGGTACTCTACGTCTATGTGTGGATTATCATGATCTGAACAAACAGACAATAAAGAACAAATATCCATTGCCGCGGATTGATGATTTGTTGGATCGATGAAATGGCGCACAGGTATTTTCATGAATGGACCTAGCTACAGGTTTCCATCAGCTTCGTATCGCCGACGAGTGTGTTCCTTTGACAGCATTCAGAGGTCCAGACTTATTCTACGAGTGGTTAGTAATGCCATTCGGCTTATGTAACGCTCCAGCCTATTTCGTCGATCTAATGAACAGAGTATTCAGAGGAGTATTGAATAAATTTGTTCTGGTTTTCATTGATGATATCCTTATCTTCTTTAAGTCAGAAAGCGAGCACGAAAAACATTTGGAACAAGTGTTAGAAATTCTCAGAAAGAATGTGTTAAAAGCAAAGTTTTCCAAATGTATATTCTGGCAAGAAGAAGTCAAATTTCTGGGCCACGTTGTATCAAAAGAAGGAATTGCTGTTGATCCAAGTAAAATCACAGCTATTCAGAATTGGAAACAGCCCAGTACCCCTACAGAAGTCCGCAGTTTTCTTGGATTGGCTAGTTATTACCGGAAGTTCGTTAAAAACTTTTCGAAGATATCTGGCCACTTAACGAAGCTTACAAAGAAGCACTCTAAATTCAAATGGACTCCAGAAAGTGAAGAGGCTTTTGAAGAGCTAAAGTTAAGATTAATGACAGCTCTAGTGTTAACCATCATCGATGGCAATCAGGATTTGAAAGTCTAGACTGACGCTTCTAGAGAAGGCCTTGGCGCGGTGTTAATGCAAAGGGGTCAAGTGATTGCTTATGCTAGCCGTCAGTTGAAGCCGCACGAGAAAAACTACGTCACTCATGATCTTGAGTTATTGGCCATAGTATTCGCTTTGAAAATCTGGAGACATTATCTTCTGGGTGAGAGATTTGAACTGTTTACAGATCACCAGTCGTTAAAGTATCTGTTCACCCAGAAGGACTTGAATCTGAGGCAGCAACGTTGGCTGGAGTTTCTTGCAGCATATGAATTTGTGATTATATACACTCCAGGGAAAGCCAATGTCGTTGCCGATGCGCTGAGCCGAAAGAATGTAATGATCGCCAGCTTCATTATTACGACTTCCTTGATTGACAAAATATCTATTCTTCAGAAGGAGAATAACTTTATTAAGGATATGATCAAAAGGATTCAGAAAGGCGAACCCTCGTGTTTTCAAATAGATAACGACGGAATCCTGAGATTGAAAGGAAGAATTTGTGTTCCTGGCATCCCCGAGCTCAAGAGGGAAGTGTTGGACGAGTGTCACAAGTCCAAGCTGAGTATCCATCCTGGTGTGGCCAAAATGTACAACGATCTCAAGCGGACATTCTGGTGGAAGGCTATGAAAAGAGACGTTTCAATATATGTTAGCCGATGCCCTACTTGCCAGCTAATCAAGAGCGACCAACAGAAACTGGCTGGATTGTTACAACCGCTAGACATTCCTGGTTGGAAGTGGGAACATATTTCTATGGATTTCATTGATGGTCTGCCCAGAACCAGAAAAGGAAATGACAGTATTTGGGTGATCGTAGATCGCTTCACGAAGACCGCCCATTTCATACCTGTCAGATCAAACAGAACTGCTCAGAGTCTGGCGCAGATATACTTCAAGGAAATAGTTAGACTACATGGAGTGCCGCTCAGTATAGTCAGTGATAGAGATACAATATTTACTAGCAAATTCTGGGAGGCATTTCAAGTAGAGCTGGGAACAAAACTGAACTTGAGCACCGCTTATCATCCTCAGACAGATGGTCAAACTGAGAGGGTGAATCGTATATTAGAAGATCTATTGTGGGCTTGTGTTCTAGATTTCGATGGATCATGGGAATACCATCTGCATTTGGCTGAATTCTCATATAATAACAGCTACCAAGCGAGCCTGACAATGTCACCATTCGAAGCACTGTACGGTAGACCGTGCCGATCTCCTGCTTGTTGGGTCGAACCCGGTAATAGACTTGTGTTAGGGCCTGATATGATCCGAGAAGCTGCCGACAAAGTTGATTTTATTAAGAAACGATTACTCGCCGCTCAAAGCCGACAAAAGAGCTATGCCGATAGGAGAAGAAGAGATATGTCATTTGCAGTTGGCGACTATGTGTATTTGAAAGTATCGCCGATGAGAGGAGTTATCCAGTTCGGTAAAACTGGAAAGTTGGCGCCCAAATTCATTGGTCTGTTTCCTATTCTGGAACGGATCGGAACTCTCGCTTATAGGGTTAAATTGCCTGATTGGTTGCCCAGAGTGCATGATGTATTTCACATATCTCAACTTCGAAAGCACGTTCATGATCCAGACTTGATCGTGGAAGAAGCAGCTCAACAAGATATTGAAATTACTCCAGAATTAGCTGTGAGAAGAGAGCCGCTCAAGATTATCGGCAAAGAAACCAAAGAGCTGAGGAACAAGAAGGTTCACTTAGTCAAAGTGCAATGGAGTGGAGATCCGCGAGATTGTACTTGGGAAACTGAGGAGAGCATTCAGAAAGCCTATCCTAGATGCCGAGTGGATATCACTGATTGACTCCGGTGCAAGGTACATTTACCATACTTTGCGTTACCAATTAGTTCTTTACTCTGTTGTTATTTTCTTTCCATGGATGTGCACTTTTAATTCTATAGTCTGAATGATTTTAAAAGAATATAGGAATTGATTTGTATGATTTTGAAAAGTTAAAAACAATTTGATTGTTGTTTGTGTTGTGTGATAGTAAATTAGATTAATTAAATTATTGAAACGATAGTTAATTTAATCAATATAGAATGAATGGTAGAATTTATTCTATTATATCACACATTGAAATGATTTAAAAATAGATATAAACATATACATGTGCATTATATATGTTTGAACAGGTAATTGGATTAGCTGTTGAGTAAAGATTTTATTTGCGTGCCCGACAAATAGGTAAACCTTAATGAGTTGGATGCGAAATATTATTATATCAACTCCTGTGGATGTCATTGGATGCGGAGTGCTGGTTATTCTGTGTGTAATAATAAACGTCGCCATATGATAGTAACAATTAATTTTGAACTACATTTCATGGCATACTTCTGAAGATAGACATACTTCATCATATACCACATAAGCATTTAGAGCTTGTGTGACGAGGTGGAAGATTTACCATACGAGCGAGAGGCTTGTATGGCGATGACTATATTTTACAGGTTGAACTAATGACTGATATGGACTATTTAAATTGTAACGATAAAATTGCCAGATTAATAAAAACCCCACACGGGTCTGGAGTTGACAATAATCACGTCTCTCTAGTTATTAGATACGGCACATGGACTACTTATTTCCCACACGGGACGAGGTGACGAGGATTTATCCTCTGGAGCATTTTAAATACACACTCCCTCAGGCTTTGACAAGGTGACGAGAATTTATTCTCTGGAGTTATTATCAATACACGCTCCCCTGTAAACACCAGAATATATCACTATAAATATGTGTATGCTTATTAGGATTTATTGGGTACCTAATACGGCCCAATAAATTTCCAAACCTCTCCCCGTACAAAGGAGGTTATGGCGAAATTTTTCGAAAATTCCGGGTGTTAGCCAAATTTTTGAAGAATTTGAAAATTTCAGAAACTAAAAAGTTGGAGGATGGAAGCCAGATCGAACGTAGAGTTGATTAATCAAACCACTTTCGACTTTGTTCCTTTTCGGGGACGAAAAGTTTTAAGTGGGGGAGATTGTAACGACCCAGAAAATCTGAACCAATTTAAAATTTTTAAATTGGCTAAAATAATGGATTTTAAATATTTAAAATAAGTATTTTAAATAATAGCAATGAAAAGTGAGTTTAAATCGACATTTGAAAATGAATATAATTAATTCTAATTATAAACAAGGCCTGAAATGGCGCTGCAGTTTCAAAAATTGAATTCAAACTTTGTCGGACTGTACCGGGTGCAAAACGAAACGGATTTGAGTGAAACCAAAAATATTTAAATCTGTTAGTGAATACCTTTCTAACGAATCTGAAAAATCGAAGTTTCATAGCGGAAAGCAAAAGTTATGGCCAAATGAATTTTCAGAAAGGTCGCTATGGAATTTATATAGCCCGTGAAATTGGCCATTTTGCAATCGACCTCGGAATTCGACGAAACCACTTTTGTTGGATCCGGGATGTGAAGTTATTGCTAGTTTTCAAATTTCATAATTTTTGAAGCTGGTATGTGGGCGTGGCAAAGAAAAACGTGTTTTGGTCAATTATAGTTAAATTGGATCGGCCAAAAATGGGCCTTTTTGCAAACGGTCTCAGAATTCGACGAAACTAGTTTTGTTGGGACCGTATCGTCAAAACATAGCCAGATTTATTTTTCTGGAATTTTTTGAATCAGTTTGTGGCCCTGGCAAATTGAAATGTAAGTTCAAATCGAATATTGAATGTCATATATTTTAATTTGAATGGAAACTGACTGAAACAGTCGAATAGGCCTACGAAACATATCCCATTGTGTTCGGAATATGGATAAAATGCTAGGGACGACAGTCGTTGGGTTTAGATTGGTGGTCGGGTCTGAAAACCCCTTCAAAACCCACTGGCCAATCATAATTTTTTTTAAAAAAAAAAAAATCTTTCTCTCTCCCCGACGTCGAAGGCGGAAACCGCTTTAAATCTTCCCGTCCACTTTCCGATCAATCCACGCAAAATTAGCCCCTCCTCCAGTTGAAGATTTTGTAGAGCTCCTCGAGATCTTCAAATCCATACCTGGTTTCGATTTTTTCATTGTGTATTTAGGGAGAACAGACGCTGAGAAGTCGCCGCCTTCACTTCGCCGCCCCGCCTAATTCCGACCACCGAGCTCGCCGCCGTCAGAGGTGCAGGCGCGCCTCTCCTCCCCCTTCGACGCTGCGAAGGCCGATCAACGAATAGCTACACGGATTTCGAGATAAATCCAAACCTAGTTTTGAACCTTTCAGCTGAGGTACGACTATATATATTTTCAACAGTTTTAACACCTTTAAACTGTTGCAAACTTTGAAAAATCGTATCTTTTTCAAGTGTTGACAAAATTCAGTGAAACAAGAAACAGTGGACTCGTGTGGACGTCTTCTACATTCTAGAAGAGACCACATATTTTTCTGAGCCTTCTGCAATTTTTGGTGGAGTGGAACCCAATGTGAGATTTCTAATTTATAAACGATATGGAAAACGACGATGTATAAATTATATAGTCGATGTATGAGTTATATAAGCGTTGTACACCTCTTGTATAAGCGTTGTATAAGTTGTACGTTCGATGTATAAGTTATATATGCGTTGTAAAAATTATATATGTGTTGAAATAGAAGTGAAATGCTATATGTATATATATATATATATATATATATATATATATATATATATATATATATACGCCCCTCGTCCACAAACCATGAACGGTATTTATTGGTTGTGATTGGTGTGAAAATTGATTGATAGCGAATGGTTGATTGGAATTGTTTGTGGTTGAGAAATATTTGGTTGAAACCACATAGGATTAGTTTGTGGAAATGAAATAAATATATACATGTCGCCTGCGTGCGAACTAGATGCATGATTCCCCATTGTCAAAAACCGCGAGGTTTTAAAGTAGAGCGAGGAGCCGTACTAGGGACGGTCCCGGTTTTAACTACCCTGCCGTTATGTTGCCGAAATTTTGAATAATATTCATGTGTTTGAATTATATTCATTTATTGAAACTATATTTATTCGTTGAATAGAAAACCTTCATGTGTTGAATCGATATTCATTCGTTGAATTGAAATTCATGTGTTGAATGGGGTTCGTGTTTTAAATATAAAAATCACATTTTCATCTATATATATAAACAACAGAAAACCTTCATGTGTTGAATCGATATTCATTCGTTGAATTGAAATTCATGTGTTGAATGGTATTCATATTTTGAAATAAATTGTTTTATAATAAAAATCACATTTTTATCATCTATATGAACTATATAAAATAATCTTGTTTTGAAAGAAATTGTTTTATAATAAAAATCCTATTTTTATTACCTATATGAACTATATAAAATACTAGTGTTTTGAAATGAATTGTTTTACAATAAAAATCGCATTTTTATTATATACATGAATTGTTAAAAATAGTGAAGTGTTGAAATAGAAGACAGTTAGATAAAAATATCATTTTTATCAAATGTATGAAAAGAATATAGTTTTGAAATCGAAGAATCGATATATATATAAATATAATTATATATAATCGAATAACGACGCTGCAGTTCGTATTTTGAAACCGTGATTTCAAACGATTAGTGCGGGAGATCCGTCCATCGGATTTTCCCGAAACCACAACCGTTGGGTTCGCTTTGGAAATATCTTTCCAACGGCACCAACTTTGTAAAAATCCAACGGTTGGATTGTCTGGAATGTTTAATTCAAATCTGAAGAAAAACAGCGGTAGAATCGATTATATATATATATATAAATATAATTATATTTAATCGAATAACGACGCTGTAGTTCGTATTTTGAAATCGAAACTTCAAACGATTGTACCGGGAGATCCGACCGTCGGATTTTCCCGAAACTAGAACCGTTGGATTCGTTTTGAAAAGATCTTTCTAATGATGTAAATTTTGTGAAGATCCAACGGTTAGATTTTCAGATATATGTAAATCAAATCTGGAGAAAAACAGCGCCACGGCCGCGTTATGGCCCGAAGCGTCATTTTGAATAAATTGGCTATTTTAAAATAAATAAAAATAGCGATAAATCATTCTAAAATATTATAAACGATATGGATGTGAAATTTAGAAATTAACTGAAGGTTGGCTAAGTCGAATGGTTTCCTGGGTGTTGATCTGATGTTGGTTTCGGCCTTCGGGGTTAATATTTGGGAAATCGTTCTCTTACTGATTGACGGTTAGTGACTAATGAATTGAAATGATGCGTGTGTATGTTAGTGTTGCACTTGTTTATTATATATGCGAGTTGCTCAGAAAGACCAGGTTTATCCCATTCTGGATAACTGAATCGACGATAAAAAATCGAAGATGAAGACGGTGGTCGAAGACCGGAGATCTTCACCTCGTTTGGATGGTAACCGAGGTCCTGATTGGGAGGCATCCCGAAATATGGATAATGAGTGGTGATCGTCCAGACGTACGTGGAGATCGATGGGTATGCGAGGTATATAGTGCCTCCGGTTTCGTTCAGACCCAGAACGGACTTGCAAATGGACAGTGTGTCTGACATTGGAATTTATTCTGTGTGATTGATAGCCATCAGTTGCACGGTGTGAATTGCCTGTGTGGCATGCTAAGATGCAGTGACCAGGGCTTCTGTTGAAAAGCAAAGTCTTGTGGTGATGATCAAAGCACCGCCTGTGTGGCGTAGCTTTGTGTATAACGTGAATTCGCGAGCCTCACACCCTGGTATGAACCAGAAACGGGAGAGGACATAAGGGAGGGCATGCGTTTCTTTCTAGCTAGAAGTGGCGTCAGTGGTTTTACACGCCCTGACGAGTTTGACTTATGTGGTTGTTACTGTTGCGAGGCGCCTCGGTTAGATCGGACGATCCGGGTCCGATGGAGTCATTCGTTGGCTCGTTGACGCCCCATAGGGCAGAGAAACGCATTGTTCAGGCATTATAATCCACTTCGTGTGAACCGGCCCTGACGATCCAAGGTACGGTTGCGGCTGTGCCTGAGACACGGGCTAGAGCGTCTCGAATTCGGTGAGGACTATCTTTTGCCTTGGTTCAGGACGGAAATCCAATTTCCAAAATACGACATTGTGCGGTTTTGATTGTATACCTATATATGGCGACATAGTGGTATGGGGCATTAATGCCGTCTATGATTGTTACTTATGATTTGAAACTGTTTTTGAAATATATAAACACTAGTAATAATATCAAATGCTTTTGTTTTATTCGTATCAAGCATATCTTGGCCATTATAAGGTAAAAACTCTATCCTCCGGTTTGCGTTGCATTGTGTGATGGGAACTGAGTCTTATAATGGCCTCATTTTTATAAAAAGCATTGCGATGTTTAAAAGAATGATTTGTTTTAAAGCACTGGCAATCCAATGGAGTAAACCCATTCCACGAAAGTGGCGTGGTCTTGTGATTAGCCATATTATAAATGTGTTGAGTAGATTTCTCATACCAGTCCCATGACTGACTCGTAGTTTGTTTCACTTTCAAACTCGGGCGTCCCTTTTTCTACATGGTCAGCCTTGTGTTCAGGTTTAGCAGGATTTTCTGGATAGCTGGAGCTGAAGATGGATTCTATCATTTATCTCTTTTTATGCTGTTCTGCTCCTATTGTACATTATTTTTGTTTTTCCGCTGTAGACATATATGTATAGTTGAACTGTGTTTGTACTAAGTATGATCCTGTATACTGTGTAACTCTGATGATTACTTTTATCCAGTATATTCTATTGTCCATTATCTGGTGTATTTATTTAATTCTGCTCTGCTGTTATATGTTTCTGTGTTATATTCCAAAGATTACCCTTGTCACCGTCTGTACGGGAAATGGGGTCGTCATACACCAGCTCCACACGTTTCTTATTTCACAGAAATCCGGCTTAAAACGAATCATGTACATTCAGTTGAAGTTCGAATCGCCAATTTACGAACTACATCGCCATTTCGAGCTCGATTTTGATTATATTATAATTCTATGTTCAAACTGTCGTTTATATAATATATTCGTTATTCAAATTCAATTCCAAGCTGAATTAAATATCACAGATGATCCGGTTCACACCATATCGTCATTTCAGCCAATTCTGATTATTTCAGAATTAAATATATTATTTAATTTATTATTTTAATTAAATATTCATCATTATTCAATTCCACGACCATTTAATTCACTATATCACTATTTATATAATTAAATAAATTAATTATAATACCTCTGCAAATGCGGGTCATTACAAATCCCCATTGTCAAAAGCTGCGAGGCTTTAAGGTAGAGCGAGGTGCCGTACTCGCGACGGTGCCGGTTATAACTGCCCTGCCGTTATGCTACCGAATTTGTTTGAAATATTCATATGTTTAATTATTATTCATGTGTTAAAATATATTCATGTGTTGGAGAAATAATCATTTTTGAAATAGAAATTGTTTGAATGATAAAAACAGCATTTTTATGGAATGTATGAAATAGAAATTGTTTAAACGATAAAAATAACATTTTTATTGAATGTATGAAATAAAATTGTTTGAACGATAAAAATAATTGTTTAATTAAATATATGAAATAGAAATGGTTTGAACGATAAAAATAACATTTTTATTGAATGTATGAAATAAAATGGTTTGAACGATAAAAATAACATTTTTATTGTATGTGCGAAGTATATAAAATATTCGTGTTTGAAGTGAATTGTTTTAACAATAAAAAACACATTTTTATTATATATATGAATCGCTAAAAATCTTCATTTTTGAAATAAATTGTTTTAACAATAAAAATCACATTTTATAATATATACGAAGTGTTAAAAATAGTCATGTGTTGAAATAATTATTTGTTGGATAAAAATATTTTTTTATCAAATATATGAAATGAATATAGTTTGGAAAATGAAGAAGGATTATATTTTTATATATATATATAATTAAAATAAATCGAATAACGTAGTAGCAGTTCGTATTTTGAAACTGTGATTTCAAACGATTGTACCGGGAGATCCTACCGTTGGATTTCCCCGAAAAGGAAACCGTTGTGTTCGCTTTGGAAATAACTTTCCAACGATACCAACTTTGCAAAGATCCAGCGGTTAGATTGTATGGAATGTTTAATTCAAATCTGAATGAAAACAGTGCCAGAATGGATTATATATATAATTAAAATAGATCGAATAACGAAGCTGTAGTTCGTATTTTGAAATCGTAACTTCAAATGATTGTACCGGGAGATCTGACCATCGGATTTTCCCAAAACTGGAACCATTGGGTCCGCTTTGAAAAGATCTTTCCGATGATATAAAATTTGTAAAGATCCAACAGTTAGATTTTCAGATATGTGTAAATCAAATCTAAAGAAAAACGGCGTTATGGCCGCGTTATGGCCTGAAGCGTCGTTTGAATAAATTGGCTATTTTTAAATAAATAAAATAGCGATAAATCATGATAAAATATTATAAACAACATAGAATGGAAATAAACCGAATTTACCCGGTTTATTGGATATTTGATGGTTGAATGTGTTTGACGTGAAAACTACATTAATGAACTGAACTATGGATGTCAAATAATTTAACCATGAAAATGAATTGATTTGAAATTCTAAATATACGTGAATTATTTGAAAAGGCCGAGTTAATTCTCATTTCAAATAATTGATCGATGTTTCGAAGTCGAAGATATGAAGACGGTGCAAGACCGAGGATCTTCACATCGAATGGATGGCTACTGATGCCTTCGATGGGAGTTGCTGCCCTGACGAGGTTACAATGGAGGTCGTCCGTACGTACTTGTTGATCGTTCGGATGTGAGAGGGCCTCTCTCCTGTATTGGACATACGGGAGAGGAATAAGGTGCCCCCGGTTTCGTTCAGACCCAGAACGGACTTGTAAATGGATGTGTGTCTGACGTTGTATATTGGCAACGTGGCATGCAGAGATGTTGTGATCAAAGCTTTTGTTGAAAAGCAGAGCTTTGTGGTTGATGATCAAAGCAGGGCTTTAAATAGCTAGCTTTGTGCTTAGCGTTGATTCGCAAGCCTCACACCCCGGTATGGACTAGAAACGGGAGAGGACTTCAGGGAGGACATGTGTTTCTTTCTAGCTAGGAGTGGATTTTTGGGTTTTACACGCTCGGACATTTTACTTATGTGGATGATGGATAGAGAGGCTCCTCGGTTATATCGGTCGCTCCAAGGCCAATGGTTTGGTCGGGATATGACCAGTTGACGCCCCATAGGGCGGGGAAACGCAGTGCTCAGGCATTTTAATCCACTCCTTGTGGACCAGCCCTAACGAACCAAGGCTTGCCTGCGTGCTTGCCTAAGGGGCGGGCTAGAGCGTCTCGAATTCGGTAAGGACGATCCCTTGCCTTGGTTCATGACGAAAATTCAATTTCCAAATACGACATCATGCGGTTTTGATTGTATACCTATATATGGCGACATGATATATGGTACCCATGCCGTCTATGATTGATACTTATGATTGAAATTGTTTTTGAAACATATAAACACTAGTAATAATATCAAATGCTTTTATTTTATTCGTATCAGGCATATTTTGGCCATTAAATGGTAAAATTCTATCCTCCGGCTTGCGTTGCATCGTGTGATGGGAACCGAGTCTTATAATGGCTTCATTTTTATAAAAAGCATTGCGATGTTTAAATGATTTACTTGTTTTAAGCACTGGCAATCCAATAGAGTAAACCCGTTCCGCGTTAGCAGCGTGGTCCCGTGATTGGTCTTATTATAAAGTAAGTTTAGTAGATTTCTCATACCAGTCCCATGACTGACTTGTAGTTTGTTTCACTTGCAAACTCGGGTGCCCTATTTTCTATACAGGAAGCCTTGTATTTAGGTTTTAGCAGGCGCTCTCTCTGGATAGCTATGGAGCTGAAGATGGATTCTATCACTTCTTTCTTATTATGCTGTTCAGCTCCTGTTGTACATATTATGTTTTGATTCCGTTGTAGACATTTATGTAAAGATGAAACTATATTTTGTACTAAATATGATCCTGTATACTGTGTAACTCTGATGATTATGTTTATCCAGTGTATTCTATTGTACATTATCTGGTGTATTTATTTGTTTCTGTTCTGTTGTTATTTGTTTATGTATTATATTTCAAAGATTAACCTTGCCACGGGGGAACGGGGTTAAGGGTCGTCACATGTTAACACCGATTTGCACGAACAGTTGCCAAAATATCCATGTTGTGTTCTTGTGTTATTCTAAAAATAATTTGCCTTTCTTCATTTGGCATTGAAAAAAAAACTGCATATGTAAATCCCTATTTTATTCTTGCATGCTAAATTGTATACTTGAATTGCCCTTGTGTATACTTGAATTTTCCATGTGTACATTGCAATTTCCTGTTACCTTGTGCATAGTCCGTTTGCATCTGCCCAACACTTCTTGTTTACATATTTGTACACTGGTCTTGAGCCTGTTTACCCATGCTTGTGTTGTGCATAACTCGACCATGTTCATATCTGAACAATGCATGCATGCATGTACAACCAAATGTACATACTTGTTTTTGGTACTCTTGTGTATGAAAGTCTTATATGCATGAATTTGAAAACTATTGTACACTTATTTCTTTGATCCATGTTGCTTGCCTCAAACAATCATGTATGTGTGTATTGTCTCGGCCATTCCTTGTTTGTTGTGTGGATTTCTGGTCAGGGATTCATGTATATTGGCTTGTTGAAGTTAATGGTTGTCGTGTGCTCATGGATACTACATCATATTTGTTACTTTGTCATGGTAGATTTGTCATGTTGTGGGCCATGCTTATACCTACATACATACATATATATATATATATATAAATCTGTGTGTGTGTGTAACCATTTCTTGACTGCACCTTGAACCATTTGTTTTTGTGTTGAAATTTCTTTGTCCATTGTATTTGCGCACTTGTGCTTCATTTCTGGCCGCTGAGTCATATTTGTGTTAACAAGGCACATTGATATTTGAGTTGAAAATGTTGTCCATGTATATACAGTCTGCCACTTTCTCCATATATACATATATATATATATATATGCACATATGTGCATATATATATTTGTATAAATTCTACCAAAAATATTCTGTGTCATGCTGAATTTGAATTTTTGGCCACATTGCCCTTATATGCCTGGGAAAAAAAATATGTGTATATACATACATGTATGTGTATACATGTATAGTGCACGTGCAGAATATATATATATATATATATATATATATATATATATATGTGAGCATTATAGACGATATCTATCTTGTGGTATTTACAGTGAATTACTGTGAATATCACAAGTTGTTTAGACACGGATGGATACATGTATACAAATCAGATCAAGTCATGAAATATGATGAGAAACACACCAAAATTTAAGGCAAAGAAATTTAAAATAAAATTATATCTGCTAGAATTTAAAAATATTTTTGTTCTAGATTACAGTGTGTGTTTCTGTGATAAATAAGGAGACGACTGGACTGATTGAATGAAACAAAGGCTGAAGATAAAATACAAGTGAGTGATAGTGTAGAGTGAGTATCTGTATATGAGTGGTCAATATATGAGAGAGTTGAGTGAAACAGAATGTATATGTGTTTGTACAACTGAGTGACAGAGTGAAGTGTAACTGAGTCTGAGAGTCGTAGTGAGGAAGAGTGTATATGAAGTTGAAAATGTATTGTAGAGAGATGTATAATTAGTGGAGTTATGAATTTGCACTATTTGAATGAAGAAATAAAATATTTTATTTAAATAAAATATTGTTTGAATATTTAAATTCTTGTGCAGTAGTATTTTATTTAAATATAAATATTTAATTATGTCTGTGATGTGGTAGAACAGTACAATTGTAAACATATTTATATTAATAAATATATGTTTGTTATCATAAAAAAAATCATAGAATTGTTAGATACATCAATCTCCCCCTTTTGATGATAACAAACATATGGTAGGATTTTGAATATAATAAATGTGTTTAACAGTGAATGTTTAAACTCCCCCTATATGTATGCTCCCCCTACAACAGAACTACCCTAGATATGTGAATGAATGAAAAGAATAAATCGAATTAAATTTCAATATTAAACTATTTATAAAATATTCACTCATAAATCAAAATATTAACCCATTCTCCCCTTTGTTATCATGAAAAGGATACAAAAAATAAAAAGTGATGAAAAAATGACTAGAAATATAACATCAGCATAAGAGGAAGAATGTTTACCATAAATCTCAGTCAATCAAACAAAAATCATAACACTCTAAGAACTATGGCAAAATTCACATTGTAGAGTGATGGATTTATGATGAAATTTATAAAAATGGAAAAATTAAGTTTAAAAAAAATGGATTCCTATTATTTTCAGAAGAATTTTTATAAGTAGCACAAAAACAATATGGATTCAGATTACGATTATAAATTCAATTTAAGTGACGTAATCAAATAATCTCAAATCCTAATAACAATCAATCAACAAATCATAATATATCACAAAATATTAACACATTTCACAGATTAGAAAAATGGATTGATAGGTCGGTTTTTACACACCAAGGAGGATTTCATATAAAATTTTATTTATGTATTTTTCCTTTTCTTTTCATTTTAGGAGCACACTAACCATACATAACAAGATCTTGGATATTTAAATGAGATTAGTTACAACCTATAATATAAGTAATCTCTTAACTATGCATGACCATAGCTTGGATTTTTAAATGAGGTTAGAGAAACACTTATGTATATTATATTTTTATCATTTTCCTTTTTTTTAAATAAACCCCTCAGTATAAAAACCAATATGGATGATAGAAATATGGCAGGTACAGAAATGATTGTGACATAAATTTCTAAATTAATAATATTATGAAATACACTCAATTGTACAGGGATTTTTGAAACTTTTCAATTATCACTATTTCTAAAAAATAATACAGTCACATTTCCATCACAAATTTGAAGTTGTATATTCATAAGATGATTTAAAAAAATATTAAACTCTCTACATTAATATAAAATCATGATGGAAGGAAGAATGGTGATAGACTAAGAAAATGTTCATGAACTAAGTCCCAATTCAAAGATATTATAAAAACTATTCAAAATATCATGAGAAATTAAATAAAATTTCGTCTTATTGTGAAGTATATTGTAGTCGCAACTCATCACAATTTCAAAATCTAATAATAATTTTGATGAATTCTAAATATAGTTCAATTTGGTTATAGATTTCAATTTCTAAATAAATAATCAATAAATGATTTTAAAATTGAAAATAAAATAAAAGAGGGATATGAAGAAACTACACAAGATGAGAATCAGTATAAAGAATCAAAATAGATGAGTGAGAAAGTTTCAAAGCATTTAAGGCTAATACCACTTGTTATCTCAATTAACGAGGATTTTGATACCACCTCGATGGCTAACAAAGGTATCTCAGACAACAGTATCCAAATATCAAGCCCGAGCAAGAAAATCAAGCACACAAATTCCATCTATCAGAGTAGAAATCAATATTTACCAAAACAAGTAGTCATCAAAACATTTTCAAAAACGATTCCTTTTTGTCAGAGCAGCAAACTTCAATCTCAGAACATGTTTCATAAGAGAGTTTTTAAAGAAATTACAACAAGTCCAAGAAGACAAATCATGATTCAAGATTTAAAGAAACGGTTTATTTGAAATCACTTAAAGGGATGTGAAAACTTAAGATTCAATGAATCGATCACTCACGATTATTAATTTCAGATCCAAGAAGTGTATGAGATTCAAGATATCAAACAAAATTCAAATGATTTCAAACAAAACAATATCCAAGTAAATAATCATGATTTCAGAATGAATTTTCAGGAAATAAATTCCTTGCACTTGCCCAAAAATGTTTCTAGAAATTGTGGTAAGACTAGAAACAATCAAAAGATTTCTTGCCAAATATGTTGAAATGAATCTTGGCCAAACACATCTAATCCTGGAAATATTTTGAAAATAATATTGCTGAGTTTGGATTGTTTCTTTCCATGAATTTTTGCCAAACTGTAAATCATGTAATATGAACTTGCCAGGTTTTAATCATTCTATTTACTGTGGGCATATTACTTGAAAGAAAACAGGACTACATGCAATGTTTTACTACATGCCCATTAATTCTTTGAATGAATTTTTGCCCAAAAATTAACTACCTCTCTGCTTTTTATGTGTGAACAAGCATTTGCAACTCCTTTGATCACCACAGCGTATATATTTGATATGCATATATATACACACACACATATACATATATATATATATATACGTATGTATATATATATATTCACAAATGTGAGTATATATACATATTTATATTATATGTATATTTCAGATTGGCTCCACTTGTTTGAACTTGTTGAGTGCTTCAATTTCCTGCTGAACTCTGGAATAATTCATTGCTATGTTTGATTTCAGAAAACACTCGACATTGGGTTAACATCAATGTAACGAACAGTTGCCAAAATATCCATGATGTGTTTATGTGTTATTCTGAAATAATTTGCCTTTCTTCATTTGGCATTGAAAAAAAAACTACACGTGTAAATTCCTATTTTATTCTTGCATGCTAAATTGTATACTTGAATTTTCCATGTGTATACTTGAATTTTTGATGTGTAGACTGCAATTTGTTGTTGCCCTGTGCACAGTCCATTCGCATCTGCCCTGCACTTCCTGTGTACATATTTGTACACTAGTGTTGAGCCAGTTTACCCATGCTTGTGTTGTGCATAACACGACCATGTTCATATCTGAACAATTCATGCATGTATGTACAACCATATGTACATACTTGTTTTTTTGGTACTCTTGCATATTAAAGTGTTATATGCATCAATTTGAAAACTGCTATACACTCATTTCTTTGATCCATGTTGCTTACCTCAAACAATCATGTATGTTTGTGTTGTCTCGGTCATTCCTTTTATTGTGTGGATTTCTGGTCCGTACATCATGTATATTGAGTTGTTGGAATTAATGGTTGCCATGTGTTCATGGATACTACATCATATTTGTTACTTTGTCATGGCAGATTTGTCATGTTGTGGGCCATGCATATATATATATATATATATATATATATATGTATGTATGTATGTATGTATGTATGTATGTATGTATAAACATGCATGTATATGTGTATATATATATATATGTGTGTGTGTGTGTGTGTGTAACCATTTCTTGACTGCACCTTGAACCATTTGCTTTTGTGTTGAAATTTCTTTGTCCATTGTATTTGCACACCTTGTGCTTCATATCTAGCTACTGAGTCATATTTGTGTTGACATGGCACATTGATATTTGAGTTGAAAATGTTGTCCATGTATATACAGTCTGCCACTTTCTCCATATATACATATATGTAAATAGCACTTATGTTCATGTACATATATATTTGTATAAGTTCTGCCAGAAATATTCTATGCCATGCTGAATTTGAATTGTAGACCAAATTGCACTCGTATGCCAAGGAAAAAATATATGTGTATATACATACATGTATAGTGAACGCACAGAATATATATATATATATATATATGAGCATTACAGACGATGTCTATCTTGTGTTATTTACAGTGAATTACTGTGAATATCACAAGTTGTTTAGACATAGATGGATATATATATACACACACACACAAAAATCAGATCAAGTCATGAAATATGATGAGAAACACACCCAAATTTTGAGCCAAATAAGTTTTAAAATAAAATTATATGAAATGATCCGAAATCCCCCGATCTCCGAAGAGACGGAAAAGGACGGATTGTTTTGAGAACACGACGCGTCAGAACACAAACAATAGAACATTTCATTGCTATTACAACAATTTACATCAAAGTACAAGAATATCAGAGTACGAATAAATATTACATGGCGGAAAATAATATTAGAGATTAAAATTTTACATAGCAGCGGAAATACACCAACTACCACAACTGAAAGAAATACATGGATACAAAACTTTTCGAATATAGCTCCAGTTGTAATCCAAGATCATGTTTAAAAAGAAATATGTGAAAACCAAAACTACTAGCTGCCCCTGTGGAAAATATGGGCACCCATAATTTTGGTAGAAACAATAAACTCTGAGTCAGTCATGGGACCGGTGTGAGAACTTAAAATAGTTATTAAACTTTCATTTTAAATTAATAGTTCACAGGACCACGCCGTATGTCACTGAACAGGTTTACTGCCGTGAATACTCTGAAATAAAATAACTTATAAACAACGCAATGCTTTTGGAAAAATGAAGCTATTATAAGACTCAGGTCCCATCACACAATGCAACGCAAGCCGGAGGATAGAGTTTTACCTTATAATAGCCAAACATGCTTGATACGCTATAAAACAAATTATTTTGATATTACTATAAGTGCATAGTGTATCAAACAACTTAAAATATAAATGTATCAGTCATAGACAACATAGGTACCATATATTATGTCGTCATACGTAGGTTTACAGCTAAAACCGAAAAGTCGTGTATTGGAAATTGGATTTCTATCATGAACCAAGGCAAGAGATCTTACTTTCGATTGGAGGCACTCTTGCCCATGCCTCAGGATTTAGCCGCAACTGCACCTGGATGCGAAAGGGTCGATCCACACTTACTTTAGTGGATTATTAATTCCTGAATATTACGTTCCCCTGCCCTATGGGGCATAAAATCTGGTCAGTATGTCGACCATGTCAAGAGCCACTGGGGACTCAAATCCAAGGTTCCTCGCGTTCCAACAACCACATAAGTAAAATGTCTAGGCTCCATACCATGACACCACTCCTAGCTAGAAAGAAACGCATATACTCCCTGCCTCTCCCATTTCTGGTTCACACCGGGGTTAACGTTATACACAAAGCTATGCTAATTAAATATGTGCTTCGATCATCATCCATAAGACTCTGCTTTTCAACAAAAGCCTTGACCATTGCATCTTAGCATGCCACATTGACAACTCATGCCATACAGCTGATGTCTATCAATATATAACATCTAAGTTCATACGTATAAGAGAAGGGTTTAAAGCAAGGGAATTAATTCTCTGCCACCAAACAGATATATATTTCATAAAAACTAATCAATAAAGAATGAAATCCAATGTCAGACACACATCTATTTACAAGTCCGTTCTAGGTTTGAACGAAACCAGAGGCACTTTATTCCTCGTCCCATATGTCCAATACAGGAGAGAGGCCCTCGTATATCCGAACAATCAACAAGTATGTCCGGACAACTACCACTGTAAACCTTTCAATGCAGCAACTCCAACCAAAGGCATCAGTAGAAATCCATTTGATGTGAAGATTGTCGGTCTTGCACTGTCTTCAATATCTTCGAATTTTAGTCATCATAACAGTTATTCAGAATGGGTTAAACCCGGTCTTTCCGAATAACTCACGTATCTTTATAATCATGTGATAAATAAAGAAAACACACGCATATCTCATTCCAATCTAGAATATTCTTTTATTAAAATATTCATATCATTTGGGACAGGTTCCCATTAATTTTATCAAATATAAATTCTTTTAAACTTCTTATTTAATCTTCCTTTGAATATTATTTCAAAAGATTTTATATTATCTTTTGACAACTCAATTAAATTAAGGTTTATAAAACTAGACGGGATTACCGAACCTTACCGAAGTAATCTTTTATTTTATTTCCCGAATCCCAACCTACTAATCCCATGGAGCAAAACCGGTGGTACTCCATCTCTAACACCCATTGTGTTATCGGTAAATTCAATTACCATTTAACGTTCAAATCTAATTAAAGAATTAACTATCGCACGGAGTAAAACTGGCGATACTCTATCTCGAAACATTTCTTAAATTTGGTAAATTTAATTACCATTTAACTTTCAATCTAGTTAAAGAATCATTAAAACTCCACTTGGTTTTAATTTTCAAAAAAAAAATCATTACTTTATGATTATTCAACATTAGGAAAATTAACCCGTCTTTAATTGGGTTAAAGAACCAATGTCATTTAAAACACAGTTCACAATACACCCAAATCAACTTCCAATAAATATGGAAACTTCGCGGAAAAAAGATCAATATATAGTCGGTATAAATTTCCATGTCCAACTAATAATACAAATGGAATAACGACAAAGCCTTTCAAATTCCATATATAGTAATGGTCTTCCTTTACAGAAGTTCATCTCGATTATTACCAAATCAAATTTCATTCAATTCCAATTTAATATATTAAATTGGAAAACTTTACTTTGGAAATTTTCCCATTAAATCTTAATTAAAAGATTATAAATTCCAAATCATATCTTCACAGTTAATTGGGTTTTAAGAACAAATGTTATTTAAAACATCGTTCACAATGAACCCAAAATCATCTTCCATTTAACTCCAATTTATAATTATAAATTGGAAAACTTCATTTATCTTAGTTAAAAAATTTATTCTTTTCTCAACGCGGTTTAAGAACAGCGTTATAAAAGACATCATTCACGACAAACCCAAAATCTAATTTGATACTAAATACAAGGCTCTGAACAGAAATCATATCGGCTTACATTCAATATCAAATTTTGAAACAAACGGATATCGTATTGGGAATAACGATATTTGTATCTTCCAAATTCTCATAACAATATCCGTATAATCATGGAATCCAATATCGAAATATTCGAAGATAAATTCCATCTCAAATCCATTCCAATTTACTTATTGGAAATACTTTGGTTATATAAAACCATTCTCAAATCCCATTTATTTATCTTGCAAAAATCATGCAATTACATTTCTAGTTCATTCGGATAAAAATATCTTTTATCTTTTCAAATATGGAATTATTCATCATAAAATATTTCCAAACCATTTATTATGATTTTACATAATTTATTTATATTTTTATAAATTTTATTAAGGCCCTTACAGTCGATTTCCATAAACGCTCATCGAACTGCATTTACAACGACCATTTCCAAAATTGATTTGGACATATTTTAAAATCTAACTGTTAGATTTCAAATCCCTTATATTCATTGGAAAGATCTTTTCGATAAAAACCCAACGATTTTGGTTTTAGGAGAATCCGACGGTCGGATCTCCCGTTACGTCCATTTGAAGTTAATGGTCGAAATTCGCGAACGGTCGCTGCGCGGTGCGTTCTATTCAGGCCATTTAAATATATATAATATATATATATATATCATCGATTTCTATTTAAAATGTATATTATAAAACATTAATAAGTTCGTTTTAAAACAATTTCATTTCCATTACCAATTTAAACTAAACCTCTTATACTCTGATAATTTAAAGATAATAATAATTTCAAAATGTCAGTTTTGAAATTCAATCTTTTCAATGTTCATTTTAAAAATGAATAAAATCGATATAAAATCCGTTCGAGTAAAAATAGCGTTTTTCTACTTAACTCGGCTTCATTTATTTTTATATTTTTGTGTCCATCCTAAAATCGGACATCAAAATCATCTTTCTATTTTCATTGAGTATTATTTTGTAAAAAATATTCCTGTTTATTCCGGATTGGAATAAAATCTCAATCAATATCCATAAAAATGAATTTATATGGATTACACACATCATAAACACCCAACCATAGTTGCGAACAACTATCACATCCAAATTGACATACAATGTGTATTTATAATTCGTGTAAGCCGTAAGTAAATAATTCACGCTTCCAGTGGCCTGTCGACCAAACGATCGACATACAAACTAATCACTTGGGATTTGTGTAAGTCCAATATCATCCCAATACCCTTCTGGGGTTTTCAAACAACAACAGTCTGTTTAAATAAATCATTGGTTAATAAATTTAACCAATTCTAATTCAATTTGAATTATTTTTATATTTAACCAATTTTCATTGTTTAAATTATAAATAAATATTTATAATTTAATTTCAACTACTACATTAATGTTAACATTATTTTTAATATGTTAAACATTTCAACAACACAATCAACACACAATACAGTCAATTAAATCATCCATGGTCTGTGGACGACAGTGAAATGAGCTAACAGGCACCGTATACAAATTTATGATAATTAAAACTGATAGAAATCTACACTGGAAATCTATATATTTTTATATACAAATACAATAGCATGATAAAATATTGAGTGAGAAGGAGTTCTCACTTTGGTTTCCATTCTATCATTCTTTATTTGGCAATTTTATATCGTTTGGATTTGAATTCGCCTTAAATTCTCATTTGTTCCTTTTCTGTTCTAGTCGGTTCTATGTTGTAGAGTTCGTCTCCACGAGTCCAATGCAAGTTGTTTCACTGAATTCTGATGTCAAACAAACAAGTTATGGCGTCATAAGCATTGATTACATTAATAATATAATTAATAAACTAATTATTCCCTAATTACCCTCACTAATCATGGCTTAACGTGTAAGCCTTGTTCCATCGTGCTCCAGGTTACGGCCTCCTTCGAACCCATTCGTCGATGGTTAGGGTTTGAGCTTGCACGCACTACGAAACGTCGGCCGCCGATCAGACTTCACCACTCCGCAGTCCCACACGCCATCGTCCATCCCCGAGCCAAGCGCCGAGCTCGTGGCCCCCATCCGACAAGAAAACCAACCCAAAGTTGACGGCTTTCATCGCCTATTCCAACCACCGCGTACCTCCAACCAAAATCATAGCCTTATCAAAACGAAGATCCCACTTTGCTTTATAATTTTTGCTCAGAAATCATACTCCAATTTCAAGTGGATTTCAAGATTTTAATGTGAGAAATTAGAAAGTTCTGACCTTCGATCGCCTTAGTGGCGGCTGCGTTTTTAATTGGGCTAGGGTTTTATATTAGGGTATTTATAAGGGTATATATATTTATTTTATTATTATTTTAATTCGTAAATTACCTGTTTAATATCACGAACCCCAACAACTATCGCCCCTAGCTAAATACCCCCATTTCGGGAAAAATGGAGTATGTTCCTTAAGCCAAGTCGACTGTTTTGATCAGTTTTTGTCAAAATTAAAATATAAATTAATATAACGTTCAATATTGAATTTCAACGTACATTATAATTTATCGGGGCCACATTTTGACTCCAAAAATTACAAATTTTGAAATCTAGCTATGTTTTGATGAGACGGTCCTAACAAAACTAATTTCGTCGAATTTGGAAACTGATTGAAAATGGTCTTTTTCTAGTCAATTAAATTTAAACTGAATTTACCAAACGCGTTTAAATTTACCACGCTCACATATTAATTCCAAAAATTATGAAATTTGAAACGTAATAATAATTTGACATTCTGGATCCGAAAAAAGTGGTTTCGTCGAAAACGGAGGTCGTTTGCAAAATGGCTATTTTTAAGGGTTATATATTATATAAAATATATATAAATTCCATAGCGACTATTTTAAATTTATAACCGGACATAACTTATAATTTATAAAGTGAAATCTCATTTTCTTACATTCATTAGAAAGATATAATTAAATAGATTCGAACGTTTCTTATTTTATCAAATTCTGATTTATATTGAATTATGTATATTCAATGGAAGTTCAAAATCGAATTTTCAAACTACCGCGCCATTTCAAGTTCGTTTTAATTAAATTTTAAATTTGTACGTTCTAACTTTGATTTAAATAAATTTTAAGTTGTCAATTCTCAAAGTAAATCATTTTAAATATTCAAAACCCGTTAAAATAGCTAAAATAAAAAATATAAATTGGTTCAGAATTTCTGGGTTGTTACAGTCTCCCCCACTTAAAATCTTTTTGTCCTCGAAAAGGAACGAAGCTAAAAGTTGTTTAACTAACCAACTCAACTTTCATTCTGGCTTGAGTTCTTCAACTTTTCAGTTTATAAGAACTTTCTAATTTCTCAAGTATTTGGATAACACCCTAAATTTTCGAAAATTTTCGCTATAACCTCCTTTGTACGGAGAGGGTCTGAAAAATTTCTTGGGGCGTATTAGACACCCAATAAATCAATAAAAAGCATACATAATTTTTGTGACCTATTTATGCCCAAGGGAGACGTGTAAAATGTCGTAATCTC
Organism: Allium sativum; assembly: GCA_030737875.1. Lineage (NCBI taxonomy): Eukaryota > Viridiplantae > Streptophyta > Magnoliopsida > Asparagales > Amaryllidaceae > Allium > Allium sativum. The sequence goes on along the minus strand of CM060924.1, from coordinate 602,445,908 downwards.
ATACCTTGCCTAAGTGTTGAAAATAAAAAATTCCATGTGCCTTAATTAACAACAAGAGAGACATGAATTTTTATCATCCCCAGACCTATGTAGGGTTTTTCTTAAATCATGCCCGGAGCACCATTAAATGTAGTCCTTAATTAAGTCCATAATTGGTCTTATGTTCAACCTGTAATTCAGTCATCGCCATACGAGCGTCTCGCTCGTATGGTAATCCAAACCTCGTCATATAAGCGCCAATTTCTTATATGGAATATGATATGCTATGCCGTCTTCATGTAGTATGCCATGCGGTGTAGTTCATAATTTATTTGTTGTTATCCTACGGCGTGGTTTATAATCTCACACAGAACAACCATCACAACACATCCAACAACACTCACAGCAATGTATATAATAAATAAAATTGCGCAACCAACTCATTAAGGTGCACCTGTTTGTCGTGCACGTAATATATTTCTTTACTCAACGCGAAGCCATTAACATGCTCTCTCTCTCTCTCTCTCTCTCTCTCTCTATATATATATATATATATATATATATATATGTACATGTATGCCTAATAAAATTTAAATTCAGTTTAACTTAACTTAATTAAATAACAAGGGTTTTCGTATAATCAATGTCCAAAATTGCCAAAAATAACGTCTAATTTATTAAAATCAGAGGTCATAAGTAAGCAAACAAAAAATCAAACAATTACAAAAACAATTAATTGGTTATTTATCTTTATATAACTTTTATTTACTCAAAAATATTTTTTTCTAAAATCGGACTATATAATAATCACAAATACGTTACTTGAATATATCCCTCTCAACTCATTCTAGGGCATTACTAACCCCATCTCTAATGAGTTTCTCATTCTAGGATGCTACTGATCCTATCTCTAATGAGTTATTTCTATAGGATGTTGCTAATCCCACCTCTGATGAATTCTTTCATTTGGTTCTAATGTGTCTTGTTCCCTAGCTTTGTAAACCAAAGCTCTAATACCAAACTCAAACGATCCGAAATCCCCCGATCTCCGACGAGACGGAAAAGGACGGATTGTTTTGATAACACGACGCATCAGAACACAAACAATAGAACATTTCATTGCTATTACAACAATTTACATCAGAGTACAAGAATATCAGAGTATGAATAAATATTACACAGCGGAAAATAATATCAGAGATTAAAAATTTACATAGCAGCGGAAATACATCAACTACCACAACTGAAAGAAATACACAGATACAAAGCTTTCCGAATATAGCTCCAGCTATAATCCAGGATCCTGTTTAAAAAGAAATCTATGAAAACCAAAACTACTAGCTGCCCGTGTGGAAAATATGGGCACCCAGAGTTTAGGTAGAAACAATAAACTCTGAGTCAGTCATGGGACTGGTGTGAGAACTTAAAACAGTTATTAAACTTTAATTTAAAATTATGTAATTCACAGGACCACGCCATATGTCACGGAACGGGTTTACTCCCATGAATACTCTGAAATAAAACAGATTATAAACAACACAATGCTTTTGGAAAAATGAAGCTATTATAAGACTCATGTCTCATCACACAATGCAAAGCAAGCCGGAGGATAGAGTTTTACCTTATAATAGCCAAACATGCTTGATACGCTTTAAAACAAATTATTTTGATATTACTATAAGTGCATAATGTATAGAACAACTTAAAAATATAAATGTATCAATCATAGACAGCATAGTTACCATATATTATGTCGCCATACATAGGTTTACAGCTAAAACCGAAAAGTCGTATATTGGAATTTGGATTTCCATCATGAACTAAGGTAAGGAATCTTCCTTCTGATTCGAGACACTCTAGCCCGTACCTCAGGATTCAGCCGCAACTACACCTCGATGCGACAGGGTCGGTCCACACTTACTTTAGTGGATTATTAATTCCTGAATAGTACGTTCCCCTGCCCTATGGGGCATAAAATCTAGTCAGTATGTCGACCATGTCAAGATCCACTAGGGACTCAAATCTGAGTTACCTCGTTTTCCAACAACCACATAAGTAAAATGTTTGGGCTCCATACCATGACACCACTCCTAGCTAGAAAGAAACGCATGCACTCCCTGTGGTCATCTCCTATTTCTGGTTCACACCGAGGTGTGAGGCTCGCGAATTAACGCTATACACAAAGCTTGCTAATTAAAGCTGTGCTTTGATCATCATCCACAAGACTTTGCTTTTCAACAAAAGCCTTGATCATTGCATCTTAGCATGCCACATTGATAATTCATGCCATACAACTAATGTCTATCAATATATAACCTCTAAGCTCGTACGTCTCAGAGAAGGGTGTTAAGCAAGAGAATAAATTCTCCGCCACCAAACAGATATATATTTAATAAAAATCAATCAACACAGAATGAAATCCAATGTCAGACACACATCCATTTACAATTTCGTTCTAGGTTTGAACGAAACCGGAGGCACCTTATTCCTCGTCCCGTATGTCCAATACAGGAGAGAGGCCCTCGCATATCCGAACAATCAACAAGTACATCCGAACAACTACCACTGTAACCCTTTCAGGGCAACAACTCCAATCAAAGGCATTAGTAGAAATCCATTTGATGTGAAGATTGTCGGTCTTGCACCGTCTTCAATATCTTCGACTTTTAATCGTCGTAACAGTTATTCAGAATGGGTTAAACCCGGTCTTTCCGAATAACTCACGTATATTTATAATCATGTGATAAATAAAGATAACACACACATATCTCATTCCAATCCAGAATATTCTTTTATTAAAATATTCATATCATATGGGACAGGTTCCCATTAATTTTACCAAAGATAAATTCTTTTAAACTTCTTGTTTAATCTTCCTTTGAATAACATTTTAAAAGATTTTATATTATCTTTTGACAACTTAAACCAATTAAGGTTTATAAAACTAGTCGGGATTACCGAACCTTATTGAAATAATCTTTTATTTTATTTTCCCAATACCAACCTACTAATACCATGGAGCAAAACTGGTGATACTCCATCTCTAACACCCACTGTGCTATCGGTAAATTCAATTACCATTTAATGTTCAAGTCTAATTAGAGATTTAACTATCGCACGGAGTAAAACTAGCGATACTCCATCTCGAAACATTTCTTAAATTTGGTAAATTTAATTACCATTTAAGTTTCAATCTAGTTAAAGATTCATTAAAACTCCACTAGGTTTTAATTTTCAAAAAAAAATGATTACTTTATGATTATTCAACATTAGGAAAATTAATCTCATCTTTAACTGGGTTAAAGAACCAATGTCATTTAAAACACAGTTCATAATAAACCCAAATCAACTTCCATTAAATATGGAATCTTCGCGGAAAAAAGATCAATGTATAGTCGGTATAAATTTCCATATCCAACTAATAATACAAATGGAATAACGACAAAGTCTTTTAAATTCCATATATAGTAATGGTCTTCCTTTACAGAAGCTCATCTCGATTATTACCAAATCAAATTTCATTCAATTCCAGTTTAATATATTAAATTGGAAAACTTTACTTTGGAAAATTTCCCATTAAATCTTAATTAAAAGATTATAAATTCCAAATCATATCTTCATCATTAATTGGGTTTTAAGAACAAATGTTATTTAAAATATCGTTCACAATGAACTCAAAATCATCTTCCATTTAATTCCAATTTATAATTATAAATTGGAAAATTTCATTTATCTTAGTTAAAAGATTTATTCTTTTCTCAACGGGGTTTAAGAACAGAGTTATTAACGACACCATTCATGACAAACCCAAAATCTAATTTGATATTAAATACAAGGCTCTGAACAGAAATCATATCGGCTTAATTTCAATATCAAATTATGAAACTAACGGATATCGTATTGGGAATAACGATATCTGTATCTTGCAAATTCTCAGAATAATATCTGTATAATCACGGAATCCAATATCGAAATATCCGAAGATAAATTCCATCTTAAATCTATTCCAATTTATTTATTGGAAATACTTTGGTTATATAAAACCATTCTCAAATCCCATTTATTTATCTTGCAAAAATCATGCAATTACATTTTCAGTTCATTTGAATAAAAATATCTTTTATCTTTTCAAATATGGAATTTTTCATCACAAAATCTTTCCAAACCATTTATTATGATTTTTCACGATTTATTTATATTTTTATAAATTTTATTAAGGCCCTTACAGTCGATTTCCATAAACGGTCATCGAACTGCATTTAAAGCGACCTTTTCCAAAACTGATTTAGACATATTTTAAAATCTAACCGTTAGATTTCAAATCTCTTATATTCATTGGAAATCCCTTTTCGATACAAACTGAACGGTTCCAGTTTTAGGAGAATCCAACGATCGGATGTCTCGTTACGTCCATTCGAAGTTAATGGTCGAAATTCGTGAATGGTCGCTGCACGGCGCGTTCTATTCAGGCCATTTAAATATATATAATATATATATTGTCGATTTCTATTTAAAACGTATTTTATAAAACGTTAATAAATTCATTTAAAAACGATTTAATTTCCATTACCAATTTAAATTAAACCTCTTATACTCTGATAATTTAAGATGATAATAATTTCAAAATGTCAATTTTGAAATTCAATCTTTTCAATATTCATTTTAAAAATGAACAAAATTGATATAAAATCCGTTCAAGTAAAAATAGCGTTTTCTACTTAACTCGGCTTCACTTATTTTTATATTTTTTTGTCCATCCTAAAATCGGACATCAAAATCATCTTCCTATTTTCATTGAATATTATTTTGTAAAAAATATTCCTGTTTATTCCGGATTGTAATAAGATCTCAAGCAATATCCATATAAATGAATTAATATGGATTACACACATCATAAACACCCAACCATAGTTGCGAACAACTATCACATCCAAATTGATATACGATGGGTATTTATAATCCGTGTAAGCCGTAAATAAACAATTCACGCTTACAGCGGCTTGTCGACCGAACGATCGACATACAAACTAATCACTTGGGATTTGTGTAAGTCCAATATCATCCCAATACCTGTGTGGGGTTTTCAAACAACAACAGTCTATTTAAATAAATCATTGGTTAACAAATTTAACCAATTCTAATTCAGTTTGAATTATTTTTATACTTAACCAATTTTCACTATTTAAATTATAAATAAATATTTATAATTTAATATCAACTACCACATTAATGTCAACATTATTTTTAATATGTTAAACATTTCAATAACACAATAAACACACAATACAGTCAATTAAATCATCCATGGTCTGTGGACGACGGTGAGGTGAGCTAACAGGCACCGTATTCAAATTTATGATAATTAAAACTGATAGAAATATACATTGGAAATCTATATATTTTTATATATGAATACAATAGCATGATAAAATATTGAGTGAGAAGGAGTTCTCATTTTTTTTCACTCCGTCATTCTTTATTTGACGATTTTATATCGTTTGGATTTGAATTCGCCTTAAATTCTCATTTGTTCGTTTTCTGTTTTGGTCAGTTCTATGTTGTAGAGTTCGTCTCCACGAGTCCAACGCAAGTTGTTTCACTGAATTCTGATGTCAAACAAACAATTTATGGCATCATAAACACTAATTACATTAATAATATAATTAATAAACTAATTATTCCCTAATGACCCCCACTAATCATGGTTAACGTGCAACCTTCTTCCATCGTGCTCTAGGCTGCGATCTCCTTCGAACCCATTCGTCGATGGTTAGGGTTTGAGCTCGCACGCACTACGAAGCGGCGGCCACCGATCAGAATTCACCACTCCACAGCCCCCACACGCCATCGTCCATCCTCAAGCCCAACGCCGAGCTCGTGGCCCTCATCTGGCCATAAAACCAACCCAAAGTCGACAGCTTTCATCGCCTATTCCAACCACCACACACCTCCAACCAACATCACAACCATATCAAAACGAAGAACCCACTTTGCTTTATAATTTTTGTTTAGAAATCATACTCCAATTTCAAGTGGATTTTGAGTTTTGAATGTGGGAAATTGGGAAAGTTCTGGCCTTCAATCGGCTTAGTGGCGGCTGCGTTTTTAATTGGGGCTAGGGTTTTATATTGGGGTATTTATAAGGGTATATATATTTATTTTATTATTATTTTAATTCGTAAATTACCTGTTTAATATCATGAACTCCAAACGAACCCCAACGACTGTCGCCCCTAGCTAAATATCCTCATTCCAGGCATAATGGAATATGTACCATAAGCCAATTCAACTTTTTTGATCAGTTTTTGTCAAAATTAAAATATAAATTAATATAACGTTCAATATCGAATTTCAACGTACATTTTAATTTACCAAGGCCACATACTGACTCCAAAAATTACAAATTTTGAAATATGGCTAAGTTTTGACGATACGGTCCTAACAAAACTAATTTCATTGAATTTGGAGACTGTTTGAAAAATGGTCTTTTTCTAGTCGATTAAATTTAAATTAAATTTACCAAACGCGTTTAAATTTACCACGCTCACATACTAATTCAAAAAATTATGAAATTTTAAACCTAACAATAATTTTACATACCAGATCCAACAAAAGTAGTTTCATCGAAAACGGAGATCGTTTGCAAAATGGCTATTTTTAAGGGGTATATGATATATATATATATATATATATATATATACATATATATATATATATATATATTCCATAGCGACTATTTTAAATTTTAAACTGGACATAACTTATAATTTATAAAATGAAATCTCAGTTTCTTACATTCGTTAGAAAGATATAGTTAAATAGATTCTAACATTTCTTGTTTTACCAAATTCTAATTTATACTGAATTCTGCATATTCAATGGAAGTTCAAAATTGAATTTTCAAACTACCGCATCATTTCAAGTTCATTTTAATTAAATTTTAAATTTATACATTCTAATTTTGATTTAAATAAATTTTAAATCGTTAATTCTCAAAATAAATCATTTTCAATATTCAAAATCCATTAAAATAGCTAAAATAAAATTTTTAAAATGGTTCAGAATTTCCGGGTTGTTAGATTATATATGCTATGATTTAAAAATAATTTTGTTCTAGATTACTTTGTATGTTTCTATGACAGATAAGGAGACGACTGGACTGGTTGATTGAAAAGCAGGCCGAAGACAGAATACAAGTGAGTGATAGTGTATGAGTGAGTATTTGTGTATGAGTGGTTTGTATATGAGAGAGCTGAGTGAAACATATGTGTTTGTACAACTGAGTGACAGAGTGAAATGTAACTGAGTTTGAGAGTTGTACTGAGGAACAGTTATATGAAATTGAAAAATGTATTACAGTGAGATGTACAAATTGTGGAGTTATAAATTTGTACTATTCGAATGAAGAAATAAAATATAATTTGAATATTTAAATTCTTGTACAGTTGTATTCTATTTAAATATAAATATTTAATTTTGTCTATGATCTAGTAGAACAGTACAATTGTAAACACATTTATAATAATAAATATATGTTTGTTATCATCAAACAAACATCATAGAATTGTTAGATACAACAGGTTGTCTGAAAATTAGGAATGGTAATTCAATATATGTTGCGCATATGCACATGATTTATTATTATACTAACCACTATGAGTGTAGGAGCACAAATTACTGTTATTATGTTGTCGAGGTACTGGTGAGGGGAAACATCGTTCCATTAAGCAGTGTGGTTTCACTAGATATTTATTTTGGCTCAATAATGTAGGCTATTATTCACACCAGATAGTTGTCTGGCCCAAAGTTTTTGTTTTTCCCATTAAACTCGCTCATTTGCATAGATCGGAAGTAAGGATTTTCATGTATCAAGTTAAACGAATAAGCTTTCGGAGATGTGCGAGAGCCAAATCTAACTATTTAGAGTTCCTTTTGCAATGCTTTTTTGCTTAATGGATGTAAAGGAAAATCTGTGCTATTGCCTAGTATTTCTGCTTTGATAAACCAAGATGGCGTCTTCATATGTCGCTCTTGGGGTATTTTGTGATAATTATATTTTTGTGAATGCAGATTTCTGCATGAGAATTTGTAATGAATGAAGTTAATCATTGAAATATATTTTGTGAATCTTCATATTCCCGTGCCTTTGATATTTTGCAATGAGTTTTATTCTATCACTTGGAAGTAATACTATTGATGACTGCATCATTGGTAGTGCTTATTGTCGGGTCTTGGAATCGAGGATATTACACGACCACAAGTTGACATTGACTTATCGCTATGACTTCGAACCGAGTCTAATACTTACTGCAATCTTAAAGCAAGTTATTGTGTTGCCTCGCGCCTTACTTTAGAACCAATCTTCAAAGTTTTGTGCAGATTAACTTTCGATTTGCTTAATTATCCGGTTTAATTTTCTATGTGATTACAACACCAACAAATAAAGCCAAAGATTAACATCCAAGTATAGCACACCAAGACGCATCATCAATTTAATCATGCAAATAATAGGAAATAAGATAAACAACTAAATTTCTAGCATATATCTACACATAACATGACTTTGAACGTATACAGGATGAGATTCTAAACCAATTTAGATCATATGCATAAGTAACATGTAATTAAAGGTTATTTAGTTGCGGCTATCAAAATCGATATTGAATCATGTAAATCTATTCTAATGCACAATGGAGTGAGAAATCATAAACCAATCACCAAATTCAGTAGATCCAATCCAGACAATAGTGAACTGCACTTGTAATCAATCAAATTGATGATCTAGATATCCAATTTGAAGTTCTAATCTCCAATCAAAATTTTAATTTTAATTAGAGAGAAAATTGGATGAATTAAGGTATTATTAGGGCTAGTTAGGAATTATTTTTGATTTGGATTGAGAGGGAAAATTCTAATTTGAATCCTACAACCCTTATTTATAGGATTTTCTAACTAGACTAATGGACGAACTAATAATGAGCTTTACTAATTATACACTAATTCTGACCAGTATTTTCATAAACTTAAAACAGACATAACTTTCTAACTATAGTCCCAATTTTCTAATAGAATCACTCTATGGAATGTGAATCCATTATATCAAAATTTGTAGTCAAAAAACATTTGCAGTGTTAAAACAGTTACATAGAAATTCAAGAAAAATCGTAAGTGTATAAAATGTCCCCAAGAGTAATATTCTATAATTATAAAGTCATACGACATCAAATGATATAAATAAAATATTTTGTAACCATATGATATGTAAAAAATGGATTGTTACACATGATATCTATCATCTTATAGAAATGATGGAAAATGATTTATTCCAACACTAATATCAAAACTAAACAAATTCCAAAGGTGCAATCCTATGTTCTCGGCACAAAAACGAAACATTGAGTGGCTTTATACCCTAAAGAGATATAGCATCAACTAACTGAACATCACCTTCTATAATTTTACAAGTTTCTAAATGTCAAATTATGTAACAAGTTAATCTCTCTTATAATGCAATTGCCAATTTTTTTTATGAGTTACCGAGTAAATAAATCAACTTAAAATGGCTACCTCATTCATGAACTGAACAATTATAGGTAGGGCTGGGCGCAACTCAGTCTGTCCAGTTTGGAGTCCAAACTGGTTCCACAACGCATTCAAACGGTTAATCAAAATTACAAAACATTATATTGATCGTTCAAATGGTTCAGTTTCAGCTTTGTTGTAATATGATCCAGTTTTGATTTGGTCCGGTGTGAACACTTATTAAAAATGAAATAAGAGAATTACATTCATCAACAATCAATTTACGATTATATGGCGTTTTGTCACTTAAAGGTTAAAACACATAGTGTTGTCCTAGACTAAAAAGATTAGTTTATAATTGTATGTGTAACGAACCATGGATTTTCGACCACAAAAATCGACACAAAAACACCATGTCGAACATTCAAGCATCGAAAACACAGGAACGTTATTAGAAAGAAATTAGAGGGTGAGATAAGAAAGAAAGAAATATTAGAATAGAAGAAGAAGAACTAACAATACAGCACAGAGTCTCACATCACAGCGGAATAAAATATAATATAAAAATAAATCTTTATATAGAGCTTTAAATAAAACTTACAATCATCAGAGTACATCAACATATCTAGACAGTTATAATATCCTGTCCTCGTGTACAACAAACAACAGAATAACAACCATATATCATACGTCTGGACTTCTCCAGCTCGTCTCTGGACTTCGCACTTCCGATAATATGAACCTGTACAACCCGGTCTAACCCGAGCATTACAAACGATGGGTCAGTCTGGTGAATCAGAGTGAGAAAAACACACTAAGTTTAAAGGTATCACACAACTTGATTTTTAAAATCCAAAATCTTTTCGAAGGAAAAGGATAATCGTAAGACCAAATCCACACATAAATACAGACGGTTTTTACCTTACGATAACCCAAAACATTTTTGAAATCAATATATTCTCTGATATTATAATAGTGTCTAAATACAAATAAATATCAATCTAGCAGAATGCTTGCATCTCTTGCTCTACATATATAGTATACAATCAAAACCACGGGCACTTATTGGAGAATGGATTTCCATGGCAAGGTATGGGCAACCACCTTTTCGACAATGTACCTCCGGAAATGAATACACTGGGGTTCAACAAGAACATCTTGCAACCCGAGCTAAACATGACTGGTCCCTCACTTCGCTTGAGAGTACCGAATATATCATTACCACGGTTGGGGGCCAATCAACTGAACCGATAGCATGCATACAATTAAAATAAAAGGGACAACGGAAGGCATTTGATTTCTCCAGATCAGGTAATGAATATACCCTTTTTATGGGTGCGACCCACATAGCCATGCGACCTATCCGATTTTAACCATTTCCCGTTTGACGAGGCTTGAGGTCATAATTTATTTATTTAATTATTTATTTATTATGATTTTAGAACATATGGCCACCATTCACTTTGAATGCCAAATCGTCAGATCCACCAGAATCACTAATTGATGTCCACAAAAATACCGTAGTTAAGCTAAGAGAAATGGACATTCTCCGCCATCAACTTGGTACGTTTGAAGATATCAATGTACGTGGATCCTTTAGAAATACTCTGTCAGACACTCGTCCATACAAGTCATCCAGGAACAGGATGAACCGAAGGCACCCTCATACCACATCCTATATAGGTATCACCCTAAGGAACAATAACGAGTAGTCCTTGCAATCCGAAAATTTCACTCATGACAGAATCACAAGTCAAAATATCTCCAGCCGCTAAACCAGAGAAATCCAACAAGTGGTTCTTCCGTTGATGAAGATCCACGGTCTTCAACGCTTCATCTTCAATTAACATTTCCACGTATTAGCTAGTCGGAATGGTTTTCGAATATAATTTGATCCTAGTCTTTCCGTACCAACAATCGTATTTGGTCAGATTTGATAGTTGGTTATTTAACTATCAAATAATATTAGGTGAATGAAATGAGTTTACTGATTCAGTACTTGGCATTACTTGGCCTTTTTAATTAACATCTGTTAATTATATTCTTAAAAATCATTTCATTCGCTTATAAACTTTTCGAATACAGTTTTCAATATTATTTACGGAAAACATAACTTATTTTTCCCCCAATTTCTCTTGTTCATAAACTAAATCATTCTTGGATAATCATGATGTCGTCCAAGTTGGAGCATTTTATTTACCTCTCAGACCTTGTCCAACAACATTCATATCTTCAGAGTAGATAGAAGTTTATTAACCATACGTTTTCCTTTGAAAACTTTATGTAAATCTCAACAGCGTTCACTTAATAAATTATTAAGTAAACTATTATTTTACTTCTCTATTAATCTTTGATAATCCTTTATAATGTTAATTCGAGCTTCGATTCCATTATAAATAGAATCCTTTATAAAATTTCTTCAACATCTCTTTATAAATATTCTTCAAATAACAATACTACATTTGTTTTAAATCATACATAATTATTTTTAACCAATCTAATATAAATATCTTTACAAATATTATATAAATATGTTTAAAAATCTTACATTTATATCTTTTATAACTCTTGTATTAACATTCCTTACGAATCCTTATATTCATTTTTCTCAAAACAATTTCACTTATCATCTGTAACAAACGTTACAGATTTCATTTCAAAACTTTGTATTTTCCTTTATAATATCTTTTCAAATCATTCTGACAACTTATGCGTTGTCAAAAATCACTAGCTATCTTTTTAACGATCTCCAGTTTATAAATCAAACAGTTTAATTTATTATTTGTAACAATTGTTACAAATTCAATTTTCAAATCTCTCACTTCATTTACAAATTCTGTTTGTAATCTATTATTAACAACTAATATTTCGATTACATTTCAACTCCTAACTTCCATTTACAAATTCGTTTACAAATCATTTACGACAACTTATATTCATTGTCATTTGCAGAACAATTTACTTCTTATACTCTCAACTCCGCTTAACATTCTGAACCTTGGAATAAATCTCACTTTGTTATTTCATACCATTTCCTTAATTTCTAAATTCCCTTTTTCTAACTACAAATATTCAATAAATATTTAATTTAAGCTATCCCATTCGCTTAAAATCCTTTTTATAACTTCGTTATAAAAACACGGGTTTTTAATATAAAACTCATTCATAAACTCCTTTTCACCATTCAATTCGATTCATTTCAACTTCGATCACTTTTTAAATGAATTCCAATTAAAAAAGTAACCTCTCAAATTATTATTAATTGAAATAATAATTTACTTCATCATTAACTACTGTATAAGTGGTTGACTTCTTTATTGACTAAAATAAATAATAACTTTCCTTTTTTTAAAGAATCTTATTAAATTTTATACAAATATTCATTAACTATTTCATTAGATAAATTCAAAACAAATTGATTGAATAATCAATCTAGTTAACACGGTTGACTTTGTCAATTCAAAACACGGTTATTTCATTAACCAGTTCCAAATAGCTCCTTATTTAAATTAATTAATAATATAATTAATTTAAATAATTTCATTTAACTGTTTCTTATAAACAATAAATCTCAGTTATAAATTATTATATTAATCCTTGCTCACTTGCTTATTCATCTTAGTATTATAAGAATTAGCTTTATAAATCATTTAATAAGTAAGATGAGGCACGTGCTTCACACCGTGCTTCGCACACGACTGATTTTTGGTACAAAAATCTGATTGGTGGTTAAAACAATCAACATATATGTGTTTGCAGGTTTATTTCTCTTTTATAAACTTCATTTTAAATAATATATTTAAAATTCTATATTCAGTTATAAAATAAATTTATAACTTCATTACGGTCGATTCATCCGACGGTAAATCCATATTTATACAATGGTTGATTTATAGGTCATATACTGCCAATTACTCAACCAATATCACCCATTGATTTAAACCAAACAAATGTTAAATTTTAGATCAAGGGTCAACAAATCAAATCAATCATTCAATCAGAACAGTATATATATTGGTAATATGAAAATAAACAACATTAAATATATTTGAGGAATCCCATTGGATCCCTCCATGTACTTCTCTGCATTCAAATGGTTATCTCAATATAAACTCATTCAATTCAATTTAACTGATATAACAGTAAATAACAACCATTTAACAACAATCAATTTATTTAACATTAACAAAACAATTCAAACAGTTAACACGTTTATTTTATAAACGTGACCAATAAGGTAAGTTGCCTTAATTGGGACCAATCGTTAAAATAACGATTTGGTGTTCCACTGAAATTAAACAACGTTTAATTTCATCGTCTCAATCAATATATGCAATATATTTAACAACCAGTCAATCATTAGCAACCATAACACACAAAATAAAAACCCGACTTATATAAAATATAAGTGGGATAACTGAGTGAGTTTAACTCACCTTGTTTTCTGTTGTTGCTAAAGCGGTTCATGTTTCAGTTAAATTAAACGAGTGTTTAATTTAACCGAAAATCCAGTCGGTTCCAGCTATGCCCAAAATAGTTCCAAAATGTAGTATTCATTTCCACTATTCCATCGCTCCTTGTCTAGACCAATTCTAATAACATATCCATCAATTATCACCGTAATAATTATATGTTTTAAATTTTAAAACTAATTAGCTTTTTAAATAAACTAATTATTAATTTACTTTTGCATTCACGGTTAACTCTACAGGCAGATACAAAGCCTTCTTCCCGTTCAGACGCTGCTACTAACGAACCCATCCAACGGTTCCCGTTAACAATGGATATCAGCCCACTATTTAATAAACATGATTAATCTCTTCTAATTAATATTAATTAAATGTTAACTACTTTTTTGTTTACTTCTGAAAACAGGCTGATTGTTCTCTTCAATCCTTTACTGCTTGTTCACAATCATTCCTGTTTCACGACATGAAAATAATCCAGGTTTTAGTTTATATAAATTTTTTAACTAATTCATCCATAAATATAAACTTAGGCTTTGTTTGTTTAAAATGTTTGGTCTGACTTTTGATTGCTGAATTCTTAAGTCTGGTTGCTGAAATCTGGTTGCTGAATTCTGAATAATCTCATATTTGTTTGTTTAATTAAGCATTCAGAACAAAATTAATATATTTTGCATTCAGAACTAGAAATAAGAGAAAAGTTCTGAATGAAAAGATCTGAATGCTTAATTTATTCAGAACATTAAAAAAACATATAAAGTTCTGATTAATTAATCAGAAGTCAGATTCAGAACAAACTGAGAAAAACAAACGTAGCAGTCAAACTTAATTACCATTAAAACTCAATTTCAGTATTGTCAGTCTTCTGTTACTACGTCCCGGATACCTTCTGCTTCATCTTAAAACTCACGAACCCTGACCAAATGGATTACAAATTTAGTAAACAAGTAATTCAGTTTTCCCGTCGCTCCTCTCACTTATATTCATTCCCGTACTTGCTCCTGTTTCATGCATTAGTTCCATATAGCAAGCTTCATCTAATTGTTGCGCCCAAACCACTTGATCGGAATTCGATCAGTCAGCGCCGGACGAAGCGCCTCAGGCCACTCCAGAGCCGCCCTGAATGCTTTCGGTCTCGGCATTCTCAGTCACCCACAAAAGCTCCAAACACACCATCGCTTCTCGCGCACGTTCTGACCAAACCGGAGTTCAATCGGCGATACTTTAGAGAGCTTGCTGCGTTCTTTAATTTTGTAGTTAATGGGTTTTGAAAATCTTCAACGTATTGGAAGTTAATTGGGGAAAGATTCTGGAGCGTATTGGCAATTGAATTGAGTTAGAGGCGGCGTACATTTTCGTTGACCATACTAGAGCAAAGAATAGGGTTTACGTCTTATATATACAAAAGGGTAGGGACTAATTTAGCATTATTTTAATTTACATAACTTTGCCATAGAGAAATGTGTCAAATTATCTACATAAACCCTCCGTTTTTGACAAACAAATATGTAATCCCAACATAAAAAAAATATTCCGGACCCAATGGGATAGGCTTCGTCGAATTCCAAGGACGTTTGTGAAAAGTCAGTTATAAATATTAATGAAAAATCAAGCGTTAAAAATTGCTATAATTACAGAAAAATCCAAAAAATATGAGACCTTGACATTTTACTAGACCTCTTCCTAACGGATCCAATGAATCTTGTTTCATCAAATTTGGAGTTCGTTTGGCCAGTTATTTATTCATTAAAATTTACCATTGTCTAAATTGTCTAAACAATTAAATAGAAACAGAAACGTTTTTGGCCATCGAAGTCACATACGATATCGGTTTGCCACAAAATTTGATTTTCTTACAATAATTTACCAATACGGCTCTAATGAGACTAATTTCACTGAAGATGGAGACCGTTTGCAAAAATGGTTATTTTTAACGCCTATGTAACATTAATAAAATATTAATTAATTTCCAAATAATTCAATATAATAATAATAAATTATTTTTATCCTATGTATCCAAACAGAATATATATATACAACTTCAAATATAATTTATACAAACTCAATATTGTAAATTTCGAGTTAAACGATGTCCAAATTAAAATAAAATCCCTTTAATTTATTAAATAAACGTTATATTTTAATAACGATTTCCATAGCGACTATTTTAAAATTTGATTTGGACATAACTAACAATCTATAACACGAAATCTGAATTTTTCTCTTACATGTGAAAATTATAATCAACAAGATCCCAACGTTTCTTGTTTCACAGAAATCCGACTTATATTGAATCCTGTATAGTCAATTAAAGTTCAAAATTCAATATTATGAACTGCAGCGCCATTTCGAGCTCGATTTATAATTATATAAATATAACGTTCAAACTTTGTTTTATATAAACGATCAATATAAAATCCATTAATATTCCAAATATAATATTTAAAATAATAAATTAAATTAAATATTTGACTACCAAAAATACGGGACATTACAGTATGAATACTTCAATTTTATGTTTAATGAGAAGTGAAATTGTTTTAATACATTAACTAGACATCAACATCAATTAATGCATAAACATTAAGGAAGATAATTCAAATAAGATTATAATTAGCATTATCCAAAAAATGATATGGAAATTATTATACCAAAACTATAAAAAAAATCCTTTGTGATAACGACTATTATTAAAAACAACATACGTTGAAAGTATAATAAACATCGTTAAAGTAAAAAAATTAGATAGGAATTAGTTATATTTTTATCATAAGATTACTAGTACCGGTATTCAGTTCGTGTAACACCCCGTATTTTCTATTAACATTAAAGTAACGAATTAAAGAATACTTAATTTTAAAAGTGGAAATTTGGGGAAAAGGGTTTCGCCGTTGCGTCCGTCTCGGAATTCTGCTTGAGATAGAGTCCGAGTTTGCGTGAATCGGACTCCGTATGAAGAAGTTATGGAGTTCAGAAGATTTCAAGTTTAAACGAAAATTAAATATCAATAATAATTAAATCAAAAAGCAGTTCGAAATTCAAAATTCCGAGAATCAACTGGGCGGGAAAGTTCCCGCCCATAGGGGTTGACTCCCCTCATGGGGGGTCGACATAGGTGTCGACCACCCAAGAGGGGTGTCGACCCCCATCCCCCCCAGGGGTCGACCCCCTCGGCCAGATCTGGGTTGTTTTGTCCAGTGACGTTTTTCTGAGTCATTAGGGCATATGTGGCGACTTACGGTTGGCCCTATTTGGTCTGGATGGCTCTGATTTCTCCTAGGTTGATCTTACGGCCCTCATTAATCTAAACTTCTATATAAACAACCCCAACCCTAAAATCTCATAACCTTGCTCTCTGAAGCCGTCATGCTGTCCATGGCCAAACTAGCGTAGCCTCCATTTTTCTTTAAACTAGAAATCAAGTTAGAAAGCCCCTAATCAAGTCCAAACTAGAGAATCAATAGTCTACATCAAAGGATAGCTTTTCAGTTTCAGAAATCAGATCCCAGAAAACAAGATTTGTTTTTTTTGTAAGTTCAGTTATTCTTTATATTTGAACAAATAAAAGCCATGACTTGTATTGAAGCGAAACTAGAACTGTGCCTAGTTGTAAGATAATCTTATTCTGATTCATGTTTATCCCGGTAGCAATTATGAAATTACCTATGCCTACGTGACTATTGTGATTGATACAACTTATCATGTTGTATATTAATTTGGTGATAAACCTATCATGTTGTATATTAATTTGGTGATGAACCTATCATGTTGTATATTAATTTGGTGATGAACCTATCGTGTTGTATATTAATTTGGTGATGAACCTATCATGTTGTATATAAATTTGGTGATTCTTTTATGATATGTTATATGCAAGACCATGAGCTAAGTCATGTTCATATATGTTTATATGTCTAGATCTACACGCTTAGATGTTTAGATCTATGTTAATTTGGTCCAAATCAAATACAAGTTCACATTTACATGCTTAATTAAATTTGTGTAGTACTATGCCAAATTTATATCACACATGCTTAGTTGATCAATACTGTTTTATGTCATTGGAATGTTACATGTCCCTCTGCTTTTCCCTTTTTCTTTATGAGTTAGGCTAATTTCCAAGCCTATTGCTCTATGTAATTTATGCGAACGAATAACTGGGGATACGTTGGGAAAAATATTAAATTACATGCTATTAGCATAGGTTGGCTCATAATCATGTAAATGATTAATGGCATGAAATGGTATAAATTTGTACACCTAAGAATTATGGACATAATTTAGAGGGTAAATGGGACATGACTTGAGTTGACAACATTGGTGGATAATTTACATATAAACATAAATGGTAAATATGTAAATTAATTAAATGATGAATATGCCTAACCCGAGGTTAGATTGAGTTATGGTGTAAGACTGCCCGGAACCGCCCGACATATCCACCAACCGTAACAATACAGATCTAATGTGAGAAATTAGCGCATTAAGCCCAAAAACCCGAGGGTAGATTGAGTTGCAGTGTAAGACTGCCCGAAACCGCCCTGCACATCCAACGACCGCAACAATATAGATCTAATGTGAGAGGTTGGTGCTTTAATGAATGAATTAAAGCTAAGAAACAGGCAGACTAAGAATGGTAGGGTTAAGTAAATTAAGGCAACACTTAACCAATACAACATGTTAACAAAACTGATGGGTAGGGGTTAGGTTAATTTGAGAACACTTAACCATTTTAACATGTTGATTAGGAAACCCTAGTAACGGGGACTCATTTCAGCAGTAACCGACATAGATGTATCATGGTACCTGAACTAGGCAGGGTAGGGCACGATTACTGGGCTGATTATATGCGGTCAAAATAACGGCGGGTGATACAGCAGTGTAGGTTCCGATGGAGTATGGGCGTTTACGTACTCCGGCATGGAAAAATCAGGCACTGGGCATTAGTAGTATACACTGTGCATCTTGAATTTGTGTCAGGTTGCCACCATAGGAATTGATACACCCCATGGTTGGACCAGCACAGGTATCTACAATCAAGCGGGGCCGAATGACACAAGTCATAAATGCATGCGAGTAGAAGCCGATCGATAAAGGGGATAATTTTATCATGCACACATGGTGCTAGTTGAAAACACTTGTTAGTAGGTGCAGAGAAATAGAAATGAGTGCGATAATATATTCAGTTTATCTTGCCTTATTTATTGTTATCTTATTTCTAGGGTATTGTCCTAGGTTCAGTTTATTCATGTCATGGTCCTTTTACCTGTTTACATGCTAAATAATCATTGGACTTACCAGGCTTATGTCTGAGCCATTTTCTTTCGTCCCCCCCCAAAGGTCCTCAGGGAGGGAATACTTCAACTTAGTCCAGACCTTTTCCAGCTTGAAGAGAGTAGACGTATTGCTTGGATTCTCTTCTCTTGGGCTATGGTTGTGGTTATACTCTTAATTGGGGATTTATGCTGCTTTATTATTGTTTATGCTTCTTTATGTTTTAGTCAAGACAGAGGTTTTATTGTAATAATTTGGAAGTTGGTTTTTAAGACAGTTGTTGTAATATTTTGACTGGACCACATGCTTATAAAATAAATTTTAGTTTTTCCGCTGTTTATATGTCTGTCTTGTAAATTACCTGTACCTTTTACCTATAATACTCCACCAAAGTTAATGTATCCCCTTTGTGAGTGACCTTAATGGAGGTGGGGTGTTTACACTTGGTATCAGAGCAAAGTTTACCAGATCAGATAAAAGTTTTTGAAAACTATTTTTCAAAAAGAAGTTTAAAGAAGCATTTTTGAGAAAAATGTTGTTTTATTTTAAAAAGCATAATCCCCAAAGCCATATGCACTATCTTTCTATCCTTTGTTTTGAACCTTTTCTTTTCGTTTCAGCATGTCTGGGGATCTTAATCTTCCTGAGGGCGTGCCGGTACCTGGTTGGTTCAGAAGGTACCTGGAGGCTAGGGCTAATAACGCAGGCCCAGCAGACGTTCCTCCTCCCCCAGTTGCAGCTGTTCCTCCTCCTCCTCATCCTCATGCAAATGCTTTCTCAAAGATATGTAGAGACTTTTGAGCCATGGGTGGAAAGAACAGTAATGGGACTGAGTCATTTGCGGAAGCAAGAAACTGGCTCAAGGAAACAGAAGATTTGTTTGTTATCTTCGAAGTGGACGATAGGCAGAAGATACAATTGGCTGTGTGGTTACTTAAGGACGAAGCCTCTTATTGATGGGAAGTTACCAATGCTGAGAGACCAGTTGAAACTTGGGAGGATTTCAGAATGAGATTTGAAATGAAGTTCCTCTCGTAAGCTAAACGAAGCCTACAGGTGGAAAAGTTCTTAGCTTTCAAATAGGGAAGCCTATCGGTCAAGGAATACGTCAACCAATTCAACCAGCTGGCTAGATTTGGATTGGAGTTAGTGAACACTCCACATAAGAAGGCTCTCCGTTTCGTTAAAGGGTTGAACGAGCCACTGCACGACCTAGCTATGACCCATATACCTATGGGTGCGACTTATGAGAGACTAGTGGACATGGCACTGTTACAGGAGGAAGATAAGGATGGCAAGAAAGAGATAAAGGTGGAAGTACCTCAAGACAAGAAAGTGGAGGGATCACAGAACAAGAAGACGGATTCCAAGAAGGGCGGAAAAAATAATAAACCCCATGACAAGAGGAAGTGTAATTTTTGTGGCATACCTGGACATCTGATTAAGGACTGCAGAAAGAAGAAGAGGAAGATGGGTGGTTGTTTTCAGTGCGGCGAGACATGACATATGGCTAAGGACTACTCAAGAAAGCAAGGGCAAGGGCAGAGGACTGGATCTACTGCTAGACGGCAGGTTCACGCTCTCATAGCACCTCCGTAAGAACAAGGTAGAAATATTTCTGTTGAGAGTTTAGTTTATCTTTTTGATCATCCTGTTCGTACTCTCTTTGATTCTGGTGCATCGCACTCTTTTATATCTACTGCTTTAGTTGAATCTCTGCACCTAGACACCAGTATAGTAGAGGATCCCTTGGTTGTTTCAAATCCAATTGGGGGTTCGGCTTATTTATCAATGATTTGTTTGGATTTGGAAATTTCTATACTAAGCGTTGGATTTAGATGTAATGCCTATGTTTTGGGCTTCACGGGCCATGGGTTGATTCTAGGGATGGACTGGCTTTCCAGTAATGGTGCCATCCTCGATTGTGAAAAGAGAGTAGTTAGACTTATGAC
Source organism: Allium sativum (assembly GCA_030737875.1). Lineage (NCBI taxonomy): Eukaryota > Viridiplantae > Streptophyta > Magnoliopsida > Asparagales > Amaryllidaceae > Allium > Allium sativum. The sequence goes on along the minus strand of CM060924.1, from coordinate 602,424,715 downwards.
TCGCCTCGGTAACACTCTCGAAATCTCTTGTAATCCCATGAACTCTGTTATGCTTAGCTACCTAGAATCTCTTGATGCGTCTGTTGAAAACCTGAAATCTGTTAGAGTGGTCCGTGAATACTCGGATGTCTTTGAAGAGGTGAAGGGTTTACCTCCGAAGCAGGAGATAGACTTCTGCATATACCTTATTGATAATGCAAAACCCATTGCTCTACCCGTTAGACACATGGCTCCAAGGGAAAGGAAGAAGGTCAGCAAGCAAGTTAAAGAGTTGCTTGAAAAGGGGTTTATAAGGCGGAGTATTTCTGAATGGGGGTGTTCCATCGGTGTTTGCAACCAAAGCAGATGGTTCACTTCGCCTATGCGTTGACTATAGGGAGCTAAACAAGCTGACCAAGAAGGATAGGCACCCACTTCCAAGAATAGACGACTTGTTCGATCAGCTTGTAGATGCATCGGTTTTCTCCCAACTAGATCTGGCTACTGGGTTTCATCAGCTAAGAGTGGTTGAGGACAGCATTGATAAGACCGCATTCAGGACCCCGGATGGTTTCATTGAATGGCTTGTCATGCCTTTCAGCTTGACAAATGCACCTGCTTATTTCATTGACTTGATGAGTCGGGTGTTCAGGGAGTTCCTTAATAAATTTATAGTGGTCTTCATGGACGACATTTTGATCTTCTCGAAAAGTGAGGAAGAGCATGCTTTGCATTTAAGGGAAGTCATGGATACTCTTCGTGCACACCAGCTGAAAGCAAAATTCTCCAAATGCCATTTTTGGAGAGAAGAAGTAAGGTTTCTTGGACATGTGGTGTCCAAAGAGGGGATAGCTGTGGATCCCGCAAAAGTAGTTGCGGTGCAAGATTGGAAGGTCCCTCGGAACGCAACCGAAATACGAAGTTTTCTCGGGCTAGCAGGCTTTCACAGAAAGTTCATTAAAGACTTTGTGAAGATCTTAGCACCACTTACAAGATTGACGAAGAAGAATGTAACACCCCACGTCCATTAATGTCACTCTCAAAGGGAATGCATTAACTTTCATGGAGTATTATTAGTGTATTGAACAGAATATAACAAGACAGATACATATATTGGTACTTGAAAATTTTAAAACAACTTTTATTGCAGCGGAGAAATAGTTTGATTACAACAACTTCATAACCCAATAGTAAAACTAAGTACACTTAATATCCATCTTGACAAACTGTTTTCTGAGTACATAAAGTAAAAAAGCATAACCCCAACATAAGTAGCCATAAAAGAGATGAGCTGAACTTTACTTTCAGCAATCCAAGCACTTCCAAAAGAGAGAGAAAGAGATCCAAATCAAGCTCCACTAGTACTAGTCCCACCCTGAGAACCTAGGGGGGGAAAGGGAGAAAAGAGGCGAAAACAAGGGGGTCAGACATAAAGTCTGGCGAGTACAATAACTTTAACAATATAATTATTAAAGTAATTAGGATAAGACATAAACTGGTAAAACAAGGAATGACTGTGAAACAAGTGGGCAAGACAAAACAAACAAGAGGAATATTCTGGCGTTAATATCGTTCCTAATCACTATAGGATAATTACTATACTGCATCATTACTAGTCACCCTAAAGGTTGATCCCGCCTACAGATGGTAATGGTAGTTTCGTGTACCCCTAGCTGCATTCATAGGTGCCACCTGCACCTATCTCCACTAGTTGTATCCACTACCCCCATGCGATCGGCTCCCTAACTCGTAGATACATGTGCTGGTCCCACAGTGGGGTGTATCATTCCCAATGTAGCAACCCGATACTACTAAAGATGCACGGCTTTTATCTACACGATGCAACAACGTCTTACCTACCAACCCAGGCCCACGCACGCACATGACCCCTTTGGACTTGCGTTGCCATCGTTAACCCGTTTTGACCTCTTACAATCAAACCCAGTAAGCGTGTCCCATCCTCGATCATACTCGAGCTCACAGATACTTAATGGGTTACTGGTTTGAAATGGATCCCCCATGCTTGACACAAGCTTTCCACCTATGCTTGGTCCCCACTAGAATTTTCCACTTAACCCCCTCTTATTCATGTTTTCTTACATGTTTAAATTTGGTTAAGTGTTTCTAATCGTATTTCACATGCCACCCATGTCACCCACTTAACCCTCATGTCCCACAACATGTTTATCTTGGTTAAGTGTTACTTAATACATTATAATCGTAACCTTGTAAGACCTCCCACATTAGACTCCCGTTTGCGGTTGTTGGATTTGTCGGGCGGGTCCGGGCAGTCTTATACCGTAACCTCGTGTCTTTACAACTGTTACACATTTAATTTATGCCATCGACCTCTCACATTAGACTACTGTTTGTGGTTGCTGGATTTGCCAGGCGGGTCCGGGCAGTCTTACACCACCAAACGAGTATAACCTCGTGTCTTATGCGTTTATTACACAATTTATTTCACCCCAATATGAATTAATTATCCCTATTCAAATTATCAATAATTTCCAAATTAATCTATGTCCATAATTGTCACCTAAATTATGTCCATACTTCTCAGGTATATAAATTATACCAATTAATGTCTCAAATTAATTTACATGCCTTTAAAGCCATTTTATGCCAATTCACAATTTGCAAAATTAATATTTTCCCATTGTCCCCACGCTATTCGTACATTTTAATATGATATATGTTAGACTCGCAAATAGTCTAAATTATAAAAAGAAAAGCAACATCACAACTTGCATAACACATAAAATAGATCTAAGAATCATAACATAAGTTTGCATAGCCAATAACTTGCATAGGCAATGGATATATATAACATAAATTTGCATAAACTGATCAAAATATAGATCTAAACATGTAATTGTGAACATGGATACATGGGTATGGTTTTCCTATAACTTGCATATGAATTTCATACAAACTTACATTCAAACTAGCATATGATTCACATACAAAACTAGCATAGGTAATGGGCATATAGAACATAAATTTGCATAACTATGTACTGCCATGGATCTAAATATAGATCTAAACATAAAAATGTGAACTTGCATATGGATCTAAACATGTAAATTAATGTCATATGTTTTGCATATAAATTAGCATATGTATATACTTGATTCACATATGAACTTGTGTATAATCCACCTACAGACTTGCATAAGATTCATATATAATTTAACATCCCAAACTTATATAAGATTCGCACATGCTTTAACATCCTAAACTTGCATAAGATTCACATATGTTTTAACATCCCAAACTTGCATAAGATTCATAAACTAGCATATGATTTAACATCCCAAACTTATATAAGATTCGCATATGCTTTAACATCCTAAACTTGCATAAGATTCACATATGTTTTAACATCCCAAACTTGCATAAGATTCATATACAAATTAGCATATGTATAAACAAACTTGCATAAAACGAATCAAAGTAAACATGTACAATTGGACATATGAAATAGATCCACAATAACAAAACTGTCATGTGTTCACCAACAAACGATAACATCACATGATTGAATAGTCATATTCTCATAATCCCAATTATAACTCATCGCAATTAAATTAACTAATTATTTTGTGAAAGAAATTGTACTCACAAAGATAGGTTAGAGAAGAGAATGATTCGTTCGTCTTTTTGAATTGCTAATCCCTAAGGTTTAGGAAGAACAATCCTAGCAGCAGCATGGTGGCCAAGTGACTGATTTAGCTTAGGTTTAGGGTTTGAGTCTAGGCGCTCTTTTATAGAAGTTTAAATCAACCTAAGCCGTTAGTTTAAGATAGAATTAATCAGGACCATCCAGACAAGATAGTATTATCCAGAGCAGCCACATCAGCCCTAATGACTCAGCAATAGGTCAGGTAAGACTCAGCAACAAGTTAGGATCGACTGTTTTCATATCTTCCCGGGGGTAGGTCGACCCCATGGTCAACCTGTCTAGAGGGAGGTCGACCCCCTGGTCGACCTGGCCTTGGGTGGGAGAATTCCTGCCCAGCCCGCTTCCCTGTTTAAATTTTGAATTTTGAATTTTGAATTTCGAATTTTTGAACCTGAGCTGTTTTTAATTTATTTAAATTCTGAAACTTCGAAAGGCCATAACTTCTTCATACAGAGTCCAATTCACGCAAACTTGGACTCTATCTCAAGCAGAATTCCGAGATGAACGCAATGGCTTAACCTGTTTCCCTTAATTCTCACATTTGAAATTAAGTATTCTTTAATTCATTAGTTTTATTATTTAAAATCACGGGGTGTTACATTCTCCCCTCCTTAAAGGATTTCGCCCCCGAAATCTCCAAGTTAAGGAGAATGTATTGTTGAGTCGAAGCGTCGATGGTTATTTTGATTTATGACAAGAAGAAGCTTCTATATCGACAAAAAGAAGACAAGATGACTTCATAGGTTAGAAGTCGATTATTTAGAGTTATAAAATGTTAAAATCTATCCTCAAATAATCATACTTCTAATTGTTTGAAAATACTACTCATAAAGACATTTTTTTATGCATATGACCGAAAACATGTCGACCTACAATTTTTTATAGGTCAACAGGTTTTTTAAATTGTAACGGTCAAAAATAGGTCGACCTACAAAATTTTATAGGTCAACAGGTTTTTGAATTACAACGGCTAAAAACATGTCGACCTATAGATTTTCATAGGTCAACAGCTTTTTGAATTTTTGTGAAAAGTCATCTCCTTTCTCTAAGAGTTGCATCCATTTCTTCTCATGAATAATCACTTCTTTTGATTGCAACTCTTCACCAATAATTGCAACTACTCGATCTTTATAAATACATAAATTTGCAATCATTCAAATCACCGAATTTACTCTCTATTTTCTGATCTATCTTGCATTATTCTTTTCACTCAAAAAGCACTCAAAAGCATTCAATAATCGTTTGAATCACCAAGCATATTTCATACACTTGTGATTCAACTCGATATTTTACTTCCTAATCTTACTAAACATCAAATTACATTTGAGGATAAGATTATAGGAAGGGTGTACTCAATTGTTGACAAATCAGTGTTGAAGGAAGAACACATTCAAAGTCAAAATCTTATTATTGTTGAAGTCCTCGTGTTATAAGAGGCAAGTGTTGAAGTCCTCGTGTTATAAGAGGCAAGTGTTAAAGTCCTCGTGTTATAAGAGGCAAGTGTTGAAGTCCTCGTGTTGTTAGAGGCGTGAAATCCCGTTCGGCTGCTCGGGTATTGTAAACCTGTTTCCTTCGGGTGAAGTGAGGTTGTTGTTTAGTGAAAATCCAGATAGAAGTCTGGGACTGGACGTAGGACGGTGCTCCGAACCAGTATAAAAATCCCTGGTGTGATTTTTCCTATTTACTGCATTTGCTATACTTGCTTATCTGTGATATTGCTTCTGTGAGATCTTTTTACATTAAATATTTACCTGCATAACTATTGTAAATATACAAGTTAGTATATCACATACTTTCCGCATAGCCATATTATAGATCCTGCATAAGTCGTGCAAACCCGACTTTTCAATTGGTATCAGAGCACGGTCATCATATAACCGTAACACAGTTATTTGATATTTTCTGATAATATGGCAAATAACACTAGCACGAGTAACACCACTTACACAGAAGGTCAATCAACACAAAGACCTCCTTTCTTTAATGGCCTAAACTATAGTTATTGGGCAACACGTATGGCTTTTTATATGCAATCAACAAATTATGATGCTTGGAATGCTACTCAGAAAGAAATAGTTAATCCAACAACTGAGTATGCAGAATGGACTCCTGCTGAGAAAATAGCAGCAGCTGTAAATGCAAAAGCAATAAATATGTTGTTTTGTGCATTAGACCAAAATGAGTATAACCGTGTTAGTATCTGTACCACTGCTTATCAAATTTGGCAAACACTAAAGACCACTCATGAAGGTACTAACAAGGTTAAACAAGCAAAAATAGCTTTGTTGAAGAGTCAATTTCAAAATTTCAAAATGAAGTCAAATGAAACAATCAATGAGATGTACTCAAGATTTCAAACAATTCATCATGCTCTCATTGGTTTAGGACAAAAATATTCTGACTTTGATGTAGTTTCAACAATCCTACATTCACTGACTAATGAATGGGAAGGAAAAGTATTAGCCATAGAGGAAGCTAATGATCTTTCTACCATGAAGCCAGATGAATTGATAGGAAATCTAATGTCCTATGAAGCAAATTTACAGGCTAGAAGAGAACAAAAAGAAGAAAAGAAAAATGTTGCTTTTCATGCCGGAAAAGATGAAGACATTTCAGACTCTGAAGATGAAGACTTAGCACTTATTGCAAAAGGTTTTAAGAAGTTTTTGAAACAAAGAAAGGCTAGTCGATACGACAAAAAGAAGTTTGGATCAAACAAACCATCTTCTTCAACTATGGAATGCTTCAATTGTCATAAAAAGGGACATATGCATAAAGATTGTCCGGATAAAAAGAAGAATTCCGAAAAATTCAAGAAGGACAAATCAAAGAAGAGAGCTTTCTCTGTAACCTGGGATGATTCAGACTCATCTTCATCTGATAGCGAAAGTGACTCAGACACTGAACAAGCAAATATATGTTTTATGGCAACAGAGGATGAGGTACGAATTCCTACTCTTGAGGATATGCTTGATATTTATGATAAAGTAATGATTAAACTTAAAGATACAAAATATCAGTTAAAAGAAGTCAAGACAATGTTGAATAGATCCGAATTAGAACGAGATATGTTAAAAGATGAGAAGAAAATATTAGAAGAAGAACTTGAAAAGGCTCAAGAATCGTCTTCTAATTCTAGTTCTCAACTATCTCTTTTGACTCAAGAAATTGAAATTCAAAAAGAGAAGAATGATATTCTCATTACTGAAAATCATGAGCTTAAAGCAAAAGTCAAGATTCTAGACCTTGAAAAAGTTAGTTTACAAAATAAGTTAGAAAATATTACTCAAAATGTTTCTAACTTTAACAAAGGTCGAGAAAATTTGACAAAGATCATTGAGAATTCACAATCTACTTCAAATAAGAAAGGTTTGGGATATAAAAACCAAGAAATTAAGAAGCATCTTGGTTATGGAAAGAAGAAAATAATGCAAAAGAACAAAGCTAAGAAAAATCTTAGTTTATCTTCCAAACCAAAACCTATTGTGAAATCTCAAAAGAAAAATGTCAATAGCGACTTTGGAAATAATACTAATCTTAGAAATAGTACTAGATATGCTTTCATGTACAATAAGAATATCACTGCTAGTACTAATACACATCCAAGACCCAATTATTATAGAAATTCGAATACTTCTATGACCAGAGATCTATATAATAGATCTAGAAGCACGAAAAGGAACATCAATAGAGATTACTTAAGTATTTGGGTTCCTGTAAGTTGGAAAAACAGAGAAAAATATATCGATGATTATTTTGATTCGGTAGTTAATAACGAAAATTTTATCTTTAAAGGTTCCGTTAAACCCTCTTGGGTTTGGTTACCTTCCATCTAACCCATGGACCCAAACAAAGCAAGTGGGTACCAAAGGTATATACATCATATTCTTTGCAGGTACACCACAACAAAAAGAAGACAATTTTGATATCTCCCGAAGGTACTTTAAATTATGTCTTATATTCGATTACTGTTCTATCATGATCTTTATTCTTTTTTATCAATGACAAAGAGGGAGAAATACGCATATATAATAAGTGTTGTTGGAGTTTGAAAATTCAAAAGAGAAGGAGAAAAACAAAATTATTCAAAACCTGTCGACCACCCCAAATTATGCTGTCGACCGGTCTTGTCCATTATGTTCTTTATTTCCAACCAGAGAATTAATCGGTCGACCGCCTATTTTCTTACCTGTCGACCGGTCTTAGTTAAACTTGTTTTTTATTTTCAATCAGAACATAAAGCTGTCGACCGCCCCTAATAAAGCTGTCGACCGGTCCAGGTAAACTGGCCTATATAAATTCATTCAGAACTATTTCCTGTCGACCGCCTTTAAACTTCCTGTCGACCGGTTACATATGCTATTTAAAAAAATTATATGCTTAATATGTTAAAAGTATATGTGTGCTAACATTTGTTAATGCAGGAATCAAAAGGTTAGATATTTTATTATATAACAAATGTTGCAGAAATTCAGGGGGAGCTTTATATTCAGAGGAAGAAAACCTTATAGTAATATTGTTGTTACTATCATTTTTGCAATACTATATACCCTTTTTGTCGATGACAAAGGGGGAGAAATATTACTAACGATTGTTATGCAGATTATATATATGATTCAGGGAGAGCATATATACAGGGGGAGCAATATACAAGGAACAATACCTTTATTATGCCAAGTTGTCATCAATCAAAAAGGGGGAGAATGTTGAGTCGAAGCGTCGATGGTTATTTTGATTTATGACAAGAAGAAGCTTCTATATCGACAAAAAGAAGACAAGATGACTTCATAGGTTAGAAGTCGATTATTTAGAGTTATAAAATATTAAAATCTATCCTCAAATAATCATACTTCTAATTGTTTGAAAATACTACTCATAAAGACATTTTTTTATGCATATGACCGAAAACATGTCGACCTACAATTTTTTTATAGGTCAACAGGTTTTTTAAATTGTAACGGTCAAAAATAGGTCGACCTACAAAATTTTATAGGTCAACAGGTTTTTGAATTACAACGGCTAAAAACATGTCGACCTATAGATTTTCATAGGTCAACGGCTTTTTGAATTTTTGTGAAAAGTCATCTCCTTTCTCTAAGAGTTGCATCCATTTCTTCTCATGAATAATCACTTCTTTTGATTGCAACTCTTCACCAATAATTGCAACTACTCGATCTTTATAAATACATAAATTTGCAATCATTCAAATCACCGAATTTACTCTCTATTTTCTGATCTATCTTGCATTATTCTTTTCACTCAAAAAGCACTCAAAAGCATTCAATAATCGTTTGAATCACCAAGCATATTTCATACACTTGTGATTCAATTCGATATTTTACTTCCTAATCTTACTAAACATCAAATTACATTTGAGGATAAGATTATAGGAAGGGTGTACTCAATTGTTGACAAATCAGTGTTGAAGGAAGAACACATTCAAAGTCAAAATCTTATTATTGTTGAAGTCCTCGTGTTATAAGAGGCAAGTGTTGAAGTCCTCGTGTTATAAGAGGCAAGTGTTGAAGTCCTCGTGTTATAAGAGGCGTGAAATCCCGTTCGGCTGCTCGGGTATTGTAAACCTGTTTCCTCCGGGTGAAGTGAGGTTGTTGTTTAGTGAAAATCCAGATAGAAGTCTGGGACTGGACGTAGGACGGTGCTCCGAACCAGTATAAAAATCCCTGGTGTGATTTTTCCTATTTACTGCATTTGCTATACTTGCTTATCTGTGATATTGCTTCTGTGAGATCTTTTTACATTAAATATTTACCTGCATAACTATTGTAAATATACAAGTTAGTATATCACATACTTTCCGCATAGCCATATTATAGATCCTGCATAAGTCGTGCAAACCCGACTTTTCATGTATATCCTAACATCCAATCATCCATCTACTCAACCATCAAACACAGGCATCCATTGTCCTTACAAGATTTCCAATGTCGTATGAACATATGCAAAAAGTGTGTGTATATGTTCCTTGTCTAATGCAAAATCAGGCGGTCCACTGATTCAGTTGACCTCCTTAATGCAAATCATGATAGTGTCATGTGTCCATCATGCATGCGAAAGAATCCTAATGATACATATTACTTCTACATGTGTGCACAACCATTCATCAGAATGCAGCATCCATATGATAACACAACCATTATACATCCATTAATTTAAATATGCACACACATTTATATGCAATATGAAAGTGATTGAGCTGATCTAGTGCCTAAAGTGTGTGTACATGCATCCACGAGCAACCACTCGCAACCATCAGTCATAACATGTTTCAAATACATGTTTACATCCATCGGTTTCTACCTAAGGATAAAGAATAGGACTGAGGAGATATACTTAAAAGATAGATATAAGCATGAATAAACTTATGGAAAAAGAGATCAAGGAGGTACCCTCAAAGAGAAAAGGGTAGACTACGCGTATTTTCCTCTCAATTTCCCAAGTCGCGTCTTCCTCAGCGTCCTTCCATTGAACTTTATCAAGCTTGACGTCATGGCTGCGTAGCTTTTTGACTTCTGTATCCAAGATATGAGTTGGAGCCCTTCTCACAGTCGCCTCTCGTTTTACTTCTACGTCCTCTAATATACTTAGCTCCACCACTTCCGCAGATTCATGTAAGCACTTTCGTAGTTGAGAAACATGAAAAACATTATGAACTCCAGCCAGTCTCTCGGGTAGCTCTACTCTGTAAGCCATTGTACCAATCCTTTCAATGATAGGAAATGGTCCTACAAATCTTGGTGCTAGCTTTCCTACAGACCCAAAGCGAATGACAATCCTCAAAGGAGATACTTTAAGGAACACCCTATCTCCAACCTTAAACTCAAGGTTGGTCCTTCTTTTGTCTGCGTAGGACTTCTGTCTATCTTGTGCAGCCTTCACCTGTCTTCTTATCAAGTCCACCTTTTCTGAGGTCTCTCTAATCATGTCTAGCCCAAGTACGAGCTTGTCTGTAGACTCCCACCAACAAGTTGGTGATCGACATGGTCTTCCATATAAAGCTTCGAAGGGCGCCATGCCTATGGTGGCTTGGTAGCTATTGTTGTAGGCGAATTCCACCAAAGGAAGATGATCCTCCCATGTCCCTCCAAAGTCAAGAATGGATAATCTCAAGAGGTCTTTCAATACTCTGTTCACCCTTTCCGTCTGACCATTCGTTTGGGGGTGATAGGCCGTGCTTAAACATAATTGTGTGCCTACTGCCTCTTGCAAACTTTTCCAAAACTCGCTCGTAAAGATAGGATCTCGATCACTCACTATGCTGGAGGGTATCCCATGGAGTCGAACTATTTCTTTAAGATAAATGGAAGCTAGGGACGAGGCAGTCCATCTACTTTTAACAAGTATAAAGTGAGCGCTTTTAGTGAGCTTGTCCACTATTTCCCAAATACTGGTATAGCCCCTTCTTGACCTAGGCAACCCATCAACAAAGTCCATCGAAATGCTATCCCACTTCCACTGTGGGACCTCTAGAGGATGAAGTAGACCACCGGGATTCTTCTGCTCCGCTTTGACTTGCTGGCATATCAAACACTTAGCGACGAACTCATATACATATCTCTTCATGACATTCCAAAAGAAAACCCTCTTTATATCTTTATACATCTTGTCTCCGCCCGGGTGTATGGTCAGCTTAGAATGGTACGCTTCTTCGAGAACTGTCTTCACTAAATCTCTTACTTGTGGGACGCATAGCCTTCCATCCCGCCTCAACCAACCCTTATCATCGATGGAGTATCTAGTGAGGTGACTAGAAGTCTCACCCCTAACTAGCTTATCCATCATGTCAACTAGCTGAGGGTCTTCTCGTTGCGCGGTTCCTATTGAGTCCAAAAGAGTAGGCCGCACCTCTAGCGATGCTAACAGACCAGGCACAATTTCAGAGGAGGGCCTAAAGTTAAAGTTTGCTATATACTCCAAGCTTTGCCTTTCTACAAAGAGAGGACTCAAGGTCGGCTTCTTCCTACTTAAGGCGTCTGCCACCACATTACCCTTGCCAGAGTTATAGGAAATCTCAAAATCGTAGGATGCTAAGAATTTCATCCACCTCTGTTGCCTTAAGTTAAGATCTTTCTACAAGAAAATGCACTCCAACGATTTATGGTCAGTATATAATTCAAATTTCTCACCTAGGAGATAATGGCACCAATACTTAAGCGCAAAGATGATGGCAGCCAACTCTAGATCGTGGGTCGGGTAGTTTTTCTCATGTACTTTCAACTGTCTGCCTCCATAAGCTACTACCTTCCCTTCTTGCATCAAGACAGCACCTAGTCCCGTACCACATGCATCCGTGTATACGGTAAACATCTTGCTCCCATCCGGCAATGTCAGAATCGGGGCTGTTGTTAGAGCCCTTTTCAAACGTTGGAAAGCAATATCGCAATCCAAATCCCAAGCGAAAGTTAGGTTCTTCTTCGTTAATCTTGTGAGTGGGGCTGAGATTTTTGCAAAGTCTTTAATGAACTTTCGGTAAAAGCCCGCTAGCCCGAGAAAGCTTCGGACTTCGGTTGCATTCCGTGGAACCTTTCAATCTTGCACCACAACTACTTTTGCGGATCCACAGCTAACCCTTCTTTGGACACCACATGTCCAAGAAACCTCACTTCTTCTCTCCAGAAATGGCATTTGGAGAATTTGGCTTTCAGCTGATATGCACGAAGAGTGTCCATGACTTCCCTTAAATGCAAAGCATGCTCTTCTTCATTCTTTGATAAAATCAAAATGCCGTCTACGAAGACCACCACAAACTTATTAAGGAATTCTCTAAACACCCTACTCATTAAGTCAACGAAGTAAGCAAGTGTGTTTGTCAAGCCGAAAGGCATGACAAGCCATCCGAAGAAACCATCTGGGGTTCTGAACGCGGTCTTATCAATGTTGTCTTCAACCACTCTTAGCTGATGGAACCCGGTAGCCAAATCTAGTTGGGAAAAAACAGACGCACCTACAAGCTGATCAAACAAGTCATCTATTCTAGAAAGTGGGTGCCTATTCTTCTTGGTCAGCTTGTTTAGCTCCCTATAATCAATGCATAGGCGAAGTGAACCATCCGCTTTGGTTGCAAATACTACTGAAGCACCCCATTCAGAAATACTACGCCTTATAAACCCCTTTTCGAGCAGCTCTTTGACTTGCTTACTGAACTCTTTTCTCTCCCTTGGGGCCATGTGTCTAACGGGTAGAGCTACGGGTTTTGCATTATCAACAAGGTATATGCGAAAGTCTATCTCCCGCTTCGGAGGTAAGCCCTTCACCTCTTTAAATACATCTGAGTATTCACGGACTACCCTAACCAATTGCAAGTTTTCAACAGACGCATCAAGAGATTCTAGGTAGCTAAGCATAACATAATGTATGGGATTACAAGAGATTTCGAGAGTGTTGCCAAGGCGAGTCATAAGTCCAACCACTCTCTTTTCACAATCGAGGATGGCACCATTACTGGATAACCAATCCATGCCTAGAATCAATCCATAGCCTGTGAAGCCAAGAACAAAGGCGTTGAATTCAAACTCAACGCTCAAGATAGACACTCTCAAATCCTGACAAATCATTGAAAGATGAGCCGAACCACCAATAGGATTTGAGACTACTATGGGATCCGTAACTAGACTAGTATTTAGGTGCAGTGTTTCAAATAACGAAGCAGATACAAACGAGTGTGAAGCGCCAGAATCAAACAAAGTACGAACAGGATGATCAAACAAAAAAACCAAACTTTCAACAGAAATGTTTCTACCTCTCTCCTGTCCTGGTGCCATGAGAGCCTAAATCTTCCCTTTTGCTTGCCCTGGTGCCATAAGATCCTGAATCTGCCCTCCAGAAGTGGACCTCATCCTTTGCCCTTGCCCCTGTTTCTTCGGGCAGTCTTTAATTAGATGTCCTGCCTCTCCACAGTGGAAACAACTAGTCTTCTTCTTTTTCCTACAGTCCTTGCTCAGATGGTCGGGTGTTCCACAATTAAAGCACCTTTTCTTTCCTTCGCTATTGTTGTTCTTACCATCTTTCTTGTTTTCTTGTTGTGATTTCTTTTGATCCCCTTTCTTCTCCGGTGCCTTATTAGCATTAGCACCTTTCTCTTCCTCATGCATAAGCGCCATGTCAACCAGTTTCTCAAAGGTAGCCCCCATAGGAATGTGGGTCATAGCTAACTCATGTAGTGGCTCATTCAAACCTTTAACGAACCTCAGGGCCTTCTTCTCAGGTGTGTTCACTAAGTCTAAGCCAAATCTCGCCAATTGATTGAACTTGTTGACGTACTCCTTTACTGATAAATTCTCTTGCTTCAATGCTAAGAACCTTTCCATGTATAAGTTCTTTTCTGCTCGTGAGAGAAATTTCATCTCGAACCTATGCCTGAAATCCATCCATGTCTCTACTGGACGCTCTCCATTCGTGACCTCCCACCAAAACGAGGCTTCGTCCTTCATTAACCAAGCAGCTAATTGGACCTTCCTTCCATCTTCCACATCGAAAATACCAAATAAATCTTCCACCTCCTTAAGCCAATTTCGAGCTTCAACAAACGTCTCTGATCCATGAAAAGGTTTTCCGCCCATTGCTCGAAAGTCTTTGCATATCTTAGAATAAGTATCAACTCGAGGAGGGGGAGGAGGAGGAGCGGCTGCAGCTGAGGGAGGAGGGATGTCTGCTGATACCTTCTGAACCAAGTTGGTATCGGTATTCCCTCGGGTATCTCGGGTAACCCAGACATGCTGAAAAGAAAATGAAGGGATTCAAAACGGAGAATTCGAAAGAAAGGTATATGGCTCGTGGGGGTTATGTTTTTAAAATAAACTTTTCCCTTGAAAATGCTCTCCTTAAAACATACTTTTGAAAGTATTTCATTATAAAACGCTTTTGAAAAACATTTTTTCAAAATCTTTTATCTGTTCTGTTAACCTTTAGCTCTGATACCACATGTAACACCCCACATCCATTAATGTCACTCTCAAAGAGAATGCATTAACTTTTATGGAGTATTATTAGTTATTGAACAGAATATAACAAGACAGATTCATATATTGGTAATTGAAAATTTTAAAACGACTTTTATTGCAGCGGAAATATAGTTTGATTAAAACAACATCACAACCCAACAGTAAAACCAAGTACACTTAATATCCATCTTGTCAAACTGTTTTATGAGTACATAAAGTAAAAAAGCATAACCCCAACATAAGTAGCCATAAAAGAGATGAGCTGAACTTTACTTTCAGCAATCCAAGCACTTCCAAAAGAGAGAGAAAGAGATCCAAATCAAGCTCTACTAGTACTAGTCCCACCCTGAGAACCTGGGGGGGGAAGGAAGAAAAGAGGCGAAAACAAGGGGGTCAGACATAAAGTCCAGCGAGTACAATAACTTTAACAATATAATTATTAAAGTAATCAGGATAAGGCATAAACTGGTAAAACAAGGAATGACTGTGAAACAAGTGGGTAAGACAAAACAAACAAGAGGAATATTCTGGCATTAATCTCGTTCCTAATCACTATAGGATAATTACTATACTGCACCATTACTAGTCACCCTAAAGGTTGATCCCGCCTACAGAACATAATAATGATAATGGTAGTTTCATGTACCCCTAGCTGCCTTCATAGGTGCCGCCTGCCCCAATCTCCACTAGTTGTACCCACTACCCCCATGCGATCGGCTCCCTAACTCGTAGATACCCGTGCTGGTCCCACAGTGGGGTGTATCACTCCCCAAAGTGGCAATCGGATACCACTAAAGATGCACGACTTATATCTACACGATGCAACAACGTCTTACCTACCAGCCCGGGCCCACGCACGCACATGACCCCGTTGGACTTGTGTTGCCACCGTTAACCCGTTTTGACCTCTTACAATCAAACCCAGCAAGCGTGTCCCGTCCTCGATCATACTCGAGCTCACGGATACTTAATGGGTTACTGGTTTGAAATGGGTCCCCCATGCTTAACACAAGCTTTCCACCTATGCTTGGTCCCCAATAGAATTTTCCAACTAACCCCCTCTTATTCATGTCTTCTTACAAGTTTAAATTTAGTTAAGTGTTTCTAATCGTATTTCACATGCCATCCATGTCACCCACTTAACCCCCATGTCCCACCACATGTTTATCTTGGTTAAGTGTTACTTAATTCATTATAATCGTAACCTTGTAAGACCTCCCACATTAGACTCCCGTTTGCGGTTGCTGGATTTGCCGGGCGGGTCCGGGCAGTCTTATACTACAAACGTGTCTAACCTCGTGTCTTTACAACTGTTACACATTTAATTTATGCCTTCGACCTCTCACATTAGACTACCGTTTGTGGTTGCTGGATTTGCCGGGCGGGTCCGGGCAGTCTTACACCACAAACGAGTCTAACCTCGTGTCATAGGCGTTTATTACACATAATTTATTTCACCCCAATATGAATTAATTATCCCTATTCAAACTATCAATAATTTCCAAATTAATCTATGTCCATAATTGTCACCTAAATTATGTCCATACTTTTCAGGTATATAAATTATACCAATTAATGTCTTAGATTAATTTACATGCCTTTAAAGTCATTTTTTGCTAATTCACAATTTGCGAAATTAATATTTTCCCATTGTCCCCACCTATTCGTACGTTTTAATATGATATATGTTAGACTCGCAAATAGTCTAACTTATAAAAAGAAAAGCAACATCACAACTTGCATAACACATAAAATAGATCTAAGAATCATAACATAAGTTTGCATAGCCAATAACTTGCATAGGCAATGGATATATATAACATAAATTTGCATAAACTATCATGGATCTAAATATAGATCTAAACATGTAATCGTGAACTTGCATATATGGGTATGGTTTTCCTATAACTTGCATATGAATTTCATACAAACTTACATTCAAACTAGCATATGATTCACATACAAAACTAGCATAGGCAATGGGCATATAGAAAATAAATTTGCATAACTATGTACTGTCATGGAGCTAAATATAGATCTAAACACAAAAATGTGAACTTGCATATGGATCTAAACATGTAAATTAATGTCACATGTTTTGCATATAAACTAGCATATGTATATACTTGATTCACATATGAACTTGTGTATAATCCACCTACAGACTTACATAAGATACATATATAATTTAACATCCCAAACTTATATAAGATTCGGATATGCTTTAACATCCTAAACTTGCATAAGATTCACATATGTTTTAACATCCCAAACTTGCATAAGATTCATAAACTAGCATATGATTTAACATCCCAAACTTATATAAGATTCGCATATGATTTAACATCCTAAACTTGCATAAGATTCACATATGTTTTAACATCCCAAACTTGCATAAGATTCATATACAAATTAGCATATGTAGAAACAAACTTGCATAAAATGAATCAAAGTAAACATGTACAATTGGACATATGAAATAGATCCACAATAACAAAACTGTCATGTGTTCACCAACAAACGATAACATCACATGATTCAATAGTCATATTCTCATAATCCCAATTATAACTCATCGCAATTAAATTAATTAATTATTTTGTGAAAGAAATTGTACTCACAAAGATAGGTTAGAGAAGAGAATGATTCGTTCATCTTTTTGAATTGCTAATCCCTAAGCTTTAGGAAGAAGAACTATCCTAGCAGCAACATGGTGGCCAAGTGACTGATTTAGTTTAGGTTTAGGGTTTGAGTCTAGGCACTCGTTTATAGAAGTTTAAATCAACCTAAGCCGTTAGATTAAGGTAGAATTAATCAGGACCATCCAAACAAGATAGAATTATCCAGAATAGCCACATCAGCCCCAATGACTCAGCAACAGGTCAGGTAAGACTCAGCAACAAGTCAGGATCGATTGTTTTCGGATCTGCCCGGGGGGTAGGTCGACCCACTGGTCGACCCCCTGGTCGACCTGTCTAGGGGGAGGTCGACCCCCTGGTCAACCTGGCCTTGGGTGGGAGAATTCCCGCCCAGCCTGCTTCCCTTTTTGAATTTTGAATTTCTGAGCTAGAGCTGTTTTTAATTTATTTAAATTCTGAAACTTCGGAAGACCATAACTTCTTCATACTAAGTCCAATTCACGCAAACTCAGACTCTATCTTAAGCAGAATTCCAAGACGAACGCAATAGCGTAACCCGTTTCCCTTAATTCTCACATTTGAAAATAAGTATTCTTTAATTCGTTAATTTTATTATTTAAAATCACAGGGTGTTATAAAGAACCTAACTTTTGCTTGGGATTTGGATTGCGATGCTGCTTTCCAATGACTGAAAAGAGCTCTAACAACAGCCTCGGTTCTAACATTGCCTGATGGGAGTAAGATGCTTATTGTATATGCAGACGCATGCAAGACATGATTGGGCGCTGTCTTGATGCAAGAGGGCTAAGTAGTTTGTTATGGGGGAAGGCAATTGAAGGTACATGAGAAGAACTACCCAACTCATGATTTGGAGCTAGTTGCCTTTGTTTTCGCTCTTAAGTCATGGCGTCATTACCTACTAGGAGAAAGGTTTGAATTGTTTACTGACCATAAATCGCTAAAGTACCTTTTCTCATAGAAAGATCTTAACTTAAGACAACAAAGGTGGATGGAGTTTCTTGCCTCATACGATTTTGAGATTGCTTATACCCCTGGCAAGGGCAATGTGGTAGCAGATGCCTTTAGTAGGAAAAAGCTGACCCTAAGTACTCTCTTTGTAGAAAGGCAAAGCTTGGAGTACATAGCAAACTTTGACTTTAAACCTTCCTTTGAGTTTGTACCTGGCTTGGTAGCAACACTAGAGGTGCGACCTACGCTTTTGGACTCAATAGGAACCGTGCAACGTGAAGACCCTCAACTAGTTGATGTGATGGATAAACTAATGAGAGGTGAGACTTCTAATCACCTCAATAGATACTCCATCGATGACAAAGGTTGGTTGAGACGGGATGGAATACTATGTGTCCCACAATCAAGAGATTTAGTGAAAACCATTCTCGAAGAAGCACACCATTCTAAATTGAACATACATCCAGGTGGGGACAAGATGTATAAAGACATAAAAAGGGTTTTCTTTTGGAATGGCATAAAGAAGGATGTAGCTGAGTTTGCTCTAAATTCTTGATATGCCAGCAAGTCAAAGCGGAGCAGAAGAAGCCTAGTAGTCTGCTTCATCCTCTAGAATTCCCACAGTGGAAATGGGATAGCATTTCGATGGACTTTGTTGATGGGTTGCCCAGGTCAAGAAGGGGCAATAACAGTATTTGGATAATAGTGGACAGGCTCACTAAAAGCGCTCACTTTATACCTGTTAAGAGTAGGAGGACTGCCTCATCGTTAGCATCCATTTATCTTAAAGAGGTGGTTCACTGCATGGAATACCCTCTAGCATAGTAAGTGATCGAGATCCTATTTTTATGAGTGAGTTTTGGAATAGTTTGCAAGAGGCCGTAGGCACACAACAATGCTTAAGCATGACCTATCACCCTCAAACCGATGGTCAGACGGAAAGGGTGAACATAGTATTAGAAGATCTTTTGAGATTATGCATTCTTGATTTTGGAGGGACATGGGAGGATCATCTTCCTTTGGTGGAATTCGCCTACAACAATAGCTACCAAGACACCATAGGCATGGCACCCTTCGAGGCTTTATATGGAAGACCATGCCGATCACCAACTTGTTGGTGGGAGTCTACAAATAAGCTCGTACTTGGGTCGGACATGATTAGAGAAACTTCAAAGAAGGTGGACTTGATACGAAGACGAATGAAGACTGCACAAGATAAACAGAAGTCCGCTAATAAAAGAAGGACCGACCTTGAGTTTGAGGTTGGAGACAGGGTTTTCCTTGAAGTATCTCCTTTGGGGAATGTCGTTCGCTTTGGGTCTACAGAAAAATTGGCGCCAAGATTTGTAAGGCCATTTCCTATCATTGAGAGGATTGGGAAGATGGCTTATAGAGTAGAGTTGTCCGAAAGATTGGCTGGAGTTCATAATGTTTTCCATGTCTCTCATCTACGAAAGTGCTTACATGAGTCTGCGGAAGTTGTGGAGCCAAGCATACTAGAAGAAGTAGAAGTGGAACGAGAAGCGACGGTAAGGAGAGTTCTAACTCGTATCTTAGGGACAGAAGTCAAAAAGCTATGCAACCATGAAGTCAAGCTTGTTAAAGTTCAATGGAGTGACGCTGAGGAAGACGCGACTTAGGAGACTGAGGACAAGATACGCGCAACCTACCCTTTTCTTTTTGAGGGTACATCCTTGATCTCTTTTTTCATAAGTTTATGCTTACTTGTATCTATCTCTTAAGTATATCTCCTCGGTCCTATCCTTGATCTTTAGATAGAAACCAATGAATGTAAACATGTATTTGAAACATTTTATGATTGATGGTTTCAAGTGGTTGCTAGTGGTTGCACGTGGATGCACATACACACACATTAGGTACTAGATCGGCTCAGTTATTTTCATATTGCATATGCATATATGTATTTGTATATGGAATGAAACTTGATGTGTTGTCATATGGATGTTGCACTTGTATGAATGATTGTGCACTCATGTAGAAGTTATAAAGTACGATTAGGAATAATTGCATACATAATGGATTCATGGCACTATCATGATTTGCATTAAGGAGGTCAACTAAATCAGTAGACCGCCTGATTTTGCATTAGATAAGGACATATACACACACTATGCATATGTTCATGAAAAGCATTAGATACCTTTTAAAGACAATGGATGCCTGTGTTTGAATGGTTGAGTAGATGGATATTGGATGGTAGGATATACATTCTTCTTGACTTGAATTTCGGGGACAAAATCCTTTAAGGAGGGGAGAATGTAACACCCCGTATTTTCTATGAACATTAAAATAACGAATTAAAGAATACTTAATTTTAAAAAGGGAAATTAGGGGAAACGGGTTTCGCAATTGCGTTCATCTCGGAATTCTGCTTGAGATAGAGTCTGAGTTTGCGTGAATCGGACTCCGTATGAAGAAGTTATAGAGTTCAGAAGATTTCAAGTTTAAACAAAAATTAAATATAAATAATAATTAAATCAAAAAGCAGTTCGGAATTCAAAATTCCGAGAATCAGCTGGGCAGGAAAATTCCCGCCCATAGGGGTCGACTCCCCCCATGGGGGTCGACATAGGTGTCGACCCCCCAAGAGGGGTGTCGACTGGGGTGTCGACCCCTCTGTAGGGGTCGACCCCCTCGGCCAGATCTGGGCTGTTTTGTCCAGTGACGTTTTTCTGAGTCATTAGGGCATATGTGGAGACTTCTGGTTGGCTCTATTTGGTCTGGATGGCTCTGATTTCTCCTATATTGATCTAACGGCTCTCATTAATCTAAACTTCTATATAAACTACCCCAACCCTCAACCCTAAAACCTCATAATCTTGCTCTCTGAAGCCATCATGCTGTCCATGGCCAAACTAGCATAGCCTCCATTTTTCTTTAAACTAGAAATCAAGTTAGAAGGTCCCTAATCAAGTCCAAACTAGAGAATCAATAGTCTACATCAAAGTATAGCTTTTCAGTTTCAGAAATCAAGATTTGTTCTTTTGTTTGTAAGTTCAGTTATTCTTTAGATTTGAACAAATAAAAGTCATGACTTGTATTGAAGCGAAATTAGAACTGTGCCTAGTTGTAAGATAATCGTATTCTGATTCATGTTTATCCCTATAGCAATTTTGAAATTACCTATGTCTACGTGACTATTGTGATTGATACAACTTATCATGTTGTATATTAATTTGGTGATAAACCTATCATGTTGTATATTAATTTGGTGATGAACTTATCATGTTGTATATTAATTTGGTGATGAACCTATCATGTTGTATATAAATTTGGTGATTCTTTTATGATATGTTATATGCAAGACCATAAGCTAAGTCATGTTCATATATGCTTATATGTCTAGATCTACATGCCTAGATGTTTAGATTTATGTTAATTTGGTCCAACTCAAATACAAGTTCACATTTACATGCTTAATTAAATTTGTGTAGTACTATGCCAAATTTATATCACACATGCTTAGTTGATCTATACTGTTTTATGTCGTTGGAATGTAACATGTCCCTTTGCTTTTCCCTTTTTGTTCGAGTTAGGCTAATTTGCGAGCCTAACGCTCTATGTAATTTATGCGAATGAATAACGGGGGATACGGCTGGGAAAAATATTAAATTACATGCCAGGCATAGGTTGGCTCATAATCATGTAAATGATTAATGACATAAAATGGTATAAATTTGTATACCTAAGAATTATGGACATAATTTAGAGGGTAAATGGGACATGACTTGAGTTGACAACATTGGTGGATAATTAACATATAAACATAAATGGTAAATATGAAAATTAATTAAAAGATGAATATGCCTAACCCGAGGTTAGATTGAGTTACGGTGTAAGACTGACCGGAACCGCCCGACATATCCAGCAACTGTAACAATACAGATCTAATGTGAGAGGTTAGCGCATTAAGCCCAAAAACCCGAGGTTAGATTGGGTTGCGGTGTAAGACTGCCCGGAACCGCCCGACACATCCAGCGACCGCAATAATATAGATCTAATGTGAGAGGTTGGTGCTTTAATGAATGAATTAAAGCTAAGAAACAGGCAAGCTAAGAATGGTAGGATTAAGTAAATTAAGGCAACACTTAACCAATACAACATGTTAACTAAACTGATGGGTGGGGGTTAGGTTAATTTGAGAACACTTAACCATTTTAACATGTTGATTAGGAATCCCTAGTAACGAGACTCATTTCAGCAGTAACCCACATAGATGTATCATGGTACCCTGAACTAGGCAGGGTGGGGCACGATTACTGGGCTGATTATAAGCGGTCAAAATAACGACATCTGGTGCAGCAGTGTAGGTTCCGATGGAGTATGGGCGTGCACGTACTCCGGCATGGACAAATCAGGCATTGGGCATGAGTAGTATACACTGTGCATCTTGAATTTGTGTCGGGTTGCCACCATAGGAATTGATACACCCCATGGTGGGACCAGCACAGATATCTACAATCAAGCGGGGCCGAATGACACAAGTCATAAATGCATGCGAGTAGAAGCTGATCGATAAAGGGGATCATTTTATCATGAACACATGGTGCTAGTTGAAAACACTTATTAGTAGGTGCAGAGAAATAGAAATGAGTGCGATAGTATATTCTGTTTATCTTGCCTTATTTATTGTTATCTTATTTCTAAGGTATTGTCCTAGGTTCGGTTTATTCATGTCATGATCCTTTTACCTATTTACATGTTAAATAATCACTGGACTTACCAGGCTTATGTCTGACCCGTTTTCTTTTGTCTTCTTGTCTTCCATCCCCCCTCCCCCCGAGGTCCGCAGGGAGGGAATACTTCAACTTAGTTCAGACCTTTTCCAGCTTGAAGAGAGTAGACGTATTGCTTGGATTCCCTTCTCTTGGGCTATGGCTGTGGTTACACTCTTAATTGGGGATTTATGCTGCTTTATTATTGTTTATGCTTCTTTATGTTTAGTCAAGACAGAGGCTTTATTGTAATGATTTGGAAGCTGGTTTTTAAGACAGTTGTATTGTTTTGACTGGACCACGTGCTTATAAAATAAAATTTAGTTTTTCCACTGTTTATATGTTTGCCTTGTAAATTACCTGTAGCTTTTACCTATAATACTCCACCAAAGTTAATGCATTCCCTTTGTGAGTGACCTTAACGGAGGTAAGGTGTTTATAGTTCGGTTCAGTTTGATTTAATATGGTTGGGTCAACAGTTCAAACTACAATCGAATCGTATCGTTGCGGATAGGTTCGATTTAGGGTATTTACTTTAGAGAATGAATTTGGTTCGGTTTTCCATACCATTTTTACGGTCCGATCTGAGTAGTTTCCATATTGCGATGCAGTTTATGCTCACTCCTATTATGAGAGTGTTTAACAAGTGATTTTCATAGTATTTCAAAGTACTAACTAATGAATTCTAGAGTAAATATTTCGTGACTGTTTTAAGTAAATGAAAAAAATGCATTGATGAGGAAAATGTATTAAATCTAATTGTAATTGGCATATGCTTAAAAAAAAGTAAAAGTAACTAAAAAAGTACTTACAACTAAGCTGGTCTACATGTAGACATGCACTTCAGCATCTAAAAGCAACTTAAACAAAAGAATCCTTCTCCACAATCAAATTCAAATCTTTAAAACCATTCAACTCAATAACTATGCTAATAACCTGTGCCAGTACCCTACCATGTCATGTCTTCCTAGCTTACCATCTCGACAACCTCCATAACCACTTCATCCTTCGTGAGCACCTACGCTCCCTTTACCTCCATCTTCTTCATTGCTTTTCCATAGAAGGTGCATTAAATAAGTCTTCTAAATTGCCCTCGTTCCAAAACAACTACATTTTCTACACCAAATATGCCATCGTTGCTACTGCTTTTCCCATGCATGATTTTTTTTCTTTCTTTTTTTGCAATTTTTTTGGGCAATCTATCTATTTATTAACGTGTAGATTATTTTATTCGATTTTGAGACCGAGATGAAAAGATTGGTGACTTTGAAGGTGTTATTCCGATCTAAATGAAGAAGGATAGACGGAGAAGGAGACGACTAAGATATAAAGAAGAAGAGAGTAAAGTGACAAAAACTTCATTGTTTCACATTTAAAATGACAAAGTCTTTGCCGTTTTGATAAAATGACCATTTTATTCTACTGCAAATTAAAAAAGGCATGTTAGTTGATCTTTATCTTTTGGGTGTAGCGGTCATTCGTTTGGTTAAAAATCAGTGAAAACTCATAAAGTGAACAGAATGATTGTTAGCAATATTCTAAGTCGATATCACCTTTATTTACATACCAAATTAGGTAACTCACACTTTTTTTTGTCAAATTATAGATCCATAAGGCCCGAACTATATAATAATAATAGTTATAATAATTGCAAGGAAATTCCATTAGAACACAAGTGAGTTACACAAAGTAGTGACATAATGGATTTCAACAATCAAACTAGCCTCATAATTTAAACCAAAATGTGTAAATGACGGAAATCAAGAGCAATCAAAATTTTTATGCCACATCTTGCATTCAATTATTTCCTACGTAATGATGATAATAGTAATAACAGCATGGCCGACCCTGGGTTTGCGGAGGCCCAAGGCAAAAAACACTGTTCATAGAATATGGAAGAAGGCAAAAATTTGTAAACTATCAAAATAGAGCTATTGAGAATCGAACTTGGGACTCGTAGGAAAGCAAAGCACAACCTAACCAACCAAACAACAGCATCTTTTACTTATGCAGTTGCAAGCTAGATCACATAAAGGAAATTTCAGAAATTTGAGGCCCCTGACAGGCCGAGGCCCTAGGCGACTGCCTTGGTCGCCTTGGGCCAGGGCCGGGCCTGAATAACAGTAACAACAACAAATGCTGGATTTCCATTATAAAGCCATCCAAATTTAAGTTTCAAATAGTTGAAATTGGATCAACCGTTTATAAGCATAATGTTTTTACATGATTTTGGGGCATTTGATATCGAACACTATTTGAATATCCTACCACTTGAATTAGTGATCACTAACAATAAAAATTTCAGTTAAATATCATATTTTATTCTACACTTTTGATTTTTTTTTTTCAAAAATTGCTGGAATAAGAGGTCATCTTATCGATTTCGGCTTTTTGTGTAGCCATGGATAATCCGTTTTTTCTCATTAACATAAACATATATATTTTCACGGTTTTTATATGTTAATTCATTTGAAGTAAATTAAGCTGATTCATCTCTTTGATTTGATTTTGTTATATGTTTCTATAGTTTTTGTGACATTAATTAGCATAAACAAATGAATGAACAACATAAGGACTTTAATCAAATGTGTAATTGATCATATCATCCATGATGTTTCAATTAATTTTTAGTTCAATTAAAGCAATCATGCACATCCCGAAAGATATTCCACGTGGACAATTTTGTCCATTTCGCTGCTCCTGTCGTTTCTACATTTCCCTCTTCGCGGATCTCCCAACGCAATAAAAGAGAAAAAGCGCACGCAACATAAGTAACTGGAAAGTAAAAAAGATGGTCTCTCTCAAATTGTTTGGGTTAGGGTTCGAACTGGGGAATCAAGCCATGGATTTGAAGAACGGACCGAACTGGTGGGACGAAATCAACGAATCCGAGGAGTGGCAGCGTAGTCTGTTTTATGCTTTGTGTGCGGCTTATTCTCTTGTGTCTCTTATCGCTTTGGTATTCTTTTCTAATTTTAGTCGATTTATTTATTTGTTCTTTAACTTTGAGTCGGTGATTTGATCGAGTTTTTAATAATTTAATATGGGTTCTTGTTTTGATAAGTATAGCTCCATCATTTCCCTACTGGCGGCCGAAGTTTCTCTAGCTTGTATAGTTGGTGGATGAAAAAGTTTGGGTTTTTGTAGGGTAACCAAGTTGACTGTATTGATTATTTTTGTAGGATCAGTAAGATTGAGGTGAACTATGAAGCAAGTAAAATCACTAGTGGAAAAAGGGACTAATTTGTTTATGTAGCTGATACTATTTACATTCATGTTAAGTTTAGCTTCTCATGGTTAAACTGTTGTCAAAATCTTCAAATTTGCAACCATTGGCATAACTGTTAAGCTAGAAGCAAATGGTGCATATTAATTTCTATGCCTTAAATCTTTGATTTTGTTATCTGGGTTTAGAAGTTCAACGTTTTTTGTACCTTGCTATTCAATGAAACAAAAATCTTATATTTTGAATCTTTATTTCATTAGGTGCAACTTATCCGCATTCAGTTAAGGGTGCCAGAGTTTGGATGGACAACTCAGAAGCTATTTCACTTGATGAATTTTGTTGTTAATGGGTGTAAGGGAAAGAAAAATTGGTTAATGTTTTCATATCATACACTCTTGATTTGAGATGTATTGAAGTTCGAACTCACAATCTTTTGAACTAATTATGTAGTGCGGGCAGTTCTGTTTGGATTCTACCATAATGTTTTTCTTCTGAAACCAAAAGTAAGTGTTTATATTTTGTATTAATCGCTAAAGAATATCAACTTTAATTGCACCATCGTCGTAATCATCATGTTTAAGTGCGCTTTGTTGTAAAATCAGTTGACAAATCTCAATTCTTTATTTCTAATTATCTTTAGTTTAATGTACCATTGTTATTTTGACCAATTAGCTGAAGTAAAACTTGGCAATCAAGCAGATACACAATTAAAACATTGTTTATTGTAGATTTGCAGTTTTTAAACTTCTATTGCTCGGCAGCATGGTTTGGGGATTCTCAGTTGAATGATCTTTTTTCAAGAAAAAATTGAGCCATGCTCCATATTTTCATACCCCGTATCGTACGCTTGTGTTTCTTAAAAATCTTGGGAAATTCCATAAGACTTGATAAATTGTGATAGGATCTTGCTTGACTGCTTATGTACTCTTGTATTCCACAAATTGTTGTACTTCCGGTTGAAAAAAAACACTGCATAGAATAATTCAATTTTCCCAGTGTGTATATATATAAAGATTAAGTTAATCTAAGTTTCTGTTACTTTTCTCGAATTTCCCAGTATATAGACTTACAATATAATAACAAATGATGATATTAGCTTTCTTACTATTCAGTAAAACCCCGACAATAATTTGTAATGGTTACTATAGAAATATTATCACAACTATAATCAAAGAACGTTCTTCTTTCTGTGCGCGCAAACTTCATGACTTTTCTTTTGGGGCAAAAGAGACTGATAATAGTGATGAATAAAAAGCCAAACATAGCTGGTAGCCACTGTGGATTTAGATTCCATAATTGGTGTTGAGTTGTAACGAACGCAGTCTCAAACATCTTGGAGAAGAAGATATGTTTGCAATGAATCGTTCTCAACTAATTTTTGTTGATGAGATGAGAATTATTACAGTACCTAACTCATTGGCCAGTGTGTCTTTTAAGCACACCTACTCTGTTCATGTTATTTACATTGTTATTGTATAACTTCACTGTTGACTTTCTAGTTAATCATTACTCGTTACGTGTATTCCATAGACTAGTTGTTTTTCTTCGTGACTTGTAATTTTCAGAGCTGACTAAATTCAGGTTCTTGAAATGGCTCTTCTTGATTTTCCTGGTTTGTTGTTTTTCTCAACTTATACATTGCTTGTACTTTTCTGGGCTGAGATATATCACCAGGTAACTAAGATTTAAGGTTTAAAGTTTAAACCCATGAAACAATATTCAATGTGCTTGTTACATGGCCAATATATGTTTATTTGATAAATGCAGGCCAGAAGCCTTCCAATTGATAAGCTTAGACCGTCATATTTGATTATTAATGGCAGCATATATGCCATACAGGTAACACACAAGACTTTCAGATATTATGCTGATAAAATTGTTTTAACATATCTTATATTCTGCAGATTGTTATTTGGATTTATCTGCAAGTAAGCTCAAATCCAATTGCCAAGGAAATTGCGGAACTCTTTTTAGCCGGTAATGAATGCTTAACTAAAATAATTTATATTAATACTTATTTCCAGTTTACAGTTCAGGTTTTAACAGACATGCACTGTTGAACGTTTATGTTAGAATTATAATGGAGTCTTCAACCTTTTGCAGTTATTTCGTTTGTTGCTGCTTTGGGATTCTTGATATATGGAGGAAGGTATAGTTTGAAGACTTTCTGTAGGAAGACCGTAACATGATTTAGGGCTGCACACAACCCATATCCAACCCGACCCAACCCACCAACCCGACCCAACCCACATAAACCCAACCCAACCCATCCTAGTTCGGGTCGGATATGGGTTACAATTTGTAACCCATACTATATGCGGGTCGGGTTTGACATTTTGTTCAACCCAATCTCATTTTAACCCAACCCAAACCTATTTAAAAAAAACTAATTTAATATCCATCCAATTAAAATTAGAATAGTATAATTTTAGAATAATGTTTATGTATTCTATAATAAATGTACAAAAATATATTTCATGTCAATCCAAACTAGATAGAATTTGATAAATATATTTTAAAGAGCATTTTAATGTATTTTAAAATGAAACACTTGCTCAACTATGTAGTAAATTAATTTCAAATGATGTGTTTTACAATGAAATTTTAATTATATGTCTTGTAATGAATTGGTTATTTTAAATGCATTATTCTAGCTAAAATCTGATATATTATGCTGAATATTTTGATATAATTTTTAGAAAAAATCCCTCATATTCTCATTTTTTATTGTATTCAAGTGACCCAACCCAATCTTACTTAACCCGACCCAACCCATACTTCAACCCAACCCATATCCAACCTCATATAGGGTCGGGTACGGGTTGAGCTACCTTAAACCCATACCTGTGTGGGTCGGATAAAGTATTTGGTCTAACCCGACCCAACCCATACTTTGTGCAGCCCTAACATGATTGCATTTTTGCCAACTTAGTGTGTAATTTGTTTTCTTTGCAGGTTGTTCTTCATGTTGAGGCGATTCCCCATTGAATCAAAGGGACGTCAGAAAAAGTTGAATGAGGTAATTATAATAATCAGAAATTGGTGTTATATATCTTTTATTTTGAAGGGTTGGCGAACCAAGCTTCACTTGTAAGTCTTATGAAATGCATACATGCCATAATGAAGTTTGGGGTCAGAAAAGAAAAAGTGCATCTATAGCGATTTGACCTCTTGCGTCAATGTTTTACCACTTGGCTACCACTTATGGATGTTTCATATGCGTGTGTGTGTGCACGTGGGTGAGTGATGGGAATTCATATCTTTTTTCTTATTTTGTTGAACTAGATAAAGGTTTTAGAATCTTTTGCTGAAATGATATTGATACCAAGTTGCTCATTTAGGTATATACAGAAATATACATGGGGATGAGAGTGAAATTTGTGCGCTGAGAATGTCAGACCTCACTTGTATAAATAGGCCCTCTTTGTATTACCTGTGTCTTCACTCTGTTGTTTGTCCTTTTTCTGTATTTTTATCTCTAAAGTTTTCGGTTTGGGAAGTTTTTAGTAGATATGTTATCAGGAAGCTATTTTACTCCATAAAATCAATAGTTATGATATCGGGATAGCTACTTTGTTCAAAAGTTCAGGTGCTTTGTGTGAAGTAGAAATAAATTAGCTGACCCTACATAATTCCACCAGTTGCTTCTTTTAAACATGCTTCTTTCAGTACTTCTTACTCCAATTATCAAAGTCTTCTAAAAAGGGAGAGAATATTTTCAGTACTTTAACCCTCAAAATTTTAAGTTAATACGAACCATCATTTACCTGAATGTATTAGAAGTAGGGTTAATTTTTTTAGAGCTTTTTGAATGATTCTCAGTTTTAAAGAGAGAAAAAAATGAAAACTTAGCTTATTCCATTTTTAAATTAAGAATTTAACCTCAATATATGGGGAAATGTAGGTGCATAATTTGAAAATTCGCGTACACACATGTATAAATGGTAGGAAATAATTGATTACGACCCTGTCTCCATCTCTACATTTTTTTTTTCTTTTTGCTTTATAAATTACAACAACAACAACAACAACAAAGCCATATATCCCAAACAAGTTGGGGTTGGCTAGATATGGAACCCAAAATTAATAATGATAATATATATATATATATATATATATATATATAAAGGGTTTAAAATAACCAATCAAATAAAAGTCATCCGATAAAGGTTTTTTTTTAAATAATAATAAGAAGAAGTAAAAATGTTCAGTAAAAGTGAAATAAAATCTAAAATAGTAAATAAAAAGTAAAAAGGTTCAGTAAACGTGAAATAAAGTCTTTAAAAAAAAAAAAAAAAGAAAGAAAAGAGAAACACTATGGTTCTGGTACATGGATTGCCAATTTCCATGCACTCCTATCAATTACCAGCTCTTCCGATAAACTCCAGTTACTTAAATCTCTCTTTATTATCTCCTCCCATGTCATTTTAGGTCGACCTCTACCTCTCTTTGGGCCTTCGGCGCAACCTAGAATTCCAGCACGTACAGGTGCATCGTATGGTCTACGTTGGATATGTCCAAACCATCTCAAGCGGTATTGGACTAACTTCTCTTCAATAGGTGCAACTCCAAGTTTTTCCCGAATATCCTCATTTCTAATCCGATCTCGTCTGGTATGCCCACAGCTCCAACGCAGCATTCACATCTCTGCTATACTTATCTTCTGCACGTGTTGCCTCTTAGTATGCCAACATTCTGCACCATATAACATTGCAGGTCTGATTGCTGTCCTATAGAACTTTCCTTTAAGCTTCTGAGGAATCTTCCGATCACAGAGAATGCCTGATGCTAGTCGCTATTTCACCCATCCTGCTTGAATTCTAAAACTAACATCCTTATCAATCTCTCCATCAAACTGCAACATAGATCCTAAGTATCGAAACGATTCCTTCTTGGGTACTACTCTACCGGCCAGGGTAACATCTCCGTCATCTGACCTGACACTGCTAAACTCACACTTCATATACTCTGTTTTAGTTCTGCTAAGCCTGAAACCCTTTGATTCCAAGGTCTTCCTCCACAACTCCAGTTGTCGATTAACCCCTATTCTACTTTCATCAATCAGCACAACATCATCGGCAAAGAGCATACACCAAGGAATCTCCCTTTGTATATCTTTTGTGATTTCATCCATCACTAATGCAAAAATATAGGGGCTCAAAGCCGAACCTTGATGTAACCCTATGTTAATTGGAAAGTCTATAGTCTCACCATCGCATGCCCTAACACTAGTCACAACCCCTTCGTACATATCCTTAATAAAGGTAATATACTTTGATGGCACTATCTTCCTTTCTAGCGCCCACCACATAACCCTTCTCGGTACTCTGTCATAAGCTTTCTCCAGGTCAATAAAAACCATGTGGAGATCTTTCTTCTGCTCCCTGTATCTCTCCATAAGTTGCCTAACCAAGAAAATCGCCTCAGTGGTTGACCTTCCCAGCATAAAACCAAATTGATTTCTAGAGACACTTGTTAACCTCCTCAAACGCTGCTCGCAAACTCTCTCCCAAAACTTCATTGTATGACTCATAAGCTTAATTCCTCTATAGTTTGTGCAATTTTGAATATCTCCTTTATTCTTGAAGATTGGAACTAAAATGCTTCTCCTCCACTCATCTGACATTTTGTTTGATTTGAAAATATTGTTGAACAACTTAGTTAGTCATCTTATCCCTGCATCTCCAAAGTATCTCCACACCTCAATAGGAATATCATCAGGCCCTACCGACTTGCCTGATTTCATACGTTTCAACGTCCCCTTTACCTCAGCTTCTTGAAATCTCCGCACAAAATGTCTATTGTTGCTATCGGCTAAGTCTTCCAACTCGATCGAAGAGCTATCACTTTCTTCGTTGAAAAGCTTATCAAAGTATTCTCTCCACCTATTCTTTATCTCATCTTCCTTCACCAAAAGTCTATCATTCTCATCCTTAATGCATTTAACCTGATTGAAGTCCCTTGTCCTCCTCTCGCGTAGCCTAGCTATTCTGTAAACGTCTTTTTCGCCCTCCTTTGTACTTAGCCTTTGATACAAATCTTCGTACGCTCGTCCCCTTGCTTCACTCACTGCTCTCTTTGCAGTCTTCTTTGCCACTTTGTACCTGTGCATGTTCTCTTCGCTTCTATGACGGTACATGCGTTTGTAACATTCCTTCTTCTCTTTGACAACCGTTTGCACCTCGTCATTCCACCACCACGAATCCTTGGGTTCTCGCTTGCTTCCTCTTGTTTTCCCAAATACCTCAGTGGCGACTCTCCGAATGCAAGTTGTCATCGCATTCCACATGACATTTGCTTCTCCTTGCACATTCCAAGCTCCTTCTCCCATCACTCTATCTTTAAACACCCGTGAAGCATCTCCTTTGTGTTTCCACCATTTCGTCCTGCTAATCTGCGCTCTCTTATCCTTTACCACCCGAAGACGAAACACGCATACCAACAGCTGGTGTTGTGAGACGACACATTCTCCAGGTATGACCTTGCAATCAACACAATCTTGTTTACTATCTCTTCTAGTTAGGACAAAGTCAATCTGGCTAGCCTGTTGGCCACTACTGAAGGTGATCAGATGTGATTGCCTCTTTCTAAAGAAGGTATTAGCAATCATGAGATCAAAAGAGAGAGCGAAATTCAAAATATCTTCACCCTCTTGGTTTCTACTGCCAAATCCAAAACCACCATGCACTCGCTCAAAACCCCCGCTAGATGAGCCAACATGGCCATTGAAGTCTCCTCCTATAAAAAGTTTCTTGCTACTATGCACATTCCTAACCATTACATCCAAGTCTTCCCAGAACTTCATTTTGGCTTCTTCACTTAGACCTACCTGCGGGGCCTATGCGCTAATGACATTCAAAACTGCCTCGCCAACTACTAGCTTAACTAGGATGATCTTATCCCCTCGTCTTCTGACGTCAACCACATTATTCTGAAGGTTCTTGTCAATCAATATGCCTACCCCATTCTTGTTACGTACTTCTCCCGTGTACCACAATTTGAAGCCAGTGTTCTCCACCTCCTTCGCCTTCTGACCCAACCATTTAGTCTCTTGAACGCACAAGATGTTAACCCGTCTCCTAATTATAGTATCCACTATCTCTCTTAATTTTCCTGTTAAGGACCCTACATTCCAACTACCTAACCGAACCCTACTATCATCGACTAGCTTCCTTGCCCCTCGCATCCGCCGAGAAAAATGCGAGGACCCTTGCTCACTTATCACCACACCGGGGCGTCGGTGTAGCGCGCCACTAAGAGAATGGCGGCCCAGCCCTTGCATATTTAACACCATATCCGAGCCTCAATATAGCGCGTCGCTAAGAGGGTTACGCCCCATTGCTTTATAAATTACATAATTTGAAATTGAACTTAAACTTCAAAAGGATTTAATGGATGTTATGACTTATGAATGAACTTTGTCGGAGTTCGGTTTAATGACAAAGCTTCGGAAATAGTCGCCACAGTAATGGAGGTGAGTATTGTAAAACTGCAAATAATTTGCCGTTTTTGGATCTTGCTGAAGCAAGAGTTTTGCGTATGGGATAAAGAATGTTAAAGAAGATTTTAAATTTTGGATTTTGGTCATGTTTTGTCTCAATAATTTTACACATAATACCTCGTATCAGACGAGGTTTCGGGTGAGATGCGAATCTTGGGTGTACATCTCGTATTTAAAGTCCATTTTTGTAATATATCGGAGTATGTTAAACGTCCAAAATTGACATTTTAAATATTTTTATGGTAATTGTTATCAAAAATGTAAAGTTACTAGCATATACACAATTCCAAAAAATCAATAATACAAAATTTAATTTAAGAGGAGAGTGGTTACATAATTATTTCAATATTGATTGGATTCTACTTGTTTGAAGATTAAAAATAAAAATAAACAGTGTCATCTATTTTTGCACTTGTTAAAAAATAAAACAAGGGAACTATAAAAAAATTCATCATAGTGTCATTTCTTTTGGACCCGCAAAAGAAATTTGAACCCGCACTTTTGGGCCCACGTCATCTCTACAAAATTTGAAGCCATTTTCAAAGTTTCTAATATGCTAAAAATGTTAGGTTGATATCAACAGATAACACATTTTGTATGTTGGTAACTCGGTAGAAAACATTAATTGAATATCTTAAAATTATTCAAGCAAACTAGTCTTTTATGAAATGACAAGAAGAGATGTAAAAATATCTATAAAGCTTAGGTTCATTGTTCATTTTAAATCGTGAAGTTTCAAAACATGTAAAGTAGCATGGTTGTGGTTTTGACAACAGTCTAATCACTTTTATGATTATGCATACTTGTAAATGAATATTTAATCTTGATGTGACTTAGTAACTCATGATTGAGAGCAATTGCCTAAAATTAAATTTGAGTCTCTAAAAAACGAATTTAAAATCAAACATGATTAGAGCTTCAAAACGGATTTAAATTTTAAAACCCTTATGAAATAACTCAATGACATCCCAAACAATGATCAAATATTAAATCAGCCTAATGAAAGAATAAAATTACATGAAAAAATGAGGGCCTGTTTGGCTTGAAAACGAAATTCTGAGATTTTTTATTGTCAGTATGGATTGAAAGATGTGTGGAATAAGATGATGACGTTGGAAGGAGTGGAAAGCATGAGAGGATGTGGCTAGCATGAGGAGGGAAAAAAAGTGAAGGAATGGAAATGTTGGAAAAATAAATAATCCGTTTTCAATTTTATATGTTATAACCATTTCCCGAATTTATCATTTTTGGAAATCCAGTGCATTTTTATCATATTAAAATCCCAAATATAGAAAATCATATACCAAACAAATCCTTAACTACTTGCACAATTTCCTCTCTTGAGAAAGATTGATCATAGTCCAATCCTCTTCATTTAAAAGCATGATTTCAGTGCTCATCATTTTGATTCAGTTGTACTATATGCATAATAACAAATGTCACCTTCTTTTTTTGAACAAAAAATACTTATGTATCGCATTTTACCTTTTGAGGAAAATTGATCAGTCATATCCTCTACATTCAAAAGCAGGGCGTTTCAATGCACTTTACATCACAACAACAAAAAAATAAAAAATAAAAATAAAGAAGACGGTAAGCCCCAATTGATATGGAGTAAGGGGAGAAAGAACATAGGAGGATACGACGATAAAAGATACCAAATGAAAGTGTTTACTTAAATTTATGAATCTTTTAGAAATCTTTTGAATTATGATTATGGGTATATGTATAATGATCACAGAATTAAGTAAAAAATTAAAAGCAAGTAAGGTAAATGCAGTAAAGGAAAGAACACATCGGATTTTTATTCTGGTTCGGAGTTACTATATCCAGTTTCGCACTATCAATTCAAGATCAAAGGAGACACCTTACAGATTCTTAGACCTTTGGAAAAGCCAACTTGATTTTCGGGCAAACAAGTCACTTTCAATTGTTTTCACCGGACACAGTCAAATCCAACTAGATTCATGGCCACTTAGTCACATTAGTAAGGATTTTTGATTTGTTTTTACAAAAAACGCAGACTTGGATCTTTCGATTTTGATTACAATTGCTCCTATAATTCTGAATTGCACTTTGATCTTAATAGGATGAAATGAGTTTGATGTAAAATCAAGTTAGAAAAGAATTGACTTGATTGGGTTTGAAATTTGATAAGAGTATAAGTATAGATTTATTAGATTTTAAGAGAGAAGAGAAAGAAGTGAAGAAATATGAATGGGAAGTTAAATTTCCATCTTTAAATGAAGAACATATATGAGGGTGAAGGGAAATGACAGTCGGTAAATGGTTTTAACGAATATGCACTTCCATTTAAATTTGAATTTTAAAAAATATTGGTCTATGTCGACATACATAAGGGGACATGTCGACATGCCTTAGTGTATTAAAAAACTAATCCATTTAAAAATTATTTTGAAAATAAACTTATATATAATGATTTGAAACTTCATGAAACCATTTAAACATAGTAAATATATATTTTAAACATAGTAAAGTTTAAGAAAACCTATTAAAAATATTTTAAAAGAATTTAAGCAAATATATAATATTTATATTTAAAACTATATATAATCAAATATAATAAACTTAAAATATAAATATCAAAATTATAATAGTATTAAATTATAATTATTAAGTTTAAATCAAAATCTAAAGTATAATCAAAATCAAAGAGTAAAATATAATATTAAAAACAAAGTATAAGTATAAATATAATCAAAATATAAAGACTTTTGAAAAGCATAGATATTAAAATCATAGTATAACAAAAAGCATAAATATTGAAATCTAATAATAAGTATATAAAAATATTTCAATGTAAAGTTATTTTCAAAACTTAAATTTTCTTTTTGAAAAGTCATTTTGAAAACTAGGAATGTTTAAAAATATTTATGTAAAAAGAATTTGAAAATGGGATCGTTTTAAAATAGATTTTAAAAATAACAATATTTTGAAAACTTATTCTGTAAAAATGGATGGAGAAAAGATAAAGTGAGTGCAATCTAAGTTTTAACATAAAATCTAAGGTTCGATAACACTTCAAAATTCACAAGTTTTCATTCTCTGTTGAACCGTTTATCTGGATCTTTAATCTTGATATTGTGCAGTCCATGGTTTGAGGTTTCGTCCGAAACCACGAGATACCGTTGTTCTCGTTCCGGTTTCGATAGTCACCAGGACAAAACAACGGTAGATTCTCGTTTCGTTCGTAGAAGGGGGAAAACCCTAAATCACCGGAAGAAGAAAAAAACACGCATGAAAGCAAAAAGCGAGAGAAAAAGCAGCAAAAAACAAACCCTAAATCACCGATTCAGGAATCTCGAGCTTCAAAAATTTCCCGATTTGAAGAAAACGTGCTTAGCAGACATGACCCCCCCCCCCCCCCCCCCAAAATTCGAGCAGTTCGATCATTGTTTTCCTGCTTCGTGTTCTCGTTTTTTTTTTGTTTTTTTTGTTTTTGTTTTTTTTTTGCCTGTTCGATTTCTGGTTGCGAGTATATTACGTAATATGTATTAATTATGGGTTGATACCTGGTCTGGGCTTGACTTTGTATGGGCTTTGGGCCTGTTTTACGGTTTTCAGAAAATAGAAGATTAAAAAAGGGGGTTTTGTCATATGAATATGTTCGTTTGTAACATATTATATATACAAATGTCTTATGTTCATATTTCCAAGTGAAGTTGCAACATTTATTATTAGCTTTTCTTATAAAAAATATAAAAGTTTGATTTTCGGACCGAAACAAAAACTGAAACTGCCGAAACCGGTAAATTTTCCAATGAACGAAACCGAAACCGAGTTTTCGAACCTTCGTACAGTCTTCATTATCAATACTTGTATAATATCCTGTAGTATATACAATACACACATACAC
This sequence comes from Allium sativum, assembly GCA_030737875.1. Taxonomy (NCBI): domain Eukaryota; kingdom Viridiplantae; phylum Streptophyta; class Magnoliopsida; order Asparagales; family Amaryllidaceae; genus Allium; species Allium sativum. Next base: position 602,387,145 of record CM060924.1, on the reverse strand, counting down.
ACACATATTTAGATAATGATTAACACATGTAAACATAAATTCATTACCTAAGGCTGTTATCATCAAAACTACCATCGTGGTACTAACAAAATTTTGACTTTTAGGGTCTTGCTTGAGCTCGGTTACTTTAATTTTCTGCCATACTACCTAACACGTTTATTCAACAATTAAATAGCTCTGATACTAGAATGTTGGAGAAATTTTGGATTAACACCATAAACGCGGTGGAAATAATAGAATTGTGTTAGTGGCAGGGTAGAACAAACAAAAAACTAACATCCCAAAATAAGTAATCACAAATCAATGATACATAACCAAAAAGAAAACCATGCCTGATCTATAGTAGTTCTACTATCGTAATATTGTGTACATTCATTATGGGGATAGAAGGTTTTGTTACTTTCTAGGAAAAGTAAATTACAAGATTAGTAGTAGGGGCTAAAAACAAAAAATATGAAGTAATACAAGTTGAGAAGATGACCTTTATCTGCAAAGAATGGCTATGTATTTAAAGATTATTACTTGATGTTGAATTGATTGATTTACAAAAATTAACGTCTTACCAATTTTTCTGTTCATACGAGAAACATTTATTTGATTTTTTTCTTTTTCTTTTTCAGTTTTTCCCAATTTGCATGTACTCGATAAAATGTCTTTTTTAATGAGCTGATAAGAGAATCGATTGATTGCTTCAATCTATTAAACTAATCCGTCTTGTTTGGATGATTTGTTATTTCCGTTGATGCATTAAAGATAATGAATTTGAGTCACACATTGACTTATATCAGGGGATCAAACGCAAGACCTCTAGAACTGAAATGTAGAGATATTACACTTAAGCGAGTCCTCAGCTGTTATCGAACTTTTTATATGTAGAAAATATCTAGAGGGTAGTATGATGAGCTAAAAATGGCTTGAAGCAAGGTGATTTGGATCCTTCCCATGCATGCCCACACATGAAATTTCAGAACTTTTCACCTATATCAATCCAAAACCTTACTTCTGTTTTTTCACTTCAATCTTAATTTATTTTACTCATGTAATCAAAGATTCATAATCTAGTATCTATTTGTCACTTTAATTTAATTGATTGAATTCAGTTAACCAATGCTTATTTTTAACGTTGACTAGAACATTACTTGTCATCATTCATTACTGTCGCATAATCATCTTTAATAACCGTGCGATTAATTCAATTCAATGAGCTAAATTGAGATGCAAATAGAGTGCTTAGGTAGAAGGTGGTGCTATCAAAAATATTTCATTATATACATATGTGTGCGTCTCCTCACGCACACAAACATATGCGTATATACATGTGCATACATAAAACACACACACACACACACACACACACACACACATATGTGTTTGTGTGAGTGTGTTTTCTAATGAGTTGATGTCCATGTGTTTTAAATTTTGAAGTTGCTTACTGTCATCAAATATTTTTTGCAGTAAATGTTTAGTAATCATTTGTAATTATCAAACATTATTATTATTTTTCATTATTGAAGTTGTCATTATTTTGATACACTTTAGCAACGATCAATTATGAAACCTTAGATTCATATACATAACTCATATTAATTTAATTGAGAATAAGCTAGAAGAAAGATAAATAAATTAACGAAAGCGCACCTGAATTAGTAGTTGGTTATTGAGTAGAAGATGAATTTGGTTTGGTCTTCCTTGATACAAACCATAAATTTGAAATTAGCTCTTCATAGAAGAGGGTTAGAGAGTTGCTAGAGCTTGTGTAATGTGCGGACCATAACCCCTTATAATTTGGCATTTTTTAATTTTATCTTATAACATATCTAAATGCCTCGGTATCTACACCTTAATTTCATGATAATTAGATCTTAGGCCTTTAACTTAGTGTAAATTTCGTCATCTTAAATAGGCTTTACACCAAGATAACACAACATGTTTTATTACATGTGGTCTTTATATTAGAATATTCCAACAGTCCCCCCGTGCCTCATAAGTAATAATACTATGTGTATAACTTTAAGAGCTTCAAAATTACTATTTATAATATAATGTATTTCTGAAACAATCTCGCGCATTAATTGCTCTTACAAAGGGTCAAAGTCGGCTTTCGTTGCTTCTAGTATATCTAAACCTTTCAACGGTCACATATACTAACACAATAAATGACAGACTAATCATGATGCATAACACAATGAAACACGCTGTATATATCTATTTCCAACTGGTGCTACATAGCGAGATAAAAGTTCGATATATGAACTAAACTGAGTGCAAGAAAATGAAATTACTACTTTATTCAGAAAAAGCAAAATATTGAATATATCTATAATTGAAGTATAAACCAGTGACATATGACTGCCAAATACAAACTCTTCTAAACAAGAATATTTTTTTCATGCTCATATAATTTCCTTGCTTGGATTTTTATGCAATCAGGCAATATAAATTGTGCTTGTTTCCTTTATCGTTTTTGGCAAAACACTTCTAGGATGAGTGAAATTTATCGAGTGATCCATAGTCTTTTGATATTGTACTCCATCTTGAAGTAAAGAAATAAAGGGCTATTGGATCTCGGTGGACGTAGGATGCAAATCCGAAGCATGTTCAATCTTCCGTGTCTCTTTTCTTTCTGTTATTTGATTTTGTTATATCATTTTTGTTTTTGAATTTGCACTTGGATTCAAATATGCATAACTAAATTTTGGTTAAATCACTTACCCTCATTGGTGTTAAATATTTTCTTACATTCCTCACCACAGTTATGTAGAATTAGTCATAGCAAGGGCAAGCTTAGAAATTCTATGATTCAGCGTGCCATATACTACCCAACTGAATCCATTTACACCATGAAATTGTGAAAAAAAATCAACCAGAGAACAAAGAGTTGTGCATATAAAATAACCAAGCAACAAGCTCAAGATTATCATGACCTGATTTGTGGAACGATTGATCATTTTAGATTACATAAATTTTTACTCTGTACTCAAATATCTGTTATGTAACGGAATTCTGAATCCATGTATCAATATGATATCCTAATCCGTAGCCAGTAAAACGTTAGTAAGTTACTCAATTTAAATTAATTTACTTGAACATGTCAATATGGTATGTTTTATCATATCAAAAGGTACTCGCAAAGTTTTTTAGAATATATTTAATGCTAACAGTTCACAAATAAATAATGAAAGCTTGCATACAGTAGTTGTCGTCATCATGTAATGAGTGCAGGCAATTCTGAACCTCAATTAACGAGCGAATACCTTGTATCGTATCAACAAGGTGAATACTTTGTGAACAAAGGTGACAACTAATGAGAGCTTAAGTTAAAGTTCAATATAGCCTATAAAGTTGTGCTTTTAAAAATTATTTGATCATATTATATATGTAAGCGTCATATTTGGTCATATTCAACACATGCTTACCAAAAAATACATGGACCTTTGAATTAAGTCCACAACCATAAAACATACATCCCTTATATAACAATGCTTTTGAATGCTCAGAACTGAATCCATACCAATATCATTTTTTTAAATTCGAAAATATATTTTAAAAAAAAACTAGAAAATATATTATAACCTGTTCGTTGAGCAGTGAATTCAAAGTAGGTATAGCATAATTATTTTCAGTTGATAACGTAGAATGAATGGCTTGTAAAAGGGAAATTGGATCCACAGTTGGTTACTGAAAGAGAAGAATTTGATTTGGTCTTTCAAATTGACATAAACCCCAAATTTGAAATTAGCTCTCCTTAGAAGAGAGTTAGAGGAGTTAGAGTGTATGTAATTTGAATGTCATAACCCTTTATTTATAATGTTGACAATTTCTAATTTGATCATTCAACAAATTTAAATGCTCCGGTATCTACGCATTTCTCATAATAATTAAATTATTAAACCTTTTATCTCCAGTGTAAATTTGATTACTTTAAATAGGCTTTACATGTTACATTAAGATGGCACAACACATTTTATTTTACATTTATGACCCATGTGATGGAATGGAACATTACAACACTGAATTTTTATTGAATTATAAAAACATGTAATAAGTATAACACCTTAATTGTAGATAACGATAACAGCAGTAATCAATATTGAACATTTCAAACTTCTAATCAAACACATGCAACCTTAAATTCGTACTTACTGCCTTTCTGTCAATACAAAGTTATGTTTATAGAAGCTGCCAGCCCTCTGAGAAGCTATCTGTATTTTCCAAAATTGCTATAAGCAAGCAGAAATCAGAACAGTGTTAATCATCCAACTCATTTATTCCACGTCGGCTAATGAGAAGTACAATATAACTGACAAACCTACCTTACGTGCTTTGCGTGGTTCGCTTACCTGGAATAGTGCATGCAATATATACATTGTTTCTGCATTAACTGTGGGGAAAGAATGAAATTATTCTTTGCTACCTCAACTCGTAGAAAGGAGGCCAAAATGTGTTGTTGTCATTGAAAAGTATTTTTGTACAGAAGAGTTATCAACAAATGCTTGAACCACTTAAAAATGTTTCTGTGCCATTGGGTAGATTTGGCAAATGAATCATTGACTTATTCAACGAAGGCTTGGAATACCCTGTGCATTTTTTGCATTTTCATTCTTCCATTGAAGATGTTATTTAAATGTGTTGGCCTGCATGTTTTATTTATTTATTTATTGAAATTTAATTTGCTACTGGCCTGCCTTTACATAGTTACTGTTATTTAAGTTTTGTTATTTTATCATATCACGATCAATATGTAAAAGATCTTTGTCCAGTGAAATTTAAATATTGATATCAAGTGCTTGTTTGGTTGCTAAATTAACATTCTTATAGGTTGGTTTCGTGACCGGAATCTGCAGCACATGTTTTCTAATAAGATGCATTGTGGTGAGTTTTATTACCTCTTTTATTTCTTTTCAAAATCTTGTAATTCCTAATATCGGGATATGAACTTAATTCTGCATCCTGTATCTCTTAGATTGGTTTGATTTACTGAGTATGCCAAAACCAAGTAACTTTTATGTAAACAACTAAGACATACGTCCGTAGTTTAAGAGGGTGGTGTATACACCCCCCCCCACCCCCACCCCCACAATCACTAGTAAATTAGATAATTGTTGAGCAATCTTGCAGAATTTAGTGGAGAGAATTATGTATCCAAAAAGGTTAGATTTTCAGGAGTATAAAAGGGAGGTAGATAGATGGCATATGTTAAATGCTTTTACGATCAAGTCCATGCTTAATTTGTTTTGCTTATGTTATATTGATATAGGGATGCTACAACATATAATTAATTTATTTACATGGCAACAGGTTGCTATTTCTGCGTTCGACAAGGATGCTGATGTTGATGTTCTTAACCATCCACTTCTGAATTTCATCTACTACATTGTGAGTCCGTCTACACTTTCAGCTTCATAATTTAAACAATAAAATGACTCTTCTAAGCATATTTAAAATGTAAATATAGTTGGTAGAGATTATTCCATCAGCTCTGGTGCTTTTCATACTTCGTAAGCTGCCCCCAAAGAGGGCGTCAGATCAATATCATCCTATACGTTGAATTTCTGTTGAATAGGATACACTTGGTAAGTAATTGCTTTTCTTCTTTTCAGTCATTTTGGCTTATTGTTGAAGCCCTACTTCTTACTATAGTTGTGGTTTTTCTCCCAGGGATGATGACGCTGTTATAAAGAATATATGATGGTCACGGGAGGTGTAATGCAAGTGCTTTTTTCTCTCTTTTTCGCCCCCACTTCGTTGTATTAGTAGTTAATAACTGCCTGTGCAAAATGTGTGTGCATATATTATACATTGCCTTTTGTTCCTAAAGTCTCCATACTGCATAGTATAATTTGTTTGTGGAATGGTTGGAAGCAATTTACAAAACGGTTAACGATTAGAGTTTACACATGTATAAGTTACTTGTGTAACTTGGAGTGGAACTTGTTAACGTGTTTGAGGTTAATTTTAACTTTTTCGACTTGAAGCACTTGATAAGAAGTTGAATTTCGTTTCTTTCAGTTGTCAGTATATCATCTTGAAAATTTAATAACTTAATTGTTTGATATCTTTTTGTTATTATTGTTTTAACTTTATTTGATGTTAACGATTTGAACTTCAGTTTTAAAACGGTCTTCTTGCTCTTTCCGGATGGTTAGAGAATTCAAGTGTCAATTTGTTGATTATAACTGGTCTGTTGTGTATAAAGAACATCGCTACAACGACTGGGTGCTAAGGGATAGCTTTTTAATCACAAAGAAGTGGAACCTTGAGGGATTTATTTCGTCTCTCTAAACCAGCTGGAAATCAATGCATTTCCTCTTGTGAAGTAGTACTTCCAATATATAAAAGCTAGTTTTAAGGTTCTCTATGTGGCACTCTTGATATTGCATGAAGCATATTTCCTTTAACTTTAAAATTTATTTGCTGGTTTTCTTGGAGTGATGGATGGTCCCTTTTTCTCCACAATTAATATTCAAATGGTATGTTTTAATCATTCATCCATCTTTCTTTATTCCTTTTCCGCTGTTCAAGACCACCCCCCCCCTCCCCTCCCCCTCCCACCCCCCCTCCCAAAAAAAACCTACCTAACCTTAGACCTACATAGTGATGTAGTCACTACTACAAAAGTGAGCATATTCGACGCTATTTTTATGTGGCCGTAGATCAAAAAAGCGTTGCCGTAAGCCATTTTTTCAAATAGGCAACACCAGGGGGGCGTGGCATCCGCGGCCGTTGCATTAGCCACCTAAGGCAACACTTTTGCCCATCTACGGCCACGGAAAGAAAGTGTTGCATTATAGCCGTAATGCAACACTATTTGCACGTAATGCAACACTATTCAGCGTTGCCTTAAGCATTAGTTAGGGCCCGGCTTTCAGTGCCGCCACGTCAGCTGTCTACGTGTCACACGACACGTCATCTCTCCATGTCAGCACTCCACGTGTCACATGCCACACCAGCTATCCACGTCAGTTGTGGGGTCCACGTGCGACGGGTAAGCAATTATATTTAATGTAATGCAACACCACTACAATATGTAATGCAACACCATTACAATGAAATGCAATATCAATAAAAGCTAACGCAACAGTAGAAGAAGGAAAATGCAACACTAATTTGATAGAAATACAATGCTTTAATTAAATATTTTGCAATACAGGTTTTGTACAAGAAACTCATCCAAAGCAATTGTTTTAATTATCCAAATATCAAAACTCAAAAATCAGCTGCACCGTTTTGTTCATTGTATACAGTAAGCTCGAACTACTTCAAGAATAGGTGCACGACATAAGGGACATTATCCTGATCCATTCCTGGCCAATTCTTTAGCGAATTCTGAACATGTACACATGTGTCCACACCTGCAAAATGTATTACTCATTTATATATATCAATCATATATATGCAGTAATCCGATTGCAATAGGAAATATATATGTATGTTAGTATGTACCTATATATTAATCATATATATGCAGCAATCCGATCTGCAAAATGTATCCCTCTGCCTTCCAGAATTAAATATGCACCTGATCAAATGATAACAAGTTATTTGATAAGTGGTGGCATCGAATGGCCATTGGCCTTCTTAGTAAAATGTTATGAACACAATTATTACAATTGACTTACTGACCATTGGCGATTGGTCACTCATGCCAGCCAACAAATAAGCAATTTCATATGGCCATTCGTCTTCTGAGCGAAAAGTTTTCAGTTCCCATATTACTGTCACTTCATATCCTGTCAAGCTTCACAAGCATATCGTCATCTACATCTTCAACTCCTAAACAAAACTCCATCGTCAAAAGTTAAAAAAACAACAAACAATGGAGGACTCTTCACTATGCATCACTGCCACTGTTCTTTCAGGACATTGGACTTACGAATTTGTGCATCTCACGCTTAGGCATACGCTGAAGCTTAATGAGGAGTGGACTATACGGGTTATACCCAAAAACTCTTTTCTAATAACATGCCCATCTTACAGTACGCGTGATCATGCGCTAATGTTGAAACTTTTTACAAAAATTGGAGGTGCTTTTTATGTGCAACAATGGTCTGCTGAAGAATTTGAGCCTGAACCAGCGTTCGAGGCAGAATCATGGGCCAAAGTTGTTGGCTTTCCCGAGTTCCTGAAGACAAATGTTCCTGCAATAAAAGAATTAATGACGCCAATGGGAAATGTGTGTGAAATTGACGACTGTCATTGGTCTCGAATTGACCATAGATCATTATACCTGAAAATGGAATTTTATGAAGGCATTGGCTTGGAGAATGTTTTTGCTGCTCGATTCGACAACAAGAAATACATCATTAGGGTTGAGCGCACCACACATACTCATCCTTTGTCGAGGCCTGAAATTCTGTTTGTGAGCAATAGGGAGGAATCGGTGGTACCATTTTTTTGTGATCATAGGTAAATTTTACTTCCATCCACAGTTTCTTATAGTGAGACACAACCACACATGCACACACTCACATACATACAAGGTTATAATGCCCCACCCAAGATTCTGAAATAATAATACAAACTGGTGCTCTGTTAGTTGTACATAGATGTGGTTGTGTGGCTTGAATTTGAGACACTGTTATTGTATGGCTTGAATTTCCTTCAGATGTGGTTACATGTCAAATTGTTTGATAATTAATGAGTGTTACATGTCAAATTGTTTGATAATTAAGGCATATAAACTTGTAGGTGGATCACATTATTTGAGAATTGAATCATATAATATATTAGGTGGATCACAAAATGTTTACAGAAATAGAAGTTTGATCATATAATATATTAGGTGGATCACAAAATGTTTACAGAAATAGAATTAACATACCTATTGAAGTTTGATCATCCAAAGATCACTTTGCCCTCCACAACAAGAAATTCTGGTTTGGTCGCTGACTATGCTCTATCCTTAACAGCCACTCTGACATAGACAATGACTCTGACATGGATGCTGGTGCTGATGCTGGTGATGATGCTGGTGATGACTGGTGATGTTTGTGGATGTTGGTTTTATTCTGCTGGTAATGATTTTTGGCTTGGATTTTTGTGAATATTTGTGAAACTTTGTGTGGTTGTGGAAGTTTGTGATGACTGGTGATGACTGATGATGGATGCTGATGAATGTTTTTGAATGTTTGTGAATGGTACGTTGTTTTGTTTGTGAATGCTGGTGATTTTTTAAAATCTCTGCGTACGTCTCTGGTGTATACTTATGATACTTGTGCGTGCCTTCAGATGGCTGCCTTATGATACTTGTGCGTGCATGTATACTTGTGCGCGCGTGTATACTTGTGCATGTCTACTTGAGCGTGTGTACTTGTGCGTGTATACTTATGATACTTGAGCTTGTATACTTGTGATACTTGTGCGTGTATACTTATGATACTTGAGTGTGTGTACTTGTGCGTGTATACTTATGATACTTGAGCTTGTATACTTGTGATACTTGTGCGTGTATACTTGTGCGTGTATACTTATGATACTTGTGCGTGTATACTTGTGCGTGCGTGTATACTTGTGAGTGTATATATGCACTGCGTGTATGATGTGTATTGTAATAAAACGAAAATGCTTGAGTGCCCGCTTCAGATTTTGTCAAAATCTGCGGTAAGAGGCTTAAAATTCGGATGTCACCACAGTGCATACACACCGCAGTGCAAATTAACCTCAAGCATACAAATTAACCGCAGTGTAAGGTATGAACCTCAAGCAGTGCAAATTAACCGCAGTCCCCATTCCTTAACTAGCTCGACCTCTATAATAAACCAATGTCTTTTTCATGCCAGTAGCCCGGTTCTCATGGTTTATTGCTGGGTATAATTTTCGAATAAACCTCAGCATAATCCCAAATCCCAAATCAATAATAAGCGCAACTAATTACTCATAAGCGAATGGGTTTTCCAAAATGTAACAAATGAACTAATTACTAATTACTCATAATCCAATCTATAATAAGCGCAACTAATTCACAGTGCAATACAAACTGAACCTGAGGGAAAAAACTGGCGATGTCAGCGCCCTGAGCAATCAAAACTAGAAAGCGTTTCAAAGCTTCATCCTTTTCGGAATAGAATTTGCTGTCGAGGAGAGGATCGATACTGACGTGAATTTAGGTTTAAATTTTTGTCAATAGTAAAAAGGGGGAAAACGATTAGATGATAGAGAAGAAAACGATTTCATGAAGGGAGAAGATCGCGCCAAAATTTCGTCAAAAGAATGAAATGACGTGGTTGTCAATGATTGGATGGTGGCTAACATTAAGATCATCAGATCCATAGATGGTTTGAACCGTTGGATTAATCTTTCTTCTACGGTTGGGGTTTTTATATGTTGATAACGCGGATAGCTGAGCTGGATTATATATACGTAATGCTACGCTTTTAACTGGTGTTGCACATCAGAACACTAAAATTCCCACCGCAACAGTGCATCCACGTATAATGCAACAACATATGAATGCTGTTGTAGAAGCTCGAAGAAATCATAGCTTTCGCCACACTTTTCATGCAACGCACACAAATTAGTGTCGAATATGCCCACTTTTGTAGTAGTGAGTAACCACATTTCAGAAAACCATTCAACATATGTCGAATGGAAGATAAGTGTTTTTTGAATGTAATAGTGAGAATGGCGTGTCATTCGAAGTTCTCAAGTCAAGAAAATTTTGAAGGTACGGGAAAGAGATCAACTTCGAAACAACATCAGAATTCTCACCAGAAGGAAGTCGTTTGATTGATGACGTAGATGCAGTCAAATATCTTTCATTTGCTGAAGCCTAGTCTGAATGAAGCGAAAGAAGATGCGCTTACATCAGTTTAATTGCCTTTCTGATGTGGTCCTTTGGAGTTTTCTTACATTGCAAAAGTGAAAAAAAAAAAAACTTAGTGATGCATTGGCATCAGAGATTCAGACATTCCAACTATCACACTCAAAAATTAAACCATTTGTCAAAATGTTTCGGAAAACTAATGTCCGACACCTCGGACGTCAACGCGTCGTTTCACTGAAATAAGACCTCCATCGGCCTCCTTCCTGACCACCGCATCTCCCTCCTCTAGGTGATAAGCACCATGAAACCACCAAGAAACACTTTTTTTTTTTTGCACTCGTACGATGTTTGATTTCAGTAATTTTCAATTTTAATATTATTTTTTTTTCGTTTTCTGCTTGATATATTTTTTTTTGAATTTTTTTGATATTTTTCGTTTTTACCCTTTTTTTGGGATGTCATGCGATTATTCCATATATTCTCAGCCTACCGTCCTCCGAAACGATGACAAAACATATAGTTACATTCACTGCGTTTACAGAGGCGCACACACTTTAGCTTATTCATTTTATCTGGTTGTCGCTACAGATTTCAATGCTCGGACGGGGTTGAATTATACAAACAGCCAGATGAAGAACAAATGCGGCAATCTGAAGAGGGTTTCAAGCAATCTGAAAAGGGTTTGGGGAATTTGAGTGCCCTTATACTGTTGTTTGACGGAGAGCGAAACGTAAACAAATGTTACATGGAATGCCAAGTGCGGCAATCTGAAGAGGGTTTGGAGCAATCTGAAAAGGGTTTGGGGACTTTGAGTGCCCTTATACAGTTGTTTGACGGAGAGCGAAACGTAAACAAATGTTACATGGAATGCCTGGATGAATGGTGGAATACTACAGTTTGACACTATAAAAAATATAATCGAAAGTCTCTCATCAGATTCTGGTAGGAAGACATGCTTCATGAGGGTACCTGTATTTACCCTCTTCCTTCGATCGTTCCATTCACCATCAATGATATTGTTTTTTATCGAACTTTTCTGCAGATGGATGACCTACTCTGCAAGCAATCGGTTATGCCCCCCATCTTCTATGTACTCTTCACATAAAGAGCGTATCCAATAGGAAGTGTAGCACTACAGCTAGACAGTAGCACCATACTTTGCCTACCAAGTATGAAAGTTGAGGATGATTCTATGGAGCGATACGGGGTGCTAAATATCCTCGAGGAGACCCAGAATGACGAGATCGAGGCGCTTGTCACATACTTGATCTCCGACTTTCGTAGGCGTAGTATGTAGTGTGTTTAATGTATTTTTTTTTATTATCGTTGTATGCGCTATTATTTGATTTTAATAAGTTGTTATGAATAAATTCTACATTTTATATTAGTTTCACCGTTACAAAATCTATGTTACAAACAAATATATTCAAACGTTCAATACATCGCTCAATGCTTCGCTCTCTTTTACCGTTCAATTCACCGCTCAAAATCACAAAAACACGTTATAGCTCACTCAACTTTAACCGTTCAATTAACCGCTCGGTCAATCCGTTCATTTCAACTGCTTGCCATTACTGAAATTAGAAACTATGTACCCAACAACCATTTTACTTTTCAGCGACTTGTAGGTTGAAACAAGTATCATATTTTCTAAGCATCTAAATACTATCAATATACTAGTTAGGAATTTAAAGTGTAATGAAATGGGATTTTGAATACTTTGTGTTTAAGTATATGAATTATTTGAATATTTAGATGTCATATTTTATATGATAAAAAGCGAGTTTACAACTTTGTTAACCTCTTTAAATTAACAGTTTATGACGGCAAACTTATTTTTGAAATGCTTTTAAAAAATAAAAAGTTTGAAAAATCGATAATGTGATCAAAAATTATTTTACCAATAAACGACTGTTTACTCGATAAGTATTGTTCGAACTCTATGAGCACGTCTATGATATTAATGTGTAATTAATTAATAGCTATTTTTATTATTATGACTAAACGCTTGGATGATGTCTAGAAAATATTTTTCGAATGGGATATTTTGAAAAGACTAGAAAGTGAACTAAAGGTGAACCTGATGTGTAATGTAAAAGCATAAGGGAAGCATGCTTTGTGGCTTGTCAACGAGACCTAGGAGGGAGTAGTGATCATCTGTATATATTATTTAAACACCTATAAGTTCGCGCAATCCTTCACGATTATAGCAAAAATAAAATATTCTTCATTCTACTTTTCTCTTTTTTAACTTACTAAAACCTAAGAAAACAAGCACAAACTCTCTCAAACTTTGCCAAAAACCCTTAGGCAATATGAATAGCAAGTCAAAGCATGACGAAAAGGACCACAACCACGAGGAAGGGGACGAGGGAGATCAAACTGAGGTCGTGAGCAACTGCGAAGATGGAAAAGTGATCGAGAGAATGTAAAGCTACAGGTGAAATCTTTTTCTTGTTTGGTCATGATAGGAAGTGGTCGTATGTTCTTGTGGCTTGCAAATGAAGTTAGCAGGTTATGAGTGACATATATATATATATATATATATATATATATATGTGTGTGTGTGTGTGTGTGTGTGTGTACATATATAAAAACGCAAGCGCGTGCATGCGTGCGCGCGCACACACACACATACACACACACACACATGGCAATACAGTATGGCACAGTGAAAATGTGTACTCCTGTCCGCTTAGAGGCCAGGAGTTTGTGGTCTGCCTTGACTACCGTATTAGTATATTAACCAATTCTCTCTCTATACATACATACATACATACATACATATATATATATACACATATATATATATATATACATATATACATACATACATATATATATATATATAGACACGCACACACATCTTTGAGCCCCGCGCTTTGGAAAGCAAGTGACAATTTTGTATATGGTCAAATCACCTCCATTACCCTTTAAAACATGTATCATTGCTTAGACTTTGTGTTCACATATTTGATGTGATTGTTTGTGATATGATAGTATGTGAACTTGTTGATGTGAAATGATCGATATAAGTGCACTTCTAAATCTCTTGTGTTAATTAGTTATATGTTAACATATTGTTAAGGTATCATTACCCACCCTTTCGGTCCGACAAATCCAAACCACTCATTTGTGGCTGGCCCAACAACCATCAGTCGAACAACCAAAATTGATGATATGGAAGCCCAGATGCCCCAGACGCTAGGCCCATTTATAACAAAGACAATGATTAAAAAAGCACAAAAGAACCACAAGATGTAATCCTCAGAATTTAAGTATAGAAGCACTTAAATTTGGATCAACTCGACAAAAAGCTAAGTTACCTCGTCTGGAATGACAAGCAAAGGCAATAACTCCAAACTAAAAGTCCAACTAGGGACATGACTAAGGAAGAAGCAAGTATTAATTTGGGTCGACATAAGGAAGTTCTTGATCCAGATTCCACTACCCTATCCAATTTGTATCAACCAAAATGACGTGGGTTTCCCACTACTCACACGATCTTCCCTTCATCTCCTACAGTTCCAGGACTGCCAACCAATTTAAACATGGGGTACCTACGCTGAAAAGAGGATCTTTTTTCAAATTTGATAAATTTTCGAGTGTTTATATTAATCTGACTCTTCATTAAAATGAAATTATGTTACAAAAATTAAAAAAAGTGAAATTTATGAGATAAATCATTTTATGTGATTTTAATTTCCTATTTCCTCAATTTCATTTATAATGTTTATCATTCTCTATTTATAACCTCTCGTGGGTGTTAGTGCGACTTTACGTGCTAACATTTTTGGCGCTTCCGCCGAGAAATCCATGGTTCTCGATCTTTTGTTCTTATCATCTACTAATGGGTAGAGATTCCATTAAGGGAGGATCCATCTTCGTGTTATTTTACTGTCGAGCTTACTGATTCTGCTAAAGAGCAAGCATAACTATTGAAAATAAGTTTTTTACGCCTCGTGCACATACGTTGGTTGAGGAAAAGATGAGTACGCAGCGGGAGGTCAGAATCCCACTGATAATGCCATTGATCCTCCTCCTTCCACTTCTGTTATTGCTACTGCCGCCCATGGGAATGGTTACTCACCTTGGTTTCATGATTATGACCAGGAAATTAAAACATAGGTAAGAAGCGTTAAATCAACAAATGGAGGATAACCTTGAGTTGAAAGACCACGTCAATCAAATGAGTGCGAAGTGGAATGTGTGGAGAAGGCGCTCTCTAACTCTTGCAACATCTTGAGTAGGGAAAGTTATCATCATTGGAACAAAGTTATAAGAGCCAATGTATAAGGACGGAAGAGGATGGGCACTAAACTACAAACCAACAAATTCAGATTGACCATGTACCAATTCAAATCGATCAACTCATGTCAAGTATTTACCACATGTACCAATTAGATCAGGGTAACCATGCTAATCCGGATCGTACCACAAAGGCTAACCCAAATGTGATCCTTCCTAAATTAAACTGAGGCGCTTTCGTCTCTTCCCGCATGACTGTTGCACTTCCCTTATATTCTGTAATTGATCGGGATGTTAGAAGACTAGCGAAAATTGCATCCAAAGATGTTGCTCAAAGGTTTTGACCTGAGAGGAGAGATCCAAGGAGGCACAGATATGAAGTAGAGCTTTGAAACTACCTTGCAACGATTCAAACTTCTGATTTGTTGCCATGATTAAGAGAATAATAAAGACAATTAGGGTTAAACCAATGAGGATTGGGAGATTAAGAGAAGTCATACCCTATTCCCTGATGATATATTGGAAACCCCCAAAGGTTTAATTTGCCAGTAATGCCACACTATGTGGGTAAGACACAATTGATGAAAAAATTAACCAGGTATCGATGGTATATAAAGTCTACGTAGGATATAGATGCTATCAAACGCAAGGCTCTTCCAACTTATTTAGAAGGAGTAGCTTGACATAGTTTACAAAGCTACCTACGTAGTTAATTTCGTCATTTCAGGAATTAGTGGATAATTCTTAAGTCAATTACATATTCATGCTTTTAAATTGAAGCACACAATCACCCTATCTAGCATTTAGCAAGGTGCTAGAGAAAATTTAAAGGATATTTGGAAAGGTTCAATGTGGTGGTAACTGAAGTCAGTGAGCCGAATGTTTGATGGCATTGATCAGAGGTGTCGATCATGGTCCTAAATTTGGAAAATGGTTGATTGGGAAGCCTTCCTCTAATTTGAATAAGCCTATGATAAGGAGACTCAGATCATACAAAAGGAAGAAGTAAGGAGGTCTCGCAAGAAAGAAATGATAGGACTAAGGTTTGAGGGAATTCAAAGTAATTTTGCAGTGCAACAGTTTAGAGGAAGTTCTTGTGACATCCCGCGTCCGTTAATGTCACTCATAAGAGAATGCATTAAGTTTCGTGAAATGCAATAGGTAAATAGTAACAGAAATTTACAAGACAGATATAAATAAACAGTGGAAAATCAACTTTTATTTTTAAAAGTAAAACACTGTTTCAGACCAGTTACATCATCAAATACCAAATACTTCAAATAAAGCCATCTGTCTCATAATGTCAAACATTAGAGTACAATAAAGCAAAACCATATCCTTTCTGGCAAGCCATAGAAAAGTATAAAAATAATCAAAGTGGTACATCAAACTGGGAGAAGTCTGATCCAAGCTGAAAGAAAATCCTGATCACTGAGGAGTACTACCACACCGAGGACCTAGGGGGGGGGAGGAGGAGAAAAAAGCAAAACAAAATTGGTCAGATATAAAGCCTAGTGAGTTCCTGTGATTTTCAGTATATGCGTAAAATAGAGGTATCAAGACAAATAAACAAGACTGTATGAGAAAGTACAGTAGCATATAAGATAACAGGTAAACAAGACAGCCAGATAAAACAGTGATCGAATAAAGCTTCTCATTTATATCCCTAGAATAAATTTTCTCTGCACCAATACTAGTATAACAGGATTAGGTGTTAACCTAATTACATAACAGGAACAGGATTAGGTGTTAACCTAATTACATAACAAGAACATGATTAGGTGTTACCCTGATTACATAACATGAACAGGATTAGGTGTTAACCTAATTACATAACAGGAACATGATTAGGTGTTTGCCTAATTACATAACAGAAATATGATTAGGTGTAACCTAATTATATAATAGGAACAAGATTAGGAGTTGCCCTTAATCACATAACATGAATAGGATTAGGTGTTAACTCACCTAATTACATAACAGGAACATGATTAGGTGTTAACCTAATTACTACCCATACGATTGGCTCCCTACTACGTAAATACCCTATGTCAGCCCTAGCAGTTGGGTGTATCGCTCCCTAACCCAACAACTTATGTAACACAGACCTATTTACTAGTGTTACAGCGTCTTAGTTTCCCTAATCGGACCCATGAACGCTCATGACTCTGTCGGAACGAGCCCGTACCCACCTTCCTCTTTTAAATCTCTTACTATCCAGTTCAGTAAAGCGTTCCCTTGGCCCTACCTAGTGTGAGGCCCACTGTAATAACATACGGCTATTAGGGTATCTAAATTATTAGATACAGTTGTAAACCGTATCCCACTGCAATAACATACAGCTATTGGCCGTATCTAAATGATTAGTAGATACAACTATAAACTGTATCTTATATATATGTGTGTGTATATATATAAGTAGAAACTACAGCACATATTATTTGTAACACAAAGTATATATAACACAATTTATACATAGGATACACTAATTCACAATTGTAACAGTAAACGAAACAATTGTATGAAACATTTCATTACATTACAATATATAATGATATATGATGTTTAATTACATTACAATAAATAAGATGCACGCTGTTTCATTACAATAAAGAAGATATATAATGTTACATTACAATAAAGAAGATACGTACCATTTCATAATTACATTACAATAAAGAAGGTAAACTTCAGCGATCAACCACTCTCCGCTTTTCAACTTCCGCGATCGACCACTTCGATCCGCAACTAACGCATTCACCAAGCTAAAGATGTAACTTTCTGGTTAAGAATTTACTGGGTGATTCACCAGGTGGATGCACTTTAGCTCATGCAGTAGGGTTGGGTATTTATTCTAACTTATGCATTTAACTAAGCGCCAAGGCAAGCAAAGGGGATAATATATCAAGCGTCAAATGCTGCTTCACTAAACCTTAGGAAAAAACATTTGACACTTAATATTATCCCCTTTGTCAGTACCGACACTTAGTTAAATGAATAAGCGAGGATAAATACCCGAATCGACGTCGTGAGCTAAAGTGCAGCCACTTGTTGAATCACCCAGTAACTCTTAACCAGAGAGTTACAGCATTCAGCTTGGTGAGGCTTCACTGATGGATCAGCCAGTAAATTCTTAACCAGAATCCATCATCTTCGTCTATACTTTCAACCTAATTTGCATTAGAACAATAATGAGCCAGAATATGCATATACAACACACACATATTTACACATAAAAGAACATATTTCCATAAGGCTAATGTAACAACCCGAAATTTAACAACATGTTAAATCAAGAATCAAGGCAGAATTAAATTATAAAATCTGAATCAGATAAAATGGGCTGTGCCATTGCGTTCATCTCGGAAAAATACGCGAAATAGAGTCTGAAATTTCGTAAATCGGAGTCCGTATGACCAAGATATGGCCTCGCAAAGTTTCACGAAAAATTCGAAAACGAAAGCAGATTCAAATTTCAGAATTCAGAAGAGGCGGGAAAATTTCCCGCCAGACCAGGGGAGGTCGACTGGGGAGTCGACCCCCCCTGCCCCAGGTCGACTGGGGAGTCGACCCCAGGGTCGACCTGGGGGTCGACCTGCCTGGTCGGACCCAGGCAACCTGGTGCACCTGTTTTGCTGTTTGGCACGGTTTTGGAGGCTTGTGACGATTTTTGAGGGCTTGGATCTATCCTAGGGTTAATCTAACGGCCTAAATTACTCCTAATCTCTATAAAAACACCCTAGGACCTGACCTAAATCACTAAAAATCATTCTAGCAACTAAACTATGCCAAAATTTCTAATGATCATGGCCTCCACTCAAAACCCTGGCCTCCATCCTCTTGTCATAAATTCTATCTTCATTTCTATGAGAGATTCTTTGATCATGTGAGCGTATGAGAGTTTCTGTGTTCATATGAGAGCTTCTAAACATGATTTAAAGGCTAAAGCTTTAATCTTTGTTCATCAAAGATGGGATTTTTATGGATTTTGCTCAAGGGTTTTCTAAGGAGCTTTTATTTGGGGTTTTTGGTGATAACATGAACGGCTTCGTCTCAATCTTTTAATTTCATATTGATTTGTGCCTTCATAGCATTGTAAGCCCTCTTCCTACTCTTAGATATTAACTTTAAACTTAATGTGACATGTTGTAAGTTGGGTTTGAACATTAAGTATGTTGCATGCTATCATGTTATGTATCCTATCATGACTAAAAAGTCATTATCTTGACCTTGGGGGCTTAAAGATATAAACTTTATGTTGAATGTTGCATTTTGGCAACATGAGAACTATCATATCCCTTATGATAGCTTACATGTAATACCATATGCGAAATTCTAGCCATCTTTCTATGTCATTTATCACCATGATTCACCTATGTGCTAAGTTTGAGGTTGTGCATGTTTTTGAGGCCTAATAATGTAATATGCAAGTTAATGAACACGTTTATACCTCATTTGCCACCATGTTTAACTTGTGGCCTTATACCCCTTTTGTCATGCCTTTGCCAAGTTCCTTCTTTTAATCCATTATGCGTTGTTGCGAATGTATATGCGAGTTTAAAAGCGTTGGGTTACGTTTTGGGTAAAACTTTAATGACGTGAAACATGATTTGGGTAAATGGGTATAAACATGACAGCATGTAACTTTGGCTATGAGCATGGGACTTGAAAACTTGACACGTATGGGTTGTAAGTGTAACAAGACACTAGACCAAACATGAAAGTGGCCAACTCGAGGTTGGGTTGAGTTTGTAGCATAAATCTACCCGGACCCGCCCGGCTTAACTAGTGGCTACAAATAATAGGATCCAATGTGAGAAGTTGGTCATGTCGCGCTTAAGACCCGAGGATAGACTAGGTTGTGGTGTAAAACTACCCGGACCCGCCTGGCTTAACTAGTAACCACAACAAGGTCTAATGTGAGAGGTTGAGAGTGCATTAATTAAATTAATGCCACATGATAAGGTTAAGTAAAATTTGACTAATGACACTTAACCGATATGACACGAATGGGTAGGTTAAGTGGGACCGGGCTTGATTTCTTAATGACACTTAACCATACAAGACAATTAGGGGATGACGTTAAGTAATTTACGCTTAACTAATCCGACTTGGTAATTAGATGGGGTTAAGTAACTTAGACTTAACTAATCTAAACACGGTAATTAGATGGGGTTAAGTAACCTTCACTTAACTAATCTAAACACGGTAATTCGATGGGGTTAAGTTAAACACTTAACCAATCTAAACATGGTAATTCAATGAGGTTAAGTAACCAGTACTTAACCAACTTAACACGGTAATTTAATGGGGTTAAGTAACTTATACTTGACCAATTATACATGATGATTTGATGAGGTTAAGTAACCTATACTTAACCAATCTAATAGGTGGACCTGATAGGGTTAAGTCACAAGACCTTTTAAAATTAGGCTTAACCATTGTAATACGATTAGTGGATGGGGTTAAGCTAACCCATACTTAACCAATCCGACTCGATAATCTGATGGGATTAAGATAATCTATGCTTAATCAATCTAACATGATAATCTGATAGGGTTAAGACGAATAAATACTTAACCAATTTGACTTGATAGGGTTAAGTCATGGGCTTCTTGGTACACTTAACCAACTTGTAGGGCTAAGCCTTGAACTTGAGTACTTAGCCAATCTTGACACGATTCGTAGGAGGGTTAAGTCATGAACTTGAATAACAACACTTAACCCAATAAGCAAAACCCTAGTAGAGGAGATAGGTAGAAAATCGTAGTTGATCAAGGGTAACGGGGAAATGAAGCTAAGTGGTAAACCTTAGTTAAGTGTAACTAAGTAATAATTCTTAGCCAAGGACATGGGACTAGTTCATGAATAGATGAGTAACCCGGTACGGTAGGTCATCGCTTAAAACACTAGGAGGAGCAAGTTATCTGACTTGAATAAAAGCTCCAGCGAACTGGGTGCCGAAGCGGAAGCTTCGGGGAACATGAGGGTACTCTTGGTATCCCTCTGTGAGGTGGCAAGTGGTCCATGAAACCCGGCCTCACAGGGGTTAAGGTCTGCGGTAGAAGAGCCAAGAGTATGCCTTGGTTGCTATGCGAGCGACCTAAAGACTGGGATGGATTAGCGTGGAGTCGACGATACTTGATTTTGCCCCGGGATAGCATGTCGCCGGCTACCTACCATCTTTAGTCAATCGTGTACATACGGAAAGGCAGGGAGCTCCCGAAAGACCATATACTAGCTATCAAGTTATGGGTGAGGTTGGCTATCTGGAAGTGGGCATCAATGGGCCTTAGTGTAGTTCTCATACATGATTTTTCTTGGATTGCATTTCAGTAGTTGAGGGAGGAGTCGCGTGGGACCATAGCCACGGGTACAAAAACAGACCTTGATATCTGCATCAGCAGACGACTTAAAGCTCCCGACCGAGTTCCGTATTTCTTGGTTTGCCCCGGCACGGAACTCGGATGGCACATTGAGGAACATGTGCGTCTAGACATGGAAAACGATTCACGATACATACGCGGGATAAAGGGCGCGGTTGACGGGTGGCATAATCCCTAGTGGCCCTAGGTGGCTGAACCCAAACCGAGACACGGAAACGTTCATTAGGTAGCATAATCCCTAGTGGTCCTAGGTGGCATAAATCCTAAGTGAACGTGCGATAGTTCATTGTAAGAAAACATAACTAGATCAAGGGTAGTAGTCCAAAATAACCTCAAGGATAAAACGTTTACATGGGAAAGCCCGTATGGCCTACGACAAAGGACTGAACTTATACATGGAAGGAAACATACGAGTTGGGAAAACCTACATATGCTATATATTAGGTTGACATTGACCATTACATGACATTGGGCAAGGGACATTCATAGTTAACACATGACGCGGGTTGAGATACTAGTACGAGAGGTGCAGAGCAAATATACATGTTAGAACCAGGGGAAATATACATGATAGATACCGTGGGATGTTATACAGGATAGATACCTTGGGATAGTATACTTGATAGAAACCTAACAATGTGATACCTTGATTTATCTTGACACCGTAGTTTATCATGACACACTCGTGTATCTTGGTACAGTAGTGCATCCTGTTATTTTGGTTTAGCTTATCTATCTTGTCATCATACTTATGTTCATCTCAGTTCCTCATGCCAGTTAACTTTACTAGTTTATATACTGATAGTAGATAGGGCTTACCAGTCTTTATGACTGACCCCGTTTTCTTTCGCCTCTTGTCTTCTGTTTCCCCCCCAGGTTTTCAAGGAGGAAACACTGTTATCTAGTTCGGACTTCTTCTTCTTGAAGGTCATCACGCATGGCTTGGACTTTTCTTGGCTATGGCTACTTTACTGTTTTACTTGGGGAATAATTTATGAAATGGTTTATGCTTCTTTACTATTGCAAGACAGGTTTTGATGTATTCTGATGTAAAAGGCTTTAGACCTTATTTTATAAGGTAATGAAATTTGTTTTACTTCCGCTGTTTTATATACATATGTGTTCTGTCTTGTAATATTTCTGTGCATGTTTACCTCGATAATGCTTCACCAAACCTAGTGCATTCCCTTGTGAGTGACCCTAGCGGAGGTGGGGTGTTACATTTGGTATCAGAGCAGAAGGTTACCAGACTGGGCAAAAGTTTTTAAAACCTTCTGAAAAGTATTTGAAAAACCGTTTACAAAGAAGCATTTTTCAAGAGAAGTTTTTAAAGGCTATTCCCCAAAGGCCATTAGCACTATCCTTTGATTCCTTGATTGAATCTCTTTTCCTTTCTTTCCTCCATCTGTAGTCACAGTAGTTTTGACTGCGACTAATCGTTGTCTAGCTACGTAAGTGTTTTCCCGTGCGATGGAGGAAGTTCTCGAGAGACCGGTTACCGAAGTTATAAGAAGGGATAATAAGAGCAAGGATAAAGGACGCGAGCTTAAGGATAAGCAACTGTTGCTATGGCTTAGTCCATCAAGGAGGACAAGGACAAGATCATCGGAGAGGGAAATTGTACACTCCCATTTCTAGGGTACCTAAAAGAAATGGTACCGTTTCTGGTAAGGGTTTAGTCATTCTTTTCTATCATCCCGTCCAGACTTTGTCTTGATCATCGTATCATTTAAGTCTGCTTGGATAGTTGAGTCTCTGCACCTTAGTACTAGCATGGTAAAGGATCCCAGTTTTGTCCCAAAATCTGGTTGGAGAGTCGGTCCATTTCTTCATAACTTGTTTGGATTTGAGAACGTCTATGCCAAGTGTTGAGATTAGAAGCAATACTTCTATTGTTGAGCCATGGATGGATTCTAGGGGTAAAGTGGTTATCCAGTAAGGGATACCATTCTCGGTTATGAAAAGAGGGTAGTCAGACTCTTGGCTTGCTTTGGTAATACCTTCGAAGTCTCGTGTAACCTTTTGAGTTCTGTCATTGTTAGTTACCAAGAATCTCTTATCGGAAATCTCTGATCCAATCGAGTAACGTCCGCCAATAAGACGGATGGTTCATTCCACCTGAGCATGGGTTATAGAAATCGCCCTAGTAAGTGCATGTGGTAACATGGATTGGCATCGGCAAACGAGATCCAGAATTCACTAGTGAATTTTGGAGAGCTTGCATGAGTATGCAGATATGGTTGAGCCAAGTATACTAGGGAAAGAATTAGTGAAAGTGGAACGAGAGGCGACAATGAAATGAGTTCCAACTCATACCTTGGAAATAGGAATCAAGGAGTTACGAAATCATGAAGTCAAAGGCAGTCAAGGCACAATGGAATTAAGCTCGTGGAAATGCAGTTTAGACGCGCGTATCATGTCTCTTTTTAAGAGTATATCTTTGATCCTTGGTTCACCTGTAGAGCTTGCTTGCATGCTATCGCTTAGTGGATATCCTCTCGGTCCTGTTTCTGTTACAAACCCCGTAAGGAGTTTGTCTTGTTTATCTTCTCGATCCAATTGTGGGAACCTTAGATAGAACTCTATGGATGTAAACATGTATTTGAAACATGTTATGATTGATATGGTTGCAAATGGTTGCAAGTGGTTGCTCGTGGATGCGCGAATACACATTAGATACTAGATTGACGCGGTCACGATTCATGTTGCATATGCACGAGTATTCATACTTGTTTATGGATGAAATTGAATGTGTTATCATGCGGATGTTGCATATGAATGAATGTTTGTGCACGCATATAGTACTTATATGACTAGGACTATTTGCATACATGTTGGACTCATGGCACTAAACATATTTTGCATTAGAAAGATCATTCAGGCCTGATCATTAGCATTAGCTAAGGAGCATATACACACACGTTCTGCATATGGTCATATGGCATTAGAAATCGTCTAAGGACAATGGTTGCCTGTGGATGATGTTTTGAGTAGATGGATGATGGATGGTAGGATACGTTCTTCCTAACTTGGAGATTTCGGGGACGAAATCCTTAAAGGAGGGGAGAATGTAACAACCCGAAATTTAACAACATGTTAAATCAAGAATCAAGGCAAAATTAAATTATAAAATCTGAATCAGATAAAACGGGCTGTGCCATTGCGTTCGTCTCGGAAAAATACGCGAAATAGAGTCCGAAATTTCGTAAATCGGAGTCCGTATGACCAAGATATGGCCTCGCAAAGTTTCACGAAAAATTCGAAAACGAAAGCAGATTCAAATTTCAGAATTCAGAAGAGGCGGGAAAATTTCCCGCCAGACCAGGGGAGGTCGACTGACGAGTCGACCCCCCCTGCCCCAGGTCGACTGGGGAGTCGACCCCAGGGTCGACCTGGGGGTCGACCTGCCTGGTCGGACCCAGGCAACCTGGTGCACCTGTTTTGCTGTTTGGCTCGGTTTTGGAGGCTTGTGACGATTTTTGAGGGCTTGGATCTATCCTAGGGTTAATCTAACGGCCTAAATTACTCCTAATCTCTATAAAAACACCCTAGGACCTAACCTAAATCACTAAAAATCATTCTAGCAACTAAACTATGCCAAAATTTCTAATGATCATGGCCTCCACTCAAAACCCTAGCCTCCATCCTCTTGTCATAAATTCTATCTTCATTTCTATGAGAGATTCTTTGATCATGTGAGCGTATGAGAGTTTCTATGTTCATATGAGAGCTTCTAAACATGATTTCAAGGCTAAAGCTTTAATCTTTGTTCATCAAAGATGGGA
Organism: Allium sativum; assembly: GCA_030737875.1. Classification (NCBI taxonomy): domain Eukaryota; kingdom Viridiplantae; phylum Streptophyta; class Magnoliopsida; order Asparagales; family Amaryllidaceae; genus Allium; species Allium sativum. Next base: position 602,361,964 of record CM060924.1, on the reverse strand, counting down.
TTTTTATGGATTTTGCTCAAGGGTTTTCTAAGGAGCTTTTATTTGGGGTTTTTGGTGATAGCATGAACGGCTTTGTCTCAATCTTTTAATTTCATATTGATTTGTGCCTTCATAGCATTGTAAGCCCTCTTCCTACTCTTAGATATTAACTTTAAACTTAATGTGACATGGTGTAAGTTGGGTTTGAACATTAAGTATGTTGCATGCTATCATGTTATGTATCCTATCATGACTAAAAAGTCATTATCTTGATCTTGGGGGCTTAAAGATATAAACTTTATGTTGAATGTTGCATTTTGGCAACATGAGAACTATCATATCCCTTATGATAGCTTACATGTAATGCCATATGCGAACTTCTAGCCATCTTTCTATGTCATTTATCACCATGATTCACCTATGTGCTAAGTTTGAGGTTGTGCATGTTTTTGAGGCCTAATAATGTAATATGCAAGTTAATGAACACGTTTATACCTCATTTGCCACCATGTTTAACTTGTGGCCTTATACCCCTTTTGTCATGCCTTTGCCAAGTTCCTTCTTTTAATCCATTGTGCGTTGTTGCGAATGTATATGCGAGTTTAAAAGCGTTGGGTTACGTTATGAGTAAAACTTTAATGACGTGAAACATGATTTGGGTAAATGGGTATAAACATGACAACATGTAACTTTGGCTATGAGCATGGGACTTGAAAACTTGACACGTATGGGTTGTAAGTGTAACAAGACACTAGACCAAACATGAAAGTGGCCAACTCGAGGTTGGGTTGAGTTTGTAGCATAAATCTACCCGGACCCGCCCGGCTTAACTAGTGGCTACAAACAATAGGATCCAATGTGAGAAGTTGGTCATGTCGCGCTTAAGACCCGAGGATAGACTAGGTTGTGGTGTAAAACTACCCGGACCCGCCTGGCTTAACTAGTAACCACAACAAGGTCTAATGTGAGAGGTTGAGAGTGCATTAATTAAATTAATGCCACATGATAAGGTTAAGTAAAATTTGACTAATGACACTTAACCGATATGACACGAATGGGTAGGTTAAGTGGGACCGGGCTTGATTTCTTAATGACACTTAACCATACAAGACAATTAGGGGATGAGGTTAAGTAATTTACGCTTAACTAATCCGACTTGGTAATTAGATGGGGTTAAGTAACTTAGACTTAACTAATCTAAACACGGTAATTAGATGGGGTTAAGTAACCTTCACTTAACTAATCTAAACACGGTAATTTGATGGGGTTAAGTTAAACACTTATCCAATCTAAACGTGGTAATTCAATGAGGTTAAGTAACCAGTACTTAACCAACTTAACACGGTAATTTAATGGGGTTAAGTAACTTATACTTGACCAATTATACATGATGATTTGATGAGGTTAAGTAACCTATACTTAACCAATCTAATAGGTGGACCTGATAGGGTTAAGTCACAAGACCTTTTAAAATTAGGCTTAACCATTGTAATACGATTAGTGGATGGGGTTAAGCTAACCCATACTTAACCAATCCGACTCGATAATCTGATGGGATTAAGATAATCTATGCTTAATCAATCTAACATGATAATCTGATAGGGTTAAGACGAATAAATACTTAACCAATTTGACTTGATAGGGTTAAGTCATGGGCTTCTTGGTACACTTAACCAACTTGTAGGGCTAAGCCTTGAACTTGAGTACTTAGCCAATCTTGACACGATTCGTAGGAGGGTTAAGTCATGAACTTGAATAACAACACTTAACCCAATAAGCAAAACCCTAGTAGAGGAACTAGGTAGAAAATCGTAGTTGATCAAGGGTAACGGGGAAATGAAGCTAAGTGGTAAACCTTAGTTAAGTGTAACTAGGTAATAATTCTTAGCCAAGGACATGGGACTAGTTCATGAATAGATGAGTAACCCGGTACAGTAGGTCATCGCTTAAAACACGAGGAGCAAGTTATCTGACTTGGATAAAAGCTCCAGCGAACTGGGTGCCGAAGCGGAAGCTTCGGGGAACGTGAGGGTACTCTTGGTATCCCTCTGTGAGGTGGCAAGTGGTCCATGAAACCCGGCCTCACAGGGGTTAAGGTCTGCGGTAGAAGAGCCAAGAGTATGCCTTGGTTGCTATGCGAGCGACCTAAAGACTGGGATGGATTAGCGTGGAGTCGAAGATACTTGATTTTGCCCCGGGATAGCATGTCGCCGGCTACCTACCATCTTTAGTCAATCGTGTACGTACGGAAAGGCAGGGAACTCCCAAAAGACCATATACTAGCTATCAAGTTATGGGTGAGATTGGCTATCTGGAAGTGGGAATCGATGGGCCTTAGTGTAGTTCTCATACATGATTTTTCTTGGATTGCCTTTCAGTAGTTGAGGGAGGGGTCGCGTGGGACCATAGCCACGGGTACAAAAACAGACCTTGATATCTGCATCAGCAGACGACTTAAAGCTCCCGACCGAGTTTCGTATTTCTTGGTTTGCCCTGGCACGGAACTCGGATGGCACATTGAGGAACATGTGCGTCTAGACATGGAAAACGATTCACGATACATACGCAGGATAAAGGGCGCGGTTGACGGGTGGCATAATCCCTAGTGGCCCTAGGTGGCTGAACCCAAACCGAGACACGGAAACGTTCATTAGGTAGCATAATCCCTAGTGGTCCTAGGTGGCATAAATCCTAAGTGAACGCGCGATAGTTCATGGTAAGAAAACATAACTAGATCACGGGTAGCAGTCCAAAATAACCTCAAGGATAAAACGTTTACATGGGAAAGCCCGTATGGCCTACGGCAAAGGACTGAACTTATACATGGAAGGAAACATACGAGTTGGGAAAACCTACATATGCTATATATTAGGTTGACATGGACCATTACATGACATTGGGCAAGGGACATTCATTGTTAACACATGACGCGGGTTGAGATACTAGTACGAGAGGTGCAGAGCAAATATACATGTTAGAACCAGGGGAAATATACATGATAGATACCGTGGGATGTTATACAGGATAGATACCTTGGGATAGTATACTTGATAGAAACCTGACAATGTAATACCTTGATTTATCTTGACACCGTAGTTTATCATGACACACTCGTGTATCTTGGTACAGTAGAGCATCCTATTATTTTGGTTTAGCTTATCTATCTTGTCATCATACTTATGTTCATCTCAGTTCCTCATGCCAGTTAACTTTACTAGTTTATATACTGATAGTAGATAGGGCTTACCAGTCTTTATGACTGACCCCGTTTTCTTTCGGCTCTTGTCTTCCGTTTCCCCCCCCCCCCCCCCCTAGGTTTTCAGGGAGGAAACACTATTATCTAGTTCAGACTTCTTCTTCTTGAAGGTCATCACACATGGCTTGGACTTTTCTTGGCTATGGCTACTTTACTGTTTTACTTGGGGAATAATTTATGAAATGGTTTATGCTTCTTTACTATTGCAAGGCAGGTTTTGATGTATTCTGATGTAAAAGGCTTTAGACCTTATTTTATAAGGTAATGAAATTTGTTTTACTTCCACTGTTTTATATATATATGTGTTCTGTCTTGTAATATTTCTGTGCATGTTTACCTCGATAATGCTTCACCAAACCTAGTGCATTCCCTTGTGAGTGACCCTAGCGGAGGTGGGGTGTTACAACTAAGTACTTACTTGAATGCACAAGATAATAGAAGAATATACAATTGCAACACACATATACTCTGCACAACAGCATCATGAACATACAAGCAAGAAGAACAAAGTCAGGTCATGGATCAATACAACAAATCAGTGCACAAGCACATGCATATACTTGATGCACATAATGTCATATACATGAGCATAAAGCAACTTGGTTCAAGGCAGCAAGTCATAAATGGAAAAGCAGTTCAGATGGAGCAGCAACAACAATAACACATACACACATACTTACACATGAAAGAACATATTTCCACAAGACTAAGTACTGACCTGAATGCACAAGATAACAAAACTAGCATGCAAGAATGAAGTATTTGTTCTTATCAATTTTTAAAGTGTCCAAAACACACAGAAGAAAACATCAAATACATGCAGCTCAGTCAACAAAACTAGTATGCTTTAGTTCTCAAATCATACAACATGATTTTTTTTTGGCACAAGCCAGAAATGACACATGCACTTCAGATCAATAAGGATTAGTGTACATGGTGCAATAATACACACAAATGAGCAGGGCAACACAAGTAAAAGTGTCTGAATTCAAGATAGACAAATACAACATAAGTAAATGATAGCAAATACAATGCCGCACTATAAATCTGGGGATAATACCCAATTTAAACACAATAGCAGCATGAATTCTAGGTAGACAAGCATATGCAAATATCTATCATTCATATTTTTGAACTAAGGCATGGAAATTCAAATTAAACCCAATTTAAACCCAATTCGAATTCAAATTAAACCCAATTTAAACCTAATTCATATTTAAATTTAACCGTGATCTAGTACTCACCTCCTTTGGCGACGAGAAGAATGGACAGCGGTGGACTGAGGCTTCACCGGTCAGCTGAAGGCAGCACGAGCTGACGATGACCCATGGACTACGGTGGATGGATTATTGACAAAGGAAGTCGGTGGAGTACCAAAACCCTAATTTGGGTATTCGATGGTCGCCATTGCAAAACAAATAGAGGGATAATTCAGCTGAAAATTTTGATGTGTCAAAACTCGATTGTGCCAGAATGGAAGTAAGGAGGAAAAAATTTGATATGTATTTCATACGGTCCAAAGTCGTATCAAATGAACTGATCCGCGACTTCATCGATGGACAGACAGATTTAAGGTGTTTGGGGTTGTGCGGATCACAAAATGTAGTTTGGTACTGATCTGAGCACTATCAAGTTTGAAATGGCTTATAGCCGAATTATATATCCGCATCTTTGTGTGCCAAATTCGCTAATATGGTGCAGTGTAGTTTCAAGCTTTTCTGGCTTCAAAATGGATCAAAACAGGGTTTCTAACCTATAAAATCTTTTAAAAATATTTAGCCTTGGTCCTATATGGCGTCGAAGCGCTTAAAATAACTCGGGGGAGGGGGGTGCTTTTGAGTATAAATAGGTACTCGATCCCAAGATTGCTTTCAAGTAGTTGACATAATCCTTTGAAACCATATTATTTGAAGCCTTCGCCTTCAAAATGATACCAATTTGTTAAGGTGGGTTCAAAGTAGTTTGGCTTCAAATCTAATTATAGTAGAGGGAGTCGGTCCCATTCAAAACCACCTATAACACATGAATCTTTCCTTTTGAAGTGAATCCTCCAAATCGCACCTTGGGCCTCGAAGAACTCCTCTGCATCCACCTGGATTTGGAGCACTACATGCCAAGTTGCCTGAGAATTGCGTGCTTATCTGAAGTTCAAAGCATCGAAGCGGCTTCGTTCGGAACCCTAGATCAACCAAAACAACCAATCAAGTGGTAGAACCTTGAACAAAATAAAAACTACAAAACTCCTATCTAAAGAAATATTTTTTACCACCTCCATAATATTTGTTGGTTCGAAACTTTTCTTTTCGGTTTTGCATCATAGATCTGAAAATTTAAATAATAAAGTATAACTAACCTCTTTAATTTGAAACCATATTTATTTATTTATTAATTAGATACTTAATAAAATTCATATTAAATCATAAATTAATGAGAAAAAATCCAAAAAATCAAGATAAACCCCTTTTCATGTATTTTCAGCGTATACAAATTTCCCGGACCAAAATAATTATTTAATAATTCCATGATCTAAAAAATTCATAAAATATCCACTTGTTTAGAAAATTCTAAAATTTAGAGCCTATCTTTAAAATATGTTTCCTTACCCTATCTTACAGTCTCAAGGCATTTCGGTGTCATATGAAAGAGTTTCAAAGCAAATCCTACATGAAAACTTCATGAAAATGCAACATATCATTAACAAGCATATATAAGTGATCTCTTATCATGTAAACAAGGCATAATAACATAAATAAACACATGAAGATTCAGATCTAACATGGATCCAAACCAACCTAGTAAACAAACAAAGGAGTGAATGCTATTATTCACCTTGAGTAAAAAAGGAAGAAGCTTGAGATGTGAGTGCCTTTGATTCATTAAGCTTGATTTCCTATTGTCTAACTTTTCCCTTTTCTTCTTTTCCTAGAATGGCCGACCTCCTTATGGTGTTAATGTTGTAAACTGAAATGTGAAGTGAGGAAATGAGAATGCAATAAGGGTTATATCTATAGGAAAGATCTTATTCTTATTTTCCCTTCTCATGTTCTTACTTCTGTAACCCCAGTGCTAGTTAATCTAATTAGTTACTAACTATGGCTCAACTCATTCACTTGTTACTCTCTTAATTACATTATCTTATTTAATTTCCCTAATTAAATGTTTTAATGATGTCAAATAAAATTAGGGATGTTACAATATAGCAATTTCTTTATGTCCATTACCTTCAAAGTACCTAGTGTTTGTTAACTCCATGATTATGGGAGAAATTCCGCAAGCCTATTCGATGTAATACCAAAGTTTCTTAATAAGATGTTAAGTGATAATTTGGTTGGAAGTAAGTTTATGGATCGTAGTCCAGAGGCATTACCGATTTAGGCATGTGTTTGAAAAATAAGTTTATGTCTCAGTCTATTGGTATAAAAAAAGTTTTCTTATTGGTATTGTCATGAGAACGTGTTTTGTTCTTAGGAAGAAGATGGATAGGAAGAAGATAACTCAAGTGTTGGCATCAATTGTAGGTAGTCTGGATAGCACCATTGATAATTATACATCATACTTCTCAACTAGTAGTGGTTCTTTAGACTATACTGAATGGGTGATTGATTTGTATTAACGTAATTTTTTTTTACACTAACACCTCAATGCCTAAAAGTCAATTCTAAGGTGAAAGGCATTGTCCCAAGTTTAAAAGTAAACTCCAAACGAAAGAGCTTGGGTCGATTAAAGAAGAAACAAAGCAAAAATTGATAAGTAATAAATAACACATTACTTTATAGGATGGATCCTATATCCACTATTTGATTGCAATTCTTGTTGACACAAAGTTTGTGGAAGCTGCAGTTAGTCTTATCTCCACCTTAGTCTACCTTGCAAAGCTCGGTTAGCTTGTAATTTAGCTAAATCAAACTAAGGAGTTCTCGTGGTTAATTGCTTTTGATAATATTGTATAGACGACTCTTGATGGTGGGCTTATACTGCTTAAACATATTGATTACCACTTTGGTTGGTCGAAGGACTTTGATTAAGACACTAGTTATAATCTGGTAGCACATAGAACCATGTAGATTGACAGCATGTTATCGATTGGTAGAGCATGGAATTTATACTAGATATTTGATTGGTTTGCATGGTGTTAATTAAATTGGCTTTTCCTATTGATTTCTCTACTTGGTGATAATTCTTTTGCCTTTGTTTGACATGAAATAATTTCTATGTCACGACAATTTTAAGCTCGGATAGATTTATTTAGGGGCTTTTGGCAAATTTCTGACCTAACAATGAAGTCGAGCAATAAATGGTGATTTTGTTGACTTGTCTATGCGTAAAGCTTGAAGGGGCCTTTTGGGTCCTAAGTCTGATCATACACAGTTTTATTTGAAGAATGATAGATTTCTGTACAGTTGGCACTAGGATATGAGAACTTGGATGTTTGATCCACTTGTAAGAACAATCACATATATCAAGCATGTTTTGGATTTGTGTAGGAGATTATCATCTGTTCAAGCCTCGAGTATAGGAGGATTGAGATGTGTGATAGGAAGTAATAAAAGGCTCTTTGATAGCGATGAAAAGGGACAGAGACGATAACCACTTTTGATTATGTCCATCCATATCAGGATAAAATGAAGGGAGTATTTTTACAAAAATCTGTTTTAATTTGCACTAAATCTTATTTTACATTTATCTAAGTAATATTTTTGCACTAAATCATATTTAGTGGTTATCAATACAGGATTTTATTATTTAATTTGGTTTTAATTAATTTATATTCAAAAAAATATGTTTGTAAATTATAGATTATCTTTATTAAATATAACAAATATCAATAATTTAACAAAATTCAATATTAATATTTTATGTTTGTATGCAGAATGCATATAATATAACTATAATAAATGGTATGCTAATCTACGGTATACATATCAAACAAGTGCCATATGCATATAAATAACCACAGAGATCTATGGTTAATATTTAGGGAACAACGTATCATATACATACATATATAAGTACGAGTGTTTTTTTTAATACATATATTTTGAGAGGGCCAGTGGCATTCCATATAGGAAAATATGTAATTTTTTACATATGTCAAACTTAGTAATAAACATCATGTTACTTAGAAAATGGATTATCACTTCGATATCATATGAAAGAACTAATTCATGTTCAATAAGAGTAAAAAATATAGAAGAAAGACAAGAACATATAAGAATTGTTATAGTGGTTTGACATAATCTCCAATCTATGTCCACTTTAATCTATTTTATTAGTTGTTCTCTCTCGTGATTATATTGGTTATGTTAGATCAAGCCACAATCTAGTAGATCCTAGGTATCACAATGAAGTCTTAAGAGTGTTTAGGGTACAGAGCAGAAGTGTAGAAGAAGGTTAGTGTGAATATCTCGGTGTAAGCAGGGCTGGTTTAAGGGTTAGGCCCGCTAGGCGTCCGCTTAGGACAACCCCTCAGGTAGGGGCAACAACCGTGGAAATAATCAGTGATGATAAATTATATAAATAAATGTTAATGGCCATGAGTACATGATTAATCACTAATTAGTAGCGTGGTTGGTTATGTGTGTTGTTGCTAACAGGGAGGTGCGGAGCCTCAAATCTTGGAGGTTATAACTTTTTAATTAATTTTATTGGTGGTTTTCTGATAGATGAGCGTTTCTCTATACAATAGTGGTATTACAACAAGTTTTCAATTGATACGTATTAAACAAACAAGTAATAAATTGTGGGGCTCCCATTAAATCCAGCCTGAAGCATTTTAAAGCTACTGTTTTATTTCCCATAGCATTGCAACTAGAAAATAAGAAATTAATTTAACTATATCTATATTGTTTCTTTTGCTTTTTGTAGCAACCATGTATTTTTGGGCATGCAAATTATTCGTATGTATCAGTTAGAATAATCAGGCCGGTGATTTGAATTTTCTTTCTCTAAAATTGGATATGCTTGTTTTCTCACCTACAATTCACTAGTTTTTCAGCCTCTTTCATTTTAGTAGGGGCAACATATTTTGGTATTCATTCTATGTGTTGCCTCATTTTGGTTTATTCATTGTATGTGTTGCCTAGGGCAACCCAGACCATAGAACCGACCCTGGGTGCAAGTCAGAGGGAAGTGCCAAGAGAAGATACAGTAAAATCACAGGTGGTGGAATAGAATGAAGACTCGACCATATCCTTATTTAGTTGAAGTAGGCTGATATTTATAAGGAGACAAGGGTATAAAGTTTGAAACCCACTTGCATTGGAGTCCAGTTGGTAGTCCAGAATTGAATAAGTGAAATATATGGCAACTGAGCCAAGTGAATAACTTTTATCTAGTAAAATATCTCAATGCCAAGTTATTTTACTTTTACAAAGTGAAATTCGTTCAGTTTATAAGTTTCCTATCTTCGTCCTAAGTTGTCATAGGTTAATTTTCTTTGGCTTTAAGCCGATTCTAGAGATATTCCCGAGTCATTTGTGTAATTTTTCTTCTTCAATGTCTTCTCTTTAATTTTTGGAGCTTGTTGTCTATTTCTAGAAAAACTATTTAATTGCAAGTTGTTATTGTGATATAAGTGGTGCATGAAGATTGAAAGGTGAGATGAGGCAGAGAAACAAATCTGTACCAGTTAAATGACTCGGTACCAAGCTATATATTTTTTCAACTTTTCATCCAAATTTTCTACCTTAACATTTCTAGTTCTAATCATGTTTCCAAGTTCAAGAATCATTTTATCCTTTTTTTATCATTTAAGTTTGGTTGAAAGAGAATTAACATTTTCTCTTCGAAGTACACCTTTTGAGTGTAAGGTGGTCTTTGCTCAAAAAAAGTTCTGACAATCAGTCCTTGATAGTTGAGCTCTCCGGTTATCCATTGAACCCAACTTTGGTAAATCAACCAGAGTATTCATTTAATATCCAAGCCATCCCGTGTTCGCTTAGAATTTACCTTACTTTCTATGAATGGAAGACGTTCAAATCCTTTTACCAAATCTGCATTTTCTTCGAAGCTTGGTCCCATTTGAACATTTTCCTAGCTATGACTTAATATGTCCAGTCCAATCCATAATTTTAATCACTTTAAATTCTTGCTTAGCCCAACCTGCTCACTCTTTGACTAGGGGACTTAATGACCAAGAAAGCCCATCTGCTTATTCTTTAATAAATGGACTTCATATAAACCCATCTTACCGCCCTTTGGAAAGGGAGTGTGACGACCACCCTACACTCTTTATAACCTAAATAGTGCATTATGGTAGTGCTAGGCAGATGCAAGGCAATCATCAAGGTTTAAACAAATAAAAGAAACTCAAAACCTATCGCATGTTTCAAAGCCTACCGATCAAAATAAAATAATAACACATAATTGATATAAAATGGGACAGACAACAAATAGCTGGAATGAATCAGAAACGACAGAGTGGTAGATCAATACCTCATAAGTAAATGGAGTTATACAAGTGATAATAACTCAAACACATTTCTCTAAATAGAAAATACAACTAAGCCCCATAGTTGTCAACATCGAAAAGCAATAGAGTACACATAAAATAGCATGTAGAATAGTCTCCCTTTTACTTCTTGAACAACTGTTTCTGCGTATCCGGTTTAGCCTACTCATTTTAGATCACTCACAGTAATAAGAAGCAGGTATAAAACTCTAAATCAAACAAAGTGTGTTATGAAAATAGTAATCTTAATTACTAAAGTAGAATAGAACGATAGGCATGGGTAAATATACCTAACATGTCCCAACATCTAAAGAGTTAGCACAATTAATAATGTACTCTACTCTAGGGTCATCATGTCGCTAAATTTAAATAGATGTATATATGATAAGGTGATAACAAACAAACAAGTATAAGTATCCGTCATCCATCCTAGCATTCTCTCACTCACTGCGTTGAATATAGGTACTATATATCGATCAAAGCACTGATAGGTAAATATGTCAACAAACACTTCTAGTCTTTCACTACATCATGATGTCACAAACTGTAAATGATGGAAAAAACCAGGTCAAAACGTTGATAGACTCTAGAGTACAGGCAGATCAAATCAAAATGTCGAAAAACCCTGATTCATTCTTGTTCTCCTCTCTCAAAGGTGTACAAAATTTATGGATATCAATAACTCTATGGCACACATTCTCCGTGGCATAATCCATCTCTAAAATGTCTATATGCGTCGAGTCTGAAGTCATCACAATCTGTGAATTGTCCTCTATGATTGTCGTTTGTTATAGAATGTCATCCTATGTCTCTCATCCTCCTCAGATAATCACATAGATATGATCCATTGTTGTTCGTTCTACATCTCGAAGTCAAATTAGTTGTATTTGTAGTCATCATCGTTGAATTAAGCCATCGAAGAATAGTCGAGTTGATTGATGAGCTAGCCACAGAGTTAATCTCCACTTGGACACCCTAATCTCCTTGGGAGTTCGCAATGCTACATGCTGAGTCACCCTGGGGTTCGCATGCGAGAAATCAGAGAGGAAGGTCATGGTTCAGTATTGATTCCTATCGTAGTGCTCCTCTAAGCTTGTCTCTAATTGTTATATCGATCTAGAACAAACCCACCTAGCCTATCCAATATTCAACTCCTAACCGACCCGATCCCACATGAAATAAGTTAACTCCATACTTAATCTCTATATCAAAGCTTTTGTCCTTATCGATCTGATCCATGATCTATCTCTCAAATGACCCAAAGTGAAGCATTTATGAAGGTTTAAGATGAATAAGTTAGGTCGATCCATACTTAGTTAAATCCCATCATGTTTTCAATGCCATGAACTGTTATAAAGATCTATAGCTAGCCTCCCATAATGATTCAATTCGATGCTAAGAATACATACCGATCTGAGACAGAGAACTCATGTGACCCAAACTCCTCGTGCCATAACTTGAGCAATGAGCTCCAAAAGACTTGAAACTTGATGAGTTGTCTAACATTCTTAGGATAATACTGGACATTTGCTATCTTTTGAGATGATTGAGAAGCATTTTGCAGATTCTTGAGGCTGTTGCTGAAATTGTTTAATGCACCATTCTTGAAATAGTTCTCTATAGCAAATCCTGAATTGGTAGAGTGAGATTTTCTCTTTCGATCAGCCACAGTGAATCCCTCAACATCAATATTAGGTGGCTTTTTTTGAAAGGAATTATAGCAATCAAAAGAGGAGGACGAATGAAGAATAAGACTGATATAATCAACATTTTGAACATTAGAGTCAGTGAGAGGAGAGTTTTTAGAAGAGATGTACCTTCTTCCTCTTTCATAACCCTAATTTAAAAATTCATTCCTCCCTTAATTATTTCCCCGCTTTCTCGCTATTTACTAGTGCTATCAAGCACAACACACCACTGCCTAACTTGTTAACTTTCCGACTCCCTCTGGTAGAAGATCAGTTATTACCAACTTGCTATATATTGGTTTTGATTCCCATTCCAATGATTATGTCGATCACCTACGTACAATTTGAAGTGCTTTTGGAGGGAGTGAAACAACTTCTTATAGATTCTGGAAGGTGAATGGAATGTCGAGCATGATTATCTAGACGGACCTAATGATTTATAGGACAGTGTCGTGCAGAGATACTGGAAATTTAAACGAAATGCTCCTCTTAAATTCAGGAAGTTAGACGCATAGGAAGGAGCACTTGCCAATACCAGATACATGTAGATCCACTGTTCCAGGCTCAGTCTCTGAACTAGCCTTTCACTACTGTTGACGCATCTACATACGCTGATTGGATGACTTGTGACGCCTCTCGGAGGGAGTGAAACAACTTATTATAGATTCCAAAAGGTGAATGGAATGTTGAGCATGATTATCTAGACGGACCAAATGATTTTAGGATGGCGCTGCACGGAGATACCGGAGATTTAGACGAAATGCTCCTCTTAAATTTAAAATGTTAGACGATATGCTTTGTGGGTGCATAGGAAGAGGTACTTGACAATATTAGATACCTGTAGATCCACCGTCCTAGGCTCAATCTCTGTCCCAGCCTTTCACTACTGCTGACACATCTATGTATGGTGATTGGATGACTTTTGATGCCTCATGCGTCCAGCATAGACGTTCTTCTCCAACAAGGTTGTGGCTTCTAATAGGCCATGACCTTCAGCTCTGATAGACCATTTGAATGAGACGGTGTCACGATGTTATTATATTCTATCTACCATTATCTACGTTCAGAGATGCGAGCTTACAGAGATATTTTGCAACGATCCAGTAGTCATGGATATAGTGTTGATGCTTTTTAATCTCAATCTAATCAAATATCTTAGTTACTTGTTGAGCAGGCTCTACATACTCAGTAGTATTATATCTTTAGTTTGTTTTGCTTTATGTAGATTGTTTGTTCACTTTGTTTTGTAGTCCATTTGATTCGCTGGTATTTGAGTGAAAAATTGAGTTGTGATTGAATGACATTACTCTGTTATGTTTTATTTGCAATTGTTAAATACATATTACACTGTTAAATAAATTATTAATTAACTATAGACCAGTTAAACTAAAATCACAAATTAAAATACTCCGCTTATATGTCCCGCTTAAAGCCGCATATTCCGTATGAATGCCTCGTCAAAATGGTCTATTATCGTTACATACAACTATGCTAGAACATCCCTATAAAACATTGATTGGAATTTGATTTTGATATAGTAGAAAACCATTCGTTGTGTTCATGGTTTTGTTTCCTATGTATTTATTTCGTCAACCTTAATATATCACCTTAACTAGTATAGTCCCGTGCAGTTACACGGATTCCTTTAACAACATATGCAAGTAATACTGCACCAAATAACTGGCACACTAACGTTATGAATGCATCTTTTTGTTACTAAAACTATTAATTTGATGGGATTAATCTAAACTTGTTTGTTATTATGCCCTTTACGATATATATTGTTATATTAATATTAATTTAATGTAAAATTCATTAAAGCGTTACGTTGAATTTTTTTGTTCAAAAAAAGCTTAACGATCTATAGTTTCAATAAATCAATTCTTTTAGTATGATATGCTAAAAACTAACAGTATAGTTTTCATACTGTTCAATTTCTCAATCTGATAAACTAACGTCAACCCATCTGACAAAGCGATAGAGAAATAGACAGACTTTATGACACCTAATTTCATTGAATTTGTCAACCTTTTCATGAACAATTTCATGCTTTCATAACCAATATACCATATAATAAGAAATGTAATATTTTTAGAAATATCTTATTATGTAAGAAGCATGTATCCATATGTGAAGTTCAATAAAATAGAAAAACAATTAACTGTATTACATAGTTATTGTGGAAAATATGGACTCAAATGAAACAAAACCTTGGTTGATAAATAACAAAGTGATGCTTTACTGAATGATGAAGCAAGATAGTTCAAAGCAGTGTTGACAATTGCATACAGCTGATGCCGCTAATAACTAGAAGAGTGACTTAGATGTTGCATTTTAGAATATGGACAGAAAATTAATTACGATCAAAATATACAATCTCCTATTTATTTTTACTGTCTTAAATATTCCATAAAGACATGGTTTACAGACATACGTATTCATTGATACCTTTGGGAGACCCATATTTATACTAAAAAAATGATACTAATGGTTAAGATAAAGTCAGTTTATTCTTCATAGTTCATATGCTTCACGTTCAGGTTTATCAGGAAAATGCTCTGAAATTCAATGCAAAATTAATTTAGAAGGAAGCGATACAGAAGAGCAATATCAAAAGAAACAAAGATATATAGTTTTAATATCGAAAGAAATTCATACACACTCATTTATATATTCACAAACACTCTCCGGTCTATGCATTAAAAACACATAGCAGTACCTTATTTACAGACACATACTATTAGACTCACACACACACAATGCACAAAAAACAATATACCAAACCATCTCTAATTCCTGGCAACTTCACTCGAATCTCTAAGTACTGGCTAAATTTCTAAGCGTGCATAGTACGAACCATAGTTAAAAATCCATAGCATGAACTTACATCGCTGGAGGATTGAAACGACCCAAACTCGCCCTTTCGGGAAAGCCTAGATTGAGTTGAGAAAATGACTAATCAGAAGACAAATAGAAGGACATTTCATTGCTTATTACAACAATTTACATAAAAGTACAGAATATACCAGAGTATGAATAAATATTATACATCAAAGAAATATCAGAGATTTAAAATTACAATGCAACGGAAAAATAATACATAACACAACTGAAAGAAATACACGGATACAGAGCTTTCCGAGTATAGTTCCAACTGTCAATCCAGGATCCAGTGCATATAATATCTACAGAAACCCAACTACTAGCTGCCCGTGTGGAAAATAGGGGCACCCAGAGTTTAGGTTAAAACAATAAACTCCAGGTCAGTCATGTGACTGATGTGAGAACTAAAACACTTATTTAAAACTTTACTTTATAAATAAAGTAAATCAAGGGATCACGCCGTATAACACCGAACGGGTTTCCTCCCGAGACTACCAGTGCATATACAGATATAAACAACACGATACTTTTTGAAAAATGAAGCTATTATAAGACCTAGGTCCCATCACACAATGCAACACAATCCGGAGGATAGGGTTTTCCCTTATAATAGCCAAACATGCCTGGTACGTTTAAAAAAAAATCATTTGATACTATAATAAGTGTATAGTGTAAAAACAGTTTCAAATATAAATGTATCAATGATACACGGCATAGTATCCCATGCTACTATGTCGCTAATACTGGGCTCTACAGTCAAAACCGAAATATCGCGTATTGGAAATTGGATTTCCGTCATGAGTCTAGGCAACGGATGTACTCCTAACCGCTTCGAGACACTCTAGCAAATGCCTCGGGATTACACACTCTGGGCAACCCCTGGATCCTTCAAGGCCAGTCCTCTCTTACGTTTGAGGATTGGCAATTCCTGAACACACGTTTCCCGGTCCTATAGGACCTATCCATCGGCCCCGTAGTAACCGATATATCTGAGGCGCCTCGTAATCCAACAACCACATAGGTAAAAATAATAAATGTCTGGGCTCCATACCTTGACACCGCCCATAGCTAGAATGAAACGTCATGTCCTCCTTGGGTCCCTTGTCCCGTTTTTGACTCATACCGAGGTGTGAGGCTCGCGAATTAAGGCTATACACAAAGCTATGCTATATTAAAGTCGTGCTTTGATCATCAACCACAAGACTCTGCTTTTCAACAGAAGCCTTGATCATTTGCATCTCAGCATGCCACGTTGGCAATTCACGCCATGCAACTGATGTCTATCAATATATAACCTCTGAGCTCGTACGTCTCAGAGAAGGGCGTTAAGCAAGAGAATAAATTCTCCGCCACTAAATAGAAATATATTTAATAGAGATCAATCAACATAAAATAAAATCCAATGTCAGACACACATCCATTTACTAGCTTGTTATGGGTCTGAACGTAATCGGAGGCACATTATTTCTCGTTCCATATGTCCAATACAGGAGAGAGGTCCTCGCATATCCGGTCGATCTCAAGTACGTCTGGACGATCACCACTTATTACCTCGTCTTGGGTGTATAACCCAATCAAGACATAAGTAATCATCCAAACGATGTGAAGACCTCCGGTCTTCAACCACCGTCTTCATCGTCGACTTATCGTCGAATCGGTTATTTAGAATGAGTATAAACCGACCTTTCTGAATAACTCGCGTATATAAAATAAGTGCTATGAAAACACAACATACGCCTCATTCCAATTTTGAATATTCTTTTATTTAAATATTCATATTCTTTGGGAAAGGTTCCCATTAGTTTTATCAAAGATAAATTCTTTAAATTTATTCTTTAGTCTTCCTTTGGATATTAATTCAAACCAAACTAAGATTTATCCAAACAATTTGGGATTAGCGATCCTTACCGAAGTAATAATTTATTTTATTTCCCAATCCCAATCTATTCATCCCATGTAGCAAAACCGGTAATACTTCATATCTAACACCACGGTGTTATCAGTAAAATTAATTACCATTTCCCGTTCAAATCTAATTAAAGATTTAACTATCGCTTGGAGTAAAACTGGTGATACTCCACTCTCGATCGTTTCCCAAATGGATAATTTAAATTATCACATTCGCATTTCAATCTAATTAAAGATTCATTAAACCTCCACTTGGTTTTAATCTTCCCAAAAATCAATATTAATGATGATTTAACTATGGAAACACAAACATGCCGCATCGACAATCTGCACCGTACTATTGATTTCTACCGATATATAACCTCTAAGCTCGTACGTTTTAGAGAAGAGTGTTATGCAAGAGAATAAATTCTCCGCCACCAAATAGATATATGTTTAGCAGAGAGCAACCATACAGCTCGAAAAACAATGCTAGACATGTAATCCTGTCTTTAACTGGGTTTTTTAACTAATGTCATTTAAAACATAGTTCACGATAAACCCAAATCACATTCCATTAATTAATGAATCTTCACGGAAAATAGATCAATATATAATCGATATCAATTTCCGTATCCGGCTAATAATATAAATAGAATAACGACAAAGCCTTTTAAATTCCATATATATTACAGTCTTCCTCCACAGAAGCTCACTTCGATTATTACCAAATCGAATTCCATTCCAATTTATTTTATTTAATTGGAAAGCTTTACTTTGAAAATTTTCCTTTAAATCTTAATAATAAGGTTTATAAATTCCAAATCACATTTCACTACTAATCGGGTTAAACAACGAATGTTGTTAAAAACACAGTTCACAATAAACCCAATTCACATCCCATTTTATTAGAATTAAATGTTAATTTACTGGAAACTCTAACAATCTTAATTAAAGATTTATTCTTTTCACACGGGGTTTAAGAACAGTGTTATTTAAGACACCATTCACGATAAACCCGAAATCCAATTCTTTTATTCAATTCCAATTAAATATTAATTAATTGGAAAAAACTTCACTAAATCTTAATTAAAGATTTATTCTTTTCTCAACTGGGTTTAAGAACAGTGTTAATGTAGACACCATTCATGACAAACCCAAAATCCAATTCAATATTAAATACAAGGCACCGAATAGAAATTATATTGGCTTATATTCAATATCAAATTCTGAAATCAGCAAATATCGTATTAGGAATAATGATATATATATCTTCCAAATTCCTCCACAATATCCATATAATCACGGAATCCAATATCGAAATATTCCGAAGATAATTTCGATTCAAATCCATTCCAAATCATATATTGGAAATCCTGGTTATTTCAAAAACCATTTCAAATCCAGTTTATTTACTTATAAATACTGGATTATAATTCTAGTTCATAACTAGTTCATTTTGATAAAAAAAATATTTTTATCTTTACAAACGTGGAATTTTTCATCCAAATTATTTTTAAATTATTCATTATGATTTTACACAAATTATCAGTATTTTTAATAATTTTATTAAGGCCCTTTCAGTCGATTTCCTTAAATGGTCATCGAACTGCACTTATTTTCCAAATTTAATTTTGGCATAATTCCAAATCCAACTGTTAGATTTCAAATTCCTTGTATTTGTTGGAAAGCTCTTTTCGATACGAACCCAACGGTTCTGGTTTTAGGAGAATCCAACGGTCGGATCTCCCGTAATGTCCATTCGAAGTCAATGGTCGAAATTCGCGAACTACCGTGGCGCGGCGCATTCTATTCAGGCCATTAAATATATATAGTATATATATTTCGTCGATTTCCATTTAAAACGTATTTTATAAATTCATTTTAAATTCATTTTAAATTCGTTTTAAAAACGATTTCAACTTCATATTCAATTTTAAATCAAAATTGAATATTCCATATCATTAATATATAAATGATAATATTTTCAAAACATTAGATTTTGAAATCACTTCCGTTTTTGATATTCATTAAAAAAATGAATAAAATCGATATAAATATCGTTTGCGTCAAAATGGCGCACATCTAATCACACGGCTTCATATATTTCAATATTTTCGTGTTCATCCCAAATCGGACATCAAAATCATATTTTGATACATTACTGAATATTATTATAATATAAACATTTATTTTAATTATAAAAGGAATTAGAAATGGCGCGGTAGTTTGAAAATTCGATTTCAAATTTCAAATGAATGTATAGGATTCAAAATAAATCAGATTTTAGTAAAACTAGAAATATTTGAAACTGTTTGAAAATATTTTTCCAACAAAAGTGAAAAATTCAGATTTCATAACGGGAACAAAAAGTTATGTCCATTTGAAAATTCAGAATAGTTGCTATGGAATTTATATATTTTTTAATATATATAAAGCCCTTAAAAATAGTGATTTTGCAAACGACTTCTGTTTTCGACGAGACTACTTTCGTTGGATCCGGAGTGTCAAATTATTGCTAGATTCCAATTTTCGGAATCAATATGTGAGCATAGTGAATTTAAAGGTGTTTGGTCAATTCAATTTGAATTTAATCATATGGAAAATGACCGTTTTTCAAACGGTCCCCAAATTTGATGAAATTAGTTTGGTTAGGACTGTATCATCGAAACAAAGCTAGATATAATTTTTTTGGAATTTTTGGAGTCCGTTGTGGCCCCGGTAAATTAAAATGTACGTTCAAATTCAACATATATTAACTTATATTTTAATTTAAATGGAAACTGGTTGAAACAATCGAATTGGCTTACGAAACATATCCCATTGTGTTCTGAATGGGGGTAATTAGATAGGGACGACAGTCGTTGGGTCTCGTTTGGAGTTCGAATGAAAAGTCAACATTTAAGAGAATTAAATAAAAATTTAATATGTATATATATATATATTTACATATAACCCCCAATTTCATTTCCATTTTCCCTGATCAAATTTAAATCCCCAAATCGAATTCAGAGACGGAAAAATAGTGGCCCTCCACAGTCGACGTCGTCGCCTCCGCTCCACCCACCCCCACGACCGCTCCGCCTCCTCCATCTCCATTGACCATCCTCCACTTCACCTCCATTCTACCACGAAATCTGATACCCTCCTCAGCCAAAATCGAGCTACCACCGCACCTCCTCCTATTTTAGCCCCCTGACGCCTGCCACCAAAGCCACACAGAAAGCCGTGCCCCCCTCCCCCTCCGTGCAGCTCGACAGCGAACACCGCCACCCCCTCCGTGCAGCTCGACAGCGAACACCGCCACCCCCTCTCGATCGAAAACAGTGAGTTTTTCATTTTATTTTTTAATATGTCAAAATCTAATTATTATTTTTTTTTATATAAAAATGAAATTTTTGCTTATATAAAAATGAGATTTTTGCTTATATAAAAATGAGATTTTTATTTGTATAAAAATGAGATTTTCGTTTATATATTAACAATATAAAAAAATTGATTTTTATATATACGAAGTAGCGATATAAAAATATAATTTTCATATAGAAAGTAGCGTTGTAAAAATATGATTTTTACAATGCATATTAGAAATAAAAATATGATTTTTATAATGTAAATTAGAAATAAAAATATGATTTTTATTATATATATCATTATATAAAAATGTGATTTTTATATATATAGTAGCGTTGTTTAAAAATTCAATTTTTAGTCATATAAAAATTCAATTTTTAATTATATAAAAATCCGATTTTTTAGTTATATAAAAATTCGATTTTTATTTATATAAAAATTCGATTTTTATTATATATGTAGCGATATAAAAATGTGTTCTTTTATATATATATATATATATATATATATATATATATAGCGATATAAGAATGCGATTTTTAAATGTATAAACATCATATTAAAAATGTGATTTTTTACTATGAATAGCGAGGAAAAGATTGCATTGGAATTTCGGGCAAATCTAAATGGTTCAGAAATTCAGAAATAGAACTGGAGGAGTGAATCCCAAAGGTGAGAATTTCTCACCCTAACTTTGTTTTCTTGTTAAATATATATACTAAGATGCAAACGGTGCTCAGTAGCACCCGACACCTTTGTTTGAAACCATGGTTGTTTGGTTGTTTGAATTTGGTTTGGGATGTAAATTGAATTGATTAGAATTGGTATGTGTATGGCACGAGCTAGTATTAGGCAAGGGATAAGACTAGACCTTATTCCGGTTTTAGTATCGCGCCGTTATGCTGCCGAAATTTTCAAAAAATATTAGAACAATAAAAATAGCATTATTATTGTATAAATGAACTGTATAAAATATTCATAAGTTGAAATAAACATTTTATAGTTAAAAATATAATTTTTAATGTGTACATGAATAAAATAAATATTCATTTACAAATCAGACGATTTATTTATGTACACACATTTCACTGATATTGATTGGGACGATATATTTTACACATCACCCAACTGCACAAATAATAATCAGTGTTTGTTGTTTGAAAACCCCACACGGGTATTGGGATGATATTGGACACACGCTAATCCCAGTATTTAGTTGTATGTCAATTGATGGGTTGACAGACTGTTATAAGCATTAATTATTTGTATTTAACGCTTATGCATTTGTGTAATGCACTCAGAATGATGGTTGACTGTGATTGATTATTGTTGTGTACATGTGTATATGAAATCCATATAAATAAAATTATATTGTTGTGTACATGTGTGTACATGTTGTGTACAAAAGGTACATTAGAACCAAACGAAGGAATTCATCAGAGATTGGATTAGTAACATCCAATAAGAATGACTTGTTAGAGATGGGATCAGTAGTATCCTAGAATGAGTCCGAAGAGTGTTATTTTTAAAATAAAAATGAAAACAAATTTTGTTTTGAAAATTTAAACCATTTTATACGTATTTGAATATTTATTTTATATTGAATTTGGACAATCCATTATATAAAGATTTTGCATATACGCCTTGCAAACGTATATTCGAAGTTTTAATATACTGGATAGATATAGAATCACACCCTAGTCGCCCGGAGATGATATATCATTAGTATTTATGTTCGAGTGCCGAAAGTGGTATATATATATATATATATATATATATATATATATATATATATATATATATATCCAACTGGCTGGTGTGAGAACCAAAACTAGACAGGGTTATTGTTGTGAATTGGCATCAAAAACATGATTTTGTATACATATATCGAAGTTATGAATCTGAAAATTTAATTAATCGATTGATTGATGGTTGTGATGTTTGATAATTAATTTAACCAATATGTGAATGAATGATAAATATACCCAAATGGAATCAATTATTGAACAAAATTGAAAATGGATTGAAATTGCATACATGTACATGCATATATATTGAACAGGTCATAGCAAAGAGGCTAGAGAAGAGGAATAAAATTGTATGCCCGACAAATAGATACATGTTCACTAATTTATTGGGTTTGGATGATTTTACGAGCCGATTGGCTAGCCGCTTGACTTTTTCTTTTTCTTTTTGGATGATGAAGGCCCTGCGTGACTAGTTGCGGTTTTAAATGTCTCCCCATATAAAGGAGGTTATGGCGAAATTTTTCGAAAATTTAGGGTGTTAGCCAAATTTTTGAAAAATTTGAAAATTCTTAAAAACTGAAAAGTTGAAGAATGAAAGCCAGAAAGAAAGTTGAGTTGATTAGTTAAACAACTTTCTGCTCCGTTCCTTTTCGAGGACGAAAAGATTTTAAGTGGGGGAGATTGTAACAACCGGAAAATCAGAACCAATTTAGAATTTTTATTTTAGCTATTTTAATGAATTCTGAATATTTAAAATGATTTATTTTAAATAATAACAACTAAAATTTATTTTGAATAGAATTAGAACATATAAATTTATTTAAATATCTGATATTTCTCTGATGTATAATAGTTATTCATATTCTGGTATATTCTGTACTCTGATGTAAATTGTTGTAATAAGCAATGAAATGTTCTTCTGTTTGTCTTCTGATTTGTCGTGCCTTCAACTCAATCCGGGCTTTCCCGAAAGGGCAAGTTTGAGTCATTTCAAGGATGAAGTATACTGCTGTCAGTATACACTCAAACCAAAAGTAAAATGTAGAATCGAATGAAGCAGATGTGAGACAAATGATCAATCTTCATCGCTGTAGGAAAAAATTAAATTGTAGGACGTTCGTCGTTGTGAAAAAACACGAATTGGGAATCTGTAGAGAAATAAAATAAAATGAAAGTAGATATTAAATTATCAAATAAATTACATGTTACAAATATTTCAGACACATTTCATCAAACATATACATGCAATGTCTAAGTGAAATGGTATAAACTTGTTAAAAATAAAACTGGATTTAATTTTAGAATCTAATCTTGGAGAAAATAGGCATTAACAAACAAAAAGCCAATAGTACTTCCTTAATTATATCACCGAGAGCATACCTGAAGAAGGATACATCAATTCGTCTAACATAAGATCTACCGGCCAAATTGGAAATAAGGATAAACAGATCATTTTTATAGATGCATCATCTCCATCGAGCCTTTCTAACTTTTGTTTCAGTACTTACTCCACCAGTAGCCTCTTAATCCCATTAATTCATCGATGCAGATAATTAAAGAACATAGGATGCACATGCCTGATGTATGATTTGATTTGGAT
Source organism: Allium sativum (assembly GCA_030737875.1). Lineage (NCBI taxonomy): Eukaryota > Viridiplantae > Streptophyta > Magnoliopsida > Asparagales > Amaryllidaceae > Allium > Allium sativum. Next base: position 602,338,119 of record CM060924.1, on the reverse strand, counting down.
CTATTCTCCCTAGGTATTTTAGACGAATCATCAGGACATGAATTGAGGTTATTTTCCATAGGACTGGAACTCCAAACTAAAACGCAAATACAGTTAGCTAAAAAAGTTGTGAATGAACTTACTATAACTTGTTTATATTGAAACTTTAATTAAGGTTATTTTAAACTTAAATATTGTATGCAATTCTATCAACTTTGTAACAAAAAAATACCAACAAGTATAGGTGATTATGTAATCATGTACACATGTAATAAGATGGAATAAAAGTAGCACTTTTTTTTTCAAAAGAAGAACCATAGCATACGAAAATGAGAAAATATGCCTTTAAAAGTAGCACATTCTTGAACGAGTACAGATCATTTGTCAACATGATTATGGGTTCAAGTACAGTCAAAATGTGGAAAGTTTACAGTACATGGTATGGAAATGACTTATTTATCCTGTTATATTTGATTATTTCAGTGGGGATTTGCATAATCTTTCAACTAAAACAATTATTGTACAAATTTTTCAAAACACCATTAGCTCACAATTTAAAGCAGTAAAAACAAAATATAAGGTAAAAATGTAAGGTAGCTTATGAAAAAAATTACGAATATGTTGAAGTTCAACTGAACCAATATATTAAACCAATTTTAATTTAAAAAAATATACTGAAATGAGTATGCAAAAAATTAAAAGCATGGGTGAAGATACCAAATGAGATATCCTTTACCCCATCCTAACTTAAAATTGTTCTAAAATTCCATAACAACCACACTGCTAAATATTATACCAATATGTTGAAATCAAAATCATAAACTATATTTTTACCTGAAATTTAGTTTTCTCCATCAACATTGACTTCCCCATATGCCTTTGACTAATCACCCAATTCTAAGTCTTTAATTTCTTATCTGGTTGACTTATGTTGTAATCCTTATTAATGAATAAAGTCACAAACCTATAGTTTTTCAATTATAAGCATTAATCAATGATTTATATACTGCTCAAAGAGTCAATATAACTAACCCTATTGAATTTGAAATAAAGAATGAAGGTTATATCAAAATTGATAATTACTTGGATTAGGAAACATCACCAATTTCTAAAAGAGACAGCAAAACAGAAATTCAAACTTAAGTTGTATTAACACTCAATACATGAGGGATAAAAATAGGAAATAAATAAAATCAAACAGGGAAGTACAAATCCAAAACATCATTTGTTATGCTATAAAAATAAGAAGATAGTACTGGATAAAATAATTCTTGCAACAGTAAGGATAAAATAAAATAAAAAATTCAAGTTTTTAAAATGTTAATATTTTTTAAAATTTCACCAAGCCAAAATCAAAATAAAAAATGAAAGAAGCATTTTATTTTTCTCCAAGCAAAGTTCATATGAGTGAACAAACACATCAATACATGAAGAACAATATAAAATATGTAGTATGTAACTTAGGTGTAAAAATAAGATACTTGGGGATTTTGAGGTTACTACATATGATTAATGCTTTATAATTTGGAGGATATTACATTCATGTTTCGCAGTTGGAATAAATTAAATTCAAATTAGATAATTGACACAGTCATATATAGTAAGATATTTAAATAGTTGTCTACCAAAGAAGATGAGAAACATAACTCATTATCATGTTTTTCAAATTTTATAGAAATGATCTGTTATTTAAAAATATCTCATTCCAATGAAAAGCTAAACAAAACAAAAATATTTCACGGTCAAAGAATGAATGAAAGAAAGAACACCTTAATGAAATGCCCAAATCAATATGGATGGAAAGCCTAAAGCAAGTGTATTTAGCATCAGGTTGACAGAAACCATGAATATAAGCTTCGAATTTTGATGCCTTTTCTTCATTCTTACATCATTTAAATTTGGTCAATGGAAAAAGACAGATCAAAGTAGTTTTTCTTACTTTAGTGGAAAATCCTAAATATAATTTTAAAAAACATGACAATGCTACAATTTTGAGAGATTAAACTTCATTTTAACGTGTTGTACGAAATGGGAATGCATAGACACAAACTCGTAAGCAATGATCATGCCAAAGTACTTTAAGTAAATAAAATTTCAAATCAAAACACAATAGGAATGAGAGATTAAACCTGTCAACATATTTTTTTGACAAAAGATTTTAATTTTTCTCTTTTCTTAAATTATTTTATTTCGAAAAGCGTAGCTTAAATTTCACACTCAAATCAGTATGTAAATTGCATATGTAATTCTTACTTTCTATCACCCAATCAGCCCATGAAATTCAAACAGTAAACGTAAACTTGATTCTATACAAACCTTCGCTTCATGCTCCAGACTCGAAAAAAAAATTCACATAGTCATACATGTTGCTCTTGCCATGTTCTTGATAACAAACCCAAGCTTTAGAAGGCATCAAATCTTCCTCAAAGCACATTTCAACACTAAAATAGATTTGGAAATCGCATCATAATCCAAGTATAAGTATTAGTCAACCTAATTACATATCTATCTTTTAGCTCTTTGAGTAGTTTGATTTCATTATAAACTTATTTTTTACTACGTCACTAAGCCATGCAAGGTGGATCCTGTAACGTCCCGTATTTTGATAGTCAAATATTTAATTTAATTAATTATATTAAATGTTGATTTGGAATTTATAAATGGGTTTATAATATATAATTCATTTATATAAACGATGTTTGAACGTATAATTTATATATAATTATAAAACGAACTTGAAACGTCACGGTAATTTAAGATTTGAACTTCAATTGAATATACATAACACTACACCAAATTGGTGATTTTACAACACTCATAATTTTCAATGGCTAACATTTATATGTGTTACAGGGTAACAACAGTAAATAGTGTTAGCATACCCAAAAGTGTGTTGGTAAAAATAAATGTTTGATTCGATAATGTTTTTAAAACAATGGTTTTGAGTTATAACACAAACAAGTGTTGGAAGAGTGCGAAAGTTAGTAAATAATTGATTCACGTGGGGACTATTTTATATACTTTTTATATCTTTTCCTTCCAACACTTATCTGCTCTGCGAAAACAAATTCGGCCGAAAAAATTGGCAATTATCTAGGGTTTCTTTTAGGAACTTAGTTTCGGACTCACAGAGCGATTCTTGGTGCGATGATTTGATTTCGATATGTTAGTTTTTCCGCTGACGATTTGGTGCCTTACCTTCATACGCCGACGATTTCGATTGAGCTCATCTCCGTCGATGATTCGTGGCATCAAATAAGGTAGAGATGAAATTTATGGCATCAGCTAAGGTTAGTGATTTCAGTATAAACATCAAGTTTAAACAAAATGAAAAGAAATTTAATTCATCATTGCAATCTCGATTAGCTGATATTCTTTGATTAGTTTATTCTTTTGTGTTATTGTTTGATCTACTTCACAGCATATTTTTGAAACTGTACTATTTTGTGCAATACAATGTGAGATTACAGTCGAATATCTTTATTCAGACTTGTAATCTACATTAAACAAGCCTAACTTTGTGTGTGTGTGCCATGAGTGTTCACAGTAAGATATTTGATGTTTAATGTCAATAAAATTAGAAAAAAAAATTCTATCTATTCAATTTCATTGAAATTGCATTCGTATTAAACAAGCCTAACTTTGTGATAACCCCACAAAATGAGTGTGTTTGTGTTGTATTTTGATGAATACAAATGGAAAATTGTTCTACCCATCCTAAAATATAGTTTAAAAATGCTAAACTGCTACCTGATATTTTAGGGTTTCAGGCGGCCTTAGCTAGACTTTTAGATCCATTATCTTTAATGCAGGTCATCTTACTACTAATAGTCTTTAACTTGTTACACTAGTATATAAGTGCAATACCACTATTCCTGCAAGGATTTAAAACCTTCTCGTGAATAATCTAGAGACATCAAATTCGAATAAAGATCATGCTTATTTAGTGAAAACAAATAATATATATATAAGGTCACACGAATAGAGCTTAGTTGTGATAGGAACTTATAACTAAAATGAAGTTAATAATAAACTTTTGTAAGAGAACTAAGTGGTTCCTAAATGTATTAGGTAAGCGATTTTGATAAGATTTGAACTTGCATGCTTGGAAACAAAGTCTTGCTTTCTCGGTCCAAGCAGCTAGGGACTTTGAGGTGAAGAATTACCATCTAACTTTTAACTAGGTCAAAAAATGGCATTCAAGGTTTGGGTAGGGTTATGGGTACAAAATTAATGAATAATAATTTACAAATTTAAGGGAATAAAGCTAGGTGACTGCCAGAAGAATGAGAAAGTAAGAGAGAATGCTGTGGGAAGGCATGACAGTTCAATTTCAAAGTACACGTGGAAGGGCTGAGCGGTAAGAAAATTTAACTTGTGTTTAATGTTATTGTATAAATTTTATTATGATTACATATATTGAGGATCTATTGCAGTAAAAACATGTAGAAAAACCAGTTGCAAAACATAACCGCGGCCTAAATATCTCAGTTATGATGTAAACCAATTTTTTGATGATTTAAATAAGAATATCACCAAGTAGCAAACTTGCTTCAAAGCAAGCAAGATAATTGTTAGTGTTATTTAGTATGAAAGACCTGTAGTGCTAGTTAGTATAGAATTATTGTTTCTAAATCTTTTTTATTGCAGGCAGGAGATTTAGTTAAGGTTAAAAGTCTCATTTCTAATATACGTTACATAAAAGCATGTTTTATGATCGCTCGATTAAATGAAATATATTTCGTCTTTTCAGGATATTAGAAAAAGAAGAGCTTTACACGTCATAGAGAGGCATGAAGAGCAATCTACCACAGATGTAAGTTTTGAACAAGCTAAACATGGACGATTATTTTATAACGTAGGGTATATTTAGCATAGAGGTCATGCCATCTGTCATATGGATTTAAGTTTAATACATGTGTTATTATGTAGTACATATATCAAAATTTGAGTATAGTATATATGTAATATGCATGTAATATGGAAGTTTGATACATGATTTATCCTAGTCTTACGGTCAAAAAATTGGTGATGAAGAAAAAATGAATGATCCATCCCAACTTCCAACATTTCATCCCATTTCACTTGGAACGTTAAACTGTTCCTTTTTCTTTATACATTCTTCTCTTTTCTTTACTTACCTCAGCAAAAAAGTCATAAGTTATCAGAGGAAGAATTGTGCATTGCAACTTTTTATTGAATCTTTGTAATTTTTTGTTACTAAGAAGATGTCTGCAAAATTATTAATGGGGCTTGCAGAAGAAAACTAGGAATCGTAGAAGCAAATCGGATGCATGGCTGGAAATTTTCAAGTATTTGGTAGAAAACATTTACTTACTGGAAGAAAGAATTGGAGAATTGTTTCAGGTATTTATGTTCACTTTTGTAATTTTGGGAATGTGTCAGCTACCACTTGGCTGTATTATTCTTATCTGTTTGTTTCTCGCTTAAGCTATTTTGGTTTGTACACTATCAAACTTCTGTGTATTGCTGAAATTGATTTAAGAAAATCTATGTTAAACTTGAAGTCATACAATATTATGTCATATAAGCCGTCTCCTACAAATTGTTTGAGTATATGTCTGTGATAAAATGTAAGGCAAACACTGTCTTTATGTGTAATTTGTGATTCATTTACTGTTACCAAATGGTTCACATGAATTTCAGAATTCATTTTCATAAAGGATTTTGATATTTCAGATGGATACCTTGAATAACAAGTAGTGTAACAGCAGTTTAGAGTTCATTTTTGTGGATTTTTCTCTCCAAATGCATAAAATCCTCGAATTCTAGTGATAACTTGGTCTAATTGTACTATTGTTATCTATCTACAGTTAATACTAGATCAAGAACAAATACTTGCAAAGAGGAGGGCCTTCCAAGTTCAACACAAATTATTATGGTATGCTCCACTATAATAATAAAAGAATTCTCTCATTATATTTGTGTTCAATTTTCATTATTGTCGTACAAATCCATAATGAGGATGTTTCAGCAATCAATTTGGTGGAGTAGCCTAGTCCTATTTCTGTTCTTGATTCCTCGTTTTACCATGATGACTTGCCACTTTCTCCTGTGAAAAAGACTATTTTTTGCAAACTAAGCCGCCTTAGTTTTGCAAACTAAGCCACCGCAGTTTGTAAAAACTGGACCACCTTAGTTTTGCAGACTGAGCCAAACTGGACTGCCTTAACCTCAGTGAATTATTTTTTATGCACTCATACGATAGATATTGCACTCAGATATTGCCATTTCAACTCCAATCTATATTAACCATCTGTATAATTGTAAAAGTAAATTTTTTTTCTGCTCCCTTTAATAGTCATTTAGATCTGTTACTTGCTTAGATCAGCTTTATCAGTTGCATGATCAGCACTCCCTAGTTAGAAGTTTGCCCCATCTATATCAGTATAAAAATAAATTTTTTATACTTACACCATTTGAAATAACCTCAGTGCAAATTGAACCGTTTAGTTTGTCCTTCTTTTTAGTATACCATTTAGTTTGTAGATCTTAATTATAATAATCATATTATTACTCTGAATTAGATTAATGTTCGTTAATTTCTTGGAAAACAAAGAAAAAACCTGATAAAAATAAAGTTGAAAATGAAGAAGCTAAAAAACTAGTAGAAGAGCATTTTTATGTAGAAATTTCTTAGATTTGATGAAAAAGCAGAAGTTTAATAAAGTGAGTAACATAGTGAAGGGACGAGATAACTTCAGGCCATGGGGTTAAGAATCTCAGACCAAGCCCCACCTTTTTATGTATATTAATTCCTGTGTAAATATGCTTTTTGTTGGTACTCTACGCTCATGATCCTGTTTACATAGGTTGGAAGCCAACTTATTGAGCTGTTAAAGTACACATCTTTCATCCAAGCACCTTTTGATCAGGAAGCCGAGGGTCCATCAGACATTTGCCCTTCATTTAGGTACACACCCAAGCACCTATTGATCAAGCAGCTCTTTCCTTTTGAATTGACAGCAAGAAACATGGTTATCCCTTACATATCAATGTAGGTTACCCCACAAAAGTGGATTGGGTAAGTGGACTTCACATTGAAAGTTATACAGCTTACATGTTATATGTTATTAATCGACATTGGTGATTACATGTTTTTTTGGTTAAGCTTTCAGGTCAGTGTGCAATAGGATATAAATGAAATATCGTTTGGCTGTAATACCACTAACGCTTTACCAAAAGATATGAAGAACAAGCAATAAAGTACATAAGATTCCTCTTCCATAATGCGGAGAAAAGTTCTTGATCATGAACGACAATACAATATTGCTATTTTTTTAATGACATCTAGAAGTTCATGAATCGCCACTTGCAGGTTAGCACCTTGGTTTTCATCTCTTCATTTATTATGTAGTTTATTTCAATTTGAAAATCTAGAAGGTGACTCAATAGGTGATTTTTATAAATTCAATAAATGTACGTTTAAGTTATGAATTCTTACTCGGTACTTCATATTTCGTAAGTCACCTTTTCTTCTTAATTACACTGTTATTTGTTGTTTTTGCTTCTAACTGTAACATATTGATAAAATCACTTTACACTTGTCCATGTTAATTTCTCTTGATATTACCACAGTTGTAAAATAGTAAGTAATTTTACTTTGAGTAAGATACAACTGTGTATGCAACAACTTCAGTGGTAGGATCCATCAAAAGCGTGCAAAAGCAAAATTTGTATGCCTTACTAGGTACAGCGCTGAAACTTTGCATAGAAAAGGGGTAGTTTTTGTTTTATATTTACAAAAACATTAAACTTGTAAGGTATATTTATATTATAGTTGTATATAAACAAGTGCAGGTGAACACCTTGATAGCAGATGGCATTCTGAAGGAGGTGGTTTGCAAGGCAGAAGAACAAATACACACTGATCTTCTCGTTATAGGCAGTCTCTCCAAATTTAGAAGGTGCTACTTTATTTTTGTAATTTGATATATGTGTGCGTACTTATATAAATCAAACAGCTTAATAAATGAACTATAAGTTTAACGAATGAACGTTTAACTCAATATGTCATATTTATTTGCTAAAAGTCATGAAATTTATTACTCATATTTTGCACAAATTACTCAGACCTGATGCATGTTTTACTTATATAACTGCTGCATGAATAGGTGTCGCAATGAAAACTTATAGACTTGCTACATCTTTTAGTTAATTTAACAATAAATAGATTATATATATATATATATATATATATATATATATATATATAGTTTATGTTATGGTTTATGTTGAATATTACGTTATGTCTGATATTTTTCAAATCATTTTCTGTGCACATGTGAATTTCAAAAGACAATATGCTGAATAAGTGTGCGTAGAAACTTGCTAAAAAATATATGCAATCATTAATGATGAAGGATGACTATAAATTAAGGTTTTGCATCTTATTGAAAAATTATGAATAAGTACATACCTGGTTATCACTTAATAGGTTGATAAAAATGCCTTTCTATTTCTGACACATTCATTTTTTTGTATGAAGAAGTACCTATTGCATGTATTGACAGTTTCTTCAACAGCATGGAATAATAACTCAAGTGAGATAGTGCAAAGTATTGGGAAAGTTGTTTGCATAACAAAAGTTTTAGATTTGGAAACGCCGATTTATGATGGTCCTCAAAACGAACATTACAAGCTTTGTGAATTTTCGGATGGAGGCTTTATGATATGGTTCACGTTTCGCCTTCGCAGTATATAAAATTCTATGTATCTTTAGTAAAACTTTGTATTACTTTTTATAATTTGAACGTTATGGTATTCTAAAATTAGAAGCATGTAGCAAATAATTGAATACTATGGGAATGTGATATTGTTGAATTTGAAATATGGAAGTGTACTAAATCTTATATTGAATTGATATGTTGAAGTATATATGTGATTGGAAATCATAAAGGCATGTTATACTCATTTGTTTTATAATTTTTAATATTAATTGTGCATTTATTAGTGTTAGAAATGAATATGTTTGTAAGTGTTAGCAATGAATATGTTTGTAACTTTTATAAGTGTTACCATATCTTATGGTTACAACATTTATAAGTGTTAGCAACGAATATGTTTGTAACTCTTATAAGTGTTACCATATCTTATGGTTCCAACATTTATAAGTGTTAGCAATGAATATGCTTGTAACTTTTATAAGTGTTACCATATATTATGGTTCTAACATTTATAAGTGTTAGCAATGAATATGTTTGTAACACTTATAAGTGTTAGCAGCTACTCTGTTTGTAACACTTATAAGTGTTACAGGAAATTCCTCACATGCTGTTGGTGACACTTAAAAGTGTTACAGAAATTATTTGTAACACATATACTTGTTGGGAATCCACTGTTTTGGTGTAGTGTAATTTGTTTAAAATCGGAATTCGGTGAAACAAGAAACGTTTGAATCTATTTGATAATATTTAACTAATGGTAGAGAAAAATGGAGATTTCCACTTATAGATTGTTAGTTATGTCCAGTTCAAATTTTCGAATAGTCGCTATGGAATTCGTTAATAAACGATAACGTTTATTTAATGAAATATTAATGGTTTTTATATAATTTGAATATCGTTTAACCCGAAGTTTTTAAGGTTAAGTTTAAAAATCTATATTGGTCTATTTTTAAACCGTATAAGATTTTAATTGGAGATATACGATAATAATAATTTATTTTTATCGAATTGAATTGTTGTAGTTTTAACTTTAATATACCAATATTATATAGGCCTTAAAAATGTTCATTTTTCAAACGACCACCGTTTTCGACGAAACAAATTTTATTGAAATACGTATAGCTAATTATTGATAAATTTCAGTTTGGAGCCAATCAGAATTGTTTTATCCATGCGTGCAATTTAAAAGTGAACTGAAAAATTAATTGGAATTAAAATAATGACATTGAGCAAACGAAGTCGGTTTTCAACAAATTTAATTTCATTGGGACTAGGACGTTAAGTCGTAGCGGTGTATTCATTTTCATTTCGTTTGGGATTCATGTATTTAACGTCAGCATTTAAAAGCAGTAAATAGGGGTAGAATATAATAACCAGTAAAAAGTAAAAAAAAAAAAAAAAATCGTATCAAATCAAACCATGCCTAACGTATACCCTATTAATTTATTACTTCATTCTTAAGTTGTCACGTACAAGCTTTACATAGGTAACAGCTCATCCTAAAAGACTAAAACATTCTGCCAACCTAGTTTTAACAATGCACATGCTAGCTATAAACCTAAACAATATATCTAAAGGCATCTGAAGCCATCACCGTACTCAGGGAAGTGACCACCTCTTTCTACACACCTAATCTACCTATAATCCCTACCACCTGAAGGCACATGAAGAATCACAGCTACCCTAAATAAATGTACACGCTAACCTACCCATCGTTCCTTGGCAGCCAAGGAATACTGGTCTATAGATACATCGCTCCTGTATTCTAGTTCACTGTGTTCCAGGAAATGAAAACATTTTCTAATCAAACATGAAACAAAAGTCTCCCTACGATAGCAACAATAATAAATTGCAGGCTCCATTCATGAGTAATAGCAAATACTAAGCAGTAGCAGTATAGTCGGGTGGCGACCTTAGGAGGAGCATGGCGTTTACAGATGATGGAGTGGTGTTGTTCAATCTGCACGATAGCAGAGGGAGGGAAGTGTGTGTGTCCAGGCGGTAGACGGAAATACTGTTGACCAATTAGGACATTAGTAATCATCCAAACGTGGTGAAGATCTCCGGTCATCAACCACCGTCTTCATCATTGACTTTTAATCGTCGTAACAATTATTCAGAATGGGTTAAACTACATCTTTCCGAATAACTCACGTATTTTATAATCAATAATCAAGTGCTATAAAAACACATCATACGCCTCATTCCAATTTAGAATATTATTTTATTCAAATATTCACATCCCTAGGGAAAGGTTCCCATTAATTTTATCAAAGATAAATTCTTTTAAATTTATTCTTTATTCTTCCTTCGGATATTCATTTCAAAATATTTTATTTTATCTTTTCACAATTGTAAACCAAATTAAGGTTTATCAACTAGTCGGGACTAGCGAACTTTCGAAATAATCATTTATTCAATAATCCCAATCCCAACATATTCATCCCATGAAGCAAAACTGGTAGTACTCCATATCTAACATCCACTGTGTTATCGGTAAATTTAATTAGCATTTCACGCTCAAATCGAATTAAAGATTTGACTATTGCCTAGATTAAAACTGGTGGTACTCCATTTTGAAACATTTCTTAAATTTGGTAAATTTAATCACCCCATTCCCATTTCAATCTAATTAAAAATTTATTAAAACTTCATCTTGGTTTTAATCTCAAAAGTCATTACTTTATGATTATTGAACATTAAGAAATTATTCTTGTCTTTAACTGGGTTGAAGAACTAATGTCACTTAAAACACAGTTCACAATAAACCCCAAAATCATATTCCATTAACTATGGAATCTTCACGGAAAACAGACCAATATATATCGAAATATATTTCTGTATCGCACTAAGACAATAAACGGAATAACGACGAGGCCTTTTCAAATTCCATATATAGTATTGGTCTTCCTTCACAGAATCTCATTTCGATTATTAACAATCGAATTTCGTTCAATTCCAATTTAATATATTGAATTGGAAAATCTTATCTTTGGAAAATTTCCATCAAATCTTAATAAAAAGATTTATAAATTCCAAATCTTATCCTCACTGTTAATTGGGTTAAAGAACGAATGTTATTTAAAACATTATTCGCGATAAACCCAAAATCCACTTTCATTTAAATTCCAATTAAATTAACTGGTAAACTTCTCTAAATCTTAATTAAAATATTTATTCTTTTCTCAATGGGGTTTAAGAAGAGTGTTAGTAAAGACACCATTCACGACAAACCCATAATCCAATTTGATATTAAATATAAGGCTCTGAATAGAAATTACAACGGCTTATATTCAATATCAAATTCTGAAACCAACAAATATCGTATTGGGAATAACGATATATATATCTTCAAAATTCCTCAACAACATCCGTATAATCACAGAATCCAATATCGAAATATTTCGAAGATTGTTTTCATTCAAATCCATTCCAATTTATTCATTGTAAAATTCTAGTCATTTTAAAACCATTTACAAATCCAATTTATTATTTCTAAAAATTATTGGAATTTTATTCTAGTTATTAACTAGTTCATTTCGATAAAAATATCTATTATCTTTTCAAATATGGAATTTTTACCTAAAATCTTTCCAAATCATTTATTATGATTTTACACAATTTTTAATAATTTTATTAAGGCCCGTACAGTCGGTTTTCAAAAACGGCCACCGAACTGCCTCCATAACGACCTTTTCTAAAATTGATTTGGACATAATTTGAAATTCAACCATTCAAATTTATATCTCTTATATTCATTGGAAATCTCTTTTCGATACGAACCCAACATTTCCTGTTTTAGGAGAATCCGATGGTTGAATCTCCCCTTACATCAATTTTAATTTAATGGCCGAAATTCATGAATGGTTGAATTGTTGTAGTTTTAACTTTAATATACCAATATTATATAGGCCTTAAAAATGTTCATTTTTCAAACGAGCACCGTTTTCGACGAAACAAATTTTATTGAAATACGTATAGCTAATTATTGATAAATTTCAGTTTGGAGCCAATCAGAATTGTTTTATCCATGCGTGCAATTTAAAAGTGAACTGAAAAATTAATTGGAATTAAAATAATGACATTGAGCAAACGAAGTCGATTTTCAACAAATTTAATTTCATTGGGACTAGGACGTTAAGTCGTAGCGGTGTATTCATTTTCATTTCGTTTGGGATTCATGTATTTAACGTCAGCATTTAAAAGCAGTAAATAGGGGTAGAATATAATAACCAGTAAAAAGTAAAAAAAAAAAAAAAAAAAAAAAAAAAAAAATCGTATCAAATCAAACCATGCCTAACGTATACCCTATTAATTTATTACTTCATTCTTAAGTTGTCACGTACAAGCTTTATATAGGTAACAGCTCATCCTAAAAGACTAAAACATTCTGCCAACCTAGTTTTAACAATGCACATGCTAGCTATAAACCTAAACAATATATCTAAAGGCATCTAAAGCCATCACCGTACTCAGGGAAGTGACCACCTCTTTCTACACACCTAATCTACTTATAATCCCTACCACCTGAAGGCACATGAAGAATCACAACTACCCTAAATAAATGTACACGCTAACCTACCCATCGTTCCTTGGCAGCCAAGGAATACTCATCTATAAATACATCGCTCCTGTATTCTAGTTCATTGTGTTCCAGAAAATGAAAACATTTTCTAATCAAACATGAAACAAAACTCTCCCTACGGTAGCAACAATAATAAATTGCAAGCTCCATTCATGAGTAATAGCAAATACTGAGCAGTAGCAGTATAGTCGGGTGGCGACCTTAGGAGGAGTGTGGCGTTTATAGATGATGGAGTGGTGTTGTTCGATCTACACGATAGCATAGGGAGGGAAGTGTGTGTCCAGGCGGTAGACGGAAATACTGTTGACAATCATAAGGTGGCGTCTAGGTGGTAGAGGCGCGGGGTACAACTGCGAAGGAAGAAGAAGGTGATGCAGTTAAAATATATGTTACAATATACAATTAAATATATATAATACGTTATAAAATATATACATGATATTGCAAACAGGTGAACTTCTTGGAATGTTTCGATGTGGATTGATGAAGTGCGTGTGGCAAGAGTGAAAGGGGATCGGTGGAACTGTGTAACTGGGAGCAAGAGGGAAAGTTTGCATGGGGACTGAGTTTCGAAAATTATAAAGTAAAAAAAAAGCAGCAGCTAGATTTTAAACCGAACACTTATAAATAATGGTTAGTATTAAATTAAAGTTCAATTAAATTCGATATAAAAAAAATGACGGACTTAATTATAACTTGTAGTGAGTAAATTAATGAAGGATTTAATTTATGGTTTAGTTAATTTAAAACCGTAACCACAGTAAAGTTTGTACCATGCTTTTAGGTTTGTTAGAGTGGAACAAAACAAACAGCGTTGGAATCACACCAAGAAGCGTAACATTCTGGAGATGGTTTGGATGGAGTTGGAAACAGCTGGAATTTTCAGTCAAATTAAACGCTGGTTTAATTTAACTAAAACATACCGTTTCAACGTCGAATGGAATCCAAGGTGAGTTCAACTCACTCAGTTTTTATCCTACCTATATTTATATAAGTCGAGTCTAATTTTTATGTGCTATGATTGTTTATTTTGGATGATTACTGCATATATTTGTTGATATTGACTGAACTAATTGAATTAAACATTTGTTTAATTTAATCAAAATCGATCGTTATTTTAACGATCGTAACCAATCAAGGTAACTTACTTTGTTGATCACGTTTATAATAATATAAAGGTATGAATTTAGAATTGGATGTTTAAATTACTAGTTGATTATTTAGATTATATCTGTATGATTTTATTTGAGGTAACATATTTGGATGTAGAAAAAAAACAGGTTGGAGGGATCCAACTGGATTCCTCAAATATATTAAATGTTATTTATTTTCATATTATCATTACATGAACTGTTCTGATTGGATGATTGATTTGAATGTTGATCGTTGACTAGAAATTCAACATTTGTTTTGTTTTAACCAATGGGTGGTATTGGTTGAGTAATTGGCAGCATATGGCCTGTAAACCAATAGTTTTATAGAAGTTGATTTACCGTCAGGTAAATCGATGGTAATGAAGTTATAGAATTTATTTTATAACCGAGGATAGATTTTTAAATCTATTGTTTGAATAAAAGATTATTTATTTTTGATTATTTAAGTTTGTAAATAATTTATCAAATGATTTTATAAAGCAAATGGTTATGTTAATAAGATTCATACGCAAATGAGCACAAATTAACATAGTGGTTAAGGGTTTGATTAATTGTTCTAGAAACAATTAATGGAGTTATTTAAATTAATTAATTTAAAGGAAGGATTAATGGAAATTGGTTAAAGAAGTAATTGTGTTTTGAGTTGACGAAGTCAATCATTTTAACTGGGATTAATTAGTAAATTAGGTGTGATCAAGAAATCGAATGAAATGATTTAACGAATATTTATTTTAATTTTAATAAGAATTTAAAAGGGAATTTAAAATTTATTTCTGTTAGTAGCGGAGAAGGCATCTTCTCTTAGCTTAACCCTAGGATATTTTTGTGAACGTCAATTAGTGATTTTCTGGCAGGTCTGACGATGTGGCATTCGAAGTGAATGGTGGTGTGTTATCTTGGAAAGGTAATTCAAACCTCAAGCCTCACAAGTAGGAAATAACAGAAATAGGGCAGGAAGCATGGCTAAGTGGGTCGCTCTCGTTAGGGGGTATAATCACCTATCTAGAGAAATTTATTTCCTTCTTTATCTATTCGATGTTGTCCTTTCCAGGAAACGGTTGCAAATCACAACTGTTGATGATATACATTCGATACACTCAAGCAAAATGAGTGGTCGGTCATGTGTCACCGTGTTGTAAGATGCTCTTGTTGAACCCAGTGTATTCCCCTCTAGAGATACACTATCGGCAAGTGATCCCATACCTTGTCATAGTGGGAATCCAATCTCTAATAAGCGCCCGCGATTTTGATTGTATACTATATATGTGGAGCGTGAGATGCAAGTGTTCCGCTAGATTGCTATTTATTTTTATTTAGACATTATTATAGTATCAGAATAAGATATTGATTTCAAAATGTTTTGGGTTATCATAAGGTAAAAATCGTCCGTGTTTATGTGTGGACTGGTATTACGATTATCCTTTTCTTTCAAAAAAGATTTGTTTAACTTTAAAATCAAGTTGAATGTTGCTTATAAACTTAGTGGGTTTCTCACTCTGGTTCACCAGACTGATCCGGCGTTTGTAAATGCTCGGGTTAGCCTGAGTTTCGCAGGTTCAGGTTATTGGACACTACGAAGTTCAGAAGATAAGCTGAAGGAGTTCAGACGTATTAGTCATTCCGTTGTATATTGTATATGAGGACAGATTATTATAACTGTCCAGTTGTGTTAACATGCTCTGATGATTGTAAGTTGTATTTCAAGCTCTTAATAAATATTTATTTCTCTATTATATTTTGTTCCGCTGCGATGTGAGACTCTGTGTTGTCTTGGTTCTTCTTCTATCCTAATGTTATTTCTTTCTTATCTCGCCCTCTATTTTCTTTCACTAACTATCTGGTGATTCTGATACTTGGGTTTTGGCAAGTAATACGGGATTTATGTATTATTGTCGAAATTCAAGCGTCGAATTCGTCGAGTCGTTACAGATCCTCTAGCCACAACTATTTAACATGTTTGTAAATGCATTAACACGTACACTATGACCTTTTTATGTCTACGTAACAAAATAAAACATAGGAAGATGCTAAGAGATTATTATTACTTATATAAGCTTAGTTCATCTTATATTGACAAAATTAACTAAAGCAATTAATGTACAGGCCAAATCTACAAAATTAAAGCTTCAATATAAGATATGGTAGTTGACGGTCCTAAAACAAATTTGAAAACAAACCTAAATTTTTAATAAGTATATCGATGAAGATCTTAGAATAGAAGGGAAACGTTCAAAAGTCAAATATATGGCATTCAAGTATATGCTAACATAATCAGATCTGGTTGAGATAAGACTCTGTTAACATCCAATATAGGAAAACGTTAAATATTAACAATTCACATTGCTTAGTTGTATCACCCATAACTCTTAATGCCTACTATCAAAACACGATTAGTAAATAGCATCCCGTTAAGATCTGATTTATTTGAAAATTTTGAAACAATACTTATTTATTGTCCGCTGAAACATTAATTAACCAACATTGAAACATCACTAAGTGTGATGATATTTAATAATGCAGCATGAATAGTGTACCGTTTCCTTGCTGTTGTGAAACACAATTTTCTTCCTTGTTATGTATATAAGAAAAGATTATTTTAACACTGAAATGCATCTCTAATGGTTTGAATTCATTTGTACGCATAAACGGATTTAGGTAAAAAATATGGACCAGAGTTTTCCACACAGCAACAGGTCATTTGTATAAAATGAAAATATAAATAAGCAAATTATACGTAAGCGATTGTAAATTTTATTGTTGTACTGAAAAAAATATCTTGACATACCAAATCATATGCAATTATATGGTAAGATTATATATTGCGTATGCTGAATCTGCCGTCAGCATATACCGAACTGACTTCATTCTCATGCATATATCTCACTGTGGTTTTTAGGAAAGAATTTACAGAACAATATAGATTCAATGTATGTTTTCCACTTATATGGACATAAATAGAAGATAAATCAAAGAAAAAAGATCTACTCTATCACTAAGCAACTCTAATTGTTAAGGGATTTTGAAGTAACAAAAATCATTCATAAATCATTAGGATTATCAGCACAAAATTATAAAGAAAAAAATTGCATAAATAATACCATCCAAGTATTTTTTTAAAAAAAGGAGACTTGGATGACTTATTCCAGTTGACATTGAATTTTTATGGCATAAAAAACAATAAACAAACCCAATTTACAAATTAAAAAGAAAAAAAAAAGAAAAATAGAAGAAATAGATATTATAGATTCATATTAAAACTTTATAAAAATCCGAGTAGTGTATTTGTTATTTCCAATTGACTAATATGGGGAATATAGCCTTAATAGAAATAAGATGAATACAATGTTCCTTCTTTTCAAATTAGTATTTGTACTTGCCATTTGATAAAAATTACATTATATATTAGAATTCCTAACAAATGTTTGTTAGATGTAATTTTTTTCTTACTATAGACTAAGAAATCAATCAATTAACAGTGGCAAATACTCATCTTATAAACATGTTATATCATAGTCTGTTAAAAGTGCTTTTAGGATTCAACCTGTTTATGGTCAATTAAAAAAAAAAAAAAAAAGTTAGCAGAATGCATAATATTTTTGGGTTAACATGTAACAGATACTAAAAGTATTCAGATGGCTAATTTTGCATACCCTACACCTGAGCGTAAATAAATAAATAGCTTGTTTTGAACTTCCAATTGCTTATTTTCCAAAGGACCAGATTATTTCAAAGCAGAACGACTGATGTAAAGAAACCTACACCATGGTTGAAAATTACATGAAGACTCCAAAACTTGAAAATTGGTCAAATAACTATCAAAATTTAATAAGAGAGAAAAATTAGTTCCAAAATCAATAGAATCAAACATGTCATATTAGATAATACAAATTGCAAAAATATACTTATTTACCTGAAGTATATTTGAGATCTTTGAAGCAGTCAATAACCATCATGCTCTTCTTCTCGCAAACTGATTTCCAGTGAATTCCCGTCATTATTGTAACATAGTCGCGTATACTTCATCGCAATGTCTACAACATGGATTCAAAATTATATTAAGTCTAATATCATTTATATGTAGGCATGAAAGTTACTTGACAATTATTTCTTAACATTATTTCTAGAAATCGATATTCTTACAAATACTAAGATCAACATAGCATCAATAACTTGTGTTGAAATGAAACCACCAAATATAATATTAGTTATTTACATCCCATTTAGATATAAATACTACTTACCTCTAAGTTTGAGAAATCCCAATTTAATTCACGGAGCTTGTCCATGTTATCCCATTACAGCATACAGAGCACTCAGTCAACATTTTAGTAATAGACATTTTTACCATATTACCACTTACTAACCATTACCAACCGATACTAACGAAAGTGGTACCGAACAACTGACAATCGATTTGATTGGTACAGTATGCCAAACCACATCAAAATATGTTGTACGGTAGTGGTAATTGAGCATTAACAAGGGTTATTACCATACCTGCAACATATCTTAAGCAATACATATGTATATCTTTATATTTCATCATATATGCATATTACATAAAAACGAACTTCTAATATGTAATCATTTAATAAAATACCTAGGAAAATACAATTGTGATACAAGATTGAATGCAATTTTTATCATATATCTTAAAAAAGTATAATTTATATGATATTTAGTTCATCCATAATGCTTTCTTGCATCTTTAACTATGTAAAAAAAGATAGATAAACAATAATATAATAACAAAAAAATCAATTTTAATATTTAATAATTTAACGTGAAATATTGTAAACAAAAATATCTCATACTAGTAAATGACAAAAACTTATTACCGACCTCTACCAACCATTACCAATCATAAACCGAACTGTTGGTAACCAATTTCTTTAGTTGGTAATGGTATGATTTTCATATTACTATATAAGTCGGTATAGTAATGATTTTGAATACAAAATTCCGGTATCGAACCGATTCCACTTATAGTAACACCGACATTTTACTCGGATAAGATGAAATTCAATCAAATACAAACCTTTGTTCCAATAGGAAAGGCCGCTTGCCACAAATATTCCTAAGAATATAAAATATTGTCATAACTCATCAATTACGTTTTGTTCATGCATGTTCCAAATACTTCGATGTTAATCAGAGTTACTTTTTTTACAAAAACATTTGACTGGGAGCAATAATATATAATTCGAAATAACCAATTCATGACTACAGCAGCATATCCACCTAAGCATAGCTATCATTACAAATTCACTCAACAGCAATCTCATCAATCCAGATTTATACATTAACTACACCAATGGGATTCAAAAAAACAAAAACAAAAAGAATAATGAAGAAATCACATAGATCTCACAAAGCAAATAAAATTATCATACCAAGCTTCTTTTCTCTTCAAAATATTTTGGCTCGCTTTTCTCGACTTCGGTGGTTTTACGCTTTCGCCTTTCATTCAGTTTCTTAGGAACATCGTCAAGCTTCGTTTCGTAGTTCAAAATAGAGGTTTCTGTCTTCTTTTTTGGACGCGCCATGAGATATGTCAGAATTGGGGATAGGGTTTAGATAGATTTGATATGTTACAATATAGGGTACAATAATGCCAGCATCTACCAACAAAATTTTCTTAATTTGAATAGCTTTATCACCCAGTCTTTACAACATATGAAATAAAATTCTACTGTACTGAAATTTCAACTGTCCAGATTAATACATTCTAACAGTTGTAATCCTAAAAAAGAACTGAAACGCAAATCTACAGATTGAATAATGTCATTAAAAGAATACCTGACAATATCACGATATTAATTAATGCTTATAGATTATGGATTTGGGAATTTTAAATACCACCGTCTACCATTGATTTGGGAAAGCTTCTCTATATTTTGAATCCTCTCCATGCATGACTTGCTTGCTTGATGCATCTCTGGTTCGAGCATTCAAAAGCCTCTTTGCTAATCTATCCTTTGTTGTAACTTTCTTTTTCAACATCGATGACAACGTCACCTTCTTTTCCTTTATATTATTTCTACTTTCAAACTGTCCATCTACATTTTCAACAAAAGGGCCTGAGTACGAGGCAGAAGCCATTGCTGCTTCTCTTAAAACAGCTTCATTGTGCTCCCTAACCTTTTCACGCTTTGCTCGCTTCATTGCCTTGATTTCACTTTCCTTTTCTCTAACATTCTTTATTGCTTGCTTTGCAAGTTCCTCAACCACCTCCTTTCCTTTTCCAATGGATACCTCAACCACCTTTTCTTTTCCAATGGAAACCTCATCTTTTTTATGGGTTTCATTTGCTACAAACTGTTCCATAGGATTTCCATTAGGATCTCTTGGTACGATAGGACCATGAAATGGACATATTTTTAAATCCTTTCGCTGACAAAGCCCGCCTTTCTTTAAAGGAGCAAGACAAGGCTGTATCTCGCTACTTTCTTCTTTGTACACACTACAGTGTAATTTAAGCTCATCTATCTTCTCTTTCGGAATGGTGGCATCTGGATCGACTCTACCCCAGTGTCCATCAAGCTCCAATCCTCTTTGATTAGCCAAGACATCTCGTGTTGATGCCCAGTTATCCAAAGATGAACCCCATGCTAATACCGGAGCTTCCGAGAGCAATTTGGACCTTAAAGGATCTGAATTTGAGCTTGAACATGTATTAATATTGTGTGGAACATCAATCAAGTTCTTTCCTTTTACATCACTACTTGCAACAACACTTTCGTCATTACCAATAGAAGTCTCAATTTTACCCTCTTCCCATATATCATCATCGTCATCGCCGTCACACAAAGCACATCCCAACTTCTCGCACCTCTTCTTAACTACATTAACCAAATTCCTCAAATCGATAAAATCTTTCAACGCTGCATCTCTAAACCTGTAGTCCTCTAAATCCACTCTAACCATTACCGATATCCACTCTGCAACTTCCTTTAAATGCTTCGAAACCAACACCTTATATAATTCCCTGATCGCATCAAACACCGCCTTATTCTCACAACTCTCCTTTACTCGTTTCCCTTCCTTTATAGCTTCCAGTCTAATCCTCTCCAACTCATTAATCCCAAACTGTTCGTTGTCATCTTCATCTTCTTTCACATTGATTATCTCTAAACACTCTTTAATCTCGTCCACGCACTCCCTAACCTCCATCCTAATCCCATCATAGTTGCATTTCAAGAACTCAAATTTATCTTTCAAAATCTGCTTTGTCACAGCATCCCTCTCTCTTTCTCTTGTGTTACTTTCCGGAAGCTGAACCCGAAGTATATTCTTCATATAATCTACACCCAACCGTAGCTCCCTGTAAAATTTTCCAAATTTGGTGTTCCATGAATTCACAATCTCGATTGTTTCCTGCTTGAGCTTTTTCGCAATGGATTCTGGAGGCGGGAGGGGGGAGTTACGGCGATACCCTAGGGTAAGCGTAAAAAACGTCTGTAACTGTGGAGCCCAAAGAGACCGGAAGATGCTAGAGCGGACAAAGAGTTCGTCGACAACGTGGAGGCTGAGGTAGCGGATCTGGCAGTGCGGTTTGTGGAGATTCGAAAGCAGAGTTTCGACCGCGACATGGATTTCTTTGTCCGAAGATTTGGCGGCGGATTTAATAGCGGAGAGGAGCCTTGAATCTATGATCGGTGATGTTGAGTTCGTTGCTTTGAGAATTAGGGCTTCGATTTGGGATTTGTCTTCTTCCATTTTAACGTTTCGATTATTGCTTCTGAAGCGACCCTACAATTCTGCGAAATCAAATGAGGGTGCGAATCTGCGATGAACCTTACGGCCCATGGCATGTACTTTTGGTTTTGTTTGTAGTATTCAGAACGCACACGCTTTCGCACAGCCGTCTATTATCAGCTAAGGGTACGTTCGCAGCAAATAAATGACACGCTGAAGTTTTAGTTTGCGTCCGACGCGTCGGACGCGAATATCATTTTCCACGTTCAAATGAAACGATTGCTGAACGTTGAAAATCAAGCCGTTGGCGTCAGACGCGTTGGACACCAACGGCTTGATTTTCAACGTTCCTCCCACACACCTATAAAACCCTCTCACCTACACCTTCCTCTTCATCCACACTACACCCCTCCATTCCTCTTCTAAAATTTTCTTCCACATTATTAAATTTTCCATTTTTTAGTATGACCAATCGAAAGGTTGCACATCACTGGTCGTTTACTGCAACTCAGATTATGCTGCAATGTTCGGTTGATGCATATGGTGCTTGTGGCATCAACAAAAAAGGTGTACATAAAGCAATTGCAGAAAAGTTCAACGATGCAATAGAAACCATTCCAGACATCGTACCGATTGACGAAACCAAGATCCGAAACAAATATGACAGTCTTCGACGGGATTGGATGAAATGGGATGCACTGATGAACAAGACTGGCGCGGGTTGGGATGCATACAAAGGAACGGTCTCTGGAAGCGATGAATGGTAGGAAAATCGTGTTAAGGTCTGTAAATTTATTTTGTTACCATTCCTTTGTAGACAGTTTCTTACAATTTATTTCTTACATTTAGGAATTTGGAACGAGTGTCTTGAAATATAAGAAACGACCAATAGAAAACTTAGAGCTGATGCATCAATTATTTCGTGGGACGAATGCAACTGGTCAATCGTCGTACACTCCTGCTGCTAGTGTACAACCGTCGCAGACTGGCACGCCGCCATCAACACAAAGCACGTTTGACAGGACATGGAATTTCGACGGGTTTTTGGAACCATTGGAAGACACGCAAAATAATCATATTCCAAACTTGAATTCGCCATCAAATCCTCCACTGCAACAAACTTCAATGAATACACCAAATCGTGAAGCTCCAAGAATCCCTCCGTCAACCCAAATTCCAATGAATCCGCTCATTCAACCAACTGCACGTCAAAATCCAAGAAAAAAACGTGGTGAAAGTGACGATAAGATGGCTATGTTTATTGACCTAATGCACGAGAGACAGATGAAAAAATCTCGGACGCACTCTGATAGTCCTAATACGGGTACTAGCGTGGAATCAACGAGAAGTTCTACAACTTATGCAAATACGGTAGCTCGTATGCAACGTCTTGGAGCAACGGGTGAGTTTGATGTTGCAGACGCACTATTATTTGTGTTGGACCCCAAAATAAATGATATGTTCACTGCTCTTCCGGATGAGATAGCGAAAAGCTGGTTGATTAGAGGGCTTGCAGACAAATGCCACGACCAAGAATACCAAACTTATCTGATAAATAGCAACAAGTAGGAAGTTCATGTCATCGTGTTATTGTATTTCTGTCCTATTTATGTTTGTATTTTCTTTTGTGTAATGAAATGTAATCATTTTGTTCAACCGAAATTAGTATTTAATTAACTCAAAACAAACAAATTAACAATTAAAATACCACGCTCAAATACCCCGTTCGTAGCTAAAAACACATTTCCCCTTCGCTACAGTACCACGCTCAAATGTCACGCTCACGTTCGTTAAGAACGCACCCTAATTGACAGTGTAAACTGTGCAAAAATTGACGGTATTTGTGTTTTACATTGCTATCTCTTTCAAAGTTGCTTTCTCTTCATCAAACTTCTTGGGAAAACTTGTATCTTGGCACATCACACATCAATAATTAGTTTACGTTTGAATTTCAAAAGTCTTCAACAGAAATAAGTACGTATTATTTTTTCTTTAACTTCTCGTTCTCATTCTTTCCGTAACTTTTCTCTGTCATTCTTTATCATTCCTCTGAAACTCTCTCCACTGTAAATCTAAAATTCCATCTTCCGCCTTATTTTCCACAGATCGATATCTCTAGGAAATTCTTGTTTATGTTAGATTACTACATGAACATAAATCATAAGTGGAAGCAATAATGGAATCAATAGAGTACCTCCAGCCATTGCTACGCGAAATCAGATGAGTATGTATGCTCTTCTTCCAATTTGATTCTTTATGCTCCGATTCTTGTTTCCAAACCCTTCTTCTCATTTTGGATGTTGTTTTCAATTTTTGAGAGTAGGTTTAATGAATCCGTAATCAGAAAATGAATCATGTTTTTACTTATACTGCTTTGGCCATCATGGAGCAGTTACAAAGTGAAACAAAAATTAGTGGGTGGTTACAAAACGTGGGGGAACATGGGTAGTTACCAAATAATAGGTTTACTGTCAAAACAAATAGGCCACAAAATCCGACATTCTCCCACTTGGCCCGTTTGTGATGAGATATGATATACGAATCATAGCGACGAAATCTCTTAGTACGAGAATTAATCTTCCATGTATCACAATATATCAAATTCTTAACAACCACACACACATTCAACTTAACGAGTAAACCTCATGTTTACTCTAGGTTCAAACAAATGACATTCCTCAACATAATAACATAAATATGCGCATAAATTCAAAAGGAGAAAATATCCAACATAATAAAAGTTCAATAAAAAAAACATAATGAATGTACTACATAATGGGTACAAGCCTCATTTTCACTACATGATCCCTGATAGTCTTAATTGGCATGCTTTTAGTCAAGAGATCAACAATCATTAAACCAGTGCTAATGTGCTCGATGATCACTTTTCTTTCTTGAACATGTTCCTTCACGACTAGATACTTTATGTCAATGTGTTTATTTTGACTTCCACTCCTATTATTCTTAGTCATGAAGACAGCAGCTGAATTATCACAATATATACGTTCTTATCGGCCGATTAATAGAGTCAACAACTCTAAGTCCAGATATGAAACTTTTCAATCAAATACCATGTGAGGTAGCCTCAAAGCAATAAATGAACTCTGCGACCATAGTGGAACTAGTCGTCAAAGTTTGCTTTGCACTTCTCCATGATACGGCACCATCAGCTAGCATGAACACATATCCTGATGTGGATTTAAGTGAATCACTACAATTACCGTAGTCAGAGCCCGAATAGCCTACCACTTCCAGATTATCAGTTCTTTTATACATAAGGATGTAATCCTTAGTACCCATAAGGTACCTCATCACTTTCTTTGCAGCCTTCCAATGATCGATCACTGGATTACTCTGATATCTTCCTAATACCCCAACTGCATATGCAATATCAGGTCTAGTACAGACCTGGGCATACATTATGCTACCAACAACTGAAGCATATGGAATATTTTTCATCTGTTCTCTTTCAAAGTCATTCCTAGGGCACTGGTCCAAACTAAACCGGTTTCCCTTCACAATGTGCGCTGCATTTGGTGAACAATCTTTCATTCTAAATCTTTCAAGCACTTTGTTGATATAGGCCTCTTGAGACAATCCAAAAATGCCTCGAATGGATCTTAATGCCAATGACATAAGATGCATCTCCCGTATCTTTCATATCAAAGTTTCTTGAATGGAACTGTATTACCTCATGTAGCAACTCTTTATGATTGGTTGCAAGTAAAATATCATCCACATATAATACAAGAAAACAAATTTTACTCTCACTAACTTTAAGATATATACATTGATCCATGATATTTTCTTCGAAACCAAATGAAGTAAATATTTCATGGAATTTCTTATACCACTGGCGGGAGGCTTGTTTTAACCCATATATGGATTCATTTAACTTACAAACCAAATGCTCACCATTCTTAGAGGAGAATCCTTCAGGTTGTTTCATATAAACCTCTTCCTCTAAATCACCATTAAGGAATGCCGTTTTTACATCAAGGATGTAACTCGGAATCAAAATGAGCTACAAATGCCATAATTACACGAAGGGAATCTTTCTTTGATACAGGAGAAAAGATCTCCGTGTAGTCGATTCCTTCTCTTTGAGTGAACCCTTTAGCAACGAATCTCGCTTTATATCTTTCGATGTTGCCTAATGAGTCACTTTTTGTCTTAAAAACCCACTTGCATCCAATGATTTTTACACCATCAGGTAACTCGACAAGATTCCAAACTCGATTACAAGCCATTGAATTCATCTCTTCTTTCATAACATTCATCCATAAGTTTGAATCTGTAGAACTTATGGCTTGTGAAAATGGCAAAGGATCATTATTAACTCCAATATTTGTAACGTCCCAGATTTTTTGCCAGTTAATATTGAATATTTAAATTTATTTTAAATATTTAATTGGGATAATAAGTTGATAATTTAATAATCGGTATATGAATTTATATCGAATATATTTAATTATCGTAATATGAAACGATAACAGTTGAATTCAGAGTTAAAACTGAATTGGAACGATTTAGTCGACCAAAATAAATTTTAATATTGAATTAGTATGATAATAATAATTTATTATTGACAAATTTAATTGTTCGAAATCGATTTATATTTTAAATCAAATTTAATTTAAGTCGTTAATTTAAATTATTATTTCCTCTATACAGCCTAGTTAAATTATAAATCAGTTCCATGAATTTTAGAATAACGCCATAATCTGAGAACGTCGATTGTTACGTTGAAATAGTGGTTTGGGGTTTTAAATTAAAGGACTACAAGATATTTAGCTATTTAATTAAAACAAAATATAATTTAAATTTGTAAAATCATTTCAACCGACAATTTAACATCACGCAGCAAAAATTCCTTCTCGAGCCAACAGAAATGTCTCCCTATGTCTTGCTTCTTCTATCTCAGGCAAACAACAATTTAATGGTAGGTACGGCTTGTTTCCTCTCCCCTTTTATTTAAATTGCAAGCCCTCCCTTTCATTTCTTCAAGTCCAAAAGCCATTTCCTCTTCAAACATTCAGAACTCTAATTCCCCCGAATCCAAAACCGATTCCACCGTATAATTGAAAAAAGGGGATTTCGAATTGAATCTGCCTCGCAAGGCATAGCTCAAGTCAAATCGACTAAGGGGAAGGCACGATTGGCATTTGAAGTAGGGTCGCCGATGGTAGTTCGGCGTTGTCTGAAGAGGGCGTTCATGTTTTGGGTGAAAAGTCGAAATCGAAATCGACTTTGTAATTGAATTTAAGGGTTTAAGGAAGCTAGGATTGAACAGTTCGACTTCGCAACCGAACTCGACGCGTGCAATACAGTAGCATTGCAGATTTCGATCGATATTTCAAATATTCAGAAAATGGCAGCGAGTTACAATGGTGTGGTGCAGTTCAAAACATACAAAGGAGGGATACAGTGGTTTCTGTGTTGAGGCTAGTGAAGCGATGCACTGAGAAAACTGTTTTGCGTGGAAGATGGGTTTGTGCGTGATAATGTTTGGTGAAGCTGGGCTTCATATTTGATGCACAAAATGATGTAGGGTGCGGCATTAGTGTATACAGGAGCAGGGGCATAGTTTTAAAATCTGGAAGAAGCAACAGTATAAGGTAGGATGGGTTTTATTTTTACTGAAATATGAAGTGAGAATGGATTGTTTGATAGGGAGGAGATAGTGGATTGTTGGGAAGTTATTGATGAAGTGCCGAAGTGGGATGATTACGGTATTGGGACTGTTTTCAGTAGAAACGGATCGAATGTTTTTGAAGTTGCTTGGTGGATTGATCGAGTAGATTTCAAGGGAGAAAGGTATATGTTTTTAATTTAAATTACATAAAATAATATATTTATTCATTTAGTTAATTAAATAAATTGTTAATCGATAAAATAAAAATAAACGATCGTAGGTGTTTGATAGTTTGACCTGAGTAGATGCGTCGCCAAGACGATTTGGAATTTAATCGGATATTCGACAATTAAAATCAGGTGAGTAAATCTCACTTAAAAAATTTATTTTTTAACATTAAAAATAAATTATTGGATGCTTGGTTGCATTTATAAATTATTTATCAGTCTTGGTTATTATATATGTTAGTTATATTAGGCTTAGTGGTTGTTGCAATTATTATATATATATATATTGGATTTCCCGCAGTACCATTAGCGGATGTCTGCAGTATCATTAGCGTATGACCCTATCGCCCCACAATATATGAGTGGATGACCTTCTATATTGCGATATCCTGCCTTGAAGCAGGATTGATATTATTTATGTTGTCTGACATCTGTGGATGCAGGAAAAACAAGTTGGAGGAATCCTCAATTTTATTTACTGTTGTTTACATATTTATATGTGTGTGATGTGTTGAATTGGATTGAAGATTTGTGTATTTGGATGATTAAATATCGCTGGCCCTAGATGTTGAGATTTAAAAATATTATACAAAGGGATTTTTAGATTTAAAGGGGAAAGATTAATTTTCGGAATAGAATTTCAAGTGAATTGAAAAATATTAACTTGTTGTTAATAATAAAAACAAGTAGCTGAATCTATAAACGATGTTTATAAATGGAAAGAAATATTATCATTTGGTAATATTAAATTTTAAATCCAATTATGAATTTAAAAAGGAAATTTTTATTTTTGAAGTGGAAATTGGATTTTTAAATGGAGTTTGGAATCGAAGCTTGTCTTAATATTTAAGACAAGAAGTGAAATTTAAAATGATATTTATAAATAAAGAAAAATAACTACTATTGGATAATTTGAATTTTTATTTTAAGTATGAATTTAAAAAAGTGAATTTGGAATTGTTTCAAGAAGAAAACGATAAAATTTATTCTGGTGTTCGGAATATAAATTGAATTGAAATAAATCCATCAGATTTTTTTTTGAATTCGACTATATCGAATTTACAAATGCAAATTGTTCCAGAAAGGAAATTATGATTATATTTAGTAGAAATTATATTTTAGAACTATAATCCAAGAAGCTGATACTTCAATATTTATGTGATGACCCCAAACTTCCGTAATACGAAAGCACGGATAATCATTGGAATATAACACATAAACAATAACAACAGAACAGAAATATAGAATTACAGCAGATAATGTACATCAAATTACACTGGAAATAATATGTCATCAAAGTTACACAGCAAAATAGGATCATACAGTACAAAATACACTTTTCAACTTAATATAAAATGTCTGCAGCGGAATCAAACATAATATACTAAATGAAGTCTGAACAACATAATAGAAATGATAGGATCCATCTTTAGCTCCATAGCTATCCAAAATGAGTCTGTTAAAACCTAAATACAAGGCTACCCGTGTGGAAAAGAGGGCACCCAAGATTGCAAAGTGCAACAAACTACAAGTCAGTCATGGGACTGGTATGAGAAATCTTATTTAACCTATTTAATAATAAGGCTAATCACAGGACCACGCCGCTAACGCGGAACGGGTTTACTCTATTGGATTGCCAGTGCATAAATAAAGTAAATTGTTAAATAACGCAATGCTTTTTAGAAAAATGAAACCATTGTAAGACTCAAGTCCCATCACACAATGCAACGCAAACCGGAGGATAGAGTTTTACCTCATAATTGTCAAAAATGCTTGATACGATGAAACAGATTGATATTATTATTAGTGTACATTTGTTTCAAAAACATTTCAATCATAATGTATCAATCATAGGCGACATAGCTACCATATACCATGTCGCTATCCTAGTTATACAATCAAAACCGCATGATGTCGTATTGGAAGTTTGATTTCCATCATGAACCAAGGCAAGGGATCGTACTTACCGAATTCGAGACTCTCTAGCCCGAGCCTCAGGATACAGCCACAACTACACCTAGGAGCAATATGGTCGGTCCACAAATACTTTAGTGGATTAGTTATTCCTGAACAATACGTTTCATCTCCCTATGGGGCGTAAATATAGAGCCACTAGGGACTCAAATCCGAGGCGCCTCATTCCATCATCCACATAAGTAAAAATGTCTGGGCTCCATACCATGACACCACTTCTAGCTAGAAAGAAACGCATGCCCTCCTTGCCATCCTCTCTCGTTTCTGGTTCATACCGGGGTGTGAGGCTCGCGAAGTAACGCTATACACAAAGCTATGCTAATTTAAAGCTGTGCTTTGATCATCAACCACAAGGCTCTGCTTTTCACTAATAAGCCTTAATCATTTGCATCTTGGCATACCACACTGCCATTCACGCCATGCGACTGATGTCTACCAATATATAACCTCTGAGCTCGTACGTCTCAGAGAAGGGTGTTAAGAAAGAGAATAAATTCTCCACCACCAAACGGATATATATTAAATAGAAATCAATCACCATAGAATAAAATCCAATGTCAGACATACATCCATTTACAAGTCCATTCTGGGTCTGAACGAAACCGGAGACACCTTATTCCTCGTTCCATATGTCCAATACGGAAGAGAGGCTCTCGCATATCCGGACAATCAACAAGTACATCCGGACAACTACCACTGTAACCCATTCAAGGCAGCAACTCCAATCAAAGACAACAGTAGTCATCCATTCGATGTGAAGATCGCCGGTCTTCAATCACCGTCTTCAAATCTTCGACTTCCAATCATCGTATAATTATTTGAAATGAGATTTAACTTGGCCTTTTCAAATAATTCGCGAATATATATAATTCAAAATCATTTCTTTTCATTCCATATCGTTTATAATATTTTATAATGATTTATCGCTATTTTTATTTATATAAAAATAGCCATTTTTAACTAAACGACGCTCCAGGTCATTACATGGCCCTGGCACTGTTTTCATCAAAATTTGATTTACACATTTCTCCAAATCTAACCGTTGGATCTTAGCAAATTTTATGTCGTTGGAAAAATCTTTCCAAAGCGAACCCAACGGTTCTAGTTTTGGGAAAATCCGACGGTCGGATCTCTCGGTATAATCGTTTAAAGTTACGATTCCAAATCTTGAACGGCGGCAACACGATTCGATTTATTTTAATTTATATATATATATATATATATATATATACACACACACACACACACACACACACACACACAAGTGCGAACCTGTGCTTCGCACACGGGGATGGTCAAAATATTTTATGTATATAGTAAATTGCAAGGAAAAAAAAAGTAAGTTGGTGAGATAAAGAAAATAAAGAATTTTAGTTAATGCACCAGTTAGTGAACTCAATCTAAGTAAACTACCGAGTGGCTTTAATTAAAAATAGGATGGTGAAATTTACACGGAATGACCCATTGCACATAAAGTGTATGCTTTCAAATCTAATTATAAGTACTGGATTACGTAGACAAATAAGAAGGAAGTTATTAAATTATGAACATCGATTTTGTACTCTATAGGAGAATTGTAGTCAAATCGGTACATGTTTAAATTTCAGGAATGGATGTAAAGTTATAAGGAGATGACGATGGAGGTACAGTTAATGCAATGAAATTGCAGTTTTCTTTAAATATATTTGCGTATTAGTGGAAAATGAGGGGATGAAGCTGCAAATATTTGTTGCGTTCAAGATAACTTATGTGCAGCTACGGAATATTTCCACCATATAATTTTTTTTGATATGCAGGCCCTGTTATAGGGTGGTTTCCATAAATATGCAATCACTTAAAACTCAAGAACATGGCTCACCACCCAAAAAAAAGCACCACAACTGTCATCATTATTACGATGCGGAACTTGAATCTGTTGTGATCTACCATATATACTCACTGTAGAAGAAAATATATTTAGTTTCCAATTAGGAGACCAAATTCATATCAAAAAATTACATGGATAATATAAAAGAACAATCCAATTTTCATGCATATAGTGTAAAATAACCACTACTGCTGACAACGAAACTGTCATAATAGTACAAATGTAAAATAGCAAGCATTATGTACAAAACCATCAATGAATCAGTTTTGTCTATTATTTTTAGTCTATCTTGGTGGGAGGCATCTTTTCTAGCAAACTTGGCCATGTATTTGTTGCACTTGAGATACTCTAACTAACTTACCAAATGAACGGAGAAGAGAAACTCATTTGGTCCTTTTTCATGCCAACGCCTTAGATATAAATTATTAGATTTGCAAATCTGCAAAAATAGAACTTTGGGATTTCATAATCTTAGGCGATAGCATCTGCTGGCCTACTTCCCATTAGCAATGACAGGTGCAGTCCTCACCCTAGATCAAAGTATTTTCAATTTTTTAAATTATTTTAAACAACACTTCAAACATGTATGCAAATAGAAAAAATGGACATAGGAATAAACCAAACATGTAAAATACTGGCAATGATAGTTATTGAAACTTAGGCTACTTCATATTTCAATATCATGGTTGACCTCTACTAAAGGAATGACAATGTTGGTGTTTTCCGTAGTTAGAAAGGAAAATTGGTATCAATATAGTGAGGTATATAATTAGTTAGCTATATGCCAAAAAGTTTAAAGTTTCTTCTCATGGTGTTTAACATAATTTTTCCTTCTTCCTTTCTCAGCCAAATGCTATCCAACAGGCTTCGAAAAAGCCAAACACAACACCGTAAAACATTAAAATAAATTGAAATTCTAAACAATCAATAAATGTAGCAGTACAACTAATTATCTATATGATTTTGTTTAAACATTCACTGCTATTTCATGTAAAAAAAACCTATGCATCTTTTTTTGTAATGGAAACAGAAGTACAGTTAACTCAGACAGTAACTGATATGAATTAAAATAAACGAATAAACATAGAGGAAAAAATTACATATAAATATCACATTTTCCAATTCAAAACCTCACTAAAAAAAGAATATACTTTGCTTCAATGTAATTGGAATAATCAGTTTCTCTAAATTCTTAATTACGCTCAAAACTTCTAATCCTGTGCACTCATTGTACAAAATTATGGATAATCATACCAATATGAAGATGAACTATCTTTATTTACACGGAGTTAAGGATGAAAGCTTTAACAGAAAGACGTAGTATATAAATTATCCAAATCTCGTAAAACTTTCAAAATTTTCATAATTTGATTTCAGTGCAAGTAAGCAGCAATAATTTTGTTTTCCATAATTTTTCTTACTTTATTGATCTTAAAGTTTAATTAATTGTTTTAGTCAATTAATTATTTCCTTTCCTTTAAATAATTTATTCAATTAATTATTATTGTTTATATTCCTTACTTAACTCCACACATAAATACACACACACACAAATACAAACCATTCACATAAATTTCACATTAAAACGTTCCATATTTACAAAATTCAAGTTAAGGAAAATATTTATATATCTTCTCTATTTACTTATTTAGAAATCTACTGCATAAGCCAAAACCTTCATTGGCCATGATTCAGTACATCATCAAATGGAAATTATGATATTAGAAAGGCGATATAAAACGAACTGAATTAACTAATATAAATTATGACCGTAATAAGCATGTTCATTACATCATAAATTTTCCCTATTGCATCATATGATATGCTGCTAAATAATATGCAAGAAAGAGTTGAAGTATACCTTGACATTGCAAAACATACCACTCCATATCATAGTGGTTTAAGAATCATAACCATAACCAAAACATATAAAACTTGCTTTAATGAATACTCTAGATCATTTTGAAGGTAACTCTGGATCCTCCTTCATGATTGATCTCGTATATGGTTATTCAGTATATCTTGACCAAGATAAAGAACAATGCTGGCTATTTTATTGTGCCCACAGATTAATAAGAAATATTGTTTTCAAAATTATGTTTTTCCTGTAAATCCTAGTTTTCCTTTTATGTCATATTCATTTAACGACATTGTTTGGCTTTTTTTTTATGGATATTAATTTGATATCTCAAATAAGAAATTCTAATTTGACAAACTATCTTTTTAAAACTCAGTTTCTAATTATTATTATTTTAAATTAGGTTCCTACTTCTTTTGGGAATTCATTTTCTATTAAATTAATGCTCATGAACCATACATTATAACGTTTTAATGGTATTGAATTTTTACATTTGTAATTTGGGGACGAATTGTCCATCATGCTCATTCAACTATGTTTAGTTTAGCTACCCATAGACGTACATATTTAACTTTATTAAATGATTGAGATAACAAGCTATTTTGTATCCTATCATAAGGCCCATAACTGTACAAAATTCAAATTAATTTCTTTTAAATCTTTAAATATGATTTAGCTTTTGTGCAATTAACCAAGTGAAATGTAGTGGTTTAGGCTTGGAAAGTAGTCTTTGTTGCTTCTCTTAGACGGTATGAAATTTACCGAATTGCATGGGAATTCTATTACCAAACTTTTAGCAGTAAGGTACGCAAAAGTTGCATTTCCATTTTACTAAATAAAAACCTTCCAATTTTTTTATATATATTTTATAATTGGTAATTCATATGTTAGAAAGATTGATATAGCTTATTTCGAAGTAGCATAATTCATTAAGCAATTTTGTTTTTTCATAGTTTCTTAAAATTGTTAAATCCACTTCCTTGATGATTTCGAATGGACAGAAAATATGTGCAACGAACAAAAGGCAAAGCTAAAAAATATATCCAAATTACAATCGGCGAAATGAGTGTAGGCAGTAAGCCAAAAAAAAAAGTCTTAAAATTTCCATACCATGGCTAAAGAGCCGACCAAAGAATCGAACAACAATAAAGCCCAGTCGGGAAACGATAAATGAAGTAAAGAAAGCATCCAAAATAAGCTAGTCAAATTCCTACCTTGTAGGAATTAGGTGCTACAACATACATATAAATCTCAGTCGACTCTTTGATTTTACCAATAGCCACCTAAATTAGACCGTAGGGTAATCTAGACTTATGTTATATCTCAGAACTTTTGATCACAGAGTATTGTGATAACATGCATATACATGCATATGTTCGTGCATGCATGCGTGTAATTTTTATTTATTATAATCTAGACTATATATGTTTATATATTAGTCTAGATGACATTCGTATATATTTGGTACCCAAGAAATATTTGTATATCGGTCTAGATCTAAGTAATTTAATACGATATGAGAAAAATTATTTTTTAAAATATATGTATATATATATATATACATATACTTATAATATTGGTATAGTTTTTATTTATTTTAAATATACAATGTTGTATATATTTTAGCAATTTGTATCATTAATAATTGATGACTATATCTTCTTATAAAATATGACATATATGTCACCTAAATTTTTGAATATATCTGTATGTTAGTCTAGATCAAAGTATATTATATAAAATCTCGTGAAAAAAAATAAGATACAATTTTATATGGTGAGTAAGAAAATAGTGTAAATTGTTAAGCATTAAATAGAAATGTTGGACAGAAAATGTGGTACACAGGACAAAATCTAAGGATATATCGCCAAGATAATGTATTAGCACCACTTACTATATTTTTATTCATCCATTAAAACAATGTACGTGCATAATAAAATATATATTATCAAAATGCATACCAAAGAAAGTTAACCACATAAATGTTAGGAGGAACTTTGGTATAGGTAAATATTTTGCTGAAATAGGCATGTAGTATCTAAGTCAGAATTTTCATGATATCCAGGTCTCCTATTAACCGTAATTTACTCAAGAGAGAAATTTGAAATGAGTGTAAAAGGATTTGGTCTTCACAAAACACTTAGATCGATGAACCCGAACCATTTATGTTAGAACTATTATGGTGTTATAGTTATTTTATAAGCTAACATTAGTCAGGAAATATTGGTACGTGCTAAACATTTGTGCGAATTCAATTTGAGTTGGCAAAAGCAATTAAAATATAAACTTCTGTATGAATACTATGAAAATGATGATAATAGACAGTTAGTATAATTTGCAAGGGAAACTAAAATTGTTTCAAAAAATAGATTATTGGAAACCTAAACGAAATCCATGAAAAGGCAATATTCGAAGATAAGAAGAGGTGCTTACATCGGGGGAAGGCGTGAAAATTGGAAAGATATCAGGCCGTTTAAGAACAGTGGCTTCTACGGTGGTGGACTCGCACACAAATTATTAGGAGAGGTGGAAGTAATAGGAAGAAGCAACCTACCATCAGTCGTACTGAAGGCAATCTAGAGTTCAATTGCCTAATGGCGACGGGTGGAGGAAAGTGTAATGTGGCGGATGTTAAATAGGATATTATGTAAAGCAGTTGCAGTTGGAGGGACAATAACGGGGGGAGATAAGGTAAAAGAGAGCAGTGACGGAAGTGGGACAAACTTTAGCGAGCCGACCAGAAATTTGTAACACGAATCCTCATTTAAGGTCAAAACACAATTTTGGTTAAAATTGATGTAGAAAAACTGGAAACCATATCCGGCTTGGTTGCGTGAGCAAATTGTGAAAAAGAGGGAGGAGGGAAAAAAATCATGACTGTTTAGTTTCGAATTTACAAAATAGGTAAGAACGCTGTTGTGCCCTGGAAACTAAACTCAATAATTATAGCATAGTGTATATATTGATAAAATAAGTCTTCTTTCATCTCTTTTTGATATCATAGGAAAATTTATTCTTTGTAAATTTTTTATGCTACCTTATTGATTAGAAATAACAACAGACTATAAATAACTAAACTAAATTTTAAGTTTCTCGAGCCCTTGATTAGTTGTTGTGTATGTTTATTCATGCTATCATTTTTTGTAGTGATTGAGCTTGCTATGGTAATAATTTTGGCAGCCTATAACTTTGTTTTATGATCACAGGTTTTCACCATATTGCAGTTGCAATTATTTTGTGCAGGCTTTTGCAAATCAAAGAGGACGACTATGGATGTTAACTGAAAGATTGAACCAATCTATTGATAGAATTAAATAGAGAAAAAAAAAACAATGCTGGAAATGGTTTTTCTACCCGAGTATAATTTCTCTTCTACTTGACATTAACAGTACCGTCCAGCTAACATGATGTATTATTGCCTTATATGTATTCATTATTTTTGTCTTTTGACCTTGTAGCTTCATAGAGTGGATATTTGTATTAGTAAGAGTAGAAAGTTACTTGACGTGAATGTCGAGGAGAACGGAGACAAACAAATGGGTTGTGGAATTTATTGTCACTGCCTTTGTGCTGTTTATTCTGCTAGTTTTGTATTTGTGCTTACCCATTAGATAATTGATCCCAATCTAAGAGAAACTTTACAATTTTCATATCATGCACATTAATTGAATGATTTGTACCTTAGTATCAATTTCAATATGTTGATATATACTGAGCCACAAACAAATATTCATTGTATACATATTGTTATGCTGCACGCCTCTTTTTTACCTCATGGCTAAAATTCTTGGAAATAGTATGCTTTACTGCATTTTTGAGGTTTGCTTCAAGGAACCTACACATTGTGATTTGCTTGAAGGACAATCAGTATATGTTAAGGTTTGCTGTGATGGTGAGAATATATAGCGAAATAATTATGAATTCCGGCACAAAATATCATTATGTTAGTGGTAGGGATTATTGACATAGTTGTTTTGTTCCATTTGAAATTATAGAAAGAATAAATACAATAATACCCAACCTGTACCCTATTATGTTTCTAACACAATTTTCAGTCTATCATTAACATCAATACCTGACGTAACCCCGTTCCAAGCCAAAACCACTTTTGAAAAAGAAATAGAAGTTCAAGCCCAGGTCTTAAACGATATTGATAACTTAAACAGCTGCTCTCCCTTTTATTATGGTTGCTATTTGCAATTAATTACCAGGAGGTACTCTTTGGCCCATTGCTAAGGCTACTAAATTACAAAACGGTCCTCAAAAAATAACGAACTCGTAGAAGCAGCACCAAGAAAGGAAGAAACATGGGTAGGGACAACTATACCGACACATATATAGTAAAATTCAGATGACCAGATTAGATAAAATAACTCTCCACTTCTATCTGATTGACTACATGCAAATGCAGGGGCCACATTTATATTATAAGTTAGTAATATGGCAGAACAAAACATGCTACAACATTCTAATAATTCGCAGTATAATTGCAAATAGCATGTAAAAAGTATTAGAATTCGATCTAGAGAGAAAACAGAGATTAAACGTTAAACAGTTAAAAGACTACATTGTTATTCACACACATACCACCAGTTCATTACATCTCATAAGCTTTAAATAAAAAAAAGAAAAGAAACTAGTTCGTAAATTCTAGGTACGTTCCTAAAGACTAGATAAAAATCTTATTTCCTGTAGAATAGAACAAACACGACTATTCTTTCCTAACATTCCCTCCCTTAAACTGAATATGTCTCAAACATTCAGTTTATAAAATATCAATGTTAACTTTCATGAAATGTAGATTTTGATTTGACTGGGCATGCTCAACTATTCAACTCTCGCTCATGGTTTCTTTTCGAGACTTACTAGGCCCCTGTACTTTGGTCATTCCATGATTGTCATCTCCTTCAACAAGTGAGAACCACTGCGGTTCTCATTTTCTTCATCACCTTTGCATAAACGAACTCAATCTCAACTTTCATCTCTATCTGGTTGGATATGCGTAACTGTTTCATGTTGATTGGTACTCTAACCATCAACAAACTACTCTTGGTTTTCTTTGAGGGACCTTTTTAGTCTCTGCATATGGATTATCCCTTGAAACCATGGTATCTGTCATCCCTCCAACAAGCTAAAGCTGCGGCTCTTCTCCATTTGCTTGTTGGATGACACAAAACCATGTCGGATTCACTCACATACCCACATACTTTACTTGTAGGCATACACCTAATAGGTATTTCATCAAACAGTTCTTGACCGCTCTCTGTATATCCAACCTTACAATGTTCTGCGGAACACTTTCTTCATGCTAATATTACCATCAAGACACACTTGACAATCACCTTCATCTAACATAACAGCCTTGTCCATCACGGCCAATGCACCATCATAGATCTCCTGGTCACCATCTACATTTCTGCCCCCGCAATCACTTGCACAAGAAACCAAGTGCAACCGACAATCACAACCACAAACCAAACTGAACATGCGAACTCCATCTCCTCATACAACCAAGTCAACCCGTCACAAAGCCATTTCATCCAAGTTACTTCAACCTAAACACCAAGCTTTACAACACATCATCACCGTTGCTGAAACTATCCCATGGCTACCTCATCCATCAACTACCATACTCCAAAACAGCATACGCCTTCCAAAACTATCACCATCTGCTCACTACAGACAACAACCACAAATTCCACATAAACAATAAAATCCACTAGCAGATGCATCACATTACTGCACCATTTACAACCAACTGCATGCTGCCTGCAACTTCCACCTTCTTCATCTTACAATCTCCCCTTCAGACTCAATCTCCTTGTGTTTGCGTCCACTTCCAGTTGATACCTTTTTTCTGGGCTCTTCCTCTTCCTTTTCAGAAACAGCCGTGTCTTCACCCTCATCATCTTCATACTCTTCTTCTTCATTTGGTAGACCAGCATATGCATCATCCGCTGACTTCTCATTATCCTCACCATCACTTTCATACTCAGACGCTTCTCTCTCATTGTCATAAGAGCGCTTATGTGAGCGAGAAGCAACTATAGATGTCTTGTGTTGAATATATTTGTCTGCATTTGATCTTTAAGCATTGATGAAGTGCCTCTCAGCTCGTGCTTCTTCTTCTAGATCATATTCAAAACGACGTCGAGATGAACCGTGACGAGGATCATAATAGTCCTCATCTTCATCATTTTCAGGGCCATCTTCCAAAAAAACCAGGCAAAAGTTGTTGCTCCCTTCGGAAAGTAGTCTGTGTATACTCGCTTGTCACTTTTTCTATTTTCGCTCTCCACAAGCTGTTCTCCAGCTTCGTTTTCTGTGAAACTATGAACTTCCTTACCTTAGCTCTCCATACGTTCCATAGCTTCTGCTTCTCTTTCACTTA
The DNA here is from genome assembly GCA_030737875.1 of Allium sativum. Classification (NCBI taxonomy): domain Eukaryota; kingdom Viridiplantae; phylum Streptophyta; class Magnoliopsida; order Asparagales; family Amaryllidaceae; genus Allium; species Allium sativum. Next base: position 602,298,064 of record CM060924.1, on the reverse strand, counting down.
CCATGTTAGCATCTCCTCGCTGCCCAATTACAACTTGTCCTTCCCCACCTTCATAATCTACTTCTCCCTCTGAATTATAATCTGGTTGATTGACCTTGTCTTCTTCTTCGTCTTTCGATTGCTCTCCGAAGAGGTTCTGCATTACCTGATTTCGAAACTCATCTCCAATATCGTTAGAAATATCTTCTTGCATGACTCGAGCACAGACGAGGCAACGATCTTCATCAACGCCATTCTTCCCTCCTTCTAATGCCACCACATACACCCCTTCATGCATGACTGAAGCACCAAGTACTTGTTCACAACTGCCACATCACTCACATTCACCCCAATATCAACTCACGTCCAGCATACTAAGCTCTTTCACACAGTATCCTGTTGTCGCCTTCAAAGTGCTTCTTCCACAAATTTCTCCACTTCAGCAAAGGCACCAACAAATTGCCTTCCTCTACATTTGCTAACAAAGCTAACAAATTGCCATCGCCAACAATAGAACTCCACACATCATAACATACTCTCCAGCATAACCTTTTCACCTCCCAGCCAAACAACCATCACTTACACATTCCTTCATTATCCCTCTACTTAAATGCATCAACTGCATTTCACTAACCATGATGCACAACCACCGCAAAATCAACTCCAAACACCCGACCATCAAAAACACTTCTGCCTTCCAACATTTCACCTTCAACCAACTACGCTTCCTAAGTCCAACAACCATTCACTCGGTTGTCTCTCCACTCCTCATTTACTGCTTCATCATCATCAACTTTGTCATTCCTACTCCAATCTCTCACTACTTCAACCTCGACGGCAAATCCACGCCCCTGAAATTTGATACTACATTCTGTCAAACCAGTCACCACCATCTTCAAACAAAAGCCAAAAACAGCAAAAGTACTTATGATCCATCCATATCTTTTGCTTAAGGAAAAAAGAGGTTCTTTTGAGTCCCTTATACTCATTATGCCTAGCATTGAATGGGCTGGTATTTACCTTATCAATTAGCAAATCAATGGTAGGTTCTATTTCATTTGGCACCTGAATTCACATTTGAATCAGACCAAATCAAATATTTGGTTTCTCAAACATCTACTGCTATACATATTATATTTCAGTAAATTTGAAAACATACGCTGCTAAGAAGGCCATTCTTCATGCAACTTTAACTCCTCGTCATTAGAATTCATTGCAGGAGTAAACGATTGATTAGCTTTGACTCCCTTGTTATTTGCTATCTGCTTTTGCTTCCCCACGGCTTTCCTTCTATAGTTGGCTTTTCTAGGTTTAGTAGTATTGCCAGCCCTGAGCAAAAAGACATCGGTTCCATTGCAACTTCTTCCACCCGACCCGTGACCAGCTCCAAACGGGTACGCTAGTTCTATACCTGCTAACCGCTTCCTCTCCAAGTACAGGTGCCTGCTTTGTTGGTAGGGTTCGACTGGAGATCAAGCATGCGGCGGGAGGCGGTAGATGCTGGCATTGATTTTGAGGAGGAGAGATCTTCTCTGTGAAATTTGGGAGTCTCCTGTTAAAGATAGTCGGCATCTCCATATATCACGGGTAACAGCAGATCCACAACTTCTTCACGGCTTCAGGCAAGCCTGACGTCATTATCTAGATGGGCAACTGCTTCAGGTTGCTTCGAAGGCCCATGAAGCTGGTTCTAGCTGAAGATGAGGCACGATGAAAAATCGAGTAGCGATTGAAAAGCTCACAAAAAAATTGGATTTTTCTTTAATCTGGTGAAGGCATACTTTGTTTATTTTTCTTTTTCTGAACTGTTGGGCACTTTTGGCAACTGTCTTTGTTTCTCTTACCCCTCTCTCTCTCGCTTTTTTGGCTCCTATACCATGTTAGAATTCCATCCAGACATAAGAGAGAGATTAAACGTTAAACAATTAAAAGACTACATTGTTATTCACACATATACCAGTTCATTACATCTCATAAGCTTTAAATAAAGAAAGAAAAGAAACTAGTTCGTAAATTCTAGGTACGTTCCAAAAGACTAAATAAAAATCTTATTTCCTGTAGAATAGAACAAACACGACTATTCTTTCCTAACAAAAAGGACATAAAACGGAAAGAAGAAATAAAGCGTAATATTATGTATCAACCATGAAGCTTACATTTTGTTATGAACTTGCCATGCTATCAAAATTTATGTTTTTTTTAAACACATGTACGAAAATAAAGAGTAATGAAACTAAATCATTTGTCAAAAATAATTTCTTATTATTCATGTCAAAAAAATAAGTAGCTTAATATGATAACAAAGGATATATTACAAATTGCACATATAAGTGCTAAATATGATAACAAAAGATATATTACCCCAAAAAAAGACAATTTGAGATAAGAAAGAATTAGCACCAAAAGCAGATATAGTTTTTGGTAAATTAAGCATCAGCAATTTGCATGACAACTTGCAATTTATTAAATACAATTTTTTTTGTTATTTAGCTGGCTTTCTGATTACTTCAAGACAACAATTTTAATCTCAGAACAAATGATGAACTTCAGAATATTCATCGATCGAAGCCTAAACTGGAAATGAATTTGCGCCTATGATTCCTTTAAAATTCCCATGATTGCAACTATAAAAATGGGCAGTATGCTTTTATCTAACAAATAAAAATCCGTAATGACTTGTCACCACTATACCGGTACATAAAAAATCCATAATATACCGTATATTAGTGCTATAGCTCCAGGGCGCGCAAGTACCCTGAAGACAATATTAGACCAAAGTCACAACAAACTTCACTGATCGATGTCAAAGAATGCCAAAGTTGGAATACTGGACGGTCAAAGGTGTTTGAGTACTGGACATATTCGCCAAACATAATAAATCAAAATTCAATGTTAAATACATAGAAATATTAGGATATATAGTCATATAATGGAGTTCAAACTTCCCTTTAATGTATAGATGAACATAGTGTTTCGTTTCACACCATGTACCGAAATCGTTAGCATATGATAATCCAAATTCATTTATTATTGCAGGATTATTCATTTTCACTGGCTCTGCAATAATAAACAATTTGTCCCTGTGATACATAAGTAATGAAATCCATTATGTACCCAAATAAATGAAATTTAATCAAATTTATATATTAGTTACACTTCATATAATTTATTGTAAAATTTGATATAATATTTCCATGATATATTTTTTCCGAAATATCGTACCAAAATTATTTTTTAGAAAATTTTAAAGAACATAAGAGTGATATACATAATAATTTTAGTTAATTCTTAAATTACAACTTATTTTATATCAATTTCATTTCACATAAAAGATAAAAATGTGCTTTTAGTAGAGAACTATTCAATAATAACTACATAGTCATCGGAGCGTATTTTATAAAAAATACAATTAATAAACGGACGTTGACTTTGACTCTCTGTGTGTGTGTCTCTCTCTCTCTCTCTCTCTCTCTCTCTCTATATATATATATATATATATATATATATATATATATATATATATATATATATATATTCTTAACCAACAATATTTCACGTTAATTTTAAGCTATAATTTGCATCCATCAAGGCAACTACTTAAGTATTTATTAGTGCTCAACTAACAGCACAACAAATATAAACATGGTAATACATGTACTGTAGTTTACCTAATTTTAATATTTGTAGCATAGTGTATATTGGAAATGTTAGCGTAAAAGTATATATTCCAAGGAGTACAATCAGACATTACAATCTAGCATAATGTGCACTTTTGGACTGGGTAGATTTTATTTAATGTTTGAACCGCTGGCTAGTGGGCACGCAACAATTTATTTATTTTTCAGCTAACCCTGTTTGCAGGACCGTAACAATATATTTGAGAGAAATGATTGTAGCAATCCTAAGTTTCAAAAAGTAGTTTTTTCTAAATTGATATATGTACAAAAATAGCTAGAAAAATATCATAACACCATTCAGGTCACAAAATGAGAGCACAGATCATATAAAGTAATCACATATAACCACCTTTAAAGTACTATATGTATGTACACATCCAGCCTTAACCTATAAAAAAAAAGAAATTTAGTTTCATGTGATGTTTGGGGAAGAAAAATATTTTTTTGGGTTCATAGCATTGTTTTAAAAAACCCGCCTTGATACTCGCCTCAAGGCTCGCCTCGAAGAAATAAGAGATAAAACGCCTTGAGGCTTATTCCAAAAGGTTTTTTACCTCTAAAACTTATGTTTCAAAATTTGAGGCATACAAAGCGCATAAAGCTTATGATTCACACGCCTCAAGCAGTTGAGGCATATGACTTAAAAACCTGTTAATCTTTAGTTGCAAATATTGACACAAATAAATGTCATTAAACTTTAATTATTTAATAGAAATAAAAAAGATTGTATAATATGTGTAGACAAACATTCTGAATTAATGTAGGCTTACCATAAAAGCCCTTGTTTAGTTGGTTCCTGATTTCTATTGTTGGTTAGGTTAATTTAAAATGAACAAACGGAATGTTTCATGAAAGTGGTTAAAAATTAAGTATATGTATTGTGCTTTTTCTCTACCCGAAAGGCTTATGCCTCAACGCTTCGAGGCTTACGCCTCGCCTCATGGACCCGAAAACGCCTCTCATACGCCTTTTCCGTTTTAAAACATTGGTTCATAGTAACTCAATTGCCCAAAGATTCAACTTCCCAAAAATTCAACTTCTATGTTATAAAGTTAAATTCAGTTCAGTATACGAAATTAACAACATTTTCACGTGAAGAGGTTGACGAATACAGTCTCTGCACTATTTACACAACTGAGCACTATAATTCTGGACATAAACATGGTTAATATAGAAGCATGTTTAAAATTTTAAACTGAATGGTAATCATGTTTTAAATACACGTTTTGGGGAAAACGTTAAACGAATGGGATGGAAAACATATGCTTGAAAATGATTCCAATTCCTTGATTGTAACGTGCATTGCTTTACTGATATCCAACTAATTAAAACCTAAAACATATAGTGCATAAGTTAATAAAAAGAAGGAGAACAATTATCCTGGTAAATGTAGTACATAAGCTAATAAAATAAGGACAACAATTAACCTGGTAAATGAAGGTCGTTTACAGGCAGAGCAGAAAAAAGTAAATGAAATTTTTGATGAATGTAGAAAAGTATATATAAATACATATACTACAATTGAGAGCTGCATATTCTAAAATTGAGTTGATAGTGATAAAACTCCAGCACTTTGTGATTTTAATACATTTCAATCACGTGAATGAACTAAAACAATGAAATAGCCATCAGATGAAAACGAAAACAATGTTGAAAGAATTGCAGCTGGAATCATGCATCGCAGCTAGAGGGAAAAAGGAAAATACTCACAGTGAGATAAGATCCCGGACGATGGAGGCCAACCAGTGGGCGCTGCTTTACCGACAACTATTACTGATGTTCGGAGAAGACGATTAGGGAACATGGTGACTTAGGTTTGGGTGTGAAGGAAGTAAGGAGAGTTGCGTATAAGATATAGTCCATGGCGGTTGGAGAAGACAAAAAATCATGGCATAGGGACAGGGAACATGAAGACCAAGGGTTTGAGTACAGCGGAAAAGGGAGAGGCGTTCCAGATGAAGAAATTCAATGATGTGTCAGCATCCCAACACAGCGAGTTGGGAAACGTCAAATCACCCTTGTGGTGAAAGCAACTTACCCCAACGGGTGAGTTGCTTTCATTGCTTTATCCAGGTTTTATAAAGCCGGATAAAGCAATGACACGGATTGCAATCGGAAATCGTCCGATTGCAATCTGTGGTGTGGTAATCCACACCACACCCCTTATCCGGCTTTTAAAAAACCGGATAAGATTTTGATATAAAAAACTCATTTTAAACCCTAGCCGTCACACCCCTACCCTCCTTCCTCTCCTCACCTCTGCTTCCAGCCATTGTTGCGAAGGCCAAAATAATAATAATTGAAACGTGTTATGAGGGCTCTTCGAGGTAGTGGAAGCCGTAGCGGGAATGTGGATCCGAGCGACGAGCACGTACCGGTAGAAGAGAACGTACCGACGGAGGATACGGGAGCTCGTGAATCGCCGTCCGTTAGAAGAAGACGGGTTTCTAGTAGAAACGAGCAGGTTTTGGAGTCGCACCGGGACCCAAATTTAAGACCGGATAAGCAATTGGCCGATTTTCGTGAATTGGCGGGTACAGAGCAGCACGTCAGCACGTTAGTTGACACATCGGTACGTTTTATTTATTAAATATTACCTTCGTAATGTCGGACATAAAATAAATAAGTCTCATTCGTAATATTAGGCTCGACGCGAGCGAACGCGTGGGTCTTGGTCTGGTGTTGTTCGTCTGTATAGTCAGATTCGTGAGTATGATACAAAGGCTACTATTCATACATTTCTGCGTACTATTGGTTTTGGCAACTTTTTGAGTACGTATTCTCGTCGTATCTACTTACTATTTTCGTTTTCATTACATTTGTTGTAACTTAATAATTATTCGTTAAATAGGTATCGAACGTCTTTTAAATAATGATGTTCAATTATGTGGTGCATTGGTTGCTTGTTGGTGGAAAACAACTCATACATTCCACTTTGGTTTTGGGAGATGAGAATCACTCCACTAGACTTTTCTATGCTTACTGCTCTTGCCATAGGCTAAGGGGCTACCTTGCTGTATGATGAGGGGTACCAGGACTACATTATTTTGCGTACTTTATTTCCACATTTTGATTTAAATGATGCCATCACCAGTAATTTCCATATTAGATGCTCTCACATTAAACTAGCAATACAGAATTTATTGAGTAAGCACCCTAGAGTTCACCATTTGGAGATTGCCCGATTATTTGTTTTGTATACGATGGTAAATTTATTTTTCACAAATGCTTCGAGCACAGTGTCGTGTGGTTATGTGGCGGTAGTTGAAGCGTTTTCATTTGATAGCAGTCCGACTGTGTATGATTGAGGAACACTTATTTTAGCATACTTGTATAAGTCATTGGATCAGCAGTGTGTCGTTCGGTCCAGGATGGGTTCAATTACAGGTTTTTGGGAGATTTTACAGTACTGATACTTCGAGTACTTCCACAATTTGTCTTTTCCCACCGTGGATCCATCATTACGCACTTTCTATCCTAGAGTACGAGTGTGGAGTGTCGGTAACCGTAGACTGGTGCCTGGAGGACAGGCACGACATGTTTTTACTATAGCTCGCAATTAGATTGAGTTGCAGAGGATGCGTGATGCAGTTATCTGGCATCCCTTTAATGGTTCACAGTTTCTTGCTGACCCTCCCTTTGTGCATTCTCTTTATCTATCGTCGAGGCGCTTTCCACTAGTATCATCTCCTCCTAGTTTAGACTGCTTCTAGTACTTAGGGGAACGTTATTGGAGACAAATATATGATGGGGATATTGTTCCTGATGATCCACACCCACATACAACTACTCCCAGGGTTTATACTACTAGTGCTTTACAGGAGCACGCAGACGAGTGATGGCCAGCTAGTGATTTCATTCTTACTGGTAGGGATTATATTTCTTTCTGGCGTCAGTATTACTCCACACCTGACACCGGGAGTTTTGTGCATGTTGCATCCCTTGACTTGGTTGGACCTTCTGCACCTCATAGTGGGCTTGAGCCCCCTATCATTGTTGATATTTTACAATCCACGCAAATTTACCATGCTCCACAGGATCCACCTCCTCCACGGGCTTCCCAGATGCCGGACTACGGTTGGACTATTGCCGTACCCACTACATACGGATCTGATAGGTATATTGATATATCACGGCCAGAAGTGACGGAGTATCCAGATCTAGCTGTTTTTTCTTATTAAGATCTTTATCAGATGACGCTAGGTCTCCAACAGGTAATGTATGGTGAGCATCGAAGGAGCTTAGATGAGATGACTACTCGTCTTAACGAGCTGACGACCACTGATGAGGAGCGGTACCGATATAGACCGACAGTCGACACAGGCGACGATGATGTGGATGTGGAGATGGTGCATGTGGATCTAGATGATGATTAGTTGGAGCTTATTTAGTAGACGTTCATGTTGTATTTGCCTGTATCTTTGTTTTATTGTATTGTCCTTTTGTAGTAGGTTATTCAACCGTATGTTTCGTATTTGTATTAGCCTGTAAGTGTACTCTGCTTGTACGTCCTTATGTGTAACCGTTGTGTTTTTTTATGTTATCTGCGTGTTTGTGCGTTATATGTAATCTGCGTGTTCGTGCGTACGTGTAACTGTTATGTTGTTATAAGTGTGTTAAACGAATCCACGTGTACGTTATATGTAATCGGCTGTGTTTGTTAAACGAATCCGCGTGTTTTTTTAATCACTGCTCGAAATATTTAAGGAATCTTAATATTGCTTACAAGAGATAACAATGAAATAAGTACTAAAAATTACGATGCACATACAAGCAATAAACAAAATCATTTGTCTATTCAACCCCGTATCGGGTTATCCAACTATAATGTAGTTTGTAGGCTTCGTACCCAACAAAATCAGTCCCGTACTCTGCAAGGTAACGAGAATCGTAAGTTGTCCGATTCGTTTTAAATTTGTTTTCATAAGCAGGAAAGCTACCGACATATACTCGATTATTTCAAAAGCACGATATTCCCTCAGCTATGTTACTTTGCAACTGTATACCTTTATCCGAGATTTGACTACTCAGCTATTTGAGTGTTTCCCGTGATATGACATATGTGTCACACGTGAACAGTGCATGAGGGTATCCTTGTTTGAATTGCTTGTTTCAACATTGGATTCCCCATTTACAGGGTATGGGTCATCCACTTGAGCATTATTTATTTTACCAATTCGTAACAACTATCCACCTATAAATATATCTCTAAACTTGGCGCCTAAACTTGATTAAACTTGGGCATATAAATACATCAACGAGTCTCCCGCGCCTAAACTTGGCGTGGGGTTGGGTGGTTTGATTTGATTTTTTTTGTAGGAAAGATTATATTTTGAAAATAGAAAAGTTGAAAATTTTATATATACTGGTTTAACAAGTGGTTATGATTCAACTAGTAGGTTTTCATAACAATAAGCATATAGATACAATCGTTTTAATGCCATTACAGATACAACTAGTAGGTTTTCGCATAACAATAAACATACAGATACAACCGGCCGTTACAGATACAACAACGAGTAATAGTACATGCCTACTAAAACATCAAAGCAAAAATCAAAGCAACACGTTCAATTTCAAGGGAGTCGCATTGCGTGCATTCGCAACTCTTGAACTTGATTTTCGAGACGCCAAATCTCTCGTTCGAGTTCGTTTGCATATACTATACCCCTTGGGAACAACGGCTCGTCAATCCATTCCGTGTAGCTGCATCCATTTGGATATGATAGACATTTCTGCATGCGCTGACCAATATTGCCGCCTTCTGCTCGAACCAGAACTTGGACCAATATATGAAAAAGGCTACGATGATTTTAGAAGCTGTTGCATCGTTTGACCTTTATATATGGCATGCTTTTTTTGGCGTTCCTGGATCGCTAAACGATATTAATGTATTATGACAATCATATGTGTTTAACGATTTGTACAATGACCTTTCACCCCCTTGCAACTACAAAATTGGTGACAAGGAACATTCGGTTGGTTATTATCTTGTAGATGGAATATATCTGAAATGGAAGACGCTAGTGCAAGCGTACAAAAAACTGAACAATGCAAAAAAAGCCTTATTCACGAAACAACAAAAGAGCTTGAGGAAAGATGTTGAAAGGGCATTTGGAGTACTCCAAGGTAGGTTCCACATACTGCGAAACGAAGTACACTACCACGATAAATTTGTTATAGCTGACATCATGTACTGTTGCATTATTTTACATAATATGATTGTTGAAGAAGAACGAGGAGTATATGAACTCCAGCTTCGAAACTACCCGGACATTGTAGTGGAATTTAAGAAAAAACCATATAAGGACCCAAATACATTTGCACAATACTTGTAGCGACTGGAAGAGGTACGAGATCCACACGCTCATCTAGAATTACGAGAAGAGCTTGTTGAACACTATTGGGAGCATGTAGGAAACCAATAGTAAATTACTGCCTTAATGATTGGAGTGAATGCATTATTATCTAAGATTTAGTGTGCTTACGTACTTGTTATTTCTATTTTATTGTAAATTAATGCTTGCATGCTTTCCTTCACTGCCAACTCTACTCCGTAATCTCGTTCTGTTATGACAATTTATAATATTGATGCTACTAATATTTCATTCACCTTGTAACAATTCAAAGGGCCATACAACTTAATTATAAACTTAAAGTACAAGACCTAAATTCAAATACTACAACAACAACATTCACTTAAACACAACTACACTTAAAATGGAACATAACACTGAAACTGCCTAAAGTGCGTTATGTTTCTCGAACTCTTCAAGTCGCTTTTCCATGTACCTCCTTTGAATTGGATTAAGATCGTCTAGCTTGACACTCATAAGTGCAAAATCATCTATACTTTGTTGTCGAGCTAACTCTTCTCTTCGTAACTCCAATTCGTTGATTCTCATTTGTTGAAGCTCTTCATGTCGTCGTTGTTTTTCCTCTGCTCTCTCTCTTCTCTCTATTCTGGATGCTTCCTTTGTTTGGAAGTACTACTGGTTTGATTCCTCTGCAGCTGCCATACGTCCATCGAGTTGCTCGTAATACTGATTGTAATCTTTCGTAGCCTTTTTATTCGCTTTGTACTTCCCGGGTGGCCTTCCTCCTGAACTGGTTGTAAAAGGAGTATCTTCGTTTGCATTAATGTTCCCGGGACTAACATCTTCACTCGTCCATAATGGCATGAACCGCTGTGTTGTATGCTCCTGTCGCACATTGCTCCATTTATCTTCTCGCGAAAGTATATCATAGCAATTGTGCATAGTGAACGGTTGGTTTTTGATTTGGCCATATACACTTCATTTGCTCTGCTGAGCTGCATTACAGTAATTAACATAAACGAAAAATATCATAAAACAAGAGAAATGAAAAGGGTGTATTCTAATTTAGCACCAAGTCCATGTCGTTTGCTCCACTTTGCTGTCTACTCGCCAATCCACTCATTATCCCTTTCCAAAGTTGACAACAAGCATTGATTCTCTTCCACGACTGCTTCAAAGAGTCAATCGATCTCGGAGGATTATATGACTTCGACCGTTGAATAATTTACAAACCGAACTCCAAAAAGAATTTTCAGTTTGATTAGTTCCTTTCACGTTATCTTTCGAACACTGAACCCAACAAAACACTAGTTCAGCTTGTTCATCAGGTGTCCATTTGACCATTTTCGCAACCTTCGCAGGCGGGCGAGTGTTAACTAAATCCTGAATCTCATTGATATCAATTCGCATTTCGTTGTTTTCTACACTATCATCACCATATAACATGTTCAAGTTTCTACATAGTTGGGGAGAAGTATTTGGAAATGTCGCTTCATGTTGGCTGCTAGGAGATGAATAAGGTTGACTGCTATATGATTGTTGAAAAGAGGAGTTATGCCCATAGGCGAATACTTGAGTGTTTTGAAAATGATTGGAGTTTTGTTGTGACTGGTAGAAGTTATGATTTTGTTGTGGAGGATAACAATTAGAAGTGTTGTGCATTGTACTTGAATTAAAATGTTCGTTGCGTTGATAAAAAATTTGAGTTGGAAAATCTTGCTGCTCTTGATCAAAGTTGTATGGCCTTGGATTGCTTTGTGACGCCATTTTCCTTTGTTATTCTTGCTGCTCGGTTTATTCGACATTACAATTGGATGATTAAGATAATTGTACGTGATAGATTTGGTAAGATAGAAGATAATGGAGTGTTATTAAAAGTAAAAAACTAATGTACATATAGAGGAGCGAAGGGTAGGGAGAATGGAGCGGGTAAGGAGCAACGGCTCTAAAAATAGCCGTTGGTCCTTACCAGGCTTTATTAAAGCCGTATAAGGGGTGGGCGGAATTAATTGTCCACCACTTTATATGGCTTTAATAAAGCCGTGTAACCATATCCGGCTTTAAAAAATCCGGATATGGCTACTTTTTAAAGCAACCCAGAATAGACGTGCCGACCCCCCGTTGGGGGTCGGTTCATCCCCAACCAACCTTGCATTGGGGATGGTCTAAAGAAACCGAGGGTTGAGTGAAACTGAAGGAAGAGAAGGAATAGTGAGACAAAGGTTATTCGAGACGCTTGAGTTCAAAAATCGACGTGGCATACTTGAGAGGTGAGGAAAGCTAACTCAGAGATATATATAAATTAAATCGTTCGACGATTTCAAATCATTTTCTCTCTAACATATAATTAACATCATTTTAATGAATCATAATTTCATTAAAATGTAATTTTTAATGTTAAACCTATTTTTATTATCTTGAATCTTTTAATATGATCCATACATACATTAAAATATACTTTTTAATGTCAAAACAATTTTATCACAACTTGAATCTTTTATGTGACTCATACTTACATAAAAAAGAAATTTTTATGTTAACACTATTTTATTCAAACTTGGATATCTTAAACATTTTATCTTACATAAAAAAGAAAGGTAATCTTTTATATCATTCTTTCATTATATTAAAAATGTAATCTTTTTATATCATTCTTTCATTACATTAAAATGTAATCTTTTTATATCATTCTTTCATTACATTAAAATGTAATCTTTTTATATCATTCTTTCATTACATTAAAAATGTAATCTTTTTATATCATTCTTTCATTACATTAAAATGTAATCTTTTTATATCATTCTTTCATTACATTAAAATTGTAAACTTTTTATATCATTCTTTCATTACATTAAAAATGTAATTTTTTTATATCATTCTTTCATTACATTAGAAATGTAATCTTTTTATATCATTCTTTCATTACATTAAAAATGTAATCTTTTTATATCATTCTTTCATTATATTAAAAATGTAATCTTTTTATATCATTCTTTTATTACATTCAAAAATGTAATCTTTTTGTATCATTCTTTTATTAAAATGTAATTTTTTTATTCTTTCTTAAAGAAATGTAATTTTTAATGTTTCATTTACATTAAAAATGTAAGTTTCAAAGTAAACACATTTTTATATCACAATGTTTATTTTTAATGTTTTCATTTACATTAAAAATGTAAAATCCAAAATAAACACATTTTTATGTCACAATGTTTGTTTTTAATGTTTTTCATTTACATTAAAAATGTAAAATCCAAAGTAAACACATTTTTATGTCACAATGTTTATTTTTAATGTTTTCATTTACATTAAAAATGATATTTTAACGTAAAACATTTAAAAGTGATATTTTAATGTAAAACATTTTTATATGACAATGCTTCTTTTTAATGTCTTCATTTAAATTTAAAAATGATATTTTAAATGTAAAACATTTTTATATCAACTAATGATCATTTTTAATTTACAATAAAATTATGAATTTATTGTTGAACATTTTTCATCCTAAATAATGATCATTTTTAATTTTATATATAATAAAAATCTAATTTTTATTGTTCAAACAATTTTATATCATAACATGAATAATTCACAACACCCAAATATTTCGAAAATTTCAGTAGCATAACGGCAGGGTAATTAAAACCGGCACCGTCTCTAGTACGGCTCCTTGCGCTAATTAGGCCTCGCGGCTATACAAGGGTTTTATTTTTCCTAATACAATTTTTTTCTACATAATTGAATTTTCCACAAACACGATCGATTTCGTTTCAATCACAATCAATCACCAAAAATTAACCAATTTCACACCATAATACAACCAAGTCGTCCATGCTCTGTGGACGATGGTGTCGGGAGTTTCTAAACTCCGTCTGCAACCTAATATAATTTTATTTATTTAATTTGGATTCAGAAATCTTACATTGCTTTTTATTTCTTCTAAAATTGTAGAATGCTCCAAAGATTCTGCTGTCAGTTCTGAAATGTAGATCTCGAATTTACGGTCCCAACGCTTCCTATTTCATCGAATTTCGTTATCATATGAAAATGATATAATTTTACGAAGGTTGTTAACATTTTAAATATAATAAATAAATTAATTAATTAAATAATACCTTCACTTTCTTCAATATTTTGAACAGCCGACAAAATTTTCATTTTGATCGAAACCTAGGGTTCGATTTTACGCAAAACTGGAAGCATCGGAGGACGATCAGGTTGCGCGACGTAGAGGGGTTAGGGGAGGCGCGCCTTCGTCGGAGATGGGGCCCACTTCGATCGCCCCAGGCGAGCACGGAGGTGGTGGAAAGATGACGACTTCGGGCTTGAAATTCTCTCTCCACACCACACGAGGATTGTTTAAATCTGTATGAATTTAAAGATAGGAAAAATCTCCACCAAATCCTCTAAAGGATCGATCAATTTCGTTGCATGAATTTGGAGATATTGGCGAATTTAAATCAGAGCGATATGGCCATTGATCGATGAGGAAGGCGACTGTATACGATAATTTAGGGTTTAAATACGGAATACGCGTATTTATACGTATTTTTATTTTTATTTTATTTAATTCCATTTAATTTCAATATAATTCCTATATCGCTCCTAACTCCAAATCAAACCAACGAGTGTCGCCCAAAGCTAAATACCTCCATTCCGGACACAATGAAATATATTACGCAGGTCCATTCAACTGTTTCAGTCAGTTTTTCTTCAAATTAAAATATAAAACATTTAATTATTTAATTTGATCGAACATTTTAATTTACCGGGGCCACATACTGACTTCAAAAATTCCCAAAAAATAAATATAGCTATGTTTTGACGATACAGTCCTAAAAAAATTAATTTCATCGAATTTGGAGACCGTTTGAAAAATGGTCATTTTCTGGTCGATCGAAATTGACTAAAATTAACAAAACACATTTTCTTTTGCCACGCTCACATATAAATTCCAAAAATTATGAAAATTGGATTCCTGCAATAATTTGACATTCCGGATCCAACCAAAGTGGTTTCATCAAAAATTGTGGTTGTTTGCAAAATGGCTATTTATTCGGGCTATATATTATATTGAATTTCATAGCGACTATCCTGAATATTCAACTGGCCATAACTTTTTATTCCCGCTATGAAACTTCAGTTTTTCAGATTCGTTGGAAAGATATTTTTAAACAGATTTAAATATTTTTGGTTTCACTGAAATCCGGTTTATTTTGCATCCTGTAAATTCAGTCAAAGTTCAAAATTTCAAACTACCGCGCTATTTCTAACTCCATTTTAAACTTAAAATAAATATATTCATTCTAACTTTGATTTAAATAAATTTTTAATCGTTATTATTTAAAATAAATTATTTTAACGATTAAAAATTCAATAAAATAGCCAAAATGAAAAATTTAAATTGGTTTTGATTTTCCGGGTTGTTACAATTTAAATATGAAAATATATTCGATGTTTATATATAAGTTATAATAATAAAATACAATGGCAATCAAGTTTCAAATGAAGTTTAAATTGGAAGTTTGCTTTAAGATATGAAATGAGGTAGTTAATTTATAAACAACGTTATAAATGAAATGAAGTCAAATAATTTGAAAATAGATTATTCCAAAGTAAACATGGTTTATAAAACCATATTTTAATAGACTAGAAAGTGGATTTTAGTCAAGTTTTTGTGTTACAAGCTTGTATCTATTTTAGGATAAGAACGTTGTTGGTCAAGGTCTGAGAGGTAAATAAAATACCCCAACTTGAACGACTTCACTATTATCATGGGATGATATTAGTTTGTAATGGTAAACGATGTTGAAAACTGATCATGCCCATAAAAGGAATTTATAATTGGATTTCGATTGTATCGATATTTTATAAATAATATAATTTCATAAGAATTGGAATTGAATATAGAAATTTGAGTTTTTTTCATAACTGAGTTATGAACATGGAATAGTATAATCGACGGGTTGAATAATCTGAATTGTTAAGTCAGATTAGGATAACGCGCTTGAATTATTTTAAAATATTGAAAATGGAGTTGGAATTTATTTAATAAACTAAGTTTAAGAGTTTATATATAATTATATTTAAAATGAACTCGTCGCAGCGCGGTAGTTCGCAATTTGACGAATCAGACTTCAACTGAATATATAGAACTCAATATAAGTCGGAATTCGATGAAACTAGAAATATTCGAATCTATTGAATAATAGTTTTCTAATGGAAGAAAAAAATCTAAATTTCGTCTTATAGATTTTGAGTTATGTCAAAATCAAATTTAAAAAAAACAGCGTCATAATCGTTTTAAAACCGTAATGGTTTATTTAATTAAATAAAAGGATTTTTTATGAATAAAAATCCGAATTTCCATTAGTAGAATCTGGACTAGAGCTATAAATTAAATATGAACTCAAGTCGAGTAAATGGATCCATTTTTGGAACAAAAAACATATTTTTATTATCGAATAAGGTTAACTAATTTCAAAAGGAATTAGTTAATAGAGTTTTGATTCGCACTTAACTTAATTTTAGTGAATTGGATTTGTTAATCGAAATTGGAAATTTGAATATAAAACTCGGATTATAATTTGGAAGCGAGCAAAGAGATTGGGTTTGAATTGTGTATAAGTGAATATAAACATGAACGTGATAGGTTTAAATTAAAAGCAGATTTAGTAAAGAAGCTAATTAGTAAATTAATTAGTGAATGGAAAGCACAAATGATTGAATTGATTTGAAAAAATTGGGGATAGACGTATATATGTTAAACAGGTATGGAAGGAAGATAATGAATATTTTAATTTGAGTGCCCAACAAAAAGGTACATGTTTCAATTTTCATATGAGATTTTATGAGCCTAATGGGAAAGCCGCTTGGCTTTTTGATTTTCTTTTTGAATGGAAAGGGCCTAGAGAGGTGAGTTGGGGTTTGAACTATTGACCGGTACAAAGGAGGTGCTGGCAAAATTTTCCGTAAATTTAAGGAGTTATAATATTTTTAAATAGAAATCAATATATCGATATACATAGAATTCGATAAGGAAACTTAAAACAGAATATTAATTAGAAAGGGCCATTGATCTGTTTGATGGATGTTTTGTTTTCCTTTAATAGTTAAATCACGGGCTATCAAAGATTTTGACCATCGTTGTCAATATGGAGAGAACGGTTGGATTTATTATCCGAAAACCACTCCGTATAGGCATAGGCGTTGCGGATTAGATTATTTGAAGATAATCGAAGACAGAATGAAATGCAAGGGCTGTTACGTTTATCCAGACCTAGAACAACTTGTATGGATGAATGTCTGATAGAGTATTCCTAACGGATCACACAATACGATCTTTTCAAGGTATTACGTCTGGTGGCGGAGGAATTCGTTTCTCTTAGCTTTTATACCCGTAATATTTTTGAGAAGATCAACTAATGATTTGACGGGTTTGATGATGTGACATTCAAGTGAATGGTGGTCAGATGTTTCAAAAGGTAGACATAGCCTCAAGCCTCACAACCATGAAACGACAAAAATCGGGCACGCAACATGGCTAGTTGGTTCACACCCAAGCAGGGTATATTTGTCACCGATCTAGAGAAAATTCAATTATTTGTTCTTCTTTCGATTCTATATCTTATGATTTATGGTTGGATGGCCAACAACCGTGGGTGACAATATATTCGCTACACTTAAGCTAAATGAGTGGGCGGTCATGTGTGGCCGGGTTGCAAGATGTTCTTGTTGAACCCCAGTGTATCCCATCTAGAGTACACTTATCGGGAGGCGGTCTCATACCTTGTCATAGTTGGAATCCAATCTCTAATAAGTGCCCTGCGGTTTTTGATTTTATATTATATATGTGGAGCGTGAGATGCAAGCGTTCTACTATTTGGTTATTTACTTGATTAGACGTTATTATAATATCACTGGATTTTGATATCAAAAAAGGTTTTGGTTATAGTAAGTAAAAACCGTCCATGTTTATGTGTGGGTTGGTCTTACTATTACCCTTTCATCAAAGGATTTTTCAAAGTTAAACAACATGGTTGGAGTTCACTCACACCAATCCCATGACTGACCCGAGTTTATTTTGTTTGTTTTTTCCTAAACTCTTGGGTACCCAAATTTGTACGGGTAGTCAAATGTTTCAGGCCTTTACAGATACACATGGAGGAGCTTGAAGCAGGAGGCTTCACCGTTAGATATTTTAGAGTTATTTTCCATTGTATCAAATGTTGTACTGTACTCTGATATGGTATGTATATAAAGTACAGATTTGTATTTCAAAGTTATGATATATGATATTATATTTTATTCGTTCCGCTGCGAGATTATGTTTTGTTATTTCTGTTCTTCTTCTATTTGTTTTTATTTCTTTAACTAATGACTCGTATTTCTGTATTATTTGGGTTGGACGTGTGTTGTTTATTCAACTCAGATAGTACAGATTTTTGGGCCATCATATTTGGTATCAGAGCTTAGGTTGAGCGAACACCTAGGCTTTGGTGGGGATTTACTCATTAGAAATAGGGTCAGTAGTACCCTAAAATGAGTTGAGTGTATATATATGAGATAGCGTATTTGTGAGTTGATATAAAAAACTGTTTTATATTGTGTTGATTGGTTTTTCGAGTGGTTTATGAATTCTGGTCGGTACAGAATTTACAACTGTATCGATAGATGTTTCTAAACACTTGAGCAGAGTAATTAGACACAATATGTTTTAAAAGTTGGGTAAATGAAATAATTTTACCCAAATATTATATTTTTATATAAAAGGAATAATTTTCTAGAATTGTATGGATGTGTTGGTTGAAATTACAATCAAATTAGATTATAAATTGAAATGGTTATATGTAAACAAATAAAACTTGTATACACAAATGAGTTGAATTAAAATCGGATTAAAACCAGAATTTGGAATTTAAATCCCGGATGTTTGGGAAAATATTTTCTGAAATGTTATAAAATAATATAGCATTATTTTGGAAGGATTTTTGAATAAAAATCATTCTTAATGGATTTTGAAAGTCATAAAGCATTGAACTCACTTCAATCGCTGGAAAATAATTCTGATAATGATCCGGATATCATCAGTGTCCATTTTCGAGTTTCTAAGTGATGGATTGGTACCATAGTGAGATTTCCAATGACAATTTATTTCATAAACAAGTTGTTTGGAAAATTCAAATGTTTTGAAATTAAAATGGTTATAAATATATGTGATATCAAAGGGATATGAAAAAAAACCGGGAATTTGAATTCTGATATCTAAATTTAAGTTAAGCAAGTTAAATAAATCGGAATGATGTTTAACAAAGGAGTGATCAAAAAATTAACAACATCAATTCCGGTGCAAGTGATTACAGCGAGAGCAAAGAGCTTAATAAGGAGAATCCCAACTATAGAAAAACGAATGATCTTGTGAATGGTGGTCGTGTCTCCGAACACAGCAGGGCCAGTCCAAGAGAAGCTAACATGAAGGAACAAAGATGTGTGGATCTGCCTAAAAATGGAATCAAGCAAGTGAGTGATAGTGAGGTGGTTGATGGAAAGAATAATCTCAATAATATTGAGCAGGTGATGCCACAGCAAAACAACGCCGCTGTTCATTCGGTTAGCTCTGTCGAAACTTCTGATAATACAGTTTTTCTTGAGGACACAAACATTGTTGCAGATAGAATTAGAACTGCTTTGGCAAGAGAAGGTAATAGCGAGGAAAGGTATGCTACTCTACATCAACTTTTGAGTGAATGCAACACCATTCGAGTCAAAGTGAACAAAAATGAATTCAACAAGACAAATTTAGCCTCCTTGTCTTCAATGGCCAAAAAGATGAAATTTCCAAATTTCCATCTATGGGTTCATAAAGCTTCAACGCAGGTGCAAGGAACTACGTCTCTATACGCTCATATTCCTCTACCTCTGGGGTATAAGGAGAGACCACCAGATTTGCAAGTCGAACAGGAGGTTACTATCTCAGGTGACAAAGCCGGACCGAAATCTTCTATTACCCGCAGCATGAAAAAGGAGATGTTGAAGATCTTGCATGAGAAAGGTTAGCTATAGTGCCTCTATAGTAGCAAGAGTTTAATATTCTTGCATATTAAAATTTATGTTATATGTTTTGTGTTATGCCACTGTAATTCTAGTGTTAGTCACATGAGTATGTTAGTCAATCAGTAATGATTTGCTCTCCTTGCGTGTCGAGCATAGTTGATATACATAGTGTATATCACCTGAACTCCCTTGTATCTTTATTTATTTTTTAATAAACAGTGTTACGGAACACTATAAAAACCGATCGGCTTTGCCCAATAAACAGAATGATGGAAACCGGTTAAATGAACCGAAATGAGTAAATTAACCTGGAATTAATTTAATATTAGCCAGAATAATAAGTGGTATTAGCCGAATAATATCAAATATACATAGAAAACTTTTCGTTGGCATAACTAAAATAAATAAATTTATATTGAATCAATTTGAATAAATATACATAGAATATTCTTCATATAATCTACACCCGGCCGTAGCTCCCTGTAAAATTTTCCAAATTTGGTGTTCCATGAATTCACAATCCCGATTTCTTCCTGCTTGAGCTTTTTCGCGATGGATTCTGGAGGCGGGAGTTACGGTGATACCCTAGGGTAAGGGTAAAAAAAAGTCTGCAACTATGGAGCCAAAAGAGACCGGAAGATGCTAGAGTGGAGAAAGAGTTCATCGACAACGTGGAGGCTTAAATAGCGGGTCTAGGAGTGCGGTTTGTGGAGATTCAAAAGTAGACGACATGGATTTCTTTGTCTGAAGATTTGGCGGCTGATTTAATAGTGGAGAGGAGCCTTGAATCTATGATCGGTGATGTTGAGTTCGTTGCTTTGAGAATTAGGGCTTCGATTTAGGATTTGTCTTCCATTTTAACGTTTCAATTATTGCTTCTGAAGCGACCCTACAATTCTGCAAAATCAAATGAGGGTGCCAATCTGCTAAGTGCTAAATTAGTAGGGAAGCGGAGTGAATGCGAAGAATCTATGATAGTAATGCCATTGAGGAACTCGGTATAATCTTAGTTTCATATTAGACATCGACAAATGAAGCTTTCAAAAATTAAGGGGGGCAATGATGTAGCTCTCAAATATCACATTTAACTCTTTGAATTTTGAAGGTGAGAAAACTTTAATTTTTTTGAATTTATTAGCAGTATTATGTCTAACCACTCACCTTTTCCACCGACGGTATTTTTCTCCATATTTTCTAACCTGATATTAATTTACAACAGTCTATTCCAGAGGTTTACGTCATTCTTTAGGTTGGTGTACTTGTCCTTTATTTACATGGGGATGTAATTAACCATCATCTATGTATTGAAAAGCTTCAATGATTTCTTCATATCAATAATGTAAAAATCCCGTAAATTGGAACAATCTGATATTAGATATATCTAAATTTAAGATAAAATTAAAAATAGAATTCAAAATGATAAATTGAAAATGTTGAATATTACATTTGACTAAACTTATCGAAATAAAAAAGATATTGAAAAAATTTATTTATTGACAAACTTGGCCAAAAATTTAATTTAATTTTAAATTTTAATTTTTTTTATTATTCTACTTAAAATCCTAAGATGGTCTTCACTTTTCTTTTCATCAAAATCAAATTTTGTTTTCCAGAATAGGCTATTTGCAATGTAAACTGCGCAAAAATTGACGGTATTTGTGTTTTACATTACTATCCCTTTTCAAAATTACTTGTATTCTTAATCAGACTTCTTGCTTATATCTTGGCACATCACACATCATAATTATTTTACGTTTACTCCTTCAAATGTGACTGGCAACATCTGATGTGAGGTGTCAGTTTTGGATCTCCTTATTTTTGTTCAAGGCCAGTCTTTGCTGTGTGTTCTGCTTCTCATAGGTTTGTATTTTTTTTTACTTTTAGTGTGATTTATTGTGGCCTTTCTAGGTTCGTTCCTATAGTTATTGTGGAGTTACATTAGGCTAGCCACCGTGAACTTATTTCCATTCCTAGTCACCGCCACACATGTGGTGGTGCTGACCTTCTCTTCACGGGTTTCTGGCTACCGCTGTGTTATTGTGCTACATCATAGTTCTTTGGTCCACTTGTTTCAATTCATTTAAATGGGTAATTAACATGATTCTATACGTTGTTGTATTTGTTGTAGCTAGGTGTTTACTTAAAATAGGTGTACCATTGTCTTATGTCTATTTTTTATGTTAATTTTCTTGCCTTGGCAGATGTTACTTTACTTCCTGTGTGAAGTATGACCAGTAAGACACTACCTTCGTGGAGTTTGAAAAGTTTTTCTTTTTGTAGTCTAGAAATAGTGTATAGCTATAGTGTTGTAATTTTGATAGGATGGTAGTGGACGGTCCACCTTAAAAACCAAAGTTGTAGGTAGATAGTTTGTCCAACTCTTATTATAATGTATTGAGTAATTGGTATAAAAAATGTTTGCGGTCACTTTGAAAACCAGTCGACTTTGCCAAAAAAAAGGAAAAGTTTTAAGCATTTTCTATGACGTTAAGATTAGACTATTTTGTACTTAGTGATTTAGGGCATACGCCTAGCTAACATATGTGTTAAATCCTATATATACTTGATAGATGTAGAATCACACTCTAATCGCATGGAAATGATTCTGGTGATTGTTGCAGCATCATCGATGTTTATTTTTAGGTTTCAAAAGTGAGATAGATGTATTGTGCCAGTTAGGGTTGTCAATGGGTCGTGTCGGATCGGGTTCGGGTCGGGTCAAGTTAGTTTCGGGTTGATTTATAAATGGGTCGGGTCAACCTATTTATTAAATGGGTCATATTTTCCCTACCCTAACCCGACCCGTTTATAAACGGGTTGACCCAACCCGAACCGCGTAACCAGTTTACCTAAATGGGTCGGGTCCAGTCGTGTTGGGTCGGGTTTACCCATTTGACCCATTGATAGATATTGCCTGCTAATACAAGCAACAAAAGAGCCAAATCACCAACATGCACACTGTTATATAATCACCAACATGCAACAAGTTGCAAAGTCATCAACATACAACACATATATAAAGCATGAAATCATCATATCCAAAAATCATTTTCAATACATAAGTATATATTCCTATACTGCATAAATTAAAGACTACCAGTATGGAAGAGATACAGTTGTTATAAGTAAAATATAACTAACAACACACAAGAATAAATTAGAAAAATATATCACCTTACATATACGAGCATACTGATTACTACATACATAAAAGATTAACACTATACATAAGAGACTAACATTATGGAAGAGATACAACATATAATCGGGTTTGGTGGGTCAAAATCGGGTTAGCGGGTCAACCCTAAACCCACCCGTTTATAAACGGGTCAAATTCGGGTTGACCCGAAAATGACCCGCTAACTAAATGGGTCGGGTTAACCTGCTAATTTCCGTGTGGGTTTCGGGTCGGGTCACGGGTCGTGTAGGAAATTGACAGCCCTAGTGCCAGTCGGGACGTCAAGTATATACTTTAAACTATTCTTGAAAATATTTGGAAATATCTTGACATTTAATCTGAACATCTGTCTATATGTAAACAGGGTAATAATTTATTATGTATAACTTGATTTTAAATATATTCAATTGCTTGAATACTATTTTTCCGTACGCCGTTCCTTTTCGGGGAAGAAAAGATTTGAGTAGGAGAGAATGTAACAACCCATGATTCTAAATGGTTTTAAATTGGGAATATCTGAATTTAAGATAAATTTAAAACTAGAATTAAAAATAATGAATTGAAAATGTTGAATATTACATTTGATCAAACTTATCAAAATAAGAAAATTCTGAAAATTTTACTTTTGGTCAAACATGGTCAAAAATTGAAATTTAATTTAAAGTTTTATGTAATGACCCAACATTTCGGCTCTAAAAAATCAACTCTAATACATCCTCTATATTCATGTATCGCAAATCAAGTGCTAGAAAGACTAATAGTTAGGGAAAAAGATAGGAGATAAAAGAATAGAAGAAAGAAAATACAAAACAGAATCTCATAACGAAACAAATACTCAATAATATAAATAAATACTCTTTACAAAAAGAGGGAAACTGTAATATAAATACATCAATCAAAGTACACAAAACAATGAATTAGACTAGATAGTCATAACAACTTGTCCTTACAATTGTTGGTACACACAACAACACACACATTGGAATAAATAAAAGAGTACTAGCATACATCTCATCACCAACTCCTCTTCTGAAGCTTCAAAGCAGTCCAAGTCCGATCTGAAAATATACTAAGTCTAACCTGAGCATTATAATAAAATAACACCTAGATCATGCTAGGAAACCGCGTGAGATAACTCAACATATATTGACTCAATTTGAGGCCATACACATGTCCGTAATGGTTATCCCCTCAATAACATCCAACCATTTATTAGAAGAAGCATAGTTGTATAATATATAATGTCTACGGGTAGAATATTAATTAAATCAAATAGCTGGAATGGTTACATTGGTTACATTCGACAACTATTAGGTGTACAAACAAAATAGATAAGGCACGTTCACATATTGGATTTTCCATGGAGATCTCTTCGGATCAAGCCGAATCTGAACTCCATGCACAAGGATCGGGAACCAAATATGCCCAACTCCCGCGCACAACTTCGAGAAGCTCCTGCATGATTCGATAATAAGCATACACTAGATATGGAGTCAATATATCCTGCCACGGGTTAGCTAAATCCACAGGTCACACAGCCTACTCTGTCTTTAGCCATATTCGATGCTGATGTATTGTACGACGTTTTTCACACTGTTAAGAACTGAGACGTTAATGATGGTTTTGATGGCAATAACCTTGTTTCTACTTTGTTTCAATTATTATTATTATAAAATATATACTAACACTATTTTCTAGAATATATATATATATATATGTGTGTGTGTGTGTGTGTGTATGTGTATACAGGAAAACTATGCAGGTATTGTGACACACCACGTCCATTAATGTCACCTATTAAGAGAATGCATTAAGTTTCGTGAAGCATTAAAGGTAAACAGAAACAGAAATATTACAAGACAGATATAAAATAACAGCGGAATTTAAAACTTTATTCAAGCAGAAAACATCGTGGTTCAAAACATGGTTACATCATGAGTCTGAAATATATAAAACCCAGTACATCAACTTAAAACTTCTGTCTTGTACTAAAATCATCAGAGAACAATAAACATGAAAGAGCATAATCCCCAAAAACATAGCTACAGTAGAGAAGGTACGAAATCAAGCAGTACATCTAAGCAGCTCCAAGCAGAAGGAAAGAAGAATCCTGATCAAGCTTGATATTCCCACCCTAAGGACCGGAGGGGGGGGGGCAGAAGAGAAAGAAGAGGAAACAAAATATGTCAGACAAAAGTCTGGTGAGTCTAGCTGCTTTTAGCATATAAATATGTAAAAGCATCATGACAGACACATAAACTGGATAAGAGGGATAACAACATATAAGGCAGATATGACAAGGTAAACAAGATAAACCAAATAGAACGTATATGTATAGCGCTTCTCTATTACTTTTCTTCCTCGCACCAATACTAGTATCATATAAACAAGATGATCCCCAACAAGTATAAGACAGTAGACTTAGGCGTACTTCTAGTGAGAGGTTTCACCCCATATAATAACTGGCAGCCCAACTGAACATACGGTGTTACCCCTAAGCATAATAACGGGCTCCTAAACAAGCGAGACTAGACATACCCTACTTACTACCCCGATCGATCGGCTCCCTAACTCCGTAGATACCCTGTGCTGGCCCCACAGTAGGATGTATCACCTCTTAAAGTGGCAACCCTTCATTTCCAGGATGTGAACAGCCATATCTACTGATGCCACAACGTCTTATTTTCTCGGACAGGCGGACCCATGCACGCACATGAGCCCGATGGTATGCGCCGTCAGACACCTTTTCCCAAGTAACCTCTTATAATCAGCTTAGTAAGTGTATCCCGACTCCGACCTAGTTCAGAGTACTCTTTTGATACCTATATATAGGTTACTAACTGAAATGGATCCCACACACAAGATGATACATGCTTCCCCCTAGGCTTGCATACCCACTACTAGGATTTCCAAAGGTTATGCCTACCAGTGTAATAAAATTGCATAACCCCATAGGTTAATTTTGTCGGCCTATATATAAATATTACCCACCACCCTAAGATTTCCTTAACCCTCCCACTACTTCAAGAAAGTTTACTTAACCCCTACTCAAGTTAACATGTTTCCTTATTGATTCAGTCAGGTTAAGTATTACAAGTTCATTATCATATATTCATTTATGGTTATAATGTGCTAAACATCCCACATTAAGCCTACAACTCGTGGATGCTAGATATGCCGGGCGGGTCCAGGAAGACTTCTTCTACAAGTCGGTCTTAACCTCGTGTCTTAGCACGGTCACGTGTTTATGCACTTAGACCCCTCGCATTAGATTCACCACTTGTGGTCGCTAGATATGTCGGGCGGGTCCGAGCAGACTTCTACCACAAGCGTAATCTAAGCTCGTGTCTAAGCGCGGTTATAGTTTCTAATTACTGTAATTCTTGGCATTTTCATTCTTTAATAATTATCCCTATTTCATTATAGGTTTTCATGCCACTTTTCCAAGTCATATTCGTTATGTACCATATGCCCCAAATTAAGATCTTTAATTACAATTTTGGTTTATTCCCCAAATCCATTTTCATGTTTTCAATTCAAGTTATGCCCAAATTTCCCAATGCAAGTTATGCCCCAATTTTAACGTTTACCACTTGTTTCCCAATTTCATGCGTTCGCATATTTCAGCGGTATGCCTATGCTCGTAGGTAGCCTGACTATAAAATAAAAAGGGAAAGGAGTAAGGGAAGAGAACAAAATAACATAATAATAAGATAGACATATAATGTCAAAAATTGGCATAGCAACTGAATAACATATAGTGACAGAATTGGGCATAATTACAAGATAGGCATATAAGAACAGATTTGATGAACATGTAATAATAGCACTGATTAGGCATAGTGACATGATCATAAACAGGCATGATGATAACTAAACAGTGAATTAGATATACAAATAATGACAGATCTGATATGATAAATAAGCGTAGGCTTAGATCCAAACTTATAGGCATGTTAAGATTACATTTTAATTATTCCTATCTAAAATTAACATAAACTCACAAAGAATGGATCTAAGAAAACTGAGAAAAGCGTGTTGATGTTGAATCAGCGATCTTTGAATACGTATGAAAAATTGTTGCTGAAGAAAAGGTTAATTTAATCTGAGTTGGAGCAGCATCTCACTGTTGCTATTGATTTAGATGAATAAAACAATAGGTATAAGGTCTTATTTATAGCATAGGTTCAACGAATCTAGCCAAGAATTCACTCCACGTTCAGAACCTGGAATCTACCCAAATCTGTATGGGGGTCGACCCCCTTAGTGTGTCGACCCAGGGGTCGACACCTCCTTAATGGGGTCGACCCACGGGTCGACACCCATGGGCGGGAATTTTCCTGCTCCCCTTCCGCTGTTTGATTATTGAATTATTTTGAATTCTGGATTTATTTTATTTATATATATTTCCCTTATGCGTATGCAAACTTCTAACCTTAATAACTTCTTCATACGATGTTTGTTTTACGCAAACTCGGAGTCTATCTCAAGCAGTCCGAGACAAACGCAATGTCGTAGTCCGTTTCACTTAATTCCCAATATTTAATTAAGTATTCCTTAGTTTATCAACTTAATGTGTTATAAAATTACGGGGTGTTACAGGTATTTGGTATTGAAGACTGTATATTTCACAAGAATCGAGATTTCAAATAGAAGAGTTCAAGTTTTGAGACTCATGAGTATCAAGAAATCAAGAGTTCGAGAATTATAAAGTAAATGTGTTTAGAAATTCTATTAAAACTCTGGTTAGCACTTGATTCTAATTTCAAATTTAAAATTCTGATTTTAAATTTAAAATCCTAATTTCTAAATTATTTACATGGTTTTAAATCTTGTTTTCAATAATTTCAAAATTACTTCCTTATTTATAAATATATACTTCTTTATTTGAATAAATATTTTAACTCTTGAGAGTTATTTTCTAAATCCTAAAAGCTATTTTTTAAACGTATGTTTAATAGATTTCTAACTTAAGATTTTACTTACTTATTGTATAATTACTTTTGTGCTTTCAAATTCCATGTTTATATTAAGTTCTAATATATTCATAATTTTATATTTATACTTTTATATCATTTTATATTCAGCTTCTTAAATATTTAAATATTTTTATATTAGTTTTTAAAATATATTTTACTTTGAAAAGAATGTTATAATATAAAGGAATTTAGTTTGTTTTAACTCTGGATTCACCATAATTTATTTACACATTATTTACTTTATTTTAAATTCAGTTTTTGAGATTACACTAGCATACGTCGACAAAGGTATTTTGGAATGTCGATATACTAGCTGTTAAGTGATTTTTTAAATTTTGAAAAGAGGTGTCTGTTGAATTGAAACCTTTTCGGAAAGGTTGTGACTATTGGAAACCCATAAATACCTTCCAGAATTCAGTTTTTTAACATCTTTTCATCATCTTCTTCTCTTAACATCCTATTATTTCTTAATTTTCTGCATTTATACTCTGTCAATTTCAATAGAAATCATATCATTCTTCTTCTCTTTCAATTCTAAATCAAGATCTCAAGTGCTACTCAAGAGTTACTGGTTGTTTATATTCAAAGATCTCAAGATCAAGTCCTATCGAGTCAATACTCCAAAAACTGCTAATAGAAGGGTGTGGTCCTATCCCGTTTTAAGTGATTGGGTGCAATTGTGTCCCGAAAATCGATTAGGTGTAAAGTTGTGGCCTGTAAATAAACTAAGTCTCACTGTACCTGGAATCGGTTGGGGTGTGCCCTTGTAGCACTTATTGGATTTGTTGAATAGAAATCCACATCAACCCAACGTTGTATGGGAGTAGATGTAGGAGAGTCACAAACCAGTATAAAATCTCGGTGTGTACTTTCCTTTTACTTTTATTTTCTACAGTATGTGCTTGACTATGTGTCTGTTATTATCTACAATCTACACATTGTTTTAATTAATCCAAAAAGATTTCAAGAAATTCCATAAAACACTATTCACCCCCCCTTTAGTGTTTAACTTGCCTTAAGATCCTTAATCTACATCTCCAACACAATAGATCACGAATCACACATAGTTTACTCAACAGATCTCGGAATCACACATGGATTCCAATACATCAATAGATCTTGGAATCACACATAGATGTTTCAACAGATCTCAGAATCACTACATGTGTTCGAGTATCTCAATATATCTCAAATTGCCACATAGACTTCACTTCACAACCGCTTTCATAGCATAGAACCCGTATACTAGTTTTGAAGTGGTTTTCGATAAGTAGAACACTTACCAATCTCGGTCTCCTCAAAACTAATCATTAGATTTAAGGTCAAATTCTATAGTCGATTAACCGACTACAACTCACAAAATAGACAGTTGTAAATGGAAAACAGCTTCACTTAATTTCCATAACAAACTAATAAACATCCATGACACTATCAAGTCACGAAGCATGATAAAGAGTCAAATCACTATCAAGTAACATAGCATGATAAACAGTCAAAGCACGATTTACTCATACAAAAATGGCTTCTAATCCCTTTTCCATTTGATTAATCTTTCATTAATTAAAACTTCTTTTATTAGTAAAACTCCTTTTTATCTAATAAGACTTCATTTGTCTACAGGACTTCAATTATCAATCAGCAACTCCAATTTGATTAATATTCCTTTATATACTAATGTATATTTTCATTTTGTACATATAAAAGATATGTGTATGTATTCTACCAATTGCCTCTTTCTTTATAGTCTTCAATACTCCAAAGGATATTCGTATACATATCTCTTTAGTATAAGTAAATCCATAATTCATTTCCAAGATTCAATATTAAAAAGTTGTTTATATACTTATCCCTTCGGTAAAAGTATATCCATAATTCATTTACAAGACTTTCTTTCTTTAAAATATAATCAAAGAAGTTAAAACCATAATTTATTTAGAACCTCTTCTCTTTTATAAGTTAAAAACATTTTATTCAATATCTTTATCCTGAAATATCCGATACTTGTTTCTATCTTCAAACATCACGTTGTGAAATATCTAAGTATATTTTGAAATAACTAAACCATATATTTCCAGTTTAACTAAATTCCTGGGTTTAAAAACAAATATTGCTAAAACAATATTTATAACAAACTCAAAACAATTCCTTTTATAATTATCTTTTAACGTTCGTTTAAAGAATCAATTATACTAAGTTCGATGATATAATAAGAGTGAGTTAAAGAATAATATAAATAACACATTGTCACAACAAACCAAAAAACCATTTCTGTACTTCTCATTATCTTAAAATATTTCCTTGTAGATTTAAATATTGATAAATATTCGACAATGTAAAATACTAATGATTTCTAAACCACTGATTATAACAACTATGTTATAATCAAAAATAATTTCCAATTCTTATAAAAGAGGCTTAATTCATTTCAATATATATATATATATATATATATAGTAAAATAAGTCAAAAACAGGTTCTAAGTAAAAAGGGTAAAATGTATATATATTAAAATAGTTTAAAATAGGTTTTAAAGTAAGAGAAAAAATATTGTTTTATATTTAAAAACCATTCACTGTCATTTTCCCAATTCTCGTTCCAATTCGTATAATTTCCCTATAAAGTCCAGTTATACCAAAAACACCAAAATATGTTGAATTGGCAAACTCAATATATTATATTTAATAATATATTCCCCTCATCAGAATTCCACGTATAACAACATTATATACCCAATGGGGTCTACAATCAGGTTTAACGACCAATCAATTTATATAATGTTAGACCAAAAATTGGCTCTAACACCCAAATTAGATATTAATTCAATGAAATAGAATCAAAAAAAGCAGTAAAGAACACGCAATTTATAGTGGTTCGGCGTTAACAAGCCTACGTCCACTTTGTTTTCTTTGATTTGATGATTTGAATATGAATACAGCAAGGATTCTCACTCAACCTCACAATTACAATTCATAAACTCACTCAAATCTCTCAAAAATGGGCTTCAAGAGATGATTTTGATCTGAATATGATTGTAGAATTCAGCTATGGAGGAAGTATGGACTGAGAATTTGCCAAAAGATCCTTTCAAATGCCTCTAGGTGGTGTATTTATAGGTGAAAAATCTCCTCGAAGTGGCTCCGGTTCGGAATTGCGTGGCATTCATCCCTTGATAGTCGGGTTCGGAGGCTCCAAGATGGCTACAGCGCATTGATCCAGTAGGAAATCATGGGAGAAATGGTCAGATCTTATCCGAGTCTTCAGGGGATGCGTGCGGCAACGGCTACAGGTTCAAAGGAAAACAGGGGGTCGGATCGGGGCCTCCGATCTGACCCGGTGAAGCAACTGGCTGTTCCTAGATGCCGCTGACATACTCTTCCAATCTGAACTGATGATATTGCTTGCTTTCTTCTGATGCCGCTGAAGTGTTCCTCCGATCCGACCCGCTGAAGCCACCTGCTTTATGATGTTGCTGACGTGCTCTTCCGTTCCGAACCGATAAGGCCACTTGCTATCCTTTGGTATTGCTGACGTATTACCGATCCGATCCGATGTAATGAGGCTACTGATATATTTCTCCGATCCGATCCGATGTGGACTCTGCGTCTTTGATCTTTATTCACCTCCTGCACTATCTTTCTCCGATCTGATCTGATTGGTGTCCTCCTCACTATTTACTCTTTGTGTAGCCTAGTTCACAAAGTAGGCTAACATTTTGCCCCCTCAAAGTACACTCTTATTTAAGATAAAGTGTGCTTCGAAGCAATTTACATGACATCCTTTGAGCCAGAGTCATCGAATAATTGCCTTCGGTTCTGATTCCGATCCGGACAGGTTTCCTTCAGTGGCACATCCGAACAGATACACCAGTATCACTTTCCCATGGATTAACAGGCCATAGGGCCTTTGTGGGCTTGACTTCCGGTCCGAACAGGTTGGGTGAGACTGGGAATACGAGTGGTCACTGCGATTTCATATAAGTATCCTCCTCGTCTCCTTCTTCCTCTTCCTTCTTTATTATTCTCTTCCAGCGAAACTCGCATCTAAACCCTAGAATTTTAAAAACTCTGAAATTCTTCTCGTTTTAATCCCCGAATCCAATACATAGGTAGCTTTATAATCTTGAATCTCTTCTTTATAATTGCTTTTAACTTAAATTTGCGGTTTTCTTCAAACGATTCCAGTGACGTATTCGATGAACTTCGCCGCCATGACCGCCTCCACTCCGTCGTCATCGTGAAAGGTGTTAAGTTTCTCTCGAGGCGACGGTGGAGGGGGCTAAAACCCTTTGTTGAGCGTTCGAATGCGTCAGTTCTTGATTTCAGTTAGGACTTTCAACGTAGGATCGAGCTTGGCCCCAAAGAGGAGGAAAGAGGGAAAGGAGAAGTGCAGTGGATCGGTTCGGGTGACATGGCAGAGACGAGGATGGGGCTCAACTGACCGGATCGGGTCGGACTTGCAAGCTAAGAGAAGAACAGAATTTACTTGACTGGACCGGATCGGAATGTGAAACAAAGAAGAGGAGAGGCATGGCAGTTCAAGTCGATCCGGACCGTCCAAGTGCTCACCTCTGAACCGATCCGATTTTGGTCACTGGGCATCAACTCTTGTCCCAGGCTAGCATAAGGCCTTCTCCCCGATCCGACCCTAGTGTATGCGTCTGAACCGAACCGAAAAACAGCCTAAGATTGTACATAAGACCTTGCTTAGCTGGTTAAACCAATTCTTAATATAATCTTCAGCTTAATGGACAGTTAGGATAGTGCCCTACGAACATAAACGAATATCAAGAACTGTTTTGAACATCACTGCTTCCTTGGACCTTTATATTATGTTTTCATGTATTTACTTTGCATCTCTGTCACACGTAGCACACACTTTAGTTCACATACACACACGGGGGACACGGGCAACTTTACTCTAATCCTTGCCATTGTTTCTTCAATACTCTAGAGATCATGGCCGAAAGACATTCTTCTAGACTAGCAAAGAAGACGGAAATGGCAGAAACTTCCGAGAAATATAGTCTCGATGACATATCTTCTCCTTCAGACCCTGAATGGGATGACGAGGGCTCAGATTATGAAATAGGAACGCATAACAACGAAACATCTTCGAACAACGAAGTTTCTCTGGGCTATGAGGAGGAAGGAGTGATTGGAGATTACCGAGCTCCTGACGAATTTGAGTCTGCCATTATCTTGGAATCACCCATGGACTCTGTTGAATCAACGATCGACGATGATAGACTTGCTCGCATATGTCTAAAGCACGGTATACTAAGAAGGGATACTCTGGTGCCGTCCAAAACTGACCGTCCTCACAGTCCTCTAGAAGGGTTTATGGCAATCACCCGATTAATGTGCATGGTTGGGGCTATTCCACCGTTTTCTCCTTTTGTTGTTGACTTTCTAAGACAGATGCAGATTGCCCCCCTGCAGCTGCATCCCAACTCCTATGCTTACCTATATACCTTATATGTAGCATACCGCGAGATCTTAGGCATAGAGCTCACTTTCGATGACGTTCATTTCTTTTATAACTTCAAGCATCGGACTCGAGAAACTCCTTCTTTCTCTTACTTCGAATCAGTCCCAAAAAGGAAAATAATTTTAGCACCATTCAGCAGCAAGGCCGGCGATTCCAAACTGGAGTGGTTTTATATAAGGCAACAGCCGGGATGTGCCAGGAGATGGACAAAATCAAGTAAAGCATTGGTTTTCTGAATCTCAACTCTGAATGTTCACGCCAACACATTAATCCATTTTCTTTTTGTTTGCAGTTGATAATCCAAAGCAAATATCGAGTCAAGTGTACTTTGATCGGATGCATCAGCTCCTCAATGGTGACCAAAAATTTCTAACTATCGATGAAGTCCTTAAGGATGAATACCTTCATCACCACGGGCTACTGTCCTTTACCCGTAGTATAGGTCACGGGTCAGGTCCATATGTATATATCCCTCCAGTGGATGTAATTCCAGAAATGGGCAAGAGCTCGAAAAGCCCCACCATACCACTTCGAACTTCACCTTCTCCATCTTCGACTCAAGACGATGAGATGGCCAACATACCCGAAAAGCATCGAGAAGGGTACATCGTCCCTGGGGGGGCTATTTCTCTTGAGAAATCACTATCTCCTAAAGAACAGCCAACAGACGCTTCCCAAGGAGATGCCCCTACTGCTGATGATCCTACATTTCAGGGCTTGGGAGATCTCCCCTTACCTAAAACTATCTATACTTCCGAGGATTTTGGCACAAATCCCTTAGTTTTTACTTCTTCAGAGGAGACTACACCTGTCAAGGCTAAAGAGCCCACTCGTACTGGCTTGGCTTCGGACTCTGGTTTGTCGGGGGGGGGGGACACCACTTAGGATGCACTTAACACAATAGCACCCCACTTCACAACACTTACTTCTAATGAGAATACTGATTCTGAATTCCACTTACATTGTTGTGCAGGTACAATGTCTCGTGCTCACTATGACATCAGGAAACTACGTCGTAGCATGACCAGACCCCCTTCTGACATCGAGCATGATTGCCGCGAAAGCTGGGGTAGAGAGGATAGAAGGCCTTATGACCCTTATCAATCGCGGACCTCGCGCTCTCGCTCCCTCGTTCGGTCGGATCCAGAGCGATACAAAAGCTACCAAGGCCGTCGGGAAGAAGAGACATCGCAGTCAAAAAATCAAACCTCTTCTCAAGAAAAACGCAGTAGGGAAAGGAGCCCGCCGAAAGGTACAGACTCACGAGGCAAGCATAAGGTTCCTGCTAAGCGGCTTAGGAAGGGTGAGGAAGCCATTGTGCCCGCTCATCATAAAGATACTGAGCTAACATTTCCCGCATCTCCGCCACTGGACGCTGAAACTAAAGTTAAGCGAGCATACCTGGAGGAGCAGTTCCCCGAACACTATTTTGAGAACCTAACTTTCTTACCTGCTCTTGAGACTATTTCCTCGAGGTGGGCAGACGAGGCCAAAGTGAAAATTGATGCCGTCGAAAAACAATATTCGGAGATGTTCAAATATTCACGTAACCTCTCCAGAATCATCCGGACTCTAATAACCGATACCAACTCGATGAAAAAGACTGCAGAAGCCGACGCAAAAGCTTTAAAAAATTTGGGGAAAGATCTTGAGGATACACAGGCCCAACTTGCCATCGCTCAACGGGATGCTGCCAACTTCAAGCAGCAATTTGAAGAGCTGCAAAAACGTTATCATGACTTGCTCGAGTCTCATAGTGAAGAGTGCTCGGAGCTGAAGAAGCAAGCAGAAGATGCTAAGTCGGATAACGCCAAAACGCAACTTGCTTACGCTGCTCTTGAGCGCGAAAAGGCTGAGTTAGCGAGGAAGAACGCTGAATTGGAAGAGAAGAACGCTGACTTGGCTTCCAATTTGATGGAGGCCGAAAAAAGGGCTGCCCTAGAGGAGGGTAATGTTGAAAGTGTTATTAAATCCGCCGAAGAAACCCGCAAGCAGCTTTCAGAGGCCCAGGAGGACGTGCATGGTTTCGGCGAATTAATGATCGAATTTTTTGCGCATATAATTCGTCACTGGAACATCTCTTGGATTTAAGATTATCCGACTACCTTGGTTCACGTATGGAGCCAAATTGTTGAATAGGAAAAAGAAGAACTCAAGGTAGATTCCATCGATGAAGACAAGCTCATGGAAAAATATCTAAGAGATGATGAGCCGGCACGTCTGGCTGAGGGGCGTCGCCTCATCGCTGCTGCCATGGAGGAGGAAAGGAGGATGGCCAAACAAAAGCATATCTCCGAGGCTTTCTTCTACCGCCGCTGAAACTTTTGAAGTTGAGGGATACGATCCTGAAAACCCGTAGATCCCTCAGGCATCTCGTTTATTCCCCATTCTCGAGACGGCATCAGAAACGGCAGTCACTGCAGCTGAGAGATCTTCGGAAGTATTTCTACCTTTTCACCCCAATTCGTCAAAGCTATCTCCACTTTTCATCACATAATTGGGCAATCAATGAAGGATCCTTTATTTTCTCCTGAGTTGATAATTGTTGCTTCTCATTCTGTAGGTGCTGAACCGTCCGAGAAGACAGACGTGCCTCAGGGGACCGCTGCCGGGACATAATCCATGGAGAAGGCTGAAGGAGAAAAAGATAAGGCCGATGCTCCTCATGATGACTAGATGATAGCCGCCTTGAAAGATGATGGCGGTAACGAGGGGCATGAAGAAGACCCTGATGTGGTGGACCCCGAAAGCCTTAAGCCTCTTGCAGTGGTGGACCCTGGATCAAGGTTAGTCGTTAAGCTTTCAACTAGATCTATTACATAAGAGCTTGCTAAAAAGTCTTCTCTTGATTCCAGCGTTCCTTCTCCTGGGAAAAAACTAATTGATTCTAGCACTTCGGCTCCAGGGAAGAAAAAGTCGAAATGTGTTATGACCGAAGCTGAAAAGGAAGCCAAGGCTGCTGAGAAAGCTGCCAAAAAATCCAGGTCTGATCCGAAGCCCAAATGATGAAGGGCTTCATCCTATTTTGGCATTTAGTTTGTTCGCAATTGTTGTAGCGAGTGTGGCTCTCGCATCTTCTTTTTTGCTTGTTTTTCATATACAAACTCACACGTTAGTAAATACAAATAATTCATTTCCTGCAATGCCTGTTAGTCATTAGTTCAGCACTTATGTAAAAATACAAATGCATGTCATACTAAAGTCATGTAATGGAGTCATGGTGGAGGGGAATATGTGTGTACATGTATGCCCCCAGTCAATCTTGAATAACTGAGGGAGAACTATTCAAGATTAAATTAAAAAGTCCAAATGTCCCCGATTCTCTGACGGGGGTCATATTCCTTTTGTCGTTGACACCTGTTCTTTCTGGCATCTTAAACTCTCCTGTCTCATATCCAGGTTAGAGTTTTCGCTGAGGCGGTCTCTCATCTGGGTGCACCTTCATGCCTCAGAGGACGTCGTCTTCCCGTCCTTTATACTCTCTCTCGATTCTTGAGAGTTAGAGTTAAGAATGTCGTCTTCCCATTCTTCTATATCTTATCGTACAAACAGTCGTTTTGTTTGTCCCCGCATATAGGTCATCTTCAACTTTAGTTTAACATTTCGTGTTTCACAGTCATAATAGAATAATAGTTGAAGATATAAATAATGCAGGAAAGTAAATGACACATGATATTTTTATAGTGGTTCAGCTAAGTCGTAGCCTACATCCACTTTATAATCTTTTGTTCACATAAGCAGACTTTATAAGGCAAGTTGTGCCTTTTTACATAGCTTATGAAAACAAAAGAAATGACATTTCATATTTAGCTCAGATATCGTCGTAAGTGCTAAGCGTTCCAGGCTCTAGGAATCTCTTCACCGTCCACAGTCGTTAGCTTGAATTTTCCTGTATCAAGCTTCCGTTGGATGGCGTATGGTCCTTCCCATTTTGGACCCAACTGGGTTGAAGGCGGGAAGACTCGCTTCAGTACTAGGTCTCCTGGTTCAAAGGTATTGAGGCGAACCTTTTGGTCATAATAACGTGCTACTTGATGTCGATGTCTTGAGGCACGCAAGTCGGCTTCATCTCTTTTTTCTTCAATCATATCAAAAGACTCTAGGAGGAGCGCTTTATTTGTCATCGGGTCATAATACGCGACTCGATGAGAAGGGACTTCCAATTCTACCGGGATCACCGCTTCAGACCCAAATGAAAGTGAATAGGGAGTATGGCCGGTAGCCGTCTTAAATGTCATCTTGTATGCCCATAAGGCTAACGTCAACTCATCTACCCATCTGGCTTTAGCCTGTTTCAGCCGCTTCTTTAGATTTGATTTAATGACTTTATTTACGGCTTCGACCTGTCCATTTGACTGCGGATGAGCTACCGTAGTGTATCGCTTATCAATCTTGTATTTCTGGCAAAAGTATCTGAACTCTATGCTGTCAAACTGCGTCCCATTGTCAGTTATGATGGTCTTTGGTATCCAAAATCGACAAATAATGTTTCTCACCACAAAATTGATCACTTTCCTTGCCGTGATGGTTGTTAAAGGTTCAGCTTCCACCCACTTCGTGAAGTAATCCACGGCAACGATTGCGTACTTGGCTCCTCCTCTGGCAATGGGTAGCACTCCAATAACGTCAATTCCCCACATGGCAAACGACCACGGACTTACCATTGACTTGAGCTGAGTCGGAGGCGCTCTGGGAACTTTGGCATATCTTTGACATCTGTCGCAGCGTCGTGAATAAGCAGCTGCGTCTTTGTTCACGGTAGGCCAGAAATATCTGTACCGTAACACTTTCTTTGCTAAGGTTTGGCCCCCAGTGTGATCTCCAAACTCACCTTCATGCACTTCTTGCAGTACCACTTGATGTCGTCGTGTGCGATACACCGTAGCAGGGGCATTGAGAACCCTTGACGATAAAGGGCGTCGTCCTGTAAAACGTATCTTGTGGCCTTACGTCTTACAGCTCGTCTTTCGCTCTTTTTCAATGGGAGAGTTCCACTTTTGAGAAAGTTCTTAATTGGTGTCATCGAGGATTCTCTTTCTGGTTCAACTTCCACGGCTAGCTCTACTTCCATCAGGTCGAAACCGGGTGAATCCAACACCTCTATCGGAACCATTTCAGATTCTTTAAGACTATCTGAACTTGCTAGCTTCGCCAATCGATCTGCTTTCTGATTTTCTGCTCTTGGAATGTGTGTTGTGCTATAACGCTCCTAACCTTCCAACAACTCCTTTACTTTCTTGAGAAAAGTGATGAGCCGAGGTCCCTTAGCAGCAAATTCTTCCCGAACTTGACATACCACTATTTTGGAATCGTAATATATATCTAGTGTCTTCACTCCCAAATCCTTGGCAAGTTTTAGCCCGGCAATCAGGGCTTCATACTCGGAATCATTGTTAGTAGCAGTAAATTCCAACCGCAATGCATAGTAAATAGATCGTCCTTCAGAAGTTATTAAAACAACTCCGGCGTTGGACTTTCTATCGTTCTTGGCTCCGTCCGTATATAATTTCCATGGACTAAGCTTTAATTCTTGATCCAAAGTAACTGTCTTGTCACCCACCGTTTCTTCTTCAGGAATTGTAAATTCAGCTATGAATTCAGCCAAGGCCTGCCCCCGTATTGATCTTCGCGGCTGAAAGTTCAAATCAAACTGGCTCAGCTCGATATTCCATTTGAGTAGCCGCCCTGATGCTTCAGGTTTCTGCAACACTTGTCTCAAAGGTTGGTCGGTATACACTACTATTGGGTGTGCCTGAAAATAATGGCGGAGTTTGCGGGAAGCAATTAGGAGGCTATAAGCAAGCTTCTCTATCTTTGGGTAGTGGCGTTCTGCAGCAGCTAGTTTTTTGCTTACGTAATACAAAGGTTTCTGGACTTTTTCCTCTTCACGTACTATTGCTGCACTTACGGCGTGAGATGATACCGCCAAGTAGACGAACAAATCCTCATGTTGCACGGGCTTTGGTAATATTGGAGGCTTTTCTAAGAAGTCTAACAGATTCTGGAACGTCTCCACACAGTCGGGGGTCCACTCAAAATTTCGCTTTCCCCGTTTTATGAGATCGAAGAAAGGCACACACTTGTCTGTTGCTTTGGAGATGAACCAGCCCAGTGCTGCAACCTTCCCAGCTAAGCTCTGAACATCCCTAATTTTTCGCGGCTCCTCTATATTCCGGATTGCTGCTATTTGGTCTGGGTTGATTTAAATTCCTCTGGAACTCATGATAAAGCCAAGGAACTTGCCTGATGCTACGCTAAAAGAACACTTCAAGGGGTTCAACTTCATCCCATACCTTCGTAGTATGCCAAACATTTCTGCTAAGTCTTTCGTATGATCAGAAGATTGCTTGGATTTCACTAGCATATCATCTACGTAAACTTCCATAGTCTTCCCAATTTGATTGTAAAACATGCGGTTGACCAGGCGCTGATATGTGGCTCCCGCATTTTTTAATCCAAACGGCATTACGAAGTAACAATACAATCCCAAGTCTGTAATAAAGCTTGTATGCTCTTGATCTGGTACGTGCATGGGAATTTGATTGTACCCGGAATAAGCGTCCATAAAGGATAAAAGTTCATGCCCGGCAGTTGAATCTACTAGTTGATCAATTCTGGGGAGAGGAAAACTATCCTTCGGGCAAGCCTTGTTCAAATTAGAGAAGTCAATGCACGTTCTCCACTTCCCATTTGACTTTTTAACTAGGACAGGATTCAATATCTAGTCGGGATACTTCGAATCCTTAATGAATCCGTTACCTTTTAACTACTTTACTTCTTCTATAAAAGCTGCTGACCGCTCTGGGCCCAACATCCGTCTCTTCTGCTTGACTGGTGGGTGCTTTGGATTAATGCGCAAGGAGTGACTCATGATGGAAGGCGAAATCCCACACATGTCAGCGTGGGTCCAGGCAAACACATCCAGATTTTCCTTCAAAAAATCAGCCAATTCTCTTGCTCTAACTGGATCTAGTTGCGAGCCAATCTTTAGCACTTTTATTGGATCCGTTTCATCAATAGGTATATCAACTGTTATTTCATTGGGAGTTGCCTTCATGTCCCCAGGTTCTCTATCCTCTCTGGGATCTATATCCTCGAGCACGTCTGAATGCGACTCGCTCGGGGCAGGACCCCTTAGTTGTTATGCTGTGGCCCCCTTTGGAGAGGCGGAATCATCTTTAGCATCTATATTCAGCCCCTTTATTAGCATCTTTAACTCTGCCACATAACAAGCTCGTCTCGTGGCTTGGTCGCTTCTCATTGTCCCAACTCCCGAGTCAGTCGGGAATTTTAGCAGCAAACACCAAGGTGCAATACATGCCCTAAATTCGGCAAGGGCTGGTCGGCCTAGGAAGGCATTATAAGGCGACTCTAAATCCAGAACTACAAATGGCAGGATCCTTACTCTCTGGCGATCCCCCTGCCCCAGTGTGACTGGAAATTCCACAAAACCCATCGGAGCTGTGGATACTCCGTTAAAACCACGTATCCATCCTTAACACGGCTTTAAGTCTTTTGCTTCGAGCCTCATTTGTTCGAAGGCTTTCTTGAAGGGGATATTAACCGAGCTTCCATTGTCCACTAACACCTTATGAACCAGAGCGGGGCCAATTGTCGTGGTTATCACTAGTGGATCGTCGGTTGGGGATTGAACTCCAAACTCGTCTCTATTGCGGAATACGACATCATCGGACATCGTTTTTTGCTACTTTATTGGAGTGGCGTCTTCAAGGCTGCTGCATTCTCCTACTTCATAATGCTTGGCGGCATTGACGTACTGGTCCATGGCTTTAAAACTACGACCAATCAAGTGAGGTCCGCCTATAATGGAGTTGATCATGATCCTCTTACCCTTTTGCTGAGCCGTGGGTTTTGAAGCAATTGTTCTTGGTTCGGGGCTTGTCCCCCTGTCCCTTGGGGCAGCTTTGTACTCATCCAACTTCCCTTCTCGCAGCAATTTTTCGACGATATCCCTCAAATGATGACACTCATTGGTGGAATGACCGTTTGTACCATAAAACAAGCAAAACTTTCCTGTCTCAATCTCCTTCTCTGTGGAATCTCTGGGTGGTGCCTTTTTGTACTGCAATACGCTGTATGTGTCTAGATAGATGTTCTCTAACGTATCATTTAACGGCGTGTAATTTTCAAATATGGAATCTGGGTCTTTTATTGGAGATATTCCCACGGTTTCTATTCCTTCTATTGTCGTTCCCATTTCTGTTGCTACCACTCTGGTTGCCAACATTTACTTCCACTTTTCCTAAACTGTCACCGGACTGTTTCATAGTGACATTACTCTGGACACCCTCCTTCGAGGCCCCTTCGGACTTTCTCTTCCGGTTTGCCTTAGCTTCTTCTCGCCTTAGGTGAAAATTAGCCTTTTCATAGAATAATTCTCTTGTAGGAGGTGGTTTTCCAGCCAAGTAATCCCTGAATTCTGTGTCGGGATCTACTCCTTCTATCAAGGCCATCAGGATAGTGGGCTCATGGGGATCAGTGACTTCGGTGACGTCCAAATTGAAGCGATCCAAATATGACTTCAAAGATTCTCCTAGGCCTTGTTTAATTCGTGACAATTCTATGACGGTCTTGGACTTTTGGGCATGGAGTCGGAACTGATTCATGAAGCACTCACTCAATTCTGTGAAATTTGACACCGACCGAGGAGGAAGTCGAGTGAACCACATTAACGCTGCATCTTCAAGATAAATGGGAAAAGCTTTGCACTTTACAGCATCTGGAGCTGCTGCCGCGTTCATAAACCATGCATATCTCATTAGGTGCTGCCCTGGGTATGTCCTTCCTGAATATCGATCCATCTGAGGCAAATTGAATCGTCGGGGGAACTGGAAATTCAAGATGTCATCTGTGAAAGGGGTATGAGTTTGCTCAATACCCCAATCTTCATTCGTATATCGCCGGCTTTCAGTCATGATCTGTCGCACCATTGCCTGTACATCGACGTTGGTTAATGTTTGCACTAGCTCTCTAGATCTGATGTTCGGATTACCCCTAGGTTCCTGATTAGGGGATAACCTTCTGTTTCTGGAGGCAGCTGCTCTACGTTGCTCTCTGTGCTCCCGGTCAATCTCTAGAGGTAAAGATTGGAGAATTTGTTGTTGTGTGGGGTTAGTAATATTAGGATCCCTGGGTAAGACATGG
The DNA here is from genome assembly GCA_030737875.1 of Allium sativum. Lineage (NCBI taxonomy): Eukaryota > Viridiplantae > Streptophyta > Magnoliopsida > Asparagales > Amaryllidaceae > Allium > Allium sativum. The sequence continues at coordinate 602,255,229 of CM060924.1, read as the reverse complement.
GATCCATGCATAGGTAGCAACATAGGCTGTTGCAAACTCGGGTCATCAGGACCCAATACACGGGCAGCATCTTCTCGGGATCCTAAAGATCCAAAAGTCAATTGGTCAAGGTTCTGAGGTCGTTCAAGCGGCCTTCTCTCGCGAGGACGTTCCTCCTCTGAAGAAGACGAATCATCTGTAGGAATGTGGCGTGGTGGGGAAGGAGTTCTCTGCCTCCGGAGCTCTTGTAATTCTCTACCCATGGTGATCATGTTTTCCTACATGCGAAGGTTGTCACGCCTTTGGGCTTCCAATACTTCTTTAGTGCTCTGAAGCATGTCAAGAAAACGTGAAAAGTCTCCCTGTGTAATGGGCGCCGATGGATCAGGCTGGACAGTAGTCATCGTGGCTGGAATCGGAGCATCGAAGGGAGCTCGAGTAGAAGTTCCAGCTTCATTCTGACTCCGATCGGATCGGCCCATAGCAGCCTAGTCGGGGCGGTTCGGATGGAGAGAGTGAGAGCCCCTAAAACCATCGGTTCGGATCGGGTCATCAGGTCGGATCAGTGTCAACACGATCCGATTTGTCTCCTCTCGGTTTGGATCAGCCCCTCCGATCCGATCCGGATTCTCCTGGTTGGAGTGATCTGCTCCAGAGCTTTGAGCGCGTGACCTTGTTAACACGATAGCTTGCTGGTTTTCTGTAGCATCCTTTCCCCTAACACCTTGCATTTCCTTTCCTTTGGTCTTAGCCATAATGCTTGATTCTTCAACGATTAGTCAACAAGTACTGAAAAATGTCAGAGAAAGGGAATTAACTTCTTTGAACTTGAAGGTCCAAACAGTAGAATGATAATCCCAAAAAGGCTTAAAATTTGAAGATTCTCAGTGAAAGCACCAAAATATTAGACCAAAAATTGTCTCTAACACCCAAATTAGATATGAATTCAATGAAATAGAATCAAAAAAAGAAGTAAAGAACACGCAATTTATAGTGGTTCGGCGTTAACGAGCCTACGTCCACTTTGTTTTCTTTGATTTGATGATTTGAATATGAATACATCAAGGATTCTCACTCAACCTCACAATTACAATTCATAAACTCACTCAAATCTCTCAAAAATGGGATTTAAGAGATGATTTTGATCTGAATATGATTGTAGAATTCGGCTATGGAGGAAGTATGGACTGAGAATTTGCCTAAAGATCCTTTCAAATGCCTCTAGGTGGTGTATTTATAGGTGAAAAATCTCCTCGAAGTGGCTTCTGTTCGGAATTGCGTGGCATTCATCCCTTGATAGTCGGGTTCGGAGGCTCCAAGATGGCTACAGTGCATTGATCCAGTAGGAAATCATGGGACAAATGGTCAGATCTTGTCCGAGTCTTCAGGGGATGCACCTGACAACGGCTACAGGTTCAAAGGAAAACAGGGGTTTGGATCGGGGCCTCCGATCCGACCCGGTGAAGCAACTGGCTGTTCCTAGATGCCGCTGACGTACTCATCCGATCCGAACTGATGAGATTGCTTGCTTTCTTCTGATGTCGCTGAAGTGTTCCTCCGATCCGACCCGCTGAAGCCACCTGCTTTATGATGTTGCTGACGTGCTCTTCCATTCCGAACCGATAATGCCACTTGCTATCCTTTGGTATTGCTGACGTATTACCGATCCGATCCGATGTAATGAGGCTACTGACATATTTCTCCGATCCGATCTAATGTGGACTTTGCGTCTTTGATCTTTATTCACCTCCTGCACTATCTTTCTCCGATCCAATCCGATTGGTGTCCTCCTCACTATTTACTCTTTGTGTAGCCTAGTTCACAAAGTAGGCTAACATATAACAACATATGAGTATATATGATAGAAATCATATTGAGGAATTCTATTGGATTCCCTCAACCTATCCCCCTGAATCACAACTCATATATCAGCACATATACATGTAATATAGTTCATTTAATCTCATTAATATAAGTTGAATTTTTCCTACAATGCAGGTAATGTCAAAGGTCACCCTCTCAGGGGCGAGTATATATATCTACAACCGCCAACAAAGCAATAAATCATCCAAACATCCAATCAAACATATCACACATATAAATATGTAAATAACAGTTAATATAGTTATATGGTATAATAGTACTATAACAAAAAAAACGTGAGTTGAACTGACCATCCATTCCAATGACAATTTTGTTGTTTTTATATGATTTCAAACAAGCGTTTTAAATTAGATAAAAATTCAAACTAATCAAAATGCTATTATTTTACAGCATAGGCGTAGTATTCTTCGGTACGAATGCAATGCAACTGACCGTGTGTGAATCCTATTATGTATGAGCTAGATATCACATTAACAAGTAATACACTAAATCAAAATACACTTAACTTAATTATTTTATTTAAAATAAACATTCACCCACCCAATTACGTGTTGCCTACTTCCCTTTCTTCTCTATTTTTAAACACCGTAATCCTCCATCTACATGAACCCTTGACCCAAACGTTGACCGCTGTTATCTCCTCCCCAGAGCCACTATTCGACATTCTGATTTCACCACTGAGTTGCTCTTCACGAACCCTACCCGGTTGTCACTGCTACCCTAAGCTCGATCTCTAACTACCAGTTGCGACCTGTAGCTTTTCAAACACTGCCATGGAAGTCGTTTTTTATTTCGACCACCCATCATTCACCAAACCACTACCGAGTTTCTCCCTTCCCTACAACGAACACAACTATACCTTCGATTTCACCTCAGGTATCCCCAACGTGAATCCGACCCCAGTTGTAGCTCGCTGCCCTAATTTTGATCATTAGCAACTCGCATCAAACCGTAAACTAAGGCCGTAGATGTGAAATTATTATCTATACAAGGCCAGTGGATCAGATTCACTCGATTCATTGAGTATTTGAATTGATTTAATTTCTTGAAGATACTTGTTGGTGGTAGCCTATAACGACTCGGCGAAATTCAATGGTCGAATTCTGACAATAATATTTAATCTCGTATTAGTTGCCAAAACCTAAGTATCGAAAACACCAAATAGTTAATGAAAGAAAATAGAGGGTGAGAAAAGAAATAAAGAAATATTAGAATAAAAGAAATAAAGAAGAAGAACAACACCACAAAATCAGAGTCTCACATCGCAGGATAACAAAATATAATACAGAAATAACTCTTTTTTGAGAGTTTGGAAATATTACTTATATTCATCAGATTACAACATATAACCAACACATCTGGACAGTTATAACAAACTTTCATTATCAATCAATATATGATCAATTATCACTTAACATAAAATTAAGTATTTTAATCATATAGTTTAGTTATCTAATTACTTGATAAATCAGTTAACACGCCCACAATTTTTTTTTGCATCAACTAAAAAATGATCCCGACATTGTTTTCCTGCTTCACGTATCCTTAAGGCTTCAGATGGCTCGTTCCAAAACCTAACCGCATTATAAAGTGATTAGGCATGTTTAAATATATAATTAGGATATATATATATATATATATGTTTAGGCATTTGAAACTTATCTCACCTGCTCCTTTTTAAACGCATGGGCCATGTTAATTTCTCCTACTTACTAAAACTTTCAAACTTGAACCTATGAAAAATCTTCTACCCCAAACATCAACGCCATCGAAACCACTCCATCACCCTCGCCGATATCTCTTCCTCCGCCAGGACCTCCACGAACTGGTCCAGTTTTTCTTTTTCTTTTTCTAATTATATTCTGCACACAGCACTGTCCTCAACCAACGGCCGCACCACCAGAATCTGACCACCACCACATTGTCCCTGACTCACCATGGCCACCAACGACTTACGAACATCCTCCACTAGCTTCTGGCACTAAACCCGAACAACCAGTTAAAATGAAAAAATATATGCAACCTTCACATTTGACTGCCACGTGTCCTGACCATTGGCGTACCTATCTTCTCCGCCAACGAGACCACCTTTCCATCCTCTATCTTCACCCATAACATTTTGTCACTTTAACAATTCCTCATGCCAGAATTGCCATAGGAAGATCCATGGTATAACCCCATTTCCGACCACCATGATGTCATGCAGCTCCACCAACTTTGGCCACTAGTCAAACACACTTCTCCCTTCGATTTCTTAGTTAGGATCATAGGCTCATTTGGAACATTTGTGGAGATATGAATTTGTTATTGAGATGGAGCCATTCGGTTTGGTTTAAGTAGAAAGAAATGGGGAGTGTTTGTTTTTGCTTAGTCTCAGGAGAAAACGAAGTAAATAACAGGAAATAATGTATTTATAGATGTAGAAGTTAGGGGATAAGATTAGTGTCCCTTCATGCAGGCATGTGCGTAACTGGAAAGAATAGGTAGCTGCTATTGTGTTTTCAGTTTTCATACTTAGGTTTGTGCATGAATTAATACTTTGGTAGGCAAACTTAGGCTAGGGTATGTTGGTACTATGGCATGTAGTGAATATATTTTGCTTTAGGGCTAATTTGTAGTTGGTGCTATGGTGAGCATGTACCTTTATTATATTTCTATTTTATTGTTTAGGGTAGAAGTAAATAATATGTTATATTATTTATATATGGTTAATTTATATTCTACCGTTATTTACCACTTTTTACGTTGAGCGTTCTAATTTGTACCGACATTCATGAATCCTAAATGCAATGAAAATGGACGTACCGCTACGTCTTGACGTTCCAGTCCCAATGAATTTTGTTTCGTTGTAAACTGACCATGATTGTAAAACGACGCTATTTAAATTTCAAATTATTTATTAGTTCACATTGAAATTACACACGTTGATAAAACAACTCTGATTAGCTCCAAACTAGAAATCTAGCAAAAATTAACTGTACGTATCCTAATAAAGTTCGTTTCATCGAAAACGTAGGTCGTTCGAAAAATAACTATTTTTAAGGCCTATATAATATCGATAAAATATATTTAAATCCAAAACAATAAAAATAATAAATTATTATCGTATATCTCCAAATGAAATCTTATACAGCTTCAAAATAAACCAGTCTTGATTTTAAACTAAACATTTAAAATGCCGGGTCAAACGATATTCAAATTATATAAAAACCCTATTTAAATTTATTAAATAAACGTTATAATTTATAAACGATTTCATAGCGACTATTTGAAAATTTGAATTGGACATAACTCACAATATATAAACTGAAATCTCGATTTTTCTCTTACATTAGAAAAATATAATCAAATCGATCTGAATGATTCTTATTTCAAGGAATTCCAATTTAAAATGGATCATGTATATTCAATTGAAGTTTAAATCGTAGAACTATCACAAAGTTACGAGCTTGAATTATAATAAAATATAAATTAAACATTCAAATTTCATTATGTAAACGAATTCTTTGTTCTCAATCCATTTATAAATCCCAAAACAATATTTAAAATAATAAAATATATTAAATATCCGACTATCAAAAATACAGGACGTTACAATCCTTCCTCCTTAAAAGAATTTTGTCTCTAAAATTACTAAGGCAGGAAAATGTTACAACCCATTTATTTTTAAAAATCCAATTTATTTTAAATCGAAAACCAATTCATTATTGTTAAAAAAATTGAAATATGAAATTTTTTCTTACAACTTAAATTCTCGGAAAAATTCGATAGAGTCTCCCCTGTACGGAGGGACTTCTGCATTATCACAGGAACAACCAATATATATACATTGACCTTCACGGTCGAAAGACAAAATTAAAAACCCAAAAAAAAAAATCACGTAGGCATACCTTATACGAGCACTATTGAGCATAGTTGCGCAACTTGTATGCAATTTATTCAACCACAATCAATCCTCATAGCCTTCTAGCACTTGTACTTACTCGATTCAACGTATAAGTAACCAATACATGAAATTCTAAATAACATTTCATTTATCAACAAGTATAACAACATGGATCTCTAGATTAAGTCATTAATTTCAATTCATAAGTGATTCCATTCCAATTTATTATACAAGAATTCGTTTTCTTATCCTTTAATTCATTCAACTCTATTAAACTGTTGATTATATTCAACCAATCTATCATCCAATAAATAAATAATTCAAAATCAACTTAACCAAACAAATTGAATTCATATTCAACAATAATATTTACTTTGGTTTAACATACTATGATTATCATTTTATTTATATCCGATTGATTTCCATTCAATTATTATTGATTTAATTTTCAAATCTCAAATTTATTTTAATTTGATTCCAATACCCATTCCTAAATCCGTTTAACCAAGTTAAGTCACATTTCCATATTCAACTAACAAATTGATTTTCTAATTAATTCGCTTTTATTTCGAAATCCAATTTCTGAATTTATCTTCAAAAATCATTCAATTTCATAATCCAAATTCTGATTCATTTTAATTCCAAATTAAAATTCTCATTTACTAATTTCATATTGAAATCTCTTCAGTTATAATAAATCATTCAAGTTTTCAATCCAATTTGAATTTTATTCAAATCAACCAAACAAATCCATATCCCAATAATTTGATAGAATTATTCTTTTTCTATACAAAAATCAAATTTAGGAAAAATTATTTCATTTACCCTCTTTACAAAACAACATTGCGTCAGTTGCCAATTTAAAATTGAATTGATCAAATAACACAATACAAAATATTTATATAGAAAATCTACAAATATGCGCGCTTAAATATATACACTCAAACTCAATTTAGGGTATTACTAACCTCATCTCCACCGAGTTACGTCACAGAGCCGAAGTTATTACTAAACCTTATACTCTGTTACCATTGTAATGACCCGGAAAATTTGACGCCTGAATTCCAACAATAATACTTAATCATGTATTACTTGTCAAAACCCAAGCATCGAAAACACCAAATTGTTAATGAAAAAAATAGAGGGTGAGAAAAGAAAGAATGAAATATTAGAGTAGAAGAAATGAAGAAGAAGAAGAAGAAGAACAACATCACAAGATCAGAGTCTCACATCATATGGGAACAAAATATAATATAGAAGTAAATTTTTATTAAGAGCTTGAAAATATTACTTACATTCATCAGAGTACAACATACAACCAACATATCTGGACATTTTTAACAAGCGGCCATTATCAATCATTATACGATAGTTATCGCTTAATATAAAATTAAGTATTTTAATTATATAGTTTATTTCTCTGATTACTTGATAAATTAGTTAACATGCCCATAATTACCTTCTGCATAAACTAAAAGAATGAGCCCGACATTGTTTTCCTACTCCACGTATCCTTCAGGCTTCAGCTTCCTTGTTCCAAAACCTCACCACATTATAAAGTAATTAGGCATGTTTAAATAAATAATTAGGCTATATATATGTTTAGGTATTTAATACTTATCTCACCTGCCCCTTTGTAAACGCATGGGCCATGTTAACTTCTTCTACATGCTAAAACTTTCGAACTCAAAACCATGAAAATACTTCTGCTCCAAACATCAACGCCCACCGCTTGTATCGTTCCCAATGTTATCAAAACCACTCCAACACCCTGGACGATGTCTCTTCCTCCGGCCTGACCTCCACGAACTGGTCCAGTTTTCCCTTTTCTTTTTCTTTTTTTTAATTATATTATGCATATAGCACCGTCCTCAACCAACGGCTGCACCATCGGACTCCGACCACCACCACGTCGTCCCTGACTCACCATGGCCACTAACGACTTACATACAGCCCCCACCATCTTCCGACACTAAACCCGAACACCCAGTTAAAACAAATATATATATGCAGCCTTCACGTTTGACTGCCACATGTCCTGACTGCCGGCGCACCTGCCTTCACCGCAAACGAGACCACCTTGCCATCCCCTATCTTCACCTAGAACAGTTTGTCACTTTGACAAGTCCCCATGCCATAATCACAACTGGCAGATCCATGGTTTAATCCCATTTCTTACCACCATGATGTCACGCAGTTCCACCAATTTCGGCCACTAGTCAAGCGCACTACACTCTTCGATTTCCTAGTTAGGATCATAGGCTCATTTGGAATGTTTATCGAGATATGAATTTGCTTTTGAGACGGAGGCATTCAGTTTGGTTTAAGTATAAATAAATGGGTAGTGTTTGTTTTTGCTTAGTCTTTGGAGAAAACAAAGTAAATAATAGAAACAACGTATTTATAGATGCTGAAGTTAGGGGATAAGATCAGCGTCCCTTCATGTAGGCATGCACATAGCTTGAAAGATTAGGTAGCTGCCGTTGTGTTTCCAGTTTTCATACTTAGGCCTGCGCATGAGTTGATACTTTGGTAGGCAAACTTATGCTAGGGTATGTTGGTACTACGACATATGGAGAATATATTTTGTTTTAGGTCTAAGTATATACATTTGTAGTTGGTGCTATAGTGAGTATGTACCTTTATTTTATTTTTATTTTATTGTTTAGGGTAGAAGTAAATAATATGTAATATTATTCACATATGGTTAATTTATATTCTACCGTTATTTACCGCCTTTTGCGTTCAACGTTCTAATTTGTACTGATATTCACGAATCCAGAACAATACTTGAATTTGGGACTGATTAATTGTGATTCATGATGATTCCTAAATCTTCTTTTTCCTTTGATTCATCCACCTTCCCTCTTCTTCCACTCTCTTCTTTCGCTCCTCCTCCCTCCCCTTTTGCCTTTTCTCTTGGTAATCGGTCGGAAGCTGATAGATCTAGTAACACCCCATAATTTTAACAATACTAAAGAGGAAAAATTAAAGAACAATTAATTAAATAGTCAAAATTAAGGGAAAGGGATTGCACCATTGCGCCCGTCTTGAAATCTGGTCAAGATAGACATTTGATTTGCGTAAAAGGGACACCGTATGAAGAAGTTATAAAGGTTTGAAGTTTGTATATGCGCATGAAGAATACATATACATACATATATATATAGGTCTAGAAGTTCAAAATCGTTCAAATCACAAAAAACTGGGTGAGAGGGAAAAATCCCGCCCAGGGGAGTCGATCCCTTAAGGGGGGTGTCGACCTCTGGTTCGACCCCCTAGGGCAGATGTGGCAGTTATGGTTTGGGGGTTGGCCGCTATAAATATGTCCCATTTCTCTTGTTTTCTACACTAGAAAATAATGGAGGACTAGTTTTTGTCGGTGCCCAGACTGAATCAAACCTTTTCCTTCTTCTGCAATCAAGTTATTCAAGTGTAGATCTGTGATTCAACATCTGTTGTTCTCCTTCTATTTTCCAAATCCAAACACTGTGAGTTTAAGTTACTTTTAGATTTAAATAATTAAAAAGTAAACATGATATGACAACAATTTGGATCTTTTCCTGTGACTGCTTGAATCATATCAGATTTGTTATAACTTTTGAACCTATGATATTCTGACATAACTATGACTTGGATCTTAACCTTTATCATGTCAGATGCAACTTTGATTATAGATCTAATTCACTATTTAGATCACCATACCTATCATGTTTGTGGTTAAATTGGATCTGTTATTAGTTGGACATCTAAATTATTATTTAGATCTTATCATGCCTATTATGACATCCCTATTATGTTAGAATTAGTTCTATCATCTCATGTTCACCAGATCTGTTCTTAGATGCCCATCTTATCAATATGTCGCTATATGTTTATGTAAATTTTGTTAGTACAATCAATTCTGTCATCTTCCCTTCATCTTTCCCTTTTTATTTTATATGGCCAGGCTACTTTCGAGCCTGGGCATGCTGCTGAAATATGCAAACGCGTTAAACGGGGAACGAGAGGAAAAACATTGAAATTGGGCACAACTTGTAAATAGGGAATTTGGAAAAACTTGAATAATGTTTATGAATATGAATTTAGAGCATATAACTCATTATGAACATAAACGGGGAAAAGGGCCATGAAAACCTATAACGACATAGGTAAAATTGGCTAATAATGAAATGCCTTGGATTACAGTAATTACAAATTGTAATTGCGCCTAGACACGAGGTTAGATTACACTTGTGGTGGAAGTCTGCCCGGAACCGCCCAACATATCTAGCGACCATAAGTGGTGAATCTAATGTGGAGGGTCTAAGTGCACAAATACAAGGTGTGCTGAGACACGAGGTTAAACCCAACTTGTGGAAGAAGTCTACCCGGAACCAACCGGCATATCCAACATCCACAAGTGGTAGGCTTAATGTGAGGGGTCCAACACATTATAACCATAAATGGACATGGTAATGAATGGGAATACTTAACCTAGTTGAATTCATAGGTATTGTATGAACATGAACTTGAATAAAGGTTAAGTAAACTTGGTTGAAACAGTGGGAAGGTTAAGTATATCTAGGTAGGGTGGGTAATATTTATATATATGCCCACAAACTTAACCTATTGGGGTTATGTAATTAAAGACACTATTAGGTAAGCATAACCTGTGGAAATGATGGGGTTATGTAATTAAAGACACCGTTAGGTAAGCATAACCTGTGGAAATCATAGTGGGGATACAGGACAAGGGGGAGAGCTTGTATCATCTTATGTGTGGGACCCATTTCAGTCAGTTACGCATATAAAAGTATCGAACGAGTACTCCGCCCTAGGTTGGAGTCGGGGCATGCTTACTGGGCTGATTGTAAGAGATCCAAACATGGAGGACAGTGTGGGCAGCGCAAACCGACCAGGACATGTGCATGCATGTCCGGGCAGAGAGGGATAAGACGACCGTGACACCTGTAGGTATGGTTGTGCACATCAATCAAGGGTTGCCACTTTAAGGAGTGATACATCCTACAGTGGGTCGGCAAGGGGTATCTACGGAGCAGGGAGCTGATCGATCAACATACTTGTTAGGGTACATCTAGACTCTGGTGTAAAGTTTATGAGCCTGTTAGGTTGGGCTGCCTGTTGATTGTATGGGATTAAAACCTCTCACCAGATGTACGCCTAAGTCTACTATCTTATAGTTGTTGGGATCATCTTATTCTGGTTATACTAGTATTAGTGCAGAGTAATATTTAGAAGCACAATATACCCTATCATGTTTACCTAGTTTACCTTGTCATACCTTCCTTTTGAGATGTTATCTTTCTTATCCACTTTATATGCCTGTCATGACACTTTTACTTATTTACTTGCTAAAAGTGATTAGACTTGCCATACTTTATGTCTAACCATTTTTGTTTCCTCTTCTTTCTTCTGTTCTCCCCAGGTTCTCAGGGTGGGAATGCTCAAGCTTGATCAGGATTCTGCTGTCATTTTGCTGGAGCTGCTTATATGTATTGCTCAAGCTCCTATCTTTGCTACTATGGCTACGTTTTTATTTGGGGATTATGCTTCTTTTATTTTGTACTTTGATGTTTAAGTGCAAGACAGAAGTTTTTTTATGATATAATGGTTTTTATATAATTCAAACATATGATGTTTTGAACCACGATGCTTATGATTAATAAAGTTTTTAATTCCGCTGCTATTTTATATATGTCTTGTAATGTTTATGTTTATGTTTACCTATAACGCTTCACGAAACTTAATGCATTCTCTTAATGAGTGACATTAACGGACATGGGGTGTCACACTTGGTATCAGAGTTGAAGGTTACCAGATTAGATAAAAGTTTTTAAAAATTATTTTCAAAAAGGTTTTAAAAGAAAGCATTTTCAAAAGAAAAGTTTGTTTTGAAAAACATATTACCCAAATCCATATGTACTATCTTTCGATACTTTGTCTAAATCTCTTTCCTTTTCTTTTCAGCATGTCTAGGGAAACTAATATTCCAGAGGGCGTTACGATACCAGGCTGGCTCCATAGGTATCTAAAGGCTACGACGCCTGCCGGTGGTGAAGCTGACGTTCCTCCCCCAGCTGCACCCGTCGTTCCTCCTCCTCCTTCGCATGTAGACAACTTCTCTAAAGTCTGCAAAGATTTCCGTTCTATGGGAGGAAAGCCATTTCGTGGAACTGAGACGTTCGTAGAGGCAAGGAATTGGCTTAAGGAGACAGAGGACTTATTTGGAATTTTCGATGTGGACGATCGTAGGAAGATTCAGCTGGCCACCTAGGTACTGAAAGATGAAGTTTCGTTCTGGTGGGAAGTAACCCAAGCGAGGCGTCCGATGGAGACATGGGATGATTTTAGACAAAGGTTTGAAATGAAGTTTCTTTCTCAAGATGAGAAAATGTGCAAATGGAGAGGTTCTTGGCGCTCAAACAAGGAAACATGACTGTTAAAGAATATGTGAACAAATTCAACCAGCTAGCAAGGTTTTGATTGGAAATGGTGGATACTCCACATAAGAAAGCTTTACGGTTTGCTAAAGGGCTGAATGAACCCCTTCATGGGTTAGCTATGTCCCATATTCCAATGGGAGATAATTTTGAAAGGCTTGTTGATATGGCCTTGATGCATGAGGAAGACAAAGGAGAAAAGAAGGAAGCTAAGGCTGAGGAAACAACACAAAATAAGAAAGTATTGGCCAAGAAAGGACAGCAACAACAACAACAGAAGAATGGCGGAAATAATGACAATGGTAAGGATAAGAGGAAGTGTCACAGTTGTGGACGAGAGGGTCACTTAGTGAAGGACTGCAAAAGTACGAAGAATTCTTGCTTCAATTGTGGAGAGGTCAGACACTTTGCTAAAGAGTGCCCGAAGAAACAAGGACAAGGTCAAAGGGTAGGAGCTACTGGAGGGCAGGTGCATGCTCTCGCGATCAGTGCTCCGGATAGAGGTAGGAAAATTTCTGTGGAAGGTTTGATTTCTCTTTTTAGTCATCCTATTAGAACTCTTTTTGATTCTGGCGCTTCGCATTCATTTATATCTAGTTCTGTGGTTGAGTCTCTGCACCTAAATACTAGTATTGTAGTGGATCCCGTGGTTGTCTCAAACCCCATTGGTGGTTCGGCTCATTTGCCCATGATTTGTCGGGGTTTGAAATATCTGTGTTAGGCATCGAGTTTGAGTGCGACACGTATGTGCTTGGTTTTATGGGCTATGGCTTGATTTTAGGGATGGAATGGCTAACTATGTATGGTGCCATTCTAGATTGTGAGAAGAGGGTCATTAGAATTTTGACTTGCCATGGGAGGACCCTTGAGATTTCTTGTGACCCACAAAGGTCCGTTATGCTTAGTTTCCTAGAGTCTCTAGATGCATCTATTGATGATCTGCAATCTATTCCAGTAGTCTGTGATTATTTTGATGTTTTTGATGAGGTATGGGGCTTACCTCCGAGGTGTGAAATCGATTTTCGTATACATTTGGTGGACAATGCAATGCCAGTTGCATTACCTGTGCGCCATATGGCTCCAAAGGAAAGGAGGGAGCTTAGCAAACAAGTAGGGGAGCTACTTGAGAAAGGGTTTATTAGGCGAAGCATATCTGAATGGGGTGCTCCAGTAGTATTTGTGAATAAGGTGGATGGTTCGCTTCGCTTGTGTGTAGATTATAGGGAGTTAAATAAACTCACTAAGAAGAACAGGCACCCACTCCTAAGGATAGATGACTTGTTTGACCAGCTTGTCGGGCATCAGTATTCTCTCAGTTATACTTGGCCACGGGGTTTCATTAGTTGAGGATGGCCGAGGACAGTATAGATAAGACCGCTTTTAGGACTCCAGATGGTTTCTTTGAATGGCTCATTATGCCTTTTGGATTGACGAATGCACCTGCCTATTTAGCTGATCTGACGAGTAGGGTGTTTCGGGAGTTTCTAAATAAATTTGTCGTGGTCTTTGTTGGTGATATTCTAATCTTCTCGAAGAGCGAGGAAGAGCATGCCTTGCATATGAGGGAGGTTTTGAAAAGTCTACGTGCGCACCAGCTTAAGGCAAAATTCTCTAAGTGCCATTTTTAGAGAAAAGAGTTGAGATTTTTAGGGTATGTGATTTCTAAAGAAGGGATAGCGGTAGATTCCACAAAGGTGGTTGCAGTTCAGGATTGGCAGATTCCAAAGAATGCAACGGAGGTGAGAAGCTTTCTGGGGTTAGCAGGCTATTATAGGAAGTTCATTAAGGACTTCGCAAAGATATCAGCTGTAACACCCCACATCCATTAAGGTCACTCACAAAGGGAATGCCTTAACTTCAATGGAGCATTATGGGTACTGGAACAAAAATATTACAAGACAGACATATATAAAACAGCGGAAAGTAAAGTGGAAGTACTTAAAATCATTTATTAAATGTTTACAATAAAAGCCCATCAACTTCCAATACCCAATTACATAGTTAAAATATATGTCTTGCTCAAAAACAAAGAAGCATAAAAACAAATTGTAGTATTCCCCAATAAAGCAAAGCAAGCCATAGCCAAGAGAAATCCAAGCCATACATGAAAGAGCCTTGGAGCTTGGTAAGATCCGAACTAAGTTGTATTCCCACCCTGCGAACCGGGGGGGGGGGGGGGGGGGACGGAAGAAAAAGAGGCGAAACAAAACGGGTCAGTCATAAAGACTGAGTAAGTCCTAGTAACTTTCAGCATAAAAATAGTTAAGGATAATATGGCATGAGTAAACTGAAAGTAAACATAAGCATGATGATAAGATAAGCAACAGGCAAGATAACTAAGGATAAAATGATGTGATTTTTGTCAAGTAACATCGCAAGGTTCCCACCCAAGATAAACTAAGTATAATTTCGTAAGATTCCTATCAAGCATATCACGATTCCTCTGCTTCGCCATTAAAAGATTTCTGTGATATCTATTTGCTCTGCACCACCTAACTAGCATCCTCACAAGTGCCTTACAAGGAATGATCCGTATTCTTACTAGTACTCCAACTAGTGTCCTATGTAACAAGGATCCTTACCCCCTACTAGTGTCCCAATTAGTATCCCGTGTTATATAATAAGGTGATCCTGCCTACTGAACATAAGTGATAATAATAATGGTAGTTTCGTGTACCCCTAGCTGCTGTCATAGGTGCTGCCTGCTCCTATCTCCACTAGTGGTACCCACTACCCTCCCCATTCTAATTACAATATTCATAATATGGTAGCTGTACTCCTAGCTGCTGTCATAGGTGCCGCCTGCTCCTATCTCCACTAGTCGTACCCACTACCCTCCCCATTTGATCGGCTCCCTAACTCGTAGATACCCGTGCTGGCCCCACAATGGGGTGTATCACTCCCCAAAGTGGCAACCCGATACAACAGAGATGCACAGCTTATACCTACACGATGCAATGTCTTACCTACCAGCCCGGATCCACACACGCATATGAAACCCGTTGGACTTGCGTTGCCACCGCTAACCCGTTTTGACCTCTTACAATCAAACCCAGTATGCGTGTCCCGTCCTCGACATGGGTCGAGCTCAAAAAGATACGTAATGGGCTACTGGTCTGAAAAGGGTCCCCTTTTCTCGACACAAGCTTCCCACCTATGCTTGGTCCCCTCTAGTAATTCTTACTTAACCCCTTCTTATTCATGTCCACTTACATGCTCAAATTTTGGTTAAGTATACACCAGTTATGTCTTACATGTTACCCATATCCCCCACTTAACCCCTACATCATCCTCATGTCTTAATACATGCTTTATCTTGGTTAAGTGCTTATAGGTTATATTTTACATGTCATTCATATTATCCCCAACGTATGGGTTTAACCAAGCGCCTTGGCTTTATCTGCCATTAGACCCTATGTCTATCCATTAATTATGTGCTTGTGCTACCTCATCAGTCTTATCATTTAACTTGGTTATTTCCATTCATACCAACCTTCAACTTTGCTTATTAATTCAATTCTTAACTTGCACTATATTAAGTCCATTAATAAGCCCACAACATGTTATTCCTATGATTCATACATTAACCCCCGTTATGGTACAATAACATGTTCTTATTCAATCTTTACAACCAAGTACCCCTTAACTTACAAACACACTGGAGAGAGAGAATAATTCCCTAAATACCAACCCCGAAGACCGGAATCAACATCAGATTGATACTCAGAGGATTATCCAACCTAACCAATGTTTTGTTCCTTTTTATAATATAACTTATGTCGCCTTCTATTGTAAATTCATTCTTGTCTTTACATATTGCTTAATCTACAATGAAGCACATCTTTCCTTATTACATAAGTTATCTCATCTTATCTATTGTTCCGTCTAACTTACTTTATTCCATAAGTTATCATTCCCACTTAGGCATTAATTAAGATTTACTTAACTCAACCATTCATGTCATAACAGTTAAGTGTCATTCGCCTAATCATATTACTTAACCCACTCATTCATACCATATTGGTTAAGTGTCGTTAGCCTAATCATATTACTTAACCCACCCACTCATAACATATTGGTTAAGTGTTCTTGGTTTACTTAACCCTACCCACTGGTCTAATTACCATGTTATGTTGGTTAAGTATTACTATTCGTATTTCCATATGTCACCCACATGTCACCCACTTAACCCCCATGTCCCACCACATGTTTATCTGGTTAAGTATTTCTTAATTCATTAAGGCCGTAACCCTATAAAGACCTCTCACATTAGACTGACATTTATGGCAGCTGGATTTGCCGGGCGGGTCCGGGCAGTCTTACACCATAAAAGAGTCTAACCTCGTGTCTTTACAACTGTTACGCTTTTAATTTGGGCCTAGGACCTCTCACATTGGGCTACCATTTGTGACTACTGGATTCGCCAGGCGGGTCCGGGCAGTTTTACGTCACAAATGAGTCCAACCTCGTGTCCTAAGCATTGATTATCGCTTATAATCTTTTACCCCAGTCTTAATAATTTCCCTATTCAAATTATTAATTAATTCCTAATTTAACGATGTCCATAATTGACTCAATTATGTTCATCAATTAATGGTATGCAAAATCATACCAATTTTACCACAATTTATCTTATGCCATTAAAGGCAACTTATCTCAATTTATATTTATCCCTCCTTTAAGGCTATTACATTCCAACTACCCAAAACCCACTTAGGCGTGTTTATATTAGCCCCTTTTCAAGACATAAATTATCATATGTGTTTCAACTACAAATCTCACCTAATCAACCTATGCCCAAGTTCTAGATTACATGTCCGTTTTACATATGCCTAATTCATACCAAATTTACACATGTTCAGTTCATGCCATTTTATATGTATGCCCAATTTATGCCAATTTACACATATCAAATTCTAGCCAAAAATTACATATGCCAATCCCAATTCTTACAATTACCATTTTAATGGCAATACCCAATTATCAAATTTCATATTAATTGCAATAATACCCATATATCCAATTTTCATGTTATGCCATCAATTCCACCAATCACATATATCCAAATAGGTAATATTCCCATACTTTTCCCCGTATTCAATCGTACGCAAAATTGTGGTTTAGGCCTAGATCCGAAATTGATCTAGGTTCATCAAAAGAAAATAAATAGGGGAAAGGTAGAATTTTGCAATAAAACAAGATCAGAGAGAAAACAACATAAAATCATCATGATAGGCATAAAGATTGGATCTTGATAATAATATCAACATGAATCCAAGAAACTGATTTACAACGACTGAATAGAGCATGAACTAGACATAAGAATGGAGATGAACAAGTCTCAAAACTCAAGGTTCAAAGGTAAACATGAATAGGTCTGAATTGATAAACATGCTTATATCCAATTACACTTTATTCCATAGCCATATTAAAATTAAGTATTTTAATATAAAAAGTAACTAGAACTTACATAGCATGGCTAGCGAATTTAAGAACTGAGATCGATGTTGTAGCGTTGTTGATTCATCTCCTTGAATTGTTGTAGAAGTCTTCATCTTTGCATTGGATTGCGTATGAAAGCTTAAGAAGAAGATTAGAGACGGCGGCCATGACCAAGAGGTATTTTAGCAGTATAATGGTGGCTAGACATGTTGTAGTGAATTAGGGTTAGGCATTAGGTTGTATTTATAGATGTAGGAACTCATTTAGGCCCTTAGATCATCCCTAGAGTCAATCCGGACCATCAAAACTCATCCCGGGCCTCAAAAATGGGTTCTGGGCCACACCAGGCCGACCAGGTCGACCTGTATAGGGGGGAGGTCGACACTACAGTCGACCCCGGGGGGGGGGGGGGTCGACTGTGCAGTCGACACTACAGTCGACCTGGGGTCAGTCTGCTGAAACTTGTACAGGCCATAACTTGGTCATACGGACTCCGATTTTCGAAAACTCGGACTCTGTTTCATGTAAAATTTCGAGACGAACGCAATGGCATAACCCATTTCCCTTGATTCTTATTTTAAAATTTAAATTTTCCTTGATTTATGATTTTAATATGTTATTAAAATTCGGGTTGTTACATCAGCTCTATGCACCAGGCTGACGAAGAAGAATTTGGCATTTTCATGGGATGTGGATTGTGAAATTGCTTTCCAACGATTGAAGAGGGCTCTGACAACATCCCCAGTCTTGACCTTGCCCGACGGGAACAAAGTGTTTACAGTATACACTGATGCATGTGGTACAGGACTTGGTGCGGTTCTGATGCAATAGGGAAAGGTGGTATGTTATGGGGGTCGACAACTAAGAGTTCATGAGAAGAACTACCCTACCCATGATTTAGAGTTGGCTGCCATAGTATTCGCGCTTAAGATGTGGCATCATTAGTTGGTTGGAGAGAAGTTCGAGTTGTACACCGATCATAAATCTCTCAAGTACTTGTTCTCGCAGATGGATCTTAATTTAAGCAGCAATGGTGGATGGAGTTCCTAGCATCTTATGACTTCGAGATCGCTTATACCCATGGCAAGGGTAATGTGGTGGCAGATGCACTGAGTAGGCAGAGGATGGCCTTAAGTCCTCTGTTTGTGGAAAGGAAAAGCTTGGAGTTCATATCGACTTTTGATTTTAGACCCTCCACCGAATTTTTTCCTGGTTTGTTTGCATCGTTAGAGATACGACCTACTCTTATGGATTAGATAGGAGCTTCGCAGCGAGATGATCCACAGATTTCAGACATCTTAGATAGGCTCAGTAAAGGGGAGACTTCTAGTCACCTCAATAGATATTCCATTAACGATAAAGGGTGGTTGCGACGAGATGGAAGGATTTGTGTTCCCCAAATTGGAAGTTTGTTATAGACAGTCCTAGAAGAAGCCCATCATTCTAAGATGACTATTCATCTAGGTAGTGATAAGATGTATATGGATATGAAGAGGATTTTCTTTTGGCTATAACGAAGAAAGACGTGGCAAAGTTTGTTTCTCAATGCTTGGTTTGTTAGCAAATCGAAGATGAGCAAAAGAAGCACGATGGTTTACTTCTTCCTTTGGAGGTTCCATAATGGAAGTGGGAGAGCGTCTCTATGGATTTCATAGATGATTTGCCTAGATCAAAGAAAGGCAACACCAGTATTTGGGTTGTGGTGGATAGACTTACTAAGAGCGCTCATTTCATTCCAATTAAAAGCAAGAGGACGGCAACATGGTTGGCAGCAATTTACGTTCGTGAGATAGTCCGTCTTCATGGATTACCTTCCAGCATCATAAGTGATCATGACCCCATTTTCACCAGTGAACTTTGGAGTAGCTTGCAAGAAGCATTAGGTACACAGTTGTGTTTGAGCGCTGCTTATCATCCTCAGACTGATGGACAGACGGAGAGGGTGAATAGAGTTCTTGAAGATCTTTTGAGGCTGTGTATCCTAGACTTCAGAGGGAGTTGGGAAGAGCATCTCCTTTAGTAGAGTTTGCCTACAACAACAATTATCAAGCTAGCATTAGCATGGCACCCTTCGAAGCATTATAGGACGACCCTGTAGGTCACCAACTTGTTAGTGGGGAACTACAGAAAGGCTATTGCTTGGACCAGATATGGTTAGGGAAACGTCCAAGAATATTGATCTTATCCGATGACGAATGAAGACCGCTCAAGATAGGCAGAAATCCTATGCTGACAAGAGAAGGAACGACATTGAATTTGAAGTAGGAGATATGGTTTTCATTAAAGTGTCACCTTTGAGGTCGCTTCGAATCTATAGGGAAGTTGGCGCCAAGATTTATAGGGCCATTTCCCATAACAAAAAGGACTGGCCAAATGGCCTATAGAGTAAAGCTACTAGAGAGACTATCCGGTGTTCATGATGTTTACCACATTTCTCATTTGCGGAAGTGCTTGCATGATACTGTGGAAGTAGTTGAGCCGAGTATATTGGAGGAAGTAGAGGTGGAACGGGAGGTGACAGTTAGACGAGTTCCTTCACGTATTCTTGGATCAGAAGTTAAGAAGCTACGCAATAGAGAAGTCAAGTTGATGAAGGTTCAGTGGGGAGAAAACCCAGAGGATACGACTTGGGATACCGAGGACAAGATTTTATTTTCGAATCTTCGACCTTTAGGTAGGAATCCCATGGATGTTCTTAACTTCCTTTCCAAAGCTTTTATTTATGCTTGTTTCAATCATTTAAGTATGCTTATCGATCAAATCTTCGACCTTTAAGTAGGAATCCCATGGATGTAAACATGTGTTTGAGACATGTTATGTTTAATGGATGCAAGTGTTTACTAGTGGTTGCTCGTGGATGCATATACACACACATTAGGCACTAGATCGACTCAATCACTCTCATACTACATATGGATGTGTGTGCATTTTTCTTCTTTTAACGGATGGAAATATATGTATCATCATATGGACGTTGCATTTGGATAGATGATTGTTAACCCATATAGGGCTTACATGTTATAATTGGATTATTGCATACATGTTGGATTCATGGCACAAACATACATTGCATTAAGGAGGTCAACTGATTCAGTAGACCGCCTGATCTTCGCATTATTATTGGGACATATACACACACCTTTGCATATGTTCATATAAGCATTAGAAATCTTTTAAGGACAATGGATGCCTCTGGTTTGGTGGATGAGTAGATGGTAGGATATACATTCTTCTTACTTGGAGATTTCGAGGACAAAATCCTTTGAGTAGGGGAGAATGTAACACCCCGTAATTTTAACAACACTAAAGAGGGAATAATTAATTTAATACTCAGAATTAAGGGAAACGGACTGTGCCATTGCATCCATCTTGAAATTCTGGTCAAGATAGACATTTGGTTTGCATAAAATGGACACCGTATGAAGAAGTTATGAAGGTTTGAAGTTTGTATATGCGCAAGAAGAATATATATATATATGTATATATGTATGTATGTGTATATATATATATATATATATATATATATATATATAGGGTCCAAAATTCAAAAATTAGGTCCAAAAGTTCAAAATCGTTCAAATCATGTAAAATTGAGTGAGCAGGAAAAATCCCGCCTAGGGGAGTCAACCCCTTGGTCGACCCCTAAAGGGGGGTGTCGGCCCATGGGTCGACCCCCTAAGGAGGGTTCGACCCCCTTAGAGCAGACGTGGTTGTTAGGGTTTGGGGGCTGGCGACGATAAATATAGCCCTATTTTTCTTGTTTTCTACACTGAAAAATAATGGAGCACTAGATGCTGTCGGTGCCCAGACTGAATCAAACCTTTTCCTTCTTCTGCAATCAAGTTAATCAAGTTATTCAAGTGTAGATCTGTTATTCAACATCTGATGTTCTCCTTCTATTATCTAGATCCAAACACTGCGAGTTTAAGTTACTTTTAGATTTTAATAATTAAAAAGTAAACATGATATGACTGTAATTTGGATCTATGCCTATGACTGCTTGAATCATATCAGATCTGTTACAACTTTTGAACCTATGATATTCCGACATAACTATGACTTGGATCTTAACCTTTATCATGTCCACCTTTGGTTATAGATCTAATTCACTATTTAGATCACCTTGTACCTGTCATGTTAAATTGGATTTGTTATTAGTTGGACATCTAAATTATTGTTTAGATCTTATCACGCCTATTATGACATCCCTATTATGTTAGAATCACTTCTATCATCTCATGTTCACCAGATCTGTTCTTATATGCCCATCTTATCAATATGCCACTATATGTTTATGTCAATTTTCTTAGTATAATCATTTATGTCATCTTCCCTTCATCTTTCCCTCTTTATATTTATATAGCCAGGCTACTTTCGAGCCTAGGCATGCCGCTGAAATATGTGAATGTGTTAAACGGAGAACTAGAGGAAAAACATTGAAATTGGGCATAACTTGTAAATGGGGAATTTGGCATAACTTGAATAATGTTTTTGAATATGAATTTAGAGCATATAACTCATTATGAACATAATTGGGGAAAAAGGGGCACGAAAACCTATAACGACATAGGTTAAACTGGTTAATAATGAAATGCCTAAGAATATAGTAATTAGAAACTTTAACTTTGCCTAGACACGAGGTTAGATTGCACTTGTGGTGGAAGTATGCCCGGAACCGCCCGATATATCCAGCGATCATAAGCAGTGAATCTAATGTGGGGGGTCCAGGTGCGCAAATACGAGGCGTGCTGAGATACGAGGTTAAGCCCGACTTGTGGAAGAAGTCTACCCGAAACCGACCAGCATATCCAACATCCACAAGTGGTAGGCTTACTGTGAGGGGTCCAACACTTTATAACCATAAATGGACATGGCAATGAATTGGAATACTTAACCTAGTTGAATCCATAGGGATTATATGAACATGAACTTGAATAGGGGTTACGTAAACTTGGTTGAAACAGTGGGAATGTTAAGTATATCAAGGTAGGTGGGTAATATTTATATATAGGCCCAAAAACTTAACCTATTGGGGTTATGTAATTAAAGACACCGTTAGGTAAGCATAACTTGTGGAAATGATGGGGTTACGTAATTAAAGACACCGTTAGGTAAGCGTAACCTGTAGAAATCCTAGTGGGGATACAAGAAAAGGGGGAGAGCTTGTATCATCTTGTGTGTAGGCCCCGTTTCAGTTAGTAACCCATATAACGGTATCGAACGAGTACTCCACCCTAGTTCGGACTCGGGCCACACTTACTGAGGTGATTGTAAGAGATCCAAACGTTAAGGATGATGTGGGTGGCACAAACCGACCGGGACATGTGCGTGCATGTCCGGGCAGAGGCGGATAAGACGACCGTGACACCTGTAGATATGGTTGTGCACATCAACGAAGGGTTGCCACTTTATGAAGTGATACATCCTACAGTGGGGCCGACACAAGGTATCTACGGAGTAGGGAGCCGATTGATTAGGGTAGTAGTTAATGTAACACCCCGGAATTTTAACGACACTAAAGATGATGAATTCAAGAATAATTAGTGTGAAATACACTATTAACAATGAATTAAGAAAAACATAATTTAATATTCAGAATTAAGTAAAATGGACTGCGCTATTGCATCCGTCTCGAAATTCTGGTCAAAATAGACACCTGGCTTGCGTAAATCGGACAACGTACGAAGAAGCTATTAAGGTTTGAAGTTTGTATATGCACAGGAAGAATATATAGATATAATAAGTTCAGAAATTCAAAAATGGGTCCAGAAATTTGAAATTCGGTTAAAAGTTCGAAATTTTGGAAGGCGGCAGATTTCCCGCTTAGATGGGTCTACCCACTCAAAGGGGGGTTGACCTATAGGTCGACCTACCCAAAGGGGGGTCGACTCATAGGTCGACCTACTCAAAGGGGGGTCGACCCACCCCTGACAGATCTGGGCGAAATACTTTGTTTTGTATCTGGACACCTTTCTGAGCAAGATTCATTGAACCCTAGGCTATATAAAGGACCCTAGACCTAGGTTTTATTCATCTAAAAATAATGCTGACGGCGAAGCTCTGCTGGAACGAAAATTAAAATGGCCTTTCTTCTTCTAAGTCAATTCAAAGAAGATTATACATATTCGAAGATTACTACAATAAACTCAGCGATGTCTACAACAACTGATTCAACATGTTCTTCGAGGTAATTTGGATCCATTTCGTTAGATCTATTCACTGTGAGTTCATGTTATTTTTAGATATAAATATTTAAATAGTAATCTTGATATGTATTTAAAAATTTGGATCTTGAATCGGTGCCTAATCAGTTCTATTATGATATAACTATCAGATCTGCTTTTATATGTTCATACCGCCGCCATGTTAAATCTTATCATAATATGCCTATTCAGTTTATGCCTATTTCTACCGGTTTACTATTGATTCGTTATTATGCCTGTTCTAGATTCTCTTCTCTCCCTCTTTTCCTTTTTTATTTTTATATAGCCAGGCTACCTTCGAGCCTATGCCTAACGCTGAAAAATGCGAACATATGAAATTGGGAATAATGGGGAAAGACATAATTTGGGGCATAATTGATATTGGAAAATATGGATCTAAATTTGGGCATAAATTTGGAAATATACGAATATGGGTTTGGGGGCATATGTCTTGTTGGATAATATGAATTTAGGCATACGTTGGAAAATATAATTTGAGCATAGATTGGGACATGTGTAAGTACTGATTTGGGACATAAATTGGGACATATGTAAATATGAATTTTAGACATACATCGGAAAATATGCGAATATGGATTCGGATATAACTTGTATTGAAATAAGTGAATATGGACTAGGGACATAAATTGGAAAATATGTAGATTTGGGCATATCATATATATATATATATGCCATGACTTATAACTTGGGAAAAAGAGCATATGATGCATAATTAAAAGGTGAATTGAAAAGGGGTGTAAAAGTCTATGATTTGAGTAGTGAATTGGGCACAAAATTAAATATGGGGAAAAAGTGAAATAATCACCTATAATGATATAGTTAGATTTGGATAAAAATGGAATGTCTAGTAATTACAATTAGGAATTGTAATTGCACTTACGACACGAGGTTAGGTTGCATTAGTGGTGGAAGTCTTCCCGGACCCGACCGATGTATCCAGCAATCACTAATGTTGAACCTAATGTGAGAGGTCTAAGTGTGCAAATACGAATCAGGCTAAGAGACGAGGTTAGACCCAACTGTTGAATAAGATTGCCCGGACCCGACTGGCATATCTAGCATCCACACGTTGTAGGCCTAATGTGGGAGGTCTAGCCCATTATAACCATAAGTGGACATGGTAATGAATTGGGCTACTCAACCTTATTTAATCCGTAAGGATTGTATGATTATGAACTTAAGTTAGGGTCAAGTAAAATTGGATGGGTAGTGGGTGGATTAAGTAAAATAGAGGGGGTGGGTAATATTACATATAGTCCTGCGAACTTAACCCAATAAGGTTATGTAATTAAAGACACCTAGTGGTATACATAACCGGTGGAAAATACAATAAGGTTATGTAATTAACGACACCTAGTGGTATACATAACTGGTGGAAAATATAATAAAGTTATGTAATTAAAGACACGTTGTAGGGTAAGCATAACTTGTAGAAATGATAGAATTATATATGCATAATAATCTGCTAAGTAAACAATGATAAGTTGTAGTGACGATGTAAATTGAATTTATGATTAAATGAGAAAGAGTGAGGAAAACTTGTAAAATAAATAAGTAATATTTAATCATAAATGGTAAGTGATTAGGAAACATGTGAATTGAGATATACTTAATAACGTATTAAGGAGAACATGTTGTTGTAATGATGTAACCAAGCAAGAATATAAAATAGATTGTGGATTATAGACCTTGGGCCACAATCTAGAGAATAATAGGTTGTGGGCTAATTAATAAACTTAAATGGATTAAGTTATATGATTGAAATTAACAAGCAAGAGAAACTTGGTAAATTGGAAAAAGAATTCAATATGAATGGGAATAACCAAGTTAAATGGGAACCGGGTGAGGTAAGGAAAGCACGTAAAAGAATGTTTAGACATAGGGTCTAACAACGTATTAAAGAAAGGTACTTGGACCAGTCCATACGTTTGAGGGTGAATAAACCAATGGGTTAGATCATCGAGGTGTTATAGGACACGAGGGGAGCGCATATTTATCTGATTGTTATGATGGCTCCGAAGGACTGGAAGGGGAAGCACGCGGCTTCTTGAAGTACGTAAGGTGCTCCTAATAGTCCTTTGTGCTGTGACAGATGTCTTAGGCTATACTCGCAGAGGTTAGGTATGCGCGTAACTACTAAGTGGGTGGGCCTTGACTACAGATGTAGCTATGCAGTTAGAATGCTATAATGAGGTGACACCAAGGTGATTCGACGGTTGCCTCACGAGGAGGTAGAGAGGGTCACGACTAATAAGGATAGTAAACTGTCAGATATCTGTCATTGACAGCCAGCGGGATTCAAAAAGACTAGAGCTAAACCCAAGATATCATTTCACCTTTCTCTATCGAGGTACGGGGTTGAGGGTAGATTCCACATGGATGTTTAGATTGGTTGTATTAGGAGTGGTCGCTTAGCTCTTGTAGTCTTTACTAGTTGAAGAAGGGGCCGAGGTGGGCCCATAGCCACCATGGAAAATAGACCTGAGGATATTTGGAGGCACTTAAAGGCGGCCTGTACAGATATGGAAAAGCTCCCGACCAAGTTTCGTGTTTCTTGTATTACCCTGTTGCGGAACTCGGTGCACATTAGAGGACATGTGATTGAAGCATCGAGCTACAATTACAGCACATACATGGGACAGTCTAGATACATGCGTGTCTGCTCTAGGTGGTGTATCGTAGACTAGAGGGCATTATTCCAATAAGGAATCCAATTCGATCGATGGTGGCAGTCCATACGCTTACATAACATAGTAATGACAGCTATATGTGGAAAGTAACATTTTATATAGAGATCCGTACGTCACTCCAGCGTAGGATGAGGAACTGCGTTCATTACGGTGGAGACCGTGCGAGTGGGGTACCATGGGGTGTATCTAAAAATTGAGAGACAACTACATATATTGTAGTAGGTGAATCCGTGGGAAAATAAATGGGTACGATGCATGTATAAGTCTTGAGTGCTATTAACTCAAGTAACCTAATGTAATGGAACGATATTAGTAGGGATCATTCTACTTCTGATATACTAGTATCTGCATGGTGCAGAGAAATGTATTTAAGAAGCGCAATATATCATATTCATCTTATCTTGCTTAGTTCACACTTGTTATGGTTACTGTTATCTTATTCTTCCAGTTTTATATATACCTGCCATGATACTTTTATTTATTTATATTTAAAAGTAATTGGACTCGCCAAACTTTATGTCTGGCCCTTTTTGTTTCCTCTTCTCTCTCTTCCATTTCCCCCTCCCCTCCTCCCCAAGGTTCTCAAGGTGGAAATGCTTAGAGTTGATTTGGAATCTTTCTGCTTAGCTTGGATTTTGGATATAGATGTATCATTTTGACTCCTGGTCAACTCTCTTATGGATTCACAGGGAAATATGGTTTAATGCTTTTCTACTATGATATTTTTGGCAAGACAAATTATTAATGTAATTAGTTACTTATGATGTAAACTCAGTATTTGGGACCATGATGTTTTGATTTAAATAAAGTTTTTTTTATTTTTTTAATTCCGCTGCTATTTTACATGGCTGTCTTGTGCTATTATGTTCTTATTTACCTATAACGCTTCACGGAACTTAATGCATTCCCTTAGTGAGTGACATTAACGAACATGGGGTGTCACATTTGGTATCAGAGCATATGGTTATAACATCAGATAAAATATTTTGAAAATGGTTTTCAAAAAGGTCTAAAAAACAAAGTATTTTAAAATAAAAGGTATGTTTTTGAAAAGCATATTTCCCAAAGCCATAAATATCTTCTCGATTCTCTGCTTGATTTCTTTTCATTTTTGTTCGGGGAACCATTTCTTCCCAAAAGGGTATCCCTATTTCGGCATGGTTCCGTAGGCATGTTAAAAGTACGGTACATGTCGAAGGGCAAAGAGGTGCCTAACCTCCATCTTTAGCCGTAGTGGTTTCACCTGCGTCTTATTTTCTCTCAAGCCTCGAAAGGATTTCCATGCGATGGAGGCCGCTTTCAAGAGACTTGTTAGCATGTTGCACAAGGATGGTAAAAAGGAGAATAAGGGAGTTGGGGCTTAGGAGCAAAGCCTAAAGAAGAAAAGAGGAAATACCATAATTTTGGAACGGTGGGTCATCTGAAAAAGAATTATAGAAAGAGGAAAGGTATTGTTACCACTTTGGTAATGCGGGGCACCTTATTAAGGAGTGCCCAAAGAGACAAGGACAAGGCCAGAAGGCAGGAACTTCTACGGGGAAAGCTAATGTTCTCATAGCTGGTGGACAGGATAAGGGTAGGAAAGTTTCCATCAAAGGATTGATTTCTATTTCTGATCATCCTGTTAGGATTCTTTTTCTGACGCTTCGCATTCTTTTATATCCGATCCTTTAGTTGAGTCTCTGCACCTAGATACTAGTATGGTTTTGGATCCCGTTATTGCCTCAAACCCCAGTGGAGGTACGACTTATTTATCGATGATTTGTCGGGGTTTGAGAATCTCTGTTTTAGATGTCAAGATTGATTGCGACGCATATGTTCTTGATTTCATAAGATATGGTTTGATTTTAGGATGGATGGGTTAACCATATATGGAGACATTCTACATTGTGAGTGGAGGGTCATTAGACTTCTGACTTGCCATAGAAAGACTCTCGATATTTCTTATGACCCCAAAAGGGTCTGTCATGCTTAGTCTCCTAGAATGTAACACCCTGAATTTTCTAAGAATATTAAAATTAACAAATTCAAGAACACTTAATTTTTAGAAGAAGAATTAAGTGAAATGGGTTGCGCTATTACGTTCGTCTCAAAATTTTGGTCAAGATAGACATTTGGTTTGCATAAAACAGATACCTTATGAAAAAGTTATTAAGCCTTGAAGTTTGTATGCATATGAGAAAAAAAAAATATAGATATATATTAAAAATAAATAAATAAATATGCAAAAAAGTTCAAAGCAGCGAATCGAGAGGGGGAATAACCGAACCGGCCCATTTTTGAGGTCGATCTGAGCCTCGCTGGGTCGACTAGGGGTTGATTCAGGGTGTTTGGCTGTCAACCCATAGGCCGATTCGCTCTTAGGCAGATGTGGCATCTGATTGGTTCTCATGGTTCAGAGTTAATCTAATGGTCCTAAAACACTCTCTATAACTATATAAGGACCCTAAAATCTAATTCTATTATTCACTCTCATCTAAACCTAGCCGCCACTGAAACCTAAGTCAAATTAAATCTAATCTAATTCAACTAAGAGAATTCAACGATCCACATCAAAGGCGAGCAATTCAGTTTCAGAATACAGATCCCTGAAATCAAGTTTTTCCTTTTGATAGTAAGTTTAGTTATCTTTTAGATGTGAACAAATTTAAGACGTGATTTGTAATAAAATGAAAAATAGAATCATACCAAGCTGTATGATAATGATGATGCTGATTCATGTCCATTTCCTGTGATAATTTTGTCATGTATGTCTTGGAATGATTGTGGTTTATTGTACTTATCATATAGGAATTGATGATGAACCTATTATGATATGCGGAATGAAACTATCATACCGCATATAAGTTTGATAATCTTTTCATGATATGTTACATGCAAGTTTTAGGCTAAATAATGTTAGATCCATATGCCTACATGTTTAGATCTACAACTTTATGTGTTTAGATCCATGCTAATTAGATCCAAGTCAAGATCTATACATATGTTTATATGATTTAATGCAAGTTACATGTTTTATGTTAGATCCAAGTCAAGATCTATATATATGTTCATATGCAAGTTACATGTTTTGTGTTATATCCAAAACTAGATCTCTCTCTCTCTCTCTATATATATATATATATATATGCATGTTTATAAAGTAGATTCATGCAAGTTCATATGATCATTATTGTTAGATCTAGTTCACATCTACATGTTAAAGTTAAACTTATACATGCTTTGGTAATGTACTTGTCATGGTTATGACATATGCTAGTTTATAAACCAAGTTATGTTTACATATGTCTAGATCTACATATTAACATGTTTAGGCTTGTGATTATTTAGTCCAATTCATATGCAAGTTCATGAGACATGTTAGTTGAAATGAATGATGTTCTATGTCAACATTACATGACATATGTTTGGTTGGATTTATATTAGGCACGTTACCTTCTTTTACTTCTTGTTTATAAATTAGGCTAATTTGCGGGCCTAATTACTTTATGTGATTGATGCAAACGTATAAACGGGGGTAATGTTGGGATGGACATTAAATTATAACATGTTAATGATGTAGGTGGACCCATAACCAAGTAAATGGTTAAGGCCATGAAATGGTATAATTTATATACCATTGGTTATGAACATAATTAAGATAATGTGACATGAAAACATTTGAAGAAAAGTTACATGTATACTTGACATAAATGACAAACATGTAAATTTAGCAAAAGACGTATATGCCTACCCCGAGGTTAGACCGAGTTGTGGTGTAAAACTGCCCGAAACCGACCGGCACATCCAGTGACCACAACAATACATGTCTAATGTGGGTGGTTAGTGCATTGAGCCCAAAAAGGACTCGAGGTTAGACTAAGTTGTGATGTAAAACTGCCCGGAACCGACCGACACTTCCAGAGACCACAACAATACCTGTCTAATGTGAGCGGTTAGTGCTTTAATAAAGCTAAGTCAAGATTGGTAGGTTTAAGTCAATTAAGGAAACCTTAACCAATTCAACATGTTAACTAAACTGATGGGTGAGGTTAAGTAAATTTAGAACACTTAACCGTTATAACATGTTAATTAGACAAGTGGTGAGGTTAAGTAAATTTAGAACACTTAACCGTTATTACATGTTAATTAGACAAGTGGTGAGGTTAAGTAAATTTAGAACACTTAACCGTTATAACATGTTAATAAGACAAGCAGTGAGGTTAAGTAAATTTAGAACACTTAACCGTTATAACATGTTAATTAGACAAGTGGAAGAGGTGAAGTAAATTTAGAACACTTAACCGTTATAACATGTTAATTAAGCAGATGATAGGGTTAAGTTAACTAAAGTAACACTTAACCAAAATATATAATGACTTGTGGTAGGGTTAGGTAGCACAAGAGGTTACACTTAACCAATATATAATGACATGCGGTGGGGTTAAGTAATACAAGAGGAAAACACTTAACCAATACAACAAGATGAATACGTGGGGTTAAGTTAACAAGAAACACTTGACCAATATAACTTGATGAACGAACGGGGTTAAGTTAATAGGAAACACTTAACCAATCAAACATGATAAGCAAGGAGGGTCAAGTTAATAAGAAATGCTCAACCAACATGACATGATGAATGAGTGGGTTAAGTTAACATGAGCGGACAACACTTAACTAATATGGTGTAATGTGCGGGAGGGTTAAGTACATATCGGGTTGGTGGGTAATATTAGTAAATATAGGCCCACAAAACTTAACCATTAAACAAACATGCTTGAATCAGTGGAAGGGTTAAGTATCGGTTGGTGGGTAATATTAGTAAATATAGGCCCACAAAACTTAACCATTAAATAAACATGTTTGAATCAGTGGAAGGGTTAAGTACATATCGGGTCGGTGGGTAATATTAGTAAACATAGGCCCACAAAACTTAACTATTAAATAAACATGATTGAATCGATGGGAGGGTTAAGTACATCTCGTGTAGGTGAGTAATATTAGTACATATAGGCCCACAAAACTTAACCGTTTACTAAAAATGCTTGAATCGATGGGTGGATTAAGTACATATCGGGTTGGTAGGTAATACTAGTAAATATAGGCCCGCAAACTTAACCAATAGGAAACCCTAGTAACGGGGACCCATTTCAGCAGTAACCCACATGGATGTATCACGGTACCCTGAACTAGGCAGGGTGGGGCACAATTACTGGGCTGATTATAAGTGGTCAAAGCAGCGGCAGGAGGTACATCAGTGTAGGTTTCGACGGTTTACGGGCGTACATGTACTCCGGAGTGGGAAAAAGCAGGCACTGGGTACCAGTAGTTATACACTGTGCATCTTGAATCATGTCGGGTTGCTATCATAAGGATTGATACACCTTATGGTGGGACTAGCACATGGTATCTACACGCAAGAGAGGGCCGATTGACACAGAAACATGGAATATGAATACAAGTAGGGAGTGTAATGGCTGGAAATTTTCGACTCCTCAAGAGTCGAAAATTCCGAGACGTTAGTGAAAGAAAGTAGAGGGTGAGGAAGAAAAGATAGAACTAATAGAATAGAAGAAGAAGAAGAACTTACATCATCAGAGTAAACACGAATCTCACAGCGGAACGAATAAAATATAACATAACTTTGAAATACAAATCAGTACTCGTATATACATACCATTTCAAAGTACAACACTTAACAACACAGCGGAATAATAATAGCTATAATCCTGAAGCCTCCTGCTCCAAGCTCTCCAAGTGTATCTGTAAAATCCCGACTACTTGACTGCCCGTACAAATTTAGGGCACCCAAGAGTTTAGGGAAAACAAAACAAAATAAACTCCGGGTCAGTCATGGGACTGGTGTGAATAAAACTCCAACACTTGGTTAAATAAAGGATATCTTTCTGATATTATAATAATGTCTAAATACAAATAGATATCAATCTAGCAGAACGCTTGCATCTCACGTTCCACATTCATAGTATACAAATAAAACCGTGAGCGCTTATTGGAGATTGGATTCCAACAGACAAGGTATGGGAGCACCTTCCGATCAGTGTACTCTAGAGGAGATACACTAGGGTTCAACAAGAACGTCTTGCAACCCGGCCACACATGACCGTCCACTCATTTAGCTTGAGTGCAACGAATATATTATCACCGATGGTTGGGATCAGCAACCATCCTTCCCGATAAGGGACAGCATTGAAATAGATTATAAAGAAGTACAATTGAATATTCTCTAGATGGTGATAATACACCCTGCTTGGGTATGGCCCAACTAGCCATGCTGCCTAGCCCAACTTCTGTTATTTCCCGGTGGTGAGGTTTGAGGTCACGTTTATCACTTTGACAGATTATTGCTTCAATTACTTTGAATGCCACATCGTCATACCCGCCAAATCAATAACGATTTCTCAAGGCATCACGGGTATAAAAGCTAAGAGAAACGAATTTCTCCGCTACCAACGTAATACGTTTAAAGAGATCAACATATATGATTCGTTAAGAATACTTTGTCAGACACTCGTCCATATACGTTGTCCTGGGACTGAACAAACCGAAGGCACTATTCAGTGAATCCATCCAACCTAGGCTTTTCACAATAGCCCTTGCACTTCACTCCGTCTTCAATTATCTTCAGCGTACTTGATTCGCAATGCTTATGTTAATACGGAGTGGTTCTTCAGATAATAATCCAACCGGTCTCTCCATATTAACAACGTAAATATGGTCAAAACTTTGATAGTCTGTGATTCAACTATCAAATGAAAACATGTCGGTGTACAAACAACGATCTTATTTCCAAATGGGAATTCGATCGATCAATCATCATATGTTCATATTTCCTTATTTCATATATTTAGAAAATATATGTTATTAATCATTGGAAAACATTTCCATAGCTTATTTTCACATCACTATTATTTCGCAACTATCAGTCCCTAACTGTAACTAGTATGAGAACAATTCTCTAAGTATCAATCCGGAAGGTCGAAACCAACATCAGATCGTCACTTAGAAAACCGTTCAACTTACCCTCTCCAGTCAGTTTCTGAATTTTCTTACTCTATTTCTTAAATTCTTATCATGAAAACATTTCATTTTCTATGTTTAGAAAACATATCTGACTATATTTGGAAAACATTTCCAAAACTCATTTACGGATTTCCAATGAACGTTGTATAAAACATCGTTACGCTTAATCCATTAATCGCTTATTACTTAACTATATTTCAAATCAACCTTTTCTATCGAACCACAACTATTCCTTTGTCAATTCTGAAGTCAATCAAGTTGGGGTATAATTACCTCTCAGACCTTAATTGAACAACGTCCTTTACTGTGAAATAGATGAAGCTCGTCACTCACTTTTTCCAATCATCTGTTTACGCAAATTCTCGGATTCAGGTTACGAATCTACTTCTTATATGAAAACGTTTGATTATAACTATAACGTTATAATTCCTACTTCTGCAATATCCAACCTAAATTATAACTTTATCTCCTAACTCGAATAATTTAACAGACACCTAATTTCTAAATCAATAACTAAATCTTGATTTAAACCCTGGAAAGTAAATAGTACTTTCCCGAATTCGATATAATTGAATTCGACGTATTACTCTCTTTCGAGTAATCTCTATTCGATTAACTCCCCCTTTTTAATAACTTATATTCGATAAACTCTATTTCGATTAACTCCTATCGAATAACTAATATTCGAATAACTCTTCTTGGTTGGCTCTATTTCATTAACTCTTATCGAATAACAAATATTCGATTTTCTTACATGTGTCAGTTCTTATCGAATAACTAACATCCGATTAACTTATATGGATTTACTCTTATCGAATAACTTATTCGATTAACTTAACTTGATTTTCTTAACTCGATTATCTCAACTCGATTACTTAACTCGATTACTTAACTCGATAACTTAACCGAAATCGATTAACTCAACTCTAATCGATTAACTTAATTTGATTTACTCCTTCGAATAACTAATTCGATTTACTCTTCTCGAATAACTAAATTCGATTAACTCAAATTGAATAACTAATATTCAATTAACTCTTCGACTAACTCCTTTGTATTAACTAA
Organism: Allium sativum; assembly: GCA_030737875.1. Lineage (NCBI taxonomy): Eukaryota > Viridiplantae > Streptophyta > Magnoliopsida > Asparagales > Amaryllidaceae > Allium > Allium sativum. Next base: position 602,220,596 of record CM060924.1, on the reverse strand, counting down.
CTTCGAATAACTCCTTTGGATTAGCTAACTTCGAATAACTCCTTTGGATTAACTAACTTCGAATAATTCCTTTGGATTAACTAACTTCGAATAACTCCTTTGGATTAACTAACTTCGAATAACTCCTTTGGATTAGCTAACTTCGGATAACTCCTTTGGATTAACTAACTTTGAATAACTCCTTTGGATTAACTAACTTCGAATAACTCCTTTGGATTAACTAACTTCGAATAACCAATATTCGATAACTACTCTTCGAATAAATAATATTCGATAACTCTTCTCAAATGAATCACATTTGATTTCTCCACTCTAATAAACTATATTCGATAACACTTCTTAAATGAATCACATTTGATTTCTCCACTCGAATAAACTATATTCGATAACTCTTCTCAAATGAATAACATTTGATTTCTCCACTCGAATAAACTATATTCGATTTCTCTTCTCTCGAATACACTATATTCGATAACTCTACTTCGGATAAGTGATATTCGACAACTCTACTCGATTAACTCTACTTGGATAACTCTAACTGATCAACTCTAACTGGTCAACTCTAACTGGTCAACTCTAACTGGTCAACTCTAACTGGTTAACCCAACTGGTTAACTCTAACAGATTAACTCTAACTGGTTAACTCTAACTGGTCAACTCAACTGGTTTAACCTAACTGGTTAACTCTAACTGGTTAACCCAACTAGTTAACTCTACTGGTTTAACCTAACTGGTTAACTTGTCTTGATTTACTGAACAAATCCACTTAGTTTAACTTAGCTAATTCACGTTGATTAACTCTAACCGATTCACTTAGTTTAACTCAACTAATTCACTTCGATTAACCACTTAGTTAACTTAACTAATTTACTTCGATTAACCACTTAGTTTAACTTAACTAATTCACATCGATTTATCACTTAGTTTAACTTAACTAATTCACATCGATTTATCACTTAGTTTAACTTAACTAACTTACTTTGGTTAACCTAACCAATTACTTTGTTTAACTCGACTAACTTGCTTTGGTTAACCTAACCAATTACTTTGTTTAATCCTTTTATCACACTCTGGTTATAATTCCTACTTCTACAATATCTCCTTAAAATCCATATCGTGTTATACTTGTGTGCGAAGCACGGGTTTTAAATCTATCCTTGTATAATTCTATTTATTTTCCGAACAAGTGTTCCTTCATTTATTCCCTAAATAAATATTCCTTTATTCCATTTATTTACAATCTAAATAAATGTTCCTTTATTTATTTCCTAAAATAAATATTCCTTTATATTCTAATTCATTTATTTTCTAAATAAATGTTTCTATTTTATTTCATTTATTTTCTAAATAAATGTTTTCCTTTTTCATTTATTTATTTTCTAATTAAATAAATGTTTTCCTTTTATAAAATCCTATCGATTTTATAAATAAGATTCATTTTCAATATAAACATTGAAAATCCCCTTATCAACATTTCGGTATGTTATGGTATTCAATCATATCAAATCACGATATTCAATATCGTCCAAGCACATATAATCGCCCACAGATTTTATATCACATCATATAACAATATATGGAAAACAATAAAATAACTGTTGAGGAATCCAGTCGGATTCCTCCAACCTGTTTCCCTGCATCACAGATGTTAGACCATATAGATAACATCACTTTCAGTTCCATATGATATATTCTGTTAAACAGAATCAATATAGAAATTTAACTAACTGACTAGCAGTTCAATCAAACAATCAACACACAGTCAAACAGACAATTTTAACAGTTCTAACAATACAACATGAAATTATAAACTGTTCAGAGTTGGTGAGTTTTACTCACTTTTGCGCTTTAACCGATAACTATCGGTTTGCGTTCACTAATTAAGTCGAACAATTTATTTCACCATAAATTGTAACGAGCTCGGATTCACTCCCAGTTGGTTCCAGTGCGTAGCCGTCGTCCATACGATCCCAACGCCACTTACGGTTCGTAATTCTGTTATCGTACGAAGAAGATACGTATAATATAAGTTAATACACTTTAATTGAAATAAAAACATAGAATAAAAATCATTGGGCCTCACCATCTTCTTTGGCCCACTTACACCTTCAAAGACCAGACCCGAATTTGTTATCTCCTTCGTTCATCCTTACTCCCGTTCAAACCCGTACTTATTTGCCATTACCAAATTTTCAAACCCCCACCGTTCATCCCACAATCCATGAATCTAAAAACGACCACTACCACTTCGATCTCCTCTCCGATCTCCATCACATCGTACCCGCTACAGGGAACTCGAGCCTACCCTGCTCGTCGCCCTTTACCCGCTTCCACCGTGCCACATAGTACAGGTTGCGATGACCATGTTCAGGAAACCACCCCAAAATTTCACACATCCCACAATCTTGGTGCCATAAACCCGAAATCAACCTCGGATTTAAATCAAAACTCCATCATTTCGAGTAAATCTAAACCCTAACTCGCTGATGGTATTTTCGAGCTCCGCTAAACAGCGTCGAGCTACAACAAAGAGGTACTACCGTGAAGAGATTCTCCAGGAGATCTCATAAATAGATATATTCGGATTTTTAGATTTTTACTTCATTTGATTTTGAATTTTCTTTTGTTCGAACTTTGCTGTAGAACGAAAAATAATGTGGCGGCTCATTCTTGCGTTTATAAAGGATGGGGAGTGGCTGAGAGGAGAAAACGTGGGTCGTTGTTTGGCCTAATAATAAGTTAGGATAATTTGTTTAGATATTTTTGTTAGTGTGGATTACCTTCTCCCACATTTTCCCTTTTTTTCTTTTTCTTGCGGACGAGAATAAGTGGAAGTGAACAAAGAACGTGGCTTAGGGGGAGTCATAACCACTTTATATATTTCGTTTTAAAAAGTTACGAACTTCGATTTTCTCCATTCCGCTTACGTACGGCAGTTACGGACAGAGATGAAAACACCCTGGTGATGAGTAAGGTATCACGATCCCAAAGATATAATAATACCGGTAGATTGACTCATATTCTGAAACTTCAAATTGTTGATTTCAGGGTGCGAAATACTCCAAATAAAAAGTTACTTATTAAATTAATTAAAAATTACAGTAAAATTCTAAAAATTAAATTATCGCTATGTCTCAAAGGAACCTTGTCTAAATTCAATCCCGATCTTTAGTTATATCGAATAAACCGATATGGTCGATAAACGATTCCATAGCGACTATTTCAGAATTTGATTTGGACGTAAATCAAAATCTACACGATGAAATCCCGATTTTTCTCTTCCACTAGAAAGATATACTCCACCAGCTCCACACGTTTCTTGTTTCACAGAAATCCGGCTTAAAATGAATCATGTACATTCAGTTGAAGTTCAAATCGCCAATTTGCGAACTGCCGCGACGTTTCAGGTTCGTTTTAATTATAATTATAAATTATAAGTTCGAACGTTTTACTTTAAAATATCGATATCGCCCAATCGATATATAAATAATTAAATAAATTAATTATTCGACAGCTAACAAAACGCGCCATTACAGACTTCCCCCCTTAAAATAATTTCGTCCTCGAAATTGCTAAGTTAGAAAAATGCTACTAACTCTACTAACTAGATTTAAAAATCCTTTTTGTTTACTTCTCAACTCCAGTTTCAACTGAACCCTTAAATTTTCAATTAAATTATTAATTCATTCTGGCTAACTGAATTTCCATAAATCATGAGAATGTTCTAACGCCTGGAATTTTCGAAAAATTTCGCTATAACCTCCTTTGTATTGGTCAATATGACAAACCACCCCTCGCCTCTCTAGGCCTCCTCCAATCCAAAAGAAAATCAAACAGCCAAGCGGCTTGCCAATTCGGCTCATAAAATCCAAACTCATATATAATATAAACTTGTACCTTTTTGTCGGTCGTATCATTATATCCCTACCCTCTGTTATCAGCTCGGCATATACAAATGCCATCCCAATCAACTCCAACCAATTTATTCTTAACACAACCATTCGCTTATTCAGGCCGAATTAAATTTCAAATTCGAGTTTCAAATTCCAAACTCTCAACTAATCACTTCAAATCCAAAACCATATTATTTTCAAATCCAAATCGAATTTCATTCGAACTCTAATATCAAATTCCAAATTATTGACTTATCAATTTGGTTCCATTCTAGATTATCTCTAATCCAATTCAATTTTATTTAACTCGGTTCAAGTTAAATTTCAATTTATTTTTACCATCTCATTTTATTTAACTTCATTAGTTAAATTTTAATTCCAGAACTTAAGTTCCTGGGTTTCTTTCAAATCAATTTGAAATCATAATGCCAATTCAAAACCTTTGAATTTCTAAACAACTTGTTTTCTCAAAACAATTCAAAAACAAAACCTTTGGTAGTAATCCGTCACTTAGAACTCGAAAATGAACACTGATGATGTCTAGATTCATCATCAAAATCTATTTTCCAGCTATCGAAGTGAGTTCAATACTATATCATTTTCAATTTGAAAAACATTTTCAACATCTCCCAGGAACTTAAAATTTCCTTATTTTAATTCCAAATCTGATTTAAATTCATATTTAATTCAAACTATTTCATATATTACATTCATATGAATTCTGATTGGTCATTTATAACCATTTCACCCTTTTATAATCTTATTCGATTATAATAACAACCAACACAATCAATATACTATAATAATTTCAAGATATATATTTCTTCTATAAACAAATATATTTTGGGAAAAATTATTTCATTTACCCTCTTTCAAAACATACCATGACGGTTCATTGTATTCGAGTGTTTAGTAACCCTTATCGATACAACAGTGGATCAACTGATCGACCAGAATTCATAAGCCACTCAACCAATGAGTCTCCACAATATAAAACCATTTTATATTGAATAACAATTACGCGCTCATATATATACACTCAAACTCAATCTAGGATATTACTAATCCCATCTCTATCGAGTTATGCCACAGAGCCAAGGTAATCACTTGACTTAGGCTCTGATACCAACTGTAATGGCTGGAAATTTTCGACTCCTCGAGAGTCGAAAATTCCGAGACGTTAGTGAAAGAAAGTAGAGGGTGAGGAAGAAAAGATAGAACTAATAGAATAGAAGAAGAAGAACTTACATCATCAGAGTAAACACGAATCTCACAGCGGAACGAATAAAATATAACATAACTTTGAAATACAAATCAGTACTCGTATATACATACCATTTCAAAGTACAACACTTAACAACACAGCGGAATAATAATAGCTATAATCCTGAAGCCTCCTGCTCCAAGCTCTCCAAGTGTATCTGTAAAATCCCGACTACTTGACTGCCCGTACAAATTTAGGGCACCCAAGAGTTTAGGGAAAACAAAACAAAATAAACTCCGGGTCAGTCATGGGACTGATGTGAATAAAACTCCAACACTTGGTTAAATAAAGGATATCTTTCTGATATTATAATAATGTCTAAATACAAATAGATATCAATCTAGCAGAACGCTTGCATCTCACGTTCCACATTCATAGTATACAAATAAAACCGTGAGCGCTTATTGGAGATTGGATTCCAACAGACAAGGTATGGGAGCACCTTCCGATCAGTGTACTCTAGAGGAGATACACTAGGGTTCAACAAGAACGTCTTGCAACCCGGCCACACATGACCGTCCACTCATTTAGCTTGAGTGCAACGAATATATTATCACCGATGGTTGGGATCAACAACCATCCTTCCCGATAAGGGACAACATTGAAATAGATTATAAAGAAGTACAATTGAATATTCTCTAGATGGTGATAATACACCCTGCTTGGGTATGGCCCAACTAGCCATGCTGCCTAGCCCAACTTCTGTTATTTCCCGGTGGTGAGGTTTGAGGTCACGTTTATCACTTTGACAGATTATTGCTTCAATTACTTTGAATGCCACATCGTCATACCCGCCAAATCAATAACGATTTCTCAAGGCATCACGGGTATAAAAGCTAAGAGAAACGAATTTCTCCGCTACCAACATAATACGTTTAAAGAGATCAACATATATGATTCGTTAAGAATACTTTGTCAGACACTCGTCCATATACGTTGTCCTGGGACTGAACAAACCGAAGGCACTATTCAGTGAATCCATCCTACCTAGGCTTTTCACAATAGCCCTTGCACTTCACTCCGTCTTCAATTATCTTCAGCGTACTTGATTCGCAATGCTTATGTTAATACGGAGTGGTTCTTCGGATAATAATCCAACCGGTCTCTCCATATTAACAACGTAAATATGGTCAAAACTTTGATAGTCTGTGATTCAACTATCAAATGAAAACATGTCGGTGTACAAACAACGATCTTATTTCCAAATGGGAATTCGATCGATCAATCATCATATGTTCATATTTCCTTATTTCATATATTTAGAAAATATATGTTATTAATCATTGGAAAACATTTCCATAGCTTATTTTCACATCACTATTATTTCGCAACTATCAGTCCCTAACTGTAACTAGTATGAGAACAATTCTCTAAGTATCAATCCGGAAGGTCGAAACCAACATCAGATCGTCACTTAGAAAACCGTTCAACTTACCCTCTCCAGTCAGTTTCTGAATTTGCTTACTCTATTTCTTAAATTCTTATCATGAAAACATTTCATTTTCTATGTTTAGAAAACATATCTGACTATATTTGGAAAACGTTTCCAAAACTCATTCACGGATTTCCAATGAACGTTGTATAAAACATCGTTACGCTTAATCCATTAATCGCTTATTACTTAACTATATTTCAAATCAACCTTTCCTATCGAACCACAACTATTCCTTTGTCAATTCTGAAGTCAATCAAGTTGGGGTATAATTACCTCTCATACCTTAATTGAACAACGTCCTTTACTGTGAAATAGATGAAGCTCGTCACTCACTTTTTCCAATCATCTGTTTACGCAAATTCTCGGATTCAGGTTACGAATCTACTTCTTATATGAAAACGTTTGATTATAACTATAACGTTATAATTCCTACTTCTGCAATATCCAACCTAAATTATAACTTTATCTCCTAACTCGAATAATTTAACAGACACCTAATTTCTAAATCAATAACTAAATTTTGATTTAAACCCTGTAAAGTAAATAGTACTTTCCCGAATTCGATATAATTGAATTCGACGTATTACTCTCTTTCGAGTAATCTCTATTCGATTAACTCCCCCTTTTTAATAACTTATATTCGATAAACTCTATTTCGATTAACTCCTATCGAATAACTAATATTCGAATAACTCTTCTTGGTTGGCTCTATTTCATTAACTCTTATCCAATAACAAATATTCGATTTTCTTACATGTGTTAGTTCTTATCGAATAACTAACATCCGATTAACTTATATGGATTTACTCTTATCGAATAACTTATTCGATTAACTTAACTTGATTTTCTTAACTCGATTATCTCAACTCGATTACTTAACTCGATTACTTAACTCGATAACTTAACTTAACCGAAATCGATTAACTCAACTCTAATCGATTAACTTAATTTGATTTACTCCTTCGAATAACTAATTCGATTTACTCTTCTCGAATAACTAAATTCGATTAACTCAAATTGAATAACTAATATTCAATTAACTCTTCGACTAACTCCTTTGGATTAACTAACTTCGAATAACTCCTTTGGATTAGCTAACTTCGAATAACTCCTTTGGATTAACTAACTTCGAATAACTCCTTTGGATTAACTAACTTCGAATAACTCCTTTGGATTAACTAACTTCGAATAACTCCTTTGGATTAGCTAACTTCGGATAACTCCTTTTGATTAACTAACTTCGAATAACTCCTTTGGATTAACTAACTTCGAATAACTCCTTTGGATTAACTAACTTCGAATAACCAATATTCGATAACTACTCTTCGAATAAATAATATTCGATAACTCTTCTCAAATGAATCACATTTGATTTCTCCACTCTAATAAACTATATTCGATAACTCTTCTTAAATGAATCACATTTGATTTCTCCACTCGAATAAACTATATTCGATAACTCTTCTCAAATGAATAACATTTGATTTCTCCACTCGAATAAACTATATTCGATTTCTCTTCTCTCGAATACACTATATTCGATAACTCTACTTCGGATAAGTGATATTCGACAACTCTACTCGATTAACTCTACTTGGATAGCTCTAACTGATCAACTCTAACGGGTCAACTCTAACTGGTCAACTCTAACTGGTTAACCCAACTGGTTAACTCTAACAGATTAACTCTAACTGGTTAACTCTAACTGGTCAACTCAACTGGTTTAACCTAACTGGTTAACTCAACTAGTTAACTCTACTGGTTTAACCTAACTGGTTAACTCGTCTTGATTTACTGAACAAATCCACTTAGTTTAACTTAGCTAATTCACGTTGATTAACTCTAACCGATTCACTTAGTTTAACTCAACTAATTCACTTCGATTAACCACTTAGTTAACTTAACTAATTTACTTCGATTAACCACTTAGTTTAACTTAACTAATTCACATCGATTTATCACTTAGTTTAACTTAACTAATTCACATCGATTTATCACTTAGTTTAACTTAACTAACTTACTTTGGTTAACCTAACCAATTACTTTGTTTAACTCGACTAACTTGCTTTGGTTAACCTAACCAATTACTTTGTTTAATCCTTTTATCACACTCTGGTTATAATTCCTACTTCTACAATATCTCCTTAAAATCCATATCGTGTTATACTTGTGTGCGAAGCACGGGTTTTAAATCTATCCTTGTATAATTCTATTTATTTTCCGAACAAGTGTTCCTTTATTTATTCCCTAAATAAATATTCCTTTATTCCATTTATTTACAATCTAAATAAATGTTCCTTTATTTATTTCCTAAAATAAATATTCCTTTATATTCTAATTCATTTATTTTCTAAATAAATGTTTCTATTTTATATCATTTATTTTCTAAATAAATGTTTTCCTTTTTCATTTATTTATTTTCTAATTAAATAAATGTTTTCCTTTTATAAAATCCTATCGATTTTATAAATAAGATTCATTTTCAATATAAACATTGAAAATCCCCTTATCAACATTTCGGTATGTTATGGTATTCAATCATATCAAATCACGATATTCAATATCGTCCAAGCACATATAATCGCCCACAGATTTTATATCACATCATATAACAATATATGGAAAACAATAAAATAACTGTTGAGGAATCCAGTCGGATTCCTCCAACCTGTTTCCCTGCATCACAGATGTTAGACCATATAGATAACATCACTTTCAGTTCCATATGATATATTCTGTTAAACAGAATCAATATAGAAATTTAACTAACTGACTAGCAGTTCAATCAAACAATCAACACACAGTCAAACAGACAATTTTAACAGTTCTAACAATACAACATGAAATTATAAACTGTTCAGAGTTGGTGAGTTTTACTCACTTTTGCGCTTTAACCGATAAATATCGGTTTGCGTTCACTAATTCAGTCGAACAATTTATTTCGCCATAAATTGTAACGAGCTCGGATTCACTCCCAGTCGGTTCCAGCGCGTAGCCGTCGTCCATACGATCCCAACGCCACTTACGGTTCGTAATTCTGTTATCGTACGAAGAAGATACGTATAATATAAGTTAATACACTTTAATTGAAATAAAAACATAGAATAAAAATCATTGGGCCTCACCATCTTCTTTGGCCCACTTACACCTTCAAAGACCAGACCCGAATTTGTTATCTCCTTCGTTCATCCTTACTCCCGTTCAAACCCATACTTATTTGCCATTACCAAATTTTCAAACCCCCACCGTTCATCCCACAATCCATGAATCTAAAAACAACCACTACCACTTCGATCTCCTCTCCGATTTCCATCACATCGTACCCGCTACAGGGAACTCGAGCCTACCCTTCTCGTCGCCCTTTACCCGCTTCCACCGTGCCACATAGTACAGGTTGCGATGACCATGTTCAGGAAACCACCCCAAAATTTCACACATCCCACAATCTTGGTGCCATAAACCCGAAATCAACCTCGGATTTAAATCAAAACTCCATCATTTCGAGTAAATCTAAACCCTAACTCGCTGATGGTATTTTCGAGCTCCGCTAAACAGCGTCGAGCTACAACAAAGAGGTACTACCGTGAAGAGATTCTCCAGGAGATCTCATAAATAGATATATTCGGATTTTTAGATTTTTACTTCATTTGATTTTGAATTTTCTTTTGTTCGAACTTTGCTGTAGAACGAAAAATAATGTGGTGGCTCATTCTTGCGTTTATAAAGGATGGGGAGTGGCTGAGAGGAGAAAACGTGGGTCGTTGTTTGGCCTAATAATAAGTTAGGATAATTTGTTTAGATATTTTTGTTAGTGTGGATTACCTTCTCCCACATTTTCCCTTTTTTTCTTTTTCTTGCGGACGAGAATAAGTGGAAGTGAACAAAGAACGTGGCTTAGGGGGAGTCATAACCACTTTATATATTTCATTTTAAAAAGTTACGAACTTCGATTTTCTCCATTCCGCTTAAGTACGACAGTTACGGACAGAGATGAAAACAACCTGGTGATGAGTAAGGTATCACGATCCCAAAGATATAATAATACCGGTAGATTGACTCATATTCTGAAACTTCAAATTGTTGATTTCAGGGTGCGAAATACTCCAAATAAAAAGTTACTTATTAAATTAATTAAAAATTACAGTAAAATTCTAAAAATTAAATTATCGCTATGTCTCAAAAGAACCTTGTCTAAATTCAATCCCGATCTTTAGTTATATCGAATAAACCGATATGGTCGATAAACGATTCCATAGCGACTATTTCAGAGTTTGATTTGGACGTAAATCAAAATCTACACGATGAAATCCCGATTTTTCTCTTCCACTAGAAAGATATACTCCACTAGCTCCACACGTTTCTTGTTTCATAGAAATCCGGCTTAAAATGAATCATGTACATTCAGTTGAAGTTCAAATCGCCAATTTGCGAACTGCCGCGACGTTTCAGGTTCGTTTTAATTATAATTATAAATTATATGTTCGAACGTTTTACTTTAAAATATCGATATCGCCCAATTGATATATAAATAATTAAATAAATTAATTATTCGACAGCTAACAAAACGCGCCATTACAGGGAGCCGATCGATAGGGTATTAAGGGTACATCTAACATATTCATGGCAATTAGGCTGATTGAGGTGGAATCCTCACGATAGATGTACACCTGAAGGCTACCACAATTACGGGGGGTTGGGATCACGATTATCATTTTATACAGATTACTAGTTGGGACACTAGTTAGGTGGTGCAGAGATAAATATAGAAATCAGATTAACAAAGTAGTAGCAAAGCAGAGAAAAAGTAGAAGCGCATTCACTTCACCTTGCACTTATCTTGTCTTTAGTTACCTTGTTTTTATGGTATTGTCCTATTTTCGGTTTATTCATGTCATGGTCCTTTATCTTGTTTGCATGCTGAAAGATCACTGGACTTACCAGACTTATGTCTGACCTAGTTTGTTTTTTGCCTCTTTTCTTCTATTTCCCCCCAGGTAGTCAGGGAGGGAATAGCTCAGCCTAACTTGGACCTCTTCTCTTTCCAAGCTTGAAGATTAGTTGGTGTATCGCTTTGGACTCTCTCTCTCTTCCACTTCTATGGCTGGTTCATGCTTTATCGGGGAATATCATTGTTTTTATGCTTCTTTTATTCTTGGAAGTTTTTAAATCAAGACAAAAGTTCTATGTATTACATTTAAGTATGATTGAGGAAATTATTGTAAAAGCTTGACTGAATTAAGTTGTTTATAAAATGACTTTATTTTCCGCTGCTTTATTTGTTTGTCTTGTAGTTTATCTACATCTCTTACCTATAATGCTCCACCAAAGTTAAGGCATTCCCTCTGTGAGTGACCTTAATGGAGGTGGGGTGTTTCATAGAACCTCCCGGTATATCTGTCGATGATTTGCGACATGTGACTCCTAAAAGAAAAGACGGAACTTTATAAGCAAGTAGGGGGAGCTACTTGAGAAGAGGTTTGATAGGTGAATTATATCGGGATGGGAAACCTATTGAAGACAGTCCTTGAGGAAGCCCATCATTCAAAGATGACTATTCATTCAAGAGGCGACAAAATGTATATAGTTCGAGGTAGTAGAGCCAAACTTGCGAAAGGAAGTGAAAGTATAGAAGGGAGCAACGACTGGACGAGTTCCGACTTGCGTACTTGGATCAGAGGTTAAGACATTGTGCAAAGAAGTGAAGCTAGTAAAAGTGCAATGGGGAGAGGACCACGAGAACGCTAATTGGGAGACTGAAGACATGATTCGCGCTTAATATCCTTTCCTTTTCGAGAATATGTCCTTAACTTCTTTTTCCAAGCTTCGAATTAATACTTGTATCTATCGTTTGAATATTTCCTATCGATCGAGTCTTTAGGTAGAAAACTAATGAATGTAAACATGTGTTTGAGACATGTTATGTTTGATGGATGCAAGTGGTTGCTAGTGATTGCTCGTGGATGCATATACACACAATAGGCATTAGATCGGCTCATCCATTTACATATTGCATATTGATGTGTGTACATTTTAAATTTTTATGGATGGAAATGGGTGTATCGTTACATTGATGTTGCATTTGGATGGATGATTGTATACACATATAGAACATACATGTATTAGGATGATTTGCATACATTTTGGTTGCATGGCACAAACATACATTGCATTAAGGAGGTCAACTGAATCAGTAGACCGCCTAATCTTTCACATTAGTTTACGGTCATATACACACACTATTGGTATGTTCATAAAAGCATTAGAAATTCCTTAAAGACAATGCATGCCTGTGATTGTTAGATGTTAGGATATACGTTCTTCTAAACTTAGAGATTTCGGGGACGAAATCCTTTGAGTATGAGAGAATGTAACACCCCAGAATTTTAACGACACTAAAGATGATGAATTAGAGAATAATTAGTGAGAAATACATTATTAACAACGAATTAAGGAAAACTTAATTTAATATTCAGAATTAAGTAAAACGGACTGCGCCATTGCATCCTTCTAGAAATTCTGGTCAAAATAGACACCTAGTTTGCGTAGATCGGACATCGTATGAAGAAGTTATAAAGGTTTGAAGTTTGTATACGCACAGGAAGAATATATGTATATAATAAGTTTAGAAATTCAAAATTCGGTCCAGAAATTCGAAATTTGGGAAGGCGGCAGATTTCCTGCTCAGGTGGGTCTACCCACTCAAAGGGGGGTCGACCCGTAGGTCGACCCACTCAAAGGGGGGTCGACCCACCCCTGACAGATCTGGGCGAAATACTTTGTTTTGTATCTGGACACCATTCTGAGCAAGATTCATTGAACCCTAGGCTATATAAAGGACCCTAGACCTAGGTTTTATTCTTCTAAAAATAATGTTGACGGCGAAGCTCTGCTGCAACGAAAATTAAAATGGCCTTTCTTCTTCTAAGTCAATTCAAAGAAGATTATACATATTCGAAGATTGCTACAACAAATTCAGCGATGTCTACAACAACTTATTCAACATGTTCTTCGAGGTAATTTGGATCCATTTCCTTAGATCTATTCGCTGTGAATTCATGTTATTTTTAGATATAAATATTTAAATAGTAATCATGATATGTATGTAAAAACTTGGATCTTGAATCATTGCCTAATCAGTTCTATTATGACATAACTATCAGATCTGCTTTTATATGTTCATACCACCGCCATGTTAAATCTTATCATAATATGCCTATTCAGTTTATGCCTATTTCTATTGGTTTACTATTTATTCGTTATTATGCCTGTTCTCGATTCTCTTCTCTCCCTCTTTTCCCTTTTTATTTTTATATAGCCAGGCTACCTTCGAGCCTAGGCCTAACGCTGAAAAATGCGAACGTACGAAATTGGGAATAATGGGGAAAGACATAATTTGGGGCATAATTGATATTGGAAAATATGGATCTAAATTTGGGCATAAATTTGGAAACATACGAATATGGGTTTGGGGGAATATGTCCTGTTGGATACTATGAATTTAGGCATATGTTGGAAAATATAATTTGAGCATAGATTGGGGCATGTGTAAGTACTGATTTGGGACATAAATTAGGACGTATGTGAATATGAATTTAAGGCATACATTGGAAAATATGCGAATATGGATTCGGGTATAACTTGTATTGAAATGGGTGAATATGGACTAGGGACATAAATTGGAAAATATTTAGATTTGGACGTAACATATATAAATATGTATATGTCTTGACTTATAACTTGGGAAAAAGAGCATATGGTGCATAACTAAAAGGTGAATTGAAAAGGGGTGTAAAAGTCTATGATTTGAATAGTGAATTGGGCACATAATTAAATTTGGGGAAAAAGAGGAATAACCACCTATAATGACATAGGTAGATTTGTATAAAAATGGAATGTCTAGTAATTATAATTAGGAATTGTAATTGCACGTATGACACGAGGTTAGGTTGCATTAGTGGTGGAAGTGTGCCCGGACCCGACCGGCATATCCAACAACCACTAATGTTGAACCTAATTGAGAGGTCTAAGTGTGCAAATATGAATCGGGCTAAGGCACGAGGTTAGACCCAACTGTTGAATAAGACTGCCCGGACCCGACGACATATGCAGCATCCACACGTTGTAAGCCTAATGTGGGAGGTCTAACCCATTATAACCATAATTGGACATGGTAATGAATTGGACTACTTAACCTAATTTAATCCATAAGGATTGTATGATTATGAACTTAAGTTAGGGTTAAGGAAAATTGGATGGGTAGTGGGTGGGTTAAGTAAAATAGAGGGGGTGGGTAATATTTACATATAGGCCCACAAACTTAAACTAATAAGGTTATGTAATTAAAGACACCTAGTGGTATACATAACCGATGGAAAATACAATAAGGTTATGTAATTAAAGACACCTAGTGGTATGCATAACTGGTGGAAAATATAATAAAGTTATGTAATTAAAGACACCTTGTAGGGTAATCATAACTTGTAGAAATGATAGAATTAGATGTGCGTAGTAATCTGCTAAGTAAACGATGATAAGTTGCAAGGACGGTGTAAATTGAATTTATGATTAAATGAGAAATAGTGAGGAAAACTTGCAAAATAAATAAGTTATATCTAATCATAAATGGTAAGTGATTGGAAAACATGTTAATTGAGATATACTTAATAACGTATTAAGGAAAACATGTTATTATAATGATGTAACCAAGAAAGAATATAAAATAGATTGTGGATTATAGACCTTGGGCCACTATCTAGAGAATAACATGTTGTGGGCTTATTAATAAACTTAAATGGATTAAGTTATATGTTTGAAATTAATAAGCAAGATAAACTTGATAAATTGGAATAAGAATTCAATATGAACGGGAATAACCAAGTTAAATGGGAACCGGGTGAGGTAAGGCAAGCGCGTAAAAGAATGTTTAGACATAGGGTCTAACAACATATTAAAGAAAGGCGCTTGGACAATTCAGTATGTTTGAGGGTGAATAACCGAACGGGGTAGATCATCGAGGTGTTAAATAGACACGAGGGGGGCGCACATTCATCTGATTGTTATGACAGCTCCAAAGGACTGGAAGGGGAAGCACGCGGCTTCCTGAAGTACGTAAGGTACTCTAGTAGTCCTCTGTGCAGTGACAGATGTCTTAGGCTGTACTCGCAGAGGTTGGGTTTGCGCATAAGTACTAGATGGGTAGGCCTTGACTGCAGATGTAGCTATGCAGTCAGAATGATGTGACTAGGTGACACCAGGGTGATTCGACGGTTGCCTCACGAGGAGGTAGAGAGGGTCATAACCAACTAGGATAGTAGACCGTCGGATATCCGTCATCAACAGCTAGCGGGATGCGAAAAGACTAGAGCTAAACCCAAGATATCATTTTACCTTTCACTATCGAGGTACGGGGTTGAGGGTAGACGCCACACGGATGTTTAGATTGGTTGTATTAGAGGCGGTCGCTTAGCTCTTGTAGTATTTACTAGTTGAGGGAGGGGCCGAGGTGGGGCCATAACCACCATGGAAAATAGACCCGAGGAATATCTGTATTTGGAGGCACTTAAAGGCGCCTGTACAGATATGGAAAAGCTCCCGAGCGAGTTCCATGTTTCGTGTATCGCCTTATCATGGAACTTGGTGCACATTAGAGGACATACGATTGTGGCATCGAGCTACAATTACAGTACATACGTGGGACAGTCTAGATACATGCATATCTGCTCTGGGTGGTGTATCGTAGACTAGTGGGCATTATTTCGATAAGGAATCTGATTCGATCGATAGTGGCAGTCCATATGCTTACGTAGCATAGTAATGATAGATATATGTGAAATGTAAAATTTTATATAGAGATCCGTACGTCACTCTGGCGTAGGATGAGGGACTGCGTTCATTACGGTGGAGACCGTGCGAGTGGAGTACCATGGGGTGTATCTCAATATTGAGAGATAGCTACATATATTGTATTAGGTGAATCCATGGGAAAGTAAATGGGTACGATGCGCATATTAGTCTTGAGTGTTATTTACCTAAGGAACCTAATGTAATGGAACAGTATTAGTAGGGATCATTCTACTTCTGGTATACTAGTATTTGTGCGGTGCAGAGAAATGTATTTAAGAAGCACAATATATCCTAGTATCTTATCTTGCTTAGTTCACACTTGTTTTGGTTATTGTTATCTTGTTCTTCCAGTTTTATATATAGCTGCCATGATACTTTTATTTATATTTATAAGTAACTGGACTCGCCAGACTTTATGTCTGGCCCTTTTTGTTTCCTCTTCTCTCTCCTCCGTTCTCCCCAGGTTCTCCGGGTGGAAGTGCTTAGAGTTGATTTGGATTCTTTCAACTTAGCTTGGATTTTGGATATAGATGTATCGCTTTGACTCCTGGTCAACTCTCTTATGGCTTCACAGGGAAACATGGTTTTATGCTTTTGTACTTTGATATTTTTGGCAAGACAGATTATTAATGTAATTAGTTACTTATGATGTAAACTCAGTATTTGGGACCATGATGTTTTGATTTAAATAATTTTTTTAAAGTTTTTAATTCACCTGCTATTTACATGTCTATCTTGTGCTATTATGTTCTTATTTACCTATAACGCTTCACGGAACTTAATGCATTCCCTTAGTGAGTGACATTAACAGACGTGGGGTGTCACAATTAGGGTACATCTAGACTCTGGTAAAAAGTTTAGAAGTCTATTAGTTTGGACTGCCTGTGGATTGTATGGGGGTTAAAACCTCTCACCAGAAGTACGCCTAAGTCTACATCTTATAGTTGTTGGGATCATCTCATTCTGTTTATACTAGTATCAGTGCAGAGTAATCTTTAGAAGCGCAATATACCATATCATGTTTACCTAGTTTACCTCGTCATACCTGCCTTTTGTAATGTTTTCTTTCTTATCCACTTTGTATGCCTGTCATGATACTTTTACTTATTTACTTGCTAAAAGTGACTGGACTCGCCAGACTTTATGTCTGACCCTTTTTGTTTCCTCTTCTTTCTTATGTTCCCCCCTCCCCTAGTTTCTCAGGGTGGGAATACTTAAGCTTAATTAGGATTCTGCTGTCATTTTGCTGGATCTTCGTAGATGTATTGCTCAAGCTCCTATCTTTGCTACTATGGCTATGTTTTTATATGGGGATTATACTTCTTTTATTTTGTACCCTGATGTTTAAGTGCAAGACAGAAGTTTTTTTTTATGATGTATTGGTTTTTATGTAATTCAGACATATGATGTTTTGAACCATGATGCTTTATGATTAATAAAGTTTTTAATTCCGCTGCTATTTTATATCTGTCTTATAATGTTTCTGTTTCTGTTTACCTATAACGCTTCACGAAACTTAATGCATTCTCTTGATGAGTGACATTAACGGACGTGGGGTGTCACAGATCTAGTGTCAATCCAAAGGCCACATCAAACACGACACCAGATGTCTCGAAGATTCCTCCCAAAGCTGGGCAATCATCTGCTAAGTCGGATTTCGCTTCGTTGTTTCGATCCCTTCCAAGAAATGCTGGAAAGTATAAACTGATTCATCTTGAAATCGATAAGGATGGTTTAAATAATAAGCTACCCAATTTTGTCAAGGAAGAGGGTCTCAAATATTGGAGCAATTATCTGGTAGGTTTCTTCGCAGGTGGTATGCTTCCTTATCATGTTGTTGTTGATTTCTTGAAAACTCATTGGAGATTCTTGGGGGAATTTAGTGTGAAATCGGATGGTATCAATTTTTACTTCCAATTTTCTAATAAACTTGATAGAGCTAAGATCCTTCAGTCCGATCCAATTTTCGTTAGAGGTCGTATGTTTATCATTTCACAATAGGATCCGACAATTGGTTTGTCTCAAAGGAAAATTAAAAAGGTTATGATCCAGAACCACTTCTCTAAAATTCCTTTAATTCCTTGGACTTTGGTTGATATAAATTGGTTAGCATGTCACATTGGTCGACTTATCTTCTTTGATTATAGCACTGAGAAACTTCAGGGATTCAGGTATGCTAAGGCTTTAATGGAAATAAATCCTAGTGTTGATTTGCTTGATTGTTTAGAATTGGCTAAATTAAGTGATTGTCTTTCTATCAAGATTACATATGACTGGAAGCCAAATATTTGTGTAAACTGTAAATGTTTTGGTCATCGTACCGTTGATTGTAATATTGGTTATAAGGATTATGGGGTTGATGGAATGCAATGTGATGGATATTGTGATGATAATAATGTGGATAATGCTATGAATAACAAGCGATTTAGGAGTAGTGATCAAACTCATATAGTTGAAAAAGGATGGACCAAAGTTGTCTCCAAGAAGTAGATGATAATGAGAAAGAAGAATATGGTTGAGAAGAAGCCAATAGTGACTGTTGAGGGTGCTTCATTTAACGGTGAGGACATTGTAAGCAAGAATAAATCTTCTACTGGGTTGGACTATGGAAGTAAGGATGTGAATTCAAAAGCAGTTGACAAGTCAGGTGGCAATGCTCATAGAGTTAATGATAAAGGAAAGGCAAGTGATCAAGGCAAGGACATTCATGCTTCTAGCGTTAATGATTATAATCAATTTGGTGATTTTGGTTTTAATTCTTTGTTCAATGAATAAGTAGTTGCTGTAGAGGGTTCAAATGGCTTGTCTTCATCTTTAGCCCATTCAACAGTAGCTAACTCAAAAGCTTCTATGTCATGTGATTCTTCATTTATTTCTAAAGCCCCTCCTAAATTGAAGGGTTCTTTAATTTCTCTTTATGCAAATTTAGCTCCTCCTTCGAATGTAACTTTACCACCTGCATGCAAATCTTCAACTCCCGTTTCAGGTTCAGATTTAACTTTCTCGGTTATTAAATCTTCCTTGTTATCTTCGGTTGTGCCTGAGAGTTCCATTCCTTCGACTAAATCTAAAAGTAACAGGTTAAAGTGTAAATTCTAGGATGATCTAGATGAAAGAATTGACTACAGTATGAAGGATGTGTTGCCATCGAATAGCAATTCGAAAGCCACTTGGAAGCATACTAGGAGTAATATAATATGATCTAGTTTTGGCTTTGGTAAATTTTGTTGGTAGTGAATATTGGGTTCTATACAGTTCAGTTTCTTTTTTGCGATGCTAATGGTTCAGGACTTTTTGTTTCGTAGAAGAGTTTGCTCGCAGATTGTGGGATGAGACTGCTATCCTGTTTTGCTAGTGATCGGTTTAATATCTTCATATTTTAGGAGCTTTTGTACTTGTTGTATACAGCAGTAACTAGAATGGGTAAATGTGTACATTGAGATAGGTTATGGCTATAGGAGATTTGGTAAATGTTGTTATAACTAGAATTGGTAAACTGTCGTTGTATGGTCGCAATATAGGAGTAGTATATATTGTCATCTGTGTTAAGTAATAATTTTTTTTTGCACTTGTCTTTCAAAAAGACATTCATGAATCCCAAATGTAATGAAAATTGTAACACCCATTAATTTTATAATGAGACATAAGAGATAATTTAAGAACACTTAATTTTTATAAGAAGAATTAAGTGAAATGAGTTGCTCCATTGCGTTCGTCTCGTAATTCTGCTTGGGATAGAGTCCGAGTTTGCATAAATCGGACACTGTATGAAGAAGTTATTAAAGTTTGAAGTTTGTATACGCGCGGGAAGAATATATATATATATATATATATATATATATATATATTAGGTTCAGTACTTAAGAAATAGGTCTAGAAAGTCAAAAATGGGCTCAAAATTCAAAATCAGCCAAAACAGGCTGGGCAGGAAAATTCCCGCCAGAGGGTGTCGACCCCCCCATATCTCGGCAAAATATTTCGTTTAGTACCTGGTTGACGTGGCAGTGATGATTTTCTTGGTCTTAGGGCTACGTGGCGACTGCTGATTGACCTTATGACTCATTCTCTTGGACTAGATGGTTTGGATTGATCCTATGTTGATCTAATGGCTCTAACTAATCCTATGCTTCTATATAATCACCTCAAACCTTAACCCTAAACCGCATATTCCTATTCTATGAAGCCGTCATGTTGTTCGTCTGCAAACTAAACTAGCTGCCACCATAACAAATCAAATTCTAGGTTAAAGATAAAAAGATAAGAGATAAAGATTCAAAGCCTAGGAATTGCGAAAAGGAATTCTAGAACAACAACAAACAAATCAATGCCTACATCAACGTATTAGCTTAGCAACTTTAGAAATCAGATCCCATAATTCAAGATATGTTTTCTGTGAGTGCAGTTACTTCCACAAGATAATTGTTTAAATGTAATTGTGATGAGTTATGAATTTGACTGTATGAAAATGTTTGTAAATCATATAAAGTTTATATATGCAAGTTATGCTCTATGTTAATTCATATTCCTAATTACGTTTGCAAGTCTGCTCGATCTATGCAAGTTATGAAAGATTATATGCAAGTCATGTTCATACATGTAAGATCGTATTTTATATATATTCATATGTTTAGATCTACATGTTTATATGATTAGATCCATATCAGTCCATATGTTTAGAACTATATGTTCATATGTTTAGATCTACATGTTTATATCATTAGATCCATATCAGTCCATATGTTTAGAACTATATGTTCATATGTTTAGATCTACATATTTATATGATTAGATCCATATCAGTCCATATGTTTAGAACTATATGTTCATATGTTTAGATCTACATGTTTATATGGTTAGATCCATATCAGTCCATATGTTTAGAATTATATGTTCACATATTTAAATATGTGCAAATTAATGTTTAGATCCATGCTAGTTCGCACTCAATATGTTGATTGATCCATTTTTATATGTTTACTAGATTTATGCCGTCTTAGATCTGTATTGTATATGCCAGTTATGATGTCATGTGTTTTTTTTTCCTTTTTCCTTTTTTTATGAGTTGGGCTAATTGCGAGCCTAACGTATCACACGAACTATACGTACGAACGACGTGGGAACGTTGGGGAAAAGTTTAGGTAAAGGTTGAATATTATGTAATTGGCATAAAAGGGGGTTGTAATTATATAATTTATTTTAGGCATAACTAGAAAAAGTGGCATAACTTGAATTGACCACACTTATGGATAATTTACATATAAACTTGGACATGAATGGTAAATATGTAAATTGGGTAAAAGATGAAGTTGCCTAACCCGAGGTTAGATTGAGTTGTAGTGTAAGACTGCCCGGAACCGCCCGGCACATCCAGCGACCGCAACAACATAGATCTAATGTGAGAGGTTAGCACATCAAGCCCAAAAACCCGAGGTTAGAATGAGTTTGCGGTAGAAGTCTTCCCGGAACCGCCCGACACATCCAGCAACCGCAAACAACAATTCTAATGTGAGAGGTTGGTGCTTTAATGAATAAATTAAAGCTAAAGAACAGACATGCTAAGAATGGAAAGGTTAAGTAACATATGAACATGCGACACTTAAGCAATACAACATGTTAGGTAGGTGGGTTAAGTTAACATGGACAAGAAGACAACTTAACCAATATTACATGGACAAAGTGGATATGGTTAAGGCAAGCTTAATCAATAATACATATGGACTTGATAAGGGGAAGGGTTAAGAAAATCTTGGGTAAGTGTGTAATTTTAGTATATATAGGCCCACAAACTTAACCGTTAAATAAACATGCGTGAATCAATGAGAAGGTTAAGTAACATATGAATAGGCAACACCTAACCAATAATACATGTTAATTAAGCAAATGGGTGGGGTTAAGTTAAATTGAGAACACTTAACCATTTCAACATGTTGATTAGGAAACCCTAGTAATGGGGACCCATTTCAGCAGTAACCCACATAGATGTATCATGGTACCCTGAGCTAGGCAGGGTGGGGCACGATTACTGGGCTGATTATAAGCGATCAAAATAGCGGCGGCTGGTGTAGCAGTGTAGGTTCCAACGGAGTATGGGCGTGCACGTGCTTCGAAGTGGAAAAAGCAGGCATTGGGCATCAGTAATATACACTATGCATATTGAATCGTGTTGGGTTGCCATCATGGGAATTGATACACCCTATGATGGGGCCAGTAGAGGTATCTACATACAAGCGGGGCCGAATGACACAAGTGATGAATGCATACAAGCGAGATCGAATGACACAAGTAATAAATACGTGCGAGTTAGGGAGCCGATCGAACTAGGAACGTAGTGGGTACAACTCGTGGGGGTAGAAGCAAAAAGGCGCACCTACGATAGCTGCTAGGAGTACACGAAACCACCATTATCATTATTAGTAAGAGGGATCAACTTTTAGTATGGGACTAGTAAGGGTGCGGTGTAACTAGTAATGATACGGTGTTACTAGCATTTGTGCAGTGTAGTAATTATCCTGTAGTGATTAGAAGCGAAATCAATGTTATATCTTGTTCAGCTTGTCTGCTTTGTCATGCCTGTTTATTCTACGATCATTTCTTACTGTCCAGTTTATGTTCTTATCCTGTTACTTTAATGATTATATTGTTAATGTCACTGGACTCACCAGACTTATGTATGACCTAGCTTGTTTTACCTCTTTTCTTTCGTTTCCCCCCAGGTTCTTAGGGAGAAAATATTCAAGCTTAGTTCTGATATCTCTTTCTTCTAGCTTGAAGTTGAAAGGTGTATTGCTTGGCTTTGATTCTGCGTATGGCATTTTTCTGTTGGGGATTATGGCTTTAAAATTATGTACTTTGAAGGTTTTTTACAAGACTGACATTATGTACTTGATTTTGGTATTTGGAAATGTAATCAAACTTATTTCTGTTTCCACTGCAATAAAATTACAAAATTTTCAAGTACTAATTTTTCTGTCTTGTAATATTCCGTTCTATTTACTTATAATGCTCCACGAAACTTAATGCATTCCCTTTGAGAGTGACAATAACGGACATGGGGTGTTACACGTGGTATCAGAGCTGATGGTTACCAGACAGATAAAAGATTTTGAAAACCGTTTTCAAAAGTGTTATTTTCAAAAACATGTTTCAAAGAAGGAGTTTTCAAGAGAAAGATTTACTGTGAAAAACATAATCCCCAAAAGCCATATATATCTATCATTCGATTCTTTGTTTCGAATCTCTTCCTTTTTCCTTCTTGAGTCTCTTTCTCCGCGTTTAGATGCCTTTCCTAAGATATAGAAGGACTTTGGTGCGATGGGCGGAAAACCTTTTCATGGGACTGAGACGTTTGTCGAGGCTATAAATTGGCTCAAGGAAGTGAAGGACTCGTTTGGTAACTTGGAGATAGACAGTGGAAGGAAATTTCAGCTACCTGCTTGGTCGATGAGGAAGTTTAGGCCGAGGAACACAACCCAAGGATGGGGAATTTGTTGATATGGCTTTAATCCACGAAGAAGGTAAAGGAGAAAGTGGAAAGAATAATTAACCGTCGTAACAAAAGAAGGTGTCTTTATTTTGGTATAACGGGCCATATAATTAAGGAATGTAGGAAGAAGAAGAAGCATGGTTGTTACCATTGCGGCGAGGCAAGATATATGATTTAAGATTACCCAAGGAGGAAGGGACAAGGGCATGGACAGAGGACAAGACCTACTTCTGGAGGACAGGTTCATGCTCTCATGGCACCAGGGCAGGAGAGAGATAGAAGCATTTCTGTTGAAAGTTTGATTATCCTTTTTTCGGTCATCCTATTCGAACTTTGTTTGACTCTTGCGTTTCGCAATCGTTTGTATCTGCTTCGTTAGTTGAAACACTACACCTAAATACTAGTCTAGTTGTGGATCCCATTATTGTCTCAAATCCTATTGGTGGTTCGGCTCATTTATCTATGCATTGTCGGGATTTGAGAGTGTCTATCTTGGGCATTGGGTTTGAATGCAACGCCTACGTTCTTGGTTTCATGGGCTACGGCTTGATTCTAGGAAAGGATTGGCTAGCCAGGTATGGTGCCATCCTAGACTGCGAAAGGAGGGTAGTTAGACTGTTGACTCGTTGTGGAAAGACCCTTGATATTTCTTGTGACCTTAGGGATCCGGTGATGCTTAGCTACGTAGAATCACTTGACACATCCATCGATGATTTGGAATCTGTTGAGTAGTCCATCAGTATGGTGACGTCTTTGATGACGTTCGGGGTTTAACCCCGAGGCACGAGATAGACCTCCGTATATACTTAGTAGGTAATGCAAGGCCAATTGCATTACCAGTGCGCCACATGGCTCCGAGAGAGAGGAGGGAACTCAGTAAGCAAGTAGGGGAGCTACTTGAGGAAGGGTTCATAAGAAGAAGTATTTCGGAATGGACTGCTCCAGTTGTTTTTGCTATGAAGGTTGTGCGTGGACTATAGGGAGCTGAACAAGCTCATGAAGAAGAACATACACCCATTGCCGAGGATAGATGACTTGTTCGATCAGTTGGTTGGCGCTTCGGTTTTCTCGTAGTTGGATTTAACTACAGGATTTCATCAGCTAAGGGCGGCTTGAGGACAACATAGATAAGACTGCTTTTAGGGCTCCCGACGGTTTTTTCGAGTGGCTCGTCATGCCTCTTGGTTTAACGAATGCACCCGCATATTTCGTAGACTTGATTAGTAGGGTGTTTAGGGAGTTTCTAAACAAGTTTGTGGTAGTCTTTGTGGATGGTATTTTGATTTTCTCTAGAAGCGAGGAAGAGCATTCCCTACATCTTAGGGAAGTCTTAGAGACCCTTCGAGCGTATCAACTCAAAGCTAAGTTCTCCAAATGTCATTTTTGGAGGGAAGAAGTGAGGTTCTTAGGACACATGGTCTCTAAGGAAGGGATAGCAGTGGATCCTACAAAAGGTGGTGGCAATCTAAGATTGGAAGGTTCCTAGAAAAGCAGCGAAAGTAAGAAGTTTTCTAGGGTTGGCAGGCTACTATAGGAAGCTCGCTAAGGACTTTGCGAAGATATTAGCCCCAGTTTTGACTTTGCTAGATGGGAGTAAACTGTTCACAGTATATACCGGTGCTTGCGGGACAAGGCTTGGAGCAGTTTTCGATGCAAGAGGAAAAGGTGACATGCAAAAGGCGGTAGGTATGTAGTTATGTTTGAGCATCACGTATCGTCCACAGATGGATGGACGGATAGAAAGGGGGAATAGAATCCTTGAAGATCCTTTTGAGGTTATGTATCCTAGGTTTTGGAGGGACATGAGAAGATGTGACGGCCCGCCCCGCACCAGCCGACATTTCCAACGGGAGTGCGTTGTGCCGATGTCCAACTAGCACGGGACGGTCGCCAAAGAAAGGAAAGAAGGGAATTTGAACTAGCAAGGAACCTGTAGAATGTCTCACAGCGCATGGAATAAAATATAATAATAATATACTTGACATAAAACAGGCGAGACAGTGCATAAGCTGAAAACTAAACCACAATAGCAGTGGAAAAATTCAAATACAGCTTATGTTTCACATCATCATCATTACAACCTTTCAAGCTGTCTCTAAAACAAAGTAAAGGAAGAGTACACTACTAATGCCCAAAGTAGTGACCATCAGTGACACAGGGAGAATATATATATATATATCTTACGTGGGAGCCTCCTGCTCGTCTCCGGATCAGCTACTCATGCATAACCTACTAACATGTCTCTACTCTGCCCGTTTAAGAGCACCCAGAGTAATAAGAAGAGACATAAAACTCTGGGTCCGACAAAAGTTTGGTATGAGCGATAAGCAGCAAAATAGAACAATAACAGGTATACTTAACCATACCTGGACCTGCAACCAAAGAGTTAGCACAACAAGATGTACAATAGTCTAAGGTGACACTAACATATCGTGTAAAGATACGGAGGTGGGGGTGTTCATGTCATAATGATGATAAACAATCAAGCATATCAACCATCCTCACATCTCTCACTTAGTGCGTAAAGCATACGATATTCACCGCTTTAATCACCCAAATCCTTACTATGATCACTCTGCCCCATGGAGTCATGGTGACTCCATTGCACTGATCCACAGCCACTAGTCCTTGCTATGTACACTCCGCCCCCATGAAGTCATGACAACTCCACTGCACTGGCTCATAGCCATACTACGATCACTTTTCCCCCATGAAGCAATAACTACCCCACTGCACTGATCCGTAGCCTAACATCGTCTCTCGGTGGTGAATTAAACTATGGACGTCGACAACTCCTTAGCACACGTCCCGTAGAAAAGCCCAATCATGAAGTTAACTCGTTGGTTCCCATCTGGATCCTGAGTTACAACCTCTCATTTGGGCTACCTTTGCTTCTCGGGTTTTGGTCTCCTCCGGATCGGTTCGGTCCTTCAGTCATCATCGGTTCGGTTCGGCCAACCTGGTTCAGTTCGTGATCACCTGCTTTGGATCGGGTTGCTCCATATGGTTTGGGTCGGGATGACCCCATCGGTTCGGGTCGGGCTCGTGGTACAGGTTCGGGGTTGGATATAGTACCCCGGTCCGGGTCGTTTCCTTCCATTGGTTTGTGGTTCCTCCAGGCATCAGCTCGTGGTGCATCGGATCGGAGGAGGTGGTTCATGATAGCTCCGAGTCGTGGTCTCCAAGTGCGAGCAGATCGGGTTGAAGAGCTTCAGACATGAATGGTTCGGGTGTCCCACAAGCAGATCGGTTCGGAGCCTTCAAATGTGGTTCATGATACGTATTCCACAAGTGAGTCAGGGGTGTCCGATCCGATCCGATCTCTACTCAATTCTTGCAATTTTTCCAGCGGCTATTTTACGCCACACGATGGCATTTTTGACCATTCTATCTTTTCTAATCAATCACAAAGCATACCATACAGTCATAGCAACATGTATAATCATCCACAAACCGCAAAACAACAATTTGATATGTCAAAATGGATCACACATACCCAAAACTCATGTTTTCCCCTTAATCATGTTCAAGCATAACTAATGATATGATTAGCAAAACATGTCCGAATTAACCAAATTTTCTAATAGAGGCCTAAAATAGTATTTAAGAATTTCTAAACATCTTTCAGATTTTTAACATGTATAATTTCGTTAATTAGCACTAATCACCCTAATTAACTGAAATTAGTGTAAAAACAATGCTAATCACTCACCTTAGCCACAAATAAACTCAGATCTGAAACTTTTGGACAAAATGGTTCAGATTCTAATACAATCTAGCAGCTCTACCTCAATTTTTATGCTAATCCGCATTGATTTGATGTAGATTTGGCTTAATTAGCGATTAGAAGGTGATTTGGGGTGTTTTAGCAAGTGGAGGCCATTGCTAGGGTTCAAAGGTTGTAAGTGGCAGCCATGAAATGAAATAAAAACTGTTTACTAACTCATCTCAGCCCTCGCATAACCCTAATCCCAAAATGGGTTATGGGCCCTCTTGTTAAACCTTGTTAGGCCCGGTTAAGCTGTTTTTCACCTTCTAAACCTTGTTTCAGCCATATCTCCCAAACAGTGAGTCCGTTTGGCTAATGTAACCACCCTACAGAAAGGTAAACCATCATCCAGATCTAATGGAAGTGGTTTCAGGTCAAAACTCCTTACCAATCAAAAGTTATGGCCAAAACAAGATCAGTTAGGGGCAAAACAGTCATTTAAAAATTGGCAAAAATCATGAACATGGGAAATGACCCCAATAGTCATCTCCCAAAGTTACATGACCATATGAATTCGTATGTGGGAAATAAATATTTTATGATCCTTCGATGCGTAGAATGCTGGTCGTTACAGAAAAGCACTTTCCATTTGTGGAGTTCGTTTATAACAACAATTATTAAGCTAGTATTAGCGTTTTTATGGACGACCGTGTCGATCACCAACTTGTTGGTGGAAATCTACGGATAAGATTTTACTTGGGCCAGATATGGTTAGGGAAACTTCTGAGGAGATAGACTTGATTCGAAGATGAATGAAAATGGCACAGGGCCGACAAAAGTCAAACGCTGACAAGAGACGAACCGACCTTGAGTTCGATGTTGGAGACAGGTTTTTTTATTAAAGTGTCACCGTGGAGGAACGTAGTTCACTTTAGGGAGTGTGGGGAAATTAGAACCAAGGTTTGTAGGGAAATCCCCCATTACAGAAAGAATTGGATAGACAACAGAGTGAAGTTGCAAAAAAAGCTTAGTGGTGTTCATGACATGTTTCACGTGTCGCATGTGAGGAAGTGATTACATGATACCGCGGAAACAGTGGAGCCGAGCATGCTTAGAGAAGTGGAAGTGGAGCAAGATGCCACGATTAGACGAGCTCCTACATGCATCCTTGGATCGGAGATCAAGAAGTTATGCAACAGAGAGGTCAAGTTGGTTTAAATCCAATGACGAGATGATCAAGGAGACGCGACTTGGGAGACGGGAGACAAGATGCGTACGCTGTACCCTTTCATTTTTAAGGATATACTCTTAATTTCTCCCTTTTCTATCACTTTGTTTAGCTTGTCCTATCGTTTAGTGCTTCCTCTCGATTACATTCTTGATCTTTAGGTAGGAAGATCATATGGTTGTAAACATGTGTTTGAGACATGTTATGTTTAGTGGATGCAAGTGGATGCAAGTGTTTGCTAGTGGTTGCTCGTGGATGCATTTACACACACATTAGGCACTAGATCGGCTTAGTCACTTTCATATTGCATATGCATATATGTATTTTTATATGGATTGAAACTTGATGTTTTATCGTATAAATGTTGCATTTGTATGAATGATTGTGCACTCATGTAGAAGTTATAAAGTACGATTAGGAATAATTGCATACATGATGGACTCATGGCACTGACATAATTTGCATTAAGGAGGTCAACTGAATCAGTAGACCGCCTGATTTTGCATTAGACATGGACATATACACACACTATGCATATGATCATGAAAGCATTAGAAACTTCTTTAAGGACAATGGATGCCTATGCTTGAATGGTTGAGTAGATAGCTGTTGGATGGTAGGATACACATTCTTCTTGACTTGAAGATTTCAGGGACGAAGTCCTTCAAGTAGGGGGGAATGTAACACCCCGTAATTTCAAAACGGGAAATAAAAGATAATTTAAGAACACTTAGTTTTTATAAGAAGAATTAAGTGAAATGAGTTGCGCCATTGCGTTCGTCTCGGAATTCTGCTTGGGATAGAGTCCGAGTTTGCGTAAATCGGATGCCGTATGAAGAAGTTAATAAGGTTTGAAGTTTGTATACGTGCGGGAAGAATATATGAATATATATATGTATATATATATTGGATTCAGTACTTTAGAAATAGGTCCAGAAATTCAAAAATGGGTTTGAAATTCAAAATCAGCCAAAACAGGATGGGCGGGAAAATTCCCGCCAAAGGGTGTCGACCCCCTATAAAGGTGTCGACACCCCTCATAGGGGTGTCGACTCCGTTGTCGACGCCCCCAGATCTAGGCGAAATATTTTGTTTTGTACCTGGTTGACGTGGCAGTGATGATTTTCTGGGTTTTAGGGCTACGTGGTGACTTCTGATTGGCCTGATGACTCATTCTCTTGGACTGGATGGTTCGGATGGATCCTTTGTTGATCTAATGGCTCTAACTAATCCTATGCTTCTATATAATCACCTCAAACCTTAACCCTAAACCCCATAATCCTATTCTATGAAGCCGTCATGTTGTTCATCTACAAACGAACCTAGCCGCCACCATAACAAATCAAATTCTAGGTTAAAGTTAAAAAGATAAGAGATAAAGATTCAAAGCCTAGGAATTGCGAAAAGGAATTATAGAACAACAACAAACGAATCAATGCCTACATCAACGGATTAGCTTAGCAACTTTAGAAATCAGATCCCAGAATTCAAGATTCGTTTTCTGTGAGTGCAGTTACTTTCACAAGATAATTGTTTAAACGTAATTGTGATGAGTTATGACTTGGACTATATGGAAATGTTTGTAAATCATATAAAGTTTAGGTCTTTGGAAACTATGTTTTGATTTATGCTTGATTTGATTCATTATATGCACGTTATGTTCTATGTTAATTCACATGCCTAATTACATATGCAAGTTATGTATGCAAGTCTGCTCGATCTATGCAAGTTATGAAAGATTATATGCAAGTCATGTTCATACATGTCAGATCATATTTAATATATATTCATATGTTTAGATCTACATGTTTATATGATTAGATCCATATCAGTCCATATATTTAGAACTATATGTTCATATGTTTAGATCTACATGCTTATATGATTAGATCCATATCATTCCATATGTTTAAAACTATATGTTCTTATGTTTAGATCTACATGTTTATATGATTAGATCCATATCAGTCCATATGTTTAGAACTATATGTTCATATTTTTAGATCTACATGTTTATATGATTAGATCCATATCAGTCCATATGTTTAGAATTATATGTTCATATGTTTAAATCCGTGCAAATTTATGTTTAGATCCGTGCTAGTTCGCACTCAATATGTTAATTGAATCTATTTTTATATGTTTACTAAATGTATGCCATCTTAGATCTATATTGTATATGCCAGTTATGATGTCATGTATTTCTTCCATTTTTCCTTTTTTATGAGTTGGGCTAATTGCGAGCCTAACGTATCACATGAACTATATGTACGAAAGACGTGGGAACATTGGGGAAAAGTTTAGGTAAAGGTTGAATATTATGTAATTGGCATAAAAGGGGGTTGTAATCATATAATTAATTTTGGGCGTAACTAGAAAATGTGGCATAACTTGAATTGACCACACTAATGGATAATTTACATATAAACTTGGTCATGAATGGTAAAAATGTAAATTGGCTAAAAGAAGAACGTGCTTAACCCGAGGTTAGATTGAGTTGAGGGGTAAGACTTCTCGGAACCGCCCGGCACATCCAACGACCGCAACAACATAGATCTAATGTGAGTGGTTAGCGCAATAAGCCCAAAAACCCGAGGTTAGAATGAGTTTGCGGTAGAAGTTTGCCCGGAACCGCCCGGCACATCCAGCAACCGCAAACAACAGTTCTAATGTGAGAGCTTGGTGCATTAATGAATAAATTAAAGCTAAAGAACAGGCATGCTAAGAATGGAAAGGTTAAGTAACATATGAACAGGCGACAATTAACCAATACAACATGTTAGGTGGGTGGGTTAAGTTAAAATGGACAAGAAGACAACTTAACCAATATTACATGAACAAAGTGGATAAAGTTAAGGCAAGCTTAACCAATAATACATATGGACTTGATAAGGGGAAGGATTAATAAAATCTTGGGTAAGTGGGTAATATTAGTATATATAGGCCCACAAAGTTTACCATTAAATAAACATGCGTGAATCAGTGAGAAGGCTAAGTAACATATGAATAGGCAACACTTAACCAGTACAACTTGTTAATTAAGCAAATGGGTGGGGTTAAGTTAATTTGAGAACACTTAATCATTTTAACATGTTGATTAGGAAACCCTAGTAACGGGGACCCATTTCAGTAGTAACCCACATAGATATACCATGGTACACTGAGCTAGGCAGGGTGGGGCACGATTACTGGGTTGATTATTAGCGGTCAAAATAGCGGCGGGTGTTGCAGCAATGTAGGTTCCGACGGAGTATGGGCGTGCACGTGCTCCGGAGTGAAAAAAGTAAGCACTGGGCATCAGTAGTATACACTGTGCATCTTGAATCATGTCGGGTTGTCGTTATGGGAATTGATACACCCCATGATGGGGCCAACACAGGTATCTACATACAAGCAGGGCCAAATGACACAAGTGATGAATACATACAAGCGAGGTCGAATGACACAAGTAATAAATACATGCAAGTTAGGGAGCCGATCGAACGTGGAAGGTAGTGGGTACAACTCGTGGGGGTAGGAGCAAAAAGGGGCACCTACGATAGCAGCTAGGAGTACACAAAACTACCATTATCATGATTAGTAAGAGGGATTAGCTTTTAGTATGGGACTAGTAAGGTTGCGGTGTAACTAGTAATGATACAGTGTTACTAGCACTGGTGCAGTGTAGTAATTATCCTATAGTGACTAGAAGCGAAATCAACGTTATATCTTGTTCACCTTATCTGCTTTGTCATGCGTGTTTATTCTTCAGTCATTTCTTGCTTTCCAGTTTATGTTCTTATCCTGTTACTTTAATGATTATATTGTTAAAATCACTGGACTCACCAGACTTATGTCTGACCTAGTTTGTTTCGCCTCTTTTCTTCCATTCCCCCTAGGTTCTTAAGGAGGAAATACTCAAGCTTAGTTCAGATATCTCTTTCTTCTAGCTTGAAGTTGAAAGGTGTATTGCTTAGCTTTGATTTTGCGTATGGCATTTTCCTGTTAGGGATTATGGCTTTAAAATTATGTACTCTGAATGTTTTGTACAGGACTGACATTATGTACTTGATTTTGGTATTTGGAAATGTAATCAAACATATTTCTATTTCCGTTGCAATAAAATTACAAAATTTCCAAGTACTACTTTTTCTGTCTTGTAATATTCCATTCTGTTTACTTATAATGCTCCACGAAACTTAATGCATTCCCTTTGTGAGTGACATTAACAGACGTGGGGTGTTACAAAAATAGACGTACCGCTACGTCTTGACGTTCCGGTTCCAATGAAATTTGTTTAATTGAATACCGACGCGGTTTGCAAAACGACATTATTTAAATTTCAAATTATTTTTCGGTTCACATAAAAATTGCACACGTTAATAAAACAACTCTGATTAGATCCAAACTAGAAATCTAGCAATAATTAGCTATATGTATCCTAATAAAATACATTTCGTCGAAAACGGAGTTTGTTTGATAAATAACTACTTCTAAGGCCTATATAATATCGATAAAATATATTTAAATCCAAAACAGTAAAAATAATAAATTTAAATAGGGTTTTATATAATTTGAATATCATTTAACCCAGATCCCAAATTGCGGACCTCAATACCATTCATTCAAAGAAAAATACAGCCCCTTCTCCATCTACAAACAATCCAATCTCTTTATTCATTCAAGGAAATTCCTTATGTTTTTATTCGATTTACCCCTTTTGCTTCCATTCAAATTCCCCATTCCCATTCCCTCAGTTTTCGTTCTTCCTTCAACCACTTTTTGTAAATCACGAAATAAAAGGACGGAGCATCCACTTTAAAAATTCGATTAAAAATCAAATACTAGACTAAATCAGTCGATTTCGAATCCCCAACCTCATAAAAAAAAGCTCAAATTCTACCCTATTATGGTGGGGTGCGATCTTCTTCATGGCTATTCGAAATTCGAACAGTGCAGTTAGGGCACAAGACCTCGTGTTCGATGATCATCGGCCTGTAAATTCGAGTTCATATTGGTGTTCTTAAGTAATTCGTGAATCTCGTGTGAATTTTTGGGGGTTTTCCGAAGTATAAAGTGTCGTTGTTTGTTGGGTGCGTACTATAGCAGGCGGTTTGGCCGAGGATGGAGTTGCATCATTGTTGAAGGTCTTTAGACATGAGGCAGTGCGCTTTTTTATTTTGAGGAATAACACGTATCAAAGAGAAGAAGGATTACGGCCGGCTATGGGGAAGACTGTTTCAATGCAATTCAAAATTGGGTTTTGGTGAGTAGTGATTAAAATGGTGAAAGGGATATACGGTACAAGTTTAGAAAATAGGGTGAAGCCGAAGTCCGTATCTTTGCCTGTAAGTGTTGGTTCAGACAATATACATACATACATACATACATATATATATATATATATATATATATATATATATATATATATACTGAAACAAAGATAGTGCAGATGAACAATTATCCAAGGGTGAAGAATAAGGGGGAAGCATGACAGTTTGAAATGGCGAAGACATTTCAAGCAGCTGCTACAAGAGGAAGATGGATTATGGAACTTGGTTTATGTGTTAATGAAGTTTAGCAATAATTATTTAAATATAATAATACACTTTTTGGGGAATATTAGTCGAAGCAATAACAAGAATATTTCTAGTGGAATATCTTTCACAATCCCTGGAGAGATAGTTCTCTAATAGACCGAGGGATAAGTAATTCGACTCATTCACATACAGATCATGAATGTTTGGAATCCATATTATGCAAGGAGACATTTCTTATTAACTTGTTTCAAATTATTTAACCAGTAATTGAACTATTTCAAACGTTAATTGTAGTTTTTCTAGAAATCATGGAATTGGGGAAAAGAAGTTGTTACTAAAGGCAAGGGGAAAGGATAATTTTGTAAGAAGAAAATGGTTAAATTGAAATTGCCATATTAGGAATGGATAAAGTGCAAGTTTCGAATGCTTGGTATGGGCCTGTTAATTATAAAAGAAAATAATTAAAAGTTAAATTAATTATATAATTAAGGATTAATGATTTAAATTAATATCGTATTTGTCTATAACGATTATATCTTGTGCGTATATTATCAGAATTGGATGCGACAAAATCCATGGATTTGTAATGACGGAATCTACGTTATAGCACCGACGTGGCTGAAAACTGAGCTACTGGAATTTCGTGGAAAAATCAAACGTCTGTTGATTTTAAAACAAAACAAGAACAGAACCGTCAACTGTGAACCAATGTGAGTAAACTCATTAACTCTGATTCGTTTATATTTTTAACGAGTTTTAAATTTATTTATAGTAAATTTATATTGTGCAATGGTTGATTAGTTGAATAGTTGATAAAATTGGTTGAAATGGTGGATATGATTACATAGTTGATCGATTATTAGTTCTGATATTTCATATTGATGTGAAATAATATTATTGATGTTGATTAACATCTTTGGATGCAGGTAAATAGGTTGGAGGGATTCAACTGGATTTCTCAACAGTTATATTATTGTTTGTTATTTATTGTGATATATACTGCGATTGGTTATGCTATGTTGAATCACTCTAGCTCTAGGAATTTGGTATTGAAAACATCATAAAATATTTTGGAGAAAAAAAGGGAATTTAAGACTTTAAAAAGGAAATTATTTCCAAGGTGGAAATTGAATGTCAAATAGATTTGAGAATAAAAACTTGTTTTAGTGAATAAAACAAGTAATTAAATTTATAAACGATATTTATGGATTATCATTGTATATTTAATATTAGGCTTAAAATCAATATTTTATAATCAAATGTAGAATCGTGATAAGGTTTTAAAAGGGTTTTTATATGGAAATCTGTTTTAACAGTTAATTTGAAAGATTAATTCATAAACGATGTGTATAATTTCAGTAAAATATTTTGAAATAAATTGAAATATAAATTCAGATTTGAATTTATAACGAAAGTGGAAATCGGTTAACAGTTAACTGATATGTACGATTGACAAAAATTAACCATTTTAATTGATAATGAAATTAATTTGAATTTAACGAAGGGTGTTAAATATTAGTTAATCTTCGATTAACTATAATTAAAGTAATTATCAAATTGGTTAGTGTTAATAAAGTTAATTATTATTTAATAAGCTTTTAAAAGTGATAATTATACTATTTTTAGTTAATAACAAAGTTAACTATTTTTAATATAGTTAATAATAAAATTAATTGTTATTTTAATTAATAATAATTAAAACAATGATTTTAATTAGAGATTCAATTAAGAAATGATTTAATGGCATTATACTTTGATCAAGGAGGTGATAAAAGTTTCATAAAGGGATTTGTAATCCAAGTTTTAAATGAGATTTGTAAGTGGGATTTGTCGGTAAATGTAGAGATTTAAATAAGGCTTTTTCTTAATTTTTAAATTAAGGAAAGAAAATTCAATGGAATAAAACTTTTAAGGAAGATGGTTAATAGGTTAATAATAGACTAAAATGTGTTAATGGTTTTAGAATGAAATGTAAGCTAAGTGGTGAAAAGTTGGTAAACGGATTAATATAAGTGATTATTCCAAACAAGGTTTAAATGAGGTTTTTAAAACCAAAGTGATGGCTTTAATTGAATTAAGCGAAGCACTATAATTGAAATAAAAAAATTTAAACGCAAAGGAAAACACATAAGATAGTTTTGTGTTACATCGATAAATGGATTTTTGAAATAAAATCGAAGGAAAGAGGTCTTGTTGTAAAGAAGTTAGAAAGCAGATTTTTATCCTTATATACCCTTTATCTTATGGGTTTCGACAAACAGAATGGTATATGTCAGCATTGTTTAAATCCAGACATTTTGACTATCTTTTAAAAATGAACAACGGAAGCATGTGCGTCGCACATGGTACTTTATTCAAAACAACGATTATAACGCTATTGTTATAATAGATGTTTTGTAAATCTAAACAGTGATTTTAATGCTGCTATTATAATAAATGTTCTACAAAGCTAAACAGCGATTGTAACACTATCTTTGAAATAAATGTTTTATAAATCAAACAGTTGGAAACAGCGAGTATAAAGCTACCATTATAATCAATATTTTTCCGTAAAAGAAGTGGATTCTTAGAGTGAATCTGAGAGCCGCATAAGTGATGTTTTGTTTGAAGTTGTGAACTTTGACTATTTCAAAGTTGAGAATGTTGTTCAGTTAAGGTCTGAGAGGTAATTATACCCCAACTTGATTGACTTCATGATTGATGGAGGAATGGTTAAGGTTCGATAGTGAAGATTGGTTAGCAATTTGGTTAGTTAATAAATGATTAATGGTTTGAGTTATAATAACGATGTTTTATAACATCGCGTTAATTAAAGGACTTTGAAATGTTTCCACAAATAAAATGAGAGATATTTTCTATGCATAGAAAATGAAATGAATTACAGAAAGGGAATATGGAAATATTTTCCGATATTAACAAGGTATATTTTCTGAATATAGAAAATTAGGATTCATGAATATTTAGACATGTTGTCCAACTAGAATAAGAGATATTTTCTCAAATAAAGAAATTAGGATATTGGAAGTTTTCCCAAGAATCAATAGAGAAAATAGAGCCTTGAAAGAATACGAAAGATGGGAAATGGGAATTGGAAATGATAATATAATAAGGATTAATTTAAAAAAGGTCCAGTGTTGTTTGATGGTTAATCATTAGAATTTCCATTTGGAAATAGGATCGTTGGTTGTATGGATGTTTCTTTGATAGTTTAATCACCGACTATCGAGGTTTTAAAGTTATTTTATAACTCCGTTGTCAGTACGGAGTGACCGGGATCAGATTTAATATCTGAAAACCACTCTGTATTGGCATAAGCATTACGAATCAACTTATGATAAAGTTAACTGAAGACGGAGTAAAGTGCAAGGGCTGTTCTGTTAATCCTAGGTAGAAATTGCCCAAAATGGATTGATGGAATAGTGCCTTCGGTTTGTCCAGTCCTAGGACAACCTATATGGAGGGATCTGACAATGTGGAATTCAAAGTAAATGGTGGCAAGATGTTTTAAAAAGATAATCATGACCTCAATCCTCATCACCCAGAAATGATAGAAATCGGGCAGGCAGCATGGCCATGTGGGTCATTCCCATTAGGGGTATTATCACCTGATCTAGAGAAAATTCATTTGCTTCTTATTCTATTCGTTGTTGTATGCTTTCGGTAATGGTTGCTGATCACAGCCGTTGGTGATAATATGCTCGATACACTCAAGTAAATGAGTGGTCAGCCATGTGTTGGCCGGGTTACAAGATGTTCTTGTTGAACCCAGTGTAATCCCCTCTAGAGGTACACTATCGGAAGGTGGTTCCATACCTTGTCATGTTGGAAATCCAATCTCCAATAAGAGCCCTGCGATTTTTTTTAAATTATATATGGAGCGTGAGATGCAAGCGTTCTGCTAGATTCTATTTATTTGATGTAGACGCTATTATGATATCACCAGATTTTGATATCAAAATATCTTTGGTTTTCGTAAGATAAAAACCATCCGTGTTTATTGTGGATCGGTCTTACGATTATCATTTCATTCAAAAGGATTTTTGAAAGTTAAACAAATGGTTGGAGTTTACTCACACCAGTCCCCTGACTGACCCAGAGTTTATTTTGTTTGGTTTTCCCTAAACTCTTGGGTGCCCATATTTGTATGGGCAGTCAAGTAGTCGGGATTTTACAGATTCACTTTGGAGGAGCTTAAAGCAGAAGGCTTCAACTATTAGCTATATGCTATCATATTTTTCCTCTGTGTACTATCTTATATCTGGAAACAGGTGTTTATAACCGTTCCAGGAATAACTGTTGTGCTCTGACGATGGTATGTATGCACAGTTACTGATAGGTATTTCAAAAGTTATGTTATATAATATATTTTATTTGTTCCGCTGTGAGATTTGTGTTCTTCGTTTTCTTCTATTCTAATTTTCTTTCTTTCTATTTCTCATCCTCTAACTTCTTCCTATTAATGATTCGTGTTTCTATGCAATTTGGGTTGGATGTGTGGTGTAATTAGTCAACTCAAAGGGTAAGGAAATTCAGGCCATTACATTTGGTATCAGAGCTGAAGGTTAAATAGTAACCTTGGCTCTGTGGCGTAACTCAATAGAGATGGGGTTAGTAACACCCTAAATTAAGTTTGAGTGTATATATATGAGTGTGTATTTACAGATTGGATATAAAATTGTTTTATATTGTATTGATTGGTTTGCTGAGTGGTTTATGAATTTGGGTCGATACAGAAATGTACAACTGTATCGTTAGGTGTTTTTAAACTCTCGAACAAAGAAATTCGATACAGTATTATTTTAAAATGGGTAAATGAAATAATTTTGCCCAAAATTTATTTTGATATAAAAGGAATAATTTCTAAATTATTATATATGAATGTGTTGATTGTTATTGCAATCAAATGAAATTATGAACTATTGAAATGGTTATATAATTTGTATACGGATAATGTATACAAATGAGATAAACCAAGATTAAGTTCAAACCAGAATTGGAATTTAAATTACGGATGTTTAGAAATATTTTCTGAAGTATTTTTTTTTAGAAAGTAATATAACATTACTTTGAAGAATTTTTGGATATGAATGATTTAAATTGATTTCGAAGGTGACTAAGTACTGAAATCACTTCAGTGGCAAGAAAATAATTCTGATAATGGATCGCGACATTATCGGTATTCATTTTTAAGTTTCTGAATGATGGATTGCTACCATAGTAATTTGGGAATAAAAAATTTATTTGAAAAGGACAAGATGTTTTTGTAATTCAAATGTTTTGAATTGAGTTGATTAGAAATATATGTATATAAATATATATGATTTCAAACTAATTTGAAATAAAACCCGGGAATTTGAATTTTGAAATTAAATTCTAACTTGTATATGTTAAATAGATTGAAATGGTAAAAATGTATCAAATGAATTGAAATTTAACTTAAGTTAAACAAAATTGGATTGGATTAGAAATAATTCCAAATGAAATTAAATGATGAGAAATGTTGAGATTCGAATTAATAATATGAATTCGAATTATGAATAAGCATGTTAGATATATATATATATATATATATATATATATATATTGGATGTTGTTAATTGAAATTGAATTGTGATAAATTTGGATTCCAGCATAATAAGTGGATTAACTTAAATAGAAATTAGATTT
The DNA here is from genome assembly GCA_030737875.1 of Allium sativum. Taxonomy (NCBI): domain Eukaryota; kingdom Viridiplantae; phylum Streptophyta; class Magnoliopsida; order Asparagales; family Amaryllidaceae; genus Allium; species Allium sativum. Next base: position 602,180,555 of record CM060924.1, on the reverse strand, counting down.
GAATTGATATAATGGAAGTGAACTAATCAAAAGTTGACTAGAGAGTTAAAAACTAGAAGTTGGATTGATTTGAAGCCAACTGGAAATGGATATATGTATACTAAGCAGATATTGAATGGAAGCAAATGCGAGAGATAGAATTGTGCCTAATAAAAAGGTACATGTTTACAATATTACTTGGGTTTGATGGTTTTATGAGCCTATTCGGCAAGCCGCTTGGTTTTTTGATTTTCTTTTGGATTAGAGAAGGCCTAGAAAGGCGAGTTGTGGTTGTACTGATTGAGCGGTATAGAGGAGATGCTACCGAAATTTTTCAGAATTTAAGGAGTTAGAAAATTTTTCAGAATTTTTGAAAATTTTCGTTAGTAAGAGTAAATTAATATTTTAATTGAAGTAAATTAGTTCAGCTAAAAACTAAAGTTAAGATGTAAACCAAAGGATTTTTAACTTAGTTTAATTAGGTTTGCAACATTTTTCCTACCTTAGTAATTTCGGGGATGAAATTCTTTTAAGGGGGAAGGAATGCAATGACCCTGATTTTTGGACATTAAATTCAGAGCATTTAAAGTTTATTAAATATTGAAATGGAATAATGTAATGGATTATAATAACGATTTTAATTATTAAACGAATGGTGAACGTATTAAATTTTATTTAAATTTTAAACAAGCTCGAAATAGTTACGGTAGTTCGTAATTTACGATTTAAACATCAATTAGATATACAAAATACAATATAAGTCGGATTTCTTTGAAACGAGAAACTTTTGGGTCTATTTGATTATATTTTTCTAATAAAGAAGAAAAACCAAGATTTCGCCTTATGGATTTTAAGTTAAGTCCAAATCAAATTTTTAAGTAGTCGCTATAGAATTCGTTATTAAAAATATAAAGATTTATTTTATAAATATCGATTTAGCTTGAAACTCAACTCGAGATATTTTATTATGATATTATATGAGATTCTGCTAGAGTATGGCCAGTTATAGTACTTTAATATTATTATATTGAGGTATTTTAAAATTGATTTATTTTAATCTAAATTGGACCCTTAAAAAGGACTATTATTCAAATGAACTTCGTTTTCGACGAAACTGGTTCCATCGTATCCGGAATATTTAGTAATTGTAAGATTTCAAGTTTCGCATCAATTGGAGTTATTTTGTGAGCGCAGCGAAATTAAATGCAAATAAATCGATCATTGGAGTTTGAACGAGCGTCGACTGAGCAAACGGACTCGGATTTCGACGAAACTAGTTTCGTTGGGTCCAGAATATCAAATTATAGCTGTATGCCCATTTATCATCGTCAATGGACTTCATACGTGAGCATACGAATTTGTAAATAGCAAATAAGAATGGCGATAAGCATGAACTGATTAAATTCAATATAATAATAAAATAAAATATTAATAATAGACTCTATATAACCAGCTGTATTCTTCAATCCCTAAATCCAAAATTGCAAACCTCAATACCATTCATTCAAAGAAAAGTACAGCCCCTTCTCCATCTACAAACAATCCAATCTCTTAATTTATTCAAGGAAATTCCTTATGTTTTTATTCGATTTACCCCTTTTGCTTCCATTCAAAATCCCCACTCTCATTCCCTCAGTTTCCATTCTTCCTTCAACCACTTTTTGTAAATCACGAAATAAAACGAGGGAGCATCCACTTCAAAAATCCGATTAAAAATCGAATACTAGACTAAATCAATTGATTTCGAATCCCCAACCTCGTCAAAAAGAAAGCTTAAATCCTACGCTATTATGGTGGGGTGCGATCTTCTTCACAGCTGTTCGAAATTCGAACAGTGCAGTTAGGGCACAAGACCTCGGGTTCGGTGATCATCGGCCTGTAAATTTGAGCTCATATTGGTGTTCTTGAGTAATTTGTGAATCTCATGTGAATTTTTTGGGGTTTTCCAAAGTATAAAGTGTCGCTGTTTGTTGGGTGCATACTGTAGCCGACGATTTGGCCGAGGATGGAGTTGCATCAGTGTTGAAGGTCTTTAGACATGAGGCAGTGCATTTTTTTATTTTGAGGAATAGCACATATTGAAGAGAAGAAGGATTACGGGTGGTTATAGGGAAGACTGTTTCAACGCAATTCAAAATTGGGTTTTGGTGAGTGATAATTAAAATGGTGAAAGGGAGATACAATATAAGTTTAGAAAAGAGGGTGAAGCTAACGTCCGTATCTTTGCCTGTAGGTTTTGGTTAAGATAGTATATATATACTGAAACAAAGATGGTGCAAATGAACAATTATCCAAGGGTGAAGAATAAGGGGGAAGCATGATAGTTTGAAATGGCGGAGACAGTTCAAACAGCTGCTACAAGAGGAAGATGGATTATGGAACTTGGTTAATGAGTTATTGAAGTTTAGCAATAATTATTTAAATATAATAATACTACTAACTTGTTTCAAATTGTTTAACCGGTAATCGAACTATTTCAAACGTTAGTCGTAATTTTTCTGGAAAGCGTGGAATTAGGGAAAAGGAGTTGTTACTAAAGGCAAGGGGAAAGGATAATTTTGTGAGAAGGAAATGGTTAAATTAAAGTTGCCATATTAGGAATGGATGAAGTGCAAGTTTCGAATGCCTGGTATGGGCCTGTTAATTATAAAAGAAAATAATTAAAAGTTAAATTAATTATATAATTAAGGATTAATGATTTAAATTAATATCGTATTTGTCTATAACGATTATATCTTATGCGTATATTATTAGAATTGGATGCGACCAAATTTGATGGATTTGTAATGACGGAATCTACGTTATAGCACCGACGTGGCTGAAAACTGAGCTACTGGAATTTCATGGAAAAATCAAACGTTTGTTGATTTTAAAACGAAACAAGAACAGAACCGTCAACTGCAACCAATGTGAGTAAACTCACTAACTCTGACTCGTTTATATTTTTAAACGAGTTTTAAATTTATTTGTAGTAAATTTATACTGTGCAATGGTTGATCGGTTGAATAGTTGATAAAATTGGTTGAAGTGGTTGATATGATTACATCGTTAATCGATTATTAGTTTTGATATTTGGTATTGATGTAAAATAATAATACTGATGTTGATTAACATCTGTGGATGCAGGGAAATAGGTTAGAGGGATTCAACTGGATTCCTCAACAGTTATATTATTATTTGTTATTTACTGTGATATATACTGTGATTGATTATGCAGTGTTGAATTACTCTGGCACTAGGAATTTGGTATTGAAAATATCGTAAAATATTTTCGAGAAAAAAACGGAATTTAAGACTTTAAAAAGGAAATTATTTCCAAGGTGGAAATTGAATGTCAAATAGATTTGAGAATAAAAACTTGTTTTAGTGAATAAAACAAGTAATTAAATTTATAAATGATATTTATGGATTATCATTGTATAATTAATATTTGGCTTAAAATCAATATTTTATAATCAAATGTAGAATCGTGATAAGGTTTTAAAAGAGGTTTTTATATGGAAATCTGTTTTAACTGTTAATTTGAGAAGATTAATTCATAAACGATGTGTATAATTTCAGTAAAATATTTTGAAATAAATTGAAATATAAATTCAGATTTGAATTTATATCGAAAGTGGAAATCGTTTAACAGTTAACTGATATGTACGGTTGACAAAAATTAACCATTTTAATTGATAATGAAACTAATTTGAATTTAACGAAGGGTGTTAAATATTACTTAATCTTTGATTAACTATAATTAAAGTAATTATTGAATTGGTTAGTGTTAATAAAGTTAATTATTATTTAATAAGCTTTTAAAAGTGATAATTATGCTATTTTTAGTTAATAGCAAAGTTAACTATTTTTAATATAGTTAATAATAAAATTAATTTTTATTTTAATTAATAATAATTAAAACAATGATTTTAATTGGAGATTCAATTAAGAAATGATTTAGTGGCATTATAGTTTGATCAAGGAGGTGATAAGAGTTTCATAGAGGGATTTGGAGTCCAAGTTTTAAATGAGAATTGTAAGTGGGATTTGTCGGTAAATGTAGAGATTTAAATAAGGTTTTTTCTTAATTTTTAAATTAAGGAAAGAAAATTCAATGGAATGAAACTTTTGAGGAAGATAGTTAATAGGTTAATAATAGACTAAAATGTGTTAATGGTTTTAGAATGAAATCTAAGCTAAGTGGTGAAAAGATGGTAAATGGATTAGTATAAGTGATTAATCCAAACAAGGTTTAAATGAGGTTTTTAAAACCAAAGTGATGGCTTTAATTGAATTAAGCGAAGCACTGTAATTGAAACAAAAAAATTTAAATGCAAAGGAAAACACATAAGATAGTTTTGTGTTAAACATTGATAAATGGATTTTTGAAATAAAATCCAAGGAAAGTGGTCTTGTTCTAAAGAAGGTGGAAAGCGAATTTTTGTCCTTATATTCCCTTTATCTTATGGGTTTCGACAAAAAGAATGATATATGTCTGCATTGTTTAAATCAAGACATTTTGACTGTCTTTTAAAAATGAACAACGGAAGCGTGTGCGTCGCACGCGGTACTTTATTCAAAACAACGATTATAACATGTGACGGCCCGCACCAGCCGGCATTTCCTCTGAAAGTGTGCTGTACACATGCCCGACTAGCACGGAACGGTCGCCAAAGAAAGGAAAGAAGAGAATGAACTAATCGAAAACCCGTAGAATGTCTCACAGCGCATGGAACAAAATATAATAATAATATACTTGACATAAAACTGGTGAGACAGTGCATAAGCTAATAACTAAAACCAACATCAACATCAGAGCAGCGGAAATCTAAATACAGCTTATTACAACTTTCCAAATTACTGTCTCTAAACAAAAGAAAGAAAGATACACTACTAATACCCAAAGTAGTGAGCGCAACAACACAGGGAGAATATCTATATATATGTATCATATGTCGGAGCCTCCTGCTCGTCTCCGGTACAACTACTCGTGCATACCACCTAACATGTCTCTAGTCTGCTCGTGAGAGCACCCAAAGTAATAAGAAGAGACATAAAACTCTGGGTCAGAAAAAAAGTCTGGTATGAGCGATAAGTAGCTAAATAGAATAATAACAGGTATACTAAACCATACCTGAACCTGGACCTGCAACCAAAGAGTTAGCACTACATACCGTTCAATACTCTAAGGTGCCACTAACATAGGTGTAAAGAAATACGGGGTGGGGGTGTGCATGTCATGGTGATGGCAAACAATCAAGCATAGCAACCATCCTCACATCTCTCGCTCAATGCGTAAAGCATACGATATCCACTACCTTGATCACCAAATCCTTTGGGCCATGACGGAATCCAATCCCGTACAACTATCACTACAAGCCCAATATCCGTCTCTCAGTGGTGAACCAAAGTTATGAATACCGACAACCCCTTTGCACACGTCCCGCAGCAAAGCCCAACTCATGAAGTGGAATCGTTGGTTCCTTCTGGATCCTGAGTTCTACTTCCCATTTGGACTTCCTTTGCATCTCGGGTTTTGGTCGAATTAGAGTTGGTCTTCAAAAGAGTCGTCACAATGAGGTAAAATTATACGTCTGGTTCGTTTCGGTAGTCCGGACCCGGTCGGGTTCGGTGATCCTGGCCCATGCCTTGATCAGTGCTCCCCTCCTCCTCGGTTCGCTCCTCCAGCTCTGGTTCGGTTTGGATGCCCTATGCATGGGTTCGATGGTTGCTTCCTGGTTCGGTTCGGTGGTTGCTCCCTCCTAGATGTCCCGATCCGATCCCCCTTCCCTTCATAAGCCCGATCCGGTCCACCTTTGGTCTTTCCCATCCGATCCCCATTTGGTCTCCCCGACCCGATCCCCAACTCCAACTCTAAGAAAATGACCTTCCTTCTCGCCAAGGCTCCTTTAGTGCAAAGTTCCGATCTGGTTCGGCTACTCTTCCCAGTCCACCATCCGATCCGAGCCTCCTATCCCGATCCGATCTGAAACCCTGCACATTTTCCTGCAACTTTTCCAGCGGCTGTTTTACGCCATTCGACGACGTTTTCGACCAATCTAACACTTCTAGGCAATCACAAAGCATACCATAAAGCCATAGCAACATTTATAATCATCCACAAACAGCAAAACAACAATCATAACATGTAAAATGGATCAAACATACCCAAAATCCCATATTTCCCCTTAAGCATGTTCTAGCATAGTTAATGATAGGGTTATCAAAATTAACCAAATTAACCCAAGTCTCTAACAGAGGTCTAGAACATCATTTAAGAATTTATAAATATTTTTCCATAATTTATTAATGTATAAATTCGCTAATTATCACTAATCACCCTAATTAACTGTAATTAGTGTCAAAACAATGCTAATCACTCACCTTGGCCATAAATAAAACTAAAATCTGAAATAAATCTCTGTTTGGCACGAATATTGATGTCTAACAGCAACTCTAACCTTGCTTTGGTGCTATCTCTTCTTAATTTGATGTTGCTAAGCTTAATCCTTGATTAGAAAGTGATTTGGAGATGTTTTAGAGGTTGGAGGCCATTATTAGGGTTCTTAGGAGGTAGATGGCGGCTAGAAAGCTGAAATGAAACCTAACTCATTTCAGCCTCCCCATAACCCTAATCCCAAAATGGGTTATTGGCCCATTTTTTAATCACCTCATTTGGCCCGGTTAAGCAGTTTTTCACTATTTGAAACTTGTTTCAGCCATATCTCCCAAACGGTGAGTCCGTTTGGCTAATATGACCATTCTACGGAATTGTAAACCATCGTCCGGATCCAATGGAAGTAGTTTCAGGTCAAAACTCCTTTCAAATCAAAAGTTATGGCCAAAAAAGTATCGGCTAGGGGCAAAACGCTCGTTTAAAAATTGTCAAAAATCATAAACATGGGAAATGACCCCAATAGTCGTCTCCAAAAGTTACATGACCATACGACTTCGTATGTGAAAGAAGTAAATATCCTACAATCCTGTGATGTGTAGAATGCGGGTCGTTACACTCTCCCCCCCTTAAGAAATTTCGTCCCCGAAATTCCTTAACCCAAAACATACAAAGGATCTCGCATGCCTACCAGCCACAAACAACAATCAAACATGCAAAACAAACAGAACCAATCTGTCCTAGCATGCGGTTTACTAACAAGGGAAGAATCATCGCTGCTAAAATCTTACCAGGTAAAGAGCTTTGGATATGACTTTCTTATGTCATCCTCTACTTCCCAAGTACAGTCGTTCTCTCGCCATCGATTCCCATATCTACCCTAGAGGTGATTTCCAATAGGGTAGGATCGTCCCTCTGACTGGAACCGATCCACTCAATCCAGATCGATCTAATCGTCAAGCTTACTAGCGTTTCTGAATCCAATTCGCACTTAGGTCCGAAGTCATCTCCAGTGATATACTCCAGTTGCTTCCATTCCAGAAACATAGCCTCTAAACTGGCATATCTCCGACCCAATGCATCAGCTATCGTACCCAGTCCGGTACTATGGCATCCGTCTATACTGTTATCTTCTTAGGTAATCCAACCCTATATGCCAAATTTCCAACTACATTCCAAATGTCCTTTCAAGTCCAACTTGAGTCCTTCCTACATTCGTACTGCACGTCCAACGTACATTCACCTCTTAGAGGCAAACTAGACCCATCCAATGAACCTAGGTGCTCCACATATATTCGTACTGCACGTCCAACGTACATTCACCTTCTAAAGGTGAACTAGACTCATCCAATGAATCTAGGTACTCTACCTTCGAGTCCAAGTCCAACTTGAAGCTCCTATATCCGCTGAATCTCCAAGGTCAATGGATGTTCCACAACGCCCATCATACTTCAAGTCTAACGTAAAGTATCTTTCACCCGTCATATCACCATGATCAACGAACTTATACTATTTCCATTCAACAGGATCCTACAGGTGGTACTTAAGCGGAGAAAGGTAGGAACAAACACAACAACCATAACATCCATCAAACAAACCCTATCTATCACCTGCTAAAGCCATGAATATGTCGATACCTGTATGTCTGGTCCAACCAACACCAATATCTAATGGAAGCTCTGCCTCCAAACGGACTACCATACGTCCAACGTACGTTTATCCTACAAGGAAAACTAGATCACGTCCAACGGATCCAAGGTAAGTGGGCGTCCCCAAATACCCCTGTTTTTAGTCTGCCTGAAACACTCGAGCCCCACCGAAGTCTATCCATTATCTTGCTGCCCTCTCGAGTCCAACTCGAGCCAATCCAATTCCTTGCAGCCTTCTCGAGTCCAACTCGAATCAATCTGTTACCTATAAACTCAGACCCAGTCTTGAGTATCCATTACCTACAAACCCTAGTCCAACGTGAGTCGTCTCCCTATTCGTTGCATCTCCAAGATCAACAAACACCCTTTTTTTTACGAGTTCAAGTCCAACTTGAATCGTCCTAATCTTCGTGGCATCTTCCATGATCGACGAACACATCCTATTTCTTCAAAGTTCTACTATCCAAAGAGAACATCAATATAGGGTCCTAAACAATCCATTACTTTGTATCTTTCTCGAGTCCCACTCGAGTCATCTCATAACCCTATCGAGTCTAACTCGGGGCAGTCCATACCATCGAATAGTCTTATCCTGTCACAGCTGCCCATTACTCCTCGAGTAAACCAAGATATCAACCAATGAAAATCACAACAACTACTTATCTCTCACACAAACCATCCTAGTCGACTTCGACATTCCCCGAGTACAAGCCCCAAAGGCCTAAAACAATATCAGACAAGCACCCAAGGAAATATCTCTCTTGAGTTCAGACAATCTACGTGTGTTGATATGAGCAAAACATCCAAACACTCAAGCATCCATAACTAACTCTGGCTATCCTTACCAATCTTGCTTGAGACTATCATCGATCGCATGGCCAAGTCCTGACCAAACTAATGTACATATAATGTACATTTGCATCTCTAACTCTTGTTATCATCTTCATCATAAGGTAGGCGATCCAATACCACCTTTCGTCCATCATCCATTATAGTGGTCGTCAAAGACTCTTCACAATCTACTATCACTCTATACCTTTGGAGTCAATCAACTCCCAAAATCAAGCTAGACCTAGTAAAGCTCAAAATAAAGCAATCACAACAAACATACATCCATGGCTCGATAAGACCAAATTACGACAAATCCTACAAAGGCTAGTCAAACCACCTATCAGGTTTGTCACTACTAAAGGTCTATCGACTACCTCGGGTTCCAATTCCAACCTACCTACCAGGTCACTAGGTACGAAAGAATGGGAAGTCCTGGTATCAAACAAACTCGAACAGAAACATCTTAAATAGGAAGCATACCTCGAATAACGACACCTTTTTCCTTCTGCGCCGCATTTGGGGCATTCGATGAAGAAAGAACAACGTTGATAGCATATGCTCTCACGATCTGCTTCTCCCAAGGAGGTTGTGGACATTCATTCTTGTGATGTCCCGCTTGGCCACAATTAAAGCATTTCCTTTCCCCAGGCTTTTCCCAACAATCTCTGGCATAATGTCCCTTCTTGCCACAGCTAAAGCACTCGCCATCTTAATTATTTTTCTTATTCTGACCATCCATGGTTTGGTCTTGTTTCCTCTTACTCTGGGAATTATTCTTGCCTCCACCGCCTGCTGGCGACTTTGGTTCCTCTGCAGATGCAATAGCAACCTCAGTCTTTGGCTTAGGGTAAAGACTCTCTGACCTTAATGCCTTTCCTACAATCGACTCAAACGTCTCATCGATGTGGTTTATAAGTATTTACCCCAAGTACCCATCTAAACCAGTTATGAACTTCTCGTTTTTCTTCTCAGCAGTATCTATAAGGGATAATTCATATTTCGATAAAGTATCGAACTCAACAATATACTACGAGACTGCCCTACCATTCTGCTTGAGCTCCAAGAACTTCCTAAACAATTCTGACTTCTGAGCAGCTGGAATAAACTTATCACTGGAACGAGTTCTAAACTGATCCCAAGTGACTTGATCCTCTGGAGTATCTGCCTTAATAGCATTCCACCAGTTCATTGCCCGTCCTTGCAGCTGACGGGATGCTGGCCTTCTCTTCATCGCATCCTTGATACCCAAGTCTTCGAAGATACGCTCACAGCTATCCAACCAATCTTGAACATCCGTAGCCGATTCCGTTCCATGGAACGGCTTCCCACCAAGACTAGTATAATCCTTATTCAGCTTGGCAAAATTGGCCCTAGGTGCCTGCACTACTGGACCACCACCATTACCAGCATTGGGAGTTTCCCTCTGCACATCCCTAAGCATCTCTCTCATGAAGTTGGTGAACATCTCCCTCATATCAGGGTCATTCCTATTGTTAGCCCTTGGACCCGTGTTCCTCAAGTTTCGGCTCATCGTTCAATCTGTAAGGAGAAAACGATTAACCATCTCTTCAGTGGTGCCAGTGCAGTGCGACTCGACCATTACTATACTTATAGTATATATATAGATAGCTTTTGAAAACCAAAATATAACAAATAAGCGCTCTCATATATGTATACTATCTCTCCCTGATGTCTTCCCCTAGGTTAACTACGCAACCTAGGCTCTGATACCAAGTGTGATGGCCCGCCCCGCACCAGCCGGCATTTCCTCCGAAAGTGCGTTGTACACATACCCGACTAGCACAGAACGGTCGCCAAAGAAAGGAAAGAAGAGAATGAACTAATCGAAAACCTGTAGAATGACTCACAGCGCATGGAACAAAATATAACAATAATATACTTGGCATAAAACAGGTGAGATAGTGCATAAGCTGATAACTAAAACCAACAACAACATCAGAGCAGCGGAAATCTAAATACAGCTTATTACAACTTTCCAAATTACTGTCTCTAAACAAAAGAAAGAAAGATACACTACTAATGCCCAAACTAGTGACCGCAACAACACAGGGAGAATATCTATATATATGTATCATACGTGGAAGCCTCCTGCTCGTCTCCGGTACAGCTACTCGTGCATACCACCTAACCTGTCTCTAGTCTGCTCGTGAGAGCACCCAGAGTAATAAGAAGAGACATAAAACTCTGGGTCAGACAAAAAGTCTGGTATGAGCGATAAGCAGCTAAACAGAACAATAACATGTATATTAAACCATACCTGAACCTGAACCGGCAACCAAAGAGTTAGCACTACATACCGTACAATACTCTAAGGTGCCACTAACATAGGTGTAAAGAAATACGGGGTGGGGGTGTGCATGTCATGATGATGGCAAACAATCAAGCATAGTAACCATCCTCACATCTCTCGCTCAGTGCGTACCACTACCTTGGTCACCTAATCCTTTGGGCCATGACGGAATCCAATCCCGTACAACTATCACTACAAGCCCACTATCCGTCTCTCAGTGGTGAACGAAAGTTATGAATACCGACAACCACTTTGCACACGTCCCGCAACAAAGCCCAACTCATGAAGTGGACTCGTTGGTTCCCTTTTGGATCCTGACTCCCGAGTTCTACTTCCCATTTGGACTTCCTTTGCATCTCGGCTTTTGGTTGAACTGGAGTTGGTCTTCAAAAGAGTCATCACAATGGGGTAAAAGTATACGTCTGGTTCGGCTCGGTAGTCCCAACCCGGTCCGGTGATCCTGGCCCATGCCTTGATCAGTGCTCCACTCCTCCTCGGTTCGGTCCTCCTGCTTTGGTTCGGTTCGGATGCCCTATGCCTGGGTTCGATGGTTGCTTCCTGGTTCGGTTCGGTGGTTGCTCCCTCCTAGATGTCCCGATCTGATCCCCCTTCCCTTCATAAGCCCGATCCGGTCCCCCTTTGGTCTCTCCGATCCGATCCCCTCTTGGTCTCCCCGATCTGATCCCCTACCCAACTCCAACTCTAAGCAAATGGCCTTCCTTCTCTCAAAGGCTCCTTTAGTGCAAAGTTCCGATCCGGTTCGGCTTCTCTGCCCAGTCCACCATCCGATCCGAGCCCCCTATCCCGATCCGAAACCCTGCACATTTTCCTACAACTTTTCCAATGGCTGTTTTACGCCATTCGACGGCGTTTTCGAACAATCTAAAACTTCTAGGCAATCACAAAGCATACCATACAGCCATAGCAACATTTATAATCATCCACAAACAGCAAAATAACAATCATAACATGTAAAATGGATCAAACATACCCAAAATCCCATATTTTCCCTTAAGCATGTTCTAGCATAGTTAATGATAGGGTTATCAAAACTTAACCAAATTAATCCAAGTTTCTAACAGAGGTCTAGAACATCATTTAAGAATTTATAAATATTTTTCCAGAATTTATTAATGTATAAATTCACTAATTATCACTAATCACCCTAATTAACTGTAATTAGTGTCAAAATAATGCTAATCACTCACCTTGGCCACAAATAAAACTCAGATCTGAAATAAATCTCTGTTTGGCACGAATACTGATGTCTAACAGCAGCTCTAACCTTCCTTTGGTGCTATCTCTTCTTAATTTGATGTTGCTAAGCTTAATCCTTGATTAGAAAGTGATTTGGAGATGTTTTAGAGGTTGGAGGCCATTATTAGGGTTCTTAGAAGGTAGATGGCGACTAGAAAACTGAAATGAAATGGAACCTAACTCATTTCAGCCTCCCCATAACCCTAATCCCGAAATGGGTTATGGGCCCATTTGCTAATCACCTCATTTGGCTCGGTTAAGCAGTTTTTCACTATTTGAAACTTGTTTCAGCCATATCTCCCAAACGGTGAGTCCGTTTGGCTAATATGACCACTCTACGAAATTGTAAACCATCGTCCGGATCCAATGGAAGTGGTTTTAGGTCAAAACTCCTTTCAATCAAAAGTTATGGCCAAAACAGTATCGGCTAAGGGCAAAACGGTCATTTAAAAATCGACAAAAATCATGAACATGGGAAATGACCCCAATAGTCGTCTCCCAAAGTTACATGACCATACGACTTCGTATGTGAAAGAAATAAATATCCTACGATCCTGCGATGCATAGAATGCGGGTCGTTACATAACACTACTGTTATAATAGATGTTTTGTAAATCTAAACAGCGATTTTAATGCTGCTATTATAATAAATGTTCTATAAAGCTAAACAGCGATTGTAACGCTATCATTGAAATAAATATTTTATAAATCAAATAGTTGGAAACAACGAATATAATGCTACCATTATAGTCAATGTTTTTCCGTAAAAGAAGTGGATTCTTAGAGTGAATCCGAGAGCCACATAAGTGATGTTTTGTTTGAAATTGTGAGCTTTGACTATTTCAAATTTGAGAATGTTGTTCAGTTAAGGTCTGAGAGGTAATTATACCCCAACTTGATTGACTTCATGATTGATGGAGGAATGGTTAAGGTTCAATAGTGAAGATTGGTTAGCAATTTGGTTAGTTAATAAATGACTAATGGTTTTGTTTTATAACATCGCGTTAATTAAAGGATTTTGAAATGTTAACACAAATAAAATGAGAGATATTTTCTATGCATAGAAAATGAAATGAATTGCTCAGTGATGAATTAAGAAAGAGAATATGGAATTATTTTCTGATATTAATAAGGTATATTTTCTGAATATAGAAAATAAGGATTCGTGAATATTTAGAAATGTTTTCTAACTAGAATAAGAGATATTTTCTCGAATAAAGAAATAAGGATATTGGAAATTTTCCCAAGAATCAACAGAGAAAATAGAGCTTTGAAAGAATACGAAAGATGGGAAATAGGAATTGGAAATGATAATATAATAAGGAATTAATTTAAAAAGGGGCCAGTGTTGTTTGATCGTTAGAATTTCCATTTGGAAATAAGATTGTTGGTTGTATGGATGTTTCTTTGATAGTTAAATCACCGACCATCAAGGTTTTAAAGTTATTTTATACCTCCCTTGTCAGTACGGAGAGACCGGGATCAGATTTAATATCTGAAAACCACTCCGTACTGGCATAAACGTTACAAATCAACTTATGCTAAAGTTAACTGAAGGCAGATTAAAGTGCAAGGGCTGTTATGTTAATCCTAGGTAGAAATTGCCCAAAATGGATTGATGGAATAGTGCCTTCGGTTTGTCCAGTCCCAGGATAATGTACATAGAGGGATCTGACAATGTAGAATTCAAAGTAAATGGTGGCAAGATGTTTTAAAAAGATAATCGTAACAACTAGCCTCATCACCCGGAAATGACAGAAATCGGGCAGGCAGCATGGCCATGTGGGTCATTCCCATTAGGGGTATTATCAACTGATCTAAAGAAAATTCATTTGCTTCTTATTCTATTCGTTGCAATATGATTTCTGTAATGGTTTCTTGTCACAACCGTTGGTTATAATATGCTCGATACACTCAAGTAAATGAGTAGTCAGCCATGTGTGGGCCAGGTTGCAAAATGTTCTTGTTGAATCCAGTATATTCCCTCTAGAGGTACACTATCGGAAGGTGGTTCCGTACCTTGTCATGTTGGAAATCCAATCTCCAATAAGAGCCCTACGGTTTTTTTTTTGATTTTATATTATATATGGAGCGTGAGATGCAAGCGTTCCGCTAGATTCTATTTATTTGATGTAGACACTATTATAATATCACCAGAATTTGATATCAAAATATCTTTGGTTATCGTAAGATAAAAACCATCCGTGTTTATGTGTGGATCGGTCTTACGATTATCATTTCTTTCGAAAGGATTTTTGAAAGTTAAACAAATGGTTGGAGTTTACTCACACCAGTCCCCTGACTGACCCAGAGTTTATTTTGTTTGGTTTTCCCTAAACTCTTGGGTGCCCATATTTGTACGGGCAGTCAAGTAGTCGGGATTTTACAGATTCACTTTGGAGGAGCTTGAAGCAGGAGGCTTCACCTATTAGCTATAGGCTATCATATTTTTCCGCTGTGTACTATGTGATATATGGAAACAGGTGTTTATAACTATTCCAGGAATAACTGTTGTGCTCTGATGATGGTATGTTTGTACATTTACTGATTTGTATTTCAAAAGTTATGTTATATATTATATTTTATTCGTTCCGCTGTGAGATTTGTTTTCTTCGTTTTCTTCTATTCTAATTTTCTTTCTATTTCTTATCCTCTAACTTCTTTCTATTAATGATTCGTGTTTTTGTGCAATTTGGGTTGGACGTATGGTGTAATTAGTCAACTCAAAGGGTACGAAAATTCAGCCATTACATTGATATTCCGATACATTCCAACATTCTGAACCCGATGAATTTGGTTTCGTCAAATTTCATAACTATTTGCAAAAACACTATTTTTACGTGTTATTTAAATCGATTTCCGAACTCTCCAATTATTTGATAATAAATTAATGTTATTGTTTCTATTCAAATAGAATTTTACATAAGCTACAGAATCAATTTAATTTAATATTAAATTCCTGATTTATTTATTTGAGTAATTTAGAATACTTAAATTACTATTTAACCATTCAGTTAATTAAATAACTCTTGAATTCTGAATTCAAGTAAACAACTTCTAAAATAATCACATTCGTATTTAAATAATTAAATATTTGAATACTGATAATTGAGATCATTACATTCTTCCCCTTTAAAAGGATTTCGTCCTGAAATCACAAGTTAAGCGCTAAACCCACTAACTTTTATTCAAAAAATTATTTTCCAAAATTATGTTAGGATTTTTAACGTCCGAAATTATGGGAAATTTCAGCAGCACCTCCTTTGTATGACTCGATCCAAAAAACCACAGTTACTACGTAGGGTTCCAATCAATCAAAAAGAAAACAAAAGCCAAGCGGCTACCCATATCTAGGACATAAAACCCACCTAGTCCAATCAGTAACATAAATGTATACCTGTTTGTTGGGCAAAAAAACTCGATTTATGAAATCAAAAGCGATTAGAGCCATTTGGTTTCATAAAACTATATGTACTTACATAACCCAAAAGAGAGTCAATCAATAGATAAGTAACGTGATATCTATAATAAGTGCAAAAACAACATCGAAATCATATGCAATAACCAAGTATGATGCAGCTGGTAATAATGGTACAAATCCGTATGCAACACAAAAGCATTGACTACATAACAATATCACATAGTGTCATAAATAACAATCCTAACCCGTGGTTCATTCAGATTCTAAAACCTTATCATCGCACAAGGATGACAAACGACCCATTAAGCATCACCTTATTTATACTCAACATCCTTAGGTATCGCTTAACCAATCATTTATGCCACTTCAATAATTTATAGGCTCAATTTCCAAATCCCCAAAAGTCAGTAACATAGCATGAATCATTCTTAATGATCATATGATATACATGAGCCATTCGTATGCAATAACGAATTCAATCACTCGCTCGATCACGTAATTTCACTTTCAGACTGGTATCATCTACACAATCACACTAGTAGGGACTCAGATCTGGTTTCTAGTTTAGAAACCATCATTCTCCTTGCATAGACATATACTACGATAGAGAATTCCAAAAAATATCAAAAATCATGTTTCTAACTTTGTCGTCAAGAATCAAGTGAAATGTACTAACTCGAATAGGTATAAGCTACCACAAAATCACGCACTCGAATCTGAATCAAATCATAAAGCGGATAAAATAACTTATATAAATCTTATGTACTCATTCCAACTGGTTTATTAACATTCCAATTATTTTGTCCGTCTTATACTTAGTATATTATTCTTATACTAATATCATTTCTGAATCATTTCAAACAACTTGCCTTCAAGTTATCATCCATTATACAACTTAAGTTTAAGTGATATACAAACTAGACATTTTATTTTCCAACACTTAACTTCTCAACTATTCACTATAACCAATACATATATTTATATAGTTCTTTCTTATTTAAATTTTGATTATAAATAAAATCAATTTCGTATACGTTTATAATTCATTGCATACTTATTCAAATTTCAACATACTCTAATATTAGCTAAGTGTATGCACATTAACATGTTGATTTCACTCAACTCAACTGGTTCAACAATTCAAAATAGTTTTTAACTCGTTATTTCTCAAATTTTATATCTGAAGAATTCCATTTCTTGAATAGTAGTTTCAGGTTCGTGAACTACCGAACTGTATTTTTTCTGAAAAATTGATTTGTCCATAACTCACAATCTACAAGATGAAATCAATTTTTTTTATTTCATTAGAAACTATATTCCGATAGATCCAGAAGATTCTTATTTCAAAGAATTCCAACATATATTGGATACTATAAATTCATTTAAACTTCAATTAAAAAAAATATTACAAACTGCATATATGCGACGAACTCGTTTTAATTAAATTTAGTTTATTCGTTTAACCTTCAGTAAGTTTATAAATCATAAAACTATTCTTTTATGTCTTCAAATAAACTTGTTAAACTTTCAAATTCAACTTGGAAATATTGACTATCCAAAATCGTCGAACGTTCCATTCCATTAATAGATGAAATGTACCAAACATCATATCAACTGAGATGCAAAATCATATAACTCTAATATATAAACTACATGCATCAATATTATACTTAGTTGTCAAATTCAGAATTGAACTTCCGGATTTTATATTTTAAATACTTTGGATTCAATACATAAATCTATTTTGATTCAAACTATTATCCATAGTATCAAATTCTTACTTAGAATCTCGAAAATGGATCCTGACGATGCTGCAATCATCTTCAACATTATTTTCCAGCGGTCAATGCAAGATCAACCCTTTTTTTAATCTTTTAAAATCCTTTTATTTTCATTAACATTTTCAAGAAATCTTAATATTTCTTTAATCTTTGAAAATCAATTTCAAACTTACCGGAATTCCAAACTCAAATCTATTCCATATTTGTAAATCTCGTTAATAAATTACACTTGAATATTTCTTGTTTAAATTCATTTTAAACAATTATCATTCACGTTGAATTCTTACCCAACGTCATCATCAAATGCCTCATAGTCAAAACATGAAACTAAGTTCATAATGTGTTTGTTTCTAATGTACCCATAATTATCAATCTGCACAACCTATGCTAGTAAATGGATAAGATGACTCTTATCCAAACACAGTAATTAATACCCATATACTACTCTTGCAAAACTACAAACCATTCAATAATAGCCAACGCTAATAAATAGGTGAGCATGACCAAATCAGTCAACAAATAATAATAATTTAATATCATCATCATTTCCTAACAAACAACTCATCCATATAACTAATTTAGTTATGAAAACTTTCTTTACATATATAAAATATATAAATCTTGTAACTTATTTTATTTACCAAATTCAAAAATAATATCGAATCGAATGACTTGTTCGAGTGTTTCAGAATCTTCATCAAGGCGATTATCAGTCGATTGATTCGAATACAAATTCCAGACTTAACAAATCAAACGACCCAATACAAAATATTTTGTATTCACTAACAAGTATGCGCTTATATATATATAATATATGCCCTTAGAACTCAATCTAGGGTGTTACTAACCATATCTCTAGTGATCAATAACCCCATACAAGCCTAGGTATTCGCTAAATCTAAGCTCTAATACCAAATGTAACGACCAGATTTTTTGGCTCTCGAAAATCAACACTAATAAATCCTCTGTATTCATGTATCTCAAATCAAGTGCCAGAAAGACTGATAGTTAAGGGAAAAGAAAGGAGATTGAAGAATAAGAGAAAGATGGTACATAATAGAATCTCATAACAAAACGAATAATCTATAATACAAATATTCCTATTTACAAAAAGAAAAAAACTCTAATATACATACATTAATTAGAGTACACAGAATACAATGAATCAGCCTGGACAGTTATAATAACCTGTCTTACAATTGCTGATGCACACAACAACATACATATCAGAATAAATAAAAGAGTATGAGCATACGTCTCGTCACCAACTCGTATTCTGAAGCTCGAAGGCAATACAAGTTCGATCTGAAAGTATACTCGTTCTGAATCGAGCAATATAATAAAATAACGCACATACCAGGCTAGGCAACTGTGTGAGATAACTCAACTTATAGGTAACATATATCAATACAATTTGAGGATGTATGCATGTTCATAAAGGTTATTCCCTCAATAAAATCCAACCATTTATTAGGATAAGTATAGTTGTATAATAGATAATGTCTATGGTGTAGCATATAAATTAAATCAAATAACTGGAGAGGTTACATTGGTAACATAGGACAACTATTGAGTGTACAAAAAAACCGATAAGGCATGTTCACATATTGGATTTTCAGTGGAGATCTCTCTGGATCAAGCTGGATCCATTTTCCATGCACATGGATTAGAAACCACCTTCCGAGTGTCGTATATCTCTAGATAAAATATATCATAAGGTAAACATGACTGGCCCATGCGTGGAAACACTGGAGTGCACCCACATGGAACCAAATATATCCAACTCTCGCGCGCAACATTGAGGATCTCCCGCGCGATTTGATAATGAGCATACACTTAATATGGAGCCAATATATTCGGCCATAGGTTAGCTAAAACCCAGGTCTTGCAGCCTAATCCTCTTTAGCCATATCTAATGTCGAGGTTTCGTTCGGCATCATTCACATGAGTCTTCATCACTCAAACAGAAACAGAATTCCTAGTTGAGATCTCACAAAATAATAGATTTCGAAATCACATATAGATTCCTCAATAGATCTTGGAATCACGCATGGATTCCAATACATCAATGGATCTCGGAATCACAGATAGATTTTTCAACAGATCTCAGAATCACTACATATGTTTGAGCATATCAATAGATCGCAAATCTCCGCATAGACTTCACTTCACAACCGCGTTCGAAACATAGAACCCGCATACTTGTTGTGAAGTGGTTTTCGATAAGAAGAACACTTATCAACCGGTCTCCTCAAAATTAATCTTTAGATTTAAGGTCAAGTTCTATAGTCGATTAACTAAATACAATTCACATAATAGACGATTGTATATGGAAAACAACCTCTCTTAATTTCCAAACAAATGAATAAACATCCAACACTATAAAGTCACGAAGAATGATAAAAAGTCAAATAACTACCAAGTCACCTAACATGATAAATTGTCAAAGCATGGTTGACTCATATAAACGGCTTCTAATCCCTTTTCCATTTAATTAATCTTTCATTAATTAAAAACTCTTTTGTTAGTAAAACCCTTTCTTATCTAATAAAACTTCATTTGTTTATAAGACTTGATTTATTAATCAACAACTTTTACTTGATTAATATTCCTTTATATACTAATGTATGTACTCAATTCATACATATAAAAGATATGTGTATGTATTCTACCAATTGCTTATTTCTTTATATTCTTCAATACTCCAAAAGGTATTCATATACTTATCCCTCCGGTATAAGTAAATTCATAATTTAATTACAAGGTTTTCTTCCCTTAAAATATAATAAAAGAAGTTAAAACCATTGTTTATTAAGAAACTTTTCTCTTTTATAAGTTAAAAACATCTTATTCAATATCTTTATCCTAAAAGATCCAATACATTTCCTATCTTCAAAATCATGTTATGAAAGATCTAGGCATATTCAAAACCATTAAACTGTATATTTCTAGTTTAACTATAAACTTGGGTTTAAAAACAATTTTTGCAAAACATAGTTTACAACAAACCCGAAACTATTCCTTTTATAATTATCTTTAAACATCTATTTAAAGATTAAATCATACTAAGTTCAATGTATAATCTGAGTGGGCTAAAGACAAATGTATATAACACATTGTCACGACAAACCCAAAAAAACCATTTCTTTACTTCTCATTATCTTTAAAACATTCCTTAAAATTTAAATATCGATAAACATTCGACATGGTGAAATACTAATGATTTCTAAACCATTGATTATAACAGGTGTGTTATAATCCAAACTCATTTCCAAATCTTATAGAACGGACTTAATTCATTTCAATATATATATATATATACAAATATATATATATATATATATATATATAGTAATATAAGTTAAAAACAGGTCTTAAGTAAAAAGGGTAAAATGCATATAAAGTAAAATAGTTTAAATTAGGTTTTAAAGTAAGAGAATAAAAGACTGTTTTATATTTAAAAACCATTCACTTTCACTTTCCCAATTTCGGTTCCAATTCATATAGTTTCCCAATTTAGTCCAGTTATGCCACACAAACCAAAATGTGTGAAATAGACAAACTCAATATTTTATATAAAATAATATATTTACGTCATCACAATTCCACGTATAACAACGTTATGTATCCATTGGGGTCCAAAGTCAGGTTTAACGACCAACCAATTCATATGACAACATATGAGTATAAATAAGGTAATAGTCATATTGAGGAATCATGTTGGATTCCTCCAACCTGTCCCCTCGCATCACAACTCATATATCAGCACATATACATGTAATACAGTTCATTTAATCTCATTCATATAAGATTACTCTTCTGCACAACACAACTAATGTCAAAGGTCATCTGCTCCAGTGGTGGGTATATATATCGACAACCACCAACAAAACAAAAAAATCATCCAAACATCCAATAGAACATATCACACATATAAATATGTAAATATCAATCAATACTATTATATGATACAACAATATATCCAAAAAGCATGAATTAAACTCACCATCCATTCCAACGAAAATTTATGTTGTTTTTACCAAATTTCAAATAGGCGTTTTGAAATTAGATAAAAATCCAAACTATCTAGAATGTTATCTACCCACAACATATGCGCAGTATTCTTTGATATGAACGCAATGCAATTGACCGTCTGCAACTAACTGTGTGCGAATCTGATTCCATATGAGCAAGATATCGCATTAACAGGTTATAAACAAAATCAAAATACACTTAACTTGCAGTAATGATAAAAATGAGAAGGGCAATGGAATTGGACACACTTTTGAGGGTGACAAACAAACTAGGACAAAAACTGCTCTAGCCTATAACAAAGGTCAGATAGCACCCTCACTAATGAAAAAAACTACATGGACAAAGGTATTTAGCAAGAGGAACAACCAAGATATAGCTAATTTTTCTAGGCACCAGATAGATAAGAGGAAAGCTGTGAATAAGGAGGATAGAAGTGGTTACAACTTTGATGCCTTATCCCACAATTTGGATCTCGGTAATCAAAATGGCATTGATTTAGAAATCAAGAAAAACAATCATGATATAGCAGGTCGTTCTGGGATTCAGAATAGATGTTAATAAGGAAAATGGAAGTGGTAACTGTTTTGATGCATTAGATCACAGTTTTGATTTTGGTAATCTAGATGGAATTGATTTGGAGTGTGACGAGGGGGAAATTTATAGAATGGTGACATACTATCTGATATTTACAATCGTAGTACTGATGTTGTTTTCTTATCGGATGTTGCATCTACTAAAGATGATATTCATGGTGCAAGTGTGAAATATAATGAAACTATGCATGATAATGGAAGTAAGATTGATAATGCACTATCTGCTACCATTAGCAGTAAATTATAACAACTTCTATCAAGCCTGTATTTTTTAACAAGTCCCCATCACTACCATATAAAGAAAAAGTAGTGCAAGCATCTTCCAAAACCACTGTTCTTGATGAAAGTTCTGTCGATGTATCTGGAGCTAAGCAAGTGACCAACAGTGTTAAAACTGTCAACGGAATGAAACCAGACTATCCATGTGCCAATATTCCACCCCCACCTGGACACAAGGACCCACCCCCATGGACTGACAACACTGAGCATTCTACCCACTCACTTAAATCTGATTCACACGTTGGCTATATTATGAGGAGTAAGAAGATCCTTATGGGTGTAGGAAGCATCTTCGACAACGATTGAACTGGCGTTAGTTGGCTGCTGCTCAATTTGTAATCTCGCAGCATGTATGCTAATATGAACTTTTAAATGTTAAGTTCTTATGTATTCTCTGAATGTATTTCACCATGAAGTTTGTACTGTTAGGTTATTGTTCCCTACATGGACTTAAGTAGCTTATTTGGTGGATGGGCCACCTTAAAAACCAAATTTGTTGGTATTTGTACCACATGTCACATGTATCCAAATGTAACTTTTTAATTTTTAATAAATAAAAGAGTGTTACGGAGCACTATAAAAACCGGTCATCTTTGCCCAAAAAAATACACTTAACTCAATTGTTTTATTTAAAATAAACACTTACCCCACCCAATCTTGTGTTGCTTCCTTTCCTTCTTCTCTATTTTTAAACACAATGTGTCGCCATTGTAATAACCCGGAAAATACGGACCAATTTAAAATTTTTAAATTGGTCATTTCAAAGGAATTTGAACAATTGAAATAGAATATTTCCATAAAATAGTGAATTAGAAATAGTGAGTCAGTTTGAAAATTTGAATTCAAACTTTGACTGACTGTGCAAGGTGGAAAATATAACGGATTTTAGTGAAACCAAAAATATTTAAATCTGTTTATCAATACCTTTCTAACGAATCTGAAAAATCGAAGTTTCATAACGAGAATCAGAAGTTATGACCGAATGAATTTTCAGAAAGGTCGATATATAGAATATATAGTCCTGGAAAATTGATATTTTGCATACGACCTCGGAATTCGACGAAACCACTTTTGTTGGGTCCGGGATTTCAAATTATTGCTAGGTTTCAAATTTCATAATTTTTGAAGCTAGTATGTGAGCGTGGCAAAAGAAAATGTGTTTGGTCAATTTCTGTTAAATTGGATCGACCAGAAAATGGGCCATTTTTCAAACGATCTCAGAATTCGACGAAACTAGTTTTGTTGGGACCGTAGGGTTGAAACATAGCTAGATTTATTTTTCTAGAATTTTTCGAATCAGTTTGTGGCCCTGGCAAATTGAAATGTACGTTCAAAGTTAAAAATTAAATGTTTTATACTTTAATTTGAAAAATAACTGACTGTAACAGTCGAATTGGCTAACGAAACATATCCATTTGTGTCCGGGATGGGGGTATTTAGCTAGGGACGACAGTCGTTGGACTTGAAAAGGAGTTCGTTGGAAAAAACACAATTTAAAAATATAATATAAATCCTCGGCCAATTGGATTTTTTCTTTCATAAAAAAATAAATAAAAAAACCCCCGAAACCCTCGAACCAACGGCGAACACCCGTTCCTCCCTTCTCTCCTCCGCCGCCGCCGCTACAGGCACTTCCACCCAACGCCCCCTACCTCCGTCGACGCGTCTCCGTCCCCTCGTCAGATCCGACCCACCCACGACCTCCATCGACGCCTCCTCCGCCTGAATCGAGGCCAAAAAGTCGGCCACTTCCCATCGCTGCCGCCGCTCCGATCTGCCACCGAGCGCCACCAAACCACCACCGACAGGACCCCCTCTCGAAGCTCTTCCACGTCCAACTCCCCGATCGTCCCCACGTGCCACGGATTTTGCAAAAACCTTAAACCTAGTTTCGAACCAGCGTGAAAGGTGAGTCCTTTTTGATGTCTGCACTTTGAAAAATCATATCTTTTTGGTGTGTTGACGAATTCAATGAAACAGGAAACATCGGGACCGCAAGGAAGCTCTCTACCACATAGAAGAAGCCGCGGATTTTTCTGAGTCATCTACGATTTTTAGCACTCTGCAAACCAAGGTGAGAAATCTAAATTAATAAATTTTGAATGGAAAATGTCGTGTATAAATTATATTAGCGAAATATAAATTACACACGTGTTGTATACCTCATGCACATGCGTGGTGTAAGCTATATAAGCGAAGTATGAATTATACATGCATCGAATAATTGATATATGTGTTGAAATGCAAGTGAAATATAGCAATAATATATATATATATATATAAGTATATATATATATACTCCCCTCGTCCACAAACCATGGACGATATTTATTGTTGTGAATTGGTGTGAAATATTGGATGAAAAATACGAATGGTTGAATAATTGTTTATGGTTGATATTGTTTGGTTGTTGTTGAAAAATACCCGTTGGTGATTGAAATGAATTGGAAATATTTGTGGAAATAAAAATAAAACATGCCGCCTGCGTGCGAATTAGATGCATGAATCCCCATTGTCAAAAACCGCGAGGTTTTAAGGTAGAGCGAGGAGCCGTACTAGGGACGGTGCCGGTTTTAACTACCCTGCCGTTATGCTGCCGAAATTTTGAATAATCTTTATGTGCTAGAATTATTTTCATATGTTGAAATTATCTTCATGCGTTGAAATTAAAGCCATATGCTGAAACTATATCCATGTGTGGAAATGTTCATGTGTTGAAAAGTGATGTGTGAAAATTAAATTCATTTGTGAATGAATGAAGTGTTTAAACAATAAAAATCACCTTTTTATAATATATATGAAGTATGAAAAATATTCGCCTTATATATAAATAGTTTCAACAATAAAAATTCCATCTTTCTAATATGAATAATATAAATAAAATATCCATGTGTGGAAATGCTCATGTGTTGAGAAGTGTGTGTAGTGGAAAAATTCATGTGTTGAATAAAAAGATCGAACAATAAAAATTACATTTTTATTGAAACTATGAAGTGTTGAAAACATCCATTTGTCGAATAAATATTTTAAATGATAAAAATATCATTTTTATCATATATGTGATATGCTAAAGATATGCGGACGTTGAAATAAATATTTGTGAATGAAATATTATTTTTAACATGCATAGGAACTTAATAAAATAGTCATGTGTTGAAATATATTTTAGTTCGCCAAAATTATCATCTTTGAAATGTGAAGTGTTAAAAATAGCCACTTGTTCAAATAAATATGCATGAGTTGAAATAAACGTTAATTAGCTAATGATGTGATTTTAGCCTATGCATGTAACATTAGAATGAAAGGTGTTTTTAAACCAAAATAAATCAAATATGAAGTTGAATGGAAAATGATAAGTGATAAAAATTGTATATGCATATTTATTGAACAGGTTATAGCAAAATATGTACATGCATATTTATTGAACATGCATATTTATTGAACAGGTTATAGCAAAAGGGGCTAGAGAAGAGGAATAAAATTTTGTGCCCGACAAATAGGTACACATTTACTGTTTTGTTTGGGTGATGATTTTATGAGCCTGTTGGCTTTTTCTTTTTCTTTTTGACATGAGACGCCCCTAAGGCTGTTTGGGAATTTTCCCAGCCCCTCCCGTACAAAGGAGGTTATGGCCAAATTTTCCAAAATTTAAAGGCGTTAGTGAAATAATTGAAGTGAAAACGATATAGGAATTTTTAAATGAACTATATTTATATAAATATATAAATATAAATAAAATTAAAACGAAACGTGGCCGTGCAGTTCGTGTTTTGAAACCGTGATTTCAAATGACTAGTGCGGGAAATCCGACCATTGAATTTTCCCGAAACCGCAACCGTTGGGTTCGCCTTGGAAATATCTTTCCAACGGCACCAACTTTGTGAAGATCCGACGGTTGGATTGTCCGGAATGTTTAATTCAAATCTGAAGAAAAACAGCGCCAGAATCGATTATATATATATATATATATATATATATATAATTAAATTAAATCGAATAACGACGCTGCAGTTCGTATTTTGAAATCATAACTTCAAACGATTAGTGCGGGAGATCCGACCGTCGGATTTTCCCAAAACTGAAACCGTTGGATTCGTTTTGAAAAGATATTTTTAATGATATAAACTTTTTGAAGATCCAACGGTTAGATTTTCAGATGTGTAAATCAAATCTGGGGAAAAACAGCGCCACAGCCGCGTTATGGCCTGAAGCGTCGGTTTAATGAATTGGCTATTTTTTTTAAATAAATAAAAATAGTGATAAATCGTGATGAAATATTATAAACAATATGGAATGGAAATAAACTGAATTTGCTCGATTTATTTGATATTTGATGGTTGAAGGTGTTTGGTGTCAAAATTACATTAAAGAACGAAATTGGTGTTGTCGAATAATTTAACCATTGAAATGAATTGATTTGAAATTTTAGATATACGTGAATTATTTGAAAAGGCCGAGTTAATTCTCATTTCAAATAATTGATCGATAAGTGAAAGTCGAAGATATGAAGACGGTGCAAGACCGATGATCTTCACGTCGAATGGAGGGGTGCTACTGATGCTCATGAGAGGAGTAGCTACCTTGACGGGGTTGAAGTAGTAGCCACCCGGACGTACTTGTTGATTGTACGGATATGCGAGGTATTGAGTGCCTCTGGTTTCATTCAGACCCAGAACGAACGTGTAAATGGACTATGTGTCTGACATTGGATTTTGTTCTGTGCTGATTGATCTCTATTAAATATATATCTGTTTGGCGGTGGATAATTTATTCTCTTGCTTAGCGCCCTTCTCTGAGACGTACGAGCCCAGAGGTTATATATCGATAGAAATCAGTTGCACGGAGTGAATTGCCTGTGTGGCACGCCTGAGTGATAAATGATCAAGGCTTCTGTTGAAAAGCAAAGTCTTGTGGTTGATGATCAAAGCACAGTCTGTGTGGCATAGCTTTGTGTATAACGTGAATTCGCGAGCCTCACACCCCGGGATGGACCAGAAACGGGAGAAGGATCCAGGGAGGACATGCGTTTCTTTCTAGCTAGGGTGGTGTCAGTGACCTACCAGCCCTGACATTTATATACTTTTCACCTGTATGGTTGTTGCTATTGCGAGGCGCCTCGGATATATCGGTCGATCCGGGACCGATGGAGTCATTGGGCTCATTTACGCCCCAAAGGGCGGGGAAACGCAGTGTTCAGGCATTTTAATCCACATCGGTGGACCGGCCCTGTGGCTCCAAAGGGTCGATGCGTTCTGATCCTGAGACATGGGCTAGATTGTCTCGAATTCGGTGAGATCTATCTTTTGCCTCGGTTCATGACGGAAATCCAATTTCCAAATACTACACCGTGCGGTTTTGATTGTATATATGTACATATGGCGACATGATATATGGTACCCATGCCGTCTATGATTGATAGTTATGATTGAATTTTTTTTTGAAACATATATACACTAGCAATAATGTCAAATGATTTGTTTTACTCGTATCAAGCATATTTTGGCCATTATAAGGTAAAACTCTATCCTTGGGTGTGTGTTGCATTGTGTGATGGGAACTGAGTCTTATAATGGCTTCATTTTTATAAAAAGCATTGCGATGTTTAAAAGATCTATTTGTTTTAAAGCACTGGCAATCCAATGGAGTAAACCCGTTCCGCGAAAGTGGCGTGGTCCTGTGATTAGCCATATTTAAAAATGTGTTGAGTAGATTTCTCATACCAGTCCCATAAGTGACTCGTAGTTTGTTTCACTTGCAAACTCGGGTGCCCCTTTTTCTACACGGGCAGCCTTGTATTTAGGTTTTAGCAGGCTCTTTCTGGATAGCTGGAGCTGAAGATGGATTCTATCATTTATCTCTTTTTATGCTGTTCAGCTCCTGTAGAACATATTATGTTTTCTTTTCCGCAGTAGACATTTATGTATAGTTGAACTGTATTTTGTACTAAGTATGATCCTACATACTGTGTAACTCTGATGATTATATTTATCCCGTGTATTCTATCATGCATTATCTGGTGTATTTATTTATTTCTGTTCTGTTATTATCTGTTTATGTGTTATATTCCAAAGATTACCCTTGCCACCGTCTTATCGGGAATGGGGTCGTCACAAACGTGGTATCAGAGCTTTGGTTAAGCCTGGAATATAACATATGAACGAACTCGTCAGAAATAGAACCAGTAGTGTTCTAGAACGAGTAACTCATTACAGATAGGATCAGTAATATCCTAGTATGAGTATAACAGAATGAAATACATTTCGATAGACACATTTACATACAAGTATATGTCTCTATGTTTCAAAATCACCTTTTCTGTTGGCCTAACTCTTTGTCTGCTATTTGCAGACATAGAAAATGAGTGGCAGAAGCAGAAGAAATAATCCTATGGTTCAACAAATTAATGAGCCAGTTGTGCTCCCTCAGCCAGGATCGGATATAGAAGCTCTATTTAAAAGATATCGAAATCTGGGAGGAGTACCATTCACGGGCAATGAATCTATTATTCAAACTCAGGCTTGGATGAGTTCTGCTGAAAGAATTTTTGAAAGTTTCCAACTGAGAGATGACCAGAAAAGATTAGTGGCATCTTGGGCACTCAAGGAAGAAGCTTTAATCTGGTGGGAAACAATCATTAAAGATCATCCAGAAGGTGATATCACCTGGGATATGTTCAAACGACTTTTCAATAAAAAATTTATTCCTCCAGAAGTAACTGAGCGGTTATGTGATGAATTCTACTATTTGATACAAGGAGATATGAATATCCCAGAATATCATAAGAAATTCAATGAACTTTCCAACTTCGCCCCTCATCTAATACGCGATCCAAAGAGGAAGAATCTGAGATTTATTAATGGTCTTCAGAGGAAATACCAAAATAGTGTGATGGGCCATGCGAAGCTTCCTTTTTCTGAAATGATATACATGGCTTATCAATATGAAGATCTTGATAGGCGAGGCCTTTTTGTTGACGAAGAGGAAGTCAGCACTAGCAGTAAAAGGAAATCTAGAGCTGATAGCCCAGAGAGAAGTGCACAGCCAGAGGCCAGTACGACGTCTGGGGCCAGAAAGAAGCCTAGATTCAATAGGGAAAAGGCTAAGTCTGAGAAAGGACTAGTAATGACTGCAATATGCAATAACTGCAAGAAGCCAGGCCATTTTCAAGGGAATTGCAAATCCTCGAAGAAAGAAAGAAATGTTGGATCAAAACCCAAGAACAAGTTTAAGGAAAATAGAAAATGCAGTCAATGCCATCAGGCGGGGCATCTTGCAAAGGACTGCCAGTTATCAAAGGAATCAGAAATAGTACAAGTAAATAAAGTGGCAGAAGTTCCTGCATCCTCGTCTAGTCAGGGAAAGTCAGATGTTTTAGAAGGCACGCTTACTGTCAAGAACATTCCTGTCAAAGTACTGTTTGACACAGGCGCGTCGAGGAGCTTTATTGCAAAGAATGCGGTTAAGAAATTAGATTTGAAATTGAAGAAGCTCAAAGAACCCATCACTGTTTAGAATCCGGTTGGGGGTTCCCTCAATCTTAGTTGGATTTGTGGGGTACCTGTTTCCTTTTCTCATTATCGGTTTCCTTGTATCTCGATCGTCATGGATTTTACCGAATTCGATCTTATTTTAGGATTGGATTGGTTAACCAAATATGAAGCTGAGGTTAAATGTGCAGAAAGGGTTGTCAAGGTTAAAACGAAGCTCGCCAATATTGTAATTCCATGTGAAGGTTCGAATTCTGACAGAAAAGACTTTTGGGCAGCATTGGATGTTTCTCCTGCCCAAACAGAACCTGTTCCTGTCGTTACAGAGAATATCCCAGTCGACATAGAAAATATCCCCGTTGTCAAGAACTATGCGGATGTGTTCGAAGAAGTTGTTAGCTTACCTCCGCAAAGAGAAATTGACTTTAAAATCTCTCTAGTTCTGAATGCAAGGCCGGTAGTCCACGCCATTCGAAGGATGACCTTGAAGGAGAAAGAAGAGTCAGATAATCAAACTAGACAGCTAGTATGGAAAGGTCTAATCAGGCCTAGTTTTTCTGATTGGGGGGCAGCAGTGGTATATGTTCCGAAGTCCGACGGTACTCTCAGACTGTGTGTAGATTATCGCGACTTGAATAAGCAGACATTGAAAAACAAATATCTATTACCGCGGATTGATGATTTATTGGACCGATTGAATGGAGCACAAGTGTTCTCACGAATGGACCTAGCTACAGGTTTCCATCAACTTCGTATTGCCGAAGAGTGTGTTCCTTTGACAGCATTCAGAGGTCCGGACTTATTCTACGAGTGGTTAGTAATGTCGTTTGGCTTATGTAATGCTCCAGCCTATTTCGTCGATCTAATGAACAGAGTATTCAGAGGAGTATTAAATAAATTTTTTCTAATTTTCATTGATGATATCCTGATCTTCTCTAAGTCAGAAAGCGAGCATGAAAAACATTTGGAACAAGTGCTAGAAATTCTGGGAAGAAATGTTTTATAAGCAAAGTTTTCCAAATGTATATTCTGGCAGGAAGAAGTCAAATTTCTTGGCCACGTCGTGTCAAAGCAAGGAATTTCAGTGGATCCCAGTAAAATCACTGCTATTCAGAATTGGAAACAGCCTCGTACACCCGCAGAAGTTAGAAGTTTTCTCGGGTTGGCCAGTTATTATCGAAAATTCATTAAGGATTTTGCGAAGACATCCAGTTCCTTAACGAAATTAACTAAGAAACATTCGAGATTCAATTGGACTCCGATATGTGAGGAAGCTTTCCAGGAGCTGAAATTAAAACTGACGACCGCTCCAGTGTTAACAATAATAGATGGCAATGAGGACTTGAAAGTCTGGACTGACGCATCTAGAGAAGGCCTTGGCGTGGTGTTAATGCAAAGAGGTCAAGTGATTGCTTATGCTAGCCGTCAGTTGAAACCACATGAGAAGAATTATGTGACTCATGATCTTCAGTCGTTAGCCATCATCTTTGCTTTGAAAATCTGGAGGCACTATCTTTTGGGTGAGAAATTCGAACTGTATACTGACCACCAGTCATTGAAGTATCTGTTCACCCAGAAGGACTTGAATCTAAGACAGCAGCGTTGGCTAGAATTTCTTGCAGCGTACGACTTTGAGATTTTGTACACTCCAGGGAAAGCCAATGTTGTGGCTGATACGCTGAGTAGAAAGAATGTAATAATCGCCAGTTTTATCATTACGACGTCATTGATTGATAAAATATCTGCTCTTCAGAAGGATGATCACTTCATTCAAAGAATCAAAGAAAGAATACAGAAAGGCAAGACCTTGAGTTTTCAGATAGATGACGAGGGAATCCTAAGGTTGAAAGGCCGAATCTATGTGCCAAACATTACAGAACTTCGAAGAGAAGTATTGGATGAATGTCACAAAGTCAAGCTTAGTATCCATCCAGGGGTGAGCAAGATGTATAATGATATCAAACGCACTTTCTGGTGGAGATCTATGAAACGAGACATCTCCTTATATGTTAGCCGGTGTACTACTTGTCAGCAAATTAAAAGCGATCAACAAAAGCTCACTGGATTGTTGCAACCTTTGGAAATTCCCGGTGGGAAGTGGGAACAGATTTCTATGGATTTCATAGATGGTTTGCCCAGAACCAGAAAAGGAAATGACAGTATTTGGGTGATCGTGGATCGATTCACGAAGACCGCCCATTTCATACCTGTCAAATCAAATAGGACTGCCCAGAGTCTGGCACATGTATATTTCAAGGAAATTGTTAGACTGCACGGAGTTCCCATGAGCATCGTTAGTGATCGTGACCCGATTTTTGCCAGTAAATTCTGGGAAGCATTCCAAGCAGAATTGGGAACGAAACTGAACTTGAGCACCGCATATCATCCTCAGACAGATTGTCAGACTGAGAGGGTGAATCGTATTCTTGAAGATTTATTGCGGGCTTGTATTCTTGATTTTGGCGGATCGTGGGAAGACCATTTACATTTGGCTGAATTCTCATATAACAACAGTTACCAAGCGAGCCTGACAATGTCACCATTCGAAGCATTGTATGGTAGACCGTGTCAATCCCCTGCTTGTTGGGTCGAACCCGGTAATAGACTTGTATTGGGGCCAGATATGATTCGAGATGCTGCAGATAAAGTCGACTTTGTTAAGAAACGATTACTCGCCGCTCAAAGCCGCCAGAAAAGCTATGCGGATAAGCGAAGAAGGGATATATCATTTGCCGTTGGCGACTATGTATATTTGAAAGTATCTCCAATGAGAGGAGTTATTCGGTTTGGTAAAACAGGGAAATTGGCGCCCAAATTCATTGGTCCGTTTCCTATTCTTGAACGGATTGGAACTCTCGCATATAGGGTTCAACTGCCTAATTGGTTGCCTGGAGTGCATGATGTATTTCACGTATCTCAACTTAGAAGACATGTGAATGATCCGGATCTTGTTGTAGAAGAAGCAGCGCAACATCAGAATTAGCAGTCAGAAGAGAGCCATTAAAGATTGTTGGCAAAGAAACTAGAGAACTAAGAAGCAAAAAGGTTCATTTAGTTAAAGTGCAATGGAGAGGGGATCCACGAGATTGTACTTGGGAAACAGAGGAGAGCATTCAGAAAGCTTACCCCAAATGCAGAGTGGATATCTCTGACTAACTCCGGTGCAAGGTACTTTTACAATACTTTGCATTTACATTTGTTTCCTACTTTACAGTTGTTTCCGTTTCGAGGACGAAAAGTTTTAAGTGGGTGAGATTGTAAAAACCCGGAAAATATGGGCCAATTTAAAAATTTTAAATTGGTCATTACAAAGGAATTTGAACAATTGAAATAGAATATTTCCATAAAATAGTGAATTAGAAATAGTGAGTCAGTTTGAAAATTTGAATTCAAACTTTGACTAACTGTGCAGGGTGGAAAATATAACGGATTTTAGTGAAACCAAAAATATTTAAATCTGTTTATCAATACCTTTCTAACGAATCTGAAAAATCGAAGTTTCATAACAAGAATCAAAAGTTATGGCCGAATAAATTTTCAGAAAGGTCGATATATAGAATATATAGTCCTGGAAAATTGATATTTTGCATATGACCTCGGAATTCGACGAAACCACTTTTGTTGGGTCCGGGATGTCAAATTATTTCTAGGTTTCAAATTTCATAATTTTTGAAGCTAGTATGTGAGCGTGGCAAAAGAAAATGTGTTTGGTCAATTTTTGTTAAATTGGATCGACCAGAAAATGGGCCATTTTTCAAACGATCTCAGAATTCGACGAAACTAGTTTTGTTGGGACCGTAGGGTCAAAACATAGCTAGATTTATTTTTCTAGAATCTTTCGAATCAGTTTGTGGCCCTGGCATTTGAAATGTACGTTCAAAGTTAAAAATTAAATGTTTTATACTTTAATTTGAAAAATAACTGACTGTAACAGTCAAATTGGCTAACGAAACATATCCCATTGTGTCCGGGATGGGGGTATTTAGCTAGGGACGACAGTCGTTGGACTTGAAAAGGAGTTCATTGGAAAAAACACAATTTAAAAATATAATATAAATCCTCATCCAATAGGATTTTTTCTTTCATAAAAAAAAAAAAAAACCCGAAACCCTCGAACCAACGGTGAACACCCGTTCCTCCCTTCTCTCCTCCGACGCCGCCGCTACAGGCACTTCCAGCCAACGCCCCCTAACTCCGTCGACGCGTCTCCGTCCCCTCGTCAGATCCGACCCACCCACGACCTCCATCGACGCCTCCTCCGCCTGAATCGAGGCCAGAAAGTCGGCCACTTCCCATCGCCGCCGCCGCTCCGATCTGCCACCGAGCGCCACCAAACCACCACCGACAGGACCCCCTCTCGAAGCTCTTCCACGTCCAACTCCCCGATTGTCCCCACGTGCCACGGATTTCGCGAAAACCTCAAACCTAGTTTCGAACCAGCATGAAAGGTGAGTCCTTTTTGATGTCTGCACTTTGAAAAATCATATCTTTTTGGTGTGTTGACGAAATTCGATGAAACAGGAAACATCGGGACCGCAAGGAAGCTCTCTACCACATAGAAGAAGCCACGGATTTTTCTGAGTCATCTACGATTTTTAGCACTCCGCAAACCAAGGTGAGAAATCTAAATTAATAAAATTTGAATGGAAAATGTCGTGTATAAATTATATTAGCGAAATATAAATTACACACATGTTGTATACCTCATGTACATGCGTGGTGTAAGCTATATAAGCGAAGTATGAATTATACATGCATAGAATAATTGATATATGTGTTGAAATGCAAGTGAAATATAGCAATAATATATATATATATATATATATATATATATATATATATATATATACACTCCCCTCGTCCACAAACCATGGACGATATTTATTGTTGTGAATTGGTGTGAAATATTGGATGAAAAATACGAATGGTTGAATAATTGTTTGTGGTTGATATTTTTTGGTTGTGGTTGAAAAATACCCGTTGGTGATTCAAATGAATTGGAAATATTGGTGGAAATAAAAATAAAACATGCTGCTTGTGTGCGAATTAGATGCATGAATCCCCATTGTCAAAAACCGCGAGGTTTTAAGGTAGAGCGAGGAGCCATACTAGGGACGGTGCCGGTTTTAACTACCCTGCCGTTATGCTGCCGAAATTTTGAATAATCTTTATGTGTTAGAATTATTTTCATATGTTGAAATTATCTTCATGCGTTGAAATTAAAGCCATATGCTGAAACTATATCCATGTGTGGAAATGTTCATGTGTTGAAAAGTGATGTGTGAAAATTAAATTCATTTGTGAATGAATGAAGTGTTTAAACAATAAAAATCACCTTTTTATAATATATATGAAGTATGAAAAATATTCGCCTTATATATAAATAGTTTCAACAATAAAAATTCCATCTTTCTAATATGAATAATATAAATAAAATATCCATGTGTGGAAATGCTCATGTGTTGAGAAGTGTGTGTAGTGGAAAAATTCATGTGTTGAATAAAAAGATCGAACAATAAAAATTACATTTTTATTGAAACTATGAAGTGTTGAAAACATCCATTTGTCGAATAAATATTTTAAATGATAAAAATATCATTTTTATCATATATGTGATATGCTAAAGATATGCGGACGTTGAAATAAATATTTGTGAATGAAATATTATTTTTAACATGCATAAGAACTAAATAAAATAGTCATGTGTTGAAATGTATTTTAGTTCGCCAAAATTATCATCTTTGAAATGTGAAGTGTTAAAAATAGCCACTTGTTCAAATAAATATGCATGAGTTGAAATAAACGTTAATTAGCTAATGATGTGATTTTAGCCTATGCATGTAACATTAGAATGAATGGTGTTTTTAAACCAAAATAAATCAAATATGAAGTTGAATGGAAAATGATAAGTGATAAAAATTGTATATATGTACATGCATATTTATTGAACAGGTTATAGCAAAAGGGGAGAAGAGGAATAAAATTTTGTGCCCGACAAATAGGTACACATTTACTGTTTTGTTTGGGTGATGATTTTATGAGCCTGTTGGCTAGCCGCTTGGCTTTTTCTTTTTCTTTTTGACATGAGACGCCCGTGTGGCTATTTGGGAATTTTCCCAGCCCCTCCCGTACAAAGGAGGTTATGGCGAAATTTTCCAAATTTTAAAGGCATTAGTGAAATAATTGAAGTGAAAACGATATAGGAATTTTTAAATGAACTATATTTATATAAATATATAAATATAAATAAAATTAAAACAAAACGTGGCCGTGTACTTCGTGTTTTGAAACCGTGATTTCAAACGACTAGTGCGGGAAATCCGACCATTGGATTTTCCCGAAACCGCAACCGTTGGGTTCGCCTTGGAAATATCTTTCCAACGGCACCAACTTTGTGAAGATCCGACGGTTGGATTGTCTGGAATGTTTAATTCAAATCTGATGAAAAACAGTGGCAGAATCGATTATATTTATATATATATATAAATATAATTAAATTAAATCGAATAACGACGCTGCAGTTCGTATTTTGAAATCATAACTTCAAACGATTAGTGCGGGAGATCCGACCGTCGGATTTTCCCAAAACTGAAACCGTTGGATTCATTTTGAAAATATCTTTTTAATGATATTAACTTTGTGAAGATCCAACGGTTAGATTTTTCAGATATGTGTAAATCAAATCTGGGGAAAAACAGCGCCACAGCCGCGTTATGGCCTGAAGCGTCGGTTTAATGAATTGGCTATTTTTTTTAATAAATAAAAATAGCGATAAATCGTGATAAAATATTATAAACAATATGGAATGGAAATAAACTGATTTTGCTCGATTTATTTGATATTTGATGGTTGAAGGTGTTTGGTGTGAAAATTACATTAAAGAACGAAATTGGTGTTGTCGAATAATTTAACCATTGAAATGAATTGATTTGAAATTCTAGATATACGTGAATTATTTGAAAAGGCCGAGTTAATTCTCATTTCAAATAATTGATCGATAAGTGAAAGTCGAAGATATAAAGACGGTGCAAGACCGATGATCTTCACGTCGAATGGAGGGGTGCTACTGATGCTCATGAGAGGAGTAGCTACCTTGACGGGGTTGAAGTAGTAGCCACCCGGACGTACTTGTTGATTGTACGGATATGCGAGGTATTGAGTGCCTCCGATTTCGTTCAGACCCAGAACGAACGTGTAAATGGACTGTGTGTCTGACATTGGATTTTGTTCTGTGCTGATTGATCTCTATTAAATATATATCTGTTTGGCGGCGGAGAATTTATTCTCTTGCTTAACGCCCTTCTCTGAGATGTACGAGCCCAGAGGTTATATATCGATAAAATTAGTTGCACGGAGTGAATTGCCTGTGTGGCACGCCTGAGTGATAGATGATCGAGGCTTCTGTTGAAAAGCAAAGTCTTGTGGTTGATGATCAAAGCACAGCCTGTGTGGCATAGCTTTGTGTATAACGTGAATTCGCGAGCCTCACACCCCGGGATGGACCAGAAACGGGAGAATGATCCAGGGAGGACATGCGTTTCTTTCTAGCTAGGGTGGTGTCAGTGACCTACCAGCCCTGACATTTATATACTTTTCACCTGTGTGGTTGTTGCTGTTGCGAGGCGCCTCGGATATATCGGTCGATCCGGGACCGATGGAGTCATTGGGCTCATTTATGCCCCAAAGGGCGGGGAAACACCGTGTTCAGGCATTTTAATCCACATCGGTGGACCGGCCCTGTGGCTCCAAAGGGTCGATGCGTTCTGATCCTGAGACATGGGCTAAATTGTCTCGAATTCGGTGAGGACTATCTTTTGCCTCGGTTCATGATGGAAATCCTATTTCCAAATACGACACCGTGCGGTTTTGATTGTATATATGTACATATGGCGACATGATATATGGTACCCATGCCGTCTATGATTGATAGTTATGATTGAAATTGTTTTTGAAACATATATACACTAGCAATAATGTGAAATGATTTGTTTTGCTCGTATCAAGCATATTTTGGCCATTATAAGGTAAAACTCTATCCTCGGGTGTGTGTTGCATTGTGTGATGGGAACTGAGTCTTATAATGGCTTCATTTTTATAAAAAGCATTGCGATGTTTAAAAGATCTATTTGTTTTAAAGCACTGGCAATCCAATGGAGTAAACCCGTTCCGCAAAAGTGGCGTGGTCCTGTGATTAGCCATATTTAAAAATGTGTTGAGTAGATTTCTCATACCAGTCCCATGACTGACTCGTAGTTTGTTTCACTTGCAAACTCGGGTGCCCCTATTTCTACACGGGCAACCTTGTATTCAGGTTTTAGCAGGCTCTTTCTGGATAGCTGGAGCTGAAGATGGATTCTATCATTTATCTCTTTTTATGTTGTTCAGCTCCTGTAGAACATATTATGTTTTCTTTTCCGCAGTAGACATTTATGTATAGTTGAACTGTATTTTGTACTAAGTATGATCCTACATTCTGTGTAACTCTGATGATTATATTTATCCAGTGTATTCTATCGTGCATTATCTGGTGTATTTATTTATTTCTATTCTGTTATTATCTGTTTATGTGTTATATTCCAAAGATTACCCTTGCCACCGTCTTATCGGGAATGGGGTCGTCACAGCCATCCACAAGAACCCTTGACCCCGAACATTGACCACCATTATCTCCTCCCCGGTGCCACTATTCAACATTTCAACTTCATCATTGAGTTTCTCTTCATGAACCCAACCCGGTTGTCACCACTACCTCGATCCTAACTACGAGTCGTGACACGTAGATTTTCGAACACTTCCATGGAAGTCGCTTTTCACCTCGGCTACCCATCGTTCACCAAATCACCACCGAGTTGCTCTCTTATACCCTACCACGAACACAACTGCACCTTCGATTTCACTCAGGCCTCCCCAATGTTAATCTAACCCTTGCCATGGCTTGTGACCCTAATTTCAATCATCAGCAACTCGCATCGCACTATAAACTAAGGCTGCAGATGTGTAACACTTATCCGCATGAGGCCAATAGGTCTAGATTCACTCGAGTTGGTTGAGTATTTGAATTGATTTAATTTCTTGAAGATACTTATTGGTTGAGGCCTCTTTTATTTTGTGCAGAAGATAGAAAGAAGATGGTATTTAGGTTTTAAGGAGTTAAGGGGTATTTATAGAGAAACATTTTTAGATAATTTCATTTTTATATTCAGTTATATTATCGTCGAGTGTTTTAATCTCGCACGATCACATCGTAACTTCGATCACCATGAAACTTGACACTGTGCTACATTTTAACATTCTGGATCCAATGAAACTAGTTTTGTCGAATTCTGAAACTATTTTCTTAAACACTATTTTTATGTGTTAGTTAAATCGATTTAATATTTAATTGTTTTCCAAACACTCCAATTCTTCGATAATAAATTAATATTATCATTTCTATTCAAACAGAATTTTACGTAATCTATAGAATCAATTTAATTTTTATTAAATTCCAAATTCAATTATTCGAGTGATTTCGAATATTTAAACTACTATTTAACCATTTAGTTAAATTAAATAACTCTTAAATTCTGAATTCAAGTTAATCAACTTCTAAAATAATCACATTCATATTTAAATAAATTAAATTTTCGGATACTGAATATCCTGTCATTACTTTTTATAAGCTTTAAAATTTGAATTTTTTTATTATTCTACCTGAAATCCTAAGATGGTCACCAATTTAGTTCTGTCAAGATATGATTTCGTTTTTCAAGGACAGACTATTTATAGTGTAAACTACGCAAAAAATGATGGTGTTTGTGCTTTACATTGCTATCCTTTTTCAAAATTATTTATTGTATTCTTCATCTAGCTTCTTTAAAAAGCTTTTATCTTGCTACATCACACTCACAGTAATTATTTTACGTTTTAATTACAAAAGCCTTTGGTAGAAATAAGTATGTCTTCTTTTTCCTCAAAATTTTCATTCCCAATTTCTTTGTGTAACAACCCGGAAATTCTGAGCCAGTTTAAAATTTTTATTTTGGCAATTTTAATGAATTTTGAATATTTAAAATGAATTATTTTAAATAATAACAACGAGAAATTTATTTTGAATATAATTCGAACGTATAATTTGTATACATCGTCGTTAGAATATAAATATTTATTTTGAATTATAAAAGGAATTGAAAATGGCGCGGTAGTTCGATAATTCGATTTCAAATTTCAATTGAACATACCGAGTGCAAAATAAACCGAATTTTGGCGAAACCAAAAATATTAGAATCTAGTTGAAAATATCTTTCCAACGAATCTTAAAAATCGAAATTTCATAGCGGTAATCAAAAGTTATGCCCAGTTGAAAATTCAGAATAGTCGCTATGTAAATTATACATGGCCCAAAAAGTCAAATTTTGCATACGGATGAATTTGGACTCGAAACCACTTCCATTGAGTTCAAAATGCCGTTTAGAACTCCGAAAAGTATAAGCTTCGATATATTCCGATATCCGGAATAGTGGCAATTGGCAGGAGCTTTTCGGTTAGCAAAACATAGCCCTTAAAAAGTGAAATTTTACATACGAGCTCAGAATTCGACGAGATAAATTTTTATGGATTCACAATGACAAATTATTGTTGAGTCCCAAAGTGCGCGTCGAACGGAGTCAGTATGTGGTCGTGCGAAGCAAAACCATTTGTTCAAAAGCGGGCAGTCATTTTACCAAGGAACATTATTGATACGACCTCGGAATTCGATTCTACTTTTTTTTTTGGATTCGTATCGTCTAATAATGGTTAAACCCAAGAGGGCTTGATTTTTTGAGTTAGCATGTGAGCGTGCAAGAAGAAATGGTGCGCCAAAATCGCATTTTTAGAGCTTATATGAGCATTTTTGAGAATTTTAACGGACGGTCAAACGAACTCGGAATTCGACGAAACTTGTTTCGTTGGACTCGTCATCACGTCTACTATCTCGTGTCCGAAATCCGCGGCGATTGGAGATCATTAGCGTTCAGGCGATACAGGAGAAACTAGCATATAATCAATTTTCTTCTAATTCTTTTCTCACTTCTTCCTTTATCCTTCTTCCTCCAAAAAGAACAAAAATGGCCTCCAACCCCAAACCCGCCGCTGCCGCCCCTCCTCCGCTGCCACCACTCACCGCCGCAGCTCCTCCTCCCCTCCGGCGCCACCTCCTCCTCCTCTCTCTCCTCTCTCTTCTCTTTGATTTCTACAAACCCTACCCCTAAATCACCACCCAAACCCACCACCGCGGGCCCCTCCACCACCGCCGCCGCCCACCAGCACCCTCCCCACCTCCAATCAGGTCCAGCGCCACCACCCCCCAGCCCAACTCCGACCGTGGGCCCCGCTACACCCAAAAACTCATTTTCACCAAAAATCCCGTTTTGCAAATAACACCCTGTCCTTATTTCGCAAATAAGTCCCAAACCGTGCGTTTCTAGCCAAAGTTCCTCAAGACCAAAGTAGAAGAGCACAAATTTCTCTTCAATTTGGTATATGATAGTCCTATTT
The DNA here is from genome assembly GCA_030737875.1 of Allium sativum. Lineage (NCBI taxonomy): Eukaryota > Viridiplantae > Streptophyta > Magnoliopsida > Asparagales > Amaryllidaceae > Allium > Allium sativum. Next base: position 602,139,039 of record CM060924.1, on the reverse strand, counting down.
TGCATTGCGGAGTTGTCGGGAAAACGCGTCCAAAGTCTGCTGTCCAAACACTGTCAAAATGCTGTCTTTTCGCGATTTCCGGCGAAATGGCACATTTTCGGGAGGAAGACCACTACGCGAAAGTTGTCTGGAATGGCGCGTTTAAGCTAGAAAAAGAGATGGTGTGAAGATTGAAGCTCGTTTGCAAATTCTGGAACCAGAACAGCGAATCCGGGCGTTGGAAAAAATGTGAGTTTTCTCCGTTTTAAAGCTTCTATGGTTTTTGACGAATGAAGTAGAATAAAAATATGATTTTTATATTATAGGAAGAATAAAAATATGATTTTTATATAGAAGAGATAATAAAAATACGATTTTTATATTATATAGATAGTAAAGATTTGATCTTTACTATATGAACAGCGGTATAAAAATAGAATTTTTATCTATATAGTAGTAGAATAAAAATGTGATTTTTATATACATAGCAACAATATAAAAATGTGATTTTTATATATGCAGTGACTATGGGCAGTGAAATTGGCAAAAAGGCGAGCACGACGAAGATTTCTACATAAGAAGAGTCGTGGCGTTTGGTTTAGCTAGTCGGTGAGAACTTCTCACTTTAAATTTCCTTTTCTAGTTATAAATATATACTAGGATGCAGACGGTGTTTAGTAGTACCCGACACTATTGTCCAAAGACCAGGGACTTGTTTGTTTGGTTGTGTAGTTGGTTAGATTATTTGATCTAAATTTGGTTGTTTGGTGAATTGAAATTGGTTTGATTGATATGTGTATGGCGTGGGCCATTATTAAACCGGGGATAAGGCTAGGCCTTGTCCTGTTTCTAGTATCGTGCCGTTATGCCGCCGAAATTTTCTAAAATAAGTTAGAAAAATAAAGATATCATTTTATTTAATAAATGAACCGAATAGAATATTCATAGGTTGAATAAAATAATTTGGTCGTTAAAAATATAATTTTTAACGTGAATGTGAATAAATAAATATTCATTTACAAACCGGACGGTTTGTTTATGTACACCTATTTGAAGGACATTGATTGGGACGATAAATTTTACACATCGCCCAACTGCACAAATAAAATCTGTGTTTGATGATTTGAAACCCCACACGGGTATTGGGATAAATTACGGCATACACTAATCCCAGTAATTAGTTGTATGTCGATCGATTGATTGACAGGCTGTTATAAGCGTTAGATATCTATATTTGATGCTTATACAGTGTAGTGCACTTTGGATGATGGTTGATTATGTATCGTTGCTATTATATACATTTGTTGTATGGAATCCATATAATTAACTTTGTATGGTAATTGATTGGGCCTCATTCCAATTTAGAAAATAAAGAATATTATAAAATAAAGGTTCATGTGTTGACCGTACTCATTCGTTGAGATTAGTCATGTGTTGAACGAAATATTTTAACAATAAAATTTACATCTTTATCAGTTCATGTGTTGACCGTACTCATTCGTTGAGATTAGTCATGTGTTGAACGAAATATTTTAACAATAAAATTTACATCTTTATCATTATAAAATAAAGGTTCATGTGTTGACCGTACTCATTCGTTGAGATTAGTCATGTGTTGAACGAAATATTTTAACAATAAAATTTATATCTTTATCATTATAAAATAAAGGTTCATGTGTTGACCGTACTCATCCGTTGAGATTAGTCATGTGTTGAACGAAATATTTTAATAATAAAATTTACATCTTTATCATATATAAAATTAGAAACTAATTGGAAAATAGATAAGATGAGTGGTCTCCTGGATATTGATCTGATATTGGTTTCGGCCTTCGGGGTTAATATTCAGGGAATCGTTCTCTTACTAATTTACGGTTGGAGTCTGATTTGAAATCAAACGATAGATATCATAATTTTATAAAATATATTGAATAACAAAAATAGTCACACGTGGACAGTACTCATTCGTTGAGATTAGTCATGTGTTGACAAAAATATAGATTAACGTATTGAATAGAATAAATATTCATTTGTTGAATAGAATAATGGAATTATTGAAATATATAAAGCCGTGTTGATTAGAGATTCGCTATTTTGACGCGAACGATATTTATATCGATTATATTCATTTTTATATTGAGTTGAAAAGAAAACGAATTTGAATTGAATTGAATTGAAAAGAAAACGAATTCGAATTGGATTGAAAAGAAAACGAATTTGAATTGAATTGAAAAGAAAACGAATTTAAATTGAATTACAAAGAAAACGAATTTGAATTGAATTGTAAAGAAAACAAAATTAAATTGAATTGAATATAAAAGAAATTCGAATTGAATTGAATATAAAAGAAATTCGAATTGAATTGAATATATAACGAATTCGAATCGAATTGAATATAAAAAGAAATTCAAATTGAATTGAATATAAAATGAATCCAAATTGAATTGAAAACGAATTGAAATAGAAGAAAAATCAATTTGAAATAAATTCAAATTGAATTGAATTGAGATGAATTTTAAAATAAATTTATAAGGAAAAATTCAATTTTGATTTGAATTGGAAATGGAAGTTGAAATGTTTTTGAAACGAATTTAAAACTATTTATAGAATTCGTTTTAAATAGAAATCGACGAAATATATATTATATATATTATATATATAATATAATGGCCTGAATAGAACGCGTCGCGCCGCGACAGTTCATGAATTTCGACCATTGATTTCGAACGGACATTACAGGAGATCCGACCGTCGGATTCTCCTAAACCGGAACCGTTGGGTTCGTATCGAAAAGAGCTTTCTAACAAATATTAGAAATTTGAAATCTAACGGTTGGATTTGGAATTATGTCCAAATCAAATTTGGAAAAGGTCGATGTAAGTGCAGTTAGATGACCGTTGATGGAAATCGACTGTATGGGCCTTGATAAAATTATTAAAAATATCAATAATTTGTGTAAAACAATAAGAAATGATTTGTGAAGAACTGGGATGAAAAATCCCACATTTGTAAAGATAAAAATAGATTTTTTTATCAAAATGAACTAGTTTTGAACTAGAATTAAAACCCAATTATTTTTAAAATAAATAAATTGGATTTGAAATGGGTTTTAAATAACTGGAATTTCTAATATATTTTATTGGAATGGAATTAGAATTGATTAGTGGGTTTATCGTGAACAGTGTTTTAAATAACACTTGTTCTTTAACCCGATAATAAGTAGAATGTGATTTGGGTTTATCGTGAACTGTGTTTCAAATGACATTAGTTCTTTAACCCAGTAAAAGGAGTTTTAATGAATCTGCAGTTAGATTGAAATGTGAATTGATAATTTAAATTATCAAATTTGGAAAATGAGCGAGAGTGGAGTATCACCAGTTTTTCTCCAAGCGATAGTTAAATCTTTAATTAGATTTGAACGTGAAATGGTAATTAATTTTATCGATGACACCGTGGTATTAGATATGGAGTATTACCAGTTTTGCTTCATGGGATAAATAGGTGGGGATTGGGAAATAAAATAAATAATTACTTCGGTGTCGTTCGCTAATCCCGACTAGTTTGGAAAACCATAATTTGGTTTGAAATGATATCCAAAGGAAGATTAAAGAATAAATTTAAAAGAATTTATCTTTGATAAAATTAATGGGAACCTTTCCCTAAGATTATGAAATTTAGAAACTAGCTGTAGGTTAGCTAAGAAGAATGGTTTCCTGGGTATTGATCTGATGTTGGTTTCGGCCTTCAGGGTTAATATTTGGGAAATTGTTCTCTTGCTGATTTACGGTTAGTGGCTGCTGAATTGGAATGAGGCGTAAGTTGTGTTTGTGTAACATTTGTTTACTATATACGCGGGTTGTTCGGAAAGGCCAGGTTTATACCCATTCCGAATAACCGATTCGACGATAGGTCGAAGATGATGATGGTTGTAACAACCCGCACCTCCGTTCACGCAAGATATTGTCCCCAACTTAGCCACCGTATAGGTGTGGGGTTTTGTTTCTCAAAAGGCCTCGGCTAAGTTTCAAGATCCACCAACACATGGCGTTGCCACATAGGCTGAGCCAACCTCCCTACCAACACCGATATTGTCCCTACTTTGCCACCTCTCAGGTGTAGGGTTTTCCATCACTAGGCCTCGGCGTTAGTAGGAGATGGGCTCTACTATATAGGTAACCACTTCACACAGGCTTCCACAATGTGGGACTTAGGGGTGTTACATTCTCCCCTTCTACAGAGCCCAACGTCCCCGTTGGCTCACAAACACCTCACCCAGGCGTTGTGGTTCACATAGGAGCCACAATTCCGACTGGGTATGGTCTCTGATACCACTGTAACAACCCGCACCTCCGTTCACGCAAGATATTGTCCCCAACTTAGCCACCGTATAGGTGTGGGGTTTTGTTTCTCAAAAGGCCTCGGCTAAGTTTCAAGATCCGCCAACACATGGCGTTGTCACATAGGCTGAGCCAACCTCCCTACCAACACCGATATTGTCCCTACTTTGCCACCTCTCAGGTGTAGGGTTTTCCATCACTAGGCCTCGGCGTTAGTAAGAGATGGGCTCTACTATATAAGTAACCACTTCACACAGGCTTCCACGATGTGGGACTTAGGGGTGTTACAACGGTGGTCGAAGACCGGAAGTCTTCACATCGTTTGGGTGATTACTGATGATCTTGATTGGGCTGTACACCCAAGATGAGGGAATCAGTTGGTGGTCGTCCAGACGTACTTGGAGATCGATGGATATGCGAGGAAAGTGCCTCCGGTTTCGTTCAGACCCAGAACGAACTTGTAAATGGAATGTGTGTCTAACATTGGATTTTATTCTGTGTTGATTGATCTCCATTAAATATACATCTGTTTGGCGGTGGAGAATTTATTCTTTTGCTTAACGCCCTTCTCTGAGACGTACGAGCCCAGAGGTTGTATATCGATGGACATCAGTCGCATGGCATGAATTGCCTGTGTGGCACGCCTAAGTGGCAATTGATCAAGGCTTCTGTTGAAAAGCAAAGTCTTGTGGTTGATGATCAAAGCACGACCTTTGTGGCGTAGCTTTGTGTATAACGTGAATTCGCGAGCCTCACACCTCGGTATGAGTTAAAAACGGGATAAGGACTGCAGGGAGAGCACGACGTTTCTTTCTAGCTTTGGTGGTGTCAGTGACTTACCAGCCCTGACATTTATATACTTTTCACCTATGTGGTTGTTGGATGAGGCTCCTCGATTTTAGGTCTGTAAGGACCGGGAAACGTGTGTTCAGGAATTGCCAATCCTCAAACGTAAGAGAGGACCAGCCCTGAAGATCCAAGGGTTGCCCAGAGTGTGTAGTCCTGGGACATTTGCTAGAGTGTCTCGAATCGGATAGGAGCTTGCCCCTTGCCTCGACCCATGACGGAAATCCAATTTCCAATACGCGTATTTCGGTTTTATTTGTAGAGCCTAGTATGGCGACATGATAGATGGTACCCATGCCGCCTAGGATTGATATTTATGATTGAAATTGTTTTGACACTATACACTTATTATAGTATCAAATGATTTGTTTTTAAAACGTACCAAGCATGTTTGGCTATTATAAGGGAAAACCCTATCCTCCGGCTTGCGTTGCATTGTGTGATGGGACCTGGGTCTTATAATAGCTTCATTTTTCGAAAAAGCGTTGCACTGGTATTCTTGGGAGGAAACCCGTTCCGTGTTATACGGCGTGGTCCCTTGAATTACTCTCTTTTAAAGTAAAGCTTTAAATAACTGTTTTAGTTCTCACACCAGTCACATGACTGACCTGGAGTTTATTGTTTTAACCTAAACTCTGGGTGCCCTTATTTTCGACACGGGCAGCTAGTAGTTTTGGTTTTGCAGATTTATATTCACAGGATCCTGATTTACAGCCGGAACGATGCTCGGAAAGCTCTGTATCCGTGTATTACTTTCAGTTGTGTTTTGTATTATTTTCCGCTGCTATGTAATTTATTGTAATCTCTGATATTTATCGAATGTATAGTATTCATTTATACTCTGTATATTCTTGTATCTGATGGAATTGTTGTAGTAGCAATGAAATGTTCTTCTGTTTGTGTTCTATTTTGTCGTGTTCTCTAGGTAATCCGGGCATTCCTTACCGAGGATGTTACGGGCTATCACCGTAACTTCTCTCTATCATTTTTTCTCCTCTTTGTGAAAATTTATTCGCTGTAAATCTAAAACTCTAGCTTCCTCCCTATTTTCCATAAATCTAGAACTCTAGGAAATTCATTTTTGTTTTATTTTCTATTTTCCAATCTCCTTTATCTTTTATTTTATTTTGATTTTAAAAAAAGTTGTATATGATTTCACCTTCCTTTTCACCCTTAGTTGCATCCCCTTGACCTCCTCCTGCCACTAAAACTTCCTGCCACCATTATTGGAGCATGCGCCACCCTTACTGCCTGACCCGACAAACAAAGCCTCCAGACCAAACACCCTTTCACCCAAAAACCGCTCCACTTCCTTTGCAACACCTTTACATCTCCTCTTTGCAACCCATGGACCAGTCCTCTATGTCAACAACTATTAACCACCACCCCTAGGCCATCATTGGGCCTGACCTGGTCGTGACTGACCCAACCCTGGCCAAACCCAACCTTGCTGGTCGAACCCTAGCTGCACCCAAGTCATAACCTTAATCCCAAATTCACATGCCCTGATTTTTTTGTTTTCAAGATTTTTGCCCTGTCTTCCCTCAACGTAACGTCCACTTAGAAACCCTATATTGACTTTTTCTTTTTTGCAGATTCAATGGAATCGAGTTAACTACAATTTTCATATTTATCAGTCTTTCATATATTTTTTGTTTTATCGTGTCAAAATAGCAAATCTTTAAGTCCAATTTTCGGACTTAGATTTTCTGATTCGAAATGTTCTATTACTTTTCAACCTTATCTCCCTCAAATTTGATCAAAATCCAGTTTTTCCTTTTTCAAATGGTAGAGAAAATAATTTGCAAGGATTTTACTATTGATCATTTTCAAATATTATGGTTAACAAGTTCTAAAATCAATTTTAATATATCCAAAAATATAATTTAGTTTTGTTTTTAAAATTCTATGAAATCTAAACCTATCTTCCCTAGCCAAAACCCTTCTCCTCTCTCTCTCTCTATAAATTGCTTGAGACGGTTTTGTGTATTATGTATTTAGCATAGCTATCTTCTTCTAGTCACGAAAGTTGAATTTTTTTGCTCATGACTAACGTTGTTTGTTAGGTGAATAAAACACGTGTGAAAAGTTGTTTGAAATGTTTGGATTATATAGAGAACACGTGATACCATGTTATTTAAACTGTTCACTTATGATACAAACTTATGTTATGACATATATGTTCACTTGTGACACATCTGATATGTTGTATATGATATAGACAGGTATGACATGATATGAATTGCTATGTGACATGTTTATTATGTTATGTTTATTTAAATGTTCTCAAACTACAAGTTTCTTGTAAATTAGAAAAATTAATATAGATAAATATGATATATACCTAAATCACTACACCATTTTGATATTGAATTCGAATGCGGGTTGAAATGATATATACCCAGAAATTTAATTAACCAGATTGAAATGATACATACCTGATTCACTTAAACATAGGCTAGAATATCATATACAGACACAGTTGGTTAAATATAACTATTTTCTGAAAATTTTATCAGTATATATTGATTATAAATTTAATTTAAATATTTTAGATTAAATTAATGTTTGGAACATTTAACTTGAATTTATGAATTTAAGTTAGAAACTTAACATAATAAAAGGATTTAATATGATTTTAGACTGTAATCGCTGTTTAAAAATAATTCATAAAACTTAATAAAGATTTGATTTAAACTAATTTAATATAATATAAAATAATTTAATATAATACAAGTTAATCAAATATAATAATTAATTGTAAAAAAATTAAATTTAATATAAAAGATAATTTAGTTTTTAAAGATTTATTTTAAAATATAATATAACGTAATAAAATATAATAGAAATATTTAATTAAGTATAATAACTTTAATAATTTAATTTAAAAAAAGAATTTAATTTAAGATTTGCTTAAATGAAATAAATGGAAGAATTTGATTTTAATGATTTAAATTGATAATTTGGTAAATTTTGAAGTCAAAGAATTTATTTAGAAACTAACTTGATTTTTAAACTTGAATATTGTTTTGAATAATAAAACGAAACAAAACAAATTTAGAATGTAAGCTTTAAATTAAATTGAAGTAGTGGTTTAAAATTATGATTTAAAACCAATAAATTAGAAATTGGTACTAGTTAAATTTAAGATTTATTTGAATGAGAATTTGAAATCTGGATTTTTAATAAATCGAATTTTGAAATACGAATATTGGTACGAAATGGATTATTATATTTAAATTATTTTAGATTATTATTATTTATATCAAACTATTTTACTTAAACTAATTTTTCTGTACTATTTGTTTTCATAACCATTTTATAATTATTTAATTTATTACAATTTTATAACTATTTTTAATAAAACTATTTTATATATTTTTAACTATTATAATTTTATAACTATTTTGAATAAAAACATTTTTCATAAAACAATATTATATTAAATTTAATTTTTGTAAATATTTTAACTATTTTAAACTAAACTATTTTTAAATATATTTTACTATTTTAAATAAAGTCTATTTCCAAATTCGAACTAAAAAGTCTAAATTGATTTAAGATAAAGATTTCGATTAGTAATGATATTTGTGAAATAGAAATATAAAATTGGAATTTGAACCTGATATGAACTATTTGATAATATGAAATTTGAAATTTGAAATTAGGAACTAAATCTAATACTTAATAATTGACTAAATGATTATAAAGAAATCAATACTTGAAGTTAAATTTATATATGACATTTAAATGTGCTTTTTAAATTTAATGACCACGGTGTGAAATAAGCGATTGGTTGTTAAAGAAACCAGAGTTGGTATTAAAACACTCTCCACAAATATAGATACGACCCTGACAATTGTGTATGTGATGGAGAATCCAGTAGGGTAATGGATTAGCCTTGACCTTTGGGTCATAATTGAAATGATTAAAACAAAAGCCATATTCGAGCCAAATGAGATCGCTCCCCTTATCGAACACGCTTCTTCGGTACCGTATCCATTGCACTGTGATTTGCTTTATGAACACCCTTGATTATGGGAATATGTTTTCGAGGTGGGCGGTAGTATTTGCTATGCGTTACCACCAGCCCTGGTCCGTAATTCGATAAAATCCTACTGCTGGTATCACCTCAGTGCCTTTTCATATTGTCCTAATCGAGCCACCTATGATTTTTATTTGTTTTATTTTCTATCGAGTGTCCTCTTATAATAATAGTATGGTGAATTTATGGACTATATAGACTACCATGCTTATAAACAGTGTAAGGGAAATAATGGCAATCCAGCGTATGCTAGTTCCAATATTATACTTACTATAGACACTATTACAATAATGTACTGTATTATATGTATATAGTTCCACAGATCCTTAGAGGATGGGGATCCCAAACATTATTTTAGTTACTGATGCATTTATTTGAACATTTCACTTGAATCGATTAATTTATATGAGAAATTTAATCCTGACTCAAGTGTTTACTGTATACTAAGGTCAAACCGAATACCATAGTTTTAAGATAGCATCTTTCAAAGTTGGAGAATTGTTGAAGACATCTTCTCTATCTATTTATTTCAGTTATTTCCTTATATATTAGAATTCCATGTATTTAGGCTTCTGTTGTATTTGATTAGGTAACTCTGATATTATGTGTAAGTTTTGATATTTTGTATTTGGTAGCTACATGAACTACTATTGTATTTTATTTATTCCATTGCGAGAAATTCTACTACATTGTGTGTGTTATTTATCTATGATTCTATGATGATTTTATTTTTAACCTTAAGCAATAACAATCTGTTATTTCGAAAAATCTGAGTTGGTTTTATTATCGACTTGAATAGTTGGAAATAGTAGATCGTTACAAATAACCAACTTGACTTCAGGGAGATTCGATGTTGACGAGGAAAATGTTGACAAAAGAAAATATACATTTCTCGATCTAGCATAAATTATAGCTGATATATAATCAAAATATTTATGGATAGACATTAAAAAAATACAAAAATCCTCGAGAAAAGTGTAGAAGGTAGATATTGGCATGGAAAACACAAAATCAACAATATTTACTTTAAATAAGCAACGTCAAAGCGGCAAAAAAGGGTAAAATTTAAGATTCGCAATGCGGAACGTGATATACTGAATAGAAAAGGTAGAATTCTACTTATTTGGTCTTCTCCAACAAACATAATAAAAGTGAATCGTAATATTGGAATATAGAACCAATAAATAGACATGAGGCTTTCATCCTCATTAAACCTAGGGTCATACTTGCTAAATATAAGTATGAAGCCGTATATCATAACACATTTCCTTATAGTATCATCTTTATTCTCGTCAAGTAATTATTATCTACTTAGAATGAATAACCAAATAAATATCACAATAACATTTCATACCAATGCATTATACTCAAATGTTTATTCATTACTTATAGATTGCACTCAACTTGCAATCTATTCTATTTAACGAGTCATAAAAATAATCGAAGAATTATTATAAAAAGCTATATACCAAACGGTATCATAACTCCATTTATTTGAATTTCCCATCATATTGAACGGTAGGATCATAAAATCGTTTAAAAGTGGTTATTACGATATCATATCGAACCTCAATCAAATGTGCTAAGATCAGCCACTTATGTGGTGCTCGCGGACCGGGCTAAGTGCACTAGGGAGATTTTACGACTCTGGTTGGTTTCCCCCCTGAACAAATAAAAAAAACAATTTCTCAAGTAATTATAAAGTTAAGAAACATAATTTAAAATATTCAAAACATTAATCTAACAATTTCTCATAAATTTATTTAGTTCATAATTTTTCAATACAAATTTTACTTTTATATAATTTATTAGTTTCCCAATCTATTAAACATTACAGTTATATTTCCAAATTTAGGATAAAAGATTAGCATGTATTCTTTAATTAATATAATTATAAAACTCCAAATAAATAGATTGTAAGTATCGTTTATATCATTTTATGTTATATGCAAAAATAAATAATTAGGAATTAATGACTAGAGCATATACTCTAGAATTAAATATTTTATTAGCTAAACCCTAATATAATATAATTTATTGACAAATAAAATATCTTAACCTTTTATAAAATCAGTTAATGATTTAGTATAAGCCAAATACATAGAAAGACCGATTAATATCACTTGTAACCCAACACTAAGGTGTAAAACTAATATTATGCGTAAGAATTACTTTGTGATTTTCTACAATTAGTTAATGTTTATTTTAATGGTTATTCAACACGTAAATTTATATATATATATATATATATATCGATTTTCAATTAAATACCTTTTAAAACTTAAATTATATGCTAAAACTTCTTATTAACTTTACGATATTGTTAAGAAAATTTAGAATTTTACCCATTTAAATAATACTATTAAATCTAGTTATTAGTCAGTTAAACTTTAAATTGTTTTATAACCATGTATATTATCTATTAAAAAAAGTCTATATAAGTGTTTTAGTTTAATTATTTCAGTATATTTGTATGACAATATTAACGTACATTTTCAAAAAATTAAATGTATATTTTAATCATTAATTAAAGAGCCATGCACCCACTCAAGGCAGCTTATATATGCACTGAACACATAAAAGCCACATGAAGTAATATGTCAAAGCATGGTAAATTCGTGGCAATACATAGTCATGTACATAAAATATAAGCATTACTAGAAATAAAAATACAAATACATATGCAAATTTACTACACCGCACCCATGCACACCACATAGTAACATACATATACTCACACTCGAACAAAACAACCGCACACACTTCATTTACTACCAGCATACACTCTGCCATAGGCAAACGCTGATAAACCTTCACATAGACTCGCCAGAACACACATATGCACAAATTCTAGTGTAGGCCACCCACGGCTGCATTGGTCATCTATGACCAACCCATTGATTGTGCATCACCTAGAATGGATTTGTTCCAGACCATGGCTCTCCTATCCTTTTCAAACCTCTTCACCATCATTGATCACAGTTCAAGGAAAGCACCATGAATTTTTTTAGGGAATTCATCCATGAAAAATTAAATTTCATGATTTATTGATTTGAACATAGGTTTAGTGTGTAGATACATTCATCTATACATAGGACTAAGTCTACGTCTTCTTCTACTTTTCTACATCAACAATTGTTCACCAATAATATACTACATCAACCATGCAATCTTTTTCTTCTCTCGTTATAGTTGTATGATGACCCAAAGAAACTTTTTATTCAAGTTTAGTAATCAATTTTAATTTATATGATTTATTTTTGAATTAAAATTGAAGAGAATATGATTTGGCTGATGGAGAAAATGGAATAAGTAGTATGCATAAAATTCTCATTAAAGGATGATAAATGAGAAGTCTAAAAAATTGATCTGTATTTTGGATTATATGGCCTCGAGCTCTAAATTTTAATTATAAGAAAAACATTTAGATTTAATTTCTTTTATTTATTTTATAGGCCGAAAACTAACTCTTACTACATGTACCTTGATGGTGAAGGTGAACACATGCATCTTAAGTATTGTATAGATGGAGTGGAACTGGTTCTGGCTACTAAACGTAATGAGGGTGATTACAATGAAAAACTTCTTAAAGATGCTTCCTAGGATAGATGATACCTTTACTCCAAGTGACCGATTCCTTATTTCCCGAACCTAGCGACTCTTTTTGCTGAGTTTAGGCACGCCACTGGCCTTTGTGACTCTGATGGGGATTAGAATGCCTATTTACACTTTGTTGTCTTGGTACTTTGCCAAGCTCCTGCTTTTCTTATAGTTATACTAATACAGTGTATAGGCACTTCAAACCAGATTAGTAGTTAGGCAATCTGCCTGATTCCTGAACTCTATTGTATTCATTATTTGTTGTACTGAAAAGTGTTATGGATCACTATAAAAACATGGTCGGTCATACAAAAAAAAGATAGTTTCAATATATTATTTTATGAAACGACCTTAAATTTTGAAAACAATTTAAATATGATTTTTAAATTAACTTTACAAGGATTTTTGGTTGATTTTAAAAATTCGATGATTTGATGTTATTTCCATAGCTTTATAAAGGATTTTTTTTCAAAAGATCACGGAATTTGACAAAAATTTCGTCGGATAAGGAACATCGAAAAATGGTAAGATTCCAAATTTCATAATTTTTAGAGTTAGTGTGTGACCGTGCGAGAAATAAACGAGTACCCGGTCAATCGATCAAAATTAAGCGAAAACACAATAAAGAATTAAAAAATGTCCAAACGAACTCCAAATTTGACCAGATCTTCTCTTTTGGATCCAAAATTACTATATATGTTAGAGTTCAAAATTTTGTGACAAATGGAATTAACGTCTGATCGCACGAGCGATAAACGCAAGGTAGAAAAAAACACTTCCATATTTTTACTTAAGCCATTAAGGCGAATACACCAAAGAGGTGTCAACCATCCATGGCACAATTGCGTGTTTCCTCCTCCTTCATCTAGTCTCGACACGTCACCGATCCATGTGAGCTTCCCTTCTTTAAAATCTCTTTTCTTCTTTCCTTTCCGTTTTTACCTTTCTCTTGAAGTTATCCTTCTCCATCTTGCCATTAGCCATGGCCACCACTTTTAGCACCTCCTCCTCCGGACATCCGCCCCTTCCTAGCACCCTCACCCACCTACGCAACCCTCCTCCACCTCCTCCCGTTAAAACTTCCAAAAATACCTCCTTTTTCACTAAATTGCTATTATACCCTAATCAAACCCAAAAAAGCACCCACCTTTCCTACCTTATCTCCACGCAAAGCCCCACACCTACACATTTCCACCTACACAGCCTCTCCTGTGGACCCCACCCCTTGCCAAACCTCCCTGGGCCCCATCTCCCCTACCATTTTCCTCGTATTCGCAGATTTACAAGCATTTCAGTGTCTGGCGAGTTTGAAAAACCAGTAGTCACAAAAACTCAATCCTATATGCTTTAGGAAATATTCAATGACACCGAAAGAGTACCGAAGTGGTGTATAAGAGTCCGCCTATTATTCGATTAAAAGTGTGACAGAGTGGAACCCGCGATGAAAAACCGAAACTCAATAAGGGCTAGCTAGTATTACTAGTTAATAAATTTAAGTTTAGTGATGATTATTAATTGACTGTGCAAGTTTATTATGATGTTTAATGGTGTTTAGTATGATAAAAATATTATTTTTACTTGATATATGTATATTTATTAGGGTATGTGACGTTTAAACACAAACAATGCTGATTTAAAAACTGTTTGACTCATAAATGATTTTGGGAACGTAAATTACAAATTACTGTGTATTGAATGTGATGTGAACCTTGGATTATAATTGACTAGTATATACATATCCCATTGATTGATTTACGGTTAATCTGTTGATTGACAAACTTGTACAAGTGTCATTGATTTAAGGCTTATACGGTCATTTCCACATCATATTTGGATTGGATGTTGTTTGATGGTTGATTTAGTGTTATATAATACACTGATTGAAAATGACCAATAGTTGAGACTATTGGTCCATTGTTTAAGTCTCCATCAATTAAAACAGATTATATTGATTATTTAATTAATATAATAAGGTTGAAAATAAAAGTTTGAATTTGACGTCCAATTATGAATGGGCACCAAGATTTTAAAATATCAATGAATATTTGTAACTGAAACAAATTGATTTGAATTAATTTTCATCTTGTTATGGCGTGTTTAAGTTTTATTTTTTAAATGGATAGTAACCGATAAAAGTGAAGTTTGGTTAGGATATTTAAGATGAATTTTAAAAGAACTTCCTTAACAAAAGTTTCTTATTTGTTTTTATTACGAATGTCAGGAAAAATTGGAGTAAAATTAATAAAGTTGAAAAAATAATATTATTTTAATCATTTAAATATTATTACAATAATTAAATATTGAGATAATTGATTTTGAAGTCATAAATTGAAATTATAGCTTTCGGAAATTATTAGATGTATTTTATATAATAAATAAAACATTTTAGAAGTTATTCAATGTAATTTATTATATACGTCGAATTATGGTTAGAATAGAACTCGTCGCGCAGTAGTAGTTCATGAATTTCGACCTGTAATTTTGAATTGATATTACAGGAAACCAAACTGTTAGATTTTCCCGAAACTAGAACTGTTGGGTTCGTAATTAAAAGTGCATTCAAATGATAACAAGAGTTTTGAAATCCAATATTTAGATTTTGAGAAATGCTCAAATTAAATTTAAATAAAAATAGCGCTAGAACCAATAATGGCCTGAAATTGAAAATATTTAATATGGACTAATTTTAAATGATTTGAAAAGAGTCTAAACCAATTTTATATGGTTTTGAAGGATAAAACTGATTAAGTGGAAATTTGGCTATTTGAGTAATACCTATTATAACGAGTTTTGAGAAATGTTTGAAATAAGGATTTCTAATTTGTAAACCGAATCTAATCCATAAGTAAACCTTTTTCTAAGGTTAAAAGATGATTTTTGAAAGCCAAGTAACTTAACTAAGCTTGAGAACAAGATTTCAATCTTATGAAATGAATACCGATTAAAAGAGATTTAATTGGTGGATTGATAATCCGATAAGGAATTTTGTGTTGACGCTAATCATTCGAAAAGAACGTGTTCAACCCATTTCGAATAATTATACAATGATTAAATTTTGAAGACATTGAAGACGGTGAAAGACCGGGAATCTTTACATCGAATGGACTACTTGTTGATGCCCTGGACATGGGTAGCTCTCTTGAAGGGGTTAAAGTGGCAGTGGTCCGGACGTACTTGTTGATTGTCCGAATATGCAAGGGCATCTTTCCTTAATTGGACGAGAAATAAGGTGCCTTTGGTATTGTTCAAACCTAAAACGAACTTGTAAATAGATTATATGTTAGACGTTGTATTTCATTACATAAACGATTAGTTGCTATTAATGATATATCTGTGGTGGCGGAGAACTTATTCTCTAAGCTTAATACCCTTATTTGAGGTGTATGAACTCAAAGGTTATATCATTAATAGAAACTGATCATATGTTTGAATTGACAATGTGACATGAAGAGTGCTGCTGGTAGATAGGTCAAAGATTTTATTGAAAAGTAGAGCTTTGTGGTATGTTGACTCTAGGGCCACACACCCTAGGATGAGCCAAAAATACGATGAAGGACTGCAAAGAAAGGACATACGTTTTCTTCTAACTAAAAGTGATGCCATGGTATGAAGCCCAGGCAATTTACTATGTGAATGTTGGAATCGAGGCACCTCGGAAGATGGTCAAACAACCGACCAATGTGAAGGGCTGATAAAACCTGGGAACGTTATGTTCAGGGGTAACCCTAATGCACCGGGAATTGGCGGACCGCTCTGCCGCTCAAAGGTTCACATGCATGTGGTCCTGGATATCTTGTTAGAGATGGTTTGAATCAGATAAGGAAGTACTTTTGCCTTGGTTCATGATGGAATCCAATTTCCAATACGAGACTTTGCGTTTTCAGTTGTAAAACTTTATGGCAACATAATAGGATGGGGTATTAAGATTGAATATTTATTTTCAAAATTGTTTTCAACACTTAAACACTAATAATAATAATTTCAAATGATTTTTTATATGAAGCATGTTTGGCCATTATAAGGTAAAACTCTATCCTCGGGTTTACACTTGCATTGTGTGATAGGACTTGAGTCCCATAATGGCTTCATTTTTCAAGAAGCACTGCGCGATTTTATGCATTGGCATTCGTGTGGAGCAAACATTTTCTGTGTTATACGACATGGTCCCATGATATGCCTTATTTTAAAATAAGTTAAAAGTAACTGTAGGGTCTCTCATACCAGTCCCATGTCTGACTTGTACTTTGTTTTTCACTTGCAAACTCAGGTGCCCATTATTTTCACACGGAAAGCCTAGTTCTCAGGTAATTAGCCTGTATCTCTCTAGGATGTGTATGAAAGCTATTTTGGACTTGTGCTGGAGAAGGATTTGGATGTTTCTTTTGGACTGTCCCGGACTTTATTATGTTGATTATCTTTTAATTCCACTGTGTACTATTTAAGTCTCAATTTATAATTATTATGATCTTGTGATGTTGTAAACTCTGATATTTCTACCGTTGTAATTTGATGTACATTATGTGTTGTAATGTAATATTGATCTTCTGATGTTATGTTAATGTGTTATATTCCAATGACAATCCTTTCTTCCAGGGATCGGGAGTTTGGTTCGTCACATTTGGTATCAGAGTTGAGGGTTAACCTTAGTTCTGGAATATTAAATGACTCATCAGAGGTAGAATCTATATTATTCTAGGATGAATGTCTCATTAGAGACAGGATTAGTAATATCCTAGAATGAGTACAGTAGGATAACACACCCCAATAGACACATTTTTATTCATGTATGTATTTATGATCTTATAATTTCCTTAAGAAATCTTTTCTGTTGACCTAACTCTTTTCTTGCTACTGGCAGATATAGTAGAAAATGAGTGACAGAGGTTGGGGAAGAGGAAGGGGTAATCCTACAGCCGAAGTTCAGTAATCCAACCTCATAGGAGCACCAAATGAGCCAATTGTGCCCCCACAACCTGAACTAGATCTAGTCATTCTAGCTTAGAAGTATAAGAATCTGGGTAGGGTACCTTTCTTAGGAAAGGAATATGTGATTGAAGCACTAGCTTGGTTATGCTCTTGAGAGAGGATCTTTACTGGCTTACGATTGAACGGAGAACAGAAAAGGTACTTAGCTTCTTGGTTGCTTAAGGATGAGGCTTTAATCTGGTGGGAAATGATTACTATAACCAACCCAGAAGGGGATTTTACTTGGGATCGTTTCAAAGAGGTTTTCGAGGAAAGGTTCATGCCCTCTGAAGCAATTTCTCGCTTATATTATGAATTCTCAAATCTATAACAAGGTAATATGACTATTCTGGAGTATTTAAACAAGTTCAACGATCTTTCTCACTTTGGTTCGAAGCTGATTCAAGTTCTATTAAAGAAGAATGTGAGATTTATAGACGGACTTCAAAGAAAGTATAAGAATAGGGTTACTGCTCATGTGAAGTTTCCTTTCTCTGAGATGGTGGAGATGGCTTGTCGTTATGAGAACATCAGAAAACAAAAAAAAAATTGGAAGACAACGAGAAAGGGAATTCTGGCAAGAAGAGAAAGCCCGCAAATAAAAAGATAGAAACAAGTAAGGATGGCGAAAAGCCTAAGGTTGAACAATTAAAGAATGTCACATGTTTCAGCTACCACAGACAAGGACATTTGGCAAATCATTGTAAGTCTCCAAAGAAGCAAAAGAATAATGAATCTGAATCTAATTAGAAGTTTCAAGAGAACAAAGAGTGTTGCAATTGCCACAAAAGGGGTCACATAAAGCCAAATTGCCCACTATTGAAGAAGACCGAGGTAGCTCACATTTACAATGTAACAGATACTCCGATAACTTCTGCTGGTAGGGGAAGGCCAGATGTTCTGGAAGGTGCGCTTACCATTAAGAATATTATCGGTAAAGTGTTGTTTGATATTGTTGCGTCATGTAGTTTCATGTCGAGTAATTTAGTAAGGAAATTAAGCCTAAATCTCAGTTATCTTGAAGAATCCATTTGTGTTAACAATCTGATAGGAGGCTCCATCGATCTTTGTTTATATTATAGAGTGTCCATCGTTTATTCTCATTACATATCCCCCTTCAAATTGATCGTCATGGATTTTACTGAATTTGATATGATACTTGGATTGGATTGGTTAAACAAATATGAAGCCGAAGTTAAATGTGCTAAAAGAATCGTTAGAATGAAGATTAAGTTTGGAAATTTCTATCAATACCATGCGAACGTCCAAATTCAAATAGGAATGAATTTTGATTTGCTCTAGATATTTCCCCCACCGCTCTAGAATCCATCCCAGTTGTTAAAAGATATCCGGATGTGTTCGAAGAAGTGAAGAGTCTTCCTCCACGTAGAGAGATTGACTTCAGGATTGATTTAGTTTTGAATGCGAGGCCAGTTGTGCATGCAATTCAGAGGATATTGATAAAGAAGAAGGAAGAGTTGAGAAATCGAACTCAACAACTTTTATGGAAAGGTCTGATCAGGCCTAGTTTCTAAAGTTGGGAAGCGGTAGTGGTATTCGTTTTGAAGTCCAATGGTAGCCTCAGATTATGTGCGGACTATCGTGACCTTGACAATTAAACGCTTAAGAATAAGTACCCACTTCCCCATATAGGTGATTTTTTGGATCGCTTAAATGGAGCTTGAGTATTCTTTTAGATGGACCTGGCAACAGGGTTTCATCAGTTAAGGATTACGGAAGATTGTATTCCTTTAATTGCCTTCGAGGGGCCGGATTTATTTTATGAATGGTTAGTAATGCCCTTCGGACTGTGAAACGCCCCTGCTAATTTTGTAGACTTGATGAACCAGATGTTCCGAGAGGTATTGAACAAATTTATGCTGGTTTTTATTGATGATATTCGTATCTTTTCTGAGACAAGGGGAAGAGCACGCAAAGAATTTGGAACAAGTAATGGAAATTCTAAGAAGAAATATGTTAATAGCTATGTAACGACCCAATGATTTTCGGCCTGGAAATCGACATAAATACCGTAACTCATGCCGACCTTCCAAACCCCGAAAACATTGGATAGTATTTGAAAGAATTTAGAGGGTGAGGTAAGAAAGAAAGAAATATTAGAATATAAGAGGAAGAAGAACCAACACAATATAATCAGAGTCTCACATCGCAGCGGAACAAAATATAAAACAGAAATAAATCTTTATTGAGAGCTTTAAATAAAACTTACAATATCAGAGTATAACACACATCTGGACAGTTATAATAACTTGTCCTCATATACATCACACAGCAGAATAGTAGTTATATAGTATCATATGTCTGAACTCTTCCAGCTCGTCTCTTTACATCATTCGATAACCTGAACCTGTACACCCCGGGCTGACCCGAGCATTTACAAAACACCGGGTCAGTCTGGTGAACCAGAGTGAGAAAAAAAACTCGCACAGTTTAAGGGTATCACACAACCTGATTTTAAAGTTAAAATCTTCCTGAAAGAAAAGTATAATTGTTAGACCAAATCCACACATAAATACGGACGGTTTTTACCTTACGATAACCCAAAACATTTTTGAAATCAATATCCTTTCTGATATTATAATAATGTCTAAATACAAGTAAATAGCAATCTAGTGGAACACTTGCATCTCACGCTCCATATATATAGTATACAATCAAAACCGCGGGCGCTTATTTGAGATTGGATTCCGACTATGACAAGGTATGGGACCACCTGCCGATAGTGTATCTCTAGAGGCGAATACACTGGGTTCAACAAGAACGTCTTGCAACCTGGCCCTCACATGACCGACCACTCATTCCGCTTGAGTGTATTGAATGTATATCACCAACGGTTGGGTGCGACCCACCATTTCCCAAAAAGGGACAGCATCGAAATAGATTAAAGAAGCAAATAGATTTTCTCTAGATGGGTGATTATACACCCTAATGGGAGCGAACCACATAGCCATGTTTCCTGTCCGATTTCTGTCATTTCCCAGTTGTTGAGGCTTGAGGTTTGAATATCCTTTACAACACTTGGCTACCATTCACTTTGAATGCCACATCGTTAGATCCACCAGATATCACTAATTTATTTCCACAAAAATACCCTAGTGGTTAAGCTAAGAGAATTGTCGTCCTCCGTCACCAACTATGGTACGTTTGAAGAAATCAACGTATGTAATTCCTTTGGAAATACTCTGTCAGACATTCGTCCATACAAGTCATCCAGGAATAGAATGAACCAAAAAGGCACTCTCCTAATGCATCCAAGGAATCACCCTACAGATCAGTAGCGAGTAGTCCTTGAAATCCGTAGATTCCAACCACGACAGAATCACAACTTATCTCTGCTTGCAAGACAGCGAAATTTAGTGGTTCTTCAGTTTATGAAATTCTACGGTCTTCAATGCTCCATCTCGATCATCTTCTGAATTCTTCACGTACTTGTTGGTCGGAATGGTTTTCGAATATATTCGATCCCGGTCTTTCCAAACCAACAATCGTATTAGACAGATTTGATAGTCGGTGATTTAACTATCAAAATATACAGTGTTTCAATCATGACAATCCAATGAGTTCAATGTTTCAGTATTCAGCATCACTTGGCCTTTTAATTAAAACAAATGTACTTCGATAGTTAACTACTTCCGTAGTCAATTCCTTTATTTACTAGAATAAATATTAATTCCTTTTTAAAGATCTTGTTAAAACTAAAACAACATTCACTAAACTATTCTATTATATTAATTCAAATCAAACAAATTTAAAATCAATTCCAATTACAATGGTTGACTTGGTCAACTCAAGGCACGGTTATTTCGTTAACCCATTCCAATCCATTCTCACTTTAAATTAATTTATAATATAATTAATTTAAATCATTCCATTTAATTAAGTTTCAATAACCAATTTTCCAAATTTTAACCGTTAACGTTAATTTCTATTCCCATATTTATAAATCTGATTAATCTCCGAATTTACTTTGTAAAATCAATTTATAATTAATTATATATAAAAATAAATAAATGTTTATTTCCTTTTTATAAAGTTTTATTCAAAATAATATATCCCATAATCTATCTCCAGTTATAAAATAAATTTTATAACTTCATCTCTATCGACTTACCTGATGGTGAATCAATATAAACAAAATGATTTACTTTTAGGCCATTTACTGCCGATTACTCAACCAATATAGCCCATTGGTTAAAACCACAACAAATGTTGACTTTTCAGTCCATGATCACTACTAAATCAATAACCCAATCGTGACAGTTCATATATGATAATATAAAAATAAATAATATATATGAGGAATCCGGTTGGATCCCTCCAACCTAGTCTTCCCTGTATACAAACATTTATCTCCACACATTTTAAAACAATTCAACAGATCAAACAATTCAAACAGATCAAACAATTCAAACGGATCAACCAATCAAACCATTAAACACGTTTATTGATAAACGTGACCAATAAGGTAAGTTACCTTTATTGGAACAAATCGTTAAAATAATGATTTGGTACTTCACTGAAATTAAACTACGTTTAAATTCATCAGTTAAATCAGCAAATAAATATATAATTAACAAACAGTCAACCATTGACAAGTAGAACACACAAAATAAAAACCCAATTTATATAAAATATAAATGGGAAAAACTGAGTGAGTTTAACTCACCTTGAGTCGAGTTCGTTCACCGTCGGCGGCTCTTTCTAATTAAATTAAACAGTCTTTTAATTTAATTAAAAACTCTGGTTGATTTCAGTCACGTCTGTTTCTGTCCAGAACAGTTCCAGAATGTGGTGTTCGTCCATGCGGTTCCAGTGGCGCCTTGTTTGTCCAATTATGATAAGATGTTAACCAGTCACAATATTTTAAGTTAAAATCTTAATTAACTATTTAATTATATTTTAAACCCTAATCATCGATTGATAAATGTAAAGTAATTACATCCCATTAAAAGGTCTGTCCAATTACTCTTTCCCACTCTGTTCCTCTTTGTTTCCCATATACAGCTCCTGTTCACGTTATAAAAGTAATATACGTTTTAGTACAAATTCTAATTAGATTCCTTAATTAAAACAATTTCCTCAATCATAATATATATGAGGTTCATTACTTTCGAAATTCATTTGTATGCTTCGACTAGTTGTTTCCTCCTCACGCTACAGTTCATGCATGTTTGGAAACCATGTAGTGTATTTATTCTTACTATCATAATATAGGAATTATGTAAAAAGATTTAATACATTAATTATAAGTAACTAACATAAATTTAGGATTTAACCAAAATGGGATGGCATCCTGTTCTAATTTACCTTGCATTTGTTCACTTCTGTTGAGGGATGAAAAGAGTCTCACGGCTTAGTATATATCATGAAATTAAGTTTTCCTTGATCACAATTAAATATACCTAAATAAGTTTGCTTATGAATTGAATCAGGTCGGTTACTTCCCAATTCTAGTTTCCACTGTTTCGTTAGCACCCTGCACCAAAATGATGAATAAGTCATCTAACCCACTTACTGCTGAACCCGATAACCCCAAATTCCATCTAAAACCACCGCCATCCACCCTAGACTCCACCGGAACTTCATCCGAAGGTGTCATCTGGTGTGCCTCATCCCCTCCATTCTGCGCCCTAAGTATCAGACGATGTGGTTCCTCCTTCCGCCGTCAGAAAGGTCTCGAACGCCGGAAATGACTGAGCTGAGCACAGCTTCCACTGTTATCAAAATTTCATCTCTACTAGTTAAATAATAGACCTTGTTGAGCACTCCAGTTTGTTGTTAAACATATTTTGATTTTTATATAAAAAGTTGAAGGTCAAAGAGGAGGAGAGTTGAATGATTCACGGACGTTCATTGTTGAATGGCAGCCACTATAAGTGTTGACCACCCAGATGAATTTGACGGAAAGTTAGGTTTCACGAGAGTTTGAGATGGTTTATATATAAAGTGAACAAATAAATATAATATTATCTGTGAAACTTCACGGTGAAGTAGTTGATAAAAACCACCACAAACGATTTCTGTTTACTGATAAAAAAGCTAATCTTGGTATAAAATAATATTCCGGACCTAATGAGACAAGTTTCGTCGAATTCCGACATCATTTGAAAAAATTCCTTTATAAAATCAGAAATAAACACGCGTTTTAATTTTTCTCGATCACTAGATAAATCCGATTAACTCGAAACTTTGAGATCCTACAATAATTTTTCAATAGGAACCTAACGGCACTAGTTTCGTCGCATTCTGAGACTGTTTCCCTGGTAGGCTATTTTTACGTGCACCGCAATGCCATTTTGGACAAACAATTACCCGGTCTCCCAAAATAACAAACTATATACCTATCCTAACTCTAGTCGATGATACGAAGTCAACGGAATTGGTTTCGCGACCTAATTCGATCGTCTGTTCAAGTTATACCCAAATAACCCTTTATTAAATTAATTACACGCTATAGAAAATAAACGGGCGTTTATGGCTGTCGTGGTCCCATACGACATCGGTTTGCCACACAATGCAACACTGTACAATAATTTAACGTTACGGTCCCAATGAAACTGATTTCGTCGAAAACAGAGACCATTTGAAAAATGGCTATTTTAAAGGCCTATATTTTAAATAACGATTTCCACATCGATTATTTCAAAATTTGATTTGACTATTACTTACAAACTATAACACGAAAATATGAATTTTTCCTTTCATAGGAAAATTATAATCAATACGCTTTCAACCTTTCTTGTTTCACAGAAATCCGACTTATATCGAATCCCGTATATCCAGTTGAAGTTCAAAATTCAATATTACGAACTACCGCGCGATTTCGAGCTCAATTTATATTATAAATAAAATTAACTATAAAACTTCATTTTAAATAATGAATTAAATATTAAAATCCATTAATACTCCAAATATAATATTTAAAACAACAAATTAAATTAAATATTTGACGGCCAAAATACGGGTCGTTACATTCTTCCCCCCTTAAAATAATTTTGTCCTCGAAATTGCTAAGGTAAGAAAGAATGTTACAAACCCATTATCTTTACAAAAATAACAAATTTAAAACTCGATTTTTATTTCCAAAACTAATCTAATTGGTTTTAAAACCAATTTAATTCAAATAAATGAATTTCCCAAAAATCTTCAAAAATGTCTAACACCTCAAATTTTGGAATTTTTTTTGTAGAGTCTCCCCTGTACGGAGGACATCTACAATATCGTAGGTTCAAGAAATATATATCCATCGACCACCAGGGTCGGAAAAATTCAAAAACCGAACTCAAAACCCAAATAAAACCCAAAATTTCATATTCTACATAGGCGTACCTTTTTCCGAGCGTTATTATGCGGTAAGCAATATTTTATATTCGAGCTTGCTTAGTTATTATGCAGCTCTTTTCAAATTGGATTCAATTAACTCCAGAATTTTCTCTTGGATGGATTTTAAAACTGAATTTGCTCGTCTTCACCTGTTCCCAACTTCACTGAACTCATTAGTCATTAAAACAATGTCAATTAAATTCAAAACATCCACATCATCCATTTATTTCTTTGATTATCTTTTTGGGTTTATTAAATTTGGATTGATTATCCAACTTATTTATTTCATATTGGTTTTTAACCAAGTCTATCCATTTCATATTTATATTCAAACAATCAACAACACAATCCAAACATATCATTCAGCTCAATATTAACAAATCAACTGATTTCCCATATTAAAATAAATTGTGAAAATCATTACTTTTATTATAAAATAAATTGGGCAAAAATAATTTCAAAAATAATCTTATATCAAATTACAAATACGCGCTCTCATATATATAACTAACTCAATCTAGGTTATTACTAACCCCATCTCTATCGAGTTACGCCACAGAGCCAAGGTATAACCCAATAGCTCTGATACCACTGTAACGACCCAATGATTTTCGGCCCTGGAAATCGACATAAATACCTTTACCGTAACTCATGCCGACCTTCCAAACCCCGAAAACACTGGATAGTATTTGAAAGAATTTAGAGGGTGAGGTAAGAAAGAAAGAAATATTAGAATAGAAGAGGAAGAGGAACCAACACAACATAATCAGAGTCTCACATCGCAGCAGAACAAAAAATAATACAGAAATAAATCTTTATTGAGAGCTTTAAATAAAACTTACAATATCAGAGTACAACACACATCTGGACAGTTATAATAACTTGTCCTCATATACATCACACAGCGGAATAGTAGTTATATAATATCACACGTCTGAACTCTTCCAGCTTGTCTCTTTACAACATTCAATAACCTTAACCTGTACACCCCGGGCTAACCCGAGCATTTACAAAACACCGGGTCAGTCTGGTGAACCAGAGTGAGAGAAAAACTCGCACAGTTTAAGGGTATCACACAACCTGATTTTAAAGTTAAAATCTTTCTGAAAGAAAAGGATAATTGTAAGTCCAAATCCATATATAATTACGGACGGTTTTTACCTTACGATAACCCAATTTTTTTTTGAAATCAATATCCTTTCTGATATTATAATAATGTCTAAATACAAGTAAATAGCAATCTAGTGGAACGCTTGCATCTCACGCTCCACATATATAGTATACAATCAAAACCGCGGGCGCTTATTTGAGATTGGATTCCGACTATGACAAGGTATGGGACCACCTGTCGATAGTGTATCTCTAGAGGCGAATACACTGGGTTCAACAAGAACGTCTTGCAACCCGGCCCTCACATGACCGACCACGCATTTCACTTGAGTGTATTGAATGTATATAACCAACGGTTGGGTGCGACCCACCGTTTCCTGAAAAGGGACAGCATCGAACTAGATTAAAGAAGCAAATAGATTTTCTCTAGATAAGTGATTATACACCCTAATGGGAGCGACCCACATAGCCATGCTGCCTGCCTGATTTCTGTCATTTCCCGGTTGTTGAAGCTTGAGGTTTGAATATCCTTCACAACACTTGGCTACCATCCACTTTGAATGCCACATCGTCAGATCCGCCAGATATCACTAATTTATGTCCACAAAAATACCCTAGTGGTTAAGCTAAGAGAACCGTCGTCCTCCGCCACCAACTATGGTACGTTTGAAAAAATCAACGTACGTAATTCCTTTGGAAATACTCTGTCAGACATTCGTCCATACAAGTCATCCAGGAATAGGATGAACCGAAGGCACTCTCCTACTGCATCCAAGGAATCACCCTACAGATCAGTAGCGAGTAGTCCTTGAAATCCATAGATTCCAACCACGACAGAATCATTACTTATCTCTGCTTGCAAGACAGAGAAATTAAGTGGTTCTTCCGTTTATGAAATTCTACGGTCTTCAATGCTCCATCTCGATCATCTTCTGATATCTTCACGTATTTGTTGGTCGAAATGGTTTTCGAATATATTCGATCCCAGTCTTTCCATACCAGCAATCGTATTAGACAGATTTGATAGTCGATGATTCAACTATCAAAATATACTGCAATCATGACAATCCAATGAGTTCACTGGTTCAGTATTCAGCATCACTTGGCCTTTTAATTAAAACAAACGTAAATTTAAAATTCTTAAACATTTTGATACTACAAATATAGCTTCTCGCTTCTTATTATACCTAAGATTATTCTTTAAACAAATTCATTTTTAATACATGGGGAAATCCTATCATAACTAGTTGTATATTTTCTCTTTCAAAACATCAACCACCTTATTATCCAATATAATATTGAGAAATCACTTTAACTTATTACTCGTAAGCGACGTTACGAAATATCCTCTATTTCATTACTTAAAACAATAAGAAATATTTATTTGTATATAAAACTCGACCTTACATTCTCTTTCTAACTCGAGAGTATCGCTATGTTTTCATGCAGCCCTTTTTCTCTTTTTACATTGAAATCAACATTATACAAATATTCCAAATTTTCAACCAAAACTATTGCGTTATTGTTTCTCTAGTGAAATAATAAATCATACTAACCTCTTTCACCATTACAACTAATATTTTCCTCAGATAATCCTGAAGTCGTTCAAGTTGGGGTATTTTTATTACCTCTCAGACCTTGACCAACAACATTCATATCTTCAGATAGAATACAAGTTGTAAACCAAAACCCAATATTTCAATTTAAATCGATTCAAATTCCATTTAACGATTTAATTCAAAATACGGTTTAATAAACCTTATTATCCTTTTTAAAAAAAAATCTCCTTTTCTAATGTACCATCATTTCTTAATTCAATTAAATAACTTCTTTATAACACACCACTTTTTACTCGACCTCTTTAACCAACTCTTTAAATTTGGATTTGGTTATCAAATCCTATGGCCCACATCTTTAACCACATTCACATTTACCAATCTCCTTTCACCTCTATTTAATATTTTCATGCTTTGGAAATCCTATTTCAATTCCCCCACTTAATCACATTCTTAATTAACGTTAATTTAGAATTAACGATATAATACCACAAATCTCTTTTATATAACTCTGTTTTATCATCAAATTCTTTCATCTGAATTTTCTTTTACCTAATTCAAACAATTAAGTAACATTTATTTTAAGCTAGAATATTTGCTTAAAAAAAATCCTTTTATAAATTTGTTATAAAAAACTCAGTTTTTAAAAAACAAGTTCATAAACTCCTTCCACCTTTCCATTGGGTTTCATTCCCCATTTCGAGTACCTTTTAAATGAAGTTCAATTAAAAAGTATTTCCCTAAATTATTATCAATTAAAATAATAATTTACTTCGATAGTTAACTACTTCCGTAGTCAATTCCTTTATTTACTAGAATAAATATTAATTCCTTTTTAAAGATCTTGTTAAAATTAAAACAACATTCACTAAACTATTCTATTATATTAATTCAAATCAAACAAATTTAAAATCAATTCCAATTACAATGGTTGACTTAGTCAACCCAAGGCACGATTATTTCGTTAACCCATTCCAATCCATTCTCACTTTAAATTAATTTATAATATAATTAATTTAAATCATTCCATTTAATTAAGTTTCAATAACCAATTTTCCAAATTTTAACCGTTAACGTTAATTTCTATTCCCATATTTATAAATCTGATTGATCTCCGAATTTACTTTGTAAAATCAATTTATAATTAATTATATATAAAAATAAATAAATGTTTATTTCCTTTTTATAAAGTTTTATTCAAAATAATATATCCCAAAATCTATCTCCAGTTATAAAATAAAATTTATAACTTCATCTCTATCGACTCACCTAACGGTGAATCAATATAAACAAAATGTTTACTTTTAGGCCATTTACTGCCGATTACTTAACCAATATAGCTCATTGGTTAAAACCATAACACGTGTTGACTTTTCAGTCCATGATTACTACTAAATCAATAACCCAATCATGACAGTTCATATATGATAATATGAAAATAAATAATATATTTGAGGAATCCAGTTGGATCCCTCAAACTTGTTCTTCCCTGTATACAAACGTATATCTCCACACATTTTAAAACAATTCAACAGATCAAACAATTCAAACAGATCAAATAATTCAAACAGATCAACCAATCAAATCATTAAACACGTTTATTGATAAATGTGACCAATAAGGTAAGTTACCTTAATTGGAACCAATCGTTAAAATAACGATTTGGTACTTCACTGAAATTAAACTACGGTTTAATTTCATTAGTTAAATCAGCAAATAAATATATAATTAACAAACAGTCAACCATTGACAAGTAGAGCACACAAAATAAAAACCCAATTTATATAAAATATAAATGGGAAAAGCTGAGTGAGTTTAACTCACCTTGAGTCGATTTTGTTCACCGTCGGCGGCTCTTTCTAATTAAATTAAACAATCGTTTAATTTAATTAAAAACTCTGGTTGATTTCAGTCACGTTTGTTTCTGTCCAGAACAGTTCCAGAATGTGGTGTTCGTCCATGCGGTTCCAGTGGCGCCTTGTTTGTCCAATTCTGATAAGATGTTAACGAGCCATAATATTTTAAGTTAAAATATTAATTAACTATTTAATTATAATTTGAACCCTAATCATCGATTGATAAATGTAAAGTAATTACATCCCATTAAAAGGTCTGTCCGATTACTCTTTCCCAGTCTGTTCCTCTTTGTTTCCCATATACAGCTCCTGTTCACGGTATAAAAGTAATGTATGTTTTAGTACAAATTCTAATTAGATTCCTTAATTAAAACAATTTCCTTAATCATGATATATATAAGGCTCATTACTTTCTAAATTCATTTGTATGCTTCGACTAGTTGTTTCCTCCTCACGCTACAATTCATGTTTGGAAACCCTGTAGTGTATTTATTTTTAATATCAAAATATAGGAATTATGTAAAAAGGTTTAATACATTAATTATAAGAAACTAACATAAATTTAGGACTTAACCAAAATGGGACAGCATCCTGTTCTAACTTACCTTGCATTTGTTCACTTATGTTCAGGGATGAAAAGAGTCTCACGGCTTAGTATATATCATGAAATTAAGTTTTCCTTGATCACAATTAAATATACCTAAATAAGTTTGCTTATGAATTGAATCAGACCGATAACTTCCCAATTCTAGTTTCCACTGTTTCTTTAGCACCCTACACCAAAATGATGAATAAGTCATCTAATCCACTTACTGCTGAACCCGATAACCCCAAATTCCATCTAAAACCACTGCCATCCACCATAGACTCCACTGGAACTTCATCCGAAGGTGTCATATGGTGCGCCTCATCCCCTCCATCCTGCGCCCTAAGTATAAGACGATGTGGTTCCTCCTTCCGCAGTCAAAAAGGTCTCGAACGTCGGAACTGACTGAGCTGAACACGGCTTCCACTGTTATCAAAATTTCATCTCTACTGGTCAAATAATAGACCTCGTTGAGCACTCCAGTTTTGTTGTTAAACATATTTTGATTTTTATATAAAAATTTGAAGATCAAAGAGGAGGAGAGTTGAATGATTCACGGACGTTCATTGTTGAATGGCGGCCACTATAAGTGTTGACCACCCAGATGAATTTGACGAAAAGTTAGGTTTCACGAGAGTTTGAGATGGTTTATATATAAAGTGAATAAATAAATATAATATTATCTGTGAAACTTCGCGGTGAAGTAGTTGATAAAAACCACCACAAACGATTTCTATTTACTGATAAAAAAGCTAATCTTGGTATAAAATAATATTCCGGACCTAATGAGACAAGTTTCGTCGAATTCCAACATCGTTTGAAAAAAATTCCTTTATAAAATCAGAAATAAACACGCGTTTTAATTTTTCACGATCACTAGATAAATCTGATCAACTCGAAACTTTGAGATCCTACAATAATTTTTCAATACGAACCCAATGGCACTAGTTTCGTCGCATTCTGAGACTGTTTCCCTGGTAGGCTATTTTTACGCGCACCGCAATGCCATTTTAAACACCAAATTACCCGGTCTCCAAAGATAACAAACTATATACCTATCCTAACTCTAATCGACGATACAAACTCAATGGAATTGGTTTTGTGGCCTAATTCGATCATCTGTTCAAGTTATACCCAAATAACCTTTTATTAAATTAATTACGCGCTATAGAAAATAAACGGGCGTTTATGGCTGCCGTGGTCCCATACGACATCGGTTTGCCATGCAATGCAACACCGTACAATAATTTAATGTTACGGTCCCAATGAAACTGATTTCGTCGAAAACAGAGACCATTTGAAAAATGGCTTTTTTAAGGGCCTATATTTTATATAACGATTTCCACAGCGATTATTTCAAAATTTGATTTAACCATTACTTACAAACTATAACACGAAAATCTGAATTTTTCTCTTTTATATGAAAATTATAATCAATATGCTTTCAACGTTTCTTGTTTCACAGAAATCCGACTTATATCGAATCCTGTATATCCAGTTGAAGTTCAAAATTCAATATTACGAACTGCCGTGCGATTTCGAGCTCGATTTATATTATAAATAAAATTAACGTTAAAACTTCATTTTAAATAACGAATTAAATATTAAAATCCATTAATACTCCAAATATAATATTTAAAATAATAAATTAAATTAAATATTTGACGGCCAAAATACGAGTCGTTACAGGCTAAGTTTTCCAAATGCCAGTTCTGGAAGGAAGAAGTGAAATTTCTTGGACATGTGGTATCGAAGGAAGGAATCTCGGTAGATCCGAGCAAGATTACTGCCATCCAAGGTTGGAAGCAACCAAAGACCCCCAATGAAGTTAAAAGTTTTCTTCGACTGTCAAGTTATTATCGGAAGTTCATGAAGGATTTTTCAAAGTTGTCTTGACGAAGAAGAATAATAAGTTTAATTGGACTCCGTAGCATAAGGAGGCATTTCAGAAATTGAAAGAAATGATAACCATTTCCCCGGTATTGACTATTATAGATGGTAATCAAGAACTAACCATCAATACAGATGCTTCTGGAGAAGTAGTTGGCGCAGTATTAATTCAAAGAGGAGAAGTAATTTCTTATGCAAGTCGGCAATTGAAGCCACATGAGAAAAGGTACGCCACTCATGGCTTAGAGTTGCGTGTAGTATTATTTGCTTTGAAGATTTGGAGGCACTACCTGTTGGGTTAGAAGTTTGAATTATATATTGGTCATAAATCGTTAAAGTATCTCTTCACCCAGATAGATTTAAATACGAGGCAATAGCGTTGGCTGGAGTTTTTTTGGGGGCATACTATCTATATGTTCTTTACACTCTAGGAAAAGCCAATGTAGTAGCAGATGTGCTCAATAGAAAGAACGCTATTATTGCTAATGTGATTGTTATACTCTCACTGATTGAGTAGATTTCTACTCAACAGAAAGACGATGAGTTTATCTAGAAAATTTGTAAGAAAATCCAAGAGGGTGAAGTCTTGAACTTCCAAACTGATAATAATGGGGCTTTGAGATTGAAAAGTCGGATTTGTCTTCCAGATATTCCGGAGCTCAAAAGCGAAGTACTTAATGAGTGTCATAAACCTAAACTCAATATCCATCCAAGAGTATTTAACATGTATCAAGATCTAAAACGCACATTTTGGTGGAAGTCTATGAAGAGAGATATATCGATATATGTTAACAGGTGTCCAATTTTCCAACAAGTCAAGAGTGATCAGTAGAAACTCGCTGGGTTATTACAACCACTAAAGATTCCTGAATGGAAGTGGGACCAGATATCGATGGATTTCATTGACGGTTTGCCTTAAACCAAGAAAGGTAATGAAGGTATTTAGGTTATAGTTGATCGTCTGACAAAGAGCGCCCATTTTCTTCTAGTTAGAACAAATAGAACAGCTCAGAGTCTTGCTCAGTTGTATGTGAAGGAAGTTGTTCGACTACATGGAATACCCAACAACATTTTTAGTGATCGAGATCCGATCTTCACCAGTAAGTTCTGGTAAGCATTTCAGTCAGAATTGGGGGACAATGTTGAATCGTAGTACTTCTCACCACCCTCAAATAGATGGATAGACTGAAAGAGTGAATAAAAATTTGGAAGATTTGATGTGAGCATGTATCCTTGATTTCGGAGGATCATATGAAGATCACTTACATCTTGTAGAATTCTCGTATAACAACAACTTCCAAGCAAGTTTGAAGATGCCACCATTTGAAGCATTATATAGTCGACCTTGAAGATCTTATGCCTGTTAGATAGAGTTCTGGGAATCGACTTGTGTTAGGCCTAGATGTGATCCACAAAGCAACAGGTAAAGTGGACTTCATTAAGAAGAGGTTGAAGGCATCTCAAAGACGACAAAAAAGTTATGCGTATTCTAGAAAAAGAGATTTGGAATTTTCCGTTGGTGGCCAAGTATTCTTGAAAGTTTCTCCGCTGAGAGGAGTCATCCGATTCAGGAAACAGGGAAGTTATCACCTAAGTACATTGGTCTGTTCCCGATATTGGAGAAGATTGGAACTCTGGCTTATAGGATTCAGTTACCAGAATGGTTATCCGAAGTGCATATTGTTTTTCACATTTCTCATCTTCAGAATAAGTGCATGATCCTAACTTAATTGTTGAAGAGGCAGCATAAGAGGACTTAGAGATCACCCCAAAATTAGCAGTTCGAAGAAAGCCTATAAAGATAATCGGCAAAGAAATAAAGCAACTGAAAAGCAAAAGGGTGAATGTAACGCCCCATAATTTAATACATTATAACCATGATAAAATATAATAAATTAGGAATAACTTAATTAAATATTCAGAATTAAGTAAAACTGGCACTACCATTGTGTTTATCTTGGAATTCTGGTTCAGATAGACCCTGTTTGCATAAAACGGGTAACATATGAAGAAGTTGTTGGCAATAGAAGTTTCTATACGTATAAGGGACTTATGTATAAATATAGATTAAAAATAAATTCCAGAAAAGTCAAAATGAGACGAGCGAGAAACCAAAGCAGGAACCAATCTCATAGTGGGGAGACCCACGTTAGGCCTTGGTCGACCCATGGTCGGTTGGGTCGACCCATAGGTCGACCTGAAGGGTAAGTGGGTCGACCCACCCCTGATCCGGGCGGATTCTAAGTGATACGCCTGGACTATTTTGCGACCATATTCATTGCTGACTTAGCCCTATGTGTACGGTTTGGGTTTAAAACCTTGAATCTAAAGACTTAGGTTGACTCTATGAATCAATAAATAGGTGGCTTCTCCTATTCTGATTTACGCCATTTTTTTCATATCTTCTACCTGTAACGACCCGTATTTTCTGCCTATTTATTTGGATTATTTTGATTATTTAAAATATTGGTTTGAATTTAAATATTTGAATTTAATGGTTTATTTTTGAATACATTATTTAAATAAATAATAAAATAATATTTTAAAATTCCAAATAGTCGGAAAATGTTGTATTGGCAGGATAGTGTGAACGGGTAGTTTAAAATGGTTGAATATGGATTTAAATTGAATTATATTGGCGATTTCGTTTAGTTGACGATGATGAATATATATAGTTTATAATTTAAATATAAAACGAGCTGCAGCGGCGCGGCATTTCGTAATTTGGCTTTTCGAACTTCAAATGGTTGTACAGGGCCCAAAATAAGTCGGATTTTCTCGAAACAAGAAACATTGAGATCTGTTTGACGATATCTTTCTAATGGGAGAGAAAAATCCAGTTTTCATCGTGTAGATTTTATTTTATGTCCAAATTGAATTTTGAAAAGGTCGTTATGGAATATATATATATTATAGCGATTATTTATATAAAATAAATGGTTTTTAAATATTTTAAATATCTATTTGGCTAAAAATTCAACCCGGGGTATTTTACCTTGGTAGTGTATCAAATTCTGGTCGTGTATGGCCAATTACAATATTTTATATATATTATATTGAGGTATTTTAAAATTGGTTTATTTTATTTGAAGTTGGCAGTTATAAAAGGGACATTTTTCAAACAACCTTCGTTTTCGACGAAACAAATTTTGTTGAGACCGTAACAGTAAATTATTGCTAAATTTTCAAGTTGCACGCAAACCAGGTTTATTCTGTGAGCATGGCAAAATAAAATGCAAAATAAATCGATCAATTTGGACGTGTACGAACGCTATTTGAGCAAACGAACACGGAATTCGACGAAACAAGTTTCGTTAGGACCGTATCGTCAAAATATACTATGACGTCCACTCGCGTATCGAACGGGGTTTGTATGTGAGCGCAGCAGCGAATAAACGATGTTTAAAATAGCGATAGGTATGAAATAAAATATCGCTAGTCAACGTCGCTCGTCACATCAACTTAAAATATATTTTTCCACCTTATATAAACCCCCTCCACCAGAAATTTCCAGCCAAACTCCCATTCCGTTCTGCAATTTTACACAAAAGTCCAATTTCACAAAATAAATTATTTCTTCCAATCCACCAAGAATTTGCTGATGGAACCTGAAGCAAAGCTGTAGATCAGGTCCAGATCTACCTATTGTAAAAATCTGAGGTGGAACGGTCGCCTGAGGTGGCGGAAAATTGCGAAGAACGGCAAGTTTTCAATTCCATTCTTGGCTAAAATTAGGGAGATTGGGCTGATTTGAGAGGACGAGACCTTAGGGGAATTAAAGAGGGAAGATCAGGCTTCGATTCGGTGGTGGTCTCAGGTTCTCTAGTTGTCCGTTGTGGCCGTGAGAGGAGGATGAACGGAAGTGTTGTTTTGGGGTGATTTTCGAAAACTGCGAAGGGTTTTAACCAATTTCCGGCGGACTGGAGGGTTTTTGGTGGCGGACATCTGGGGGGTTTTTGCTGGGTGGCACAGTGGTTCGAATGGTGGCAGTGGTGAAGGGTACGGTGGTCCATGGACGGAGAATTTTGGGTTTGTTCATGTTCTGGTCGGAGCAAATTTCAGGCGGCCTGGGTTAGAACTGGGGTCGGGGATGACTGGCGGAGGAAGCTCTTGAAGTGGCAGAGCTTCTAGTAGGATGACGAGGGTCCTGGAGGTCTGAGGCGGCGGCGTTCGGGTATGGTGGCGATCGTGTTTTTTTTCCATGCGAAAAGGATTTTGAGGCACCGGGTTTCAGAAGGAACAAAAGTGGAAAACGCGTGTTCCAGGAAGAGAAAAGCTGACGAGGATTAAACCGTTAATGGTGGTGACATGGTAGTAAGTTAAGGAGTAATTAAGGGACGCGAACTAACCGTTGACACTGACTAGGAGTCGATTGGATGCAGTTGGAATATCAGATATTTTTGGATGTTCGTCTCAAATTAAATGCAACAAACACGCCAAACGTCAACCAGAACAAAATCTGGTGAGTTAATTCTCACACCCTCTGAAATTATGTGATGTGGTAAATCCATAGAAAAATATAATTGACCATTAACAGTAGAAATTGGTTGATTTGCTGCTATGGATGCTATTGTTTGTTTGACTGATTGTTGTTATTTATGTTCGTCAGTTTTAAATAATATATTATTGAATTAGATTCGTATAACTGATATCTGTGATGTAGAGAAGGACGGGTTGGAGGGATCCGACCGGATTCCTCAAATAAACTGTTTTTTTGTTGGTTATGCATATATATGAATTGTTCACTCTGACTGACATCAAAACCTGTTTAAATGTTGATGGTTGAATATATATTCATCATTGTTGTGATTAAGATTAATCGACAGTGTTGATTGGGTAATTGGCAGAAAATGGCCTAAAATATATTGTTTTAAATGTCGATCTACTGTCAGATGGGTCGACGTAGTTTTAAAGTATAAATTTTTTATAACAGAACTTGAGTGTTTGTTATTTTGTAAAAGTAATTAAAATAGAAAATTATAAATATATATTTGATCAAGGTTATGAAAGAAATCATTTGAACGGTTAAGACCAGTTTTCAAAGCAGAAACCAAGAACTTACCGACGGATTGGTAAGATAGGATAATTGTTTTTCAAACAATTAAATAGTGATTTTTTAATTAATTTAAAAGGGGAAATGACAATGCAATTCAGTTAATGGATAACTGATAGGTACGGTTGATAAAATCGACCGTGTTTAATTTAATTTGTTAATGGAATTAAATTGATAATGAAATGGGTTTTCTAGATATTCGTTAAATTTAACGAATAGGGAAAAAGATTTAGTTAATCTCTGATTAACTATAAATTAAGAAAATTTATTAAGATGTTTATGGTGAAACATTAGTTAATCTTCGATTAACTATAAATTAAGGAAATTTCTAATTGAATAGTGTTAAATATTAGTGAATCTTTCGGCAACCATAAATTAAGGATTTAATCTTTGATTAACTATAATTTAAGGAATTATTGAAGTATTTGGTTTTAATGAAATTAATTATTATTGGCTAAGCTTTTAAAGGTAATAATTATTCTATTTTTAGTTAATAACAAGGTTAACTATTTTTAATATAGTTAATATTAAGGTTAGTCATTATTTTAATTAATAATGATTTAAGGTAATGATCTTTAATTGGAATCCAAGTAAGGAATAATTAACTAGCGATAAGTATGGTCAAGGGGTTATAAAGGGGTTCATAACCCAAGCGTTCAAACGAGATGAGAAAATGGATTTGGTAGTAAACATAGCAATTTTAAATAGGGTTTTTCTTAATTATTAAAATAAGTGAAATAATGTTTTGAGTAAAAGTTATGGTTAGTGAATATTTACTTAATTGAAGGAATTAAGTAAAAGGATTTTGAACAAGGATCTCAAATATAGGAAACAGGTTTTTAAAACCAAATTTGAAATCAAAGAGGGAAATGAGATTTTTAATATCAAGTGACAAACTAATGTCATTTTGAGATAAGAACGGGGTTGGTCAAGGTCTAGGAGGTAATAAAATACTCCAACTCAGTTGGCTTCACTATCATCGAGGAATTGTATTAGTTTGAAACGAGGGAAGGTGTTATAATTGGTTAACTATCCTAAGCAAGAAATATTGAACGGGAATATGAAGTTTTTGAATATCAGGTTAGTTACAAGGCAAATAAGAATAATTGGTTTTGAATTATATAAATTGAGAATTGATTTATCATATCAGAAATGGGTAATTTGGGTTATACAATTAAGTATATACATATATGTGAGATGCTCGAATATAAAGAAAAGGGGAAAAAGGGTCTTGAGGAATTATACTGACATTTCCAAAACTAATGGAAAGCTGGGAGTATATGTACATATGTATATGCTCAAAAGTATCTGAAATATTTTTGTTATAAATAAGGAAGAATAAATATAATGTTTTAAATATATTAGAAGATTTAAAAGTTGATTTACCATTTGGTTAAATATATTTTACATATGCCAAGTAATGCCAAATGCAGAATCAGTGAAATCATTTCATTGACAAAATTACTATTTGATAGTTAAATCACAGACTATCAAAACCTGCCCAATACGATTGTTGGAACGGAAAGACCGGGATCAAATTTATATTCGAAAACCATTCCGACTAACAAATACGTGAAGATATGGGGAGATGGTCGAGATGGAGCATTGAAGACTATGGATTTTCATAAACGGAAGGACTGCTAAAAATCTCTGGGATTGCAACCAGAGATAAACTGTGGTTCTGTCGGGGTTGGAATCTACGAGTTGCAAGAACTTCTCGCTACTGATCCATGGGGTGATTCCTATATGTGATGCAGTAGGAGAGTACCTTCGGTTCATCCTGTTCCTGGATGACCTGTATGGACGAGTGTCTGACAGAGTATTTCCAAAGGATCGGGTACGTTGATTTCTTCAAATGTATTGTAGTTGGTTAGCTCCCAACTAGAGTATTTTTGTTGACGTCAATTAGTGATATCCAGAGGATCTGACGATGTGGCATTCAAAGTAAATGATGGCCAGATGGTTAAAGGAAAATTCAAAACTCAAGCCTCATCAACCGGAAAATGACAAAAATCGAGCAGGCAGCATGGCTATGAGGGTCGCTCCCATTAGGATGTATGATCACCTATCTAGAGAAATTCCATTTGATTCTTTAATCTATATTTCGATGCTGTCCCTTATCGGGAAGCGATTGCTGATCCCAACTGTCGGGGATATACATTCGATACACTCAAGCGAAATGAGTGGTCGGTCATGTGAAGGCCGGGTAGCAAGACTTTCTTGTTGAACCTAGTGTATTCACCTCTAGAGATACACTATCGGCAGGTGGTCCCATACCTTGTCAAGGTCGGAATCCAAATTCCAATAAGCGCCCGCGATTTTGATTTTATACTATATACGTGGAGCGTGAGATGTAAGCGTTCCGCTAGATTGTTATCTATTTGTATTTAAACACTATGATAATAACAGAATAAAGTATGATTTCAAAAATAGTTTGGGTTATAGTAAGGTAAAAACCGTCCGTGTTTATGTGTGGGCTGGTCTTACTATTATCCTTTGATTTCAGAAAGGATTTTCCGAAGTTAAACAAGATGTTGATTCTGTGAATTTATCACTGATAGTATTTCGGACTGACCCGGTGAATTTTGTTTTGCTTCAAATGTGCTCGGGTCAGACCAAGTATGTTACATGTTAGGTTTTTGCTTGGAGTTACAGGCGCTGGAAGCAGAAGACTTCACCGCTAGTTATATAAAGCTATATCCACTGTGCAGTTATATGTTGTACTCTGATGATTGGTATATGTATACAGTTCCTTGTATAAAGATAATTGATATTATATTTGATCTGTTCCGCTGTGAGATTCTGAAGTGATGTTCTTCTTCTTTCTTCTATTCTAATATTTCTTTCTTTCTTATCTCACCCTCTAACTTCTTTCTAATAACTATCCGGTGTTTTCGGTGCTGGGTGGATCGGCATGAGATACGGTAATTGCATTTATGTCGATTTTCGGGCCGAAAATCTTTGGGTCGTTACAGTGGTATCAGAGCTATTGGTTTAGTGATAACCTTGGCTCTGTGGTGTGACTCAATAGAGATGGGGTTAGTAATACCCTAGATTGAGTTTGTATATATATATATTTGAGAGCACGTATTTGTAATTTGATATAAAATTATTTTTGAAATTTTTTCTTCCCAATTTATTTTATAAAATAATAAAAGTAATAATTTTCTCAAATTATTATGATATGGGCAATCGATTGATTGGTTAATGCTTATTTGTATGATATGTTGGATGGTGTGCTTGATCTCATGGATATAAACCGGAACCTGAATCGACTTGGTTAAAACTAATGTGAAATAAATAAGTTAGATAGTCAATCCAAATTCAAAAAAAAAAAATCTGAATGTATACTTAAAGAGATAAATGGATTGTTAAGACTTGGTTATAATCTCGTGTGGATTGAATTGTGTGTAAAATTAGTTGATATGGATGATATGGATGTTTTGAACATAATTGACATTTAGGGACTGATGAGTTTGTTTAAGTGAGAACAGGTGAAAAGGTGCCAATTCAACTTTAAAACCCAGCCAAGGAAATTCTGGAGTTAATTGAATCCAGTTTGGATAGAGCTGCGTTATAATTAAGCAAGCTCGAGAATAAATTATAGCTTATCGTATAATAGCGCTCGCAAAAAGGTATGCCTACGCAAATATGAAATTTTGGTTTTGTTTGGATTTTGGATTTTTCCGACCTTGTTGGTCGATGGATACATATTTCTTGATCCTGCAATATTGCAGATGTCTCTCTGTACAAGGGAGACTCTACCGAATTTTTTCCAAAATTTAGAGTGTTAGAAATTTTTTGAAGATTTTTGGAAAATTCTTTTATTTGAAATAAATTGGTTTAAAACCAATTGGGCCAGTTTGAAAATAAAACCCAATTTTAATTAAATATATTTTATACAGATAATGGATTTACAACATTTCTTCTACCTTAGCAATTTCGAGGAAGAAATTATTTTAAGGGGGAAGGAATGTAACGACCCGTATTTTCTGCCTATTTATTTGGATTATTTTGATTATTTAAAATATTGATTTGAATTTAAATATTTGAATTTAACGGTTTATTTTTGATTACATTATTTAAATAAATAATAAAATAATATTTTAAATTTCCAAATAGTCGGAAAATGTTGTATTGGCAGGATTGTGTGAATGGGTAGTTTAAAATGGTTGAAT
Source organism: Allium sativum (assembly GCA_030737875.1). Taxonomy (NCBI): domain Eukaryota; kingdom Viridiplantae; phylum Streptophyta; class Magnoliopsida; order Asparagales; family Amaryllidaceae; genus Allium; species Allium sativum. Next base: position 602,097,694 of record CM060924.1, on the reverse strand, counting down.
ATTGGTTTATATTGGTTTATATTGGCGATTTCGTTTAGTTGACGACGATGAATATATATAGTCTATAATTTAAATATAAAACGAGCTGCAGTGGCGCGGTAGTTCATAATTTGGCGTTTTGAACTTCAAACGGCTGTATAGGGCCTAAAATAAGTCGGATTTTCTCGAAACAAGAAACGTTGGAATCTGTTTGACGATATCTTTCTAATGGGAGAGAAATATCCAGTTTTCATCGTGTAGATTTTATTTTATGTCCAAATCGAATTTTGAAAAGGTCGCTATGGAAAAAAAAAATATTATAGCGATTATTTATATAAAATAAATGGTTTTTAAATATTTTAAATATCGATTTGGCTAGAAATTCAACACGGGGTATTTTACCTTGGTAGTGTATCAAATTCTGGTCGTGTATGGCCAATTACAATATTTTATATATATTATATTGAGGTATTTTAAAATTGGTTGCAGTTATAAAAGGGACATTTTTCAAACGACCTCCGTTTTCGACGAAACAAATTTGTTGAGACCGTAACAGTAAATTATTGCTAGATTTCCAAGCTGCACGCAAATCGGGTTTATTCTGTGAGCGTGGCAAAATAAAATGCAAAATAAATCGATCAATTTGGACGTGTACGAATGCTATTTGAGCAAACGGACATGGAATTTGACGAAACAAGTTTCGTTAGGACCGTATCGTCAAAATATGCTATTCCATCCACTCGCGTCTCGAACGGGGTTTGTATGTGAGCGCAGCAGCAAATAAACGATGTTTAAATAGCGATAGGTACGAAATAAAATATCGCTAGTCAACGTCGCTCGTCACGTCAACTTAAAATATATTTTTCCACCTTATATAAACCCCCTCCACCAGAAATTTCCAGCCAAACTCCCATTCCGTTCTGCAATTTTACACAAAAGTCCAATTTCACAAAATAAATTATTTCTTCCAATCCACCAAGAATTTGCTGATGGAACCTAAAGCAAAGCTGTAGATCGGGTCCAGATCTACCTACTGTAAAAATCCGGGGTGGAACGGTCGCCTGAGGTGGCGGAAAAATGCGAAGAACGATAATGTTTCAGTTTCATTCTTGGCCAAAATTAGGGAGATTGGGCTGATTTGAGAGGACGGGACCTTGGGGGAATTAAAGAGGGAAGATCAGGCTTCGATTCGGTGGTGGTCTCAGGTTCTCTAGTGGTCCGTGGTGGTCAGGAGAGGAGGATGAACGGAAGTGTTGTTTTGGGGTGGTTTTTAAAAACTACGAAGGGTTTTAACAAATTTCCGGCGGACTGGAGGGTTTGGGGTGGCGGACGTCTGGGGGGTTTGTTGCTGGGTGGCACGATGGTTCGAATGGTAGCGGTGGTGAAGGGTACAGTGGTCCATGAACGGAGAATTTTGGGTTTGTTCATGTTCTGGTCGGAGAAAATTTCCGGCGGCCCTGGTTTGAATTGGGGTCGGGGATCACTGGCCGAGGAAGCTCTTGAAGCGGCGGAGCTTCTGGTAAGACGATGGGGGTTCTGAAGGTCTGAGGCGGCGGCGTTCTGGTATGGTGGCGATCGTGTTTTTTTCAGGCGAGATGGATTTTGAGGCATCGGGTCTCAGAAGGAACAAAAGTGGAAAACGCGTTTTCCAGGAAGAGAAATGCTGACGAGGATTAAACCGTTAATGGTGGTGACGTGGCAGTTAGTTAAGGAGTAATTAAGGGACGAGAACTATCAGATGACACTGACTAGGAGTCGATTGGACGCAATTGGAATTTCAGATATTTTTGAACGTTCGTCTCAAATTAAATGCAACAAACGCGCCAACCTTCAACCAGAACAAAATCTGGTGAGTTAATTCTCACACCCTCTGAAATTCTGTGATGTGGTAAATCCATAAAATATAATTGACCATTAACAGTAGAAATTGGTTGATTTGCTGCTATGGATGCTATTGTTTGTTTGATTGATTGTTGTTATTTATGTTCGTCAGTTTTAAATAATATATTATTGAATTAGATTCGTATAACTGATATATGTTATGTAGAGAAAGACAGGTTGGAGGGATCCGACCGGATTCCGCAAATAAACTGTATTTTTGTTGGTTATACATATATATGAATTGTTCACTCTGACTGACACCAAAACCTGTTTGAATGTTGATGGTTGAATATATATTCATCATCGTTGTGATTAAGATTAATCGACAGTGCTGATTGGGTAATTGGCAGAAAATGGCCTAAAATATATTGCTTTAAATGTCGTTCTACTGTCAGATGGGTCAACGTAGTTTTAAAGTATAAATTATATTATTACCGAACTTGAGTGTTAGTTATTTTGTAAAAGTAATTAAAATAGAAAATTATAAATATATCTTTGATCAAGGTTATGAAAGAAATCATTTGAATGGTTAAGACCAGTTTTCAAAGCAGAAACCAAGAACTTACCAACAGATTGGTTAGATAGGATAATTGTTTTTCAAACAATTATATAGTGAGTTTTAAATTAATTTAAAAGGGGAAATGACAATGCAATTTAGTTAATGGATAACTGATAGGTACAGTTGATAAAATCGACCGTGTTTAATTTAATTTGTCAATGGAATTAAATTGATAATGAAATGGGTTTTCTAGATATTCGTTAAATTTAACGAATAGGGAAAACGATTTAGTTAATCTCTTATTAACTATAAATTAAGAAAATTTATTAAGATGTTTATGGTGAAACATTAGTTAATCTTCGATTAACTATAAATTAAGGAAATTTCTAATTGAATAGTGTTAAATATTAGTGAATCTATCGGCAACCATAAATTAAGGATTTAATCTTTGATTAACTATAATTTAAGGAATTATTAAAGTATTTGGTTTTAATGAAATTATTTATTATTGGCTAAGCTTTTAAAGGTAATAATTATTCTATTTTTAGTTAATAACAAGGTTAACTTTTTTTAATATAGTTAATATTAAGGTTAATCATTATTTTAATTAATAATGATTTAAGGTGATGATCTTTAATTGGAATCCAAGTAAGGAATAATTAACTAGCGATAAGTATGGTCAAGGGGTTATAAAGGGGTTCATAACCCAATCGTTCAAACGAGATGAGAAAATGGATTTGTTAGTAAATATAGCAATTTTAAATAGGGTTTTTCTTAATTATTAAAATAAGTGAAATAATGTTTTGAGTAAAAGTTATAGTTAGTGAATATTTACTTAATTGAAGGAATTAAGTAAAAGGATTTTGAACAAGGATCTCAAATATAGGAAACGGGTTTTTAAAACCAGATTTGAAATCAAAGAGGGAAATGAGATTTTAATATCAAGTGACAAACTAATGTCATTTTGAGATAAGAACGAGGTCGATAGAGGTCTGAGAGGTTATAAAATACCCCAACTCGATTGGCTTCACTATTATCGAGGAATTGTTTTAGTTTGAAACGAGGGAAGGTGTTGTAATTGGTTAGCTATCCTAAGCAAGAAATATTGAACAGGAATACGAAGTTTTTAAAATCAGGCTAGTTACAAGGCAAATAAGAATAATTGGTTTTGAATTATATAAATTGAGATTTGATTTATCATATCAGAAATGGGTAATTTGGGTTATACAATTTAGTATATACATATATGTGAGATGCTCAAATATAAAGAAAAGGGGAAAAAGGGTCTTGAGGAATTATACCGACATTTCCAAAACTAATGGAAAGCTGGGAGTATATGTACATATGTATATGCTCAAAAGTATCTGAAATATTTTTGTTATAAATAAGGAAGAATAAATATATTAGAAGATTTAAAAGTTGATTTACCATTTGGTTAAATATATTTTAAATAGGACAAGTAATGCCAAATGCAGAATCAGTGAAATCATTTCATTGACACAATTATTATTTGATAGTTAAATCACTGACTATCAAAACCTGCCCAATATGATTGTTGGAATGGAAAGACTCGGATCAAATTTATATTCGAAAACCATTCCGACTAACAAATACGTGAAGATATGGGGAGACGGTCAAGATGGAGCATTGAAGACTGTGGATTTTCATAAATGGAAGGACTGCTAAAAATCTCTAGGATTGCAACCTGAGATAAACTATGGTTCTGTTGGGGTTGGAATCTACGAGTTACAAGGACTTCTCGCTACTGATCCATGGGGTGATTCCTATATGTGATGCAGTAGGAGAGTACCTTCCGTTCATCCTGTTCCTGGATGACTTGTATGGACGAGAGTCTGACAGAGTATTTCCAAAAGATCACGTACGTTGATTTCTTCAAACGTATTGTAGTTGGTTAGCTCCCAACTAGAGTATTTTTGTTGACGTCAATTAGTGATATCCAGAGGATCCGACGATGTGGCATTCAAAGTAAATGATGGCCAGATGGTTAAAGGAAAATTCAAACCTCAAGCCTCATCAACCGGGAAATGACAAAAATCAGGCAGGCAACATGGCTATGTGGGTCGCTCCCATTAGGATGTATGATCACCTATCTAGAGAAATTCCATTTGCTTCTTTAATCTATATTTCGAAGTTGTCCCTTATCGGTAGGCGGTTGTTGATCCCAACCGTCGGTGATATACATTCGATACACTCAAGCGAAATGAGTGGTCGGTCATGTGAGGGCCGGGTTGTAAGACGTTCTTGTTGAACCCAGTGTATTCACCTCTAGAGATACACTATCGGCAGGTATTCCCATACCTTGTCAAGGTCGGAATCCAAATTCCAATAAGCGCCTGCAGTTTTGATTTTATACTATATACGTGGAGCGTGAGATGTAAGCGTTCCGCTAGATTGTTATCTATTTGTATTTAGACACTATGATAATAACAGAATAAAGTATGATTTCAAAAATAGTTTGGGTTGTAGTAAGGTAAAAACCGTCCGTGTTTATGTGTGGGCTGGTCTTACTATTATCCTTTGATTTCAGAAAGGATTTTCCGAAGTTAAACAAGATGTTGATTCTATGAATTTATCACTGATAGTATTCCAAACTGACCCGGTGAATTTTGCTTTGCTTCAAAAGTTCTCGGGTCAGACCGAGTATGTTCCAGGTTAGGTTTTCGCTTGGAGTTACAGGCGCTGGAAGCAGGAGACTTCACCGCTAGTTATATAAAGCTATATCCGTTGTGCAGTTATATGTTATACTCTGATGATTGGTATGTGTATACAGTTCCTTGTATAAAGATAATTGATATTATATTTGATCTGTTCCGTTGTGAGATTCTGATGTGATGTTCTTCTTCTTTCTTCTATTCTAAGATTTCTTTCTTTCTTATCTCACCCTCTAACTTCTTTCTAATAACTATCCGGTGTTTTCGGTGCTTGGAAGATCGACATGAGATACGGTAATGGTATTTATGTCGATTTTCGGGTCGAAAATTCTTGGGTCGTTACACTACCTCTGTAAATCTCTTCTAAAAATATAAACATATAATGGGGAAATGCTGCTGAGGATTGGATCAAACAGAGACAACATCAGGACTTGCATACATACAACTTGGATTGGAATTTTCTACGGCACAGTGTTATATATATTTATCTTCATAAAGACTCATTGTAAGTATCGTCATTTACAGATCCGATTTCTTAGACTAATACATGACAGTTAAATAAAATTGGTTAAGATATAAGTGTTAGTAAAGTAAATGTTAATTATGTTTTCACTATTAATCACCTATGCCGTTAAGATAAGTAGTAAACATATGCATGTAATGTTGGATAATTCACAAGTTATATGTATCTATCTTCCTTTTTTCCATGTTTTATGTTTATTTCCAGTCTTGCCTACATGATTTGATTTGATTCTACTTCCTCTGTTTTCCCTTTCTATTTTACGCCAAGCCTAGGACTTTGGAAGCCTAGGCTATACCCGATTAGAGTGTGCGAATATTTGAGGTAATAATGAATGACATAAAAAGAAGAATCTAGGCATACTATTAAATTGGGACTGTGTAATTATAAGTTGGGAAAAAGGATAATATACACATGCTTAAACTTGCTGTAAACTGATAAAAAAGGGTAATGTATATATATTGCTATAACTTGGTAGAAATGGGTAATATGCATAAACCAATATATATATATTGTAATTTAGGAACCTAGTTGACAAATAATATGCATATGAAATGGACATGTTCAATTTGACTTAAAACGAACATTAAGTAAAAGTTAATAAACTGAAATGTTGTAGAAATTGTACACATTTGGGCAGGTGATTTGGGGAAGGGTTGTACACATAATGACTTATAAAAATCAAAACCATGCTTATTAGTAAAACTAAACCTGCTAAGTTAAACATGAGTATTAATAAGCTAAGAGGTCCCTCGTCTGCTGTCGTATTGGGTTTTGGGGACTCTTAAATCCTAGTTTTGGGGGCACAAGCTTAGGGGGTTTGGCTTGTATCAATCTGCTGTTTGGAACCCATATCAGTCAGTATCCCTTTTAGTATCTTATTAGAGGGGTCCTCGCACTAGGTAAGGGACATGGCACGCTTTACTGAACTGGATAGTAAGAGGTTCACATGGGGGTGGGTACGGGTGCGTTCCAGTAGAGTCATGAGCGTGCATGGGTTCGACTAGGGAAGATAAAACATTGTAACACCAGTAAATAGGTTTGTGTTATATAGTTGTTGGGTTAGGAAGTGATACACCCTACTGCCAGGGCTGATACAGGGTATTTACGTGGTAGGGAGACAATCACTTGGGTAGTAATTAGGGTACACCTAATCCTGTTGTTGTGTAATTAGGTTAACACCTAATATGGTTATGTAATTAGGGTACGCCTAATCCTGCTGTTTATTTCTGCGCTTAATCCTGCTAATATGTAATTAGGCCGAGAACCTGATCCCGTTGAACTTGTTATACTAGTATTGGCGAAGACATTACTTGTGTTAGGATACAAATTTGAGCATTACTTGATCATAGTTTATTCCTGTTATTCTTGTCCATCATGTTACTCTGCTCAGTTTACATGTTACCTTATATGGCATTGTACCTTTCTCATCCAGCCTTATTTACCTGTCTTGGCATTTCTATCTTATACACATTTGTAAATGACTGGAAATCACCAAACTATATGTCTAACCCTTTTTATTTCGCCTTTTTCTTCCTTCCCCCCAGGTCCTCTGAGTGGAAGCACTCAACAGTGACCAGGATTTCTCTTACAGCTTGGACTTGGATTTCTTGAGACGTATCATTTTGACTTGCTCTCTACTTTAGTATGACTTATGGCGAGGGATATGATTTTATGTACTCTGACATTTTTTTTCATGAGGTGTTTTGCAAGACAGATTTGAGACATTTGATTAGTTGCAGCTGGTTTTGACATGTTTTGATACACTTCTGAAACTAAATTTTTCTAACTACTTATTTTATTTGTCTTGTATATTCTCTGTAATGATTAACTATTGCGCTTCATGAAACTTAATGCATTCTCTTATGAGTGTCATTAACGGATGTTGGTGTCAGAGTGAAGCTAGTCAAAGTGCAGTGAAGCGAAGATACAAAAGACTGTACATGGGAGACAGAGGATAACATTAAAAAGGCTTATCCCAAGTGCAGAGTAGATATCTCTGATTTTCCCTTCTTAGAGTTAAACTTATTTCCGTTACATATTTTCTATTTCAGCTTTACTTTCATCAAATTTCAGGGACGAAATTCTTTTAAGTGGGGGTGACTGTAACGATTTGAAATTTGGAAAACAATTTACATATGATTTTTAAATTAAATTTACAAGGATTTTTGGTTGATTTTAAAATTTTGATGATTTGATGCTACTTCCATAGCTTTACAAAGGAAAAAATTTCAAATGATCTCGGAATTTGGCGAAACACATTTCATCGGATCTGGAACATCGAAAAATGGAGAGATATTAGATGTCATAATTTTTGAAGTTAGTGTGTGACCGTGCGGGAAATAAACGCATTCCTGGTCAAACAGTCAAAATTAGGCGAAAACATAGTAAAAATATAAAACGGATGGCCAAACGAACTCCAAATTCGATGAGACATGTTCCCTTGGATTCAAAATTATGATTTATGTTAGAGTTCAAAATTTCGTGACAAACGGAATTAACGTCTGATCGCACAAACGATAATCGCGAGGTAAAACAAAAATACTTCCATTTCTTTACTTAAGCCACTTAGGAAAATACACCAAAGAGGTGTCAACCATCCATGGCACAAATGTGTGTTTCCTCCTTTATCTAGTCTTTACAGGTCACCGATCCATGTGAGCTTCCCTTATTTAAAATCTCTTTTCTTCTTTCCTTTCTTTTTTCACTTTTCCCTTAAAGTTCTCCGTCTCCTTCTTGCCCTTAGCCATGGTCGCGACCTCTAGCACCTCCACCACCTGACTTCCACCCCTTACCTGAAACCTCCCCACCTATGCAGCCCTTCTCTACCCGCTCCCCCTTGCTGTAGCCTTCTCCTCCCCATAAAACTTACAAAAACACCTCCTTTACACTAAATTGCTATTATACCCAAATCAAACCGAAAAAGCACCTACCTTTCCTACCCTATACCCACGAAACAGCCCCACATTTGCGTCTCTCTACCTGCATAGCCTCCACCGCGGACCCCACCCCCTTGTCGGACCTCCTTGGGCCTTATTTCCCATCCTGTTTCCCCCGTATTCACAGATCGACGAGCGTTTGAGTGTCTGGCGAGTTTGAAAACCATGTAGTTTCCTAACACAGTCCCATAAGCTTCAGGAAATATTTTCTAACACCAAAAGAGTACTAGAGTGGTGTGTAAGAGTCGTCTTCCATTCGGTTAAAAGTGTGAACGGAGTGGAACCCACGGTGGGAAACCGAAACCTAGTAAGGGCTAGTTAGCGATTAACCATTATTAATTAATAAATTTACGTTTAGTGAAGATTATTAGTTGACTATGCAAGTTTGTTATGATGTTTAATGGTGTTTAATATTATAAAAATATCATTTTTACTTGATATATGTGTATTTGTTAGATTATGTGACATTTAAACACAAATAGTGTTGATTTAAAAATTGTTTGAACCATAAATGGTCTTGGGAAAGTAATTTACAAATTAATGTGTATTGAAAGTGATGTGAACCTTACTTGGGTATTAGGATTATAATTGATTGGTATGTACATATCCCATTGATTGATTTGTGGTTAATCTGTTGATTGACAAATCCATATAAGCGTTATTAATTTAAGGCTTATATGGTGAATTCCACTCTATATGTGGATTAGATGTTGTTTGATGTTTGATTTAGTGTTATATAATACACTGACTGAAAATGACCAATAGTTGAGACTATTAGTCCATTGGATAAATCTTCATCAGTTATAATGGATTTTAATGATTATTTCATTAATATAATAATAGGATGAAAATAAAAGTTTGAATTCACGTTCGATTTTGAATGGACACTAAGATTTAAAATATCAATGAATATTCATAACTAAAACAAATTGATTTGAATTAATTTTCATCTAGTTATGGCATGTTCAAGTTTTATTTTTAAAATGAATAGTAACCGATAAAAGTGAAGTTTGGTTAGGACATTAAAGATGAGTTTTAGGAGAACTTCCTTTACAAAACTTTCTTATTCATTTTATTACGAATGTCAGGAAAATTTGGATTAAAAATAATAAAGTTGAAATAAATAACATTATTTTAATCATTTAAATATTATTATAATTCTTAAATATTGAAATAATTGATTTTGAAGTCATAAATTGAAATTGTAGCTTTCGAAAATTATTATATATATTTTATATAATAAATAAAACAATTTAGTAGTTATTCGGCGTAATTTATTGTATACGTCGAATTATGGTCAGAATAGAACTTGTCGCGCCACGGTAGTTCACGAATTTTGACCAATAATTTTGAATTAAAATTACGGGAAATTCGACCGTTGGATTTTCCCGAAACAGGAGCCGTTGGATTCGTGATTAAAAGAGCTTTCAAATAATAACAAGAGTTTTGAAATCCAATGGTTAGATTTTACGAGATGTTTAAATTAAATTTGAATAAAAACAGCGCTAGAACCAATAAAGGCCTAAAACTACAAATGATTTATATGGACTATTTTTATATGAATAAATACAGGGAAAAATCATTTTAAATTATTATAAATGAATTGAAAAGGGTTTAAACCAATTTTGTATAGCTTTGAAGGATAAAATTGGTTAAGTGAAAATTTGGCTATTTGAGTAATACCTTTTATAATGTGTTTTGAGGAATGTTTGAAATAAGGATTTCTAGTTCGTAAATCGAATCTAATCCTTAAGTAAACCTTTTTATTTGGTTAAAAGTTGATTTTTGGAAGCCAAGTAACTTAACAAAATTTGAGAATAAGATTTCAATCTTACGAAATGAATACTAATTAAAGGACTTAATTGGTGGATTGATAATCCGATAAGGAATTTGTGTTGATGCTAATTATTCGAAAAGACCGGGTTCAACCCATTTCGAATAATTATACGATGATTAAAAGTCGAAGACATTGAAGATGGTGGAAGACCGGAAATCTTCACATCGAATGGATTGCTTGCTGATGTCATGGATATGGGTAGCTTCCTTGAAGAGGTTAAAGTAGTAGTGGTCCGGACATACTTGTTGATTGTCCGGATGTGCAAGGGCCTCTCTCCTTAATTGGACAAGGAATAAGGTGCCTTTGCTTTCGTTTAGACCCAGAACTAACTTATAAATGGATTATGCATTTAGACATTGTATTTCATAACATAAACGATTAGTTGCTATTAATGATATATCTGTGGTGGCGGAGAATTTATTCTCTTAGCCTAACATCTTCTTTGGGGTGTATGAACTCAAAGGTTATATCATTAATAGAAACTGATCATATATGTGAATTAATAATGTGATATGATGAGTGCTGCTAGTAGATAGATGAAAACTTTTTTTGAAAAGTAGAGCTTTATGGTAAGTTGACTCTAGGGCATCATGCCCAGGGATGAGCCAAAAACTGGATGAATGACCACAGAGAATGGAGGTATGTTTCCTTCTAGATAAAAGTAATTCCATGGTATGGAGCCTAGGAAATTTACTATGTGGATGTTGGAATAGAGGCGCCTCAGATGATGGTCAAACAACCGACCAATGTGAAGGTCTGATAAGACCGGGGAACATTATGTTCAAGAGTAGCCTAATCCACTGGGAATTGGTGGATCATTTCTGCCGCTCCAAGGGTCACATGTGTGTGGTCTTGGACGTCTTGTTAGAGATGGTCCGAATCAGATAAGGAAGATCCTTTGCCTTGGTTCATGATGGAATCCAATTTCCAATATGAGACTTTGCATTTTCAGTTGTAAACCTATATGACGACATAATAGGATGTTGTATTATGACATCTAAGATGGATACATTTATTTTCGAAATTGTTTTCAAACTTAGACACTAATAATAATAATTTCTAATGATTTTCTCGTATCAAGCATGTTTGGACAATATAAGTTAGAACTCCACCCCCTGTTTGTGCTTGCGTTGTGTGATGGGACTTGAGTCTTATAATGACTTCACTTTTTAAAAAGTATTGCATTGTTTTATGCACTAGCAATCGTGTGGAGTAAACCCATTCCGTGTTATACGGCATGGTCCCTTGATATGCCTTATTTTAAAATAAGTTAAGTAACTATAGGGTTTCTAATACCAGTCCCACGACTGAATTGTAGTTTTTTTTGCCTTGCAAACTCGGGTGCCCATTATTTTCACATGGGCAGCCTATTTCCTAGGTAGTTAGCTTGTATCTCTTTGGGATGTTTATGGAAGCTTTGGAAGCTGGTTTTGGACTTGTTCTGGAGATGGATTTGGATGTTTCTTTTGAACTGACGCAGACATTATTATGTCGATTATCTTTTAATTCCGTAGTGTACTATTTGAACCTCGATATATAATTTTTATGATCCTGTGATGTTGTAAACTCTGATATTTCCGCTATTATAATCCGATGTACATTATGTGTTGTAATGTAATGTTTATCTTCTGTTGTTATGTTGATGTGTTATATTCCAATGACCATCCTTTGTTTCAAGGATCGGGAGTTTGGGTCATTACATTTTATTTCAAATATCTCATTATACCAAAATTATTTTCAAACTTTTCATTCAAACTCTTTTTCGTATATTTGCTTATATTAGAGATCTATTTTCTAATATTTTAAAATTACATTCAGACTCTTTTACGTAAGTTTTATTTTTTGTATAGCTTGTGCGTTTATTGAATGCATAAGCAATTTCTTTTTGTATATTTATCATGCGTGTTCCATAAATGTGCAGGTATATATTGTGTGTTTGCGCATTTATGGAATATGCATATACATTTTTTGATCTGAAATAAACAACAACCCTTTCTTTTCCCATTTCATCTCTTTCTTTTTATTTTCACCAAAACCCTTAACTTACCTCAAACCTAACCCATTCTATTTCAATAATTATCACTATTTTACTTTCAAATAAGTAGTTGATTTATTTGAAAATGGAAGACTCTTCTTTGTCTAGAGGAAAAAATGTCTAATTTTTAGATTACTTGATTTTCTTTTTCATATATAACCTATTTTAGCTGTTATTGTTGCAGTAATATTGAAATGTTAGCTTTCTTTATTGTTAACACGGCTACGCTAGTTATTGATAAATGATATTTTAAATCCTAGTTTAAAATTTTAAATGAATAATCATATGATAATTTTTTTAGGATTGTCACCTGGACTTGTTGATAAAACTGTTATTATTCTTCAAGGACAACGTAAAACTGAAAATGCATCGCTTATAAAGGTATTTATTTATGTACCTTATTTGTTAATTTTTTAATGTAATGTAAGTTATTAATTTTATTTCCCTGGTATAATTCGGAATGTTGAAGAAGTTAAACTTGTTGACCAATCTAACAAATTGAAAGATAGAGTTTAAATGTCCTAGTTTGGAACAAAACTTAATAATAGCTGGTTTTTGGAGAGCGATGCAAGATGATTACATTAGAGTGGATCATCATACTCGTACGGGTCTATGTGATTATTGGAGGCTAAAGACTAATTCTTTTCATATGAGATTTAAAGAAATGGCTGTCATATTAACTGATGTTTACTTTTTTTGGCCATAGATGGCTTTTTATTGTATGTCAATAATATGGAGATCGATTATGGAGTTATGTCATGATCTGCTTGGTTTATTTTCTCCTAGGAGTCTAATAAAATCCAAAATGGAGTTGGTTTAAATGCGAATTTCAAGAATCAATTAGACTCGATGCGATGGACACAGCGATACTTTATGTCCTGCTGTAAGTTTCTACTTCTTAAATGGTCAGCATTATTTAGATCTTTCAAAAGATCAATTTAACTTGATTTTTTTATTTCTGTTTGTGAATAATTTAGCATTACGGTCGCTATTCTTTGGGTAAAGATATACTTCGTTATTTGTAATGTGAATTGACTGGTGTTGCTCTAAAAAAATTGTTAGGTGGTTTTGCAACATTGTTGCAATTATAAGATTGGTCTCAGATAGCTATTGGGTATCATTCTATAAGAATTCTTGCTAATTTAGATCCTAATCCTCCATATGGTTGTAAGGTGGAATTATAATAGAAGCTGTTTTGAAACTCTAAAAATGTACAATTTTACAGAAATGAATTGGATTTATTAGTGAATGATGCAGTGACCTAGGTACCACATATTGTTGACTATTGAAATGGCAAGTGCTATCATACAGTTTATATTTCCAGGTTGGACTGCTAAGGTTTATGTTCCCAGGTTGGACTGCTAAGGGTCGACAAATCCTTTTAAGGGACTTTAAAATTTATGCTCCCAATCAGGTGATGAGAAAATTTGGATTAGATTATCATTAAAATCCTAAACTATTAGTATAAAAGATCTAAATCCAAATTATTAGAGAACTCAAATCTAATTTCTAAAAAGGTCACTGATCCAACTCTCTCATAAAGAAAATACACTATCTAATTGAAGAGTGTGAAGCTTTGGCATTATATCGGAAACTACAGCACAAATTGGATGAGCTTGTAGATCTATTTTCTCTAATTTCATATCTGATTCATTTTTCATATCTTTCACAAATTTAATCGCAATGGATGGAATAAATATATTGATTTTGGTTACAGCGCCCGCATTTAATCTTCAGTTTTGCATGTTTATATTAACAACATGATTGCTTATGTAAAAATAAGTTTACATTTGGTATCAGAGCCACCAATTACTTCTGCCTTGCTTGATTCCAAAATCATGCTACCTTAATTTTATTTTTTATATGAAAGTTTTAGATTTTTCATGATAGATAAAATAAAATTGCAGAATTTTTCATGTGAATTAATGTGAATTTTCATGATTATGTTTAATTGTTTCATGATTTTCATGTTACTTTCATGTGAATGTTTGAGAAATAATAACCTCTCATGTCTTATGTATATGGTGAGTTGGAAGATTCCCAAATCTTCTAATTTTTAGTCCCACATCATAAAAAAGGGAAAGAGAGAAGATGAAAATGGCACCACCATATCACACACGCGTGGAAAACACTTAGCACTTTGAATATGCGTGTGCGAATTTAGTTACTACATTCTTTTCCTTTGGGTTGGTTGCTGTATTCTTTTTCTTCCTTTGCATTAAGGCGTAGGGTTGCTATCTCTTTTGTTAGAGAATAGCCACAATATCTCTACTTATTGCAACCTGTGTTGCGCATGCCACATTGTTGGATCTAGATTAACCTTAGAGGGGATGAATAGGGTTTATTGGATCTTTACGATATATTAATAATTATCATAGCATAGATTATAACAAAGGGAATAAATGCAGAGAGTAAATAACACAGATTTTGCCCAGCTTCGGCAAGCCCTGCCTACTGCTACATTCCCAAGATTGCTACTAGGTATTAAAACAAATCCCGCTTACAAAACCCTATAAACTTGCAAACCTGCTCCTATTCTTCTCCTATGCTCAAAATCCTGGACTGATCTTTATCCCCAAAATAAGTTTTTTTTTTTCAAATTAAAACCCATAATCCGTAAACCCTAACAATAAATCTTATAGCTAGTATACCCTAGTTTTACAGACAAACTAGAAAGCTCTAGTTTTACAGACAAACAAGAAAACTGATGGATGAATACAATTGAAGAATAAAAAACAAAACAATATAAAAAAAGGGAAAACCCCCTTTATAACAAAATATATAACTAACCCCTTTTTATTTTCTTTGTAAAAGCTTTGTCTTTGTAATGTCGGCCGATCTAAAAGATCAGGGTTTTCACTGTTCTTCCCAAACCATGATTTCTAGAAATATGAAGAAATTATTCCTCTGATTGTGACGACCCCAAACCCCCGTTCCACAGTGGTAAGGGTAATCTTTGGAATATAACACAAAAACAGATAACAGCAGAACAGAAATATATAAATACACTAGATAATGTACAACAGAATACAGTGGATAAACAATAATCATCAGAGTTACATAGTATACAGAATCATACTTAGTACAAAATACAGTTTAGCTTTACATAAAAAGTCTACAGCGGAATTAAAACATAATATGTACAACAGGAGCTGAACAACATAAAAAGAAAGAAGTGATAGAATTCATCTTCAGCTCCATAGCTATCCAGAAAGAGCCTGCTAAAACCTAAATACAAGGCTGTCCGTGTAGAAATAGGGGGCACCCGAGTTTTCAAGTGAAACAAACTACGAGTCAGTCATGGGATTGGTACGAGAAATCTACTTACTTATTTTATAATAAGGTCAATCACAGGACTACGCCGCTAATGCGGAACGGGATTACTCCATTGGATTGCCAGTGCTTTAAAACAAGTAAATCATTTAAACATCGCAATGCTTTTTATAAAAATGATGCCATTATAAGACTCAGTTTCCATCACACAATGCAACGCAAACCGAAGGATAGAGTTTTTACCTTATAATGGCCAAAATATGCTTGATATGTATAAAACAAAAGTATTTGATATTATTACTAGTGTTTATATGTTTCAAAAACAAATTCAATCATAAGTATCAATCATAGACGGCATAAATGCCCCATACCACTATGTCGCCGTATATAGGTATACAATCAAAATCGCACGATGTCATATTTGGAAATTGGATTCCGTCATGAACCAAGGCAAGGGATCGTCCTTACCGCTTCGAGACTCTCTAGCCCGAGCCCCAGGACCCAAACACAGGTGAGCCCTTAGATCGTCAGGGCCGGTCCACACGGAGTGGATTAAAATGACTGAACACTGCGTTTCCCTGCCCTATAGGGCGTAAACTGGTCATATCCCGACCAAACCATCGGCCCCGGAGCGACCGATATAACCGAGGCGCCTCACTATCCATCATCCACATAAGTAAAATGCCCAGGCGTGTAAAACCCAAATCACCACTCCTAACTAGAAATAAACACAGGTCCTCCCTGAGGTCCTCTCTCGTTTCTAGTCCATACTATGGTGTGAGGCTCGCGAATCAACGCTAAACACAAAGCTAGCTATTTAAAGCCCTGCTTTGATCATCAACCACAAGGCCCTGCTTTTCAACAAAAGCCTAGACCATAGCAACTCTGTATGCCACGTTGTCAATATACAATGTCAGACACACATCCATTTACAAGTCCGTTCTAGGTCTGAACGAAACCGGAGGCACCTTATTCCTCTCCCGTATGTCCAATACAGGAGAGAGGCCCTCGCACATCTGAACGATTAACAAGTACGTCCGGACATCAACCACTATAACCCCTTCAGGGCAGCAACTCCCATCAAAGGCATTAGTGGCCATCCATTCGATGTGAAGATCCTCGGTCTTGCACCGTCTTCATATCTTTGACTTCTAACCGTCGATCAATTATTTGAAATGAGAATTAACTCGGCCTTTTCAAATAATTCACGTATATTTAGAATTTCAAATCAATTCATTTCAATGGTTAAATTATCTGACATCCATAATTCGGTTCATTAATGTAGTTTTCACGTCAAACACATTCAACCATCAAATATCTAGTAAACCGAGTAAATTCGGTTTATTTCCGTTCCATATCATTTATAATATTTTATCACGATCTATCACTATTTTTATTTATTTAAATATAGCCAATTTATTCAAACGACGCTTCAGGCCATAACGCGAAAATGGCATTGTTTTTCTCTAGATTTGATTTACGCATATTTGAAAATCTAATCATTGGATCTTTACAAATTTTATATCATTGGAAAGAGCTTTTCAAAGCCGACCCAAGGTTCCAGTTTTGGGAAAATCTGACGGTCGAATCTCCCGGTACAATCGTTTAAAGTTACGATTTAAAAATAAGAACTGCAGTGTCGTTATTCGATTTATTTTAATTATATTTATAAATGTATAATCCATTCTGGCGCTGTTTTCATTCAGATTTGAATTAAACATTCCAGACAATCTAACCGTTGGATCTTTACAAAGTTGGTATCGTTGGAAAGATATTTCCAAAGCGAACCCAACGGTTTCAGTTTCGGGAAAATCCAATGGTCGGATCTACCGGTACAATCATTTGAAATCACGGTTTCAAAATACGAATTGCAGCCTCGTTATTCGATTTATTTTAATTATATATATATATATATATATATATAAATATAATTCGTTCTTCGATTTCCAAGCCATATTGATTTCATATATTTGATAAAATAACATTTTTAGCCAACAAATATTCATTTCAACATATGGCTTTCTTTAACACTTCATATATAGATAAAAATGTAATTCTTATCGTCAAAACAATTTATTTCCAACATGGTTATCGTATATATTATAAAAATATGATTCTTATTGTTAAAACAATTTATTTCAAAAATGAAGATTTTTAGCAATTCATATATATTATTAAAATGTGATTTTTATTGTTAAAACAATTTATCTCCAACATGAATATTTTATATACTTCACCCATACAATAAAAATGTTATTTTTATCATTCAAACAATTTATTTCATACATTCAATAAAAATGTTATTTTTATCGTTCAAACCATTTTATTTTATACATTCGTTAAAAACGTTATTTTTATCGTTCAAACCATTTTATTTCAAAAACAAATATTTTTTCCAATACATGAATAATATTTCGATACATGGATATAAATCAAACATAGGAATTTTTCAGAAAATTTCGGTAGCATAACAGCAGGGTAGTTAAAACCGGCACTATCCCGAGTACGGCTCCTCGCTCTACCTTAAAGCCTAGCAGCTTTTGACAATGTGAATTTCAATAATCTAGTTCGTACGCAGACGAATTTTCCCATAAACTAATACTATTGGGATTTCAACCACAATCAATCATATCAAGTCAACCATTCGTAGTATTCACTAAATTTCACATCAACCAAATTCAAACAATCACAACCAGTATATATCGTCCATGGTCTGTGGACAAAGGGAGTATGTATATATATATATAGATATACGTATATAAATATATTACAATTTCATTTTAATATCATTTCAATTCCATTCAACACATATATGATTTTTACAATGCATATATAACTTAGACATCGCACATACAACTTATACAATGCTCATACATGAGGTGTAAAACGCTTATATAACTCATACATCGATCATATAATTTATACATCGTAATTCCATATCGTTTATAATTCAGAAATATCACATTGGGTTCCACTCCTCCAAAAATTGTAGATGGCTCAGAAAAATATCTGGTCACTTCTGAAGTGTAGTGCTCATCAAGAGGATTCCAACGGATCTTTGTTTGCTGAATTCTGATATCATATGAAGAAGTTACGATATTACAAAATTTAATTACATTACTATAATTGATTAAGTTAATTAACTATTTTAATTACCCTAATACCTCACCAAACGAATCAGGACCGCTGTTTCTTCTTCCTGCTTACACGCTCCAGATTGTTCATCGCGTTGAACCCATCCTCCAATCTCTCACGCGACTGCCTCCGAGTAGCCGTAGTCCGATCAGAACCGCCCCCCACCATAGATCTGATCTTCCTCTCCCAACTCGATGAAAGGCACCAAGCTCGACAGCCCAAGATGGCCTGAAATCAACCGCGTACGTCTAAGGTTTGAGGGTCAAAATCAAGCGCCATACCCGATTGATAACAATCTCACCCGCATGAAATGATAATTCACATAAATCTCTAAACAATTTGTTTTGGAAGATCTTCGAATAATTCACGGATGGGATATGATTATCGAACAAAAATGGAGTGGTATCGGCCTTTAAAATCTGGGGAGGCAGTGCGTCTGATAATAGTTAGGGTTTAAGGGAAGTCTGGTTATTTATATCATTTTTTTTGTATATATTATTTTAATTCCATTAATATTTGTTTATCGATCCCAACTCAAAATCAAACCCAACGACTGTTGCCCCTAACTAATTACCCCCATTCCAAACACAGTGGGATATGTATCGTAAGCTGATTCAATCGTTTCGATCAGTTTCCATCAAAATCAAAATATAAATCTATATATTGAATTTGAACGCACATTTCAATTTACCGGGGCCACATACAGACTGTAAAAATTCCTGAAAAATATTTTCTAGCTTCGTATTGACGATATGGTTCTAACAAAACTAATTTCGTCAAATTTGGAGACTGTTGAAAAATGGCCATTTTCTGGTCGATCCAAATTGACTGAAATCAACCAAACGCATTTTCCCTTGCCACGCTCACATATTAACTTCAAAAATTATGGAATTTGAAACCTAGAAATAATTTGATATTTGGATCCAAAAAAAAGTGGTTTCATCGAAAACAGAGGTCGTTTGGCAAATGGCTTTTTTCAAGGGCTATATAAACTCCATAGCGACCTTTCTGAAAATTCATTTGGCCATAACTTTTGATTCCCTCAATGAAATTTTGATTTTTCAGATTCGTTTGAAAGATATTCATAAACAGATTTAAATATTTTTGATTTCACTAAAATCTGTTTTATTTTGCACCTGGTACAGTCAGTCAAAGTTCGAATTCAAATTTTCAAACTACTGCGCCATTTCAGGCCTTGTTTTGTAATTAAAATAAATATATTTATTTTCCAACATCGATTCAAATAGACTTTTGGTTGTTATTATTTAAGATGATTTATTTAAAATATACAAAATCCACTAAAATAGCCAAATTAAAAATTTTAAATTGGTTCAGATTTTCTGGGTTGTTACACTTATCCTTTGATTCTTTTCGAAGCTCTTGATCAGTGATTTGTGATCTCGACCGAAAACGTGAGTTCTGTGAATTTATTTTTGATTTACTTTCAAATTGTTGATGCTTGGTTTTCGATCATTTTTGCCTTTAATGTATCGGTGTTTTTATAGGGTGTAGAAAACCCTAAACTCCTTCTGATTTCACAATGACTTGTTCTGATTTTTGCGAGTTTGTTGCGTTGATTTGTTGTCGTGATTGTTTGATAGATTCAGATTTGAATGAGTTGCATGAATTCCATAAATAATTTAGGCTAAGGTTCACTTGATGATTTCTATTAGAATTAACTCCAAAAACATGCTGAGATGCTTGTGCGGATTTCGGGAACCAAACTGAATTATTTTTATGACCCCTTGAAATTTCTGGAAATAATTTGTACATGTGAATCAATCTTTGAATTCCTGGAAAGATTTGTTGCCCAAAATGTTTTTCCAAAATAAAATTGTTTAAAACTGGAAACAAGACAACTTGTTTCTTTCTAATTTTTTTTCTCATTTGATTTCAGGAAATACTCAAATTATTTCTTGCTTAAAGAATAACAGTGGTTCCTGGGAATAGTTTACAAATTGACCTTGCTTATTTTGGCACCTTCCATTGATATTGTTGTATGTTGAAATCTCCCTGAACCTGAGTACTTCATTTTGACTCGTGCATGCGACTATTGCACCATTTTGCTACACCATTTCCTGTACATTGTTTCATGAACTTATTTTGCACTTGCATTGATCTGTTTACATGAGTTTATCGTATAAATCTTGACTGGCTCCATTTGTTTGAGCAGCAATATGTAAACTGGTCTGACCCTTGTATATCTGCCTTGTCACTTTTCTTGTGCATGCCTCGACCATGCACTTGAGAACCCGTGAGTCACTTGAGTTTGATTTTCCTTGAATTAATTACTTGAGATCCTGTCCATTTCTCCTGAAGCTTGTGTTCATGCTGACCAATATATATATATATATGTGTGTGTGTGTGTGTGTGTGTGTGTGTGTGTGTGCGCGCGCGCGTGTTTGTGTGTGTGTGTGTGTGTGTGTGCGCGCGCGCGTGTTTGTGTGTGTGTGTGTTTGCATGCATGAGTTTGTTTCCACTTGTGACTTGCCAAATATGTATACATTTCATTGGCAATAATGCACTGTCTTACATGTGTATTTGCTATTCCTTGCTTCTTGAATTTTACGTTGCAATGCATTTGGTCACTGTCTTGTATTCACATTGTGGTCTTCATGTTTGCTTGATATTACCATGTACAAGTCTTTGAATCTAGGTAGTCCCCTTGTGTTACTTGACCTGTTTTTGTTTCTTGGCTATGCTGCACTTTTGAAACTGAATCGTGCTTGAGTTCGCACTTTGATCTTTGAACTTGAGTTGCCAACTTGATGCTTTGTTCTACCAGTTTTTACCAATGCTGATTATTACTACTAAAATAAGCACCGAGACAGGCTGATGGTGAAGGGGTATCGGACCGTCACAAGCATAGAATAATAATCCATAAGTAATGACCTAGCACAAGATAAAACTTAAAGACTAAAGGAAGTGTCCGGAAGGTCAAGCAACCGGCACCATCATCAAAGAAAAACCTCAGATCCAATATAAAGAGAAAATACCAATACGGTAGTTCCGACGTGAACAGTAATTAGCAAGAGGTCATCCAAAACTGGAAGCTAATGGAGAGAGAGGCCAAAAGTTCTGCAAACCGAGTCCCGGAAGAACGAGAGGGCTATCGGCATTAACTTGCTTAATGCCGGTACATGACAAAAAGCATCAAAGGCATAGAGATTGAAGCATAGGCGAATCATCCAGGAACAAGCTAACGAGACCCCTCATTAGATGGTCACCGAGAGGTCACTTTAGTAAGCAACTTATAAAGCACCGGAAGCAACACTCCAGAATGCGGTGATACGCTCCAAAAATCTACCGAAAGGCAAACCAGAACCTCGAGGAGAGACAAGCTATCCACACGAATCTACTTTGTGTCGATACCGACAGGGGTGGAAGATCCGGTAACCATCCACTTGAATCATGAAGGAAAGTTCCACGATGGATTAATAACAAAACTGAAAGCTCATGACCGAAAGCCTATATCCGAAAGCCTAAAGCCTTTCCTAAAAGCTATTCATACCGACAAGCTTGGTATTGGTACAAAGAGAGTAGAAACAACATCAAAGGAAAGTTCCAAAGACCAAGACCATCTTTCCGGGAGCCGAGACCGGCACCCCAAAGTCTCCGAAACCTAAGGGAAAAGCCGTCGAGAGCCAAAGTCTCTGGACCAAAGGAAAAAAGGTGTCGAGAGCCAAAGCTTTCGGAACCGAAGCTAAAGGCAGCCGATAGGGGCCTCTGCTAGCCCAATAGCAGAATGAACCCCGATTTGTCTATATATAAGACCCCAAGGGTCTTACTTTCGTGGCTAAATTTCCATTTCCCAATCTTGCTCCCTTTTTCTCAGAAGCAAACCCTAATTTCCAAATCAAATTGGTGATTTCTTCAATTCTTGTTATATATCCACAATTAATAAAAAGGAGAAGTGAGGGACTTAAGCATTTCTCGATTTGATAATCATATTGTGTTTATAATGGATAAGACAGGGAGTTAACGTTAACTTTTCTTATGATAGAGTTAATCACGATTCTTTCGTAGGAAGGAAGGTCCTGAGTAAAACCAAGGCTTTTCCCCTTTCGAACGATCCTTATGTGACTTAACTCTTTCATATTAAGCTTTATACCAAGTAACCTCGAAAGGGAGCTTGCTGTAAGTTTGTGGCTTGATAACTGATGCAACCAAGGCCTCTCCGAGCCGATTCGAAGCGAAAGTTTCATATAAGTCAATAAGTGCTATGGCATGAAAACAACCCGAGCATTGTGAGGTATTAGCCTATTTCCTCTTAGAACAATGTATATCATTTTATCCAGAGTCTAAAGGTGATTGTGTCCTATTTAGTCTTATTCAACTTGTAAAACCTCTCTCCAATGTTATCATTGACTTCGTAGTCTCATAAGCGGGATACTCACCCCTGGAGGGAAGAGTAACTAATCTTTGGACTTAAGGTCTTCGTACCTAGGAAACGGTGGAACTAGTTAAGGAGCACTGATACAAGGCTGCATTAAAATAACCTTTATATCACCCTTGCATTAAACTTCTGAACATATGCATTGTTCATCCTAGTTCAGGTGTTGATGGAAAATATCTTTAACATTTTGGCGCTAGAAGGAGGGCCTGAACCTCCATCTTTATGTTTACCCTATTAAAAATTAATTTGTTAAACTTATTGATCCACGGCAGGGGAAAATGAAATCAAAATGATTGGAGGAGCGGAATAAGGAACCAGCTCCTAATGCAGCCCTTGAAAGAAGCATGGACCCGACGTACAGTCTAAACAATAATGAAGAGGGAGCAACTTCCAATCCAGTGCAACCACCAAACCCAAATGCCATGGAGGATAATGCTGCTAAAATCATGGCTTTGGAGAAATGGGTCTAAGAAATGCAAGCTCAAATGAACGCTACTCAAACTTATAAATCTTCAAAGCTCGCTAAGTCCAGCCAAAGGGAGGTGGATGAGTCTCCAAAGAGAAAGGCTCCCATCCAACACTCTGAACCAAAAGAAAATCTCTAAGAAGCTTCCCCTAAGAAGAAAAGATCCTTTCTAATAGGAATATATCACTAAGGAAATCAATGTGAACATGGACAATCTGGGAGCTCCACTTCTAAAGTTTATGATCCTAAAAGGACGAATTATGACAACACGGAGGCTTATCTCAAAGACATCGCTATAAAAACCATCAAGGACCTATTGGGAAGAAATGGGAAGAGAACCCAGGATGATTGGGTTAATGATAATGAAAGAGTAGCCCCTTTTACTTACGAGATCATGAGCACTATAATGCCATATAGGGTGAAGGTTCCCACTATAAAGTATCTTGGAACTACTGACCCTGGTGATCATCCAATGCCTTTCGAAAGTCAAATGAATCTCTATAATGCTTCGGAGGCCGTCAGATGTCATCTTTTCCCAGTGACTCTCCAGGGAGCAGCAGTAAATTGGTATCGTCAATACAAAGAGAATACCATCTACTCATGGAAATAGCTCGCCTATGAATTTTTTGCACAATTTTGCATCTACAAGGATCCAACAGTTGACTACATATTTATTGCTAATATTAAGCAGAGGCAAGGAGAGTCCATAGGGGATTTCTTGAAAAGGTTCAACATAGAAGCATTGTGTAACACCCCATATTTTAACAACACTAAAGATAATAAATTAAACAATAATTAATTTAATATTCAGAAATAAGGAAAACAGACTGCGCCATTACATTCGTCTCGGAATTTTGGTTAAAACAGATACATGGTTTGCATAAAATGGACACCGTATGAAGAAGTTATTAAGGTTTGAAGTTTGTATACGCACAAGAAGAATATATATATATATATATATAATTAAATCCAAATTTCGAAAATCAGTTCGAAATTCAAAATTTTGGAGAAGAAAAAATCCCGCTCAAGGGTGTCGACCCCTCAAGGGGGGTGTCGACCCCATAAGGGGGTCGACCCCCTGCCGCAGATCTGGGCAATTAGGGTTTGGGGTTACGGCTATATATATGGACTCATTTTTCTTGTTTTTCCACATAAAAAATAATGGAGGACTAGATGCTGCCCAGATTGAATCAAACCTTTCCTTCATCAACAATTAACTAGAGTTTGGAGATTTGTGATTCAACATCAGCAATCCTTTCTTCTATTTTTCTAGGTCCAAACATTGTTAGTCTATGTTAATTTTAGGTTTAAATAATTAAAAAGTAAATACTGACATGACTATAATTTGGATCTATGCCTGTAACTATGTGAATCATATCAGATCTGATATAACCTGTTTATCTAAGTTATTCTAACATAGATCTGAACTTATACTTGTTTATCATGTTAGATCTGCCATGTTTATAGATTTAATTCACTGTTTAGATCACCTCATGCCTGTTCCTATTACGTTTATGGCTAAATCATACCTGTTACTAGTTGGATATTCACTGTTAGATCTCATCATGCCTATTTATGATGTCCCTATTATGTTAGAAGCAGTTCTATTGTCACATGTTCATCAGAACTGTCCCTATATGCATATCTTGTCATTATGCCATTATATGTTTATGCCTATTTTTGCCATTCTATGTTCACCCTATTAGTATGATTATTTCTGTTCTCTTCCCTCTATCTTTTCCCTTTTTATTTTATATAGCTAGGCGAACTTCGAGCCTAGGCATGCCGCTGAAATATGGGAATGTGTTAATTATGGAACGAGGGGAAAACGATAAAATTAAGGCATAACTTGCAATTGGAATTTTAGGCATAACTTGGTTGAAATACATGAACATGTAGTTGGGGACATAATTCAATTTATGACTAAAGACCTTAATTTGGGGGCATATAGTTCATTATGAACATAACTTGGGGAAGGGGCATGAAAACCTATAACGACATGGGAATAATTGGTTAATAATGGAAATGCCTAGAATTACAGTAATTAGAAACTGTAACCGCGCTTAGACACAAGGTTAGATTACACTTGTGGTGGAATTCTACCCAGTACAGATCGACATATCCAGCAACCGTAAGTGGTGAATCTAATGTGAGGGGTCTAAGTGCATAAACATGAAACATGCTAAGACATGAGGTTAATTTTGACTTTTGGAAGAAGTCTGCGCGGAACCGACTGACATATTTAACATCCACAAGTGATAGGCTTAATGTGGGAGGTGTAGCACATTATAACCATAAATGAATATGGTAATGAATTGGAATACTTAACCTAGTTGAATCCATAGGGATTAACATATAACTTTAGTAAGGGTTAAGTAGACTTGTTTAGAACAGTTGGTGGGTTAAGTAAATGTTAGGTGGGTGGGTAATATTTATATATATGCCCACAGATTTAACTTGTGGGGTTATGCAATCTTTTACTCTGGTATAGCATAACCTGTGGAAAACCTAGTGGGGATACAAGCGTAGGGGAATGCTTGTATCATCTTGTGTGTGGGACCCATTTCAGTCAGTAACCCATATATAGGTATCAAACGAGTACTCCGAACTAGGTCGGAGTCGGGACACGCTTACTGGGCTGATTGTAAGGGATCCAAACGTGGGGGACGGTGTAGGTGGCACATTCCAATGGGGTCATATGTGTGCATGGGTCTAACAGTGTAATGACCCAGATTCTTATGGGTTAATTTTGAATATTTAATATTTAATTTAAATATTGAGTTGGTGATATAAATGAATTTTCATATTTATGTTATCGATTTAAATATCGATTTCGATTTAATATCGTATATATTAAATTATCAAAATAAGGAATCAGCGAATAACTGAATTCGAAGTTAAAACTGATTTGAAAACAATTCAGATAATCAATTCAAACTCCTATTTGAATTAAAATAATAATATTAAATTATTATCAAAGAATTTAAAATGGTTTGAAATTTAATTTATATCAATTTAAATAAATATCTTCCGCAGACGATCGAATTGGACTTCGTGACCTATCCCAGTGTGTTCGGAATGGTGGTTAAACCCTAAAATTGATAGTTGTTGGGTTCAGTAAGGAGCTCAGGATCAAGGGTTATCTAAATTTTTAAAGATACAGTTTTTTTAATTAAATTAAAATAAAATAAAATATCAGTATTGTGTGGACCAAAACAAAACCACGGTACCTCCTTTTCTTCCACAAATTATATGGCCTCGTAGTTCATTTCTAAACCGTAGAACAAAATCAACGTGGACATGCTAAAATCCATTCCTTTCCACCTTAAAATCAAAAGCCATCCCAATTCATTTCTTTCCTTCCGTTCGATTTAAGTGAGGATAATCCCTCTCTTCTCTTTCAGGAATTCGAAACCATTTCGAATTAAAAACCCGCAAATCCCTATTTAGAAATGGAAATCGTCTGTCTTCTTCCGAAGTTCGATTTCAATGCATCTTCGTAGGGTTGCTCGCACTCGAGTCTGGGAAAGTAGAATGGGGGCCGCGATCAAATTGGTTTGATTTGGGTTCATCCGAGAATGGAGTTTTGATCGTGGTGGGTTGTGAAAGGCCAGAAAGTGACGCTCGAGTGGGTACGATGTCAGGTTGGAATGAGGCGAGTTAGTGATCAATAATGGAAGCAGAGGTACCACGCTCGACAGTGGGAGTATCGATGATGCCTTGGGTTCAAACTCAAAGGCAACCGCATTGATTTGTGATGGATTCAAACTCCATAATGGAGCGGTGACAGTTGATTTGTGGTGCGTGAAGAATAGTTGAAGTCGCGATTTACGAAGAAGGCCAGAACCGGAAATGGTTGCGGATGAGGTCCTTTTGGGTTTTCTGGAACATCGACAGTAGGTTTAAAGTAACAGTAGAAGGGGAGATCGATACTTTGATGGATAACCTGGGTAAAGCAGCGACTATAGTGAGGTTTGGAAAAGATCGTGGTCAGTTCATCGAAGTGTTGAGGAAATGGGGTTTTGCGCAGTATAGATCTGGTGGAATTGGCAACGAGGAGTTGAAAGCAGGTTATGGTTTGGAAAATTAAACTAATAGAAGGTGAATTCTACTTTGAAATTGTCTTATTTTGTTTAGTATACAGTTAACAGAAAATTTATTAACTGTTAGTCTAGAAATTGGAAACCAAAAAGAGAAACTTATTAGTAAAATCAGTCTAGTTAATTTATTAGCTAATGACCCTTTTCAGTTATAAAATCTGTGCTCAAACTCGAAATGAAAACTAAAAAAAAAAGGAATTAATTTTTTTGTTTATTTATTTAAGTGAGCAATAAAATATAAATGGTTTAGTATAATATATATAAATATATGTATATATATATATATATTAGTTTAAATTAATAACCATTAAAAAGAAGAAGGAAATTCTAGGAAAATTTATTCATTCGTTTAAATAGTTAATTTAAATAGATAAATGTTTAATCAGTAAATTTAAATAAAATTGTCGTAGGTGTGAATTCATTCGAGAAGATTCGTAGCCGATGATTCAGAAATAAACAGGATATTCGACAACTGCAATTTCGGTGAGTAAATCTCACTCACCTTATTTAGAATTATTTTTATCCATTAAAAATAATTGTCTGTTGCTTGTTTGAATGCTATCTGGTTGATTTAAATATATTAGTTATTTAGGGTTGACTACTATATATATTGGGTTGATGGTTGGATTGATTCCCGCAGTCTCATTAGCGGATGCCCGCAGTTTCATAGCGGTTGATTTCCCTATGCACCCCACAAATATATATTAGTGGATGGCCTTCATACCGCGATATCCTGCCTCGAAGCAGGATGGGTATTATTATGTTGACTAACGTCTGTGGATGCGGGAAAAACAGGTTGGAGGAATCCAACAGGATTCCTCAAAAATATATTTTATGTTTTTTTATTTGTTTGCATATATACTGTCATATATGATGTGTTAGGAAAATAAATAATTGGTTGTTTGATGTTTAAATATCACTGGGCCTAAGTGATAATTTATAAAAATATCCCGAAAGGGGTATTTGGGATTTAAAGGGGAAATTCTATTTTTTTCTAAAATAGAATTTGAATTTTTAAATAGATTTGAAATATTAACTTGTTTTAAAAGAAAAATAAAACAAGTAGTTCCTTTATAAACGAAGTTTACAAATAGTTCTTTTATAAACGAAGTTTATAAATGAAGAGAAAATAATTATCATTGGATAATTCAGAAATAAAAATACAAGTGTGAAATTGAAAGGGAAATCTATTTTCCAAAAGTAGAAATATCGATTTCAAAAGGAATTGAAATCGAGACTTGTTTAAAGAATGAATAAAGAAAGTTTGAAATAGAAATGGATTTTGAATAAAGAAATTCAAATGGAATTCAAATATAAAATTTGAATATAGAAAATATAAAGGAAATTCAAATATAGAATTTGAATATCGAAAGTGAAATAGAATTTGAATATAAGAGAAATTGAAATAGAATTTGAATATAAGAAATTGAAATAGAATTTGAATATGAGAAATTGAAATAGAATTTGAATATAGAATTCAAATGGAATTAAAACTATGGAATTTGAATATAGAATTCAAATAGAAAGGGAAATGGAATTTTGAATAACAAATCAAGTGATCGGGCAATGATTGCCAAGTTATTTAAAATGATCTGGCACTCGGCGAATCACCAGATTTGACAAGTGATCGGACGTAGTAAAACCAAGTGATATGCCAATGATTGTCAAGTTATTTAAAATGATCTGGCACTTGGCGAATCACCATATTTGACAAGTGATCGGACGCAGTAAAATCAAGTGATCTGGCAATGATTACCAAGTTATTCAAGTGAACTGGCAAATCGTGTTGTGAATCGAATTTGAACTTGGATAAGTAAACTGGACTTGAGAATTCGTAATCGAATTCGAATAAGAAACTTAAATGGAAATTGGAATTTTAATTAGTTGTAAACAAGTACAAATATATTTGAACATGTTATGTTCAAATATAAAAGTGAAATAGGCAAAGGAGTTAATTTGCAAATCAATTAACGAACTAAGTTAAAACGATTGGATTAAGTCGAAATAAATTAGAAATGTATGGATATACATGAGACAGGTTTGGAATAAAGTATAGAAGTGAAATAGATAGAGTGCTCGACAAAAAGGTACGTATTTAATTCATATATGAGATTTTATGCGCCATATCGGCTAGCCGCTTGGCTTTTCTTTTACTTTTTGGATTAGTGAGGGCCATGGGAGGCTATTTGAAATATCCCGATGCTCCCGGTACAAAAGAGGTTATGGCGAATTTTTATGGGAATTTAAGGAGTTAGAATATTTTTAAGATAATTTGATAATTAGAAATCAACGTATCGATATATATAGAAATCGATAAGAAAGCAAACTTAGAAATAGAATAGTATAATCAAAAAGGAAGTATAAGAATAAAATCTCGTAAGAATAGAAAGAGAAAGTGTATATGTGTTTAAAGGTGAAGAAGTAGTTGTATGGTATTGATTATTCGAGTAAGTAGTCATATCTGTTTTGACGTTATAAATGTTATTCAGTCAAGGTCTGAGAGGTAGTTATACCCCAACTTGATTGATTTCATTATTAACAAATAAATAGTAAGATTTCAGGCTCGAAGATCAATGTTGAATAAGAGTTAGTTGAATATAGTATTTGGGTTGTCGTAACGATGTTTTACACAACATCCATTTTAACCCAAATAAATGTAAGCTTGGAAATATAATAAAGAATATTTCCTAAGTATAGAAATAAACGAGATCGGAAAAGAGATAAGTAATTGGAATATTTTCCAATTTTAAATAGCATATATTTTCTAAAGTTTAGAAAATAAAGGAAGGCGATGTTCAGAAATGTTTTCAAAATAACGTAAAAGGCCAATATGGTTATTGAAAATATTTGGTTAACAAATATTGATAAAGAAATGGAGAAGTGATTTAATTAATGGAATATTAATTAAGGGCTCAGTGATTGTTTGATAATTGGATGAACACTTGTTTTCTTCGATAGTTAAATCATCGACTATCGAAACACTTGTTTTTATTCGATAGTTAAATCAAAGACTATCGAAGTTTTTGACCATCATTGTCAATATGGAGAGACCGGTTGGATTATTATCCAAAGAACCACTCTGTATTGGCATAAGCGTTGCAAATCATATATGCCAAAGAAAATTGAAGACGAAGTAAAGTGCAAGGGCTATTGTATAAGTCTTTGATAACAGTGCCTAAGATGGATGCACTGAATAGTGCGTTCGGTTCATCCTGTTCCTGGATGACTTGTGTGGATGAATGTCTGACAGAGTATTTCCAGAAAGGTCACGTACGTTGATTTCTTCAACCGTACCAAGAGTGGAAGCGGAGAAGGAAACTTCTTTGGCTAACACGTAATGTACTGTTGTAGACGTCAATTAGTGATTTTCGATGGATCTGACAATGTGGCATTCGAAGTGAATCTGATGTGATGATAAAGCGTAACCTCAAGCCTCATCAATCGGTAAATGACAGAAATCGGGCAGGCAGCATGGCTATATAGGTCGCACCTATTAGGGTGTATAATCACCTGATCTAGAGTTTCATTTACTTCTAAAAATCTATTGTTGATGTTGTACCATTCGGGAAACGGTTGCTAATCCCAACCGTTGGTGATATACATTCGATACACTCAAGCGAAATGAGTGGTCGGTCATGTGTGGCTGATTTGCAAGATGTTCTTGTTAAACTCGGTGTATTCTCCTCTAGAGATATACCAGCGGAAGGTGGTTCCATACCTTGTCATAGTTGGAAATCCATTACCCAATACGTGCTTGCGGTTTATGATTGTATATTATATATGTGGAACGTGAGATGCAAACGTTCCACTAGATTGTTATTTACTTGATTTAGACATTATTATAATATCAAAAGAGTTTTGATATAAAGATTATTATTCCTTTCAAAAGGGATTTTGAAAGTTAAATGAAGTGTTTGGATTCTCATAAGGGAAAAACCCGTTCCGTGTTATACGGCGTGGTCTAATGAGATATCATTTAGTTTTCTGAAATTGTTTTAAACTGTTTACTCATACCAGTCCCATGACTGACCCGGAGTTTATTTTTCTTTGTTCTACCTAAACTCTTGGGTGCCTAAATTTGTACGGGCAGTCAAGTAGTTCAGGATTTTACAGATCTATCTAAAGGAGCTTGGAGCAGGAGGCTTCAGCGTTAGTTATATAGAGTTTTGTTCCGTTGTGTTGTAAGTGTTGTATTCTGATGAGTGTATGTTATACAGTTGAAATTTTGTATTTCAAAAGTTATGATATATTATATTTTGTGCCGCTGCGATGTGAGATTCTGTGTTGTTATTTCTGTTCTTCTTCTACCCTTTTCTTCCAAAAAAAATGTTTCGTATTTTCGTGATATTTGGGTTGGACGTATGATGTATATAGTCAACTCTTATGTTGCGGATTTGCGGGTCATTACAAACAGAGTGAGGTTTAGACGTCGTGACACCTGTAGATATGGTTGTGCACATCCTGAAAACGAAGGGTTGCCACTTTAGCGAGTGATACACCCTATTGTGGGGCCAGCATAGGGTATCTACGGAGTAGGGAGCCGATTGATTAGGGTAGTAATTAGGGTGCACTTAGACTCCGGTATGTTGGGACCTCGTTAGTACCCTTAGGGTTAATTCCGGTATGTTAGGCTGCTTGTTGATTGTATGGGATGAAAACCTCTCACTGGAAGTACACCTAAATCTACCATCTTATACTTGTTGGGGATCATCTTGTTAATAAGACACTAGTATTGGTGTAGAGCGCAGAGAACATAGAAATCATTAGAGAAGCATAGTATGCCCCATCATGTTTGTCCTGTTTACCTTGTTATGCCTGCCTATTATGATGTTATCTCTCTTATCCACTTTATATGCCTGTCATGATACTTTTACTTATTTATATGCTAAAAGTAACTGGACTCTCTAGACTTTATGTCTGACCCATTTTGTTTCCTCTTCTTTCTCTTCCGTTCCCCCCTTCCCCAGGTTCTCAGGGTGGGAATACTCAAGCTTGACCAATATTCTTCTTTCATCCGCTTGGAGATGCTTAGATGTATTGCTCGAGCTCTGATCCTTTCTATTGTGGCTATGTTTTGTTTGGGGAATCATGCTTCTTTATTTATTGTACTCTGATATTTTAAGTACAAGACAGAAAGGTTTAAGATGATGTAATGGGTTTATGTATTTTGAGACTCATGATGTTTTGAACCACAAAGTCATGCTTTATGATTAATAAAAGTTTTTAATTCCGCTGCTATTTTATATCCATCTTGTAATGTTTCTATTTCTGTTTACCTATAATGCTTCATAAAACTTAATGCATTCTCTTATTGAGTGACAGTAACGGACGTGGGGTGTCACACTTGGTATTAGAGCTGAAGGTTACCAGATTAGATAAAAAAAATTGAAAATTATTTCCAAAAAGGTTTTAAAGGAAAGCATTTTCAAAAGAAAAGTCTAAATTGAAAGGCATATTCACCAAAGCCATTTGTAATATCTTTCGATCCTTTGTCTACATCCCTTTCCTTTTCATTTCAGCATGTCTGGGAAACCTAATATTCCAGATGGCGTTACGATACTGGGCTGGGTCTGTAGGTATCTTGTAACACCCCATCACCATTAAGGTCACTCACAAAGGGAATGCCTTAACTTTGGTGGAGCATTTTTGGTAAAAGATGCAGGTAAGTTACAAGACAGACAAATAAAGCAGCGGAAAATAAAGTCATTTTATAAACAATGTGGTTCAGTCAAGCTTTTACAACAATTGTCTCAGTCATACTTAAAAGTAATACATAGAACTTCTGTCTTGATTTCAAAAACTTCCAAGTATAAAAGAAGCATAAAAATAACAATGATATTCTCCAATAAAGCATGAACCAACCATAGCAGTGGAAGAGAGAGTCCAAAGAAATACATCGACTATCTTCGAGCTTGGAAAGAAAACTAAGCTAAGTGGTAACATTTCCTCCCTGTGAACCTGGGGGAGGGGGGAACGGAAGAAAAGAGGTGAAACAAACTAGGTCATACATAAGTCTGGTAAGTCTAGTGACTTTCAGCATGTAAATAGGCAAAAGAATCATGACATGAATAAACTGAATATAAGACAATACTGTGATAACAAGGATAACAAGATAACAAACGATTAGCATAGATATGATAAGGCAAGATAAACTGAATGCACTTCTACTCTTTCTCTGCTTCGCTACTACCATGTTATTCTGATTTCTATATCTCTGGACCACCTAACTAGTGTCCCAACTAGTAATCTATATAAAATGGTCATATGATAATGTGATCCCAATCCCCGCAATTTGTGGTAGCCTTCAGGTGTACATCTAGTATGAGGATCTTACCTCAAACAGCCTAATTGCCATGAAGATGTTAGATGTAGCCTCACTACCCTATCGATCGGCTCCTTACTCATATTAACTTTTGTGACAACCCGCCCTGCACCAACCAACATTTACTCCTAAAGTGCGTTGTACTCATGTCCAGTTAGCACGGAACGGTCGTCAGAAGGAAAGAAAGAAGACGAAGAATCAACAAGGAACCTGTAAGATGTCTCACAACGCATAGAACAAAATATAATAAAATTAACATACTTGACATAAAACAGATGAGACAGTGCATAAGCTGAAAACAAACTATCACAGCAGCGGAAAATCCAAAGTACAGCTAATGATCCAAAGCCAACATTATTACAACTTTTAAAAACTGTCTCAAGAGCTAAACAAGAAAGGTACACTACTAATGCCCAAAGTAGTGACCAACAACGACACAGGGAGAATATCTATATATATATCATACGTGGAAGCCTCCTGCTCGCCTCCGAATCCGCTACTCGCGCATCACCAGCTAACCTGTCTCTAGTCTGCTCGTGAGAGCACCCAGAGTAATAAGAAGAGACATAAAACTATGGGTCAGACAAAAAGTCTGGTACGAGCGATAAGCATCTAAACAGAACAATAACAGGTATACTAAACCATACCTGAACCTGGACCTGCAACCAAAGAGTTAGCACTACATACTATACAACACTCTGAGGTGCCACTAAACAAATGGTGCAAAGATAACGGGAGTGGGGGTATGCATGTCATAGTGATGGAAAACAATCAAACATAGCAACCATCCTCCCATCTCTCACTCAGTGCGTAATGTATACGATATCCACCACTTCGATCACCCAATACTTTGCTATGATCACTCTGCCCCATGAAGTCACAACGGCTTCACTGCACTGATCCATAGCCATTAATCCTTCGTATGTCCACTTTGCCCCCATGGGGTCGTACATACCTCACTGCACTGGCTCATGCCTTACTAATCCTTTACTATGTCCACTCTGCCCCATGGACTCAAAATGGCTCCACTGCACTGGCTCATAGTCTTACTACGATCACTTTGCCCCTCGAGTCACAATGACTCTACTGCACTGATACGTAGCCCATCATTCCTTTTCAGTGGTGAATCGAAGATATGAATGTCGACAACTCCTTAGCACGCGTCCCGCAGCAAAGCCCAACCATGAAGTGAACTCACTGGTTCCCAACTGGATCCTGAGCTCTAACTTCCATTTGGACAACCTTTGCATCTCGGGTTATTGGTCATCACTGGATCGGTTCGGTTCTCTGTCCTTCTCTGTCGGTTCAGATCAGTATCCTCCAAGTGCTCCGGGTCAGATCGGGGGTCTCCATGTCACATCGGGTCGGTTCGGGTTCTCCATGTCACATCGGGTCGGTTCGGGTTCTCCATGTCACGTCAGGTTGGTTCGGGTTCTCCATGTCACGTCGGGTCGGTTCGTCAACTGTCTTCCTTTCGTCCCTTGCTTGATCTTCTGGTCCGATCCGATCCCCATTCCTATTCCCATCCGCTCCGATCTGATTTCCCCTTCTCTAGCTTGATCCGATCCCAGTTCAACCATTGTGGCCTTCCTTTTTGCCACACTTTCCCCTTGTGCCAGGCCTCGGTTCGGTTCGGTGATCCCTTGCCCAGTCCTCTATCCGGTCCGAGCCCATTCCTCCAATCCGATCCGAAAACCTGCACTGTTTTTCTACAACTTTTCTAGCGAGTGTTTTACGCCATTCGATGTTGTTTTCGACCATTCTATCTATTCTAATCAATCACAAAACATACCACAAAGTCATAGCAACAAATAGAAGTGACCTCAAACACCAAAACATCAATATGAGAGGTTAAAATGGATCAAACATAGCCAAAACCCCATATTTTCCCTTAAGCATGTTCAAGTATAATTAATGATAAGATTAGCAAAACTTAACCAAATTAACCCAAATTCATGTCAGAGGTCTAAAACATCATTTAAGAATTTATAAATATTTTTCCAGAATTTTATCATGTTTAAATTCGCTAATTAACACTAATTACCCTTAATTAACAATAATTAGTGAGGAACTATGCAAATCACTCACCTTGGCCACAAATAAACCTTAAATCTGAAATAAATCTCTATTTGGGCGCGAATAACAATGCAAATCAACAGCTCTAATCTTGATTTGGTGAAGATCTCCCTTGATTTGATGTTGCTAAGCCTAATCCTTGATTAGAAAGTGATTTGGGGTGATTTAGAGGTTGGAGGCCATTTTAGGGTTTCTAAGAGGTAAGTGGAGGCTAGAAAACTGAAATGGAATGAATCCCTAACTCTTTTCAGCCTCCCCATAACCCTAATCCCAAAATGGGTTATGGGCCCATTCACTAATCACCCTATTTGGCCCGATTAAGCAGTTTTTCACCTTCCAAACATTATTTCAGCCATATCCCCCAAACGGTAAGCCCGTTTGGCTGTTATGACCACTCCACGGAAAGGTAAACCATCAAACGAATCTAATGGAAGTGGTTTCACGTCAAAATTCCTTTCCAGTCAAAAGTTATGGCCAAAACAGTACCAGCTAGGGGCAAAACGGTCATTTAAAAATTGGCAAAAATCATGATCATGGGTAATGACCCCAGTAGTCGTTTCCCAAAGCCATATGACCATACGACTTCATATAAGAAAGAAATAAATATTCTACGATCCTCCGATACGTAAAATGCGGGTTGTTACATTTTTCCCCCTTAAGAAATTTCGCCCCCGAAATTCCCTAACCAAAACACACAAAGGGTCCCGCATGCCTATCAACCATAAAACAACAATCAAACATGCAAAACAAGCAAGACAAGTCTATCCTAGCATGCGGAATAACTAAATTACGAAGTAAATCTTACCAGGCAAAGAGTTCTGGATACGTCTTCCTAATGCTCTCCTCTGTCTCCCAAGTACAGTCAATCTCGTTCTCGCCCCACTGAACCTTGACTAGCTTCACCACCTTCCTTCGAAGTTGCTTCGTATCGTGCTCAACAATACAAATCGGCTTGCGGTTCCCAACCGCCTCAGGTTCTACTTCGAAGTCCTCTAACTGATCAGGTGAAATAGTCATATCTGGGTCGTGCACAAACTTCCTTAGCTGGGAGACATGAAATACGTTGTGAACTCCTGCCATCTTCTCTGGTAATTCAATTCTATAGCCAAATTCCCAACTTGTTTGAGAACTGGGAATGGGCCAACAAATCTTGGTGCTAACTTTCCTCTCCTGCCAAATCGTATCATGCTCTTCAACGGAGAAACCTTGATAAACACCAAGTCGCCACCGGAGAATTTTAAGTCTTTTCTCCTCTTGTCGGCATAACTCTTATGCCTATCCTGGGCAGCCTTCATTCGTTGTTGAATGATCTTAATCTTATCTAAAGTTTCCCTCACCACATATGGTCCAAGCACAAACTTCTCGCCAGTCTCTATCCAACATGATGGTGAGTTGCACGGTTTTCCGTACAAAGTTTCATATGGAGCCATACCGATACTGGATTGGTAGCTATTATTATATGCAAACTCTACTAGATGCAAATGGTCATCCCATGATCCACCAAAATCCAATATACAAGCTCTCAAGAGATCTTCCAATATACGATTCACCCTCTCTGTCTGACCATCAGTTTGAGGATGATACGCGGTACTGAGATATAGTTCCGACCCTAGAGCCTCTTGTAAGCTCTTCCAAAACCCACTAGTGAACAACGGGTCTCGGTCACTCACAATGCTTTTAGGTATTCCATGAAATATCACTACCCACTTCATATACAATTCTGCTAACTTAGCTGTCGTTCTGGTCGATTTGACTGGTATAAATCTTGCACTCTTAGTCAATCGATCCACAATTACCCAAATGCTATCATGTCCCGATTTAGTCCTTGGTAAACCATATATAAAATCCATCGAGACTTTCCCCCATTTCCACTCGGGAATTTCTAATAGTTGCAACAACCCACTAGGCTTCTTTTGTTCAGCTTTAACTAGCTGGAAATTCATGCACTTAGATATAAACTTCCCAACGTCTCTTTTCATCCCTTCCCAGTAGTAAGTCTGTTTCATGTCTCGATACATCTTATCACCACCGGGGTGTATAGTCAGTTTTGAATGATGACATTCTCTAAGCACTTCATCTCTCAAACCATTCACGTCGGGTACAACTAGTCTTCCATTCTTTCGAAGCCATCTTTCTCGATCAAGCCATACAAATTCATCTCCTCACCATCGATGTTCATCTCTAACTTGGAGATGATTTCCAATAGATTAGGATCGTCCCTCTGGCTGGAACCAATCAGCTCAATCAAAGTGGGTCTGATCGTCAAACTAGCTAACATCTTTGGATTCAATTCGCACTTTGGTCTGAAGTCATACCCTGCGATATACTCCAGTTGCTTCCATTCAAGAAACATAGCCCCTAAACTGGCATGTCTCCTACTCAAGGCATCGGCTACCGCGTTGCCTTTCCTAGGTGTATATGCGATATCGAAGTCATATGAAGCCAAGAACTCTAACCATCTCTGCTGCCGGAGACTTAGATCCTTTTGAGAGAAGAGATACTTTAACGATTTATGATCGGTAAACAACTCAAATCTCTCTCCAAAGAGATAATGTCTCCACATCTTCAACGCGAACACAATCGCTGCCAGTTCCAAATCATGGGTAGGATACTTTTTCGCATGCGGCTTTAGTTGCCGACTAGCATAAGCTACAACCCTACCTCCTTGCATCAATACAGCACCTAGTTCGGTACCACAAGCATCCGTGTATACCGTCATTTCTTCATTCCCTTTAGGAATGACTAACACTGGCGCATGCGTCAACTTTTCTTTTAGACTCTTGAATGCATTCTCACACACTCCGTCCCAGACAAAGGCTTGATTCTTCTTAGTCAACTGAGTGAACGGTTCTGCTATCTTGGAGAAGTCTTGGATAAACTTACGATAATATCCAGCTAACCCCATGAAGCTTCTTACGTCTGTTGCATTCTTGGGCGTAGGCCAATCCTGTACCGTAGCCACCTTCGCAGACGACATGGCCCAAGAATCTCACTTCCCTCCTCCAGAAGTGATACTTAGAAAACTTCGCTTTCAATTGGTGTTTTCTCAATACCTCCATCACTAACCTCAAATGTCCCATGTGTTCTTCCTCTGTCCTCGAGTAAACAAGGATGTCGTCTACGAACACAAGAACAAACTTATTCAACTGATCTCTAAATACTCGATTCATAAGATCCACAAAATATGCTGGTGCATTGGTCAACCCAAATGGCATGACCAACCACTCATAGAATCCAGACGGCATCCTAAATGTCGTTTTAGGAACACTCTCAGCCGCTACTCGAAGCTGATGAAATCCTGTCGCGAGGTCCAACTGGTAGAACACTCTTGCTCCTTCCATTTGATCAAACAAATCATCTATCCGCGGTAGAGGATACTTATTCTTCCCCGTCACCTTATTCAACTCGCGATAGTCCACACACAAACGAAGGGAACCATCTGCCTTAGTCTCAAAAACAACTGGTGCTCCCCACTCGGAGACACTTCTTCTGATAAATCCCTTCTTCAAAAGATCGCTGACTTGCAGCCCGAGCTCTCGCTACTCCCTTGGTGCCATACGACGAAGTGGCATCACTATAGGTCTGGCATCTTTCACTAAATCAATACGGAACTCAATCTCTCGGTGTGGTGGAAGCCCGGTCACCTCCTCGAAGACGTCCGGATACTGGCCAACCACGGGCACATCTGCAACTCATCATGCGGGATGTCGAGGGAATTTATAAAACTAGCCATTACCCCATCACTAGGTAGACTACCAAACACTACCCTTCGCCCATCATCCGCCCTAACTGTCACCAAAAAGCCCTCACAGTCTACCACCACCCCGTATCTTTGGAGCCAATCGACCCCCAATATAATGCCATACCCAGAAAAGCCCAAAACAAAGCAATCACAAACAAACATACATCCATGACTCAATAAGACCAAATTTTGGCAAATCATACTGAGGTTAGTCGAACCACCAATCGGGTTCGTCACAACCAACGGTCTATCGACTATCTCGGGTTCCAGTCCCAACCTACCTACCAGGTCACTAGATATGAAGGAACGGGAAGCCCCAGTATCAAACAAAACTCGAACGGGTATATCATGAATAGAAAGCATACCTTGAATGACGACATTCTTTCCTTTCTCCGTCGCAGTTAGGGCATTCGACGAAGAAGGAATAGCACCGATAAATATGCTTTCACAATCTGCTTCTCCTTAAGAGGTTGTGGACATTTATCCTTATGAAGTCCCACTAGGCCACAGTTGTAGCACTTCCTATCCACTGGCTTGGCCCGACACTCTTTAGCATAATGGCCCTTCTTACCACAGCTGAAACACTCAACATCTTTCTTTCTCTTCTTCTGGCCATCCTTAGTTTTATTCTGCTTCCTCTTGTTCTGAGTGTTATTCTTGCCTCCACCTCCTGCTTGCAGCTTCAGCCCTCGTACAAATGCAACCTCAGTCTTTGACTTAGGGTAAAGACTCTCTGATCTCAAAGCTTTCCCCACAATCGATTCAAACGTCTCATCGATGTGGTTGATAAGCCTTTCCCCCAAGTATCCATCCAAACCAGTAATGAACTTCTCATTCTTCTTCTCAGGAGTATCGATAAGGGATAATCCATACTTCGACAAAGTGTCGAACTCAGCAATATAGTCCGAAACTGCCCAGCCATTCCGCTTAAGCTCCAAGAATTTCCTAAACAATTCCGACTTCTGAGCAGCTGGGATAAACTTGTCGCTAAAGCGAGCCTTAAACTGATCCTAAGTAACCTGATCCTCTGGAGTGGTTGTCTTAATAGCATTCCACCAATTCATCGCTCGCCCTTGCAGCTGATGAGATGCTAGCCTTCTCTTCATCGCATCCTCGATACCCAAGTCGTCGAAGATACGATCACAGCTATCCAACCAATCCTGAACATCTGTGGCCGACTCTGTTCCATAGAACAGCTTCCCATCAAGGTTAGTGTAATCCTTGGACAACTTGGCGAAATCGGCCCTAGGCGCCTGCACTACTGGACCACCACCATCACCGGGATAGGGAGCTGCCCCTTACACATCCCTAAGCATTTCTCTCATGAGGTTGGTAAACATCGTCCTCATGTCAGCAGCATTCCCATTATTGGTTCCTCTACTACCACCTCTTACGTATCGGCTCATCGTTCAATCTGTAAAGAGAAACGAATAACCATCTTCATAGTGGTGCTAGTGCAGTGCGACTTCATCCTTAGCTATACTAATAATATATATATAGCTTTTGAAAACCGAAGTAATCACAAATACGCTCTCTCATATACGTACTATCTCTCCCTAGTGTCTTTCCCTAGGTTAACCACGCAACCTAGAGCTCTGATACCAAATGTGACAACCCGCCCCGCACTAACC
The DNA here is from genome assembly GCA_030737875.1 of Allium sativum. Classification (NCBI taxonomy): domain Eukaryota; kingdom Viridiplantae; phylum Streptophyta; class Magnoliopsida; order Asparagales; family Amaryllidaceae; genus Allium; species Allium sativum. The sequence goes on along the minus strand of CM060924.1, from coordinate 602,056,191 downwards.
GACATTTACTCCTAAAGTGCGCTGTACTCATATCCAGTTAGCACGGAATGGTCGTCAGAAGGAAAGAAAGAAGACGAAGAATCAACAAGGAACCTGTAGAATGTCTCACAGCGCATAGAACAAAATATAATAATAATAATAACATACTTGACATAAAACAGGTAAGACAGTGCATAAGCTGAAAACAAACTATCACAGCAGCGGAAAATCCAAAGTACAGCTTATGATCCAAAGCCAACGTTATTACAACTTTTAAAAACTGTATCAAGAGCTAAACAAGAAAGTTACACTACTAATGCCCAAAGTAGTGACCAGCAACGACACAGGAAGAATATCTATATATATCATATGTGGAAGCCTCCTGCTCGCCTCCGAATATGCTACTCGCGCATCACCAGCTAACATGTCTCTAGTCTGCTTGTGAGAGCACCCAGAGTAATAAAAAGAGACATAAAACTCTAGGTCAGACAAAAAGTTTGGTATGAGCGATAAGCAGCTAAATAGAACAATAACAAGTATACTAAACCATACCTGAACCTGGACCTGCAACCAAAGAGTTAGCACTACATACTGTACAACACTCTGAGGTGCCACTAAACAAATGGTGTAAAGATAACGGGGGTGGGGGTATGCATGTCATAGTGATGGCAAACAATCAAACATAGCAACCATCCTCCCATCTCTCACTCAGTGCTTAAATATACGATATCCACCACTTCGATCACCCAATACTTTGCTATGATCACTCTGCCCCATGAAGTCACAACGGCTTCACTGCACTGATCCATAGCCATTAATCCTTCGCTATGTCCACTTTGCCCCATGGGGTAGTACATACCCCACTGCACTGGCTCATAACCTTACTAATCCTTTACTATGTCCACTCTGCCCCATGGAGTCACAATGGCTCCCCTGCACTGGCTCATAGTCTTGCTACGATCACTTTGCCCCTCGAGTCACAATGACTCTACTGCACTGATACGTAGCCCATCATTCCTTTTCAGTGGTGAATCGAAGATATGAATGTCGACAACTCCTTAGCACACGTCCCGCAGCAAAGCCCAACCATGAAGTGAACTCACTGGTTCCCAACTGGATCCTGAGCTCTAACTTCCATTTGGACTACCTTTGTATCTCGGGTTATTGGTCATCACTGGATCGGTTCGGTTCTCTGTCCTTCTTCTCTGTCGGTTCGGATCGGTATCCTCCAAGTGCTCCAGGTCGGATCGGGGGTCTCCATGTCACATCGGATCGGTTTGGGTTCTCCATGTCACATCGGGTCTGTTCGGGTTCTCCATGTCACGTTGGGTCGGCTCGGGTTCTCCATGTCACGTCGGGTCGGTTCGTCAACTGTCTTCCTTCCTTCCTTTGCTTGATATTCTGGTCCGATCCGATCCCCATTGCTATTCCCATCCGCTCCGATCCGATTTCCCCTTCTCTAGCTTGATCCGATCCCAGTTCATCCATTGTGGCCTTCCTTTTTGCCACACTTTCCCCTTGTGCCAAGCCTCGGTTCGGTGATCCCTTGCCTAGTCCTCTATCCGGTCCGAGCCCATTCCTCCGATCCGATCCGAAAACCTGCACTGTTTTTCTGCAACTTTTCTAGCGAGTGTTTTACGCCATTCGACATTGTTTTCGACCATTCTATCTATTATAATCAATCACAAAACATACCACAAAGTCATAGCAACAAATAGAAGTGACCTCAAACACCAAAACATCAATATGAGATGTTAAAATGGATCAAACATAGCCAAAACCCCATATTTTCCCTTAAGCATGTTCAAGTATAATTAATGATAAGATTAGCAAAACTTAACCAAATTAACCCAAATTCATGTCAGAGGTCTAAAACATCATTTAAGAATTTATAAATATTTTTCCAGAATTTTATCATGTTTAAATTCGCTAATTAACACTAATTACAATTAATTAATCATAATTAGTGAGGAACTATGCAAATCACTCACCTTGGCCACAAATAAACCTTAAATCTGAAATAAATCTCTGTTTGGGCGCGAATAACAATGCAAATCAGCAGCTCTAATCTTTATTTGGTGAAGATCTCCCTTGATTTGATGTTGCTAAGCCTAATCCTTGATTAGAAAGTGATTTGGGATGATTTAGAGGTTGAAGGCCATTTTAGGGTTTCTAAGAGGTAAGTGGAGGCTAGAAAACTGAAATGGAATGAATCCCCAACTCTTTTCAGCCTCCCCATAACCCTAATCCTGAAATGGGTTATGGGCCCATTCACTAATCACCCTATTTGGCCCGGTTAAGCAGTTTTTAACCTTCCAAACATTATTTCAGCCATATCTCCCAAACTGTAAGTCCGTTTGGCTATTATGACCACTCCACGGAAAGGTAAACCATCAAACGAATCTAATGGAAGGGATTTCAGATCAAAATTCCTTTCCAGTCAAAAGTTATGGACAAAACAGTACCAGCTAGGGGTAAAACGGTCATTTAAAAATCGGCAAAAATCATGATCATGGGTAATGACCCCAATAGTCGTTTCCCAAAGCCATATGACGATACGACTTCATATTAGAAATAAATAAATATTCTACGATCCTCCGATACGTAAAATACGGGTTGTTACAACTTTCCTTATGTCTGTGTCAATTGGCCCTCTCTTGCGTGTAGATACCCTGTGCTGGTCCCACCATAAGGTGTATCAATCCTTATGATAGCAACCCGATATGATTCAAGATGCACAGTGTATAACTACTTGTACCCAGTGCCTATTTTTTCCCACTCAGGGGTACGTGCATGCCCGTAAACCGTCGGAGCCTACACTGGCATACCACATGCCGCTATTTTGACCGCTTATAATCAGCCCAGTAATCGTGCCCTACCCTGCCTAGTTTCAGGGTACCTTGATACATCTATGTGGGTTACCGCTAAAATGGGTCCCCGTTACTAGGGTTTCTTAGTGGTTAAGTTTGTGGGCCTATATTTACTAATATTACCCACCAACCCGATATGTACTTAACCTTCGCACTAATTCAAACATGTTTACTTAATGGTTAAGTTTGTGGGCTTATATTTACTAATATTACCCACCAACCCGATATGTACTTAACCCTCCCACACATTATGTCATATTGGTTAAGTGTTGTCCATTCATGTTAACTTAACCCACCCACTCATCATGTCATGTTGGTTAAGTGTTTCTTATTAATCCTTCTCACTCATCATGTTGGATTGGTTATGTGTTTCCTATTAACTTAACCCCATTCATTCATCATGTTTATTGGTTAAGTATTTCCCATTAACTTAACCCCATTCGTTCATCAAGTTACATTGGTTAAGTGTTTCTTATTAACTTAACCCTATGCGTTCATCATGTTGTATTGGTTAAGTGTCATCAATCAATTCAAGTTAACTTAACCACCACTTGTCGTGTTACACTGGTTAAGTGTTGCCTTCTTGTGTTAACTTAACCCTTCCATGCATCCTGTTATATTGGTTAAGTGTTGCTCTCTTGTTTAACTTAACCCTACCCATTCATCTTGTCATATTGGTTAAGTGTTTCTTATAAACTTAACCCTACTCATTCATCATGTCATATTAGTTAAGTGTTTTAAATTTACTTAACCCTACTCATTCATTATGTCATATTAGTTAAGTGATTTAAATTTACTTAACCCTACCTTCTTGTTTAATTAACATGTTATAACAGTTAATTGTTCTAAATTTTACTTAACCTTACCATTCTTAGCATGTCTGTTTATTGGCATTATTTAATTTATTAGTGAAACACCCCACCTCCGTTAGGGTCACTCTCAAAGGGAATGCCCTAATTTTGGTGGAGGTTTATAAGTACAAGTCACAGATATACAAGACAGATATAAGAACACATATTTGTAAACAGCGGAAGAACAACAAACTTTATTTCATAAAGTCAAATACGTGTTACAACAACATCCTTTGCCAAAAACATAACATAACACTTTCATAATCTGTCTTGAGTACATTATTTAAAGAAGCATAAATAAAACATAGATAAACTGCAAAAGCCCCATAGTGGATTGTCCAAAGCCATAGTTCAAAACAGGAAAGTCCAAGCAATACATTTCTCTTCTTCAAGCTGGATGTTGAGGTTGGTCAAGCTGCTGTGTTCCCTCCCTGAGGACCTGGGGGGGGGGGGGGGAACGGAAGAAAGAAGACGAAAGAAAAGTAGAGTCAGACATAAAGCCTGAGTAAGTCTAGTACTATTTTGTCTATGAATAAAGAACTGGGTATGATAAGTATAAACAAGAAGTGGGCATGCACTATAAACTTGGTTAAGTTGTCTAGGGTCGAATATACTATCGTACCCCATGTTGATCTCTGAACCCATATAAACTAGTTTCCAACTGGCACCCCATAATCAGGGTGATGTGATCCATTCTATGATGATCGGCTCCTACTCGCATAGTTACATGTGTCTTACGGCCCCCGATGTTGTAGTTACCTATGCTGGTCCCACCATGGGGTGTATCAAGTCCCATAGTGGCAACCTGACACAACCTTAGAGTGCACAGGTATGCTACTGGTGTCCAGTGCCTTATTTTTCTGCACCGGAGTGTGTGCACGCCCGCACTCCGTTAGAACCTACACTGCTACACCACCGCCGTCGCTTTGACCTCTTACAATCAGCCCAGTAATCGTGCCCCACCCTGCCTAGTTTCAGGGTATCCTGATACACCTTCTAGGGTTACTGCTGAAAAGGGTCCCCCGTTACTAGATTTTCTATCTCTAGCCAACATGCTAAGTTGGTTAAGGGTTTTCTAACCTAACCCCCACCAGTCCGTTTAGTTTAGTATGTTCCATTTTGATTAAGTCTTTAGTTCACTTAATCCTAACAATCCTGACTCAGCCTTAATTGTCTTATTAAGGCCCTGACCTCTCACATTAGACAGGTATTGTTGTGGCTGCCTGTTGCCGGTTGGTTCCGGGCAGTCTTACGCCACAACTCAGTCTAACCTCGGGTCCTTATTGGGCTCCATGTTTAACCTCCCACATTGGATAGGTATTGTTGTGACTACTGGACAGCCGGGCGGTTCCGGGCAGGTTTACATCACAACTCAATCCAACCTCGGGTTAAACACATCGTATGTTCTACATTTACATATTTTGTCATTCCTCTTTATTTCTTATATGTAAATATTTGCGGCCCATTATTAAGTTAATGGTGTAAAGGTTACACCAATCATGGGCCCAACCCATACTTGAACTTGGGCCCTTCTATTTTATATTTTCATTCATTAGTAATTTTAACCCAACGTTATTTTCCCCCGTTTAACACGTCCGTTTATATATTTTGGGCTTAGCCTTTTAAAGCCCAAATTAGCCATGCGAAAAGGGGAGGCTTAGAGCGTGATTACATACACAAAGAGGGGAAGGTGAGCGCATGAACTTGCAATATGACGTTGGGAACACAAAATAGAAACTGGTGTACTTGCATAGTGGTAACATAGGTGACATGAATCAAAGCATGTGAACTTGTAATTGAGATATCATTATTGTCACATGAACCTATATTTTTATTTAGGCATAATGTCAAACATAAGCATGGCATAAATATTTCTAGCATAAGCATGGCATAATGTCAAACATAAGCATGGCATAATATCAAACATAAGCATGGCATAAGTATAGTTAAATTTGTTCACATAACTATGGCATAAATATTTCTAACATGAAATCATGATTCTTACTTTAGCCATGTAAACTTACAAAAAGGGACCTTTTGAACCGAACCTAGCCATGTACCACATATGTCATCATATAATTCTTGTAAACAAGATAGACTAAATCATGGATTTTAATTATGCCAAATATTATTCATAGCCTAGCCATATTCATAAATTTGCAAATAGGTTTTCTAGTACAAAAGCATGGCTTAATACATAATGCCAAATTCTCAACATAATTTCATATGGATAATAACCAAACTTGTTCCAATTACTTACAACATGATTTATGCACAAAAATATACATTATGGTGGCATAGAAGCAAACCCCAAACTTGCATGAATTTAAATCAACTACATACATGTAGCTTCAACATGGATTACATAATTTGCGAAATATTCCAAACGTATACTTGCATAGAACTACCGCATGTAGTTCTTTATAATGAATAACATAATTCATAAATATCCAAACGTATGTAATATTTCAAATTGATAAGAACGCACAAATATGAATTACTTTATTGCCACAATTCAAGCATACAAACCAACACAATTGTTTATTCATACCAAAGTAATACTCTACTTACAATGGTGTGATGAATTCTCTAGTTTAGGGATTGAAGACGCAAATTCCTTTGTTGAATTGATTTGTTTAGGTTGCTTTAAGCTTTAGAATCTTCCTCCTAATCCTCTCTCCAATTTGGTGGCTACTCCTAGTCGTTCCTCGGCAACATGGCGGCTATGTTCTTATTTTTGAATGAATAGATTAGGGTTTAGTCTAGGGTTGTTTATATAGAGGTTAGGAACTGATTAGGACCATTGATGTTGCCAGGATTGATCGTAGCCATTCATTCGATAGAGAGACCAATTAGAACCCGCCACCTAGCCCTAATGACAAAGCAGACCACAGAAAATCGGCCAAACACAGACCTGGCCAGCCAGGTTGGCTGGGCTCGACCAGGTCGACACCCCTGTCGACAGGGCTGTCGACAGCCCTGTCGACATGGGTAGCCCAGGTCGATAGCCCAGTCGACCTGGGTGGCCTAGGCGGGTGTTTATCCGCCCTGGCCCATTGGGCCCGATTTTATTCTGTTTGAATTTTAAATTTAATTCAAAACTTCCGAAGGCCATATCTTCATCATACGGACTCCGTTTTTCGAAAACTCGGACTCTATTTCGCGTATTTTTCCGAGACGAACGCAATGGCGTATCCCGTTTCCCTTAGTTCTTTGATTTCAAATTAATTATACTTTAATTTGTTAATTTCACAGTTATAGAATTTTCGGGGTGTTACATTCTCCCCCACTTAAAAGGATTTCGTCCCCGAAATCTTCAAGTTAGGAGGAATGTATATCCTAACATCCAATCATCCATCTACTCATCCATCAAACACGAGCATCCATTGTCCTTAAAAGATTTCTAATGCTTCATGATCACATGCGAAGTGTGTGTGTACATGAACTTATCTAATGCAAAATCAGGCGGTCTACTGATTCAGTTGACCTCCTTAATGCGAATTATGTAAGTGCCATGAATCCATTATGTATGCAAATTTTCCTATTCTTGATTCTACATGAGTGCACAATCATTCAACACAAATGCAGCATCCACATGTCAACACATTAAAGTTCAACCACATACGAATACAAACATATATGCATATGCAATATGAAGTGACTGAGCCGATCTAAAACCTAGATTGTGTGTGTATATGCAACCACGAGCAACCACTAGCAATCACTTGCAACCACTTGCAACCATCATACATAACATGTTTCAACTACATGTTTCCATCCAAAAAGATTCTACCTAAAAGATAAGGTCGAGGAAATATACCTAAAAAGATAGATAAAAGCGCAACTTAAGGAAAAAGAAAGATCAAGGATGTACCCTCGAACAGAAAAGGGTAGGCAGTACGTATTCTAGCTTCAGTTTCCCAAGTCGCGTCTTCCTCGGCTTCGCTCCACTGAACTTTGACGAGCTTGACTTCGCGGTTGCGTAGCTTCTTCACTTCCGTTCCTAATATGCGGGTTGGAACTTTTCTTATGGTTGCTTCGCGTTCCACTTCGGCCTCTTCGAGTATATTTGGCTCTACCACTTCAGCAGACTCATGCAGACATTTTCGGAGATGTGAAACGTGAAAAACGTTGTGGACTCCAGCCAACTTCTCGGGTAGCTCTAATTTATAGGCCATTTTCCCAACTTTCTCGATGATAGGGAATGGCCCTACGAACCTTGGTGCTAGCTTTCCTGTGGTTCCAAAACGAACAACGTTCCTTAGTGGTGATACCTTGAGAAAAACTCTGTCTCCAACCTCAAATTCAAGGTCGGTCCTCCTCTTGTCGGCATAGGACTTTTGTCTGTCTTGGGCCGTCTTCATCCTTCTTCGTATTAAGTCTACTTTCTCTGAAGTCTCTCGGATCATATCTGGTCCAAGTATGAGCTTATCCGTGGACTCCCACCAACAAGTGGGCGATCGGCACGGTCTTCCATATAAAGCTTCGAAGGGCGCCATTCCGATGGTTGCTTGATAGCTGTTGTTGTAGGCAAATTCCACCAAAGGAAGGTGGTCTTCCCATGTCCCTCCGAAGTCAAGGACGCATAGTCTTAAGAGGTCTTCCAAAACTCTATTCACTCTCTCTGTTTGGCCGTCGGTTTGGGGATGATAGGCTGTGCTCAAGCATAACTGCGTTCCTACTGCGTCTTGCAGACTCCGCCAAAACTCGCTGGTGAAGATGGGGTCTCGGTCACTAACAATGCTAGATGGTATTCCATGGAGTCGAACGATTTCCTTGAGGTAAAGTGATGCTAGGGATGAGGCAGTTCTCTTACTTTTGACAGGTAAAAAGTGGGCGCTTTTAGTAAGCCTATCCACTATTACCCAAATGCTAGTGTTGCCTCTCCTAGACCTAGGCAGCCCATCGATGAAGTCCATTGAGATGCTATCCCACTTCCACTGCGGGACCTCCAGAGGATGTAGTAGTCCGCCAGGCTTTTTCTGTTCCGCTTTAACCTGTTGGCACACCATACACTTAGAAACGAATTCTGCCACGTCCTTTTTCATGCCGTTCCAGAAGAAAGTCCTTTTTATATCTTTGTACATTTTATCTCCGCCTGGGTGTATCGTCATCTTGGAATGATGCGCTTCCTCGAGAACCTTCTTTACTAAATCTTTTGTCTGTGGGACGCATAGTCTTCCGTCTCGCCTTAGCAAACCCCTATCGTCGATGGAGTATCTGTTGAGGTGACTTGAAGTCTCACCCCTAATTAGCCTATCAATCATTTCCACAAGCTGAGGGTCTTCGCGTTGTGCTGCCCCTACTGAATCCACTAAAGTTGGGCGAACTTCGAGAGATACTAGCAAGCCCGGTATGAAATCGGAGGAAGGCCTAAAGTCGAAGCTGGCTATAAACTCTAGGCTTTGTCTTTCAACAAACAACGGGCTTAGGGTCAATTTCTTTCGGCTCAACGCGTCTGCCACTACGTTGCCTTTGCCCGGAGTGTAGGAGATTTCGAAATCGTACGAGGCAAGAAACTCCATCCATCTTTGCTGCCTCAAGTTAAGATCTTTCTGCGAGAAAAGATATTTCAACGATTTATGGTCAGTCTAAAGTTCGAACTTCTCACCTAGGAGATAGTGTCGCCAAGACTTGAGTGCAAAGACGATGGCGGCTAACTCAAGATCGTGGGTTGGGTAGTTCTTTTCGTGCACCTTCAATTGCCTCCCGCCATAAGCTACTACCCTTCCTTCTTGCATTAAGACGGCGCCTAGCCCTGTCCCACATGCATCCGTATAAACAGTGAACATCTTGCTCCCATCTGGCAACGTCAAAACTGGGGCTGTTGTAAGAGCCCTTTTCAGTCGTTGGAAAGCAAACTCGCAATCCAAACCCCAATTGAACACTAGATTCTTCTTAGTCAATTTCGTGAGCGGAGCTGAGATTTTCGCAAAATCCCTTATAAACTTTCGATAGAAACCTGCTAATCCTAGAAAGCTTCGGACCTCAGTCGCATTCCTTGGTGTCTTCCAATCCTGTACCGCCACTACCTTAGCAGGGTCCACTGCTAACCCTTGTTTGGATACTATGTGCCCAAGGAACCTAACCTCTTCTCTCCAAAAGTGGCATTTGGAGAATTTGGCTTTTAGTTGATGGACTCGCAAAGTTTCCATGATTGCCCTTAAGTGTTGAGCATGTTCCTCTTCACTTTTTGAGAAGATAAGGATATCATCTACGAAGACCACTACGAATTTGTTGAGGAAATCTCTAAATACCCTACTCATCAGGTCCACGAAGTAAGCAGGTGCATTTGTCAAGCCGAAAGGCATGACAAGCCATTCAAAGAAACTGTCTGGGGTTCTGAACGCCGTTTTATCGATGCTATCTTCAGCCACCCTTAGCTGATGAAAACCGGTTGCTAAATCGAGCTGGGAGAAAACAGACGCTCCTACAAGCTGGTCAAATAAATCATCAATTCTAGGGAGAGGGTGCCTATTCTTTTTCGTTAGCTTGTTGAGCTCCCTATAGTCAACACATAGACGGAGTGAACCATCCGCCTTTGTAGCGAACACCACTGGAGCGCCCCATTCTGAAATGCTCCTCCTAATGAACCCCTTTTCTAGAAGCTCTTTAATCTGTTTACTGAGCTCTTTCCTTTCTCGTGGAGCTATGTGTCTAACGGGCAACGCAACGGGCTTTGCATTATCTACAAGATATATACGGAAGTCTATTTCCCGCTTCGGAGGCAAGCCCTTCATCTCTTCAAAGACATCCGGATATTCCCGGACCACTCTAACTGATTGCAAATTTTCAACAGAGGCATCTAGCGATTCAAGATAACTAAGCATAACCGCATACGAGGGATTACAAGAAATTTCCAAAGTATTACCGAGCTGGGTTAGGAGCCTAACAACCCTTTTCTCACAATCAAGGATGGCCCCATTACTGGATAGCCAATCCATACCCAAAATCAAACCATACCCCGAAAAGCCCAAAACAAAGGCACTACATAGAAATTCTACGCTTAGAATAGAAATTTTCAATCCCACACAGATCATAGACAAATGAGCTGGGCCCCCAATTGGGTTTGAAACAATTAAGGGGTCCTCTACCATACTAGTTTCTAGGTGCAGAGATTCTACTAAAGCAGACGAGATAAAGGAGTGTGATGCGCCAGAATCAAATAAAGTGCGAACGGGGTGATCATAAAGATAAACTACACTTTCTACAGAAGTATTTATACCTCGCTGTTGCAGAGGTGGCGCTTCTAGCACATGAACCTGTGCCCCTGGGGTGGATCCAGCGCCCTGCCCCTGTCCCCGTTTCTTTGGGCAGTCCTTAGCCCTGTGGCCTGTCTCACCGCAAGAAAAGCACCCACCATTCTCCTTGGCCTTCTTTTTCCGGCAGTCCTTTACTAAGTGCCCCACTTTGCCACAGAAATTGCACTTCCTCTTCTCTTTGTTGCCTTTCCCGCCCTTCTTAAAGTCTGTCTTCTTGGGCTGCAAACCCTCTTTCTTCTTGCCCTTATCCTCTTCATTCAGCAATGCCATTTGCACCAATCTTTCATACGTGGCTCCCATGGGTATATGGGTCATGGCCAAACTGTGTAATGGCTCATTCAACCCTTTGACGAAACGGAGAGCCTTCTTGTGCGGGGTATTGACTAGGTCAAGCCCAAACCTAGCCAGCTCATCGAACTGATTCACATACTCTCTGACCGTCTTGTCCCCTTGCTTAAGAAATAAGAATTTTTCCAACTGCAAACTTCTTTCCGCATCTGAGAGAAATTTAGTCTCAAACCTTGCCCTAAAGTCCTCCCATGTCTCCACTGGTCTTTCAGCATTAGTGACTTCCCACCAGTAGGAAGCCTCGCCCTTCAATAGCCACACTGCCAACTGTACTTTTTGTCTATCCTCTACCTCAAAGATGATGAATAGGTCCTCAGTTTCTTTCAGCCAATTTCTAGCTGCTACGAAGGACTCAGTTCCATGGAAATCCCTTCCTCCCATAGCTTTAAAATCTTTGCATATCTTAGCGAATGTGTTTCCCCGAGGAGGAGGTGGAGGAAAAGGTGCTGCTGCAGCTGGATGATTTCCTTCCGCTGGGGGAGGAGGAATGGTAGGACCTGGCTGAGTGGCTCTTGCTTCTAAGAACCGTCTAAACCAACCAGGTATTGGTACCTCTTCTGGCAAGTTAAGATCTTCTGACATGCTGAAACAAAAAGGATAGATTCAAAACGAAGGATAAGAGATAGTACCTATGGCTTTGGGGAGTGGACTTTGCCTTTTTTAAAATAAAATAATATTTTTCTTTTAAAAATGCTTCTTTAAATTTCCTTTTTGAAAATAATTTTTCAAAACTTTTTATCTTATCTGGTAAACCTATGCTCTGATACCAAGTGAAACACCCCACCTCCGTTAGGGTCACTCTCAAAGGGAATGCCCTAATTTTGGTGGAGGTTTATAAGTACAAGTCACAGATATACAAGACAGATATAAGAACACATATTTGTAAACAGCGGAAGAACAACAAACTTTATTTCATAAAGTCAAATACGTGTTACAACAACATCCTTTGCCAAAAACATAACATAACACTTTCATAATCTGTCTTGAGTACATTATTTAAAGAAGCATAAACAAAACATAGATAAACTGCAAAAGCCCCATAGTGGATTGTCCAAAGCCATAGTTCAAAACAGGAAAGTCCAAGCAATACATTTCTCTTCTTCAAGCTGGATGTTGAGGTTGGTCAAGCTGCTGTGTTCCCTCCCTGAGGACCTGGGGGGAAACGGAAGAAAGAAGACGAAAGAAAAGTAGAGTCAGACATAAAGCCTGAGTAAGTCTAGTACTATTTTGTCTATGAATAAAGAACTGGGTATGATAAGCATAAACAAGAAGTGGGCATGCACTATAAACTTGGTTAAGTTGTCTAGGGTCGAATATACTATCGTACCCCATGTTGATCTCTGAACCCATATAAACTAGTTTCCAACTGGCACCCCATAATCAGGGTGATGTGATCCATTCTATGATGATCGGCTCCTACTCGCATAGTTACATGTGTCTTACGGCCCCCGATGTTGTAGTTACCTATGCTGGTCCCACCATGGGGTGTATCAAGTCCCATAGTGGCAACCCGACACAACCTTAGAGTGCACAGGTATGCTACTGGTGTCCAGTGCCTTATTTTTCTGCACCGGAGTGTGTGCACGCCCGCACTCCGTTAGAACCTACACTGCTACACTACCGCCGTCGCTTTGACCTCTTACAATCAGCCCAGTAATCGTGCCCCACCCTGCCTAGTTTCAGGGTATCCTGATACACCTTCTAGGGTTACTGCTGAAAAGGGTCCCCCGTTACTAGGTTTTCTATCTCTAGCCAACATGCTAAGTTGGTTAAGGGTTTTCTAACCTAACCCCCACCAGTCCGTTTAGTTTAGCATGTTCCATTTTGATTAAGTCTTTAGTTCACTTAATCCTAACAATCCTGACTCAGCCTTAATTGTCTTATTAAGGCCCTGACCTCTCACATTAGACAGGTATTGTTGTGGCTGCCTGTTGCCGGTTGGTTCCGGGCAGTCTTATGCCACAACTCAGTCTAACCTCGGGTCCTTATTGGGCTCCATGTTTAACCTCCCACATTGGATAGGTATTGTTATGACTACTGGACAGCCGGGCGGTTCCGGGCAGGTTTACATCACAACTCAATCCAACCTCGGGTAAAACACATCGTATGTTCTACATTTACATATTTTGTCATTCCTCTTTATTTCTTATATGTAAATATTTGCGGCCCATTATTAAGTTAATGGTGTAAAGGTTACACCAATCATGGGCCCAACCCATACTTGAACTTGGGCCCTTCTATTTTATATTTTCATTCATTAGTAATTTTAACCCAACGTTATTTTCCCCCGTTTAACACGTCCGTTTATATATTTTGGGCTTAGCCTTTTAAAGCCCAAATTAGCCATGCGAAAAGGGGAGGCTTAGAGCGTGATTACATACACAAAGAGGGGAAGGTGAGCGCATGAACTTGCAATATGACGTTGGGAACACAAAATAGAAACTGGTGTACTTGCATAGTGGTAACATAGGTGACATGAATCAAAGCATGTGAACTTGTAATTGAGATATCATTATTGTCACATGAACCTATATTTTTATTTAGGCATAATGTCAAACATAAGCATGGCATAAATATTTCTAGCATAAGCATGGCATAATGTCAAACATAAGCATGGCATAATATCAAACATAAGCATGGCATAAGTATAGTTAAATTTATTCACATAACCGTGGCATAAATATTTCTAACATGAAATCATGATTCTTACTTTAGCCATGTAAACTTACAAAAAGGGACCTTTTGAACCTAACCTAGCCATGTACCACATATGTCATCATATAATTCTTGTAAACAAGATAGACTAAATCATGGATTTTAATTATGCCAAATATTATTCATAGCCTAGCCATATTCATAAATTTGCAAATAGGTTTTCTAGTACAAAAGCATGGCTTAATACATAATGCCAAATTCTCAACATAATTTCATATGGATAATAACCAAACTTGTTCCAATTACTTACAACATGATTTATGCACAAAAATATACATTATGGTGGCATAGAAGCAAACCCCAAACTTGCGTGAATTTAAATCAACTACATACATGTAGCTTCAACATGGATTACATAATTTGCGAAATATTCCAAACGTATACTTGCATAGAACTACCGCATGTAGTTCTTTATAATGAATAACATAATTCATAAATATCCAAACGTATATAATATTTCAAATTGCTAAGAACGCACAAATATGAATTACTTTATTGCCACAATTCAAGCATACAAACCAACACAATTGTTTATTCATACCAAAGTAATACTCTACTTACAATGGTGTGATGAATTCTCTAGTTTAGGGATTGAAGACGCAAATTCCTTTGTTGAATTGATTTGTTTAGGTTGCTTTAAGCTTTAGAATCTTCCTCCTAATCCTCTCTCCAATTTGGTGGCTACTCCTAGTCGTTCCTCGGCAACATGGCGGCTATGTTCTTATTTTTGAATGAATAGATTAGGGTTTAGTCTAGGGTTGTTTATATAGAGGTTAGGAACTGATTAGGACCATTGATGTTGCCTGGATTGATCGTAGCCATTCATTCGATAGAGAGACCAATTAGAACCCGCCACCTAGCCCTAATGACAAAGCAGACCACAGAAAATCGGCCAAACACAGACCTGGCCAGCCAGGTTGGCTGGGCTCGACCAGGTCGACACCCCTGTCGACAGCCCTGTCGACATGGGTAGCCCAGGTCGACAGCCCAGTCGACCTGGGTGGCCTAGGCGGGTGTTTATCCGCCCTGGCCCATTGGGCCCGATTTTATTCTGTTTGAATTTTAAATTTAATTCAAAACTTCCGAAGGCCATATCTTCATCATACGGACTCCGTTTTTCGAAAACTCGGACTCTATTTCGCGTATTTTTCCGAGACGAACGCAATGGCGTATCCCGTTTCCCTTAGTTCTTTGATTTCAAATTAATTATACTTTAATTTGTTAATTTCACAGTTATAGAATTTTCGGGGTGTTATAATTAATGCCCCAACCTCTTACATTAGAATTGTTGTTTGTGGTTGCTGGATGTGCCGGGCGGTTCCGGGCAGACTTCTACCGCAAACTCATTCTAACCTTGGGTTTTGGGCTAAATGCGCTAACCTCTCACACTAGATCGGTGTTGTTGCGGTTACTGGATGTGCATGGCGGTTCCGGGTAGTTTTACACCGCAACTCAATCTAACCTCGGGTTAGGCATGTTTATCTTTTAGCATATTTACCATACATGTCCAAGTCTAGATTTTATATGTTAATCATCCCAAATTCACAAAACTAGTCATGTTCCAATTCTCAAGTTATACCCCAACAAAGCTGATTGCAAGTTATGCCCCACAAATTCAAATTCAAGTTATTACTCAAAATAGGTTACACTCAATTTTCCCAAATTTGCAATAATAGTCATGCCTCAAAAATCACGATATAACACATGCCTTAAGGTTTAGTCATATTGCACCATACAAAATATTCTCTAAAAACCCCCAATCATGATTCACAGTATAAACTATGCCAAATTATAGCCTTTAATTACAGTGCATGCCAATTACCCAAAATCCCAATTTAGGCGTATTCACGTCAAACAGTTATCCCTATCTTACTGTAGGTTTTCATGCCTAAGCCATACATCACTATACACAATAATCTCCTTCTTCCAAGTCATAAACTATCATATATATATATGCCCCAAATTTTAGGTCTTAAACCACAACATATACTATGTCTTACATGTTTACAGTTCAATTTACGCCCCAAATCCCAAGTCATATGTCCAATATACTTTATGCCTCAAATCTCAAGTCAGATGTTCAATACACTTTATGTTTTAAATACAACATGTGCTATGTCCTCAAATCCGTTACAAATCGGTTATGCCCAATTATACATAATTTAATACCTTTCCCAATTTTAGCGCTGGCCATTTCCAAACCATATATTATGTCCAATTTTTTCCAACGTACGTTCATCTCTTATGAGATTTGGATCAGGCTCGCAGTAGCCTGGCTATAAAAACAAAAAGGGAAGAAGGAAAGAAGAGACAAAGAATGGACATAATAATATCAATGAGATAGATCCAATGGATATAGAAAGACAGATAGAAATAGGCATAATCTCAGATTCAGGATTATTACAATGTCAGAATCATAATTAAATTTTATTTCTGAAAGTAACATGAACTTACAAATTACAAAACGGTCTTGATTTCTGGGATCTAATTTATGAATTTGATTAGCTATTCCTTTGATGTAAACTTTGAATGTTAACTTGAAAACTCTAATTTGATTGATTAAGGTGGAGGCTAGGTCACTTCAGGTTTTAGCAGCATATAAACGCTTATGAATTCTTGTGGAGAAAACAATAGGTTTAGAGGTCTTTTTATAGGTGTATAGGGAGATTTATAGCCTTCAGATCAGTCTAGAAGTCATCAGAATCGTCTAGAGCAGAATACCACGTCACACAGCGAATCAGAAAGCGACACATGGCGAAAAAATGTCATCGGCTAGATCTGGGCCAACAGGGGTCGACTCCCCTATAGGGGGGTCGACACCTATGTCGACACCCCTATAGGGGGGTCGACACCTATGTCAACTCCCCTTGGGGGGGGGTCGACATGCTGGGCGGGAATTTTCCTATTCAACCTATTCTGCTTGAATTTCGAATTTTGAACTTGGTTTGAGATGTTTAATTATTATTTATATTTTCTATTTAAACATGAAATCTTCTGAACTCCATAACTTCTTCATACAGAGTCCGATTCACGCAAAATCGGACTCTATCTCAAGCAGAATTCTGAGATGAACGCAATTGCATAACCCGTTTCATTTAATTCTCACTTTTAAAATTAAGTATTTTTTAATTTGTTACTTTAATATTCACAGGAAATACGGGGTGTTACGTTCTCCTCTCCTTTAAAGGATTTCATCCCCGAAATCTCCAAGTCAAGGATAATGTATCCTAACATCCAACATCCATCTACTCAATCATTCAATCACAGGCGTCCATTGTCCTTAAAAAGATTTCTAATGCTTTCATGATCATATGCATAGTGTGTGTACATGTCCTTATCTAATGCAAAATCAGGCAGTCTACTGATTCAGTTGACCTCCTTAATGCGAATTTATGTTAGTGGCATGAGTCTATCATGTATACAATTATTCCTAATCATACTTTACAACTTCTACATGAGTGCACAATCATTCATACAAATGCAACATCCATATGATAACACATCAAGTTTCAATTCATATATATAAAAATTCACTAAAGCATATGCAATATGAAAGTGACTGAGCCGATCTAGTGCCTAATGTGTGCATATGCATCTACGAGCAACCACTAGCAAACACTTACATCCACCAAACATAGCATGTCTCAAACACATGTTTACATCCATTGGCTTCTACCTAAGGATCGAGGATAGGATCGAGAGGATATATTTAAAAGATAAAGACTAGCATGCAAATAAATTTTACAGAAAAAGAGAGATCAATGATATACCCTCAAAAAGGGTATGATGTGCATATCTAGTCTTCAGTCTTCTAAGTCACATCTTCTTGAGCTCCATTCCATATTGCTCTAACTATCTTAACTTCATAATTTGCGTAGCTCCTTAATTTCTATTTCCAAAATATGCGTTGGAACTCATTTCACTGTCGCCTCCCGTTCCACTTTTTCTTCTTATAATATACTTGGCACTACAACTTCTGCCGTGTCATGCTAACATTCCCAGAACTATCTCTTAAAAATAAACATATGCTAACCATGTTACCAAGTGTATATACTAAGATGATTAGATTCTTCTTCGTCAATCTAGTAAGTGGGGCCGATATCTTCATAAATTCCTTAATTAACTTCCTATATTAGCTCGCTAGTCCAAGAAAGCTTCCTACTTCTGTTGCATTCCCTGGGACCTTCCAGTCTTGCACTGCAACTTCTTTTGTGGGATCTACTGCTATCCCTTCTTTGGGCGCCACATGTCTAGAAACTTACTTCTTCTCTCCCAAAATGACATTTTTGGAGAACTTCGCCTTAAATTGATGCGCTTGGAGGGTATCCAAGACTTCCCTTATATGCAAAGCATGTTCTTCCTCATTCCAAAATATCATCTATATACAAGTGAAGTGAAACATCTGCCTTTGTAATGAAAATGACTGGAGCACCATATTCAGAAATACTTGGCCTTATGAACCCTTTTTCAAGTAACTCTTTTACTTGTTTACTGAGCCCTTCCTTTCCCTTGGATTCATGTGTCGTACAGGTAATGCAACTGGTTTTGCATTGCCAACTAGATATATGTGGAAGTCTATCTCGCGTTTTAGGGGAAAAACCCCGAACCTAATCAAAAACATCTGCGTACTCATGGACTACTCCAACGGATCACAAATCGTCGATAGATGCATCGAGTGATTCTAGGTAGCCAAGACAAACTGATCCCTTAGGATCGCACGAAATCTTAAGGGTATTCCCGAGGCAAGTCGAAAGTCTAACTACCATCCTTTCACAATTACTAGCTAACCAATCCATGCCTAGAATCAACTCATAGCCCAAAAACATAAGCATTACACCTAAACTCAATACTTAATATAGCTATTCTCAAATCCTTACAAATCAAAGATAAATGAGTCGAACCACCAATTGGATTTGAGACAATAATGGGATCTTCTACTATACAAGTACTAAGGTGCAGAGACTCAACTATGAAAGCAGATATAAATGAATGTGAAGCGCTAAAATCAAAAGGAGTACTAACAGGATGATCAAAAGAAAACTAAACTTTTTTAATAGAAACTCTACTACCTCTCTCTCAGGTACGCTGGTGGTGAGAGCATGCACTTGCCCCCTTAAAAATCATGTCCTTTGTTCTTGCCCCTGGTCCTTAATTATATGACCCGTTATACCATAATAACGACACTTCCTCTTGTCTTAGATTTTTCTATTCTTTCCTCCTTTGTGAACCAAGTCCATATCCATGAGTTTCTCATCCTTGGGTTGTGTTCCTTAGCCAAACTCCCTCATTCTCATCTTTCCATCTTTGTGTAACTTGTTGACAAGTCTCTTAAAAGCTGCCTCCATCGCACAGAAAACCCTATAAAGCTTGAAAGAAAATTAGCCGTAGGTGAAACTACTGCGGCTATATATGGAAGTTGGGCATTTCTTCGCCCTTTGACAGGTGTCGTAGTCTCATCAAGCCTACGGAACCATGTCGCAATGAGGTTACCTCCCAGAAAGCCAAGAGCCCCGAAGACTCAGTAAAGAAGGAAAACAAGGATTCAAACAGAGGATCAAAAGAAAATGCATATGGCTTTGGGGAATATGCCTTTAAAACAAAACTTTTTATTAGAAAATGCTTCTTTTAAAATCGTTTTGAAAATAATTTGTCAAATCTTTTATCTGATCTAGTAACCTTCAGCTCTGATACCACGTGTAATACCCAATCTCCGTTAAGGTCACTCACAAAGGGAATGCCTTAACATTGATCGAGCGTTTTAGGTAAAAGATGCAGGCAAGTTACAAGACAGACAAATAAAGCAGCGGAAAATAAAGTCATTTTATAAACAATGTGGTTCAGTCAAGCTTTTACAACAATTGTCTCAATCATACTTAAAAGTAATACACAGAACTTCTGTCTTAATTTCAAAAACTTCCAAATATAAAAGAAGCATAAAAATAACAATGATATTCCCCAACAAAGCATGAACCAGCCATAGCAGTGCAAGAGAGAGAGTCCAAAGCAATATATCGACTATCTTCGAGCTTGGAAAGAAAACTGAGCTAAATGGTAACATTTCCTCCCTGTGAACCTGGGGGGGGGGGAGGAAGAAAAGAGGCGAAACAAACTAGGTCAGATATAAGTCTGGTAAGTCCAGTGACTTTCAGCATGTAAATAGGCAAAAGTATCATGACATGAATAAACTGAATATAAGACAATACCGTGATTACAAGGATAACAAGATAACATACGATTCACATAGATATGATAAGGCAAGATAAACTGAATGCACTTCTACTCTTTCTCTGCTTCGCTACTACCTTGTTATTCTGATTTCTATATCTCGACACCACCTAACTAGTATCCCAACTAGTAATCTGTATAAAACGATCATATGATAATGTGATCCCAATCCCCGCAATTTGTGGTAGCCTTCAGATGTACATCTAGTATGAGGATCTTAACTCAAACATCCTAATTGCCTTGAAGATGTTAGATGTACCCTTACTACCCTATCAATCGGCTCCTTACTCGTATTAACTTTCCTTGTGTCTGTGTCAATCGGCCCTCTCTTGCGAGTAGATAACCTGTGCTTGTCCCATCAGAAGGTGTATCAATCCTTATGATAGCAACCCGACACGATTCAAGATGCACAGTGTATAACTACCGGTACCCAGTGCCTACTTTTCCCACTCCGGAGTACGTGCACGCCCGTAAACCGTCGGAACCTACACTGACGTACCCCCTGCCGCTATTTTAACCGCTTATAATCATCCCAGTAATCGTGCCCCACCCTGCCTAGATTCAGGGTACCTTGATACATCTATGTGGGTTACTACTGAAATGGGTCCCCGTTACTAGGGTTTCTTTCTTGTAATAACCCGGAAATCCAAGCCAATTTAAAATTTTTATTTTGGCAATTTTATCGAATTTTGGATATTTAAATGAATTATTTTAAATAAAAACGACGAGAAATTAATTTTGAATATCATTAGAACGTATATATTTATTTGAATCGTCATTAGAATATAAATATTTTATTTCAATTATATAACGAGCCTGAAATGGCACAGTAGTTTGAAAATTCGATTTCAAAATTCAAATGAATGTGCGATATGCAAAATAAGCCGGATTTTAGTGAAACCAAAAAATATTTGAATCTTTTTGAGAATATCTTTCCAATGAATCCGAAAAATTGAAATTTCATAACGGGAATAAAAAGTTATGCCCAGTTGAAAATGCAGAATAGTCGCTATGGAAAATATGGCCCTTAAAAATGGAAATTTTGCAAATTACCTCAGTTTTTGATGAAACCACTTTTGTTGGATCCGTGATGTCAAATTATTACTAGATTCCAATTTTCATAATTTTCTAAATCAATATGTGAGCGTGGTGAAGTAAAACGTGTTTTGGCAGTTTCAGTCAATTTTGAACGACCAGAAAATGGCCATTTTTCAAACGGTCTTCAAATTGGACGAAATTTGTTATGTTAGGACCGTATCGTCAATACAAAGCTATAAAATATTTTTCAGGATTTTTTAGAATCCGTATGTAGCCCCGGTAAATTGAAATGCAAATTCAAATTCAATATATAGATATATATTTTGATTTTGATGAAAACCGATCGAAACGATTGAATTAACTTACGATACATATACCATTGTGTTCGGAATGGGGGTAATTAGCTAGGGACGACAGTCATTGGATCTCGATTGGTGTTGGAATTAAAAGTCAACATTTTGGAGAATAAAATAAATAAAATAATATATATTTTTCCTTTAACACCCTTCCCTCTTATCCCCCCTTTTTTTAGTTATTCAGATCAAAAAACAAAAAGAACCAAAAACAAAAAGACGATCGCACCCCCTTCCACCGCCGCCAGGCGCGACCGTGACTCCCCCTTACCGCCGCGACCTCCCTCTCCTCTTCCCCCTCAATCAAAAACCGTACTTCCCTAAATCTCACCGGAGCTGCCCCAAACGCCCACTACGCCCTTCGCCACCACCCCCTGGCCCACATCCCGCCGCCGCGAGCACCTCAAGCCGCCGCCCTCCATTGGTCGACTCCAGCATCGTGGAAACCACCACAGAGACCCGCCACAAGCCCCAATCCGCCAACGACCACTACAGCTCCGCCCTCGCCACCCTATGACCAACGTCGACGAACCCCCTACGCGCAACCTCCAACCAGTGACAGCCCATCCCTGGATTTCTCCGATCGAAACCTTAAAAAAGAAAATACTGTAAGTCTTTGTGATTTTAATCTCTGAAAGCATAGATTTTAATGGTAAAAAGATTAGATTTTTATCACTGAAAAGATTAGATTTTTGTGTGTAGAAAGAATAGGTTTTTAGCATGTAAAGATTCGATTTTTAACACATGAAAGAATCAATTTTTAGCGAAGAAAAGATAGAATTTTTAGCGAAGTAAAAATAGGATTTTTATATGAGTGAAAGGTAAATAAAAATACGATTTTTATAATATTTTCATTATGATAAAGATGCTATCTTTATATGGATATCATTATGGTAAAAATTCGATTTTATTATATATGAAGTGAAATAAAAATCCGATCTTTATATAAGAGGTTGAAAATATAATTTTTATTTATGTAGAACAATAAAAATATGATTTCTATATTGTAGAGATAACAAAAATATGATTTTTATTATATACATGTTGAAATAATGATGTTATTTTTATAGCGTCGAAATAAAAATTCGATCTTTATATTATAAGTAGAAACATAAAAATATAATTTTTATATAGAAATAAGCGATAAAAATATATGATTTTTATATATGAAATGCCATTGAATATTGTGTTTTTTATATATGTAGCGTATACGGACGACGAAAGTGACAAAAGGCGAGCGGAGAAGATTTTCTACATTAGAAGAGTCGCGGCGAATTGGTTTAGCTTATCGGTGAGAACTCCTCACTTTTATTTTAATTTCTAGTTTGAAATATATACTAGGATGCAGACGGTGCTTAGTAGCACCCGACACCCGTCGTCCACAGACCATGAATGACTTGTTTGTTTAATTGATGTGTTGTGAAAGTTGATTGTGTGATGTCTAATGAAATAAAATATTTTATAGTTAAAAATATAATTTTTAACGTGTATATAAAATAAATATTTATAAACAAATCGTACGATTTGTTTATATATACTGATTTGACTGATATTGATTGGGATGATAAATTTTACACATCGCCCAACTGCACAAATAAAATCTGTGTTTGTTGATTTGAAACCCCACACGGGTATTGGGATGATATTTGACGTACACTAATCCCGATTGTTTAGTTGTATGTCAATCGATGGGTTGACAGACTGTGTAAGCGTTAATTATTTATATTTAATGCTTACACAGTTGTGTGGTGCACTTTGGATGATGGTTGATTAATTATCGTTGCTATTATATACATGTGTTTTAAGGAATCCATATAATTAACCTTATATGGTAACTGATTGGGCCTCATTCTAATTTGGAAAATAAAGAATAAAATGAAAATTCATGTATTGAATAATATAAATTCCAGTGTTGAATAGAATAAATATTCATGTGTTGATTAAAGTAAATATTCATGCGTTGAATAAAAATAAATATTCATGTGTTGAATAGAAGAAAACATTCATGTGTTGAATAAAGGCCGTGTTGATTAGATTGACGCCATTTTGACGTGAACGATATTTATATCAATTTTATTCATTTATATAATGGATATAGAAAAGGAAGTGATTTCAGAATTTAACGTTTTGAAAATATTATCATTTATAGATTAGTGATATGGAATATTCAATTTTGATTAGAAATTGGATATGAAGTTGAAATCGTTTTGAAAACGAATTTAAAACGATTTATAAAATACGTTTTGAAAGGAAACTGATGATATATATATAATATATATATATATATTATATATTAAATGGCCTGAACAGAACTCGCCGCGCTGCGGCAGTTCGCGAATTTCGACCATTGACTTCGAATGGACATTGCGGGAGATCCGACCGTCGGATTCTCTGTAACAACCCGTATTTTTGAATAACATGCTATAACGTAAATCAAGGCAAAATTAAATGTTAAAATCTGAATCAAGGGAAACGGGCTGTGCCATTGCGTTCGTCCCGGAAAAATACGCGAAATAGAGTCCGAGTTTTCGAAAATCGGAGTTCGTATGACCAAGTTATGGCCCGTCAAAGTTATCAGAAAATTTCAAGTTCAAAAACAGTTCAAATTTGAATTTAGAATTCAAATTCAGCCAAAACAGACTGGGCGGGAAAACTCCCGCCTAGACAGGTCGACAGGGGGGTCGACACTAGGGTCGACCTCCCCCCCAACCAGGTCGACACTAGAGTCGACCTGAGGGTCGACCTCCCTGGTCGGCCAGGTCGGCCTGGTGCACCTATTTTGGCTGTTTGGACCTGTTTTGGAGGCTAGTGACGTGAATTGATGGCCCAGATCTGAATTAGGGTTAATCCTACGATCTAAATTAACCTAATCATCTATATAAAGACCCTAATACCTAGCCTAAATCATCATAAATCAATCCTATAACTAAACTATGCCAAAATGTTTAATCATGACCTCCACCCTCTTGTCATAGCCTCCATCTTCATTCATATGAGAGTTCCTAAGCTTGATTTAGGGCCAAAGTTCAATCTTTCTTCATCAAAGCAAGGATCTTTTGCTTGTTTCTCAAGGGTTTTCATTGGAGCTTATCATTTGGGAGTGTTTAGAGTTGCTAGTGGCTTCGTCTCAATCTTATTTATATTTTATAAGTCTTCATAGCATTGTAAGCCCTATACTACTCTTAGATTCTAACTATGAAGTTAAATATGACATGTTGCAAGTTTGAGTTTGGGCCTAAGTATGATTTGTGCTTTGATCCTACCATGTTATGCATAGATTTACCCTATGCAAGTTTGTAAAGCTATCACCTTGACTTTGTGCATAGAAAGCTATGACCTTTGATTTGGAATGTTGCATTATGCAACATGAGAACTCTCATAATCTTTATGATAATTTGCATATAATGTTATATGCGAACTTCTAGTCACCATCCTATGTCATCTAGGACCATGTATCACCTATTCGCTAAGTTTGAATGTTATGCATGTAACATGCAAGTTTAAATGAACATATTTATAGGCCACCATGTTTAACTTGTGGCCAACCATATTACCTTATGCCCTTTTGTCATGCTTTTGCCAAGTTCCCTCTTTTGATCTATGTTATGTTATGCGAAACGTACATGCGATGGGAATGCGTTGGGTTTGGGTAATATTAATGACATGAAAACATGGTTTTAAAATATGACATGAACATTGACTTGTAATTATGTTTGTAAACATAATGATGGACATGACACTTAGAAAATATGAGTGTGGCCAACTCGAGGTTGGGTTGAGTTTGTAGCATAAATCTACCCGGAACCGACCGACTTAACTAGTGGCTACAAGCAATAGGACCCAATGTGAGTAGTTGGTCATGTCGCACTTAAAACCCGAGGTTAGACTAGGTTGTGGTGTAAAGCTACCCGGACCCGCCCGGCTTAACTAGTAACCACAACAAAGTCTAATGTGAGAGGTTGGGGTGCATTAAGTTAATTAATGCCACATGGTAGGGTTAAGTCATGGACTACTTGAATATACTTAACCAATTAAACACGATGGATTGGTAGGGTTAAGTCATGGACTACTTGAATATACTTAACCAATTAAACACGATGGATTGGTAGGGTTAAGTCATGGACTACTTGAATATACTTAACCAATTAAACCCGATGTATTGATAGGGTTAAGTCATGAACTGCTTGAATACACTTGACCAACTCAATACATGGTTAGGATAGGGTTAACCACACTTAACCCGCTTGAAACCCTAGTTACGTGGTCCTTTTCAGCAGTAACCTACTTGGAAGTATCATGGGTACCCTGGACTAGGCTAGGGTGGGGGCACGATTACTGAACTGATTGTAAGAGACCAAAAGAGACGGCTGAAGGGTGCACCGGTTGTTCAGGCGGACCATGGTCGTGCACATTAAGTCCGGAGTTGAACATGGGCACCAGTAGGTTTAGACTGTGCATGCTTGAATTGTGTCTGTGGTTTACACCTTAGGGCTGGATACACCCTGGGGTGGACCTAGCACAGTTAACTACATTCCACGATTAAGCCGTACGACACTGATACACGACGAGTTAGGCTTATAGGGAGTCGATCGACTAGACCGAGTAGTTGGACCTCGATTTAGGTCATCTCATGATGTGGGCCAGCTTTGGGCCAAGGGATCATTTCTTGTTTATACTTGACATGGATTGGAATACTAGTACACACCTGGTGCAACTTAACCTTGTATATGCGATGCCACACTTGATCTATCTTGTTAACTTTTCACCATGCCAGTTATCACCCTACATCTCATCTCTGTTTTACATGTTCAGTTAACTTTATTAGTTTTTATACTAATAGTAGATAGGACTTACCAGTCTTTTTGACTGACCCATTTTCTTTTGCCTCTTTTCTTCCGTTTCCCCCCCAGGTTTACAGGGTGGGAACACTGGTACCTAGATTGGATCTTTAGCTGCTTTTCTGGATAGCTCATGTACGGTTTGGACTTGAGCATGCTATGGCTTTATTCTGCTTTGGGGATAGTTTACTTTATGTTATTTCCAGTTTTCAGTTTATGTTTTTCTAGACTTTGTTTTGTGGAAAATAATGACTCAGTACTTTGATGTAACTTGACTATGGTTTTGAAATACTAGTTTTATCCGCTGCTTTACTTACTCTGTTTTACTTATATGTTCTGTCTTGTGATATCTGCATGCATGTTTACCTCGTTTAATACCCCTCCAAAGCTAGTGCCCTTGCAAGAGTGGTATTGGCGGAGGTGGGGTGTTACATTTGGTATCAGAGCATAAGGTTTACAAGATTTGAGCAAAAGGTTTTTTTTTAAAACTTACCTTTTGAAAAACTATTTTCAAAACCAATTAAGTATTTTCCAAGAAAAGTCTAGTTATTTTAAAAGGCTATTCCCCAAAAGCCATTAGCACTATCCTTCGTTTCCTCGTTCTGAATCTATCTTTTTCTTTTTCAGTGGCCGATCTTAACCTTCCCGAGGGAGTAACCATTCCCGGATGGTTCCGGAGGTACTTGGAAGCTAGGGCCAACGATGCGGGCCCAGCAAATACCCCCACCGTAACTGAGGTTCCTCCTCCTCCTCCTCCTCAGAATCCACAAGCAGATTTTGCTAAGGTTTGCAAGGACTTTAAGGCAATGGGTGGCAAGAATTTTATTGGGACGGAGACTTTTGTGGAGGCAAGAAATTGGTTGAAAGAAACTGAAGATCTCTTCGCCATCTTTGATGTGGAAGACCATAGAAAAGTTCTATTGGCAGCGTGGCTATTGAAAGAAGAAGCTGCTTATTGGTGGGAGGTCACTAATGCTACTAGACCTATAGAGACTTGGGCCGACTTTAGGACGAGGTTTGGGCTTAAGTTTCTATCATCTGCTGAGGCGAATCTGCAATTGGAGAAGTTTATATCTTTGAAGCAAGGGGACATGACAGTGAGGGAGTATGTGAATTAGTTCAACCAGCTTGCTTGATTCGGTTTGGACATGGTTAATACTCCCCAGAAGAAGGCTTTACGCTTTGCACGAGGGTTGAATGAGCCATTACAAGGTCTAGCCCTGTCTCATATACCCATGGGGGCCACTTTTGAAGGCCTAGTAGACATGGCATTGCTTCAAGGAGACGATAAGAATGGCAAGAAAGAAGTCAAGCCTAATGAGACTCAAGCCAAGAAGACGGACTCCAAGTGGGGAGGAAATCAGAGCAATCAGAACAACAAGAACAATAAGAACAACAAGGGCAATAAGGCTAACAACAACAAGGCGAAGGACCCAAGAAAATGCAACTTCTGTGGGATTGTTGGGCACATAGCCAAAGATTGCAGAAAGAAGAAGAGGAAGTTGGGCGAATGCTTTCACTGTGGAGAGCCTGGACACCTTAGCAAGGATTGCCCCAAGAAGCAAGGACAAGGGCAAGGACAGACTCAGCGTGCAGGACCTTCTGGAGGGCAAGTGCATGCACTCAACACTGCTCCAGTTCAGGACCGAGGTAGTATTTCTGTAGAAAGCCTTGTTTATATTTCTGATTATCCTGTTCGCACCTTATTTGATTCTGGCGCATCGCATAGTTTTATTTCTTCTGACATTGTTGAAAGTTTGCACCTAAGTACTAGTCTAGTTGAGGATCCCGTTAGTGTTTCAAATCCAATTGGGGGTTCCGCCCATCTATCTATGATTTGTGTGGATTTGAAGATTTCTATCTTGACCGTGGAATTCACGTGTAATGCTTATGTTCTTGGGTTCACGGGATACGGGTTGATTTTGGGCATGGATTGGTTGTCCAGTTATGGAGCCATCCTCGATTGTGAGCATAGGGTGGTGAGGCTCATGACTCGCCTCGGTAATACCCTCGAAATTTCTTGTAACCCTAGAGATCCCGTCATGTTATGTTATCTTGAATCTCTTGACTCGTCCATCAATGATCTACAATCTGTAAGGGTGGTCCGAGACTATCCTGATGTCTTTAAAGAAGTTAAGGGGTTACCCCCTAAACGAGAGATAGATTTCCGCATTTATCTAGTCGATAATGCCAAGCCAGTATCATTGCCCGTTAGGAACATGGCCCCACGTGAAAGAAGGGAGCTCAGTAAGAAAATCAAGGAGTTGCTTGAGAAGAATTTTATTAGGCGAAGCATTTTTGAATGGGGTGCTCCTGTGGTATTCGCTACTAAGGCGGATGGTTCGCTTCGTCTATGTGTTGATTATCGAGAGTTGAACAAGCTGACAAAGAAGAATAGGCACCCGTTACCGAGGATAGATGACCTCTTTGACCAGCTTGTTGGTGCTTCTGTTTTCTCTCAGCTCGATCTAGCCACCGGATTTCATCAGCTTAGAGTGGTTGAGGATTGTATTGATAAAACTGCGTTTAGGACTCCAGATAGATTCTTTGAATGGATTGTCATGCCATTTGGTTTGACTAATGCACCCGCCTACTTCGTAGATTTGATGAGTAGGGTGTTCAGGGAGTTCCTTAACAAGTTTGTGGTTGTCTTCGTGGATGATATTCTGATTTTCTCAAAGAATGAGGAAGAACATGCTAGACATCTCAAGGAAGTGATGGATATGCTTAGAGCTCATCAATTGAAAGCCAAGTTCTCCAAATGCCATTTTTGGAGAAGGGAAGTTCGGTTTTTTGGACATATAGTTTCTAAGCAAGGCATAGCTGTGGATCCCGCGAAAGTGGTTGCAGTTCAAGACTGGAAGACTCCTAGGAATGCAACCGAAGTAAGAAGCTTTCTCGGTCTGGCGGGCTACTATAGGAAGTTTATCAGGGACTTCGCTAAGATTTCATCCCCTCTTACTAAGTTGATGAAGAAGAACTTAGTTTTTGCATGGGACTTAGAGTGTGAGCTTGCTTTTCAAAAGCTCAAGAGGGCCCTTACCACAGCTCCAGTTTTGGCATTACCTGATGGCGGTAAGATGTTTACCGTGTACACCGATGCATGTGGCATGGGGTTAGGTGCTGTTCTGATGCAGGAAGGAAGAGTGATATGTTATGGGGGTAGGCAACTTAAAGTTCATGAGAAGAACTATCCCACTCATGATTTGGAATTGGCGGCGATCATCTTTGCTCTCAAATCCTGGCGCCACTATCTTCTAGGCAAAAGGTTTGAGTTGTATACTGATCACAAGTCACTCAAGTACCTCTTCTCACAGAAAGATCTGAATCTAAGGCAGCAAAGGTGGATGGAATTCTTGGCATCTTATGACTTCGAGATAGCTTATACCCCTGGCAAGGGTAACGTTGTGGCAGATGCATTAAGCAGAAGTAGGTTGACTTTGAGTCCCTTGTTTGTTGAGATGAGGAGCCTAGAGTTCTTGGAAACCTTTGATTTCACACCAGCTGTTGAGTCGATGACTGGTTCGTTAGCATCCCTTGAGCTTAGACCTATACTTCTTGATCAGGTTGGAGCTTCGCAGAAGGAAGATCCGCAAATAGTCGAGACCATGGACAAGTTGATTCGTGGTGAGACGTCTAGTCACCTTGCTAGATATACTATTGATGACAAGGGTTGGCTAAGGCGTGATGGAAGGCTATGCGTTCCACAAGTAGGAGACTTGGTGCATAAAGTTCTCGAAGAAGCACATCACTCGAAGATGACCATACATCCTGGAGGAGATAAGATGTATAGGGATATGAAGCGCATTTTCTTTTGGCTAGAATGAAGAAGGATGTGGCAGAGTATGTTTCAAAGTGCATGGTGTGCCAACAAGTGAAGGCCGAGTTGAAGAAACACGGTGGGCTATTACATCCATTAGAGGTCCCGCAATGGAAGTGGGAAAGTATCTCTATGGATTTTGTGGATGGATTGCCTAGGTCAAGGAAAGGGAATACGAGCATATGGGTCATAGTTGATAGACTTACGAAGAGTGCTCATTTCATTCCAGTGAAGAGCAAGAGGACTGCATCATGGCTAGCATCTATTTATCTTCGAGAGATAGTGCGGTTGCATGGAGTTCCTTCTAGTATAGTTAGCGATCGTGACCCTATCTTCACTAGCCAGTTCTGGAATAGTTTGCAAGAAGCGATGGGTACGCGACTGAATCTAAGTACAGCCTATCACCCCCAGACGGATGGCCAAACCGAAAGGGTGAATAGAGTGCTAGAAGATCTCTTGAGGCTTTGTGTTCTTGACTTTGGTGGTACTTGGGAAGACCACCTCCCTCTTGTGGAGTTTGCTTATAATAATAGCTATCAAGCTAGCATAGGGATGGCACCATTTGAAGCTCTGTATGGGAGGCCGTGTAGGTCACCATCTTGTTGGTGGGAGACAACGGATAGGCTTATACTTGGGCCTGATATGATACGAGACACATCCGAGAAAGTTGAATTGGTGAGAAGACGGATGAAAGCGGCCCAAGACAGACAAAAATCCTATGTTGACAAGCGAAGGACAGATTTGGAATTCGAAGTTGGAGATATGGTTTTCGTGAAGGTTTCTCCTTTGCGTAATGTGGTACGTTTTGGAGCAGTTGGGAAGCTGGAACCAAGGTTCGTAGGACCCTTCCCTATCATATAAAGAATTGGGAAGATGGCTTATAAGGTGGAATTGCCCGAGAAACTGGCCGGAGTACATAATGTCTTTCATGTCTCTCATCTCCGAAAGTGCCTACATGAGTCCGCTGAGGTGGTTGAACCTAGCATCCTTGAAGACATGGAGGTGGAGAAAGAGGCAACCCTGAGACGAGCTCCGATTCGTATCATGGAAACGGAGACAAAGAAGCTGAGAAGCAAAGAAGTTAAGCTTGTTAAGGTGCAATGGAGTGAAGCAGAGGAAGACACAACTTGGGAAACCGAGGAGAAGTGGCTTTATCCATTTCTTTTTGAGGGTACATTTTCAATCTCTTTTCCTAGTTGGTATATCTTTCTTTTGCTATC
The DNA here is from genome assembly GCA_030737875.1 of Allium sativum. NCBI lineage: Eukaryota > Viridiplantae > Streptophyta > Magnoliopsida > Asparagales > Amaryllidaceae > Allium > Allium sativum. The sequence goes on along the minus strand of CM060924.1, from coordinate 602,024,672 downwards.
CATGTTTATCTAGTTTATCTTGTTTCGTAAATCTTGTCATAAGAACCTTAGGTAGAAACCCTTGGTTGAAACATGTATTTGAAACATGTTATGCTTGATGTTTGCCAGTGGTTGCAAGTGTTTGCAAGTGGATACTCGTGGATGCATGATACACGTTAGGCACTAAGATCGGCTCACACACTTTCATACCGCATATTCCTGAGTGTTTATGCTTATTCATGGATGAAACTTGTATGCTATCACATGGATGTTGCATATGGATGGATGTTATGTGCACTCATGTAGAGACTATAAGTTATGTTAGGGATTCGCATACATATGGACTCATTACACCAACATATTTTGCATTAAGGAGGTTTACTGAATCAGTAACCGCCTGATTTTCGCATTGGATAAGTACATATACACACACCTTTGCATATGTTCATACAACATTAGAAATATTTTAAGGACAATGATTACTTGTGGATGATGATTTGAGTAGATGGATGATGGATGCTAGGATACGTTCTTCCTAACTTAAAGATTTCGAGGATGAAATCCTTTAAGGTGCGGAGGATGTAACAACCCGTATTTTTGAATAACATGCTATAACATAAATCAAGGCAGAATTAAATGTTAAAATCTGAATCAAGGGAAACGGACTGTGCCATTGCGTTCGTCTCGGAAAAATACGCGAAATAGAGTCCGAGTTTTCGAAAATCGGAGTCCGTATGACCAAGTTATGGCCCGTCAAAGTTTTCAGAAACTTTCAAGTTCAAAAATAGTTCAAATTTGAATTTAGAATTCAAATTCAGCCAAAACAGACTGGGCGGGAAAACTCCCGCCCAGACAGGTCGACAGGGGGGGTCGACACTAGGGTCGACCTCCCCCCAACCAGGTCGACACTAGAGTCGACCTGGGGGTCGACCTCCCTGGTCGGCCAGGTCGGCCTCCCTGGTCGGCCAGGTCGGCCTCCCTGGTCGGCCAGGTCGGCCTGGTGCACCTATTTTGGCTGTTTGGACCTGTTTTGGAGGCTAGTGACGTGAATTGATGGCCCAGATCTGAATTAGGGTTAATCCTATGGTCTAAATTAACCTAATCATCTATAAAAAGACCCTAATACCTAGCCTAAATCATCATAAATCGATCCTATAACTAAACTATGCCAAAATGTTTAATCATGGCCTCCACCCTCTTGTCATAGCCTCCATCTTCATTCATATGAGAGTTCCTAAGCTTGTTTGAGAGTTCCTAAGCTTGATTTAAGGCCAAAGTTCAATCTTTCTTCATCAAAGCAAGGATCTTTTGCTTGTTTCTCAAGGGTTTTCATTGGAGCTTATCATTTGGGAGTGTTTAGAGTTGCTAGTGGCTTCGTCTCAATCTTATTTATATTTTATAAGTCTTCATAGCATTGTAAGCCCTATACTACTCTTAGATTCTAACTATGAAGTTAAATATGACATGTTGCAAGTTTGAGTTTGGGCCTAAGTATGATTTGTGCTTTGATCCTACCATGTTATGCATAGATTTACCCTATGCAAGTTTGTAAAGCTATCACCTTGACTTTGTGCATAGAAAGCTATGACCTTTGATTTGGAATGTTGCATTATGCAACATAAGAACTCTCATAATCTTTATGATAACTTGCATATAATGTTATATGCGAACTTCTAGTCACCATCCTATGTCATCTAGGACCATGTATCACCTATTCGCTAAGTTTGAATTTTATGCATGTAACATGCAAGTTTAAATGAACATATTTATAGGCCACCATGTTTAACTTGTGGCAAACCTTATTACCTTATGCCCTTTTGTCATGCTTTTGCCAAGTTCCCTCTTTTGATCTATGTTATGTTATGCGAAACGTACATGCGATGGGAATGCGTTGGGTTTGGGTAATATTAATGACATGAAAACATGGTTTTAAATTATGACATGAACATTGACTTGTAATTATGTTTGTAAACATAATGATGGACATGACACTTAGAAAATATGAGTGTGGCCAACTCGAGGTTGGGTTGAGTTTGTAGCATAAATCTACCCGGAACCGACCGGCTTAACTAGTGGCTACAAGCAATAGGACCCAATGTGAGTAGTTGGTCATGTCGCACTTAAAACCCGAGGTTAGACTAGGTTGTGGTGTAAAGCTACCCGGACCCGCCCGGCTTAACTAGTAACCACAATAAAGTCTAATGTGAGAGGTTGGGGTGCATTAAGTTATTTAATGCCACATGGTAGGGTTAAGTCATGGACTACTTGAATATACTTAACCAATTAAACACGATGGATTGGTAGGGTTAAGTCATGGACTACTTGAATATACTTAACCAATTAAACATGACGGATTGGTAGGGTTAAGTCATGGACTACTTGAATATGCTTAACCAATTAAACCCGATGTATTGATAGGGTTAAGTCATGAACTGCTTGAATACACTTGACCAACTCAATACATGGTTAGGATAGGGTTAACCACACTTAACCCGCTTGAAACCCTAGTTACGTGGTCCTTTTCAGCGGTAACCTACTTGGAAGTAACATGGGTACCCTGGACTAGGCTAGGGTGGGGCACGATTACTGAACTGATTGTAAGAGACCAAAAGAGACGGCTGAAGGGTGCACCGGTTGTTCAGGCGGACCATGGTCGTGCACATTAAGTCCGGAGTTGAACATGGGCACCAGTAGGTTTAGACTGTGCGTGCTTGAATTATGTCTGTGGTTTACACCTTAGGGTTGGATACACCCTGGGGTGGACCTAGCACAGTTAACTACATTCCACGATTAAGCCGTATGACACCGATACACGACGAGTTAGGCTTATAGGGAGCCGATCGACTAGACCGAGTAGTTGGACCTCGATTTAGGTCATCTCATGATGTGGGCCAGCTTTGGGCCAAGGGATCATTTCTTGTTTATACTTGACATGGATTGGAATACTAGTACACACCTGGTGCAACTTAACCTTGTATATGCGATGCCACACTTGATCTATCTTGTTAACTTTTCACCATGCCAGTTATCACCCTACATCTCATCTCTGTTTTACATGTTCAGTTAACTTTATTAGTTTTTATACTAATAGTAGATAGGACTTACCAGTCTTTTTGACTGACCCGTTTTCTTTTGCCTCTTTTCTTCCGTTTCCCCCCCAGGTTTACAGGGTGGGAACACTGGTACCTAGCTTGGATCTTTAGCTGCTTTTCTGGATAGCTCATGTACGGTTTGGACTTGAGCATGCTATGGCTTTATTCTGCTTTGGGGATAGTTTACTTTATGTTATTTCCAGTTTTCAGTTTATGTTTTTCTAGACTTTGTTTTGTGGAAAATAATGACTCAGTTCTTTGATGTAACTTGACTATGGTTTTGAAATACTAGTTTTATCCGCTGCTTTACTTACTCTGTTTTACTTATATGTTCTGTCTTGTGATATCTGCATGCATGTTTACCTCGTTTGATGCCCCTCCAAAGCTAGTGCCCTTGCAAGAGTGGTATTGGCGGAGGTGGGGTGTTACATTCTCGGATTCTCCTGAAACCGGAACCGTTGGGTTCGTATCAAAAAGATCTTTCTAACGAATGTTAGAGATTTGAAATCTAACGGTTGGATTTGGAATTATGTCCAAATCAAATTTGGAAAAAGGTCGTTGTAAGTGCATTTCGATGGCCGTTGATGGAAATCGACTGTACGGGCCTTGATGAAATTATTAAAAATATCAATAATTTGTGTAAATTCATAAGAAATGATTTGGAAAGAGTTGGGATGAAAAATTCCATATTTAAAAAGATAAAAAAAGATTTTTAATCGAAATTAACTAGTTTTGAACTAGAGTTATAATCCATTTATTTTTAAAATAAATAAAGTGGATTTGAAATGGTTTTGAAAATAACCAGAATTTCCAATATATAGTGGAAATGGATTTGAATCGAAATTATCTTTGGAATATTTTGATGTTGGATTTCATGATTATACAGATATTGTTATGGAAATTTGAAAGATATATTGATATCGTTATTTCCAATACAATATTTGTTGGTCGTAGAATTTGATATTAAATATAAGCCGATATATTTTCTATTCAGAGCCTTGTATTTAATATCAAATGGGATTTGGGTTTGTCGTGAATGGTGTCTTCATTAACAATGTTCTTAAACCCAGTTGAGAAAAAGATTAAATCTTTTTATTTAGATTTAATGAAGTATACCAATTAAATGATATTTAATTGGAATTGAATTGGAATGTGGTTTTTGTAACACCCAACCTCCGCTAGGGTCACTCGCAAAGGAATGCACTAGCTTTAGAGGGGTATTATTGGTAAACATGTACAGAAATATTACAAGACAGAACATATAAAATAGCGGAAGTAAAACCAACTTTCATATCATTAATAAATAAGGCCTAAAGCCTTTTACATCAGAGAATTTCTTACATGAAAACCTGTCTTGCAATAGTAAAGAAGCATAAAAACCTTTTCATAAATTATTCCCCAAGTGAAACAGTAAAGTATCCATAGCCAAGAAAAGTCCAAGCCATACATGATGACCTTCAAACAGAAGAAGTCCGAACTAACAATAGCATTTCCTCCCTGTAACCTGGGGGGGAAACGGAAGACAAAGAGGCAAAACAAAACGGGGTCAGTCATAAAGACTGGTAAGCCCTATCTACTATCAGTATATAAACTAGTAAATTTAATTGGCATGAGGAACTGAGATGAACATAAGTATGATGACAAGATAGATAAGCTAAACCAAAATAACAGGATGAACTACTATACCAAGATAAACAAGTGTGTCATGATAAACTACGGTGTCAAGATAAGTCAAGGTATCACATCGTCAGGTTTCTATCAAGTACAATATCGCAAGGTATCTATCATGTATATTCGCTCTGCACCTCCCGTACTAGTATCCCGGCCCGTGTCATGTGTTAACTATGAATGTCTCTTGCCCAATGTCATGTAATGGTCCATGTCATCCTAATATATCGTATATGTAGGTTTCCTGGTTCGTATAATTCTTTCCATGCATAAGTTCAGTCCTTTGCCGTAGGCCGTACGGGCTTTCTTATGTAAATCTATACCACTTCGACGTAGTTCCATGATCCTCGAGATCGTTTTGGACTGTCCCCCTAGATCTGGTTATGTTTTCTTACCATGAACTATCACGCGCTCAACTAGGATTTATGCCACCTAGGACCACTAGGGATTATGCTACCTAATGAACGTTTCCGTATCTCGGTTTGGGTTTTAAGCCACCTAGGACTACTAGGGATTATGCCACCCGTCAACCACGCCCTTTGTCCCACGTATGAATCGTGAATCGTTTTCCATGTCTAGACGCACATGTATCTCAATGTGCCATCCGAGTTCCATGCTAGGGCAAATCAAGAAATACAGAACTCGGTCGGGAGCTTTAAGTCATCTGCCGGTGCAGATATCAAGGTCTGTTTTTGTATCCGTGGCTATGGTCCCACGTGACCCCTCCCTCAATTACTGAAAGGCAATCCAAGAAAAATCATGTATGAGAACTACATCCCGGCCCCACTATAGCCCCACTTTCCTATGGGCCAACCTCACCCATGACTCGATAGCAAGAACATGGTCTGTTGGGAGTTCTCTGCCTTTCCGTTCGTACACGATTGACTAAAGATGGTAGGTAGTCGGCGACGTGCTATCCAGGGCAAAAACAAGTATCGTCGACTCCACGCTAATCCATCCCAGTCTTTAGGTCGCTCGCATAGCAACCAAGGTATACTCTTGGCTCTTCTACCGCAGACCTTAACCTCTGTGAGGCCGGGTTTCATGGACCATCTGCCACCTCACAGTGGGATACCAAGAGTACCCTCACGTCCCCCGAAGCTACCGCTTCGTCACCCAGTTCGCTGGAGCTTTTTATCCAAGTCAGATAAGTTGCTCCTCCTCGTATACTAAGCGATGACCTACCGTTATCAGATTACTCATCTATTTGTTAACTAGTACCATGTCCTTGGCTAAGAATTATTACTTAGTTATCCTTAACTAAGGTTTACCACTTAGCTTCTCTTCCCACTATCCTTGTTAACTACGATTTTCAACCTAGTCCCCTGAGCTAGGGTTTTGTCTAATGGGTTAAGTGTTGTCATTCAAGTTCATGACCTAACCCGCCCACGAATCATGTCAAGATTGGCTAACTACTCAAGTTCAAGGCTTAGCCCTACAAGTTGGTTAAGTGTACCAAGAAGCTCATGACTTATCCCTATCAAGTCAAATTGGTTAAGTATTTATTGGTCTTAATCCTATCAGATTATCATGTTAGATTGATTAAGCATAGATTATCTTAATCCCATTAGATTATCGAGTCGGATTGGTTAAGTATGGGTTAGCTTAACCCCATCCACTAATCGTATTACAATGGTTAAGCCTAAGTTAAAAGGTCTTGTGACTTAACCCTATCAGGTCCGCATATTAGATTGGCTAAGTATAGGTTACTTAACCTCATCAAATCATCATGTATAATTGGTTAAGTATAAGTTACTTAACCCCATTAAATTATCATGTTAAGTTGGTTAAGTATTGGTTACTTAACCTCATTAAATTACCAAGTTTAGATTGGTTAAGTGTTTAATTTAACCCCATCGAATTACCGTGCTTAGATTAGTTAAGTGAAGGTTACTTAGCCCCATCTAATTACCGTGTTTAGATTAGTTAAGTCTAAGTTACTTAACCCCATCTAATTACCAAGTCGGATTAGTTAAGTGTAAATTACTTAACCCCATCGAATTTACCGTGTTAGATTAGTTATGTATGGATTACTTAACCCCATCTAATTACCGTGTTTAGATTAGTTAAGTGTAGGTTACTTAACCCCATCTAATTACTAAGTCGGATTAGTTAAGTGTAAATTACTTAACCCCTTCCCCTAATTGTCTTATATGGTTAAGTGTCATTAAGGAACCAAGTCCGGTTTAACTTAACCTACCCATTCGTGTCATATCGGTTAAGTGTCATTAATCAAAATTACTTAACCTTTTCATGTGGCATTAATTAGATTAATGCACCTCAACCTCTCACATTAAACTTTGTTGTGGTTACTAGTTAAGCCGGGCGGGTCCGGGTAGATTTACACCACAACCTAGTCTAACCTCGGGTTTTAAGTTCTATATGACCAACTACCCACATTGGGTCCTATTATTTGTAGCCACTAGTTAAGCCGGGCGGGTCTGGGTAGATTTATGCTACAAACTCAACCCAACCTCGAGTTGGCCACTTTCATGTTTGGTCTAGTGTCTTATTACACTTACAACCCATACGTGTCAAGTTTTCAAGTCCCATGTTCATAGCCAAAATTACATGTTGTCATGTTTATACCAATTTACCCAAATCATGTTTCATGTCATTAAAGTTTACCTATAACGTAACCCCAACGCTTTTAAACTCGCATATACATTCACAACAACGCATAATGGATTAAAAGAAGGAACTTGGCGAAGGTATGACAAAAAGGGGTATAAGGCCACAAGTTAAACATGTTGGCATATGAGACATAATGTGTTCACAAACTTGCATGTTACATTATTAAGCCCCAAAAACATGCATAACCCCAAAACTTAGCATATAGGTGAATCATGGTGATAGATGACATAGAAAAATGGCTAGAAGTTTGCATCTAGCATTCTATGCAAGTTAACTTAAGGGATAAGAGAGTTCTTATGTTGCAAAATGCAACATTTCAACATAAAGCTTATAGCTTTTAGCCCACAAAATCAAGGTGATGACTTTACGAATATGCATAGGATAAATCTACACATAACATGATAGTTTCTAAGCATGTAACCTACTCAAGTTCAAACCCAAAACTTGCAACATGAACATTTAACTTCATAGTTAATATCTAAGAGTAGGAGGGGGCTTACAATGCTATGAAGGCACAAATCAATATATAAAAAGATTGAGACGAAGCCACACTAGCAAAAACCCCAAATCAATAAGCTCCAATAAAACCCTTGAGAAAATAATAAGAAAGATCCTTGCTTTGATGAAGATTTGCCTTGAAATCAAGTTTAGAAGCTCTCATATGAACATAGAAACTCTCATACACTCATATGATCATGTAATCTCTCATGTGAATGAAGATAGAATTTATGACAAGAGGATGGAGGCTAGGGTTTTGAGTGGAGGCCATGATCATTAGAAATTTTGGCATAATTTATTTGTAGGATCAAATAATGAGGGTTTAAATGTTAGGTTAGGGGTCTTTTTATAGAGATTAGGATTAGTTTTAGCCATAGGATTAACCCCAATTCAAATCCTAGCCATCAAAATCCGTCACAAGCTAACAAATCAGACCCAAAACATGTCTTGGGGAAGAAGTCAGGTGCACCAGGCCAAAACTGGTCTGGCCACCTGTGTCGACTCCCAAGTCGACTCTAGAGTCGACTGGCGGGGGGGGGGGTGTCGACTCTAGAGTCGACACCCCTTTGAACAGGGTTGACTTTTTGAATTTTAATCTGTTTTAAATTCTGAAAATTCTGAAAACTTCGACGGACCATATCTTGGTCATACGGACTCCGATTCTCGAAAACTTGGACTCTATTTCGCGTATTTTTCCGAGATGAACCCAATGGCACAGCCCGTTTCCCTTGATTCAGAATTTTAAAATTAAATTCTGCCTTAATTCCTTGTTTTAACGTGTTGTTAAAATTCGGGTTGTTACATTCTCCCCTCCTTAAAGGATTTCGTCCCCGAAATCTCCAAGTTAGGAAGAACGTATCCTACCATCCATCATCCATCTACTCAAAACATCATCCACAAGCAACCATTGTCCTTAGATGATTTCTAATGCCATATGAACATATGCAAAGCGTGTGTGTATATGCTCCTTAACTAATGCTAATGATCAGGCCTGAATGATCTTTCTAATGCAAAGTATGTTTAGTGCCATGAATCCAACATGTATGCAAATAATCCTAGTCATATAAGTACTACATGCGTGCACAAACATTCATTCATATGCAACATCCGCATGACAACACATTAACATTCAAACAGGTATAAATACTCGTGCATATGCAATGCAAAATGTGAGTGCGTCGATCTAGTATCTAACGTGTATTCGCGCAACCACTTGCAACCATTTGCAACCATATCGATCATAGCATGTTTCAAATACATGTTTACATCCATAGAGTTCTATCTAAGGTTCCCAAGATAAGATCGAGGAGATAAACAAGACAAACTCCTTACGGGGTTTGCAACAAAAACAGGACCGAGAGGATATCCACCAAGCGATAGCATGCAAGCAAGCTCTACAGGAGAACCAGGGATCAACGATAAACTCTTACAAAGAGTCACGATGCGCGCGTCTAAGCCGCATTTTCTTGCGCTTAATTCAAGTGTGCCTTGACTGCCTTTGACTTCATGATTTCGTAGCTCCTTGATTCCTATTTCCAAGGTATGAGTCGGAACTCTTTTCACTGTCGCCTCTCGTTTCACTTTCCTTTATTCTTTCCCTAGTATACTTAGCTCAACCATATCTACGTACTCATGCAAGCTCCCAAAATTCACTAGTGAATTCTGGATCTCGTTTACCAATGCCAATCCATGTTACCACGTGCACTTACTAGGGTGATTCCTATAACCCATGCTTAAGCGGAATGGACCATCCGCCTTAGTGGCGAACGTTACTCGATCAGATCAGAGATTTCCGATAAATGCATCAAGAGATTCTAGGTAACTAACCATGATAGAACCCAAAAGGTTACACGAGACTTCGAGGGTATTACCAAGGCAAGCTAAGAGTTTATCTACCCTCCTTTCAAAACCGAGAATGGCATCCCTTACTGGATAACCACTTCATCCCTAGAATCCATCCATAGCTCAACAATAGAAGTATTGCTTCTAATCTCAACACTTGACATTTACACTCTCAATTCCAAACAAGTCATGAATAAATGGACCGACTCTCCAACTAGATTTTTGGGCCAAAAGTGGGATCTTCTACCATGCTAGTACTAAGGTGCAGAGACTTAACTATCGAGGCAGACTTAAATGATGCGATGATCAATACAAAGTCTGGACGGGATGATAGAAAAGAAAGGCTAAGCCTTTAACAGAAACGGTACCATATCTCTTAGGTACGCTAGAAATGAGAGCATACAATTGCCCTCTCGCTGATCTTGTCCTTATCTTCCTTTGTGGATCAAGCCATACCAACAAGTTGCTTATCCTTACGTCCACGTCCTTTATCCTTGCTCTTATTACCCTTCCTTGTAACACGGTAACATGCCTCTCGAGAACTTCCTCCATCGTACGGGAAAACACTTACGTAGCAAGACAAGGATTAGTCGCAGTTAAAACTACTGTGATTACAGATGGAGGAAAGAAAGGAAAAGGGATTCGATCAAGGAAACAAAGGATAGTGCTAATGGCTTTTGGGGAATAGCCTTTAAAAACAAAATTTTCTTGAAAAATGCTTCTTTGTAAACGGTTTTTTTCAAATAGTTTTCAGAAGGTTTTAAAAACTTTTGCCCAGTCTGGTAACCTTCTGCTCTGATACCAAATGTAACACCCAACCTCCGCTAGGGTCACTCGCAAAGGAATGCACTAGCTTTAGAGGGGTATTATTGGTAAACATGTACAGAAATATTACAAGACAGAACATATAAAATAGCGGAAGTAAAACCAACTTTCATATCATTAATAAATAAGGTCTAAAGCCTTTTACATCAGAGAATTTCTTACATGAAAACCTGTCTTGCAATAGTAAAGAAGCATAAAAACCTTTTCATAAATTATTCCCCAAGTGAAACAGTAAAGTAGCCATAGCCAAGAAAAGTCTAAGCCATACATGATGACCTTCAAACAGAAGAAGTCCGAACTAACAATAACATTTCCTCCCTGTAACCTGGGGGGGAAACGGAAGACAAAGAGGCGAAACAAAACGGGGTCAGTCATAAAGACTGGTAAGCCCTATCTACTATCAGTATATAAACTAGTAAAGTTAACTGGCATGAGGAACTGAGATGAACATAAGTATGACGACAAGATAGATAAGCTAAACCAAAATAACAGGATGAACTACTGTACCAAGATAAACAAGTGTGTCATGATAAACTACGGTGTCAAGATAAGTCAAGGTATCACATCGTCAGGTTTCTATCAAGTACAATATCGCAAGGTATCTATCATGTATATTCGCTCTGCACCTCCCGTACTAGAATCCCGACCCGTGTCATGTGTTAACTATGAATGTCTCTTGCCCAATGTCATGTAATGGTCCATGTCATCCTAATATATCGTATATGTAGGTTTCCTGGTTCGTATGATTCTTTCAATGCATAAGTTCAGTCCTTTGCCGTAGGCCGTACGGGCTTTCTTATGTAAATCTATACCACTTCGACGTGGTTCCATGATACTTGAGATCGTTTTGGACTGTCCCCCTAGATCTGGTTATGTTTTCTTACCATGAACTATCACGCGCTCAACTAGGATTTATGCCACCTAGGACCACTAGGGATTATGCTACCTAATGAACGTTTTCGTATCTCGGTTTGGGTTTTAAGCAACCTAGGACTACTAGGGATTATGCCACCCGTCAACCACGCCCTTTGTCCCACGTATGAATCGTGAATCGTTTTCCATGTCTAGATGCACATGTATCTCAATGTGCCATCCGAGTTCCGTGCCAGGGAAAATCAAGAAATACGGAACTCGATCGGGAGCTTTAAGTCATCTGCCGGGGCAGATATCAAGGTCTGTGTTTTGTATCCGTGGCTATGGTCCCATGTGACCCCTCCCTCAACTACTGAAAGGCAATCCAAGAAAAATCATGTATGAGAACTACATCCCGGCCCCACTATAGCCCCACTTTCCTATGGGCCAACCTCACCCATGACTTGATTGCAAGAACATGGTCTGTTGGGAGTTCTCTGCCTTTCCGTTCGTACACGATTGACTAAAGATGGTAGGTAGTCAGCGACGTGCTATCCAGGGCAAAAACAAGTTTCGTCGATTCCACGCTAATCCATCCCAGTCTTTAGGTCACTCGCATAGCAACCAAGGTATAATCTTGGCTCTTCTACCGTAGACCTTAACCTCTGTGAGGCCGGGTTTCATGGACCATCTGCCACCTCACAGGGGGATACCAAGAGTACCCTCACGTCCCCCGAAGCTACCGCTTCGTCACCCAGTTCGCTAGAGATTTTTATCCAAGTCAGATAAGTTGCTCCTCCTCGTATACTAAGCGATGACCTACCGTTATCAAATTACTCATCTATTTGTGAACTAGTCCCATGTCCTTGGCTAAGAATTATTACTTAGTTATCCTTAACTAAGGTTTACCACTTAGCTTCTCTTCCCACTATCCTTGTTAACTACGATTTTCAACCTAGTCCCCTGAGCTAGGGTTTTGTTTAATGGGTTAAGTGTTGTCATTCAAGTTCATGACCTAACCCGCCCACGAATCATGTCAAGATTGGCTAAGTACTCAAGTTCACGGCTTAGCCCTACAAGTTGGTTAAGTGTACCAAGAAGCTCATGACTTATCCCTATCAAGTCAAATTGGTTAAGTATTTATTTGTCTTAACCCTATCAGATTATCATGTTAGATTGATTAAGCATAAATTATCTTAATCCCATTAGATTATCGAGTCGGATTGGTTAAGTATGGGTTAGCGTAACCCCATCCACTAATCGTATTACAATGGTTAAGCCTAAGTTAAAAGGTCTTGTGACTTAACCCTATCAGGTCCGCATATTAGATTGGTTAAGTATAGGTTACTTAACCTCATCAAATCATCATGTACAATTGGTTAAGTATAAGTTACTTAACCCCATTAAATTATCATGTTAAGTTGGTTAAGTATTGGTTACTTAACCTCATTAAATTACCAAGTTTAGATTGGTTAAGTGTTTAACTTAACCCCATCGAATTATCGTGCTTAGATTAGTTAAGTGAAGGTTACTTAGCCCCATCTAATTACCGTGTTTAGATTAGTTAAGTCTAAGTTACTTAACCCCATCTAATTACCAAGTCGGATTAGTTAAGTGTAAATTACTTAACCCCATCGAATTTACCGTGTTAGATTAGTTAAGTATGGATTACTTAACCCCATCTAATTACCGTGTTTAGATTAGTTAAGTGTAGGTTACTTAACCCCATCTAATTACTAAGTCGGATTAGTTAAGTGTAAATTACTTAACCCCATCCCCTAATTGTCTTATATGGTTAAGTGTCATTAAGGAACCAAGTCCGGTTTAACTTAACCTACCCATTCATGTCATATCGGTTAAGTGTCATTAATCAAAATTACTTAACCTTTTCATGTGGCATTAATTAGATTAATGCACCCCAACCTCTCACATTAAACTTTGTTGTGCTTACTAGTTAAGCCGGGCGGGTCCGGGTAGATTTACACCACAACCTAGTCTAACCTCGGGATTTAAGTGCTATATGACCAACTACCCACATTGGGTCCTATTGTTTGTAGCCACTAGTTAAGCCGGGCGGGTCCAGGTAGATTTATGCTACAAACTCAACCCAACCTCGAGTTGGCCACTTTCATGTTTGGTCTAGTGTCTTATTACACTTACAACCCATACGTGTCAAGTTTTCAAGTCCCATGTTCATAGCCAAAATTACATGTTGTCATGTTTATACCAATTTACCCAAATCATGTTTCATGTCATTAAAGTTTACCTATAACATAACCCCATCGCTTTTAAACTCGCATATACATTCGCAACAACGCATAATGGATTAAAAGAAGGAACTTAGCGAAGGTATGACAAAAAGGGGTATAAGGCCACAAGTTAAACATGGTGGCATATGAGACATAATGTGATCACAAACTTGCATGTTACATTATTAAGCCCCAAAAACACGCATAACCCCAAAACTTAGCATATAGGTGAATCATGGTGATAGATGACATAGAAAAATGGCTAGAAGTTTGCATCTAGCATTCTATGCAAGTTAACTTAAGGGATAAGAGAGTTCTTATGTTGCATAATGCAACATTTCAACATAAAGCTTATAGCTTTTAGCCCACAAAATCGAGGTGATGACTTTACGAATATGCATAGGATAAATCTACACATAACATGATAGTTTCTAAGCATGTAACCTACTCAAGTTCAAACCCAAAACTTGCAACATGAAAATTTAACTTCATAGTTAATATCTAAGAGTAGGAGGGGGCTTACAATGCTATGAAGGCACAAATCAATATGTAAAAAGATTGAGACGAAGCCACACTAGCAAAAACCCCAAATCAATAAGCTCCAATAAAACCCTTGAGAAAATAATAAGAAAGATCCTTGCTTTGATGAAGATTTGCCTTGAAATCAAGTTTAGAAGCTCTCATATGAACATAGAAACTCTCATACACTCATATGATCATGCAATCTCTCATGTGAATGAAGATAGAATTTATGACAAGAGGATGGAGGCTAGGGTTTTGAGTGGAGGCCATGATCATTAGAAATTTTGGCATAGTTTAGTTGTAGGATCAAATAACGAGGGTTTAAATGTTAGGTTAGGGGTCTTTTTATAGAGATTAGGATTAGTTCTAGCCATAGGATTAACCCCAATTTAGATCCTAGCCATCAAAATCCGTCACAAGCCAACAAATCAGGCCCAAAACATGTCTTGGGGAAGAAGTCAGGTGCACCAGGCCAAAACTGGTCTGGCCACCTGTGTCGACTCCCAAGTCGACTCTAGAGTCGACTTAGGGGGGTGGTGTCGACTCTAGAGTCGACACCCCTTTGACCAGGGTTGACTTTTTGAATTTTAATCTGCTTTAAATTCTGAAAATTCTGAAAACTTCGACGGGCCATATCTTGGTCATACGGACTCCGATTCTCGAAAACTCGGACTCTATTTCGCGTATTTTTCCGAGACGAACGCAATGGCACAACCCGTTTCCCTTGATTCAGATTTTTAAAATTAAATTCTGCCTTGATTCCTTGTTTTAACGTGTTGTTAAAATTCGGGTTGTTACATTCTCCCCTCCTTAAAGGATTTCGTCCCCGAAATCTCCAAGTTAGGAAGAACGTATCCTACCATCCATCATCCATCTACTCAAAACATCATCAATAGGCAACCATTGTCCTTAGATGATTTCTAATGCCATATGAACATATGCAAAGCGTGTATGTATATGCTCCTTAGCTAATGCTAATGATCAGGCCTGAATGATCTTTCTAATGCAAAGTATGTTTAGTGCCATGAATCCAACATGTATGCAAATAATCCTAGTCATATAAGTACTACATGCGTGCACAAACATTCATTCATATGCAACATCCGCATGACAACACATTAACATTCAAACAAGTATAAATACTCGTGCATATGCAATGTAAAATGTGAGTGCGTCGATCTAGTGTCTAACGTGTATTCACGCATCCACGAGCAACCACTTGCAACCATTTGCAACCATATCAATCATAACATGTTTCAAATACATGTTTGCATCCATATAGTTCTATCCAAGGTTCCCAAGATAAGATCGAGGAGATAAACAAGACAAACTCCTTATGGGGTTTGCAACAGAAACATGACCGAGAGGATATCCACCAAGCGATAGCATGCAAGCAAGCTCTACAGGAGAACCAGAGATCAACGATATACTCTTACAAAGAGTCACGATGCGCGCGTCTAAGCCGCATTTCCTTGCGCTTAATTCCAGTGTGCCTAGACTGCCTTTGACTTCATGATTTCGTAGCTCCTTGATTCCTATTTCCAAGGTATGAGTCGGAACTCTTTTCACTGTCGCCTCTCGTTTCACTTTCCTTTATTCTTTCCCTAGTATACTTAGCTCAACCATATCTACGTACTCATGCAAGCTCCCAAAATTCACTAGTGAATTCTGGATCTCGTTTACCAATGCCAATCCATGTTACCACGTGCACTTACTAGGGTGATTCCTATAACCCATGCTTAAGCGGAATGGACCATCCGCCTTAGTGGCGAACGTTACTCGATCGGATCAGAGATTTCCGATAAATGCATCAAGAGATTCTAGGTAACTAACCATGACAGAACCCAAAAGGTTACACGAGACTTCGAGGGTATTACCAAGGCAAGCTAAGAGTTTAACTACCCTCCTTTCAAAACCGAGAATGGCATCCCTTACTGGATAACCACTTCATCCCTAGAATCCATCCATAGCTCAACAATAGAAGTATTGCTTCTAATCTCAACACTTGACATTTACACTCTCAATTCCAAACAAGTCATGAATAAATGGACCGACTCTCCAACCAGATTTTTGGGCCAAAAGTGGGATCTTCTACCATGCTAGTACTAAGGTGCAGAGACTTAACTATCGAGGCAGACTTAAATAATGCGATGATCAATACAAAGTCTGGACGGGATGATAGAAAAGAAAGACTAAGCCTTTAACAGAAACGGTACCATTTCTCTTAGGTACGTTAGAAATGAGAGCATACAATTGCCCTCTCGCTGATCTTGTCCTTATCTTCCTTTGTGGATCAAGCCATACCAACAAGTTGCTTATCCTTACGTCCGCGTCCTTTATCCTTGCTCTTATTACCCTTCCTTGTAACACAGTAACATGCCTCTCGAGAACTTCCTCCATCGCACGGGAAAACACTTACGTAGCTAGACAAGGATTAGTCGCAGTTAAAACTACTGTGACTACAGATGGAGGAAAGAAAGGAAAAGGGATTCGATCAAGGAAACAAAGGATAGTGCTAATGGCTTTTGGGGAATAGCCTTTAAAAACAAAATTTTCTTGAAAAATGCATCTTTGTAAACGGTTTTTTCAAATAGTTTTCAGAAGGTTTTAAAAACTTTTGCCCAATCTGGTAACCTTATGCTCTGATACCAAATGTAACACCCAACCTCCGCTAGGGTCACTCGCAAGGGAATGCACTAGCTTTAGAGGGGTATTATTGGTAAACATGTACAGAAATATTACAAGACAGAACATATAAAATAGCGGAAGTAAAACCAACTTTCATATCATTAATAAATAAGGTCTAAAGCCTTTTACATCAGAGAATTTCTTACATGAAAACCTGTCTTGCAATAGTAAAGAAGCATAAAAACCTTTTCATAAATTATTCCCCAAGTGAAACAGTAAAGTAGCCATAGCCAAGAAAAGTCCAAGCCATACAAGATGACCTTCAAACAGAAGAAGTCCGAACTAACAATAGCATTTCCTCCCTGTAACCTGGGGGGAAACGGAAGACAAAGAGGCAAAACAAAACGGGGTCAGTCATAAAGCCTGGTAAGCCCTATCTACTATCAGTATATAAACTAGTAAAGTTAACTGGCATGAGGAACTGAGATGAACATAAGTATGATGACAAGATAGATAAGCTAAACCAAAATAACATGATGAACTACTGTACCAAGATAAACAAGTGTGTCATGATAAACTACGGTGTCAAGATAAGTCAAGGTATCGCATCGTCAGGTTTCTATCAAGTACAATATCGCAAGGTATCTATCATGTATATTCGCTCTGAACCTCCCGTACTAGTATCCCGGCCCGTGTCATGTGTTAACTATGAATGTCTCTTGCCCAATGTCATGTAATGGTCCATGTCATCCTAATATATCTTATATGTAGGTTTCCTGGTTCGTATGATTCTTTCCATGCATAAGTTCAGTCCTTTGCCGTAGGCCGTACGGGCTTTCTCATGTAAATCTATACCACTTCGACGTAGTTCCATGATCCTTGAGAATGTTTTGGACTGTCCCCCTAGATCTGGTTATGTTTTCTTACCACGAACTATCACGCGCTCAACTAGGATTTATGCCACCTAGGACCACTAGGGATTATGCTACCTAATGAACGTTTTCGTATCTCGGTTTGGGTTTTAAGCCACCTAGGACTACTAGGGATTATGCCACCCGTCAACCACGCCCTTTGTCCCACGTATGAATCGTGAATCGTTTTCCATGTCTAGACGCATATGTATCTCAATGTGCCATCTGAGTTCCGTGCCAGGGCAAATCAAGAAATACGGAACTCGGTCGGGAGCTTTAAGTCATCTGCCGGTGCAGATATCAAGGTCTGTTTTTGTATCCGTGGCTATGGTCCCACGTGACCCCTCCCTCAACTACTGAAAGGCAATCCAAGAAAAATCATGTATGAGAACTACATCTTGGCCCCACTATAGCCCCACTTTCCTATGGGCCAACCTCACCCATGACTCGATAAAAAGAACATGGCCTGTTGGGAGTTCTCTGCCTTTCCGTTCGTACACGATTGACTAAAGATGGTAGGTAGTCGGCGACGTGCTATCCAGGGCAAAAACAAGTATCGTCGACTCCACTCTAATCCATCCCAGTCTTTAGGTCGCTCGCATAGCAACCAAGGTTTACTCTTTTCTCTTCTACCGCAGACCTTAACCTCCGTGAGGCCGGGTTTCATGGACCATCTGCCACCTCACAGGGGGATACCAAGAGTACCCTCACGTCCCCCGAAGCTACCGCTTCGTCACCCAGTTCGCTAGAGCTTTTTATCCAAGTCAGATAAGTTGCTCCTCCTCGTATACTAAGCGATGACCTACCGTTATCAGATTACTCATCTATTTGTCAACTAGTCCCATGTCCTTGGCTAAGAATTATTACTTAGTTATCCTTAACTAAGGTTTACCACTTAGCTTCTCTTCCCACTATCCTTGTTAACTACGATTTTCAACCTAGTCCCCTGAGCTGGGGTTTTGTCTAATGGGTTAAGTGTTGTCATTCAAGTTCATGACCTAACCCGCCCACGAATCATGTCAAGATTGGCTAAGTACTCAAGTTCAAGGCTTAGCCCTACAAGTTGGTTAAGTTTACCAAGAAGCTCATGACTTATCCCTATCAAGTCAAATTGGTTAAGTATTTATTTGTCTTAACCCTATCAGATTATCATTTTAGATTGATTAATCATAGATTATCTTAATCCCATTAGATTATCGAGTCGGATTGGTTAAGTATGGGTTAGCTTAACCCCATCCACTAATCGTATTACAATGGTTAAGCCTAAGTTAAAAGGTCTTGTGACTTAACCCTATCAGGTCCGCATATTAGATTGGTTAAGTATAGGTAACTTAACCTCATCAAATCATCATGTATAATTGGTTAAGTATAAGTTACTTAACCCCATTAAATTATCATGGTAAGTTGGTTAAGTATTGGTTACTTAACCTCATTAAATTACCAAGTTTAGATTGGTTAAGTGTTTAACTTAACCCCATCGAATTACCGTGCTTAGATTAGTTAAGTGAAGGTTACTTAGCCCCATCTAATTACCGTGTTTAGATTAGTTAAGTCTAAGTTACTTAACCCCATCTAATTACCAAGTCGGATTAGTTAAGTGTAAATTACTTAACCCCATCGAATTTACCGTGTTAGATTAGTTAAGTATGGATTACTTAACCCCATCTAATTACCGTGTTTAGATTAGTTAAGTGTAGGTTACTTAACCCCATCTAATACTAAGTCGGATTAGTTAAGTGTAAATTACTTAACCCCATCCCCTAATTGTCTTATATGGTTAAGTGTCATTAAGGAACCAAGTCCGGTTTAACTTAACCTACCCATTAGTGTCATATCGATTAAGTGTCATTAATCAAAATTACTTAACCTTTTCATGTGGCATTAATTAGATTAATGCACCCCAACCTCTCACATTAGACTTTGTTGTGGTTACTAGTTAAGCCGGGAGGGTCCGAGTAGATTTACACCACAACCTAGTCTAACCTAGGGTTTTAAGTGCTATATGACCAACTACCCACATTGGGTCCTATTGTTTGTAGCCACTAGTTAAGCCGGACGGGTCCAGGTAGATTTATGCTACAAACTCAACCCAACCTGGAGTTGGCCACTTTCATGTTTGGTCTAGTGTCTTATTACACTTACAACCCATACGTGTCAAGTTTTCAAGTCCCATGTTCATAGCCAAAATTACATGTTGTCATGTTTATACCAATTTACCCAAATCATGTTTCATGTCATTAAAGTTTACCTATAACGTAACCCCAACGCTTTTAAACTCGCATATACATTCGCAACAACGCATAATGGATTAAAAGAAAGAACTTGGCGAAGGTATGACAAAAAGGGGTATAAGGCCACAAGTTAAACATGGTGGCATATGAGACATAATGTGTTCACAAACTTGCATGTTACATTATTAAGCCCCAAAAACATGCATAACCCCAAAACTTAGCATATAGGTGAATCATGGTGATAGATGACATAGAAAAATGGCTAGAAGTTCGCATCTAGTATTCTATTCAAGTTAACTTAAGGGATAAGAGAGTTCTTATGTTGCATAATGCAACATTTCAACATAAAGCTTATAGCTTTTAGCCCACAAAATCAAGGTGATGACTTTACGAATATGCATAGGATAAATCTACACATAACATGATAGTTTCTAAGCATGTAACCTACTCAAGTTCAAACCCAAAACTTGCAACATGAACATTTAACTTCATAGTTAATATCTAAGAGTAGGAGGGGGATTACAATGCTATGAAGGCACAAATCAATATATAAAAAGATTGAGACAAAGCCACCCTAGCAAAAACCCCAAATCAATAAGCTCCAATAAAACCCTTGAGAAAATAATAAGAAAGATCCATGCTTTGATGAAGATTTGCCTTGAAATCAAGTTTAGAAGCTCTCATATGAACATAGAAACTCTCATACACTCATATGATCATGTAATCTCTCATGTGAATGAAGATAGAATTTATGACAAGAGGATGGATGCTAGGGTTTTGAGTGGAGGCTATGATCATTAGAAATTTTGGCATAGTTTAGTTGTAGGATCAAATAATGAGGGTTTAAATGTTAGGTTAGTGGTCTTTTTATAGAGATTAGGATTAGTTTTAGCAATAGGATTAACCCCAATTCAGATCCTAGCCATCAAAATCCGTCACAAGCCAACAAATCAGGCCCAAAACATGTCTTGGGGAAGAAGTCAGGTGCACCAGGCCAAAACTGGTCTGGCCACATGTGTCGACTCCCAAGTCGACTTGGGGGGGTTGTCGACTCTAGAGTCGACACCCCTTTGACCAGGGTTGACTTTTTGAATTTTAATCTGTTTTAAATTCTGAAAATTTTGAAAATTTTGAAAACTTCGACGGACCATATCTTGGTCATACGGACTCCGATTCTCGAAAACTCGGACTCTATTTCGCGTATTTTTCCGAGACGAACGCAATGGCACAGCCCGTTTCCCTTGATTCAGATTTTTAAAATTAAATTCTGCCTTGATTCCTTGTTTTAACGTGTTGTTAAAATTCGGGTTGTTACAGTTTTGGGTTTATCGTGAACCGTGTTTTAGATGACATTAGTTCTTTAACCCAGTTAAAGACAGGATATTGATTTTTGAGAAGATTAAAGCTAAGTCGAGTTTTAATGAATCTTTAATTAGATTAAAGTGATCGAGAATGGAGTATCACTAGTTTTGCTTCAGGCGATAGTTAAATCTTTAATTAGATTTGAACGTGAAATGGTAATTGAATTTACCGATAGCACCGCGGTGTTTGATATGAAGTATGACCAGTTTTACTTCATGGTATGAAAAGGTTGGGATTGGGAAATTAAAACAAATGATTACTTCGGTAAGGTTCGTTAATCCCGACTAGTTTGGATAAACCATAATTTTGTTTGAATTGATATTCAAAGGAAGATTAAAGAATAAATTTAAAGAATTTATCTTTGATAAAATTAATGGGAACATTTCCTAAAGTATAAGAATATTCTGAATTGGAATGTGGCGTATGTTATGTTTGTGTAACACTTATTTATTATATACGCGAGTTATTCAGAAAGACCGGATTTATCCCATTCTGAATAACTGATTCGACGATGTGTCGAGGATGAAGACGGTGGTCGAAAACCGGAGGTCTTCACATCGTTTGGGTGATTACTGATGATCTTGATTGGTCTGTACACCCAAGAGGAGGGAATCAGTTGGTGATCGTCCAGGCGTACTTGGAGATCGATGGATATGCAAGGTACAAGGTGCCTCCGGTTTCGTTTAGACCCAGAACGAACTTGTAAATGGACTGTGTGTCTGACATTGGATTTTATTCTGTGTGATTGATTTCTATTAAATATATATATGTTTGGTGGTGGAGAATTTGTTCTCTTGCTTAACGCCCTTCTCTGAGACGTACGAGGTCAGGGGTTATATATTGATGGATATCAATCGCATGGAGTGAATTGCCTATGTGGCATGCCTAAGTGGAAAATGATCAAGGCTTTTGTTGAAAAGCAAATTCTTGTGGTTGATGATCAAAGCACGGCCTGTGTGGCATAGCTTTGTGTAGCATTGATTCGTGACCCTCACACCCCGGTTGTGAACCAGAAACGGGAGAGGACCTCAGGGAGGACATGCGTTTCCTTCTAGCTAAGGTGGTGTCAGTGACCTACCAGCCCTGACATTTATATTGTTTTCACCTGTGTGTTTGTTGGATTGCGAGGCGCCTCGGATATATCGGTGACTATGTGGAGCCGATGGAGTCATTTGGCTCACTTACGCCCCAAAGGGTGGGGAAACGCAGTGTTCAGGCATTTTAATCCACATCGGTGGACCGGCCCTGACGATCCAAGGGCTTACCTGTGTCTGGGTCCTGAGGCTCGGGCTAGAGAGTCTCGAATCGGTAGAGAACTATCTTTTGCCGGGGTTCACAGATGGAAACCCAACTTCCAATACGTGACATTTGCGGTTTTGATTGTAGAGCCTAGTATGGTGACATGATATATGGTCCCCATGCCGTCTATGATTGATATTTATGATTGAAATTGTTTTGACACTATACACTTATAATAGTATCAAATGATTTGTTTTTAACGTACCAAGCATGTTTGGGTATTATAAGGGAAAACTCTATCCTCCGGCTTGTGTTGCATTGTGTGATGGGACCTGGGTCTTATAATAGCTTCATTTTCCCAAAAAGCATTGCGCTGTTTTGTTATTATCACTGGTATTCTTGGGACGAAACCCGTTCCGTGTTATACAACGTGGTCCCTTGATATATCTGATTTAAAGTAAAGCTTTAAATAACTGTTTTAGTTCTCACACCAGTCCCACTGACCTGGAGTTTATTGTTTTAACCTAAACTCTGGGTGCCCTTATTTTGACACGGGCAGGTAGTAGTTTTGGTTTTGCGGATTTATATTCACAGAATCCTAATTTACAGCTGAAGCGATATTCGGAAAGCTCTGTATCCGTGTATTACTTCCAGTTGTGTTTTGTATTATTTTCTGCTCCAGTAATGTATTTAAATCTCTGATAATTTATGATGTGCTATATTTATTCATACTCTGTATATTCTTGTACTCTGATGGAATTGTTGTAATATACATTGAAATGTTCTTCTGTTTGTGTTTCGATTTGTCGTGTTCTCAAAACAATCAGGGGTTTTGAACGGTCTTTTTCGATTTAGCGATCGATTCGAATCGAACGAAATTCCTTATCGTTACATTACTGGTTTAGTTTGTGGGCCTATATTTACTAATATTACCCACCAACCTGATATGTACTTAACCCTCCTACTGATTCAAACATGTTTACTTAATGTTTAAGTTTGTGGGCCTATATTTACTAATATTACCCACCAACCCGATATGTACTTAACCCTCCCACACATTATGTCATATTGGTTAAGTGTTGTCCATTCACGTTAACTTAACCCACCCACTCATCATGTCATGTTGGTTAAGTGTTTCTTATTGATCCTTCTCACTCGTCATGTTAGATTGGTTAAGTGTTTCCTATTAACTTAACCCCGTTCATTCATCATGTTATATTGGTTAAGTATTTCCCATTAACTTAACCCCATTCGTTCATCAAGTTACATTGGTTAAGTTTTTCTTATTAACTTAACCCTATGCGTTCATCATGTTGTATCGTTAAGTGTCATCAATCAATTCAAGTTAACTTAACCCACCCACTTGTCGTGTTACACTGGTTAAGTGTTGCCTTTTTGTGTTAACTTAACCCTTCCATGCATCCTGATATATTGGTTAAGTGTTGCTCTCTTGTTTAACTTAACCCTACCCATTCATCATGTCATATTGGTTAAGTGTTTCTTATAAACTTAACCCTACTCATTCAACATGTCATATTGGTTAAGTGCTTTAAATTTACTTAAACCTACTCATTCATCATGTCATGTTGGTTAAGTGTTTTAAATTTACTTAACCCTACCTTCTTGTTTAATTAACCTGTTATGACGGTTAAGTGTTCTAAATTTTACTTAACCTTACCATTCTTAGCATGTCTGCTTATTGGCATTAACTAATTTATTAATGCCCCAACCTCTCACATTAGAACTGTTGTTTGCGGTTGCTGGATGTGTCGGGCGGTTCCGGGTAGACTTCTATCGCAAACTCATTCTAACATCGGGTTTTGGGCTAAATGCGCTAACCTCTCACATTAGATCTGTGTCGTTGCAGTTACTGGATGTGCCGAGCGGTTCCGGGCAGTTTTACATGCAATTCAATCTAACTTTGGGTTAGGCATGTTTATCTTTTAGCATATTTACCATACATGTCCAAGTCTAGATTTTATATGCTGATCATCCCAAATTCACAAAACTAGTCATGTTCCAATTCTCAAGCTATACCCCAACAAAGCTGATTGCAAGTTATGCCCCACAAATTCAAATTCAAGTTATTACTCAAAATAGGTTACACCCAATTTTCCTAAATTTGCAATAATAGTCAAGCCCCAAAAATCACGATATAACACATGCCCTAAGGTTTAGTCATATTGCACCGTACAAAATATTCTCCAAAAACCCCAAGTCATGATTCACAGTATAAACTATGCCAAATTATAGCCTTTAATTACATTGCATGCCAATTACCCAAAATCCCAATTTAGGCGTATTCACATTTAACAGTTATCCCTGTCTTACTATAGGTTTTCATGCCTAAGCCATACATCACTATACAAAATAATCTCCTTCTTCCAAGTCATAACCTATCATATATATATATATATATGCCCCAAAT
This sequence comes from Allium sativum, assembly GCA_030737875.1. NCBI lineage: Eukaryota > Viridiplantae > Streptophyta > Magnoliopsida > Asparagales > Amaryllidaceae > Allium > Allium sativum. The sequence goes on along the minus strand of CM060924.1, from coordinate 601,999,712 downwards.
TTTAGGTCTTAAACCACAACATGTACTATGCCTTACATGTTTACAGTTCAATTTACGCCCCAAATCCCAAGTCATATGTCCAATATACTTTATGCCTCAAATCTCAAGTCATATGTTCGATACACTTTATGTTTTAAATCCAACATGTGTTATGTCCTCAAATCCGTTACAAATCAGTTATGCCCAATTATACATAATTTAATGCCTTTCCCAATTTTAGCGCTGGCCATGTCCAAATCATATATTATGTCCAATTTTTTCCAACGTACGTTCATCTCTTATGAGATTTGGCTCAGGCTCGCAGTAGCCTGGCTATAAAAACAAAAAGGGAAGAAGGAAAGAAGAGACAAAGAATGGACATAATAATATCAATGAGATAGATCCAATGGATATAGAAAGACAGATAGATATAGGCATAATCTCAAATTCAGGTTTATTACAATGTCATAATCACAATTAAATTTTATTTCTGAAAGTAACATGAACTTACAAATTACAGAACGGTCCTGAATTCTGAGATCTGATTTCTGAATTTGATTAGCTATTCCTTTGATGTAGACTTTGAATGTTAACTTGAAAACTCTAATTTGATTGATTAAGGTGGAGGTTAGGTCACTTCAGGTTTTAGCAGCATATAAATGCTTATGAATTCGTGTGGAGAAAACAATAGGTTTAGGGGTCTTTTTATAGGTGTATAGGGAGATTTAGAGCCTTCTGATCAGTCTAGAAGTCATCATAATCGTCCAGAGCAGAATACCACGTCACACAGCGAATCAGAAAGCAACATGCGGCGAAACACATCATCGGCTAGATCTAGGCCAATAGGGGTCGACACTTATGTCGACACCCCTATAGGGAGGTCAACACCTATGTCAACTCCCCTTGGGGGGGAGTCGACACCCTAAGCGGGAATTTTCCCGCTCAGCCTATTCTTCTTGAATTTCAAATTTTGAACTTGGTTTGAGATGTTTAATTATTATTTATATTTTCATTTTAAACATGAAATCTTCTGAACTCCATAACTTCTTCATACGGAGTCCGATTCATGCAAACTCGGACTCTGTCTCAAACAGAATTCCGAGACGAAAGCAATGGCATAACACTTTCCCTTAATTCTCACTTTTAAAATTAAGTATTATTTAATTTGTTACATTAATATTCATAGGAATTACGGGGTGTTACATATCTAGAGGCTACAACGCTTGCTGTGGTCAAGCAGACGTTCCTCCCGCAGCTGCACCCGTTGTTCCTCCTCCTCCTCTACGTGCAGATAATTTCTCTAAGATCTACAAAGATTTCTGTGCTATGGGAGGAAAGCCATTCCATGGAACCGAGACGTTCGTAGAGGCAAGGAATTGGCTCAAAGAGATGGAGGATCTGTTTGGAATCTTCAAAGTGGATGAACGTAGGAAGATTCAGCTAGCCGCCTGGCTACTGAAAGATGAAGCTTCGTTCTGGTGGTAAGTGACGCAAGCAGGGCGTCTAGTGGAGACTTGGGATGATTTTCGGCAAAGGTTTGAAATGAAGTTTCTTTCTCAAGATGAGAAAAGCATGCAAATGGAAAGGTTCCTGGCGCTCAAGCAAGGAGGCATGACTGCCAAAGAGTATGTCAATAAGTTCAACCAACTAGAGAGATTTGGGCCGGAGCTAGTGGATACTCCACATAAGAAAGCTTTGTGGTTTGTTAGAGGACTGAATGAACCCCTTCATGGGTTACTATGTCTCACATTCCAATGGGGGCAACTTTTGAAAGACTCGTTGATATGGTCTTAATGCATAAGGAAGATAAAGCTTACAAGAAGGAAGTTAAGGTTGAGGAAACACAAAATAAGAAAATATGGCCCAAGAAGTGACAACAACAACAAAAACAACAAAAGAAAGGTGGAAAGAATGACAAGGGTAAGGATAAGAGGAAGTGCAATGATTGCGGATGTGAGGGACATTTAATCAAGGACTGCAAAAGAAGGAAGAATGCTTGCTTGAGTTGTGGATAGATCAGACACTTTTCTAAGGAGTGCCCGAAGAAGCAAGGACAAGGTCAAACAGCAGAAACTTCTGGAGGGTAAGTGCATGCTCTCGCGATTAGTGCTTCAGATCGAGGTAGGAAAGTTTCCGTGGAAGGTTTGATTTCTCTTTCCAATCATCCTATTAGAACTCTATTTGATTCCAGCGCTTCGCATTCATTTATATCTAATTCTGTAGCCGAGTTTTTTCACCTTAATACTAGTATGGTAGTGGATCCTATTGTTATCTCAAACCCCATTGGTGGTTCAGCTCGTTTGTCCACGATTTGTCTAGGTTTGAGAATATTTGTGTTAGGCATCGAGTTTAGTGCGACACATATGTGCTCGGTTTTATGGAAAATGGTTTGATTTTAGGGTTGGATTGGCTAGCCATGTATGGTGCTATTCTGGATTGTGAGAGGAGGGTCGTTAGACTTTTTACTTGTCATGGGTGGGCCCTCGAGATTTCTTGTGACCCTAAAGGGTCTGTCATGATTAGTTTCCTCGTGTCTCTAGATTCATCTATCGATGATCTGCAATCTGTACCAATAGTCTGTGAGTATTGTGATGCTTTTTAGGAGATTTAGGGCTTACCTCCGAGGCGTAAGATCGGCTTTCATATATACTTGGTGGACAATGCAAAGCCAGTTGCATTACCTGTGCACTATATGGTTCCAAGAGAAAGGAGGGAGCTTAGTAAGCAAGTAGGGGAGCTAGTTGAGAAAGGGTTTATTAGGCAAAGCATATCTGAATGGGGTGCTCCGGTGGTATTCGCAATTAAGGCGGATGGTTCGCTTCGCTTATGTGTGGATTATAGAGAGTTGAACAAACTCACAAAGAAGAATAGGCACCCACTCCCGAGGATAGATGATCTGTTTGACCAGCTCGTTAGGGCATCAATTTTCTCTCAGTTAGATTTGGCTATGGGATTCCATCAGATGAGCGTAGCCCAGGATATTATAGACAAGACCGCTTTTAGGACTCCATATGGTTTCTATGAATGGCTAGTTTTGCTTTTGGGTTGATGAATGCACCCTCCTATTTTGTTGATTTGATGAGTAGGATGCTTTGGGAGTTTCTAAATAAATTTGTCGTGGTCTTTGTTAATGACATCTTGATTTTCTCGAATAGTGAGGAAGAGCATGCCTTACATATAAGGGAGGTTTTGAAAACTCTGCGTGCGCATCAGTTTAAGGAAAAGTTCTCCAAATGCCATTTTGGGAGAAAAGAGGTGAGATTCCTAGGGCATGTGATTTCTAAAGAAGGGATAACAACAGGTCCCGCAAAGGTGGTTGTAGTTCAGGATTAGCAGATGCCAAAGAATGCAACGGAGGTGAGAAGTTTTCTGGGGTTAGCAGGCTATTATAGGAAGTTCATTAAGGACTTTGCAAAGATATCAACCCCACTCACCAAGCTAACAAAGAAGAATTTGGCGTTTTCATTGGATATAGATTGTGATGTTGCTTTCCAGCGATTAAAGAGGGCTCTGACAACAACTCCAGGCTTGACCTTGCCCGACGAAAACAAAGTGTTCACAGTTTACACTGATGCGTGTGGTACAAGGCATGGTGCGGTTCTGATGCAAGAGGGAAGGGTAGTAGGTTATAGGGGTAGATAGTTAAGGGTTCATGAGAAGAACTACCCTACCCATGACTTAGAGCTAGCTGCCATAGTATTTGCACTTAAGACGTGGCGTCATTATTTGCTTGAAGAGAAGCTTGAGTTGTACACCGATCATAAATCTCTCAAGTACTTGTTCTTGCATAAGGATATTAATTTAAGGCAACACCAGTATTTGGGTTGTAGTAGACAGACTTACTAAGAGCGCTCATTTCATTCCAATTAAGAGTAAGAAGACAGCAACAATTTAAGTTCGTGGGATAGTCCGTCTTCATGGAGTACCTTCCAACATCGTAAGTGATCATGACCCCATTTTCACTAGTGAATTTTGGAAGAGCTTACAGGAAGCATTAGGTACACAGTTGTGTTTGAGCACCGCTTATCACCCTCAGACCGATGGACAGACAGAAAGAGTGAATAAAGTTCTTGAGGATCTTTTAAGGTTGTGTATCCTAGACTTCGGAGGGACTTGGGAAGAGCACCTTCCTTTAGTGGAGTTAGCCTACATCAACAGTTATCAAGCTAGTATCGGCATGGCACCCTTCGAAGCATTGTACGGACAACCTTGTTGATCACTAACTTGTTGGTGGGAATCTACAGAAAGACTACTACTTGGACCAGATATGGTTAAAGAGATGTCCGAAAAGATTGATCTTATTAGATGGCGAATGAAGATAGCTCAGGATAGAAAGAAGTCCTACGCAGATAAGAGAAGGACTGACATCGAGTTTGAGGTGGGGGACATGGTTTTCATTAAAGTGTCACCTTTGAGGAATGTGGTTCGCTTTGCATCTGTAGGGAAATTGGCACCAGGATTCGTAGGACCATTTCCCATAACAGAAAGAATTGGCCAAATGGCCTATAGAGTAAAGCTACCAGAGAGACTGTCCGGTATTCATGATTTTTTCCACGTTTCTCATTTGCGGAAGTACTTGCATGATACTGCAGAAGTAGTTGAGTCGAGTATATTGGAGGAAGTAGAGGTGGAATGGGAGGTGACAGTTAGGCGAGTTCCTACCCGTATTCTTGGATCAGAAGTTAAGAAGCTACGCAACCGAGAAGTCAAGTTAATGAAGGTTCAGTGTAGAGATAACCCAGAGGATGCAACTTGGGAGACCGAAGACAAGATTCGTGCTTCGTACCCTTTTCTTTTCGAGGGTATGTTCTTAACCTCCTTTCCAAAGCTTTTGTTTATACTTGTTTCTATCATTTGAGTATATCTTATCGATCGAATCTCGACCTTTAGGTAGGAAACCCGTGAATGTAAACATGTGCTTGAGACATGTTATGTTTGATGGATACAAGTGGATGCAAGTGTTTGTTAGTGGTTGCTCATGGATGCATATACACACACATTACGACTATATCGGCTCAATCGCTCTCATACTGCATATGGATGTGTGCACATTTTTTTTCTTTTTATGGATGGAAATGGATGTATCATCATATGGATATTGCATTTGGATGGATGATTGAGCACACATATAGAACTCACAAGTCATAATAGAATTATTTGCATACATGTTGGATTCATGGCACAAACATACATTGCATTAAGGAGGTTGACTGAATTAGTAGATCGCTTGATCTTCGCATTAGTATTGGGACATATACACACACCTTTGCATATGTTCATATAAGCATTATATATCTTTTAAGGACAATGGATGCCTGTGATTGGTGGATGAGTAGATGGATGTGGATGTTAGGATATACATTCTTCTTAACTTGGAGATTTCGGGGACGAAATCCTTTGAGTAACGGAGAATATAACACCTCGTATTTTAACAATACTAAAGATGATAAATTAAAGAATAATTAATTTAACATCCAGAATTAAGGAAAACGGACTGCGCCATTGCGTTCGTCTCAGAATTCTGGTCAAAATAGACACATGGTTTACGTAAAATAGACACCGTATGAAGAAGTTATTAAGGTTTGAAGTCTGTATACGCACAAGAATATATACATATATATAATTAAATCTAGAATTCAAAAATTAGTTCAAAATCCAAAATTTGGGGGGAGGGGAAAAATCCTACTCAAGGGTGTCGACCCTGGGTCGACCCCTCAAGTGGGTGTAGACCCCATGGGTCGACACCATAAGGGGGGTCGACCCCCTGCGGGAGATCTGGGCAGTTAGGGTTTGGGGTTACGACTATATATATGGCCTCAATTTTTTTGTTTCTCCACACCAAAAATAATGGAGGACTAGATGTTGTCTCTGCCCAAATTGAATCAAACCTTTTCTTGTTTAGCAATCAACTAGAGTTTAGAGATCTTTGATTCAACATCAGCAATCCTTTCTTCTAATTTTCTAGATCCAAACACTGTGAGTCTATGTTAATTTTAGATCTAAATAATTAAAAGTAAATATTGACATGATTATAATTTGGATCTATGACTGTAACTATGTGAATCATATCAGATCTGATAGAACCTGTTTATCTAAGTTATTCTGACATAGATATGAACTTATACCTATTTATCATGTCAGATCTGCCATGTTTATAGATTTAATTCACTGTTTAGATCACCCCATGCCTATTCGTATTACGTTTATGGCTAAATCAGACTTGTTATTAGTTGTATATTCATTGTTAGATCTCATCATGCCTATTTATGATGTCCCTATTATGTTAGAAGCAGTTCTATTATAACATGTTCATTAGATCTATCCCTATATGCCTATCTTGTCATTATGCCATTATATGTTTATGCCTATTTCTGCCATCCTATGTTCACCTTGTTAGTATGATTATTTCTGTCCTCTTACCTACATCTTTTCCATTTTTGTTTTATATAGCCAGGCTACCTTCGAGCCTAGGCATGCTGCTGAAATATCCGAACGCGTTAATTAAGGAACGAGGGGAAAATGATAAAATTGGGGCATAACTTGTAATTGGAATTTTAGGTATAACTTGGGTGAAATATATGAACATGAAGTTGGGGACATAAATCAACTTGTGATTAAAGACCTTAATTTGGGGCATATAGTTCATTATGAACCTAACTTGTGGAAGGGGCATAAAAACCTATAACGACATGGGAATAATTGGTTAATAGTGGAAATGCCTGGAATTACAGTAATTAGAAACTGTAACCGCGCTTATACATGAGGTTAGATTACACTTGTGGTGGGAGTCTACCCGGAACCGATCGGCATATCCAGCAACCACAAGTGGTGAATCTAATGTGAGGGGTCTAAGTGCGTAAACACGAGACGTGCTAAGACACGAGGTTAAGTCTGACTTGTGGAAGAAGTCTGCCTGGAACCGACCAGCATATCCAGCATGCACAAGTGATAGGCTTAATATGGTAGGTCTAGCACATTATAACTATAAACGAATATAGTAATGAATTGGAATACTTAACCTAGTTGAATCCATAGGGATTAACATATAACTTGAGTAGGGGTTAAGTAAACTTGTTTGGAACGGTGGGTGGGTTAAGTAAATCTTGGGTGGGTGGGTAAAATTTATATATATAGACCCACAAACTTAACCTGTGGGGTTATGCAATCTTTTACTCTGGTATGGCATAACCTATGGAAAACCTAGTGAGGATGCAAGCATAGAGGGAAGCTTGTATCATCTTGCGTGTGGGACCCGTTTCAGTCAATAACCCATATATAGGTATCAAACGAGTACTCCAAACTAGGTTGGAGTCGGGATACACTTACATGGCTGATTGTGAGAGATCCAAACGTGGGGGATAGTGTGGGCGGCGCATTCCGATGGGGTCATGTGCATGCATGGGTCCGACAGAGGAGATTTAGATGCTGTGACACCTGTAGATATGGTTGTGCACATCCTGAAAACGAAGGGTTGCCACTTTAGGGAGTGATACACACTACTGTTGGGCCAGCACGGGGTTTCTGCGGAGTAGGGAGCCAATCGATTAGGGTAGTAATTAGGGTACACTTAGACTTCAGTATGTTAGGAGCCTATTAGCACCCTTAGGGGTAACTTCGGTATGTTGGGCAGCCTGTTGATTGTATGGGGTGAAAACCTCTCACTGGAAGTACACCTAAATCTACCATCTTATACTTGTTGGGGATCATCTTGTTAATAAGACACTAGTACTGGTGCAGAGAGCAGAGAATAGAGAAATCATTAGAGAAACATAGCATACTCCATCATGTTTGTCCTGTTTACCATGTCATACCTGCCTATTATGATGTTATCTCTCTTATCCACTTTATATGCCTGTCATGATACTTTTACTTATTTATATGCTAAAAGTAACTAGACTCGCCATACTTTATGTATGATCCATTTTTTCCCCTCTTCTTTCTCTTCTGTTCTCCCCCACCCACCAGGTTCTCAAGGTGGGAATACTCAAGCTTGACCAGGATTCTGCTTTCATCCGCTTGGAGCTACTTAGATGTATTGCTCGAGCTCTTATCCTTTCTACTATGGCTATGTTTTGTTTGGGGAATCATGCTTCTTTATTTATTGTACTATGATATTTTAAGTACAAGACAAAAATGTTTAAGATGATGTACTGGGTTTATGTATTTTCAGACTCATGATGTTTTAAACCACGAAGTTATGCTTTATGATAAAAGTTGTTAATTCCGATGCTATTTTATATCTGTCTTGTAATGTTTCTATTTCTGTTTACCTATAACGCTTCACGAAACTTAATGCATTCTCTTAATGAATGACATTAACGGATGTGGGGTGTCACACATTGAAGGAAAAATATATGAACGACCGAGACAAGTTAATTGTTGTGCATTCAGGGTTAACTGAGTGTAATGACCCGCATTGGCAGAGGTATTATGATTAATTTATTTAATTATATAAATGGTGGGTTAGTGAATTTAATGGTCGTTGAATTAAATAAAGGTGAATATTTAATTAAAATAATATATTAAATAATATATTTAATTCTGAAATAAACAGAATTGGCCGAAATGACGATATGGTGTGAACTGGATCATCTGTGATATATAATTCAGTTTAGAATTGAATTTGAATAACGAATATATTCAATCGTCGACAGTTGAACGTATAGTTTATAATATAAATATAAACGAGCTCGAAATGGCGTTGCAGTTCGTAAATTGGCGATTCGAACTTCAACTGAATGTACAGGATTCGTTTTAAGCCGGATTTCTGTGAAACAAGAAACGTGTGGAGCTGGTGGAGTATATCTTTCTAGTGGAAGAGAAAAATCAGGATTTCGTCGTGTAGATGTTGAGATATGTCCAAATCAAATTTCAGAATAGTCGCTGTAGAATCGTTTATCGACCGTAACGGTTATTTCAAAATAACTGGATAACAGGCGTGAATTTAGACAAGGTTCTTTTGGGACATAGTGATAATTTAATTTTTAGAATTTTACTGTAATTTTTAACTAATTTATTAAGCAACTTTTTATTTGAAGAATTTCGCACCCTGAAATCAACATTTTGAAGTTTTACAAAATGAGTTAATCTACCGGTATTATTATATTTCTGGAGTCGGGACACCTCGCTCATCACGATGGTGTTTTTATTTCTGTCCGTGACGGTGCGTACGTGAGCGATGTAGTACGTAACGGGGCACCCTACAAATTTAACTTTTCATTTGTAGAACCTGTTTAGACGCTGTATAGGAAGTGGCGACTTGATTAGGAAATACTAAAGACACTTAAGCATACTCGAACCATTTTTCCTAGGCCAGTTCGTCACTTAATAGGCACATAAAGTTAGATATATTTTCCAACAGGATCAGACACTTTTACATTATTTTTATTAGGCACATAGTTATAAGTACTTGTTTAAAACTCTGGCCACGTTAGAATCACCACATAAAAAGGCATGCGTTTTACATTTAAGGCCACATCCTTTCATATGTCAACCGCACAAAAAACCAGTGTTCCTCAAACCGAATCGTGGACATCCATTCTTCAACAAATACATGGATACCATTCACTTCCGTGGTTCTCTTCTCAACCACTGGTTTTCTGTGGTCCTCAAAAACAAATGCATGGCATTTCATATATCCACAAGAGAAATCAATTATCCTATAAATACCCGTTTCTTTCTTTTGAAAACGCTGGCAAATAATGGTCGCCGCCATTAAGCAAATTATAAGCATCTAAATACATTCATATTTATATAAACTACTGCAAAGGGCTAAAACTGAAAGGAGCGGAAGTGTTTAGTTCAATGGCGATGAGGGTATGCGGCGCACTCATCATTTTGCGCTAGGGGTCTGTGCGGTAGGACTTTGACAGGAGGGGCCGACTTTTTGTTTCATTGAGGAAGAAGCAGTCGAGTGTGGTATGCATGGATTCCGTTACTGGCGTGAATTGTGAGTGGGTAACGTTGATGTATGGAATGTACTGGGAAGGAGAAAGCGAAGGGCACCTGAAGCTTGTATACGAGATGTTGACGTTGGGAAGATGAAGGAATAAAGCACACGTGCGGTATGAGGGGGGGTTTGTTGTATGCGTGTGATTATGAGTGGAGTAAATGGAGTTCAGTGATTGGTGGAAGCGGTTTTAGTGGAGTGAGCATTTGAAAGAATCTCGGTGCTACTGTACACGTATGGAAATGGAGAAATTTCAAGTGTGTTGTTACTGGAGCAAGGACTGTTTGCGTGATGGGAGGAGGAAGCACAGTGGCCGGTTGGTTTGGATGGGCCAGATCATAATGGGTAAGGCCCACGTATAAAGAAAAAGATAAAGAAAAGCAAGGGTAGTAAAAGAAGGACGTAAGTAACAAGATTGTATTGAGAAGAATGGATCAAGTGAAAACGTTCTGGAATGGTTCACGGTTATGGTTACTGGAGGAAGATATTATTGGGGAAGTTAGCAAATGATTGGGCCGATGGAAAAAGAATTTCGAACGGTCAGATCCGTTGGGATCGTATGGACGAGCGCTACACGATGGAACTGACGGGGAGTGAATCGAAGCTCGTTACAATTTATTGCAAAATAAATTGTCCATCGGAATCAAGCGATGGTTATCGTTATTAACGATGATCGTCCAATGTGAGTAAATCTCACCAACTCTGAACAGTTTATAATTTCATGTTGTATTTTTAGAACTGTTAGATATTGGTTGATTTACTGTATGTTGACTGTTTGATTGAACTGCTAGTCAGTTAGTTAAATTTTCTATATTGATTCTGTTTAACAGAATATATCATATGGAACTGAAAGTGATGTTATCTATATTGTTTAACATCTGTGATGCAGGGAAACAGGTTGGAGGAATCCAACTGGATTCCTCAACATTTATTTTACTGTTTTCATATATTGTGATATATGATGTGTTATATAATCTGTTATGGATTATGGGTGTTGGAATGATGTTGATCATTGTTATTCGATATTGTAAATATCATAAAAGACCCTGGGATGTAAAAAGAAGTATTTCAATGTATATTGAAATAAAGGAATTTTATAAAATCACAGGATTTTATAAAAGGAAATATTTATAAAACGAACACGGTTTTATAAAAGGGATATTTATTTAGGAAGTAAATAGAAGTTATAAATAGGGAATATTTGTAACGGTAAATAGAAGTTATAAATAGGGTATATTTGTAACGGTAAATAGAAGTTATAAATAGGAAATATTTGTAACGGTAAATAGAAGTTATAAATAGGGTATATTTGTAACGGTAAATAGAAGTTATAAATAGGAAATATTTGTAACGGTAAATAGAAGTTATAAATAGGAAATATTTGTAACGGTAAATAGAAGTTATAAATAGGGTATATTTGTAACGGTAAATAGAAGTTATAAATAGGAAATATTTGTAACGGTAAGTAAAAGTTACAAATAGGATATATTTGTAACGGTAAGTAAAAGTTATAAATAGGATATATTTGTAACGGTAAATAGAAGTTATAAATAGGATATATTTGTAACGGTAAGTAAACGTTATAAATAGGATATATTTGTAACGGTAAATAGAAGTTATAAATAGGATATATTTGTAACGGTAAGTAAACGTTATAAAAAGGAAATAGTTGTAACGGAAAACGTAGTTTATCAAAAGAAGTTAATCGGTGTTAGTTAATCGTTTAGTGTTAAAGTAAAAGAAGTTAATCGATGTTAGTTAATCGATTAGAGAATAAAGTTGAATGGAGATAATCGATGTTAGTTTAATCGATTAGAATAGAAGCAAGTGAGTTAAATCGAATATAGTTATTCGAATAGAAGCAAATGAGTAAATCGAATATAGTTATTCGAATAGAAAGTAAAAGGAATTATCGAATATAGTTTATTCGAAAAGAGTAAGTGAAATGAGTAAATAAATAGCGTTAGTCAAATAGTGTTAGTCCAACAGAGTTAATTGATAGGGGTTAGTCCAAAGGAGTTAAGTAAAAAGAGTCAATCGAATATAGCTATTCGAAGGAGGGTTAAGTAAGGAAGTTAGTAAATGGAATACAAGTGAACTTTGCCCATTTCAAAGTTAGAAATGTTGTTCAGTTAAGGTCTGAGAGGTAGTTCTACCCCAACTTAATTGGCTTCGTTTTAACTAAGGAATAGTTAATGTTCGGCAGTAAAGGGAATGGTTTGAGTTGGCATCGCGATGGTTTGTTTAAAACATCTGTCTAAGTCCAATGAAGAGGCTTTGGAAATGTTTTCCAAATAAGAAACCAGAAATGTTTTCAAATAAAGAAACCAAGAAATGGAAATGTTTTCCATTGTTAATAATGTATATTTTCTAAATTTAGAAAATAAGAAATATTGAATATAGGGAAACAGGAGATAAGTAAATTTATGAACTAAAGAGATAAATGTTGAATGATGTTTGATCGATATAATTTCCATTTGGAAATAATATCATTGTTTGCACACCTATTTTTATTCGATAGTTAAATCATAGACTATCGAAGTTTTGACCATTTTAACGTTGTTAATATGGAGAGACCGGTTGGATTATTATCCGAAGAACCACTCTGTATTGGCATAAGCATTTCGAATCATATATGCCAAAGGAAATTGAAGACGGAGTTATGCAAGGGCTATCCTGTTTACAGAATAGTGCCTTCGGTTCATCCTGTTCCTGGGTGACTTGTATGGACGGGTGTCTGACAGAATATGTCCAGACGATCACGTATATTGATTTCTCCAACTGTACCAAGAGTGGAAGCGGAGAAGGAAACTTCTCTTAGCTAACACATAATGTATGGTTGAGGACATCAATCGGTGATTGGATGGATTTGATGATGTGACATTCAAAGTGAATCTGATGTGATGATAAAGCGTAGCTTCTAGCCTCATCATCCGGTAAATGACAGAAATCGGGCAGGCAGCATGGCTAAGTCGGTCGCACCGAAGTAGGGTGTATAATCACCTGATCTAGAGTTTCATTTACTTCTAAAAACCTATTGTTGATGCTGTCCCATTCGGGAAACGGTTGCTGATCCCAACTGTTGGTGATATACATTCGATACACTCAAGCGAAATGAGTGGTCGGTCATGTGTGGCCGGGTTGCAAGATGTTCTTGTTGAACCCAGTGTATTCCTCTCTAGAGGTACACAAGCGGAAGGTGATTCCATACCTTGTCATAGTTGGAAATCCATTACCCAATACGTGCTTGCGGTTTTGATTGTATACTATATATGTAGAACGTGAGATGAAAGCGTTTCTGCTAGATGATTATATATATACTGTGGTTGATAGACATTATTATAATATCAAAAGGTTTTTGATATAAAGATATTTTGGATTCTCATAAGGGAAAAACCCGTTCCGTTATACGGCGTGGTCTTATGAGATATCATTTACTTGTTCAACTGTTTTTAAACTGTTTTACTCACACCAGTCCCATGACTGACCCGGAGTTTACTTTGTTGTTTTCCCTAAACTCTTGGGTGCCTAAATTTGTATGGGCAGTCAAGTAGTTGGGATTTTACAGATATAGTTGAAGAGCTGGAGCAGGAGGCTTCAGGATCATATAGCTATAGTTATTTCCGCTGTGTTGTAAGTGCTGTACTTTGATAATGATGTATATTCAAATACAGATGTATATTTCAAAGTTATGTTACATATATTATATGTTATTCGTTCCGCTGTGAGATTCGTGTTACTCTGATGTTGTGTTCTTCTTCTTCTTCTATTCTAAGTTTCTACCTTATCTTTCCTCACCCTCTAATTTCTTTCACTAATTACCAGGATTTTTCGGTGTTTTGGTTATCGACGTCGCGCTTATGTCGATAACCAAAGTCGCCGAAAATCCGGGTCGTTACAGTTGGTATCAGAGCTTAAGTTAAGAACTACTTGGCTCTGTGGCGTGACTCGGTAGAGATAGGGTTAGTAATACCCTAGACTGAGATTGAGTGTATATATACGAGTGAACGTATTTGTTATTGATATAAAAATTTGTTTTATATTGTGGAGATTCATTGGTTGAGTCGTTTATGAGTTCTGGTCGATCAGTTTGATCCACTGTATCGGTAGGAGTTACTAAACACTTGAATACGATGAACCATCATGGTATGTTTTGAAAGAGGGTAAACGAAATAGTTTACCCAACGTATACTTTGAATATATTGGATATATTGGTTGTGATTATAATCAAGTAAGATTATAAATTAAATGGTTATGTAAATAACCAACCAGAATTCATATAAGTAAAATACGTGAAATCAGATGAGTTAAATCTGAAATTTAAACCAGAAATTGAATTAGAATTCTGGAGAATTGGATAAGTGTTTGTAAATGAATTTGAATTAAATAAGGGAAATTTAAGATCTTGGGAGATTTTAAATTGTTTTACAAGTAGTGTGAATTATATTTTGAAATGAATTTCAAAGTGGAAATGTTTAAAAATGGTTTTATAGTATTGAACTCACTTCGATCGCTGGAAAATAGATTCTGATGATGACAGCTGCATCATCAGTATTCATTTTCGAGTTATAAGTGACGAATTACTACCAGAGATACTATTTTGAATTTGTTTTGGGAAAGACAAGTTGTGTTGAATTTCAAAATGGGATTTAAATTATAGAATTTGAACTTTTTAATAGATTTGAAATATTAACTTGTTTTAAAACAAATAAAACGAGAAGTTCCTTTATGAACGAAGTTTATAAATAGTTCTTTTATAAATGAAGTTTATAAATGAAGCGAATAGAATTATCATTGGATAATTCAGAAATAAAAATACAAGTGTGAAGTTGAAAGGAAAAACCTATTTTCCAAAGGTAGTAATATCGATTTCAAAAGGAATTGAAACCGAGACTTATTTAAAGGAATTTGAATAAAGGAAGTTCAGAACATAAGATTTAAATATAGAAAATTCAAAGTGGATTTGAATAAAGATAATTCAAATAGAAATTGAATATAGAAATTCAAAGGGAGTTTGAGTATATGAAATTCAATGGAAGTGATATAGAATTTGAATATAGAAATTCAAATGGAATTCAAATATAGAATTTGAATATAGAAAATATAAGAGATTTCAAATATAGGATTTGAATATCGAAAGTGAAATGAAATTTGAATGTAGAGGATTCAAATAGAATTGAAAAGGAAATTTGAATAAAGAAGATTCAAATAGAATTGGAATTGAAATTTGAATATAGAAAATTCAAAGGGAATTGAAATGAAATAAAGAGCATTCAAATAAATTTGAGTATAGGAATTCAAATGGAGTTTGGAAATAGATTTGAATAATGAAATTCAAATATGGAATTTGGATAAGAGATTTGAAATGAAATTCAAACATAGAATTTGAATAAGAGAATCGAAATGAAATTTGAATATAGGAAATTCAAATAAAAATTGAAATGGAATTCAATTAGTTGATAAACAAGTTAAACCTATATTTGAACATGTATATTCAAATAAAAAGGTGAAATGGGCTAACCAGTAATTTGAAAATCACTTAACGAAATAAGTTAAAACGATTGGATTAAGTTGGAATGAATTAGAAATGTATAAATATACATGAGATAGGTATGGATATGGTATGAAGGTATATATACAGAATGCTCGATGAAAAGGTATGTATTTAATTCATATATGAGATTTTATGCGCCGTATCGGCTAGCCGCTTGGCTTTTTCTTTTTCTTTTGGATTGGTGAGGGCCATGGGAGGCTATTTGAAATATCCCGATGTTCCCGATACAAAGGAGGTTATGGCTAATTTTTCCGAAAATTTAAGGAGTTAGAATACTTTTAAGATAGTTTGATAGTTAGAAATCAACGTATCGATATATATAGAAGTCGATAAGAAAACGAACTTAGAAATAGAATAGTATAATCAAAAGGGAAGACTAGAAATGAAATCTCGAAAGAATAGAAAGAGAAAGTGTATATGTGTTTAAAAGTGAATAAGTAGTTGTATGGTATTGATTATTCGAGTAAGTAGTCATATCTGTTTTGACGTTATAAATGTTATTCAGTCAAGGTCTGAGAGGTAGTTATACCCCAACTTAGTTGATTTCATTATTAACAAATAAATAGTAAGATTTCAGGCTCGAAGATCAATGTTGAATAAGAGTTAGTTGAATATAGTATTTGGGTTGTCGTAACGATGTTTTACACAACATCCGTTTTAACCCAAATAAATGTAAGCTGGGAGATAGATGTTAAATGTTTCCTAAGTATAGAAAAAAACAAGATCGGAAAAGAGATAAGTAGTTGGAATATTTTCCAATTATAAATAGCATATATTTTCTAAAGTTTAGAAAATAAAGGAAGGCAATATTCGGAAATGTTTTCCAAATAACATAAAAGGCCAATATGATTATTGAAAATATTTGGTTAACAAATATTGATAAAGAAATAGAGAAGTGATTTAACTAATGGAATATTAATTAAGGGCTCAGTGACATGTTCAAAAAGGAAAATTTTATTTTTGAAAAGAGTAAACTGTTTTAAAAAAATCCCCAGGGAAAGACTGTTGAATTAAAACCAAATGAAATAGGAATTTGTGAAACAAAGTTGAATTAAGGTAAAGTCAGTTAAGTGGTAACTGAAATTGAATTAGAATGATATCAAGACAAATTAGATTGTGAGATTCAAATTTGAAGTGTGATTTGATAATCAAGTTAAGAGTTGGGAATCGAGAAGAAACTCGATTTGAAATGATATTTGGCTCGGATATAAGCGAATGGTTGTGTCGTGGATAAAAGAAGATGGGGATTTGATTGGGATGACCCTTGTATCCGTTGAATTGATAACAGGTGGAAAGGATAAAATGATATGCCGACAAAAAAGGTACAAGTTTATATTTCTATTGGATATAAGATTTATGAGCCGAATTGGCAAGCCGCTTGGCTGTTTGATTTTCTTTTTGGTTAGAGATGGCCCAGAGAGGCGAGTTGGAGTTTGACCTATTGACCAGTACAAAGGAGGTGCTGGCGAAATTTTTCGAAGAGTTAAGGCATTAGAAAATTTTAAGAATTTTTGAAAATTTTCGTTGATAAGAATTAATTAATATTTAATTGAAATTAAATTGGTTCAGTTGAAACAAAAGTTAAGAGTGAATAAATATGTTCTAACCAGTCGATAGGGTCGTCCCCTACTTTTTAGCAATTTCGAGGACGAAATTATTTTAAGTGGGGAAGATTGTAATGACCCGCATTGGCAGAGGTATTATGATTAATTTATTTAATTATATAAATGGTGGGTTAGTGAATTTAATGGTCGTGGAATTAAATAAAGGTGAATATTTAATTAAAATAATATATTAAATAATATATTTAATTCTGAAATAAACAGAATTGGCCGAAATGACGATATGGTGTGAACTGGATCATCTGTGATATATAATTCAGTTTAGAATTGAATTTGAATAACGAATATATTCAATCGTCGACAGTTGAACGTATAGTTTATAATATAAATATAAACGAGCTCGAAATGGCGTTGCAGTTCGTAAATTGGCGATTCGAACTTCAACTGAATGTACAGGATTCGTTTTAAGCCGGATTTCTGTGAAACAAGAAACGTGTGGAGCTGGTGGAGTATATCTTTCTAGTGGAAGAGAAAAATCAGGATTTCGTCGTGTAGATGTTGAGATATGTCCAAATCAAATTTCAGAATAGTCGCTGTAGAATCGTTTATCGACCGTAACGGTTATTTCAAAATAACTGGATAACAGGCGTGAATTTAGACAAGGTTCTTTTGGGACATAGTGATAATTTAATTTTTAGAATTTTACTGTAATTTTTAACTAATTTATTAAGCAACTTTTTATTTGAAGAATTTCGCACCCTGAAATCAACATTTTGAAGTTTTACAAAATGAGTTAATCTACCGGTATTATTATATTTCTGGAGTCGGGACACCTCGCTCATCACGATGGTGTTTTTATTTCTGTCCGTGACGGTGCGTACGTGAGCGATGTAGTACGTAACGGGGCACCCTACAAATTTAACTTTTCATTTGTAGAACCTGTTTAGACGCTGTATAGGAAGTGGCGACTTGATTAGGAAATACTAAAGACACTTAAGCATACTCGAACCATTTTTCCTAGGCCAGTTCGTCACTTAATAGGCACATAAAGTTAGATATATTTTCCAACAGGATCAGACACTTTTACATTATTTTTATTAGGCACATAGTTATAAGTACTTGTTTAAAACTCTGGCCACGTTAGAATCACCACATAAAAAGGCATGCGTTTTACATTTAAGGCCACATCCTTTCATATGTCAACCGCACAAAAAACCAGTGTTCCTCAAACTGAATCGTGGACATCCATTCTTCAACAAATACATGGATACCATTCACTTCCGTGGTTCTCTTCTCAACCACTGGTTTTCTGTGGTCCTCAAAAACAAATGCATGGCATTTCATATATCCACAAGAGAAATCAATTATCCTATAAATACCCGTTTCTTTCTTTTGAAAACGCTGGCAAATAATGGTCGCCGCCATTAAGCAAATTATAAGCATCTAAATACATTCATATTTATATAAACTACTGCAAAGGGCTAAAACTGAAAGGAGCGGAAGTGTTTAGTTCAATGGCGATGAGGGTATGCGGCGCACTCATCATTTTGCGCTAGGGGTCTGTGCGGTAGGACTTTGACAGGAGGGGCCGACTTTTTGTTTCATTGAGGAAGAAGCAGTCGAGTGTGGTATGCATGGATTCCGTTACTGGCGTGAATTGTGAGTGGGTAACGTTGATGTATGGAATGTACTGGGAAGGAGAAAGCGAAGGGCACCTGAAGCTTGTATACGAGATGTTGACGTTGGGAAGATGAAGGAATAAAGCACACGTGCGGTATGAGGGGGGGTTTGTTGTATGCGTGTGATTATGAGTGGAGTAAATGGAGTTCAGTGATTGGTGGAAGCGGTTTTAGTGGAGTGAGCATTTGAAAGAATCTCGGTGCTACTGTACACGTATGGAAATGGAGAAATTTCAAGTGTGTTGTTACTGGAGCAAGGACTGTTTGCGTGATGGGAGGAGGAAGCACAGTGGCCGGTTGGTTTGGATGGGCCAGATCATAATGGGTAAGGCCCACGTATAAAGAAAAAGATAAAGAAAAGCAAGGGTAGTAAAAGAAGGACGTAAGTAACAAGATTGTATTGAGAAGAATGGATCAAGTGAAAACGTTCTGGAATGGTTCACGGTTATGGTTACTGGAGGAAGATATTATTGGGGAAGTTAGCAAATGATTGGGCCGATGGAAAAAGAATTTCGAACGGTCAGATCCGTTGGGATCGTATGGACGAGCGCTACACGATGGAACTGACGGGGAGTGAATCGAAGCTCGTTACAATTTATTGCAAAATAAATTGTCCATCGGAATCAAGCGATGGTTATCGTTATTAACGATGATCGTCCAATGTGAGTAAATCTCACCAACTCTGAACAGTTTATAATTTCATGTTGTATTTTTAGAACTGTTAGATATTGGTTGATTTACTGTATGTTGACTGTTTGATTGAACTGCTAGTCAGTTAGTTAAATTTTCTATATTGATTCTGTTTAACAGAATATATCATCTGGAACTGAAAGTGATGTTATCTATATTGTTTAACATCTGTGATGCAGGGAAACAGGTTGGAGGAATCCAACTGGATTCCTCAACATTTATTTTACTGTTTTCATATATTGTGATATATGATGTGTTATATAATCTGTTATGGATTATGGGTGTTGGAATGATGTTGATCATTGTTATTCGATATTGTAAATATCATAAAAGACCCTGGGATGTAAAAAGAAGTATTTCAATGTATATTGAAATAAAGGAATTTTATAAAATCACAGGATTTTATAAAAGGAAATATTTATAAAACGAACACGGTTTTATAAAAGGGATATTTATTTAGGAAGTAAATAGAAGTTATAAATAGGGAATATTTGTAACGGTAAATAGAAGTTATAAATAGGGTATATTTGTAACGGTAAATAGAAGTTATAAATAGGAAATATTTGTAACGGTAAATAGAAGTTATAAATAGGGTATATTTGTAACGGTAAATAGAAGTTATAAATAGGAAATATTTGTAACGGTAAATAGAAGTTATAAATAGGAAATATTTGTAACGGTAAATAGAAGTTATAAATAGGGTATATTTGTAACGGTAAATAGAAGTTATAAATAGGAAATATTTGTAACGGTAAGTAAAAGTTACAAATAGGATATATTTGTAACGGTAAGTAAAAGTTATAAATAGGATATATTTGTAACGGTAAATAGAAGTTATAAATAGGATATATTTGTAATGGTAAGTAAACGTTATAAATAGGATATATTTGTAACGGTAAATAGAAGTTATAAATAGGATATATTTGTAACGGTAAGTAAACGTTATAAAAAGGAAATAGTTGTAACGGAAAACGTAGTTTATCAAAAGAAGTTAATCGGTGTTAGTTAATCGTTTAGTGTTAAAGTAAAAGAAGTTAATCGATGTTAGTTAATCGATTAGAGAATAAAGTTGAATGGAGATAATCGATGTTAGTTTAATCGATTAGAATAGAAGCAAGTGAGTTAAATCGAATATAGTTATTCGAATAGAAGCAAATGAGTAAATCGAATATAGTTATTCGAATAGAAAGTAAAAGGAATTATCGAATATAGTTTATTCGAAAAGAGTAAGTGAAATGAGTAAATAAATAGCGTTAGTCAAATAGTGTTAGTCCAACAGAGTTAATTGATAGGGGTTAGTCCAAAGGAGTTAAGTAAAAAGAGTCAATCGAATATAGCTATTCGAAGGAGGGTTAAGTAAGGAAGTTAGTAAATGGAATACAAGTGAACTTTGCCCATTTCAAAGTTAGAAATGTTGTTCAGTTAAGGTCTGAGAGGTAGTTCTACCCCAACTTAATTGGCTTCGTTTTAACTAAGGAATAGTTAATGTTCGGCAGTAAAGGGAATGGTTTGAGTTGGCATCGCGATGGTTTGTTTAAAACATCTGTCTAAGTCCAATGAAGAGGCTTTGGAAATGTTTTCCAAATAAGAAACCAGAAATGTTTTCAAATAAAGAAACCAAGAAATGGAAATGTTTTCCATTGTTAATAATGTATATTTTCTAAATTTAGAAAATAAGAAATATTGAATATAGGGAAACAGGAGATAAGTAAATTTATGAACTAAAGAGATAAATGTTGAATGATGTTTGATCGATATAATTTCCATTTGGAAATAATATCATTGTTTGCACACCTATTTTTATTCGATAGTTAAATCATAGACTATCGAAGTTTTGACCATTTTAACGTTGTTAATATGGAGAGACCGGTTGGATTATTATCCGAAGAACCACTCTGTATTGGCATAAGCATTTCGAATCATATATGCCAAAGGAAATTGAAGACGGAGTTATGCAAGGGCTATCCTGTTTACAGAATAGTGCCTTCGGTTCATCCTGTTCCTGGGTGACTTGTATGGACGGGTGTCTGACAGAATATGTCCAGACGATCACGTATATTGATTTCTCCAACTGTACCAAGAGTGGAAGCGGAGAAGGAAACTTCTCTTAGCTAACACATAATGTATGGTTGAGGACATCAATCGGTGATTGGATGGATTTGATGATGTGACATTCAAAGTGAATCTGATGTGATGATAAAGCGTAGCTTCTAGCCTCATCATCCGGTAAATGACAGAAATCGGGCAGGCAGCATGGCTAAGTCGGTCGCACCGAAGTAGGGTGTATAATCACCTGATCTAGAGTTTCATTTACTTCTAAAAACCTATTGTTGATGCTGTCCCATTCGGGAAACGGTTGCTGATCCCAACTGTTGGTGATATACATTCGATACACTCAAGCGAAATGAGTGGTCGGTCATGTGTGGCCGGGTTGCAAGATGTTCTTGTTGAACCCAGTGTATTCCTCTCTAGAGGTACACAAGCGGAAGGTGATTCCATACCTTGTCATAGTTGGAAATCCATTACCCAATACGTGCTTGCGGTTTTGATTGTATACTATATATGTAGAACGTGAGATGAAAGCGTTTCTGCTAGATGATTATATATATACTGTGGTTGATAGACATTATTATAATATCAAAAGGTTTTTGATATAAAGATATTTTGGATTCTCATAAGGGAAAAACCCGTTCCGTTATACGGCGTGGTCTTATGAGATATCATTTACTTGTTCAACTGTTTTTAAACTGTTTTACTCACACCAGTCCCATGACTGACCCGGAGTTTACTTTGTTGTTTTCCCTAAACTCTTGGGTGCCTAAATTTGTATGGGCAGTCAAGTAGTTGGGATTTTACAGATATAGTTGAAGAGCTGGAGCAGGAGGCTTCAGGATCATATAGCTATAGTTATTTCCGCTGTGTTGTAAGTGCTGTACTTTGATAATGATGTATATTCAAATACAGATGTATATTTCAAAGTTATGTTACATATATTATATGTTATTCGTTCCGCTGTGAGATTCGTGTTACTCTGATGTTGTGTTCTTCTTCTTCTTCTATTCTAAGTTTCTACCTTATCTTTCCTCACCCTCTAATTTCTTTCACTAATTACCAGGATTTTTCGGTGTTTTGGTTATCGACGTCGCGCTTATGTCGATAACCAAAGTCGCCGAAAATCCGGGTCGTTACACTGAGAATACCCCCTTTTGGAAGGAACTATACATCTATGGTTGTAAAAACTTACCAGAATTTCACTTTCAAGCTGACAAATTCATTTGCATGGATGAGTTGTACTTTGCAAAGAAGAAGTTCGGACCTTGAGGGGAAGAAGGAAAGCCGAGCTTCGGACAAAAACCCCAAGGTGGAAGGTTCAGTCAAGATGGAAATAAGAAAAGGCCAAGATGGGAGGATTCTAATTCCAAGTCAGTTCCTTTAAGCAAGAATATCTCCTTTATGTGTGTTGTGGCAAAAGAAAGGGTCAATAACTTCCCCATCTCGTTCAAATCCAAGAATTGGCCTGAACCTTATGCCGACGGAAAATATTGTGAGTATCACAAAACAAACGAACATAAGACTGACGAGTGCAAGGTTTTGGACGGATTATTCAGAAGCTTATCTGCGAGGGACATCTGAAAGGGTTTGTTCTAAACAATTCACCATCAACCTAGCGTAGGAATGGACAACAAAAGGTTTCAACCAAGCAGTATAGGCCACCGTGGAAGAATGTCATCTAGACTTGGGTCCACCAATAAACTGAATCAATGTAATCCATGGTGGGCCACACCCTGCTGAAAGTTGCCTAGTAGCTAGGAATCGATACCCGAATGAGGCTCGCGAAGGGATATTCTCCATTCGAGAGGAACCATCATTGAAGAATGCCCGTTACACCCACAAGATGCACAACTTGGTGATTTTTACGAATGAGATGAAGAAAGGGGTTCGTCATCTGCACAATGACCCTTTCATGATAACCGCTCAGATTGGGCTCTCTGTTGTAGCCAAGATCCTTGTTGATACTGGAAGTGCAGTCAATGTCATATTTAAATATGCTTTTAACTAGATGGGAATCTCCGAGGAAAAGTTAGAACCAAGCAATGAGCCAATCTTTGGCTTCAACGACAAAGGATCAACTCTAGTGGGACAGATCAACCTCCTAGTCCAAGTTGGGTTGTCTCCTCTCCACTGGAACTTTGAAAATCTTTTTGTCGTAATCGACCAACCATCGTACTACAATGCTTTCTTTGGTCAACCTGCTCTGGAGGAAATGGATGCTTTTGTCTCTTCCAAATATCTTATGCTAAAGTTCTTGACAAAACAAGCATAGAGTACCATCAGGGGAGAACAGTTTAGTTCTCATCGATTGTACTTCGCCATAGTTGAAAAATACAAAAGGGAGTGTTTTTCGTGCTTTGATTCCTCTACTATTTTTCAACCTATGGATGATGGATTCTTACATCCAACATTCGAAACTAAAGTAAAAAATCAATAAAACTGACAAGAGTACAAACGGTAGGTACACTTCTTAATGAAAAAGGAAGAGGGTCGATAACATAAATTTGGCAGAGGAAGAGGAAATTGTCACAGGTTTGGATACCAGAGGGGACACTGAAAGGATAAAACCAATAGAGGATTTGGGTGAAGTAAATGTTGATCCAAAGGATAAGGCCAAAGCTATCAAGATAGGGAAGAGGTTGGTAGAACCATTGAGGAGTGACCTAGTTCGGTTCTTGCAGCTTAGCAAGGATGTTTTCGCTTGGACTTATTCGGACAAGGTTGGAATCAACCCTTCAATCATGAGCCATTCCCTAAACAAAACCCTTATGTAAACCCAGTTCGACAAAAGAAGAGGCAATACAATAGAGACCGATCAGAAGCTTTAAAAGAGGAAGTCAAAAGGTTAGAAACAAACGAGTTCATCCGAGAAGATTTTAACCCCAAATGGCTAGCCAACCCTGTTCTGGTAATGAAGTCCAACAGAAAGTGGAGGACTTGCATTGATTAAACAGAATTAAACAAAACCCATCCAAAGGATTGTTATGCCCTTTTGTGGATAGACCAATTGGTTGATGCAACCAGTGGCCATAGGATATTATCCCTTATGGATGCCTACTCGGGATATAATCAAATTCCCATGCACAAACCTGACTAGGAGCATACGAGCTTTATCACTATCTGGGGAACATTTTCTTATAACGTAATTCCCTTTGGGTTGAAAAATATGGGGGAAACATACCAAAGGCTAGTTAACATAATGTTCCAAGAGTAGATTAGGCGCGACATGGAAGTATACGTAGAAGATATGCTGGTAAAGTCCGTCAAAGCAGAGAGCCACTTGGAGGACTTAGAGGAGATGTTCAACATCTTGAGAAGTTACCAAATGAAGTTAAACCCACAAAAGTGTTCTTTTGGGGTTCAATTCGAAAAGTTCCTAGGATATGTGGCAAGTGAGCATGGCATTGAGGCTAGTCCTGACCAAATCCAAGCCATAAAGGATATGGAAGAACTCAAAACAAGCAAAGAAGTCATGAGCATAAACGGAAAGGTAGCAACCCTCAGTAGATTCATTTCCAAAGTCATTAACAAATGCGTCCATTTCTTTGATGTTATAAAGAAAAAGAAGAAGTTCGAATGGAATGAAGAATGTAGAAAGGCCTTTCAAGAATTAAAAGACTACATGGGGAAACCACCGATTTTGTCCAGACTCGAGAAAGGAGAAGATTTATGTCTCTATATGGTCGTTTCAGAATATACGGCAAGCTTAGTCCTCATAAGAGAAAGTGATGGAATGAAGAATGTAGAAAGGCCTTTCAGAAATTTACTACATTAGCAGAAGGTTAAAGGATGCAGAAACCTAATACCCGATAGCGGAAAAATTATCATATTGCCTAATACTTATAGCACGAAAGCTCAGGGGTTATTTCCAAGCACATCCCATTAAGGTTTTAACTAGTTTTCCACTTAAGTAGGTCTTCAGCAAGCCGAAAACCTCAGTAAGGTTAGTGAAATGGGAAATTGAGCTTAGCCAATATGAGACTGAGTTTCAATCTCAAGCAGCGATCAAAGGACAAGCTCTAATAGATTTTGTAAACAAGTGCACAAGCTTTATTACAGAACAGTCAACCAAGCACGATGACTTAAGACTAAGTGGCAATTATTTATATATGGGCCTTCAAACGAATATGGAACAGGGGTAGGCTACATCATAATTACACTTGATGGGCACCGCTTGCACTATGCAACGAAGTTAGGGCTTACAGCTACTAACAATATGGCCGAATATGAGTCAATGATGGTAGCATTGAACCTAGCATTATAATTGAAAATACCTCGAATAGAAATCTTTAGTGATTCACAACTAATGGTAAATCAGAAAAAACAGGCCTACCAAACTGAAGATGCATGGTTGGCCCTATACGTAAAAAGAATTATAATGATGCTTTCCCAGTTCGAGGATTTCTCAATACATCAAATCCCAAGGGGGAGAACACACAAGCCGATTCACTAGCCAAACTGGCCAGCTCCGGAGGAGCACCCGAAAATCGGATAATTCCGATAGGGTATCAGGAAAGGCCCAACATTGAGCATGAAGAGCCCGAAACAGGAAAAGAGTTGTTGTTCCTAACTAGATCCCAAGCTTTGAAATGGGAAAATGAAATGGACAAGGAGGTTGCTTCTGATAGGGAACCTTCTTCAACGGAAATGAATTGCCATTATGAAAATACTTGGATGGCTCCTATCGTGGATTACCTTCTAAACCGAATTCTACCTCTTAGTAGGCAAGATGCGAGGAAGATAAGACACCAAGCCCTACATTTGTGTACTCTATAAGAAAGGGCACTCACTTCCCTACTTGAGATGTGTAAGACTTGAGAGTGGGCCTAATCTGTTAAAAGAAGCACATGAAGGTTGGTGTGGGGACCATTCCAATGGAATTAAGTTAGCTAAGAAGGTCATGTGACAAGGTTTTTACTGGCCATAAATGGTTAGCCAAGCAATTGAATATGTCAAGAAGTGCGAGAAATGTCAAAAGTATTCTAAGATACCTCAGCTACCTCTAAGTGAGTTAACCATTATCTCAAGCCCATGGTCTTTCGATGTTTGTGGAATAGATTTAATTGGGCCTCTTCCAGTCTCCAAGGGTGGTGCTAAGTATGCCGCAGTAGCTATTGATTACTTTACCAAATGGGTGGAAGAAGAACCCCTTCCGACAATCACATCTAAGAAGGTGTTGAGGTTTGTGATAAAAAATATTGTTACTCGCTTTGGGATCCCTCACAGGATCATATTAGATAATGGAACACAATTCGAAAGCGTGGAATTCACTCAATTTTGTGATAAGAATGGAATTATCAAAAGCTTTTCCTTGTGAGCACATCTAAGGGAAAATGGAGTCGGCGAAGCTACAAACAAAACCATAAAGACAATTCTTAAGAAATGACCGAATCAAGCCAAAGGAAAATGGGTAGAAGAATTACCATTAGTGCTTTGGGCATATAGAACTTCCGCCAAAATAGCAACAAGGCATACTCCATTTTCTTTGACATATAGGTGTGAATCCATGATTCCAATCAAGGTTGAGATCCCTTCGCATAGAAGGATAACCCATGCATTTGGTCCTAATCAAGAGTTAAAGAAGGAATCCTTAGACTTAATACAAGATTTAAGAGACGAGGGTACAATTAGAACAACCGAATACCAAAGGAGGATCACAAAGTACTACAACTCAAGGGTTAAAACCAAAACCTTCACAAATGGAGATTTGTTCTTACAAAGGGTAGTGGCCAGCACAAAGAACCCATCAGATGGTCTGCATGGCCCAAATTGGGAGGGAGCATTAGTAATTATTTAAGAAGTCATACCTAGGACGTATCGACTCTGCAAACCAAATGGTATTCTCATTCCAAGGGCATGGAACTCGGAACACTTGGGACCATACTTCTCAATGATAAATGAATAAATAATGGTCTCCTCCAAGAATACTCACATGATTGGGGGTATGAAAGCCCTCTCCAAACCAGAAATTACCCAAGGTGGATCAAGTAACAAATGGATGAAAATCATTGTCACCGCTGAGCTGTCCAGGGCACGACACCCCCCAGAGGAGGGTGGTGTGTAAGCCTTTCTCCGCGCCCAAATTAGAAAGGGCCAGATCAAAGCATCGAAAGGTAAGCCACCGACCCACACCAGAAATGGTCATGACGGAGTATCTAATTAACACGCCCTGCATATGCTTGCCGAAGAGCACGTCCTACCTATGCTTATGTTCTGCGTCACTCACAAAAGGGAACGCAAACCCTTATCATCGCCTACGATGGCTGGGGTAAGGCACCTCGTGGAGGGGTGGAGTGTAAGCCTCTATCACCGCCTATGATGGCCAGGATAGAGCATCAAAAGAGTAAGCCTTAATTCCACATCTACAATAGCCTAGTTTAAGCATCTAAGACCTTATCATCGCCTGCAATGGTCAAGATAAGGCACCTCCTGGAGGGAGGTCGGGTAAGATCTTAGGCCCTGCTTGTGGATAAGCTAGCCAAGCACATCGGACGCACATGCCTAGAGAGTGGCCAACAAAGCACGTACACCCTCTTCTTTGACAACCAAAAGCCCGAGAAGTGGCTTAAGAAGCACGTACATCCTCTACTTCTCTAAAAATCAAACCCAAAAAAGGGGGTAACTTCTATTAATACCAGAAGTGGATTTTTTGTCTTCAATTATTAGTAACTGAATAGAGCTTGGTTTGGGACTTCTATTAATACCAGAAGTGGATTTCTGGTCTTTAATTCTTAATACCCGAATATGGGTTGGTTTGGGACTTCTATTAATGCCAGAAGTGGATTTCTGGTTTTCAATTCTTAATACCCGAATAGGGGATGGTTCGGGAATTCAGTTAACACCAGAAGTGGATTTCTAGTCTTCAATTCCTAATATCTGGATAGGGATTGGTTCGGGACTTCTATTAGTGCCAGAAGTGGATTTTTGGGCTTCAATTCTTAATACCTGAATAATTGGTAGTTCGGGACTACTATTAACACCAGAAGTGGATTTCTAATCTTCAGTTCTTAGTACCCGAATAGGGGTTGGTTCGGGACTTCTATTATTATAGAAGTGAATTTCTAGTCATCAATTCTTAATACCCGAGTAAGGGCTTGTTTGGGACTTCTATTAATACTAGAAGTAGAGTTGTGGTTTACAATCTTTAGTGCCTGAGTGGGGTTAATGATCAGTACCAGAAAAAGGTTTCTAATCTTCAATTTTTAATGCCTAAATAGCAGTCAGACCAAGATTTTCCTTCCTTTCTGAAAAGTAAAGTCATGACTTTACGTTATGGACACTAGAAAAGGGATCCTTTAGACTTCCATTCTATATCCAGTAACCCGCTGCAAAGACAACATTATGAGCATTTCATTGTAGAATTCGATATTGATGGTAATATGTATTCACAGTTGGAAAGCAAGAAATTCCCTAATCTCTCTTCTTTCTTTTCTAATAGATAAAAATTGAGTAGTGGACACAAATCTAATGTATTGTTAGGGCTCAATCGCAAACAACACCTTATTCAGAACATATGCAAGTAATTATAAAAACTAACGCGAAATATCAGTTGTTGAAGTTCATACAGGAAAAACACGAGTAGATACAAATAGGAAGTTTAACTTGAAAAGTCGAAAACAACCTTCTGTAAAGAGGGCGCAAATGTTACTACCAAAATTAGCACCGAGACAGGCTAACGGTAAGGGGTATCAGACCGTCACAAGCAAAGAAGAATAATCTGTAAACAATGACCTAGCACAAGATAAAACCGAAAGCCTAATATGGAAGTGTCTGGAAGGTCAAGCAACCGACACCATCATCAAAGAAAAATCTCAGATCCGATATGAAGAGAGAATACCGATAGGGTAGTTGTAACACCCCGAATTTTTGAATAATCAAATTAACTAAATTCAAAAATAATTAATCTTAGATGAGAGAATTAAGGGAAATGGGTTGCGCCATTGTGTTCGTCTCGGAATTCTGGTTGAGATAGAGTCCGGGTTTGCGTAAAACGGATACCGGATGATGGAGATATGGACGAACGAAGTTAGGCGGAAAAATCAGGAAAAAAATAGATACACTGGCGCACTTGGGAAGTGCGCCAGTACAAATGTTGCACTAGCGCACCTGCCAAGTGCGCCCAGGCCGAGCAGAAAGCCTGCACAACTTTCTGGTGTAATCTGATCCATATTGTGACTCATTGCTGAGTCCTTTCTGACTCCTTGCTGAGTCGTTAGGGCTGAGGTGTCACCCTATCCTGACTGAGTGGTTTTGATTAACCCTAAGATCATCCGACGACTATAATTAAATTGAAATTCTATATAAACATGTGTAGACTTAAAACCTAGAATCAAATAAAAATTGGAATCATGGCCGTCATGCTATCATCTTGTAACCTAGAGTGGCCGCCACCAACTAGAGAGGAAGAAAAGCTAATCAATTCGATTCTATTCAACTCTAATCTAAACAATAACGAATCTACTATAAGGCGAGCTAAATCAATTTCAGAACTGAGATTTCAGAACGCAAGACCTTCTTTTTGTGAGTTCGATTTCTTTAATAAGATAATTAACAATTTAATTAGGCTGAGTTATGATTTGGATTATATGGTTAGGTTGTGAATCATTGATCGTTATGTTATTATCTATGTTGTAAATCTACAATGTTATTATTTATGTTGTAAAGATGTGATGTTATCATCTATGTTGTAAATCTATGTTAATTGTTGGCTTATGTACAATAAATTCATAATGATGTTTCATATGCTAGTTTGATTATGTTGTTAGAACCGATTCATATGTTAAATCAGATGTAAGTTTAACTTGATAATTCTATATGCAAGTTTATATGTTAATTTAGATATGAATCATAAGCAAGTTAGTGAGAATCATAGACAACCTTACATGTTTCATGGCATCTATTTTATGTGTAAATTGGATCTAAAAGTTAGGCTATGACATGTGTGAGTTAGATGCAAGTTTACACCATAGTTTATGTTGCATAAATCACATATGCAAGTATATATATGTTAGGAGTATGAATCATGTAATGTAAGTTTGTGACTATTGCCTATGAAAGTTTGAACCTTTAAATCTAGATCTATGACAAATATAGTTTTATGCAAGTTTGTGACTTTGGCCTATGCAAGTTTTAGATGAAAAACCTTATTCACACATGCAAGTTCACCCCTTATGTTTAGATCTAGTTTTTATTCTATGCATGTTGTGATGTTTTCTCTCATTTTCCATAAGTTAGACTATTCGAGTGTAACATATATTTCACGTTAAACGAACGAACGTACAACGTAGGGCAATGGGATAATATTAAAAGATTTAATATTGAGAATTTCCATAAATGCCTTAAATGTGATGTTAATTGGTATAATTTTATATACCATAAATTGATGGACATAATTGAGTCAATTATAGACATAGTTAAATTTGTAATTGATCGACAATTTGAATAGGGAAATTAATTCAAATTGGGGATAATTAATTATGTGTAATTAATCGCCCAAGACACGAGGTTAGACTCTTTTGTGGTGTAAAACTGCCCGGACCCGCCCGGCAAATCCAACTGCCACAAATGACAGTCTAATGTGAGAGGTCAAAGGCATGAATTAAATGCATAACAGTTGTAAAGACACGAGGTTAGGCTCGTTTGTGTTGTAAGACTGCCCGGACCCGCTTGGCAAATCCAGCTGCCACAAATGCCAGTCTAATGTGGGAGGTCTTTACAAGGTTACGGTCTTAGTGAATTAAGAAACACTTAACCAGATAAACATGTAGTGGGACATGAGGGGGTTAAGTGGGTGCCTTAGGTGGCATGGGGTAATTTAGTGGGTGCCTTGGGTGGCATTTGAAATACGATTAGACGCACTTAACCAAGATTGAAACATGTAAGAAGACATGAATAAGAATGGGGTTAAGTGGGAGAAAACTTAGAGGGGACCAAGCATAGGTGGAAAGCTTGTGTCATGCATGAGGGCCCTTTTCAAACCAATAACCTATTAAGTATCTTTGTGGGCTCGACCCAAGTCGAGGACGGGACACGCGTACTGGATTTGATTGTAAGAGGTCAAAACGGGTCAGCGGTGGCAATGCAAGTCCAACGGGTTCATATGCGTGTGTGGGCCCGGGCTGGTAGGTAAGACGTTGTTGCATCGTGTAGATATAAGCCATGCTTTTTTGGTTGTATCGGGTTGCCACTTTGGGGAGTGATACACCCCACTGTGGGGCCCGCACGGGTATCTACGAGTTGGGCAGACGACACCTATGGAGGTAGCTAGGGGTACACGAAACTACCATTAGCAGTATTAAGTTTTGTAGGCGGGATCAACCTTTAGGATGACTAGTAGTGGTGCAGTATAGTAATTATCTTATAGTGATTAGGGACGCCTTTTACGATATCTTGGTTCATCTTATTTCCTCGTTTTGTTCTGTCATACCCAATTGTTCACAGTCATTTCCTTATTTTCCAGCTTATGCCTTATCCTAGTTATTTTGATAATTATATTGTTAAAGTTATCGCACTCGCCAGACTTTATGTCTGACCCCCTTTTCTTTCCACCTCTTTTCTTCCTTCCCCTCCCCCTTAGGTTTGCAAGGAGGGAATACTACAGCTTAGTGCCGATTTCTTTCAGTTTCTTGAAGAAAGTAGATGTATCGCTTGGGACTCTCTCATCTTTATGGCTTTGCTTATGCTCAGTAGGGATTCATGCATTTATGTTATTTAAGTATTTGCTTCTTTATGTACTTTGAAGTTTTTGGAAAAGACTATTGATCGTGTTGTAATGGTTTTGGAGACAACTTATGTAAACTCGTTCTAAGTTATGATGCAATGAAATAAGTTTTAACTTCTGCTGTGTTGTTTTATTTATTTGTTCTTGTAATTTATATGTTCTATACAACAATAACGCTTCATGGACATTGATGCATTCCCTTTGTGAGTGACATTAATGGACATGGGGTGTTACAGTAGTTCCGGAATGAAAGGTAATTGATAAGTGGTCATCCAAATCCGAAAGTTGATGGAGAGAGAGGCCAAGAGTTCTGCAAACCAAGTCTCGAAAGAACGAAAGGGATACCACATTAACTTGCTTAATGCCGATACATGACAAAAAGCAACAAACGCACAAAGTTTGAAGCATAGGGGAATCGTCCGAGAACCCGCTAACGAGACCCCCATTAGATGGTCACCGAGAGGTCACTTTAGTAAACAACTTATAAAGCACCAGAAGCAACCCTCCAGAATGCCATGATACAATCAAGAATCTATTGAAAAGCTAGTCGGAACCTCGAGGAGAGACAAGCTATCCACACGAGTATACTTAGTGTCGATACCGATAGTGGTGGCGGATCCGGTAACCATCCACTTGAATTATGAAGGCAAGTTCCACGAAGGATTAATAGCAAGACTGAAAGCTCATGATCAAAAGCCTCTATCACGAAACCTAAAACCTTTCCTAAAAGCCATACATACTGACAAGCTTGGTATCGGTACAAAGAGAGTAGAAACAACATCAAAGAGAAGCTCCAAAGACCGAGACCATCTTTCCGGGAGCCAAGACCAGCAACTCGAAGCCTTCGGAACCAAAGGGAAAATCGATCAAGAGCCAAAATCTTTGGAACCAAAGGGAAAGGCGGTCGAGAACCGAAGTTTACGAAACCGAAGGGAAAGGTGGCCGATGGGGGCCTTTGCTGGCCCAATAACAGAAGGGACCCCGATTTGTCTATAAACAAGACCCCGAGGGTCACATTTTTGGGGATAAATTTCCATTTCCCAATCTTGTTCTCTTTTTCTTAGGAGCAAACCCTAATTTCCAAATCGAATTGGGGATTTCTTCAACTCTTGTAATAAATCCATAATTAATAAAAAGGAGAAGTCCGAGACTTAAGCATTTCTTGATTTGATAATCATATTGCGTTTATAATGATAAGACATGGAGTTAACGTTAACTTTTCTTATGATAGAGTTAATCATGATACTTTCGTAGGAAGGAAGGTCCCGGGTAAAACCATGGCTTTCCCATTTTGAACGATCCTTATGTGACATAGTTCTTTCATTATAAGACTAGTTCCACCCAACCTCGGAAGGGAGCTTGATGAAAGCTTGAGGCTGCAACCAAGGCCTCTCCGGGTCGGTTCTGTGCGAAAGTATCATATAAGTCAATAAGTGTTATGGCATGAAAACAACCCGAGCATTGTGAGGCATTAGCCTGTTTCCCCGTAGCACAATGTATATTATTTTATCCATAGTCTAAAAATGATTGTGGCCTGGGGCTTCAGTCATATTCAACTCGTAAAACCTCTCTCCAAGGTTGTCATTGACTTCGTAGTCTCGTAAGCTGAATAGTCACCCCTTGAGGGAAGAGTAACTAATCCTTGGACTTATGGTCTTGATGCCTACAAAACGGTGGAACTAGTTAAAGAGCACTGATTCAAGGCTGCATTCTAATAACCTTTAGATCACCCTCGCATTAAGTTCTAAACATATGCATTGTTCATCCTAGTTTGGCTGTTGACGGAAAATATCGTTAACACTAATCATTTTGCTTTGCTTGTTAAATCCACTGCGTTGAGCTCTGTGTTTGAGTATATACGCATTTTGAAAGCTAATTAACTGCTTGATATTTGTGCCTCAAATTTATCTGATTTTATGCCAAAAATCATTCTTGAACATGGGCCATTTAACGAGCTTAAAAATTGCTATATTGGTTTTCCATTTATACTTGATATACTCGGCAAAAAAACTTCCATGTGTTCATGCTTGGAATTTGTCCGCTGTTGTATTGTGATGCACTTTGTTATATTTTATACTTGAATTGCTTTTGACATACTCACATGTACATGTGCTGAACTTAATTTTTGCTGTCATTTTGTTTTCTCGAACTTAACCATGTCCATGTTCTGAACTCTTAATTGTTGCCACTGACATGAGTTTAAAAACATGTTGACCTTGAGTATTTTGAACTCTGTCTTGACATGTAACTGTATACATTCATGTATATATACACAAATGTGTGTGTGTGTGTATGTGTGTGTCACTGAACACCTCATACTGATATATTTTTCCCTTGCAAACCATATTGCCACTGTATGCCTGAAAAGAAATATGTGTATATACATACACATGTATGTGTATACATATATCGTGCACGTGTAGTTTATATATGTGAGCACTAGCAATATTGTCAACCTTGTGGTATTTATAGTGAATCACTGTGAATATCACAAGAAGTTTAGACACAGATGGATGGATATATAAATCAGATCAAGTCATGAAATATGATGAGAAACACACCAAAAATTGTAAGGCAAATAAAATTTTAAAAATAAAATTATGTCTACTAGAATTTAAAACATATTTTGTTCTATATTACTGTGTGTGTTTCTGTGATAGGTAAGAAGAAGACTAGACTGACTGATTAAAATGCAGGCTGATGGCAGAATACGGGTGAGTGATAGCGTATGAGTGAGTATCTGTATATGAGTGGTCTGTGTATGAGTGAGCTGAGTGAATCAGAATGTATATGTGTTTGTACAACTGAGTGACTGGGAGTTGTAGTGAGGAGCAGTGCATATGAAATTGACATTGAAATGTATTGTATCACCGAGATGTACAAATATTGGAGTCATGAAAACTGTACTATTCAAATGTAGAAATAAAATATTATATTTTAACAGTTTGAATATTTAAATCTTGTGTAGTGGTATATTATTTAAATATAAATATCTTATTTTGTCTATGATGTAGTGGAATAGTACAATTACGAACACGTTTATAATAATATATATGTTTGTTATCATCAAACAAAAATCATAGAATTGTTATATATAAAAATCTTCCCTTTTTGATGATGATAAACATATAATAAGATTTTGAATATAATAAATGTGTTTCAAAGTGAATTGTTGAACTCCCTCTATTTGTATGCTCCCCCTTCAACAAAACTCCCCCTAAATATGTGCATGGGTGAAAAGAATAAATCAAATGAAATTCCAATATTAAAATATTTATAAACTATTCACTCATAAATCAAAATCTTAACCTATTCTCCTCTTTTTGTTATCATCAAAAGGATATAGAATTAAAATAGTGATGAAAAATAGATTAGAGATATAAAATCAGCTTAAGAGAGAGAATGTTCATCATAAATGTTAATCGATCAAACAACAATCATAATATTCTAAGAACTAGAAGTAAATTTCACATTCTAGAATGA
This sequence comes from Allium sativum, assembly GCA_030737875.1. Taxonomy (NCBI): domain Eukaryota; kingdom Viridiplantae; phylum Streptophyta; class Magnoliopsida; order Asparagales; family Amaryllidaceae; genus Allium; species Allium sativum. Next base: position 601,964,044 of record CM060924.1, on the reverse strand, counting down.
TGGATTTGTAAAGAAATTTGTAAAAATGGAGAGAGTTTTAAAATATATGATTTCCAATTATTTTTAGGTAAAATTTTTAAAAAAAATGCGCACTATAAATTCAATTTAAGTGACGCAATCAAGTAATTATAATATATCGAAAAATATTAACATATTTCACAGATTAAAAAAATGGATTGATAGGTTGGTTATTACACACCAAGGAGGATTTCGTATAAATTTTTATTTATTTCCTTCTTCTTTTCTTTTCATTTAAGAGCACACGGACCACGCATAACCAGATCTTGGATTTTTAATGAGGTCAGTTGCATCTTAACTAATAAGTAATCTCATAACCATGCGCGATTGATCTTGGATTTTAAATGAGATTAGAGAAATACTTATGTATATTATATTTATCATTTTCCTTTTTTTTTTTAAATCTGCTGGGTATATAAAACCAATATGGATGATAGAAATATGGTAGGTATAGAGATGATTGTGAAATAAATTTCTAAATTAATCATATTATGAAATATGCTCAACTGTATCGGGATTCTTGAAAATTTTCAATTATCTCTATTTCTGAACAAATAATACAGTCACATTTTGATCACAAATATTGACGTTGTATATTTAAGATGATTTCAAAAAAAAAACTCTCTACATTAATATAAAATCATGATGGATAACAGAAGGATGGTAGATAGAGAAGATGTTCGTGAAATAAGTCCCAGTTCAAAGATATTACAAAAATTGTTCACTCATTGTGAAAATTTTAAATAATATTTCCTCTTGTTGTGAAATAAACTATAGTCACAACTCATCTCAATTTCAAAAATTTGATGATATATTTTATGAATTCTAAATACAGTTCAATTTGGTTATTGATTTCAATTTCTGAATAAATAATCAACAAATGATTTTAAAATTGAAAATCAATTACAAGAGGGATTTGAAAGATCTATACAGTTTGAAAATCAATTTAAATTAGATCAATCAAAAACAGATGAATGTGAAAAAAACTCAAACACTACTAGTACTGATACCACTTGTTATCTTCATTAACGAGGATTTTGATACCACCGCAGTGGCTAACAAAGATATCTCAGACAACAATATCCAATCACCAAGACCAAGAAAGCATACAAAACTAACAAGACAAACTCGTTTATCAGAGCAGTAGAAACAAACATATGATAACAAAACAAGCAGTCGTCTAAAAAACATTTTCAAATCAATTCGTATTATCAGGGCAGCAACATCAATTTCAGATCATAGATTCATAAGGGAAATTTCAGAATTATTTCTAACAAGCACAAGAGAGATAATTCATAATCCAATATTAAAAATAGATTATTTATAATCACTTGAAAGGATGTAAAGACTTCAAGATTTAATGAATCGATCACACAAGATTATTAATTTCGAATCCAAGTAGTATGTGAGATTTAAGATATAAAAAATTCAAATGATTTCAAACACTCAAATATCCAACCCAATGATCATAAATAAGATTGAATTTCAAGATGCAACACAATACTTTATGCTAAAAGATTTTCAATTCAGAAAAATACAAGCCAATCCAAAAACCAATGAAATTATCACAACTGAAAAATAGTAGTGTGTTGTAATGAGTATAATTTTTCAATTCCTTACAAAATGAATTAGAAGAAACTCAAAACAACAAAGACGTGTGAAATTTCATTAATTTTTTAGATCTTCAAAAAAAATTAGAATTCAAATTAACAGTGTTCAAGGTATGATAAGAATGCTTCAGTACTGTTGGGAATTTAGAAATAAAAAAAATAAACTTCAAAATAATTGCAGAAATTTACAAATTTGAATTCAAGATCTGGAAACTATTAAAACATAAGGGTTTTATAATAAAGTAAATTTCCAGAAAATTATGAATTCTCCAATTTGAAATTAAGAAGGCTCAGAATAAGAAAAATATATGGCAATGTCAAAACAAAACAGATTAAAAAAATTTGAGGGAGAAATAGAGAGGAAGAATAAAACAAAGAATATATACAAAAAATGAGTTTAAAGACCAAACCTGTAATCGATGTGAAACAATGAATCTCTAACTCGACAATCTGGGCTAAGGAACATATGTCAATAAGCTTTGATGTTGATATGTAGCAACCTTGATTATTCTATAAGGTTGTTCAATACCCATCCTCTGGTACCAAAGAATCTATAGAATCGAATGGTCTAACAAAATTTGTTAAACCACTCTTAATTGTATCCATATGTTTTAACACCCAAACCTATTTGTATAACAACCCATCAGAAGTTACCACTGTACCTTTAGGAACCCAAATCTGTTTGAACTTTTTTGAATTTAATTTATTTCCTTTTGGGATCCAAAAATATTTAAACGGTTTGTTGTAAAACAAATTCCCATCTCGGTTGTGATTTAAAAATTCTTTGAAATTTTTAGAGTTCGAATTTCCAAAACGATCCCTTTTAAAACGATTTGAGGGATTTTTATAATAATAATAATTTAGATTTTCAAAAATCATTAGTTTCCCTAAAACCGAGAACATTCTTATTCCCGGAAAAAAATTGATTTATCAACAGCTTATTCAAAGATTTTTCTCCAGTTGAAAAACGATTCAAACTAAACTCGTGATCGTTTTTTTTTTTTAAAAAAAAATCATTCTCGATTCTTAGCTTTGAACAACAATTGATTTCAAAAACTCTTTTCTCAGAATCCCTTTGCTTCAAAAACAAGTTTTCATCTTCAAGCATTTTGATTTTAGTTTTGGATTCAAAAATTTCATATTCAAATTGTTTTTGCTTTTCAAATTGAAGTTTCTCAGAATTCTTGAATTTTTCAATCTCTTTTTCAAGCTCATTTAAGATTGATTTAGTTTTCAACAAGCTTTCTTTTCCAGCAATTCCATGTTTGGAATTTTTGATTGCCTTAAAAAATTTAAATTCCTTTTGCAAAAAATAATTTTTAGCTCATTCTCATTATCTTTTAAAATAAGAGTTTCCTCTTCAAGCTTATGAATGTTTTTATTGAGATGAACGAGATCGGTTTTCAATTTCAGACAATTTTTATAATCATAATTTTCACTTTTCCTGATCAAGTTCCAAACCATGATTTTTGCTAGTCAACTCAAGATTTTTATATTTTAGAGTTTTATTTTTCCGTTGGAGTTTATCAACAGAATTAGTTAAATTAATACACATATAAACTAAATTATCATATGAGAAATTTCCTGTCTCATCGTCCCAGTCTTCATCATTTGATCTACCTGAATTTTCGTATGTTTCTCCTTTCAAGCATAGATCTGAATCTGAGTTGACCTTCTGGGGTTTTGAGCTGCTATTGTCTTCTTTTCGTTTATACAATGTATTGACAGTACTCCGGATTTCCTGTGAATTCAAACATTAGGAGATAAGGTTATATTGATCATCATTATATGAGATTATAAAATATGAGTAGTAGGAGAACTAAACCCAATATTAACCATATCATAAGCATTTATAATGCTTTCTCAACATTTAACATTAACAAATTTTAAATAGGATTCATTTCTGATTTAAAATTTAAAAAATCTGTACCGTCAAAGATATTTGGAATACAACTGGACTGAATCTCTGTGGACTGACAACTAGGATGACCCATGACTCTAGAATTAATAGAAAACATGCTTTGATACCACTTTCTGAATCTAGATTAACCCTTGAGGGGGGTGAATAGGGTTTATTGGATTTTTACGAGATATTAAAAATTATCACAACACAGAAAATAATAGAGGAAATAAATGCAGAAAGTAAATAACATAGATTTTACCTAGCTTTGGCAAACCCTGCCTAATGCTGCATTCCCGAGATTTCCGCTAGGTATTAAAACATATCCCGCTTACAAAACCTGTAAAGTTGAAACCCTGCTCCTGTTCTAATCCTACGCTTAAGATCCTAGACTAGTCTTTATCCCCAAGATCATATTTTCCTCGAATTACAAACCCGTAATCCATAAATTCTAACTATAAATCCTATAACTAGTAAGTCCTAGTTTTATAGACAAACTAGAAAACTCTAGTTTTACAGACAAACTAGAAAACTGATGGATGGATACAATTAAAGAATAAAAAACAAAACAATATAAAAAATGGAAAACCCCCGTATAACAAAATATATAACCAGCTCCTTCTAATTCCTTTGTAAAAGCTTTGTCTTCATAATGTTGGTCGGTCTAAAATATTAGGGTTTTCACTGTTCTCCCCTAATCACGATTTCTAGAAATATGAAGAAATCGTTCCTCTAATGCTTTGATTCTTTTCGGTGCTCTTGATCAGTGATTTGGGCTCTTGATCGAAAACGTGAGTTCTCGTAATTTATTTTTGATTTTCTTTGATGTATTGGTGTTTATTATAGGGTGTAGAAAACCCTAAACTCCCTCTGATTTCACAATGACTTATTCTGATTTGTGCAAGTTTGTTGCCTTGATTATTTGTCATGACTGCTTGATAGATTCAGATTTGATTGACTTGCGTGAATTCTGGGAATAATTTAGGCTGAGGTTCACTTGATGATTTCTGTTAGAATTAATTCCAAAAAACACGCCAAGATGCTTTTGTTGATTCCGGGAACCAAACTGAATTGTTTTTGTGACCCCTTGAAATTTCTGGAAATAATTTGTGCATGTGAATCAATCTTTGAATGCCTGGAAAGATTTGTTGCCCAAAATGTTTTGCGAAAAATAAAATTGTTTAAAACTGGAAGCAAGACAATTTGTTTCTTTCTAATTTTTCTCATTTGATTTCAGGAAATACTCAAATTATTTATTGCTTAAAGATTAACAGTGGTTTCTGGGAACACATTGCAAATTGACCTTGCTTTTTTTGACACCTTCCATTGATATTGTTGTATGTTGAAATCTCCCTGAACCATGTACTCTTGAGTACTTTATTTTGACTCATGCATGCGACTATTGCACCATTTTGCTACACCATTTCCTGTACACTATTTCATGAACTTATTTTGCACTTGCATTGATTTGTTTACATGAGTTAGTCGTGTACATCTTGACTGGCTCCATTTGTTTGAGCAACATGTAAACTGGCCTGACCCTTATACATCTGCCTTGTCAATTTTGTTGTGCATGCCTCGACCTTGCACTTGAGAACCTGTGAGTCACTTGAGTTTGACTTGCCTTGAATTAATTACTTGAGCTCCTGTCCATTACTCCTGAAGCTTGTGTTCATGCTGACTAATATATGCATATATATATATATATATATATATATATACACACACACACACACATAAGTGTGTATATATTATGTGTGTTTGCATGCATGAGTTTATTTCCACTTATGACTTGCCAAATATGTATACATTTCATTGGCAATAATGCACTATTTTGCACCTGTGTATTTGTTATTCCTTGTTTCTTGAATTTTGAGTTGCAATGCATTTGGTCACTATCTTGTATTCACATTGTGGTCTTCATGTTTTCTTGATATGACCATGTACAAATATTTGAATCTGGATGTCCCCATATATTACTTGACCTGATTTTGGTTCTTGGCTATGCTGCACTTTTGAAACTGAATCATGCTTGACTATGCGCTTTGAGCTTTGAACTTGATTTGCCAACTTGACGCTTTGTTCTACCAGTTTTGACTTATGTTAATCATTGTGCTTTGCTTGTTAAGTCCACTGCATTGAGCTCTGTGTTTGAGTATGTACGAATATTGAAAGCTGATTACTTGCCTGATATTTGTGCCTCAAATTTATCTGATTTCATGCCAAAAATCATTCTTGAACATAGGTCATTTAACTAGCTTAAAAACTGTCATATTGGTTTGCCATTTATACTTGATATACTCGGCAAAAAAAAATTTCCATATGTTCATTCTTGGAATTCATCCACTGTTGTATTGTGATGCACTTTTCTATATTTAATACTTAAATTGCTTTTGACATACTTGTGTTGAACTTAGTTTTTTTTCTCACTTTGTTTTCTCGAAGTTGACCATGTCCATCTTTTGAACTGTTAATTGTTGCCACTGACGTGAGTTTAAAAACATGTTGAGCTTGAGTATTTTGAGCTCTATCTTGGCATCTGTATTCATTCATGTATACATACACAAATGTGTGTGTATATATATACGTTTGTATACATGTGTGTCACCGAACACCTCGTACTGATATATTTTTCCTTTACAGACCGTATTGCCCCTGTATGCCTAAATAGAAATATGTGTATATACATACACATGTATGTGTATACATGTATCATACATGTGCAGTTTATATATGTGAGCGGTAGACATACTATCAAACTCATGGTATCTATGGTGAATCACTGTGAATCACAAGCAATCTAGACATTGATGGATGGATTTATAAATCATATCAAGTCATGAAATATAATGAGAAACACACCATAAATTCTAAGGCAAATAAATTTTTAAAACTAAAATTATATCTGCTGGAATTTAAAAAATATTTTATTCCAGATTAATGTGTGTGTTTCTGTGATAGGTAAGCAGAACACTAGACTGACCAATTGAAAAGCAGGCTGAAGAGAGAATACAGGTGAGTGATAGTGTATGAGGGAGTATCTGTATATGAGTGGTCTGTAAGTTAATCATAATATATATGTGTTTGTACAACTGAGTGACTGTGTGTTGTAGTAAGGATCAGTGCATATGAAATTGAAATTGAAATCTATTGTATTACTGAGATTTACAAATAGTGGAGTTATGAAAATTGTACTATTCAAATGTAGAAATAAAATATTTTATTTTAATAAAATACTATTTGAATATTTAAATTCTTGTGCAGTAGTATTTTATTTAAATATAAATATTTTATTATGTCTATGATGTCGTGGAATAGTAAAATTACAAAAACATTTATAATAATACATATATGTTTGTTATCATCAAACAAAAATAATAGAATTGTTATACACTACACCATTGTGTGATATTATGAAACTTACCCATAGGAATTTCATTATAACAATTTATCTGCATGCTACTACATGTTTCATTTCTTAATCTACCAACATGAATTAAGGAACTGAATTAACAGTTTTGTCATTTACTTATTATGAATCTATTCAAATATAACTTTAGCCTATATGCAAGTTTTATGTCACTGGATTCACATATATTTTCACCATGATTTACATAGGTAAACCATGATAAATTTTACGTCTCAAAAATTCATTCCTAAGCATGTACTTTATGTTGTTTACAGCAGTCTTACCTGGAATTTCTTATTATGTCAAGTGTGACATTCCTGAATTAAAGGGTGATAACTATAAGGTGTGGAAGGAAAGAGTGTTAATGCAGTTAGGATGGTGGATATTGATTATGCTATTAGGAAATACGAACCACCTGTTATTGCTAACACTAGTACTCTAGAAGAAATTAGCCTTTATGTAAAGTGGGAGAGATCAAACTGTCTCTCTGTTATGTTGATAAAGACTAAAATTTATACTAGTATTTGTGGTTCTATCGATCAACATATTAAAGTCGAAGATCTTCTTAAGGCCATCAACAAGAAATTTTCTTCTTCAGACAAAGTTCTGCTAGCACCTTAATAATGAAGTTTTCATCCATGAGGCTCACTGAGAGTAAAGGATTGTGTGCTTACATCATGCACATGAGGGACATTGTGACTCAACTAAATAATTTGGAAGTTACCATGTCCAAGTCTTTTCTTGTCCATTTAATTTTATGCACTCTTCCCCATCAATATAGTCTTTTAAAGTATCTTACAATACACATAAGGATAAATGGTCAATTAATGAACTTATGACCATGTGTGTTCAAGAAGAAGGAAGAGTGTTGATGGAGGAGGGTGAAAAAGTGAGCCTTACTACTTTCGTAAAGAAGAAGAAGGATTGTGGTAAGGAAAAAATAAATGGAAAGATGTTAGTTAAGCAAGCCATCAAGAAAGAGTCTGGATGTTTCTTCTGTAAAAAGATGGGGTACATAATGAAAGACTGTCCTAAGTTCAAAAACTGGCTTGTGAAGAAAGGTAAGTTTCTTGCGTTTGTGTGTTATGAATCTAATATGGTCAATGTTAATCATAATACTTGGTGGATTGATTGTGGTACTATAATCCATGTTTCGAATACCTTGCAGGGTATGACAAACCTAAGGAACCAATGGGAAGTGAACATTACATCTATTCTAGAAGTCATATGGGTTCAGATTTGAAGCTGTTGGGACATGCAGTTTAGCTTTGAATAATCGATTTGTTTTGCACTTGGAAATGATGTTTTATGTACCAAAATTTGTTAGAAATTTGATTTCAGTTTCAAGACCTGTACCTTTGGGTTTTTCCTATAATTTTTCAGTTTCTGGTTTTAGTTTATCTAGAAATTCTAATATTGTTGGTTATGGTATTATGTATGATGGTTTATATCGTCTTGAATTGCAAAATGACAATAGTCATAGTTCGATGCATGTTAATACTGGTTTAAAGAGAAGTATTATAAATGAAAAATCCTTTGTGGTATGGCATCGTAGATTGGGGCATATCTCCATTGAGAGAGCTAAGAGATTAGTAAAGGATAGAGTACTTTCTAATTTAGACTTAAGTGATTTTGAGACCTATATTAGTTGCATTAAAGGCAAGCAAACTAATATACATAAGAAAGGTGCAAAGAGGAGTTTAGATCTATTAGAAATCATACATACAGATAATTTTTGTCCGAACATGAACGCTAATGATCCGAAATATTTCATCACCTTCATATATGATTATTCATGATATATGTATCTTTATTTGCTTTGTTCTAAAGACAAAGCTTTGGAAGCCTTCAAATTTTTTAAGGCTGAAGTAGAGAATCAATGTGGTAAGCGCATTAAAATCATGAGATCAGATAGAGTTCGTGAATACTATGGCAGATACACTGAAAACGGACAAGCATGTGGTCCATTTGTGAAATTTCTTCAAGAGCATGGGATTACTGCCCAATACACTATGCCTGGTTCACCATACCATAATGGTGTAGCAGAAAAAAAAACATTAATGGACATGGTGAGAAGTATGAGAAGTAAGGTTAAACTTCCATCTTTCTTACGGACTGAATCTCTCAAGACCGCATCGTATATATTCAACTGAGTTCCATCCAAAGTCATCTCCAGGACACCTTTTGAGTTGTTCAAAGGTTGGAAACCAAGTTTGCGACATGTACGCATTTGGGGATGCTCATCGAAAGAGAGAATTTACAATCCACAAGAAAAGAAGCTTGACTCAAGGACTATTAGTGGTTATTTCATTGTATATGCCGAGATGTCAAAGGGTTGTAGATTTTATTGTCCGTCTCATTATACCAGGATTGTGGAATCAAGGAATGCTAAATTTCTTAAGAAGGATTTGATTAGTGGGAGTGACCAATTTCAGAACATTAGTCCTGAAATAGACCACTGTAAGGTTCCACCCTCTGATTCAATGGATAAGTTGATTGTCATTCGTACTCCTTAAGTTCAACCAAGTGTTAGACAGCCAGATATAGAAATTCCACAATCTGTTGATTAAAATCCAATAGATCATGTTGTAAACGAGGAACCAGTTCATCATGATAATGAACAAGTCCCACTAAGGAGATCCATTCGAGAAAGGCGATCAGCTATTCCTAATGACTATTAAGTGTACCTACAAGAATCCGATTATAATATTGGAGTCGATAATGGTCCTTTGTCATTTTCACAATCCATAAGTTCTACAGATTCAAATTTATGGATGAATGCTATGAAAGAAGAGATGAATTCAATGGAATCTAATAGAGTTTGGAAACTTGTCAAGTTGCCTAACATGTAAAAACCATTGGATGCAAGTGGGTTTTTAAGACAAAAAGAGACTCACTAAGATACATCGAGAGATATAAGTCAAGACTCGTTGCCAAGGGGTTAACTCAAAGGGAAGGAATTGACCATATATAAAAAAACTCCTCTATATCAAAGAAAGATTCTATCCGAGTGGTCATGACCTTAGTATCCATTTTGATTTTGTGTTGTGTAATGGCCCTCCCCGCACCAGCCGACATTTCCAACGAAAGTGCGTTGTGCCAATGCCCGACTAGCACGGGACGGTAGCCAAAGAAAGGAAAAGAAGGAATTTGAGCTAACAAGAAACCTGTAGAATGTCTCACAGTGCATGGAATAAAATATAATAATAACATACTTGACATAAAATAAGTGAGACAATGCATAAGTTGAAACCTAAACCATAATAGCAGTGGAAAATTCAAATATAGCTTATGTTCCACATCATCATTATTACGACTTTTCAAACTGTATCTAAAGCAAGGTAAAGGAAAAGTACACAACTAATGCCCAAAGTAGTGACCATCAGCGACACATGGAGAATATATATATATATATATATATCATACGTGGGAGCCTCCTGCTCGTCTCCGGATCAGATACTCGTGCATAACCAGCTAACCTGTCTCCAGTCTGCCCTTTTAAGAGCACCCTGAGTAATAAGAAGAGACATAAAACTTTGGCTCAGACAAAAGTCTGGTATGAGCGATAAGCAGCAAAACAGAACAATAACAGGTATACTAAACCATACCTGAACCTGGACCTGCAACCAAAGAGTTAGCACAACAAGATGTACAATACTCTAAGGTGACACTAACATATGATGTAAAGATACAGGGGAGGGGTGTGCATATCATAGTGATATCAAACAATCAAGCGCAACAACCATCCTTACAGCTCTCACTCATTGTGTAAAGCATACGATATCCACCACTTTAACCATCCAAATCATTTGCTATGATCACTCTGCCCCATGGAGTCACAGTGACTCCACTGCACTGATCCATAGTCACTAATCCTTTGCTATGTCCACTCTGCCCCATGGAGTCATAACGACTCCACTGCACTGGCTCATAGCCTTGCTACGATCACTCTGCCCCATGAAGCTATGATGACTTCACTGCACTAGCCAATATATGTCTCTTAATGGTGAATGAAAGCTATAGACGTCGATAACCCCTTTGCACACGTCCCGCAACAAAGTCCAATCATGAAGTCAACTCGTTGGTTCCCATCTGGATCATGAGTTCTACTTCTTATTTGGACTACCTTTGCATCTCGGGTTTGGTCTTCTCCTCTTAGTCGGGTCATGATGCTCCAGTCGTGGTGCTTCGATTCGGAGTAGCGGTTCAGTTCGTGATGCATGGAGCGGCTCGTGGTGCTCCAGTTTGGATCGTGGATGTTCTGGTCACGAATGGCTCAGCTCGTGGTCACCCCATTGGGTCGGTTCGGGCTCCTCCCTTCAAATCAGTCCATGTATGTCAACTACTCGGGTTGGATCGCGAGCACCCATTGGGTTCGGGTCATGCCTCCATCTGGTGGTTCGGGTCACAACACAGGTCGGCTCGTGGGGTCTTGACCAGATTGGGTCGTGGCATCATGGTCACGAACCGGTTCGGTTCAGATTTCCTGCACTGTTTTTCCTGCAACTTTTCCAGCGACTGTTTACGCTACACGACGGCGTTTTCAACCATTCTAACATTGCTAAACAACCACAAAGCATACCATACAGTCATAGCAACATATATAATCAACCATAAGCACCAAAGGATGAAGAATCATATCAATCATAGATCAAACATGGCAAAACCCATGTTTTTCCCTTAATCATGTTTAAGCATAACTAATGATATGGTTAGTAAAACATATCCAAATTAACCGAAACTTCTAACAGAGGCTTAAAATAATATTTAAGAATTTCTAAACATTTTTCCAAAAAATTTTGAGTTTTAATTTCGCTAATTACCATTAATCACCCCTAATTAGCCATAATTAGTAAAAAACAATGCAAATCACTAGCCTTAGCCACAAATAAATCTTAGATCTGAAAATATCTCTGATTTGGGTTGAATCTCTATGCAACACAGTAGCTCTATTCCCAATTTGATGTTAATTTGCCTTGATTTGATGTAGAATAGTTTAATCCATGATTAGAGAGCGATTTAGGATGAAATTAGAAGGTGGAGGCCATTGTTAGTTTTCTAAGAGGTAAATGGCGGCTAGAAAACTGAAATGGAATGAAAACCTAACTCATTTCGGCCTCCCCATAACCCTAATCCCGAAATGGGTTATGGGTCCATTTGTTAATTACCTAATCAGCCCATTTAAGTAGTTTTCGCCTTCTAAACCTTGTTTCGGCCATATCTCCCAAACGGTGAGTCCATTTGACTATTATAACCACTCTACGGAATTGTAAACCATCATCCAAATCCAATGGAAGTGGTTTCAGATGAGAACTCCTTACCAATCAAAAGTTATGGCCGAAACAAGATCAGCTAGGGGCAAAACGGTCATTTAAAAATCAGCAAAAATCATGAACATTGGAAATGACCCCAATAGTCGTCCCCCAAAGTTACACGACTATACAACCTCATACGAAAATAAAATAAATATTCTATGATCCTCCGATGCGTAGAATGCGGGTCGTTACACTCTCCCCCCTTAAGAAATTTCGTCCCCGAAATTCCTTAACCAAAACATACAAAGGTGTTCCGCATGCCTATCAACCATTCACAAACAATCAAACACACAAAACAAACCTATCCTAGCATGCGGAAAGACTAAGTCGAAATGAAAACCTTACCAGGCAAAGAGTTCTGGATGCGATTCCCTTATGCTCTTCTCTGTTTCCCAAGTACAGTCATTCTCATTCTCGCCCCACTAAACCTTGACTAGATTCACCGCTTTCCTTCAAAGTTTCTTCGTATCATGCTTCACAATACGAATCGGCTTGCGGTTCCCAACCGCCTCGGGTTCTACTTCGATATCATCCAACTGATCAGGTGAAATAGCCAAATCGGGGTCGTGCACGAATTTCCTTAACTGGGAAACATGAAATACATTATGAACTCCCACCATCTTGTCTGGCAACTCAACTTTATAGGCTAAATTCCCAACTTGTTCGAGAAATGGGAATGGACCAACAAATCTTGGTGTTAACTTGGCTCTCCAACCACATCGTATCATGCTCTTTAACGGAGAAGTCGTGACAAACATCAAGTCGCCAATGGAGAATTTCAAGTCTCTTCGTCTATTATCAGCATAACTTTTCTGCCAATTTTGGGCAGCCTTCATTCTTTGTCGTATGACCTTAATCTTGTCTGACGTTTCCCTTATCACACCTGGCCCAAGCACAAATTTCTCACCGGTTTCTAACCAACATGATGGTGAGTTGCACGGTCTTCCGTACAAAGCTTCAAATGGAGCCATACCAATACTGGACTGATAACTATTATTATATGTGAATTCAACCAGATGCAAATGGTCATCCCATGATCCTCCAAAATCCAATATGCAAGTTCTTAAGAGATCTTCTAATACACGATTCACCCTCTCTGCCTGACCGTCGGTTTGAGGATGATATGCGGTACTGAGATGTAGTTCTGATCATAAAGCCTCTTGTAAGCTCTTCCAAAATCCATCAGTGAACAACGGATCTCGGTCGCTCACAATGCCTTTGGGTATTCCATGAAATCTCACTACCCATTTCATATACAGTACTACTAACTTAGCTGCTATTTTATTCGACATGACGGGTATAAACCTTGCACTCTTGGTCAATCGGTCCACAATCACCCAAATGCTATCATGGCCCGATCTAGTCCTTGGTAACCCATCAATGAAATCCATTGAGACTTGTTCCCATTTCCATTCTGTAATTTCTAATGGTTGCAACAAACCACTAGGTTTCTTTTGCTTAGTTTTAAGTAGCTGGCAGTTCATGCATTTGGATATAAACTTCCCAACATCTCTTTTCATCCCTCCCAAGGAGTAGGTCTGCTTCATGTCTCGATACATTTTGTTACTGACCGGATGTATAGTCAATTTTGAGTGATGACATCCTCTAAGCACTTCATCTCTCAATCCATTGACATTGGGCACAACTAGTCTTTCTTTCTTTCTAAGCCATCCATCTCGATCAAGCCCATACTTGTCCATCTTCTCATCGATACCCATCTCTAACTTAGAGATGATTTTCAATAAGTTAGGATTGTCCCTCTGGCTGGAACCAATCCGCTCAATCAAAGTGGGTCTGATCGTCAAACTTGCTAACATCTCTGGATCCAATTCACACCTTGGTCTGAAATCATACCCTGCGATATACTCCAGTTGCTTCCATTCAAGAAACATAGCCCCTAAACTGGCATGTTTCCTACTCAGTGCATCAGCAACCGCATTGCCCTTTCCTGGTGTATATGCGATATCGAAATCATAGGAAGCCAAGAATTCTAACCATCTTTTCTGTCGAAGATTTAGATCCTTCTGAGAGAAGAGATACTTTAACGATTTATGATCGGTAAACAACTCGAATCTTTCTCCCAAAAGATAATGTCTCCACATCTTCAATGCGAACACGATCGCTGCCAATTCCAAATCGTGGGTAGGGTATCTTTTCTCATGCGGTTTCAGTTGCCGACATGCGTAAGCTACGACCTACCTCCTTACATCAGTACAACACCTAGTACGGTACCACATGCGTCCATGTATACTGTCATCTCCTCATTTCCTTTAGGAATGACTAACACTGGTGCACATGTCAACTTTTCCTTTAGACCCTTGAATGCATTCTCGCACTTTTCGTCCCAGGCGAAAGCTTGATTCTTCTCGGTCAACTAAGTTAACGGTGCTGCTATCTTGGAGAAGTCTTGGATAAAATTACGATAATATCCAGCTAATCCCAAGAAACTTCTTACGTCTGTTGCATTCTTGGGCGTTGACCAATCCTGTACCGTAGCCACCTTCGTAGGGTCCACAGAAATACCATTCTCTGAAACAACATGGCCCAAGAATTTCACTTCCCTCCTCCAAAAGTGACACTTAGAGAACTTTGCTTTCAATTGGTGTTTTCTCAATACCTCCATCACTACCCTTAAATGTTCCTTGTGTTCTTCCTCTGTCTTTGAATAAACCAAGATATCATCTACGAACACAAGAACAAACTTATTCAACTGATCTCTGAATGCCCTATTCATAAGATCCACAAAATATGCTGGTGCGTTGGTCAACCCGAATGGCATGACCAACCACTCATAGAATCCAGACAGCGTCCGAAAGGCCATTTTAGCTATAATCTCAGCTTCCACCCTAAGCTGATGAAAACCTATCGCGAGATCCAACTGGGAGAACACTCTTGCGCCACTCAACTGATCAAACAAATCATCTATCCGTGGTAGAGGATACTTATTCTTCCTCGTCACCTTATTCAACTCGTGGTAGTCCACACACCATCGAAGGGAACCATCGGCCTTGGTAGCAAACACAACTGGTGCACCCTACTCAAAAACACTTCTTCAGATAAATCCTTTCTTCAAAAGATCGCTTACTTGCACCCGAGCTCTCGCTGCTCCATTGGTGCCATACGACGAAGTGGCATCACTATATGTCTGGCATCTTTCACTAAATCAATACGAAACTCAATCTGTCGGTGTGGTGGAAGTCCGGTCACTTCCTCGAAGACGTCCAGATACTGACCAACCATGGGCACATTTGACAATTATCATGTGGGATGTCGAGGGAATTTAGAAAACTAGCCATTACCCCATCACTAGGTAGACCACCAAGCACTACCCTCCGCCTATCATCCACTCTAACTGTCACCAAAAAGCCCTCACATTCTCACCACCCCATACCTTTGGAGGCAATCAACTCCCAAAATAATTCCAAACCCAGTAAAGCCCAAAACAAAGCAATCACAAGCAAATATACATCCATAACTCGATAAGACCACATTATGACAAATCATACTAAGTCTAGTAGAACCACTGATCGGGTTCGTCACCGCTAAAGGTATATCGACTGTCTCGGGTTCCAATCCCAACCTATCTACCAGGTCACTAGATATGAAGGAATGGTAAGCCCTAGTATCAAACAGTACTCGAATAGGAACATCATAAATAGAAAGCATACCTTGAATCATGACATTATTTCCTTTCTCCGCCGCAGTTGGGGCATTCGACGAAGAAGGAACAACATTAATAGCATATGCTTTCACAATCTGCTTCTCTATAGGGGGTTGCGGACATTTATCCTTGTGATGTCCCACTTAGCCGCAGTTGAAGCACTTCCTGTCTGTTGGCATTGCTCGACATTCTTTAGCATAATGGCCCTTCTTGCCATAACCAAAGCACTCAACATCTTTCTTACTCTTCTTCTGACCATCCTTGGTCTGATTCTGTTTCCTTTTGTTTTGAGAATAATTCCTACCTCCACCGCTTGCTTGCGGCTTTGACCCATTTGCAGATGCAACAATGACTTCAGTCTTGGGCTTAAGATAAAGGCTCTCTAACCTCAATGCTTTCCCAACAATCGATTCAGAAATCTCATCAATTTGATTTATAAGCCTTTCCCCCAAGTACCCATCTAAGCCAGTTATGAACTTCTCGCTCTTCTTCTCAGCAGTGTCAATAAGGGATAATCCATATTTCGATAGAGTATCGAATTTAGCAATATACTCCGAAACTGCCCTACCGTTCTGCTTAAGTTCCAAGAACTTCTTAAACAACTCTGACTTCTGGGCAGTTGGGATAAATTTATCATTGAATCGGGCCTTGAACTGATCCCAAGTAACTTGATCCTCTGGGGTAGCTGCCTTAATAGTATTCCACCAATTCATAGCCCGTCCATGCAGCTGACGGGATGCTAGCTTCCTCTTCATCGCATCATCGATCCCTAAGTCCTCGAAGATGCACTCACAACTATCAAGCCAATCCTGAACTTCTGTATCTGATTCCGTTGCATGGAACGACTTCCTACCAAGGCTAGTGTAATCCTTGCATAGCTTGGCGAAATCGGCCCTAGGCGCCTGCACCGCTGCACCACTACCATTTACAGCATTAGGAGCTGCCCTCTAAACATCCCTAAGCATCTCTCTCATGAAGTCAGTGAACATTGTCTTCATATCAGGAGCATTCCCAATATTAGCTCCTCTACCAGTACCCCTTATATGTTGGCTCATCGTTCAATCTGTAAGGAGAAAATGATTAAACATCTCGTCAGTGGTGCCAGTGTAGTGCGACTCCATCCTTAGATATACTAAAAGTATATATATATAGCTTTTGAAAACCGAAATATCACAAATACACGCTCTCATATACATATACTATCTCTCCCTGGTGTCTTTCCCTAGGTTAACTACGCAACCTAGAGCTCTAATACCAAGTGTGACGGCCCGCCCCACACTAGCCGACATTTCCAATGAAAGCGCATTGTGCCAATGCCCGACTAGCACGGGACAGTCGCCAAAGAAAGGAAAACAAGGAATTTGAGCTAACAAGGAACCTGTAGAATGTCTCACAGCGCATGGGATAAAATATAATAATAACATACTTGACATAAAACAGATGAGACAGTGCATAAGCTGAAACCTAAACCATAATAGCAGCGGAAAATTCAAATACAGCTTATGTTCCACATCATCATTATTACAACTTTTCAAACTGTCTCTAAAGCAAGGTAAAGGAAAAGTACATTACTAATGCCCAAAGTAGTGACCATCAGCGACATAGGGAGAATACATACATACATACATATATATATATATATATATATATATATATATATATCATACGCGAGAGCCTCCTGCTCGTCTCCGGATCAGCTACTCGTGCATAACTAGCTAACCTGTCTCTAGTCTGCCCGTTTAAGAGCACCCAGAGTAATAAGAAGAGACATAAAACTCTGGGTCAGACAAAAGTTTGATATGAGCGATAAGCAGCAAAACAGAACAATAATGGTATACTAAACCATACCTGAACCTGGACCTGCAACCAAAGAGTTAGCACAACAAGATGTACAATACTCTAAGGTGACACGAACATATGGTGTAAAGATACGGGGGAGGGGTGTGCATATCATAGTGATATCAAACAATCGAGCATAGCAACCATCCTCATAGCTCTCACTCAGTGCGTTAAGAATACGATATCCACCACTTTGACCACCCAAATCCTTTGCTATGATCACTCTGCCCCATGGAGTCACAGTGACTCCACTGCACTGATCCATAGCCACTAATCTTTTGCTATGTCCACTCTGCCCCATGGAGTCATAACGACTCCACTGCACTGGCTCATAGCCTTGCTACGATCACTCTACCCCCGTGAAGCCATGATGACTTCACTACACTGATCTGTAGCCAATATCCATCTCTCAATGGTGAATCAAATCTATAGATGTCGATAACCCCTTTGCACACGTCCCGCAGCAAAGTCCAATCATGAAGTCAACTCGTTGGTTCCCATCTGGATCTTGAGTTCTACTTCTCATTTGGACTACCTTTCCATCTCGGGTTTGGTCTTCTCCTCTTGTTCAGGTCGTGATGCTCCAGCGTGGTGCTTCGGTTCGGTTCATGATGCATGGAGCGGCTCGTGGTGCTCCAGTTTGGATCGTGAATCTTCTAGTCATGAATGGCTCGGCTCTTGGTCACCCCATTGAGTCGGTTCGGGCTCCTCCCTTCAAATCAGTCCATGTATGTCAACTCCTCGGGTCAGATCGCGAGCACCCATTGGGTTCGGGTCGTGCCTCCATCTGGTGGTTCGGGTCACAACACGGGTCAGCTCATGGGGTCTTGACTGGATCAGGTCGTGGCATCATGGTCACGAATCGGTTCGGTTCGAATTTCCCGCACTGTTTTTCCTGCAACATTTCCAGCGACTGTTTATGCCACACAACGACGTTTTCGACCACTCTAACATAGCTAAACAACCACAAAGCATACCATACAGTCATAGCAACATATATAATCAACTATAAAACCAAACGATGATGAATCATATCAATTATAGATCAAACATGCCCAAAACCCATGTTTTTCCCTTAATCATGTTTAAGCATAACTAATGATATGGTTAGTAAAACATATCCAAATTAACCCAAATTTCTAATAGAGGCTTAAAATAATATTTAAGAATTTCTAAACATTTTTCCAAATTTTTCTGAGTTATAATTTCGCTAATTACCACTAATCACCCGTAATTAGCCATAATTAGTGAAAAACAATGCAAATCACTCACCATAGCCACAAATAAATCTTAGATCTGAAAATATCTCTGATTTGGGTTGAATCTCTATGCAACACAGCAGCTCTATTCCCAATTTGATGCGAATTTGCCTTGATTTGATGTAGATTAGCTTAATCCTTGATTAGAGAACGATTTGAGATGAAATTAGATGGTGGAGGCCATTGTTAGGGCTTCTAAGAGGTAAATGGCGGCTAGAAAACTGAAATAGAATGAAAATCTAACTCATTTCAACCTCCCCATAACCCAAATCCTGAGATGGGTTATAGGCCCATTTGCTAATTACCCTAATCAGCCCGTTTAAATAGTTTTTCACCTTCTAAACCTTGTTTCAGCTATATCTCCCAAATGGTGAATCCGTTTGACTAATGTAACCACTCTAGGAATTGTAAACCAACATCTAAATCCAATGGAAGTGGTTTCAGGTCAAAACTCTTCACCAATCAAAAGTTATGGCCGAAACAAGATCAGCTAGGGTTAAAATGGTGATTTAAAAATCGGCAAAAACCATGAACATTGGAAATGACCCCAAAAGTCGTCCCCAAAGTTACACGACTATACGAGCTCATATGAAAATAAAATAAATATTCTACGATCCTATGATGCGTAGAATGCGGGTCGTTACATGCTGCATCAGAGGGATGTGAAAGCGGATTTTCTAAATGGAGATGTAGAGGAAAAGGTTTATATGAAACAACCTGAAGGATTCTCCTCCAAGGATGGTGAGAATTTGATTTGTAAGCTAAATAAATCCATATATGGGTTAAAACAAGCCTCCCGTCAGTGGTATAAGAAATTCCATGAAATAATTACTTCATTCGGCTTCGAAGAAAATATTATGGATCGATGCATATATCTTAAAGTCAGTGGGAGTAAAGTTTGTTCTCTTGTGTTGTATGTGGATAACATTTTGCTTGCAACCAATGATAAAGGGATGCTGCATGAAGCGAAACAATTTTTTTCAAATTACTTTGATATGGAAGATATGAGAGAGGGAAAATATGTCATTGGCATAAAGATCCATAGAGGTAGATCTTGAGGCATTTTGGGATTTTTCCAAGAGGCCTATAGCAACAAAGTATTTGAAAGATCTAGAATGAAAGATTGTTCACAAAATGCATCACCAATAGTGAATGGTGGTCAGTTTAGTTTGGACCAATGCCTTAGGAAAGACATCAAAAGGGAACAAATGAAGAACATTCCATATGCTTCAACTGTTGGCAGCATAATGTATGCTCAAGTCTGTACCAGACCAGATATTGCATAGGCAGTTGGAGTGTTAGGAATATAACAAAGCAACCCAGGGATTGATCACGGGAAGTCTGCAAAGAAGATGTTGATATATCTTCAGGGTACTAACGATTAAATGCTTATGTATAGATGGACATATAGGCTTGAAGTGGTAGGCAACTCCGACTCCGATTACGGTGGCTGCAATGATTCATGAAAATCCACTTTAGGATATGTGTTTATACTAACTGATGGTGCCATTTCATGGAGGAGTGCAAAGCAGACCTTGATGGTCACTTCTACTATGGATGCCGAGTTCGTTTCTTGTTTTGAGGCTACCTTGCAAGGTGTATGGTTGAAAGGTTTCATATCTAGGTTGCAAGTCGTGGACTCTATCTCTCACCCAATAAGAATGTATTGTGACAATTCAACAGCTGTTTTTATGGCTAAGAATAACAAAAGTGGAAGTCGAAGTAAACACATCGACATATAGTTTCGAGCCATAAAGGAACGTGTTCAAGAAAAGAAAGTGATCATTGTACATATTAGCACTGAGCTTATGATTGCTAATCTCTTGACTAAAGGCATGCAAATTAAGAATTTCAAGGGTCATGTAGTAAGAATGGGACTTGGTTCTGTCATGTGATACATTCATTTATGTTGTATTGAAATTTCTCATTCAGTTGGATATTTCTCATTTGAATTTAAATATGTACATATATGATGACTATTACTAAGAAATATCATTATGTCCTGACTGAAGTAAACATAGGGTTTACTCATTAAGTTAAAGCGTGGGTGATGAGAGATCGAGTATAATGTGATAAATAGAAGATTAATTCTTGCGCTAAGAGAGTTTGTCGCTACGATCCAAACATGAAGTCTCTCTAGTTAATTGGATAAAGTGGGAAAATGTCAGCCGTTTCCAAAATTTATTCAGTCAAATTTTGAAATGTAAGCCGTTTCCAAAATTAATTCAATCAAATTTTGTAAAATATTAGTGGTCCACTTAATAAGGAAAAATTAGTGGTCTGTTTTATTAAGGAAATTTATTAAGGACTAATTATCTCCCCACCTTTTGGTAATTACCCATTTTTCTCTCACGTTCCTTTTGTATTCTCAAACGGCTCTTTGATGGCAAGAGCAGTATAAAGGGAGAACTCAAGTCTAATTTCTAAAAATATCACTAAACCGACTCTATAATAAAGAAAATACACCATTTAATTGAAGTGTGTGAAGGTTTGGCACTATATCGGAAACTACAACACAAATTGGACAAGTCTGTAGATCTATTTTCTCTAATTTCAGATCTGATTCATTTTTCATATCCTTCACAAATTCAATTACAATGGTTGGAGGTAAATATATCGATTTTGGTTACAGCTTCCGCATTTAATCTTCATTTTTGCATGTATGTATTGACAACATGATTGGTTATGTAAAAACAAGTTTACAGGTCATTGAGAAAGTATGAAAACGTATTGGAAAATAACTCGTCGTTATATCTTGAGACGGTCTGATAGGAGATTAGCTGCTTGCTTTTCCCGAGCTCTACTTAAGCGTAATGTGGTTAGTACTTTAAGTCATAATATTTCATTGTTTCGTATATTTAGTATGAATTGTTATATTGTCCGGCTTTTTGCATAGCCAAGCGATAACGAAATTGAAGACAGTTGTTCTAGGATAGAGAAGGTGAAATAAGTCTATTAACTTGTGACATATACTGGACACAATCCTATGTAGAAACAAGTTACAACAACTCACAATAAATTTCATCTAGCATAAGAAACATATGTAGGAGTAGAGGAAGAAAAAACACATATGAGTGGAGGAAGCACACACAGGAGTGGAGGAATCATGTACCAGAGTGGAGTAAGCACATATACAAGTAAAGGAAGCATATACAAGAGTAAAGGTGAATAACAATTTTCATGTAGTGGATAACCATCTCTAGAACAATAACTAGAATGCCCTACATTGGGTTTAGTTGAATAAAAATTAGCGTATGGAAGACAATCATATTTAGAGTAACAACAAGAATAGCCACCTTGAGGGGTACAGCAACGATAAAGGGAGTTAATATTCAATCATACTCAATAATACAGAATTCTTGCTTCTTCACGATTTTCATTAGCAATCACGTAAAAGAGGAAGAAGACCAAAAGAAAACACTGCTTAAAGTTAAAAGGCATAAGGAGTGAGTTATTTTGATATGGTGTGTTGTTTTTATGGTGATGATATGCATATGTTATGGATGGCTTATTTAGATGTTTGGATGATATGTTGCATTTAATTTGATATTAGGCTGGCATGTTGATGTTTATTTTGTTGTTCTAATGATTTTTTAATGATGTTTAATTTGATAATAGTGCTATATATTATGATATATTGATGTCATGTAACAACCCATATTTTGTGCATTTTTGAGTGTAAAATAAAAAAATATTATTATAATATGAGGTTTTATGATTCTATAATTTTAAGAAATAAATACTAAGGTTATTTTTCATCTTTAGAATTTTTATTGAAACATTTGGCGATAGTTTCCCCTGACCAATCTTGTTTCATCCATAATTTTTGAATGCTTAAAACTTTAATGAGTTTTAAATAGATTAATTATGCAATCATGGGTCACCGATGGTGGGGTTCACCATTAATTTTTTCGATATGAATAGAAAAGTTTTGAAATTTGTTACGGTAATCTCATTTCTCTTATTTCTCTTCTTCTCAAAACAATCCCTAATCTTCGTTAAACGTTTCTTCCTCATTTCTTATTCAAATTTCAACCTAAAGTTCTAAATCTCTACCAAATCATCTAATGAAAAGTGGATTCATCATCTTTAGAGAGGATATTTTGTATTATTGAGGAGTACTATTCATTCAAACTATTGATTTTGCATAGATCCGGAGATCTTCTTGGCTTTGAAAGCTAGGTTGGACTAAGGTGAGTGATTGAATTTCTCATTTGCTAATTAAGAAATTTAAAACCTAAACGTCTCCTAAAATTCATCTAAAATCATTATAAGTTCCAGCATGTTCTTTTAGATGTTTTGTACGAACTTTACATGGTTTATATCTGATTTACATAATTTAACTCTTTTATGAACCCCTCATTTGTTTTGAAGATCCCTAAATTCCTATACTAGATCTAAGTTTTCTAAAACTTGTTGAATTGATGATTCAATTATTGTTAATTACTATGAATGTAATATGAATGAATTCTCCTTGTTTGAATGTGTGAAAATCCAAAAAATGGTGACTTCGTTTTACGATAGGAATAGGGATTTGTAAAAAAGGCCAAAAGTTAGAAATGCCCAGATCTGCATGCGATCCAAAGGAGACAACAAGGAAAATCTCAATATGTACGTCAAATATTAAGTCTTTAAAGTTGATATGCCTAAGTTTTGGCTTATTGAACTTCAGATTGATATTGTTAACCTGCCTTTTTACAAGGCCATTACACATCAGATTCTTATACATGCACTTCACAATAATCGAGGCGAATAGCCTAAAAATGGATAAGAACAAGAAGCTACGAACACTTGGATTTTCTCAAATAGACTTTGGAATTAGCTAATTATGGATCAAAATTTGAAGATAACGAGGAGACTTAACAAACTAAGCTTAAGGACACGAAAAGATGGAAAAGAGGGACCGCCCCTAGGGGTTGCGCTATGTTTGCTGCATCCCTCAGTGGTCGGTGCTAATCCCTCCAACTATGAGGGAACGATCCCCTTCCCGTGACCTCTTCTACACACCACTTTGTATTTTCCTCCATGATTTCGATCCAATCTAAGGTCTTTTACTGGTGTAAGTAACCAACCCACATCACCAGTAAAATGAATCTCTTCTTTCGGAAACTTCGTCGAAGCATTGCCATTTTCAAGAGACAACTACACTATTTTTCTCTCAAATTTCGCATGAATAGAGTATTGTATTTGTAATCGACTATACAAGATCTTTCAACGTATCTCCTTTCGCCAGATTGATTAACTCAAACTGGTCAATGTGGTCTATTTTGTTTAAGTGTTTATCCTAAGCTATGACACCAAATGTGAAGACCCGCCCTTCAGGATACCTAAAAGTCGGCGCCTAATAACGTCGCTTTACTTTAAAATATAGCAGAAGACATATTTATGAGGTAAAATTAGAAAAAACTAAGCCAAGACATCATCAAGATCTCATAATGGAATGACAACATATAATATGCATAATATACCTGAGCGGAAATAGAATAACATTAAGAGGTCGCACTAGCGAAAAAAACTAAGAATGAATATCAATACAGAATGTTCATAATACATCAACTCCAAAAAGCTCGGGGTCACAAACAAGTATCTTCTATAATAACACCAAATAAATATAACTAATCTTCCATGTATAGTAATACAAGTATATATATATATATATATGTGTGTGTGTGTGTGTGTGTGTGAGTGTGTGTGTGTGTGTGTGTTTACTTTAAAACATTGATGTCATGCCTCCAAATGCTCCAATTGGGAATGCTAATAGAATTTCCCAAAAAGAATGACTCCCGAACAACTCAACCAAGTATTCAAGAGTTATCTTGACATAACAACAAAGATAAAATGTGTGTCAGATATAAAGTCTAGTGTGAGGTGAACTATCTCAAAATATTATATATTGAAACAACATGAAAATAAATAGGAATTACTAAATCACAGTAAGCCTTCTCCACAAACGTGGCTAAGGGGAAATTTGAACTGCCTATAAAAAGTATAGTAAATCTAACTCAAAGGTAGGAGATCGTATTATAACCTTCTCTTCCCTATAACAACAATTTAGCACGATATATCCCGTTACACTACACTAGCCTATACTATTAATAACATAGTACAAATATACCCCGATTAACTTGTGGTCCCAAGACAATGGTCACTACTACTAAGATCGATAATATACACCCCAATTCTTGTGGTTACTACTATAAGACTAAAATGGTACGCCCTAATGCAAGTAGTCATTACTATAGGACCAAAATGGTGCACCACAATGCGTAGGTAACCACTATAAGACTACATAAGACAAAATCATAGATGATTTGCTATTAGACAACTCTACGTCCCAGCCCACTACCATCAAAGTCGTAGAAGATTCTCTACTATGCAACTTTATGTCTCAGTCCACTATTACCAAAATCGTATATGGCTCACTACTGAGCAACTCCATATATCAATCCGCTATAATAAAGATCATATATGACTCACTATCGAGAAACTCCATATCTCAATCCGCTACCATGAATATTGTATATATTTTGCTATTGAGAAACTCCATATCTCATCTCAATATACAAATCAATAATGACTCACTGTGACGAAAAGGAATTTCGCTCGGTCCGAACCAGTCGCTAAACCGATCCAGGCCGTTCGAAACGCCCTATCGTTTGAGAACAGGACAAATCAGAACACAAACAGAAGAACATTTCATTGTATATTACAACAATGCATCAGATTACAAGAATATACAGAGTATAAATGAATATTACACAGAAATATCAGAGATTTAAATTACATTTAAATACATCGCAGCGGAAAATAATACAATACACAACTAGAAAGAGATATACGGATACAAAGCTTTCCGGATATCGTTCCAGCTGTAAACCAGGATCCTGTGAATATAAATCTGCAAAACCAAAACTACTAGCTGCCCGTGTCAAAATAAGGGCACCCATAGTTTAGGTTAAAACAATAAACTCCAGGTCAGTCATGGGACTGGTGTGAGAACTAAAACAGTTAATCTTTATTTTTAAAGTTAGGTAAATCAAGGGACCACGCCGTATAACACGGAACGGGTTTCCCCCCAAGAATACCAGTGCATAGAACAAACAGCGCAATGCTAAATAAAGAAAAATGAAGCTGTTATAAGACCCAGGTCCTATCACACAATGCAACGCAAGCCGGGGGATAGGGTTTTCCCTTATAACAGCCAAAGAATGCTTGATACGTTTAAAACAAATCATTTGATACTATTATAAGTGCATAGTGTATAAAACAACTTCAAATCATAAGTATCAATCATAGGCGGCATGAGCGTCCCATGCCACTATGTCGCCATATATAGGTTTACAAATAAAACCGCAAAGTCACGTATTCGGAAATTGGGTTTCCATCTATGAACCGAGGCAAAAGATAGTCCTCAACCGATTCGAGACGCTCTAGCCCGTGTCTCAGGACCCAGACACAGGTGGGCCCTTGGATCCTCAGGGCCAGTCCCCCGATGTGGATTAAACTTAAACCCTGAACATGCAATTCCCCGCCCTATGGGGCGTAAACGAGCCAACTAAATGACTCCATCGATTCGAGAACGACCGATCAATCCGAGGCGCCTCGCAACAGCAACAACCACATAAGTCAAACTCGTCAGGGCGTGTAAAACCACTGACGCCACTTCTAGCTAGAAAGAAACGCATGCCCTCCCTGACGTCCTCTCCCGTTTTTGGTTCATACCGGGTGTGAAACTCGCGAGGTAAACGTTACACAAAGCTACGCCACAAAGGCCGTGCTTTGATCATCACCACAAGACTTTGCTTTTCAACAGAAGCCTCGATCAATTGCCACTTAGGCATGCCACACAGGCAATTCACTCCATGCGTTTGATATCCATCAATATATAACCCCTGAGCTCGTACGTCTCAGAGAAGGGCGTTAAGCAAGAGAATAAATTCTCCGCCGCCAAACAGATATATATTTAACAGAGATCAATCACACGGACTAAAATCCAATGTCAGACACACAGTCCATTTACAAGTCCGTTCTGGGGCTGAACGAAACCGGAGGCACCTAGTACCCCGCATATCCATCGATCTCCAAGTACGTCTGGACGATCACCAACTGTTTCCATCTTCTTGGGTGTACAGCCCAATCAAGATCATCAGTTATCACCCAAACGACGTGAAGACCTCCGGTCTTCGACCATCGTCTTCATCTTCGACTTATCGTCGTATCAGTTATTCAGAATGGGATAAACCCGGTCTTTCCGAATAACTCGCGTATATTTAAATAAGTGTTACACAAACACAACATACGCCTCATTTCAATTCATCAGTCACTAACCGTAAATTAATCAAGAGAATAATTCCCCACACATTAACCCCGAAGGCCGAAACCAACATCAGATCAATATCCAGAAAACCATTCTGCTTAGCTAACCGACAGTTAGTTTCTAAATTTCACATTCATAGGGAAAGGTTCCCATTAATTTTATCAAAGATAAATTCTTTAAAATTTATTCTTTAATCTATTTTTGAATATCAATTCAAACTAGTCGGGATTAGCGAACCTTACCGAAGTAATCATTTATTTTAATTTCTCTATCCCAACCTATTCATCCCATGAAGTAAAACTGGTAATACTTCATATCTAACACCACAGTGTTATCGGTAAATTCAATTACCATTTCACGTTCAAATCTAATTAAAGATTTAACTATCGCCTGGAGCAAAACTGGTGATACTCCATTTTCGATCATTTCAATCTAATTAAAGATTCATTAAAACTCCACTTAGTTTTAATCTGTAATTGGGTTAAAGAATCAGTGTCATTTAAAAACACGGTTCACGATAAACCCAAAATCACATTCATTAATCATCGGGTTAAAGAACGAGTGTTATTTAAAACACTGTCCACGATAAACCCAAAAATCAATATCGATTCAATTCCAATTAAGTGTTATTTAATTGGTACACTTCATTAAATCTAAATAAAAAGATTTAATCTTTTCTCAACTGGGTTCAAGAACAGTGTTAGTGAAGACACCATTCACGACAAACCCAAATCACATTTGATATTCAATATAAGGCTCTGAATAGAAAATATATCGGCTTATATTCAATATCAAATTCTACGATTAACAAATGTTATATTGGAAATAACGATATAAATATATATATATCTTTCAAATTTCCATAACAACATCCGTATAATCACGAATTCCAACATCGAAATATTCCGAAGGCAATTTCGATTCAAATCCACTCCAATGCAATCATTGGAAATTCTGGTTATTTTTAAAACCCTTTTCAAATTCAATTTATTTATTTAAAAATAAATAGAATTATAATCCTAGTTCAAAACTAGTTCATTTCGATAAAAATTTATTTTTATCTTTTCAAATATGGAGTTTTTCATCCCAAATCTTCACAAATCATTTCTTATGATTTTACACAAATTATTGCTATTTTTAATAATTTTATCAAGGCCCGTACAGTCGATTTCCATCAATGGCCATCGAACTGCACTTACAGCGACCTTTTTCGAATTTGATTTGGACGTATCTCCAAATCCAACCGTTAGATTTCACATTTCTAATATTCGTTAGAAAGCTCTTTTCGATACGAACCCAACGGTTCCGGTTTTAGGAGAATCCGACGGTCGGATCTCCCGTAATGTCCGTTTGAAATAAATGGTCGAAATTCGCGAACTACCGCGGCGCGGCGCGTTCTATTCAGGCCATTATATTATATATATAATATATATAATAAATACTTCGTCGATTTCTATTTAAAACGAATTATATAAATAGTTTTAAAATTCGTTTCAAAATCTATTTCAACTTCCATTTCAATTCAAAGCAAAATTGAATTCTTCTTTATAAATTCGTTTCAAAGTTCATTTCTATTCTATTCAAATTTCAATTCAATTTGAATTCAATTCAATTCGCTTTCAATTCAATTCGAAATCGTTTTCAATTCAATTCATTTCGAAATCGTTTTCAATTCAATTCATTTCGAAATCGTTTTCAATTCAATTCATTTCGAAATCGTTTTCAATTCAATTCATTTCGAAATCGTTTTCAATTCAATTCATTTCAAAATATTCGATTTCGAAATCACTTTTCAATATTCATTTATAAATGAATAAAATCGATATAAATATCGTTCACGTCAAAATGGCGTCAATCTAATCAACACGGCTTCATAAATTTCTATTTTCAAATATTCTATTTCAAATATTTCTTTTTCAAAAATAGTTGTTATTATCAAAATATTTCGTTCAACACATGACCAATCTCAATGGATGAGACTGTCAACACATGAACTTTTATTTTATATTGATAAAGATGTAAATTTTATTACTAAAATATTTCGTTCAACACATGACCAATCTCAATGGATGAGACTGTCAACACATGAACTTTTATTTTATATTATAAAGATGTAAACTTTATCATTAAAATATTTCGTTCAACACATGACCAATCTCAATGGATGAAACTGTCAACAAATGAACTTTTATTTTATAATATTCTTTATTTTTCAAATTGGAATGAGGCCCAATCAATTACCATATAAAGTTAATTATATGAATTTTCATTCAACACATGTATATAATAACATTGAAAATAATCAACCATCAACCAAAGTGCACTACACTGTAAAAGCATCAAATATAGATATTCAACGCTTATAACAGCCTGTCAATCAATCGATCGACATATTTAATCAATCAGGATGAGTGAACTTCAAATTTCATCCCAACACCCGTGTAGGGTTTCAAACAATCAAACACAGATTTTATCTGTGCAGCTGGGCGATGTGTAAAATTTATCGACCCAATCAATGTCCTTCAAATAGGTGTACATAAACAAACCGTCTGGTTTGTAAATGAATATTTATTTATTCACATTCACGTTAAAAATTATATTTTTAACGACAAAACATTTTATTCCAACATATGAATTTCTATTATTCATTTACACAAATAAAATGATATTTTTATTTTTCTAACTTATTTTAGAAAATTTCGGCGGCATAACGGCACGATACTAGAAACGGGACAAGGCCTAGCCTTATCCCCGGTCTAGTGAAGGCCCACGCCATTCACACATCAATCAAATCAATTCGTTATGCAAACCACAAAATTTGGAGTAAGAGTCTAACCTAGCCTTACTCCTTCGCCTTATAACGGCGCACGTCTAATCCTAACCAATTTATCGATTCGATTTTTCACACCACAAACCACATTCAAACCAATATCGCAATCAATTACCAAACAGCCAAACAAACAAGTCCATGGTCTGTGGACGATTGTGTCGGGTGCTACTAAGCACCGTCTGCATCCTAGTATATATATAACTAGAAAATGAAATTGAAAGGTGAGAAATTCTCACTTATAGCTATCCTAGCTCCACGGCACTTCATTGATAGAAATCTTCTTCGTCCTCGCCTTTTTGTCACCTTCGTTGCCCGTATTCTCTACATATGTAAAAATCGAATTTTTACTATGTTATTCAATATATAAAAATCGAATTTTTATTCCGCAGTTCAATATATAAAAATCGTATTTTTATTTCGAAGTTCAATATATAAAAATCATATTTTTAATTCGAAGTTCAATATATAAAAATCATATTTTTATTTCGTTTCAAAAACCGTATCTTTAATTTTTCCAAAATCAAGTCTTTATATTTTTCAATACAAAGATATTGTCTTTTCACATTTTAAAAATCTAACTTTCTGCATTTTAAAAAAAATCTGTCTTTAACACTTTAAAAATCGGTTTTTCCGACATTTTAAAAAAATCGGTTTTTCCTAATTAAAATCAGTTTTAATCTTTTTATAAAATTCAGTTTTTCTTTTTAAAGTTTAAAATAAAAAAAATCAGTTTCTAAATCTGATAAAAATCAGATTTTCTTTTAAACAAAATCAGTTTTTTTCTTTTTTAAACAAAATCAGTTTTTCTTTTCTTTTTTTTTTTTGACAAAATTCGGTTTTTAAACCTTAAAAAAAATTCAGTTTAAAATCCTAAAAAAACATTGTATTTTCTGTTTATATAAAAATAAAATAAACTAATAAAATAAAATAAATAAAAACTTACATGGGGGGGGGGGGGGGGGGCTACTGGTGGTCGCTCGAGTTCAGGAGGGGCTGCGTCGGTCATCGGGGGGGGGGGGGTCGCGGTGGTTGTCAGGTGAAGGGGGAGGGCGCGTCGTACGGAGGAGCGGTGGTGGGTCGGTTTTCAGATGGAAAAAGGGGCTAAGGCGCGAGGTGTTTGGGGATCGGGAACTCCGCTGGTCGGAGGAGAGAGGCAAGGCGGAGGGTGGTGGGTGTCTGCGGCGGCGCGAGGGGCGCTGCGATGGTGGTGGAGGAGCGGCGAGGTCTAGCGGTTAGGGCAGGGGGCGGGATCGACGAGGCGGGTTTTTTTTTCTTTTTCTTTCTGAAAGAGTTGAAGAATAAACGGGGGGGGGGGGTATATGCAAAAGAGAATTTTAATTTATTTAATTAACTCGTATTTTAAAAAGTTGACTTTTACATACGACCTCGAAACGAGGTCCACCGCCTGTCGTCCATAGCGTATTACCCCCATTCCGAACACAATGGGGTATGTATCGCCTGTTGATTTGATCATTTCGATTAGTTTCAGTTGAATTTACTTTTAAATCACTATATTGAATTTTAAACGTACATTTCAAATTACCGGGGTCACATACTAACTAGAAAAATTCCGGAAAAATATTTTCTAGCTTCGTATTGACGATACGGTCCTAACAAAACTAGTTTCGTTGAATTCTGAGACCGGTTGAAAAAATGGCCAATTTCCAGTCGATTAGAATCAACTGAAACTGGTCAAACGCGTTTTCCTTTGCCACGCTCACATATTGATTCGAAAAATTATGAAATTTGAAACCTAGCAATAACTTTACATCACGGACCCAACAAAACTGGTTTCGTCGAAATCCGAGGTCATTTGCAAAATGTCCATATTTAAGGGCCTAAATTCCATAGCGACTATTCAGAATTTTCAACTGGACATATCTTTTGATTCCCGCTACTAACTTTTGATTTTTCGGATTCGTTGGAAAGATATTCACTATTAGATTCCATTATTTTTGGTTTCACTAAAATCCGGATTGTTTTGCACCCGGTACATTCAATTGAAGTTTGAAATCGAATTATCGAACTACCGCGCCATTTTCAATTCCTTTTATAATTATATATAATTATTTATATTCTAACGGCGACGCGTATAATATATACGTCGAATTTCAATTCAAAATAAATTTTCTCGATGATATTATTCAAAATAATTCATTTTAAATAATCAAAATTCTCTAAAATAGCCAAAATAAAAATTTTAAACTGGCCCAGATTTTCGGGTTATTACAATCTCCCCCACTTAAAACTTTTCGTC
Source organism: Allium sativum (assembly GCA_030737875.1). NCBI lineage: Eukaryota > Viridiplantae > Streptophyta > Magnoliopsida > Asparagales > Amaryllidaceae > Allium > Allium sativum. Next base: position 601,931,629 of record CM060924.1, on the reverse strand, counting down.
CCCGAAAAGGAACAAAGTCGAAAGTGGTTTGATTATTCAGCTCTACGCTCGATCTGGCTTCCATTCTCCAACTCTTTAGTTTCTGAGAATTTTCAAAATTTCAAAAATTTGGCTAACACCCTAAATTTTCGAAAAATTTCGCCATAACCTCCCCTGCACCGGGAGCATCGGGGAATTTCAAATAGCTTCCCCGGTCCTTCAGATCTCAAAAAGAAAAAGAAAAAGCCAAGCGGCTAGCCAATAGGCTCACAAAATCATCATCACCCAAACAAAACAGTAAATTATGTAGTAAACATGTACCTATTTGTCGGGCAAACAAATTTTATTCTTCGGCTCTAGCCTCCTTGCTATGACCTGTTCAATGATATACATGTATATGCAAGCAGATGCGACCAATTTTCAATACAATTCAATATTTGACTCAAATGAACTAAATGGTTCAAATTTTAATTATTCAAACAATAATCAAACAATACAACCATCAATCAATTAGTGAATTAGAGTTTCAAATTCATAATTTTGATATATAGTCAAAAATCACATTTTTGATGCCAAATCACAACAATAAGCCCTATCTAATTTTGGTTCTCACACCAGTCAATAGGAAATATATAGAAATCACACCTTCGAAACACGAACATAAATACTGATGATGCACGTGCTATCATCAGTACCATCTCCGGGCGTCTAGAGTGTGATTCTATATCTATCCAATATATTAAAACTTCGAATACACGCGGATCAGACGTATACGCAAAATCTATATATACTAGATTGTCCACATCAATATAAATAATCAAATACGAATAATTGATTTAAATTTTCAAAAAAAAAATTGTTTTCATTTGAAAAATATACTCTTCACACTCGTTCTAGGATACTACTGATCCCATCTCTAACGAGTCATTCCCGTTGGATATTACTAATCCAATATCTGATGAATTCTTTCGTATGGTTCTAACGTGCCTTGTTCTCTGCTTTGTAAACCAAAGCTCTGATACCAACAGTGACGAAAAGGAATTTTGCTCGGTCCGAACCAGTCGCTAAACCGATCCAGGCCGTTCGAAACGCCCTATCGTTTGAGAACAGGACAAATCAGAACACAAACAGAAGAACATTTCATTGTATATTACAACAATGCATCAGATTACAAGAATATACAGAGTATAAATGAATATTACACAGAAATATCAGAGATTTAAATTACATTTAAATACATCGCAGCGGAAAATAATACAATACACAACTAGAAAGAGATATACAGATACAAAGCTTTCCGGATATCGTTCCAGCTGTAAACCAGGATCCTGTGAATATAAATCTGCAAAACCAAAACTACTAGCTGCCCGTGTCAAAATAAGGGCACCCAGAGTTTAGGTTAAAACAATAAACTCCAGGTCAGTCATGGGACTGGTGTGAGAACTAAAACAGTTCATCTTTATTTTTAAAGTTAGGTAAATCAAGGGACCACGCCGTATAACAAGGAACGGGTTTCCCCCCAAGAATACCAGTGCATAGAACAAACAGCGCAATGCTAAATAAAGAAAAATGAAGCTGTTATAAGACCCAGGTCCTATCACACAATGCAACGCAAGCCGGGGGATAGGGTTTTCCCTTATAACAACCAAAGAATGCTTGATACGTTTAAAACAAATCATTTGATACTATTATAAGTGCATAGTGTATAAAACAACTTCAAATCATAAGTATTAATCATAGGCGGCATGAGCGTCCCATGCCACTATGTCGCCATATATAGGTTTACAAATAAAACCGCAAAGTCACGTATTCGGAAATTGGGTTTCCATCTATGAACCGAGGCAAAAGATAGTCCTCAACCGATTCGAGACGCTCTAGCCCGTGTCTCAGGACCCAGACACAGGTGGGCCCTTGGATCCTCAGGGCCAGTCCACCGATGTGGATTAAACTTAAACCCTGAACATGCATTTCCCCGCCCTATGGGGCGTAAACGAGCCAACTAAATGACTCCATCGGTTCGAGAACGACCGATCAATCCGAGGCGCCTCGCAACAGCAACAACCACATAAGTCAAACTCATCAGGGCGTGTAAAACCACTGACGCCACTTCTAGCTAGAAAGAAACGCATGCCCTCCCTGACGTCCTCTCCCGTTTTTGGTTCATACCGGGTGTGAAACTCGCGAGGTAAACGTTACACAAAGCTACGCCACAAAGGCCGTGCTTTGATCATCACCACAAGACTTTGCTTTTCAACAGAAGCCTCGATCAATTGCCACTTAGGCATGCCACACAGGCAATTCACTCCATGCGTTTGATATCCATCAATATATAACCCCTGAGCTCGTACGTCTCAGAGAAGGGCGTTAAGCAAGAGAATAAATTCTCCGCCGCCAAACAGATATATATTTAACAGAGATCAATCACACGGACTAAAATCGAATGTCAGACACACAGTCCATTTACAAGTCCGTTCTGGGGCTGAACGAAACCGGAGGCACCTAGTACCCCGCATATCCATCGATCTCCAAGTACGTCTGGACGATCACCAACTGTTTCCATCTTCTTGGGTGTACAGCCCAATCAAGATCATCAGTTATCACCCAAACGACGTGAAGACCTCCGGTCTTCGACCATCGTCTTCATCTTCGACTTATCGTCGTATCAGTTATTCAGAATGGGATAAACCCGGTCTTTCCGAATAACTCGCGTATATTTAAATAAGTGTTACACAAACACAACATACGCCTCATTCCAATTCATCAGTCACTAACCGTAAATTAATCAAGAGAATAATTCCCCACACATTAACCCCGAAGGCCGAAACCAACATCAGATCAATATCCAGAAAACCATTCTGCTTAGCTAACCGACAGTTAGTTTCTAAATTTCACATTCATAGGGAAAGGTTCCCATTAATTTTATCAAAGATAAATTCTTTAAAATTTATTCTTTAATCTATTTTTGAATATCAATTCAAACTAGTCGGGATTAGCGAACCTTACCGAAGTAATCATTTATTTTAATTTCTCTATCCCAACCTATTCATCCCATGAAGTAAAACTGGTAATACTTCATATCTAACACCACAGTGTTATCGGTAAATTCAATTACCATTTCACGTTCAAATCTAATTAAAGATTTAACTATCGCCTGGAGCAAAACTGGTGATACTCCATTTTCGATCATTTCAATCTAATTAAAGATTCATTAAAACTCCACTTAGTTTTAATCTGTGATTGGGTTAAAGAATCAGTGTCATTTAAAAACACGGTTCACGATAAACCCAAAATCACATTCATTAATCATCGGGTTAAAGAACGAGTGTTATTTAAAACACTGTCCACGATAAACCCAAAAATCAATATCGATTCAATTCCAATTAAGTGTTATTTAATTGGTACACTTCATTAAATCTAAATAAAAAGATTTAATCTTTTCTCAACTGGGTTCAAGAACAGTGTTAGTGAAGACACCATTCACGACAATCCCAAATCACATTTGATATTCAATATAAGGCTCTGAATAGAAAATATATCGGCTTATATTCAATATCAAATTCTACGATTAACAAATGTTATATTGGAAATAACGATATAAATATATATATATCTTTCAAATTTCCATAACAACATTCGTATAATCACGAATTCCAACATCGAAATATTCCGAAGGCAATTTCGATTCAAATCCACTCCAATGCAATCATTGGAAATTCTGGTTATTTTTAAAACCCTTTTCAAATTCAATTTATTTATTTAAAAATAAATAGAATTATAATCCTAGTTCAAAACTAGTTCATTTCGATAAAAATTTATTTTTATCTTTTCAAATATGGAGTTTTTCATCCCAAATCTTCACAAATCATTTCTTATGATTTTACACAAATTATTGCTATTTTTAATAATTTTATCAAGGCCCGTACAGTCGATTTCCATCAATGGCCATCGAACTGCACTTACAGCGACCTTTTTCGAATTTGATTTGGACGTATCTCCAAATCCAACCGTTAGATTTCACATTTCTAATATTCGTTAGAAAGCTCTTTTCGATACGAACCCAACGGTTCCGGTTTTAGGAGAATCCGACGGTCGGATCTCCCGTAATGTCCGTTTGAAATAAATGGTCGAAATTCGCGAACTGCCGCGGCGCGGCGCGTTCTATTCAGGCCATTATATTATATATATAATATATATAATAAATACTTCGTCGATTTCTATTTAAAACGAATTATATAAATAGTTTTAAAATTCGTTTCAAAATCTATTTCAACTTCCATTTCAATTCAAAGCAAAATTGAATTCTTCTTTATAAATTCGTTTCAAAGTTCATTTCTATTCTATTCAAATTTCAATTCAATTTGAATTCAATTCAATTCGCTTTCAATTCAATTCGAAATCGTTTTCAATTCAATTCATTTCGAAATTGTTTTCAATTCAATTCATTTCGAAATCGTTTTCAATTCAATTCATTTCGAAATCGTTTTCAATTCAATTCATTTCGAAATCGTTTTCAATTCAATTCATTTCGAAATCGTTTTCAATTCAATTCATTTCAAAATATTCTATTTCGAAATCACTTTTCAATATTCATTTATAAATGAATAAAATCGATATAAATATCGTTCACGTCAAAATGGCGTCAATCTAATCAACACGGCTTCATAAATTTCTATTTTCAAATATTCTATTTCAAATATTTCTTTTTCAAAAATAGTTGTTATTATCAAAATATTTCGTTCAACACATGACCAATCTCAATGGATGAGACTGTCAACACATGAACTTTTATTTTATATTGATAAAGATGTAAATTTTATTACTAAAATATTTCATTCAACACATGACCAATCTCAATGGATGAGACTGTCAACACATGAACTTTTATTTTATATTATAAAGATGTAAACTTTATCATTAAAATATTTCGTTCAACACATGACCAATCTCAATGGATGAAACTGTCAACACATGAACTTTTATTTTATAATATTCTTTATTTTTCAAATTGGAATGAGGCCCAATCAATTACCATATAAAGTTAATTATATGGATTTTCATACAACACATGTATATAATAACATTGAAAATAATCAACCATCAACCAAAGTGCACTACACTGTAAAAGCATCAAATATAGATATTCAACGCTTATAACAGCCTGTCAATCAATCGATCGACATATTTAATCAATAAGGATGAGTGAACTTCAAATTTCATCTCAACACCCGTGTAGGGTTTCAAACAATCAAACACAGATTTTATCTGTGCAGCTGGGCGATGTGTAAAATTTATCGACCCAATCAATGTCCTTCAAATAGGTGTACATAAACAAACCGTCTGGTTTGTAAATGAATATTTATTTATTCACATTCATGTTAAAAATTATATTTTTAACGACAAAACATTTTATTCCAACATATGAATTTCTATTATTCATTTACACAAATAAAATGATATTTTTATTTTTCTAACTTATTTTAGAAAATTTCGGCGGCATAACGGCACGATACTAGAAACGGGACAAGGCCTAGCCTTATCCCCGGTCTAGTGAAGGCCCACGCCATTCACACATCAATCAAATCAATTCGTTATGCAAACCACAAAATTTGGAGTAAGAGTCTAACCTAGCCTTACTCCTTCGCCTTATAACGGCGCACGTCTAATCCTAACCAATTTATCGATTCGATTTTTCACACCACAAACCACATTCAAACCAATATCGCAATCAATTACCAAACAGCCAAACAAACAAGTCCATGGTCTGTGGACGATTGTGTCGGGTGCTACTAAGCACCGTCTGCATCCTAGTATATATATAACTAGAAAATGAAATTGAAAGGTGAGAAATTCTCACTTATAGCTATCCTAGCTCCACGGCACTTCATTGATAGAAATCTTCTTCGTCCTCGCCTTTTTGTCACCTTCGTTGCCCGTATTCTCTACATATGTAAAAATCGAATTTTTACTATGTTATTCAATATATAAAAATCGAATTTTTATTCCGCAGTTCAATATATAAAAATCATATTTTTATTTCGAAGTTCAATATATAAAAATCATATTTTTAATTCAAAGTTCAATATATAAAAATCATATTTTTATTTCGTTTCAAAAACCGTATCTTTAATTTTTCCAAAATCAAGTCTTTATATTTTTCAATACAAAGATATCGTCTTTTCACATTTTAAAAATCTAACTTTCTGCATTTTAAAAAAATCTGTCTTTAACACTTTAAAAATCAGTTTTTCCGACATTTTAAAAAAATCGGTTTTTCCTAATTAAAATCAGTTTTAATCTTTTTATAAAATTCAGTTTTTCTTTTTAAAGTTTAAAATAAAAAAAATCAGTTTCTAAATCTGATAAAAATCAGATTTTCTTTTAAACAAAATCAGTTTTTAACTTTTTTAAACAAAATCAGTTTTTTTTTTTTTTTTAACAAAATTCGGTTTTTAAACCTTAAAAAAAATTCAGTTTAAAATCCTAAAAAAACATTGTATTTTCTGTTTATATAAAAATAAAATAAACTAATAAAATAAAATAAATAAAAACTTACATGGGGGGGCTACTGGTGGTCGCTCGAGTTCAGGAGGGGCTGCGTCGGTCATCGGGGGGGGGGGGGGGTCGCGGTGGTTGTCAGGTGAAGGGGGAGGGCGCGTCGTACGGAGGAGCGGTGGTGGGTCGGTTTTCAGATGGAAAAAGGGGCTAAGGCGCGAGGTGTTTGGGGATCGGGAGCTCCGCTGGTCGGAGGAGAGAGGCAAGGCGGAGGGTGGTGGGTGTCTGCGGCGGCGCGAGGGGCGCTGCGATGGTGGTGGAGGGGCGGCGAGGTCTAGCGGTTAGGGCAGGGGGCGGGATCGACGAGGCGGGTTTCTTTTTTTTTTTTCTTTTTCTTTCTGAAAGAGTTGAAGAATAAAATGGGGGGGGGGTATATGCAAAAGAGAATTTTAATTTATTTAATTAACTCGTATTTTAAAAAGTTGACTTTTACATACGACCTCGAAACGAGGTCCACCGCCTGTCGTCCATAGCGTATTACCCCCATTCCGAACACAATAGGGTATGTATCGCCTGCTGATTTGATCATTTCGATTAGTTTCAGTTGAATTTACTTTTAAATCACTATATTGAATTTTAAACGTACATTTCAAATTACCGGGGTCACATACTAACTAGAAAATTTCCGGAAAAATATTTTCTAGCTTCGTATTGACGATACGGTCCTAACAAAACTAGTTTCGTTGAATTCTGAGACCGTTTGAAAAAATGGCCAATTTCCAGTCGATTAGAATCAACTGAAACTGGTCAAACGCGTTTTCCTTTGCCACGCTCACATATTGATTCGAAAAATTATGAAATTTGAAACCTAGCAATAACTTTACATCACGGACCCAACAAAACTGGTTTCGTCGAAATCCGAGGTCATTTGCAAAATGTCCATATTTAAGGGCCTGAATTCCATAGCGACTATTCAGAATTTTCAACTGGACATATCTTTTGATTCCCGCTACTAACTTTTGATTTTTCGGATTCGTTGGAAAGATATTCACTATTAGATTCCATTATTTTTGGTTTCACTAAAATCCGGATTGTTTTGCACCCGGTACATTCAATTGAAGTTTGAAATCGAATTATCGAACTACCGCGCCATTTTCAATTCCTTTTATAATTATTTATATTCTAACGGCGACGCGTATAATATATACGTCGAATTTCAATTCAAAATAAATTTTCTCGACGATATTATTCAAAATAATTCATTTTAAATAATCAAAATTCTCTAAAATAGCCAAAATAAAAATTTTAAACTGGCCCAGATTTTCGGGTTATTACACTCACTACTAAGGAATTCCATGTCTCATCCCACTATCATCTAAGTCGTATATGATCACTGCACACACTTCGGTCTCCATGACCTAGAAACCTACCAGATAACTCTAATAAAAGCCTCGTACTAACCTAAATTATAATCGAATGCATGACCCCAGTGTCATAATACTCTTCTGGTATACCCTTTCGATCTACCCCAAATTTCGTGGTTTCAAAATATATATAACGGGTGGGTTCAAGTGGGCCCCAAAATCAAATCATTCAAAAACCTATCGAATTTCCCGAGCTGTATCCCTTACAATTGGTTAACAATGTCTTAAACCTTTCCTCAATCTGATTTTTCTCTGTGAAAGTTATCGTGTTTTGAAATTTTTATCAATTTGGGTGATCAACAACAGTTTAGACGTTTGAAAGATGCAACCAGACGACTAAACCTAAAACATATGTCTGATCCATCAAGTTAGATGTCTGATCAAACTTTATGGTTATTTTATGAATATGTCCAAACGTCCAGGTGATAAGATTATACGTATGGCTGCCTAAAACAACCCGTTTGCACATCCGAGCTTCAAAAGATCATAACTTTTGCTCTGTAGCTTCAAATACTTGTAGTTACTTCTATTGCAATCCAAACGGAATACTCTGTGATTTGGATTCTTCAAACCATGAATTTGTATAAGTTTTGAGATGGGTGTTTTCCTAAATGTCTTAGATACATGACTCTATTTAATCAAGATATGTCACCTGGGTTGGGTTTTGGCCATTTCTAAATGCACTTCTCAACATGGTAACCTGACAACATAGCACCACAACATATTCCTTCGTAAGAAAGTTTGTATTATCAATGAGTTCGACTTGGGTTAAATATCGATGAAGGTGACTTGATGAATCATTTTGAAACTCAAAACGAAGATGAATTGCTTGTTTCAATCGTAGTATCTTCGATGTATGGTAGTGCATTAATGGAATACACTCTTTAGTTGCTTTCAACATAAATATATACCTTTGTTATAGATCATTTGAGACAGGGAGGGTCAAGTGCTTAATTGCACTCATCAAAATAATCTTTGAGAAATAGATTGGTTTCGCAACCAAACACACGATACTTAATAATTCATACTTCAGACTTCACTGGCACAACTACTCGGTCCGGTGGACTCACATCTAAATTAGCACACGCTGGGGTTGCCACGGCTACATGAAGTGGTTATAGCAAACAAGTGTTCAATACTACATCTATATAATCAAACAATTGTATATTTATATAAACAACAAAATATACAACAATTCTTACTACAATTCAGTATAGGTTTCAACTGTCGCTTTACTCTAATTGCACATACATGTATACCCGCTTATGCATACATACATACAGGTACGTTTAAATGAGCAAATCAACAATTACTGGATCAAATATTACTTTTATTTTCTATATCATTAGCTTATATATCGGCTCAAACCTTTAAATACTTAATTATCGAACTTGAAATTAAGTATATTTTATATTGCTATTTTATGAAATCTCATATCCATTTTATAAAATGTAATCCGCCTTCATATAATCTTCAGACCATTTTATAAACCAATTCACAATGATTGACTGGTTGTAGTTAATGACGCACACAATAGTACTCTATATAATTAATTTCAAATCAAATAATATCATTACCAAAAATCACGCAATTATCCCAAATCAATTCTAGGGATTACTAACTATTCTTAAAATGTAGTATTAGGATGTCAAACAATTAGTTAGACAAGGCCAACATGTTTATAACATGAATACAAGTCTAAGCCATAAAAGATAAATTCCTAAATCACTGTATATGATTTTATAATTATCAATAAATGAAAACATGAAGCATAGCATATAAATTAATCAGAAGAATCGTCCCACTTGCCTCATATTCTCCAAACTAAGCTCCAAATCACCCAAACCCATTTTTTCGCACTTGAAAGTTGGGATATCTCTCTAAAATCCAATTTAAGCTAATTACTCTTTTGGTGCCTTGTAAAGAATCCCACGAGAAGAATTTTAGTGATCTTTATTTTAATTTAGGAAACTTATTTGAAGGAGTTGGGCTTAGAAATTAAAAATAACTATCCATTACGATCTCACCATCTTTAAACATATCAAGTCTTGTCCTCGAAAGAATCCTAGAATCCAGTCCAGACCGAATGGAAAAGGTTTTGAGACATAACTCCATCACGTACAAAAGTTATCCTTTTGGATTGATTTACGAATCGACTACAGGCTATTAGCTAAAAAACCATCTACCAAAATATATTGATGCTTATGCTTAATAAAAGTCGCACCATCGATCCAACCTCAATGAAAGTAGTCTTAAGTTCTCATGTGACCATATGTAAAAATTGAGTGTAAGAGGCAATCCACATCTTAACAATTGAATATTTAAATAAATTATTTAAATACCTAATCGTTGAAATTACGGGCTGTTACGACACATGTACCAACCCAACTCCAAACGAACCTAAATTGCAGTCCAGAAAAGGCCCGATGGAAATTAGAGTCGCTTTAAAATAGATCATTGGTTTCTATAAGAAATAATATCATAGAGACATACTAAAACAACCAGAACTCATACTAGATGGATAAAATATAATAACAAATAATGTACCCTTTTTATTTCATAAAATTAGTTAAAAGATGTTTGAAAACAACAGTTCTCATATAAGTATAAATATTTGGGTACATCACAAATATCATTAATTAAACAAGACAATAATAATAAAAGATAACTGCCACAAACGTCATGCCTCTCTTCTTTCAACTTCACCTTTGAGATCATCCAACCTAACCTGTAGTGTTGTTAAGAAAATGGGTCTGAACAACAAGATATAGTGAATAAATTATTTAAGTTTAACCATTTTACCTATATTTGGGAAGTATGAATACTACTAAGGGTATGTCTAAAGCGTTAACAAATAAATATGGATTTTGTCGACTACTGAAATATGTGTGTTGGAAAGAGGGAGGTCATATGATCACTTAATACCATGGCAGATCCAACTGCTTAATACCTAATTCTAAGTAAACATCACACACACGTGCACACACAAACACACACACACACACACACACACACATATATATATATATATATATAAACACACTCACAAAATAGTGCAAGAGATAGTACACAACCACTTATGACCTTGAAGGCATGCAATAATTGACTATTTAGTGCATTATAATATGTGGATCCCTCGTAACTATCAAGGCGTCACTAATGGCGATCTCCAAGCCACTTAATACTCCCTATAGATATGCAGTCCCCTTGCATGTGAGGTAGTGCTTAATTAAACTATACATGGCATACCCTTACCTAATAACTTAACTAACTCGTGAGGAAGCAGACAACTTCCGGAGATCTACCAACTCAGTAGGAGACCATTTAATACTTCTAGTGGAGAAAGGCGGACCCATCGGTTTCTTAATACCTAATACGGTAGGCCCAATGGATACTATATATACTCCTAAGGATAAATCCATAAGCAAAAGGACAAGTCCTCACCACTTAATACCCCTACAAGTGGATCTGCCACTTAATACCTAACCCCGAAGCAGGCCTTCACAAAGATAAATAGCCCGTAGCACTATCTCTCACTAACCCATCTTTTTGTAGTTGGTAGTAGTCGGGTTGTCTAGGTAGACTTCTACTATAAGAAGGGATTAATTCATGTCCTGACGTCATTAAATATCAGGTAAAGACCATCAAAACACACAAGCACACAATTATAGATTTACAAGTCTTTTTTGTACAATCAACAACACATCACAAAGATCTAATACATGATTTATAGATGAAAGCAGGGCAATAACAACATATACCACAATGGGACTTGTAATATTGGATCTTTGATTGCCTCGGTAAACCAAAAAGGACTTATTTGTAAACAATTTATATAAAATTTCATTCTAGTTCTATTTCACTTGCTTTCGATTTTTTGTAAACTTTATATAAAAATAAGGAATTGGGTTACATGTATTTTATAGCACTTAAATCTACTATTCAAATAAGGATTTGAATTGCATAGAGTTTATTGTTCCTGAATCCCATATTTTTATGTAAATCTAGGGTTTGAATAAGCGAAAGAAAGAATGTAAAATATACTAGGTTTGTTTGAGATTTAGAACAAGAAGACAAAATCCCTTTAATTTACATTCATAACCAAAAATCTACACAAGCAAAATAGATTAACACTTATATATTTATTAGAATTTTGAGGGAGTTCTAGTTTTTGTTATGTATATCCTTAAAGCCCTTTAGGCATATACAAAGCCAAAATTTATACAAACAGTTACAATTAAAAGAGAAACTATAAAGATTCCACTCATAGCCTTTGGAGAACGAAGCTGCTTCCAACTTAATTAGTATCTTTCCTGAATTTATTGCAGTAAGAATTATATCCAAGTCTCCTTTATTTTTATTTCATATATGTATATCCAAGAGAGATTAATATACATATACAAACAATAGATCGAGATTTATAAGTAAATAAAAAAGTTGGATGAAGAAAGAAGAAGAAAGCAAACCTTATCATAGAATGGATCTAAAAAAAATGGTGGAATCAAAGAGAGTAGCCATAGGAATTTGTGATTTGGAGTGAGGGATAGGGTCTTACTTATAGATGCTAGAAGTAATAGGAACCATCAGATTCTTTAGATAAAATCTGAACCATTTATAGCATCGCTATCCTTAAGTTTAAATCTTATGTAACATCCTGTAAAATATACCCTAAATAGATATTGAAAACTAAAATAATTAAATAAACGACTTTTCCAAAAATTAAATAATAATACTACGTTAAAAATATGAATATTTAATACTTATATAATTTGGCCATGAAAATTATACCGTGGCATTTGTGGTGAGATTCTAATTTGTTTTCATATATAGATTGCTAAAAATGGAGCCCGTATGAAAAAGATATGAATGAACCAAATTTTGGGATTTAATACAGTTATACAAACTGGCTTGGAAATTTGAATTTGAATTTAAACTTGCTAGGATTTTATTAATGGATAAGCATTAAAGAATATTTTAGGGTTGGATTTGAATTTGTGTGCATATATGCATTGATAAGAAGCTGTGTAACATATTGCCTTTCGTCCTCTTCAAGCCGGTAATAAAACCAACCCGAACCATTCGAATCGACAGATTGTTATTAGCTTCAGAGGTAAATATAATAAATCATAGATCACAGACATAGATTAATATAATATCTCACAGCGGAAAATACATAATACAATAGTAGTTCATGAAGGTTCTACATAAAATTTACAACAAAGTTTACATAGATAATACAGTGGAAGTCTAATACAATAAATTTCTAATACATAAATAAATGATAACCGTTTGAAACAGAAACGGCAAGAAACAACTGAACTTGAACAACTGAATAGGTAGATATAGGTGAGCAGATCTAATATAAACTCCAAACTCCAAGGGTAAATGTCGAAAGCTGTAACACTCGATCTGACCCGAGCAATAATGCAAAAACAAAACAACTCAGATCAGGACTAACATTCTTATGGAAATAAATCAACTCAAATGAAACGTTCATCAAATGCTCCAGTAACTTAAAGGATATTTCGGATCACCATCCTCTGTGGATCCGTTAAACAGATATCATATAATACAATGCGCTATTATAATAGTGTCTACGGGAAATATAAAATATTAAAATAGCATAAGCAGGATTACCATTATTACCCTTACACCGTTTATAATACCGTAGTATATACAGATACCGTAAAGTCCACAGTAACATAGTGGCTATCATAGGGCACTCCATAGGTATGGTACAAATCCAAGTTGTATGGAGCTCTATCAGGATAATATGGAAAGGCACACGAGGAATGCCCAGAGCAGGAATATACTAGTTGCATGCCCGGACTAGTGGTAACGCAAAGCCGCGATTGCTGCCCACCTCGAACAACACTCCTAAATCAAGGACGCGCAACTATCAAATCAAATCGACCGAGGGACTATAGTAATAAAGGAAGAAGTGTTGTAGATGGAGGTAGCTAACCCCACTTGGCCTGGTATAGCCCTGTTTTAGTCATTTTGATTATGACCCGAAGGTCAAGGATATCCATCATCACTCTCTTTCTTCAAATCCAGTAATCGCCACCAAACCATCCTATTTCATTGTGGAACTCCACCGCCTACACATTTGTTAAAGTGGTTTTCGGTATTGGCAGAGAGTATGACAATAGCCAATCTCGGTCTCTTTAACAACCACTCGTTTACATTTTTCACACCGTGGCCTTTATTTTATAAATCACTTTATAAAAAAACCGAAAATATTTGAATCTCAGGTTCAAATTTAAATATTTAACTTCGATTTTATTTAGCGTCTGAAGTATTTACATAATGATTTTCAATCCAAATTCAACTTATACGGAAACATATCTCAAATGCCATTTAAAGCAATACTAAACTACTTAACTTCGATAATATTCTGCTTGATTTTTCTTGCCAAAACTCAAGTTCAAACAATTCAAAATCTGGTTTACCTTTATAACATTCGTTTAAGTCGATTTAGAAAGTCCAACATTTCAGTTCAGGTTCTGTATATATAATTCAAATCAAAACTTATAAATAGTATAAGCATAACGTGTCATATTTCATAATTCAAGTTACACAATTTAAATTTATTACTTATAAATTCGAACCAAACCTTATATTCCAGTTCAATGCTTCACACCATTTAAAAGCATCTTATTAATTCAATTAAACTGATTTCTCAATTCAAACCTAATGATTTATAAAATCAATTATATATAACCTTATCATATACAAACTCATATTCAATCACTTTAAAATTGAATTCATTTCATATCGATTACAAGTTCAAATTGAAATCAATTTCTGCAATTCAAGTTCATTTCTTTCAATATTTAAATCAATTCAAATTCTCATTCAGTTGATTTAAAATCGAATTCATTTCATATCCATTATAGGTTTGAATTCATTCCTTAAATTAGGAAATTCAATTTCAATAACAATTTCACAATTCAAGTTTATCTCTTATAAGTTCAAATCAATTCGAATTAAAATTCATGTCTTGTGCGAGTTCACTCGTTTAATCAAGTATCGTTATATAAGTTCATTCATTGAATCAAGTAGCGTTATATAAGTTCATTCATTGAATCAAGTAGCGTTATATGAGTTCATTTGTTAAGCCGAATATATTTATATAAATTCAAAAATTTAAACCTTCAATTAAATCGTGAATCTTAACCTATCCATCTTTGTGTTTGTTATCAAAGTTTATAGAATATATATACAAATAAGTTTTGAAAATTTATATATATATATATATATTATAAATTTCTAAAAATCTAAAACAAACTAGAAATTAGATTATAAACATATATAAGTTTAAAACAATATAAAAATAGATTTAAAAGAAAAATTTATATTATATAAAAGTTTAAAATAGTTATATAATTAAATTATATGGTTTAAAATAAATAAAATTATAAGTAAAAATCTTAAATAAATATTTAAATCCATATTTACTCATAAAATCATTTTAAAACATATAATTTAAATTTTTCAAAACTTAAGTTTTAAGATCTTAAGATATTATTTTAAAATCAAATTCCAAATCATTTTACTTCGAAAACATGGCCAACGGTGCCCGTATATAGTTTTCTACCCTATGGTCAAGTGATACAGATATTTATCATTTCAACATGCAATTTATAAAATTTTATGAGTATATATCATTTCAACCCGCAATCCCAAATTTAGTAAAAATCATTCAGGTTTATCATTTTAACCCAGAACGATTTTTCCCTAATCCAATGTCCATTCGGGTATGTATCATTTCAACCCTTAGTGGTTTTCTAAACTAGGTAAACTCAACAAATATAAATCAACAATCACAACATATATATCATCAGTGCATCTATGTGTCATATGGCTGTCGTGTCATACGTGAAAGGTGTTTACATATCAGATAAACAATTTCTACTAGCAGCCATATACATTTCATAACAATTCATTTATGCTGATATAACAACCACGAAACAATGTAGGTCATGTGAGATAAACTCACCTTTCGTGGCATAGACTAAAGAATAACAAAAGCAAATTCGGATGCATCATCGAGCTTGCTGGTGCGTATCTCGACAAATAAAAGTTGATGGAATTGAATGTCGACATAGATTTGAATATCACTCGGACAACGAACATCTCAAATATGGATCATATTATACACAAACGCTTGGATGCAAGTTAAATACGACACCAGCAACACCGAGGCCACAACCTGTTCCGAAAAAAACAACGTGTAGATTTTTACACCATAAATGACGAGACTAACATTGGTAATTTGATATCTTGCTGTACATTTGAGCAGATGGAAGATGACTAAGAGAAAGCCGGTTCAAATTGGAGAGGCCTGGTAGCCACAGACAGATAAACTACAAACTTACATGCATAAAAGAAATTTAACCGTAAATGTGATAAGCTTACATGCATGGAAGAAGGAAAGAACAAAAGGCAGCAGCATGCTTTTTATACGTAGAAACAAACTTCAATGGCAGGCTTCTATTTTATTTACTTTATTTTTTATTTTATTGTGGAGATTCGAATGCTATAGAAAGTAGAAGATTGGAGAAACTAATGAGTACTAGAAGGTTTGCGTGTAACGACCCGTATTTTCTGCCTATTTATTTGGAATATTTTTATTATTTTAATTATTTAAAATATTGGTCTGAATTTAAATGATCGAATTTAATGATTTATTTGGAATATATTATTTAAATAAATAATAAAATAATATTTTAATTTCTAGAATATTTGGGAAAATATAGAATTTGAAATATATTATGATCAGGCAGTTTAATGGGCTCAAATATTGTTTATGTTGAAATTATAGTGACAATTCGTTTAGAAAACGACGACGGAATATATATGGTTTATAATTTAATTATATAACGAGCTGCAGCGGCGCGGCGGTTCGCGATTTGAACTTCAATTGGTCGTACTGGGTTCAAAATAAGTCAGATTTCCTCGAAACAAGAAACGTCGAGACCGGTTTGACGATATCTTTCCAATGGCAGAGAAAAATCCAATTTTCGTCATGTAGATTTTATTTTATGTCCAAATCAAATTTTGGAAAAAACGCTATGAAATTTCCTTTATATATATAGCGCTGTGTATATATAAAATGAGGGTTTTTAAATATTTTATATATCGATTTGGTTTCAAACTCAACCAGGGCTATTTTATCTTGGTAGTATACGATATTCTGGTCAGGTATGGCCAATTTCAATATTTTAATATTATTATATTGAGGTATTTTAAAATTGGTTTATTTTATTTAAATTTGCCAGTTATAAAAGGGACTATATTCAAACGACCTCAGTTTTCGACGAAACAAATTTTATTGGGACCGCAACAGTAAATTATTGCTAGATTTCAAGTGGCGCGACAATCGAGGTTAATATGTGAGCGTGGAAAATAAAATGTAAATAAAAACGACCATTTGAACGTGAACGAGGGCCATTTGAGCAAACGAACTCGAAATTCGACGAAACAAGTTTCATTAGGACCGTATCGTCAAATTATACTATGTTGTCCATTCGCATCACGAACGGGATTCGTATGTGAGCGCAGCAGCGAATAAACAACGTTCGAAAACGCGATAGGTACGAAATAAAAATTGTTAGTCAACATCACTCGTCGCGTCGACTTAAAATAATAATTTTTACACTTATATAAACCCCAAAATATCAGCCAACCCATTCACAACCTAGCCACCATTCAGAAATTTTACACAAAAGTCCTCGAACACAAATCAATTTATATCTTCCGATCCGTTGAGAATTTGTGAGGGCAACCTGAAGCAAAGCTGTAGATCAGGTCCAGATCTACCTAATGTAAAAATCCAGGGTGGAACGGTCACCTGAGGTGGCAGGAAATCGCGGAGAACGATAAGTTTTTAGTTTCGTTCTTTTCCGAAATTGAAGAGATAGGGTTGATTTGGAGGGACGGGACCTTAGGGGTTTTGTGGAGGAGAGATCAGGCTTTCATTTGGCTGTGGTCTCGGGGTCTCTGGTGGTCCGTGGTGGCGTGGAGGTCGAGATGATCAGAGTAGTAGTTTTTGGGGTAATTTTCGTGAGATGAAGTCAGATTTTGCTATTTTCCGATCAGCTAAGCTGACGAGGGGTCTGTGGTCTGATGGTCGATGGAAGGGTGATGCGTGGGGGTCAGATAGGCGGTGGTCCGATGGCTGCTAGTGCTCTGTGGCGCCTGCAGGAGGCATATGAACGATTTTCGTCCGTCTTCCATTTTTAGGCGATGGAGTTCACTTGGGCGGATAGGGCTACGGACGAAGGGGGGTCACGGTGGTGCGGTGTCAGGACAGGGGTCAGAGGCTGTTCAGATGATCGGGTGGTGGCGTGGTGGTTGAGCGATGAAGGGGTGTTTGGGTTTGGTGATGAAGAACGATGGTTCAGGGTCATCGGGGTTCAAGGATTTACAAAAAGGAAAACGCGTGAAGGGTTATAATGGTTTGATGTGGCAATTCTTAACCGTAATTTAAGGTCATTAATATATTTTAATTAATTAATTAGTTTAGTATAAAATCGTATATAT
This sequence comes from Allium sativum, assembly GCA_030737875.1. Classification (NCBI taxonomy): domain Eukaryota; kingdom Viridiplantae; phylum Streptophyta; class Magnoliopsida; order Asparagales; family Amaryllidaceae; genus Allium; species Allium sativum. Next base: position 601,913,186 of record CM060924.1, on the reverse strand, counting down.
TTATCAAACTTTAATTCAGCGTATCTCCCTCATACGTGAACGGAATCTGACGAAACTGGATCCGTTGGGATCGCAGGGACGAGACCTAAACGATGGCACTAACTAGGCTCCGATCTGACGCAGTTGAAAATTCAGCTAAATTTGAACGTCCGTTCCAGAATAAATGCAACAAGCATGTCAACCGCCAACCGTATAAATCTGGTGAGTTAATTTTCACACCTTCTGGAGTCCTGTGATGTGGTAAATCCATAGAAAAATATAATCTACATTTTACAGTATAAATAGGTTGATTGGATGCGATGGATGCAAATTGGTTGTTATGGTTTGATTGGTTGCAGTTATTTATATTTCGTCATTTATTTAATTCGTTTATTTTTATCAACTGATATCCATGATGCAGAGAAGGACGGGTTGGAGGGATCCGACCGGATTCCTCAAATAAACTGTATTTTTGTTTGTTGTGCATATATATGAATTGTTCTCCCCGACTGACACCAAAACCTGTTTGTATGTTGATGGTTGAATAAATATTCACCTGTGTTGTGTTTAAAATCAACTGACAGTGTTGATTGGGTAATTGGCAGTGAATGGCCTAAAATGTGTTGTTTCTGACATCAGTTGACCATCCGGTGAATTGACGCAGTTGAAATTATAAATTCTTTTATAACTGAATTAAAGTTCTTCAATTATTTTGTGTAAATATTTAGATTTTGAAATTTACAAATATATGTTTTAAATCAAGTTTATATAAGAAATTATATAAGTGGTTTATACAGGATTTAAAAGCTGGAAGGGCAAAGAAATTACCTACGGGTTGGTAAAATAGAATAATTGTTTTCATAACAATTATGATTTTAAATTAATTAAATTGTTTAATTAATTTAAATGGGAAATGACAAATGGAAAATCAGTTAATAGTTAACTGGTTTGTACGGTTGGTGGAATCAACCGTTTTTAACTAAAATAAATAATGGAATTAATTTGAATATTCGTTAAATGAATTGAATAGTATTAACATTAGTTAATCTTCGATTAACTATAAATTAAGGAATTATTGAAGTATTTAGTGTTAATAAAATTAATCTTTATTTGATAAGTTTTTTAAAGGCATTAATTATTCTATTTATAATTAATAGCAAGGTTAAATATTTTTAATATAGTTAATGTTAAAGTTAATCATTATTTGAATTAATAATAATTAAAGAAATGACCTTTAATTGATATTCCATTTGAAGTAATTAAGTGGTGGTGAGTTCAGTTGAAGTTAAATCAGGTTGTGGTAAAGGGATTTATAACCCAAGCTTCAAACGAAATTGGTAAAAGGAATTTAGAAGGGAATGCAAGGATTTAAAAGAGGTTTTTCCTTAATGTTTAATTTAAGTTAAGTAAATTTAGTCGTATGAAATTGTTAGGGAAGATGGAAAATTGATTAGTAGAATAAATCTAAGAAGCTGGGAAAAAGATGGTAAATGGATTATTCAAGCAAAGTTTTGAAATGAGGTCCTTAAGACCAAAATGATTACTTAAAAGTTGAAGAATTGAATTTAAGCGAAGTACAGTAATTGAAATAAGAATTTCCAGCACAAAGAGAAAACCATACAATAGCTATGGTATTAAATAGTGATAAATGGATTTTTGGAAGTAAAATCCAAGTTTTTTAAAAAAAGGTCTTATTACAAAAGAGGGATAAGCGGATTTTAATTATAAAATCCAAGATAGAGTTTGTTATAGAAAGGCTCAATAGATGGAAGCAAAGTATTTGATAAAGGGTTCTTATTACAAATTGAAATGTTATAAACGAAATAATGATTTGAGTTAAAAGTGTGTTTTAATGGATATTTACTTAATCAAATGAATTAAGTAAATTGAGCGAGGATTTCAAAAGTATGAAACGATTTATAAACCAGGAGTTGAAATCAAGGGGTAAACGAGATTTGAATATCAGTGGTTAAGTGTCAAATTATTATCTGTTCTGAGATAAGAACGTTGTCGATCAAGGTCTGAGAGGTAACTAAAATACCCCAACTTGATTGGCTTCACTATTATTGAGGAATGGTATTAGTTTGGAGCGAGTAAAGGTGTTGAGAATTGGTTTTACCCTATACGAGGAATATCGAACTCTAATGCAGGGTTTTGGGAAATATATAATATTGCAATATTAGTTTCAAAAGAAATAAGAATATTTATTTCAAATTATATTGAATATTTGTTATTCAATTAGAGTTGATCAAATATAGTATTTGAGGTGGAGTTTGCCAAACATAGTTATTCAGGAAGAGTTGCCATTGCATACGACTGCTAGCGTAATTCGCAGGGCTGCGGATAGCCTACGGCGGTCGGATGTTTCATGAGGGAATCAGGCGTAACCATTGTGATCATTGCGATCTAGGGTCAAGCGAATGGAGTAAATCGAATATTAGTTAGTCGATAGGAGTAATCAAGTCAACTTAGTTCAGTTGAGTTAAATAAGTCGAGTTAGTCAAGTTAGAGTTAATCGATCAAAGTAAATCAGTCAGAGTTAATCAGAGGAAATTTGGTTTATATCATTAGTATATTAAATAAGAATTCAATTATCGTATTTTAAAATATTAAAAGGGTTAGAAGTCTTAATTAAGCAGAATTGAATTAGTTTGTTTTAAATTTTTAAAGGGCCAAGTAATGCTGAATATTGAACCAGTAAACTCATTGGGGTGTCTTGTTTGAAACACTATATACTTTGATAGTTAAATCACCGACTATCAAATCTGTCCAATACGATTGTTGGTACGGAAAGACCGGGATCGAATTTATATTCGAAAACCATTCCGGCCAACAAATACGTGAAGAGATCAGAAGATGATCAAGATGGAGCATTGAAGACCGTATAATTTCATAAACGGAAGGACCACTAATATTCTCTGCCTTGCAAGCAGAGATAAGCTATGATTCTGTCATGGTTGGAATCTACGGGTTGAAAGGACTTCTCGCTACTGATCCATGGGGTGATTCCTATATGAGATGCAGTCGGAGAGTACCTTTGGTTCATCCTGTTCCTGAATGACTTGTATGGACGGATGTCTGACAGAGTATTTCCAAAGGAATTACATGAGTTGATTTCTCCAAACGTACCATAGTTGATGGCGGAGAAATGGTTATTCTCTAGCCAAATAAACTAGAATATTTTTATGGACGTCAATCAGTGTGATCTGGCGGATCTGACGATGTGGCATTCAAAGTGAATGATGACCAGATGTTTTAAAGTTAAGTTCTGGCCTCATGCCTCATCAACCAGAAATGACAAAAAGCGGGCAGGCAGCATGGCTATGTGGGTCTCTCCCATTAGGGTGTATGATCACCTATCTAAAGAAAATCCATTTGCTTCTTTAATCTATATTTCGATGCTGTCCCTTTTCGGGAGGCGGTTGCTGATCCCAACCATCGGTGATATACGTTCGATACACTCAAGCGAAATGAGTGGTCGGTCATGTGTGGGCCGGGTTGCAAGACGTTCTTGTTGAACCCAGTGTATTCACCTCTAGAGATACACTATCGGCAGGTCGTCCCATACCTTGTCATGTTGGAAATCCAATATCCAATAAGCGCCCTGTGGTTTTTGATTTTATATTATATACGGAGCGTGAGATGCAAGGGTTCCGCTAGATTTATATTTAATTGATGTAGACATTATTATAATATCACCAGATTTTGATATCAAACTGTTTTGGGTTATAGTAAGGTAAAAACTGTCTGTGTTTATGTGTGGACTGGTCTTACTATTACCCTTTTGGTTTCATTAAGGATTTTCCAAAGTTAAACAAGTTGTGTGTTCTGTGAGTTTATCACTGAAAGTATTCTAGACTGACCCGGTGTATTTTTCTTTGCTTCAAATGTGCTCAGGTCAGACCGAGTATGTTACAGGTTAGGTTTTGCTTGGAGTTCAGGTGCTGGAAGCAGGAGGCTTCACCGCTAATTATATAAAGTATTGTTCCGCTGTGTCTGATGTATATTGTACTCTGACGATGGGTATGTATATACAGTTTTTGTATAAAGGTATTTGATATTATATTTTATTTGTTCCGATGTGAGATTCTGATGTGGTGTTCTTCTTCTTTCTTCTATTCTAATACTTCTTTCTTTCTATTTCTCATGCTCTAACTTCTTTCTATTGACAATCCAGTGTTTTCAATGCTTGAATAGTCGACATGGTGATTTTATGTCGATTTTCGGGGTCGAAAATCCTTGGGTCGTTACATTGCGTCTCATAATATAAAGAGAAAGTGGAAAATATGCCACCTTTACTACGGTTAGCATGAAAATAGAATCCCACAAGAAAGATTCAATGTTTATTTACTTATTATTATAGTATCCAACATAATTCGTACAAGAGAAGAAGGAGGCCATATTTAAAGAAATGGAGCAGCTTTTGAGGAATGAAACGAGGTGATGAGAATAATAGTTGGGATGGAGCAATTCCTTTGGAGAAATTAACACAAAGCGCACAGTTCAAAATTCAAAAGGTAAGGGACGTAGTGGGAAAGGAAATGGATAGAAAACGTGGTACTGAAATAACGCATGAAATAAAAGAACCGGTATGAACAGAAAGGGATAGGTTGAGCCATCGGTTTCAAGTAGCTTTGGAAAATGAATGAAAGACAAAAATAAAGAATGACTTAGTAACGTATTATGTATGCAATGCTTTTAAAAAAATGGGACGTGCATGTATGGGTAAACAAAATGACGCGTGAAACCAAACTGACAATGCATGGCTTCTAGAAAAGGTGGATACATAATGTACGCTAGCTTAGAAAACGAAAGTGGAGCATGCATTGATTACATATATATGTCCCTTATAAGACATGGAAAAATAATATAAAAATAAATGGACGGTTTATAAAAATAAAAGGATTGGTTTTGTAGACCCAAAATGACTAGAAAAATATGCAGGATCCGAATACGGACACATCAAACTCAAATGACTTTGTTTCAAAATTGAACGACGCAAGCTTTTTGTCAGTTTCAGCGCGAACCGAACATCGGAACTGGCAAATGAATATTTTACGGAAGTCAACGCAATGAGACAGACACAACAGTATATAGTTTGCAGTGTCAGGATGCTCCGTTCAAAAAGGCGTTACAGACCCCTTTAAACGTAAAACTCGGATAGTAAAATGGAGGTCAAAACGTCCGATTTCGTGAAATGAATTTTGCCATTGGATTTGTGACATCGAATAGAATATTCTTCATGTTTGTCCGAACTGGTTTCGAAGAGATTTTAAAATCGTTAAAATTTGAAGTGTCATGCACAGCTTTGCACTGAAAATTGCACGACTGATAAACATTCAAAATTTAAGACGAAATTTTCAATGCCGCTGCGTCTCACTTTACGTATTTCAAATTTCAAATTCCCATTATGAAAAACCATAGGATATTTTAAAAATAAAAATTCGATTTAAATCAGAATTTAAATCATTAAAAATAATAGGTTGTTACAATCTCCCCCACTTAAAACTTTTAGTCCTCGAAAAGGAAAGAAGCAGAGAAATAGTAATTAAATAATTAATATAATAAAAACCAATGGTTCATATTTAATCTCTTATCAATATATATTTTGAAATATTATATATATATAAGTCAAAAGTTAAAATATTTTCAAACATTTCAAAATAGTTTTAAATATTCACTTGTCGTCTCGATTAACAATATATATCTATCCCACTTTCGAAACCCGAAAATAGATATCGATGATGTTGCAGTCATCATCATAACCATTTTCAAACGACTAGAGTGTGACTTTATATCTATCTAATACATATAGGATTTAACATATACGTTGATCAGACGTATACCCAAATCATTAAGTATTCGATAGGCCAATTTTAACGGCAGGTAAGCACTCAAAACATCTTTCTATATTTAAACAGAATATATACCAAAATTTTCAAATCATATATTATAAGTAATATTTTTCAAATCATTAAAATATTTAAGTAGGGAAAATTATATCTCTCCCCCACATATTTATTTCTAAAAATTAAACTTCAATAAATATACTAACAATGTCATTATTAAATCAAATACATAACAATATTTTTCTATATTCTGTCCAAATATTTTCAATTCCATGTTATCAATATTTAAACTTATAAACCTTATCAAATTTTATAAGTTTTACACACACACACATATATATATATATACACACGCAGCACAAATCAATTTTTTTTATAAACTCAATTAAATTTATAAATTCCTATATATATAAAAATATACATTTATAAACAATACGTTATAGATTTCAAACAAGATAAAATTATTTTCTTACAATCTACATCTTTAAATATTACTTAAAATATATAGTATAAACATTAAATATTTTCAAAATATTGGTATTACCAAAACGGAATGTTATTTACAAATAAGAAAATCTTATATTATAATATCTTTCAATTTACCTATTTCAAACCAATATATGATAAGAATGAACTTGTTAGAAGACTTATACTCTCCTTCTATTTCTAACCTTGTTATGGACAAGGATAAGTTATATAATTCGAGTTAAAATCTGAATGAACGAAAGAACCTAATCAAAGTAGATATATGAAGGAAGATGGATTCAAATGGAAATGAAATCTCAGAAAAAGATTTAAATATTAAATAAAATTTTATATCCAAAAATATTTGTTTTGAAAACAATTTAAAACCATTTTAAAACTATTTGTACTTTCAAAATACGCTCTTTCAAGAAGGATTCTGCGACTGATTCCACTCATTCTAGGGTATCGCTACCCTATCTCTAATGATTTTTTACCCCATAAGCTAAAGCTTTTATAAACCAAAGCTCTGATACTACATGTAACATATTGCCTTTCGTCCGCTACAAGCCGGCAATAAAACTAACTCGAACCATTTGAATCGACAGATTGTTATTAGATTCTAAGGTAAATAGAATAAATCACAGATCATATACGCAGAGCAATATAATATCTTGCAGCGGAAAATACATAATACAATTGTAGTTCATGAAGATACTAAATATTTTTTTAACAAAGTTTACATAGATAATACAGCGGAAGTCTAATATAATAAATTTCTAATACATAAGTAAATGATATCTGTTTTAAACAGATATGACAAGAAACAACTGAACTAGAACAAATGAATAGCTAGATATAGGTGAGCACATTCAATATAAACCCCAAACTCCAAGGGTGAATGTCGAAAGCTGTAACACTTGATCTGACCCGAGCAATAATGCAAAAACAAAACAAATCGGATCACGACTAACATTCTCATGGAAGTAAACTCAAATGAAATGTTCATGAAATGCATTAGTAACTTAAAGGATGTTTGGGATCACCATCCTCTAAGGATCCATTAAGCTAATATCATATAATATAATAAACTTGTCTACGGGAAATATAAAATATTAAAATAGCGTAAGCGGGATTACCATTATTACCCTTACACGGTTTATAATACCGTAGTCTATACAGATACCGTAAAGTCCACAGTAACGTAGTAGCTATCAGAGGGCACTCCATTGGTACGGTACAAATCAAAATCTTATGGGGCTCGATCAAGATAATATGACAAGGCACACGAGGAATGCCCAGAGTAGGAATATACTAGTTGCATGCCCGAACTGGTGGTAAAGCATAGCCGCGACTACTGCCCACCTCGAACAACACTCCCAAATCAAGGATGCGCATCTATCAAATCATATCAACCGAGGGACTCTAGTAATAAAGGAAGAAGAGTTGTCGATGGAGGTAGCTAACCCCACTTAGCCTGGTATAGCCCTGTTTTTGTCATTTTAATTATGACCCGAAGGTCAAGGATATCCATCATCGTTCTCTTTCTTTAAATCCAGTAATCGCCTCCAAACCATCCTACTTCATTCTGAAACTCCATCGCGTACACAGTTGTTAAAGTGGTTTTCAGTATTGGCAGAGAGTATGACAATAGCAGCTCCTGGTCTTTTAACAACCAATCATTTACATTTTTCACACCATGGCCATTACTTTATAAATCAACTTATGAAAAAAATCGAATATACGAATCTTAGGTTCAAAATTAAATTCAAAATTAAATATTTTTCTTTGATTTTATTTAGCATCTGAAATATTCACATAACGATTTTCAATCCAAATTCAACTTATACGAAAACATATCTCAAATGCCATTTAAACCAATACTAAAATACTTAACTTTTGATAATATTCAGCTTGATTTATTCTCGCCAAAACTCATGTTCAAACAATTCAAAATCTAGTTTACCTTTATAACATTCGTTTAAGTCGATTCAAAAAGTCCAACATTTCAGTTTGAATTCTATATATATAATTCAAATCAAAACTTATATTTACTATAAGTTCATAATTCAAGTTATACAATTTAAATTTATTACTTATAAATTCGAATCAAACCTTATATTCCAATTTAAAACGTCATACCATTTAAAAGCATTCTTATTAATTCAATTAAACAAATTTCACAATTCAAACCTAACGATTTATAAAATCAATTATATATATATATATATATACAACCTTTTCATACACAAACTCATATTCAATCACCATAAATTTGGATTCCTTTCATATTGATCACAAGTTCAAATTGAAATCAATATTTTGCAATTGAAGTTCATTTCTTTCAATATTTAAATCAATTTAAATTCGCAATCAGTTGATTTAAAATCGAATTCATCTCATACACATTAGAGGTTTGAATTCATTCCTTAAATTTGGAAATTCAATTTCAAAAATAGTTTCACAATTCAAGTTTATCTCTTGTAAGTTCAAATCAATTCGAATTTAAATTCATATCTTGTGTGAGTTCACTCATTTAATCATGTATCGTTATATAAGATCATACATTGAATCTAGTAGTGTTATATAAGTTCATTCATTGAATCAAGTAGTGTTATATAAGTTCATTCCTTAAGTCGAATATAGTTATATAAATTCAAATCTTTAAACCTCAAATTAAATCGTGAATCTTAACCTATCCATCTTTGTGTTTATTATTAAAGTTTATAAAATATATTTAAAAATAAGTTTTGAAAATAGATATATATATATTATAAATTTACAAAATTTTAAAACAAACTAGAAATTAGATTATAAATATATATAAGTTTAAAACAATATAAAGACAAGTTTAAAAGAAATATTTATTATAATATAAAAGTTCAAAATAATTATATGATTAAATTATATGTTTGAAATAAATAAAATTATAAGTAAAAATCTTAAATAAATATTTAAATATGTATTTACTCATAAAATCATTTTAAAACATATAATTTAGAATTTTCAAAACATAAGTTATAAAAATTTTAAAATACAAAATCTTAAGTTATAATTTTAAAATCAAATTCCAAATCATTTTACTTCGAAAACATGACCAACAGTGTTCTTATATAGTTTTCTACCCTATGGTCAAGTGATATGTGTTAACCGGCCTTTTGGTCTGGTTCCCAAAAATATGCAACGCACACTCTACTCAACATACCATGTGATATTACAACCCAGAGGCGTTGCCAGTGTCATCAGGGGTCCAGTACCAGAAGAACAGAGTCTCGCCAATAGTAGAATGTTGCATCCCTTGAACGCGACTTCGATCAGTATCCGTCCGAAGCCGAGGTGAAGGCGACTCGTGCTCTGAGCCGAAACAAGCCGTCCAACGGGTCCGGGCGCAGCACCGGTGGGGGTCCGGGGCCCCACAGTGCCGGCGGTGACCGACCTCGCCACTCCTCCAAAAAACTTCTGAGCAGCTCGTTTATTAATCACCAGATCGACTCAAAGTTAGGATTCAGCCAACAACTTCAGCGAACCTCGCTGCTCCTCTAAACATTGCCAAACAAAGACCTAGGATCTCGAGCCTATGAACACTCATCCATGCGGACCACGCACCTCCCAGAACCTTCATACCCTTAAGGGTGCGAATTTCGCACCTCCAAGAGGTGTGAAATTCGCACCTGGTAGTGTGTGAAATTCGCACTTCCCTTAGGCGTGAAATTCGCACCCAGTAGGGTGCGGAATTCGCATCCCACAAGATGCGAATTTCACACCCGACGAGGTGTGAAATTCAAGCCTCAAGGTGCGAATTTCGCACCTTATAAGGTACGAAATCCATACCCTTTTGGGTACGAAATTCGAACCCTTCTGGGTACGAATTTCGTACCCCCAAAGGATACCAGATTCGCACCCTGTGGGGAGCGAAATTCATACCCAGTAAGGTAAGAATTTCGCACCCCCAGGAGGTGCGAATTTCGCACCCCGCGAAGTGAGAAATTCGAACCTCCTGGGTCGGGGTGCGAAATTTCCGAGCCTGCAGCCTCCAGGCGCAAATTTCTTGGTGTGGTCCTCTATTTCTACCTACTCCTACCTAACCACTCTCCTATAAATACCCCATGACTTCACACTTCAAAGAGGGAGGATTTTTGAGACCTTGAGACATCATGAGAGCTACATTAATGGCGTCTCCTCTTTAAGGAAGAAGAAGGGCAAAAGTTACTTTTTCTAATATTCCTTAATATATGCCAGTTATGACATCAAATATGATAATGATGACATCACCTAGTCTACAAGAAAATGTAATGAGGTGTCATGTGATGGGCTCAACCTTATAATCTTTTGTGATCAATAAAATTCCAACAACGCTTTAAAGTGGACGTAGGCCCCTCACGAGGCCGAACCACTATAAATCTCTTGTGTCATTTACCTTTTTCATGCTCTTATCTATACGAGCTAATCAACTATTCCTATCAATTGAAACCTTTGGTGTTTACGACATTTTTTTCCGTCAACAATATGGATATTTATCATTTCAGCCCTTAGTGGTTTTCTAAACTAGAGAAAGTCAACAAATATAAATCAACAATCACATGGCATCAATCACAGCATATATATCATCAGTGCATGTACGTGTCATATGAATGTCGTGTCTTATATAAAAGGTGTTTACGTATCAGATAAACAATTTCTACTAGCAGCCATATACATTTCATAACAATTCATTTATGCTGATCTAACAACCACGAAACAACGTAGGTCAAGTATGAGATAAACTCACCTTTCATGGCATAGACTAAAGAAAAACAAAAGCGAATCCGGATACATCACCAAGCTTGCTGGTTCATAGCTTGACAAATGAAAGCTGATGGAATCGTATGTCGACACATATTTGAATATCACTCGGGCAACGGACATCTCAAATATGGATCATACTATACATAAATTCTTGGACGCAAGTTAATTACGACACCAGCAACACCGAGGTTGCAACCAGTTCCAATAAAAAATGAAGAATGTGCAGATTTGTACACCATAAATGACGAGACGAACATTGGTTACTTGATATCTTGCTATACATTTGAGCAGATGGAAGATAACCAAGAAAAATCAGGTTCAAATTGGAGAGGCCTGGTAGCCACTGACTGATAAACTACAAACTTACACGCATAAAAGAAATTTAACCGTAAATGTAAATGTGATAAGCTTACACGAATGGAAGAAGGAAAGAACAAAAGGCAGCAGCATTATTTTTGAATGTAGAAACAAACTTCAATGGCAGGCTTCTTTTTTATTTATTTTTTATTTTTATTTTATTATGAAGATTCGAATGCTATAGAAAGTAAAAGATTGGAGAAACTAATGAGTACAGGAAGGTTTGCGTTTCATAATATAAAAAGAAAGTGGAAAATGTGCAACCTTTACTGCAGTTAGCATGAAAATTGGATCCCATTAGAAAGATTCAATGTTTATTTATTTATTATTATAGTATTCAGCATAATTCGTACAAGAGAAGAAGGAGGCCATATTTAAAGAAATGGAGCAGCTTCTGGGGTATGAAACGAGGCGATGGGAATAATAGTTGGGATGGAGCAATTCCTTTGGATAAATAAACGCACAGCGCACAGTTCAAAATTCAAAAAGCAAGGGACGTGGTGGGAAAGGAAATGGACAAAAAACATGGTACTGGAAATAACGCATGAAATAAAATATCAGCGTGAAAAGAAAGGGATAGGTTAAGACATTGATTTCAAGTAGCTTTAGAAAATGAATGAAAGACAGGAAAAAGAATGATTTAGTAACATATTATGTATGCATGACTTTTAAAAAAAAATTGTGACGTTCATGTATGGGAAAACAAAATGACGCGTGAAACCAAACTAACAATGCATGGCTTCTGGAAAAGGTGGACACATAATGTACGGTAGCTTAGAAAATGAAAGTGGAGCATGCATTGATTACATATATATGTCCCTTATAAGACATGGAGAAAAATAAAATAATAAATGGACGGTTTAGAAAAATAAAAGGATAGGTTTTGCAGACCCAAAATGACTAAAAAAATATGCAGGATCCGAATATGGACACATCGAAATCAAGTGACTTTGTTTTAAAAATGAATTGCACAAGCTTTTTGTTAGTTTCAGCGCGAACCGAACACCAAATTGGCAAATGAATATATTGCGGAAATCATTATGACGAGACGGACACAACGGTATATAGTTTGCAGTGTCAGGATGCTCCGTTCAAAAACACGTTACGGACCCATTTAAACGTAAAACTCGGATAATAAAACGAAGGTTAAAACATTTGATTTTCGCGAAATGAATTTTGGCGTTGGATTCGTGAAATCGAATAGAATATTTTTCATGTCCGAACTGGTCTAAAAGAGATTTTAAAATCGTTAAAATTTGAACTGTTATGCGCAGCTTTGCATTGAAAATTGCGCGACCGACAAACATTCAAATTTTCTAACGAAATTTTCATAGTCTCTACGTCTCACTATATGTATTTTAAATTTCAAATTCCCATTATGAAAACCCATAGGATATTTCCAAAACAAAAATTCGGTTGAAATCGGAATTTAACTCATTAAAAATAGCTGGTTGTTACAAGGCGTTACGTTAAAAGATATTAAACAAGGATTAATTAAGATTAAATACTAATAAATCAGTAATGGGTGAATTATTTCACTGTTCCCCAGCATGAAGGGTCGTCGACCGCCCTACCCCTATAAGGGTCAACTACCTATATAAGGGAGGTCACAGTTCATGAAGAAAATGAGGATGGCAATTAGGGTTTTCTAGGTTATTTCCTCAGATTGATGCTGCAATGGTTCAGATTTTATTTTTTTAATCTAACGGTTCATGTTAATGATATTTTTCATCAATACTTGAAATAGGTCTAAGGATGTGGCCTAGGGAAATTAAAGGGACTATTTAGTTTCTACAAGCTTGAGTTAGTTCATAGTTACATAGATATCAAGGTCTTAAGCCCGAAGATTAGCTACTCTTCCTTTAAAGAGGTGAGTATCACACTTACGAGACTAAAGGACCAACAGTTACCTTAGGATAAGGGTTCCCTAAGCGCAATGCAAGTTAGAAAGCTAAATGGCTGTAAAAGGGTATTTTGAGTAATTTGGCTTATGCATGGAACATTGTCGTGAAGAAACATTAAAGAAACTAGCAACATAAACAATGAAGAGGCTCATGACATTGATCTTAAGTAATGGTTCACTCTTTATCGATCACTTTGTTGGGTACATGGAAAGGTCTAAGTAAAGTACCCAAATTGATTTAGAAATTAGGGTTACTCTATAAGAAAAGTTTACAAGAACGGGGAACGAAAAAGGTCCCATAAAAATGGGAACCCTAAGGTCTTATTTATAGACAATTTGGACCCCATTTTGACATCAACTCAGCAAAAGTCTCTTTCGAATGGGCAACATGGTTTCGGCCACTTTAACGCCTTTAGGTCCCGGCAACATGGTTTCGGCCACTCATATTCTTCAAATATTGCTATCGGTTTTCGGTCTCGGAGATAAGATCCAGTTTCGATAGTCAATTCTGGACTTTGTCTTGCTTTCGTGACTTCTAGCATCGGTATCGACACTAAGGATGTTAGTGTGGATGACCTTTCTTCTCATTATCTTTGACTTACTTTACTATCTTCTAAAAGTTACTTTCGGACTTCAACCTTTGGTGTCGGCTTTCTTTCCACATTTAAGCTTTGATGTCGAATCACCCTTGTGTTCGCAACACAGGTTTCAATCTCTAGTGGCTTGTGACTCAAGTACTGCATTCGATTGTGTATCAATACCAAGTGGATTGGTGTGGATAGCCTCGATAGAAAATCTTGCTTCAATAGCTTGTGAATGCTTCTTGGTGTCGGTATCAACACTAAGCTAATTAGTATCGGTAACCCCTTTCATTTTATTTTGTCTTGATGTTATGCTTTTCTTCTCACGGTTATGGGTTCTGGTATCGGATGGCATGCCTTCTGCAATCCTCCATTGTTTGCTTTCGGTGTTGAGTTGTATGTTGTCTAAGCCAGTCAATGGGTTGTGTCGGTGTAATACCCCGTATTTTCTAAGAAGTTTAAATTAACAAATTAAAGAATACTTAATTTTAAAAGTGAGAATTAAGGGAAATGGGTTACCCCATTGCGTTCGTCTCAGAATTCTGCTTGAGATAGAGTCCGAGTTTGCGTGAATCGGACTCCGTATGAAGAAGTTATGGAGTTGAGAAGATTTCATGTTTAAACAGAAAATTATATATAATTAAATAATTTAATAAACAAAACAGTTCGAATTTTGAATATCATGTAAATCAGCTGGGCAGGAAAAATCCCGCCCATAGGGGTTGACTCCCCGTAGGGGGGTCGACATAGGTGTCGACCCCCCAAGAGGAGTGTCGACTGGGGTGTCGACTCTCCCTATAGGGGTCGACCCCCTCGCCCAGATCCAAACAGTGACGATTTCTGAGTTGTTGCTGAGTCACTAGGCCAGAGGTGGCGATTTCTGGGTAGCTCTATCTTGTCTGGATGGTTGTGATTGCTCCTAGGTTGAACTAACGGTTCACATAAGTCTAAACCTCTATAAAAGCAACCCTAATCCTCAACCCTAAATCACACAATTTCATTCCAAGGAGCCACCATGCTGTCCATGGTCGACCTAGCCTAGCCACCATTTCTTCTCCAACTAGGAAGCAAACTAAAAAACAAGTTAGAAGCTACGAATCAAATCTAAATTAGAGAATGGATAGTCTACGTAAAGGGATAGCTTTTTAGTTTTAGAAATCAGATCCCAGAATTGGAGAACATTCTGTAATTTGTAAGTTCATGTTACTTTCAGAAATAAAGGTTAATTGTGATTCTGACATTGTAATAAATCTAAATCTGAGATTATGCCTTTTTCTATCTGTCTTTCTATATCCATTGGATCTATCTTATTGATATTATTATGTCCATTCTTTGTCTCTTCCTTCCTTCTTCCCTTTTTGTTTTTATATAGCCCGGCTACTACGAGCCTGAGACAAATCTCATAAGAGATGAACGTACGTTGGAAATAAAATTGGGCATAATATTTGAACATGACCAGCGCAAAAATTGGGAATAATATTCGGACATGACCAGCGCTAAAATTGGGAAAAGTATTAAATTGTCTATAATTGGGCATTACTTATTTATAACGGATTTGAGGACATAACACATGTTGAATTTAAAACATAAAGTGTATCGAACATATGACTTGAGATTTGAGGCATAAAATATATTGGACATGTGACTTGGGGTTTGAGGCGTAAATTGAACTGTAAACATATAAGGCATAGTATAAGTTGTGGTTTAAGTCCAAAAATTGGGGCATATTATATATGATAGTTTATGACTTGGAAGAAGGAAGTGGTATATGGCTTAGGCATGAGAACCTATAGTAAGATAGGGAGAACTGTTAAATGTGAACACGCCTAAATTGGGATTTTGGGTAATTTGCGTGCACTGTAATTAAAGGCTATAATTTGGCATAGTTTATACCGTGAATCATGATTTGGGGTTTTTGGAGAATATATTGTGCGGTGCAATATGACTAAACCTTAGGGCATGGGTTGTATTGGGGATTATGACCATGATTTTGGACACGCAAGTTTATAGGCTTAATTTAATAGGAAAGATATGTTAATGGAACTTTAAGTGAGGTTTAATTTGTTGAACTGACTAATACGCTGAAATCTGTTGAAAATTGAATTTGTGGGGCATAACTTGAAATTATCTTTATGGAGGTATAACTTGAGAATTGGAACATGGTTTTGTGAAATTGGGATAATTAGCATATAAAATCGAGACTTGGACATGTATGGTGAATATGCTAAAAGATAAACATGCCTAACCCGAGGTTAGATTGAGTTGCGGTGTAAAACTTCCTGGTACCGCCTAACACATCGAGTAACCGCAACAACACTTATCTAATATGAGAGGTTAGTGCATCATGCCCAAGAAAAACCCGAGATTAAATTGAGTTGTGGTGTAAATCTGCCCAGAATCGCCTGGCACATCCAGTAACCGCAACAACATAGATCTAATGTGAGAGGTTGGTGCATTAATAAATCAATTAATGCTAATGAACAAGACATGTTAAGAATGGTGGGGTTAAGTAATGTAACACGACAAGTGGGTGGGTCAAGTTAACTTGAATTGATTGATGATACTTAACCAATACAGCATGATGAATGCGTGGGGTTAAGTTAATAAGAAACACTTAACCAATGTAACTTGATGAACGAATGAGGTTAAGTTAATGGGAAATACTTAACCAATATAACACGATGAATGAACGGGGTTAGGTTAATAAGAAACACTTAACCAATCCAACATGACACATGAGAAGGGTTAATAAGGAACACTTAACCAATAAGACATGATGAGTAGGATGGGTTAAGTTAACATGAATGGACAACACTTAACCAATATTACATAATGTGTGGAAGGGTTAAGTACATATCGGGTTGGTGGGTAATATTAGTAAATATAGGCCCACAAACTTAAACATTAAGCAAACATGTTTGAATCAGTGGGAGGGTTAAGTACATATCAGGTTGGTGGGTAATATTAGTAAATATAGGCCCACAAACTTAACCAATAAGAAACCCTAGTAACAGGGACCCATTTCAGCAGTAACCCACATAGATGTATCAAGGTACCCTGAAACTAGGCAGGGTGGGGCACGATCACTGGGCTGATTATAAGCGGTCAAAATAGCAGCAGGGTGGTACGTCAGTGTAGGTTCCGATGGATTACGAGCGTGTACGTACTCCGAAGTGGGAAAAAGCAGGCACTGGGTACTTGTAGTTGTACACTGTGCATCTTGAATCGTGTCGGGTCGCTATCATAAGTATTGATACACCGTATGGTGGGACCAGCACAGGGTATCTACTCGCAAGAGAGGGCCGATTGACATAGACACATGGAACATTAACACAAGTAGGGAGCCGATCGATAGGGTAGTATGTGTACATCTAACATCTTTCTGGCAATTAGGCTGATTGTGGTAAGATCCTCATACAAGATGTACACTTGAAGGCTACCACAATTGCGGGAATTGAGATCACGTTATCATATTTTCATTTTACACAGATTACTAGTTGGGACACTAGTTAGGGGGTGCAGAGAAATAAAAATTAGAATAACAAGGTAGTAGCGAAGCAGAGAAAGAGTAGAAGCGCATTCAGTTTATCTTGCCTTATCATATCTACGCTAATTGAAGGTTATCTTGTTATCCTTGTTATCACGTTATTGTCTTATACTCAGTTTATTCATGTCATAATGCTTTTGCCTATTTATATGCTGATAGTCACTGGACTTACCAGACTTATGTCTGACCTAGTTTGTTTCACCTCTTTTCTTCCGCTCCCCCCCCCCAGGTTCACAGGGAGGAAATGTTACTACTTTGCTTAGTTTTCTTTCCAAGCTCGAAGATAATCAATGTATTGCTTTGGACTCTCTCTTCCACCTCTATGGCTGGTTCATGCTTTATTGGGTAATATCATTGTTATATTATTATGCTTCTTCTATACTTGGAAGTTTTTGAATCAAGACAGAAGTTCTATGTATTACTTTTAAGCATGATTGAGACAATTATTGTAAAAGCTTGACTGAACCACATTATTTATAAAATGACTTTATTTTCTACTGCTTTATTTGTCTGTCTTGTAATTTATATGTATCTTTCACCTAAAACGCTCCACCAAAGTTAAGGCATTCCCTTTGTGAGTGACCTTAACGGAGGTAGGGTGTTATACGTGGTGTCAGAGCTGAAGGTTACCGGATCAGATAAAAGATTTGAAAAATTATTTTCAAAACGGATTTAAAAGATGCATTTTCTAAAGAATTTTTTTGTTTTAAAGGCATATTCCCCAAAGCCATATGCACTATCTTTTGATCCTCTGTTTGAATCCTTGTTTCCTTCTTTCCTGAGTCTCCAGGACTTCTGGCTTTCTGGGAGGTAATCTCATCGCGGCATGGTTCCGTAGGCTTGATGAGACTACGACATCTGTCAAAGGGCAAAGAAGTGCCCAACTTCCATCTATAGCCGCAATAGTTTCACCTGCCGCTAATTTTCTTTCAAGCTTTGTAGGGATTTCTGTATGATGAAGGCAGCTTTCAAGAGACTTGTCAACAAGTTACACAAGGATGAAAAAGATGAGAATGAGGTAGTTTGGCTAAGGAACATTACCCAAGGATGAGAAACTCATGGATATGGACTCGATTCATGAAGGAGGAAAGAATAGAAAAATCTAAGACAAGAGGAAGTGTCGTTAATTATGGTATGACGGGTCATATAATCAAGGACAAGGGCAAGAACAAAAGACAGGATTTTCAGGAGGGCAAGTGCATGCTCTCACCGCCAGCGTATCTAAGAGAGAGGTAGTAGAGTTTCTGTTGAAAGAGTCTAGTTTTTCTTTTTGATCATCCTGTTATTACTCTTTTTGATTTTAGCGCTTCACATTCGTTTATATCTACTTCCATAGTCTTGTCTCTGCACCTTAGTACTTGTATAATAGAAGATCTCATTATTGTCTCAAATCCGGTTGGTGGTTCGGCTCGTTTGTCTTTGGTTTGTAAGGATTTGAGAATATCTATGTTAAGTATTGAGTTTAAGTGTAATGTTATTTTTTTGGTTTCATGGGCTATGGGTTGATTCTAGGAATGGATTGGTTAGCTAGTAATTGTGAAAGGAGGGTAGTTAGACTTTTGACTTGCCTCGGGAATACCCTCGAGATTTCATGCGATCCTAAGGGATCAGTTTGGCTTAGCCACCTAGAATCACTTGATGCATCTATCGACGATTTGCGATCCATTAGAGTAGTCCATGAGTACGCAGACGTTTTTGATTAGGTTAGGGGATTGTTCCCTAAAATGAGAGATAGACTTCTGCCTACATCTAGTTGACAATGCAAAGCCAGTTGCATTACCTGTACAACACATGACTCCAAGGGAAAGGAAAGGGCTCAGTAAACAAGCAAAAGAGTTACTTGAAAAAGGGTTCATAAGGCGAAACCGGTCGTTTTCGTTACAAATGCGGATGGTCCACTTCGCTTGTGCATAGATGATATTTTGGAATGAGGAAGAACATGTTTTTCATCTAAGGGAAGTCTCGGATACCCTCCAAGCGCATCAACTTAAGGCGAAGTTCTCCAAAAATGTCATTTTTGGAGAGAAGAAGTAAGGTTTCTAAGACATGTGGCGCCCAAAGAAGGGATAGCAGTAGATCCCGCAAAAGTATTTGCAGTGCAAGAGTGGAAGGTCCCAAGGGATGCAACAGAAGTAAGAAGCTTTCTTGGACTAGCGGGCTAATATAGGAAGTTAATTAAGGACTTTATGAAGGTATCGGCCCCACCTACTAGATTTACGAAGAAGAATCTAATCATCTTAGTATATACACTTGGTAACATGGTTAGCATTTGTTTATTTTCAAGAGATAGTTCTGGGAATGTTAGCATGACACGACAGAAGTTGTAGTGCCAAGTATACTATAAGAAGAAAAGGTGGAACGAGAGGCGATAGTGAAATGAGTTCCATCTGGAAACAGAAATTAAGAAGCTACGCAGTCGTGAAGTTAAGACAGTCAGAGCAATATGGAATGGAGCTCAAGAAGATACAACTTAGACTGAAGACTAGATATGTGCATCATACCCTTTTTGAGGGTATATCATTGATTCCTCTTTTTCTGTAAAGTTTATTTGCATGCTAGTCTTTATCTTTTAAGTATATCCTCTTGGTCCTATCCTCGATCCTTAGGTAGAAGCTAATGGATGTAAACATGTGTTTGAAACATGTTATGATTGATGGTTCCAAGTGGTTGCAAGTGTTTGCTAGTGGTTGCTCGTGGATGCATATACACACATTAGGCACTAGATCGGCTCAGTCACTTTCATATTGCATATGCATGAGTGAATTTTTATGGATTGGAACTTGATGTGTTATCATATGGATGTTGCATTTGTATGAATGATTGTGCACCCATGTAGAAGTTATAAAGTACGATTAGGAATAATTGCACACATGATGGACTCATGGCACTGACATAATTCGCATTAAGGAGGTCAACTGAATCAGTAGACTGCCTGATTTTGCATTAGATAAGGACATGTACACACACTATGCATATGATCATGAAAGCATTGGAAATCTTTTTAAGGACAATGGACGCCTGTGATTGAATGGTTGAGTAGATGGATGTTGGATGTTAGGATACATTCTCCTTGACTTGGAGATTTCGGGGACGAAATCCTTTAAAGGAGGGGAGAAGTAACACCCCATATATTATGAGAATATTAAATTAACAAATTAAAGAATACTTAATTTTAAAATTGATAATTAAGGGAAACGGGTTACACCATTGCATTCGTCGTGGAATTCTGCTTGAGATAAAGTCCGAGTTTGCGTGAATCGGACTCCGCACGAATAAGTTATGGAGTTCAGAAGATTTCATGTTTAAACAGAAAATTATATAATTAAATAATTAAATAAACAAAACAGTTCGAATTTTGAAAATCACGTAAATCAGCTGGGCAGGAAAAATCCTGCCCATAGGGGTCGACTCCCCTTAGGGGGGTCGACATAGGGGTCGACATAGGTGTCGACCCCCCAAAAGGGGTGTCGACTGGGGTGTCGACCCCCCTATAGGGGTCGACCCCCACGCCCAGATCCAAACAGTGACGATTTCTGAGTTGTTGCTGAGTCACTTAGGCAGAGGTGGCAATTTCTGGATAGCTCTATCTTGTTTGGATGGTTGTGATTGCTCCTAGGTTGATCTAACAGTTCACATAAGTCTAAACCTCTATAAAAGCAACCCTAATCCTCAACCCTAAATCACACAATTTCATTCTAAGGAGCCATCGTGTTGTCCATGGTCGACCTAGCCTAGCTACCATTTCTTCTCCAACCAGGAAGCAAACTAGATCACAAGTTAGAAGCTACGAATCAAATCCAAATTAGAGAATTGATAGTCTACGTCAAGGGATAGCTTTTCAGTTTCAGAAATCAGATCCCAGAATTCAAGACCGTTCTGTAATTTGCAAGTTCATGTTACTTTCTGAAATAAAAGTTAATTGTGATTCTGACATTATAATAAATCTGAATATGAGATTATGGCTTTTTCTATCTACCTTTCTATATCCATTGTATCTATCTCATTGATATTATTATGTCCATTCTCTGTCTCTTCTTTCCTTATTCCCTTTTTGTTTTTATATAGCCAGGCTACTACGAGCCTGAGCCAAATCTCATAAGAGATTAACGTATGTTGGAAATAAAATTGGGCATAATATTTGAACTTGACCAGCGCAAAAATTGGGCATAATATTTGGACATGGCCAGCGCTAAAATTAGGAAAAGTATTAAATTATGTATAATTGGGCATAACTGATTTATAACGGATTTGAGGACATAACACATGTTGAATTTAAAACATAAAGTGTATCGAACATATGACTTGAGATTTGAGGCATAAAATATATTGGACATGTGATTTGGGGGTTTGAGGCGTAAATTGAACTGTAAACATATAAGGCATAGTACAGGTTGTGGTTTAAGACCAAATAGTGGGGCATATTATATATGATAGTTTATGACTTGGAAGAAGGAAGTGGTATATGGCTTAGGCATGAAAACCTATAGTAAGATAGGGAGAACTGTTAAATGTGAACACGCCTAAATTGGGATTTTGGGTAATTTGCGTGCACTTTAATTAAAGGCTATAATTTGGCATAGTTTATACAGTGAATCATGATTTGGGGTTTTTGGAGAATATTTTGTGCGGTGCAATATGACTAAACCTTAGGGCATGGGTTGTATTGTGGATTATGACCATGATTTTGGGCACGTAAGTTTATAGGCTTAATTTATTAGGCAAGATATGTTAATGGAACTTTAAGTGATGTTTAATTTGTTGAACTGACTAATATGCTGAAATCTATTGAAAAGTGAATTTGTGGGGCATAACTTGAAATTAGCTTTATGGAGATATAACTTGAGAATTGGAACATGACTAGTTTTGTGAATTTGGGATAATTGGCATATAAAATCTAGACTTGGACATGTATGGTAGATATGCTAAAAGATAAACATGCCTAACCCGAGGTTAGATTGAGTTGCGGTGTAAAACTACCTGGAACCGCCCGACACATCCAGTAACCACAATAACACCTATCTAATGTGAGAGGTTAGTGCATCATGCCCAAGTAAAACCCAAGGTCAGATTGAGTTGTGGTGTAAAACTGCCCGAAACCGCCCGGCACATCCAGTAACCGCAACAACATAGATCTAATGTGAGAGGTTGGTGCATTAATAAATCAATTAATGCTAATGAACAGGACATGTTAATAATGGTGGGGTTAAGTAAATTTAGAACACTTAACTGTTATAACATGACAAGAAGATGGGGTTAAGTAAATTTAGAACACTAACCGTTATAACATGTTAATTAGACAAGTGAGCAGGGTTAAGTTAACCAATATGACATGATGAATGGCTAAGGATAAGTTAAAACAAGAGAGCAACAATTAACCAATATAACATGGTGGGTGGAATGGTTAAGTTAACACAAGAAGGCAACGTTTAACCAATGTAACACGACAAGTGGGTGGGTTAAGTTAACTTGAATTGATTGATGACACTTAACCAATACAGCGTGATGAACGTGTGGGGTTAACTTAATAAGAAACACTTAACCAATGTAACTTGATGAACGAATGGGGTTAAGTTAATGGGAAATACTTAACCAATATAACACGATGAATGAACGGGGTTAAATTAATAAGAAACACTTAACCAATCCAACATGACGAGTGATAAGGGTTAATAAGAAACACTTAACCAACATGACAAGATGAGTAGGTGGGTTAAGTTAACATGAATGGACAACACTTAACCAATATGACATAATGTGTGGGAGGGTTAAGTACATATCGGGGTGGTGGGTAATATTAGTAAATATAGGCCCACAAACTTAACCATTAAGTAAACACGTTTGAATCAGTGGGAGGGTTAAGTACATATTGGGTTGGTGGGTAATATTAGTAAATATAGGCCTACAAACTTAACCAATAAGAAACCCTAATAACGGGGACCCATTTCAGTAGTAACCCACAGAGATGTACCAAGGTACCCTGAAACTAGGCAGGGTGGGGCACGATTACTGGGTTGATTATAAGCAGTCAAAATAGCAGCAGGGGGTACGTCAGTGCAGGTTCCGACGGATTACGGGCGTGCACGTACTCCGGAGTGGGAAAAAGCAAGCACTGGGTACCAGTAGTTACACACTGTGCATCTTGAATTGTGTCGGGTCGTTATCATAAGGATTGATACACCTTATGGTGGGACCAACACAGGGTATCTACACGCAAGAGAGGGCCGATTGACACAGATACGTGGAACATTAATACAAGTAGGGAGCCGATCTATAGGGTAGTAAAGGTAAATCTAACATCGTCATGGCAATTAGGCTGATTGAGGTAAGATCCTCAAAAAAGATGTACACCTAAAGGCTAGCACAATTGCAGGAATTGGGATCACGTTATCATATTTTCATTTTATACAGATTACTTGTTGGGACACTAGTTAGGGGGTGCAGAGATATAAAAAATAGAATAACAAGGTCTTAGCGAAGCAGAGAAAGAGTAGAAGCGCATTCAGTTTATCTTGCCTTATCATATCTACGCTAATTGAAGGTTATCTTGTTATCCTTGTTATCACAATATTGTCTTATATTCAGTTTATTCATGTCATAACGCTTTTGCCTATTTATATGCTGAAAGTCATTGGACTTACCAGACTTATGTCTGACCTAGTTTGTTTCGCCTCTTTTCTTCCATTTCCCCCCAAGGTTCACAGGGAGGAAATGTTACCACTTAGCACAGTTTTCTTTCCAAGCTCCAAGATAATCGATGTATTTCTTTGGACTCTCTCTTCCACTGCTATGGCTGGTTCATGCTTTACTGGGGAATATCATTGTTATATTTTTTTTGCTTCTTTTATACTTGGAAGTTTTTGAATCAAGACAGGAGTTCTATGTATTACTTTTAAGCATGATTGAGACAATTGTTGTAAAAGCTTGACTGAACCACATTATTTATAAAATGAATTTATTTTCTGCTGCTTTATTTGTCTGTCTTGTAATTTATCTGTATCTTTAACCTAAAACGCTCCACCGAAGTTAAGGAATTCCCTTTGTGAGTGACCTTAACGGAGGTGGGGTGTTATAGTCGGGTTGGGTTCAGATTGATTTATAAATGGGTCGAGCCAACCTGTTTGTTAAACGGGTCATTTTTTCCTAGCCTTAACCTGACCCGTTTATAAATGGGTTGACCCAACCCAACCTGTGTAACCCGTTTAACTAAAGGGGCGTGTCGGGTCGTGTCAAACTGGGTTACCCATTTGACCCATTGATAAATACTGCCCATTTATATAAACAG
Organism: Allium sativum; assembly: GCA_030737875.1. NCBI lineage: Eukaryota > Viridiplantae > Streptophyta > Magnoliopsida > Asparagales > Amaryllidaceae > Allium > Allium sativum. Next base: position 601,888,441 of record CM060924.1, on the reverse strand, counting down.
CAAAAGAACCAAATCAACAACATGGAACATTATTATATAATCATCAACATGCAACAAGTTACAAAATCACCAATAGGTGGCAACAAGTTACAAAATCACTAACATGCAACATATATATAAAGCATAAAATCACCATATAAAAAAATCAATCTCCATACATATGAATATACGAGCATACTGCATAGATAAATGACTAACAATATGCAAGAGAAACAGTTGTATAAGTAAAATTTAACAAACAACATACATGAATAAATTAGTAAAATATAACAACTTACACAAGAATATACGAGCATACTGATTACCGCATACATAAAAGACTAACACTAACAACATACATAAAAGACTAATAATATTGAAGAGATACAACATATAATCGGGTTTGGCAGGTCCAAATCGAGTTAGCGGGTCAACCCTAAACCCACCCGTTTATAAACAGGTCAAATTTGGGTTGACCCAAAAATGAGAAACTAACTAAACTGGTCAGGTCAACCTGCTAATTGTCGTGCGGGTTTCGGGTCAGGTAGGAATTGACAGCCCTAGTGCTGTCGGAGTCAGCTCTTGGTTGATCGCTTTTGGTGTTAAAACTGATTTGCTACCATCCTTTAGTATCGGTTCCAAGCTTAGCTATTTAGTTGGTAGTAATAACATGTGAATCTATTTTTCCTCCTCATTCTTTTGACATTGGATGTTTCGTGATTGGTGTCAGTTTCGAGCTTTCGAGACCGACTCTTGTTGCTTGTTGTGCTTCAATACCCCTTCGCCTTTACACAGTTTCAATGTTGAAAATCGGTAGTAACAGTTCATATACACTTTGGCGTCTATAAAAGAACCTTGGACCTCCACTTACAGCTCACACTCTCCTATGGCTATGTTCCTCCATTTTTCTTCATTCTTATCTCTTCTTAAATCCGGTTTTAGGAAAGGTTTATCTTTCTTCTCACCTCCTTCTATTATATTTTATTCGTATCGGATCTCAATTTTACGTATATACATGGTTACTTCTTAATTTTATACGTATGTAATCATGAAAAGTCAAGATTGGGAATTTTCCTTGTAGCAGCAATCTAAAAGAGGATTATAATTAGGGTTGAACACTACTTTATTCTTTAAAGGCTGTAATGACCCAAATTTTCCAGTCATTTGAATTTAAATATTTAAACTTATTTTAAATATTATATTTGAAATATTAATGGATTTTTATAGAGAATTTATTTACTGAACAAAGCTTGAACGTATAATTTTAATTTAATCTAAAACGAGCTCGTAACGTCGCAGTAGTTCGTATTATTAAGTTTTGAACTTCAATTAAATATGCAAAATCCATTATAAGTCGAAATTCTTTGAAACAAGTAATGTTTGAATCTATTTGACTATAATTTTCTAATGAAAGAGAAAAATCGAGATTTTATCTTGAAAATTGTTAGTTATGTCAAAATCAAATTTTAAGAAAGTCGCTATGCAATCGTTTATAAACCATAACATTTATTTAATAAATTAAAAAGGATTTTTATATAATTTGGATATCATTTAACTCAGAAAATGTTAATGTTGCATTATAATTCCATATTGGTTGAATTTGAAGTGATAAATTATTCCATTTGGATATATACGACAATAATAATTTATTAAATTGAATTTTTTGGAATTTATTTATATTTTACCGATATTATATAAACCTCAAGAATAGCCATTTTTCAAACGACCTCAGTCTTCGATGAAATGAATTTTTTTAAAATCCGTAATAGCTATTTATTGCTAGATTTAAAATTTATGACCAATTGGAGTTGTTTTATGAGCATGCGATATTAAAATGTTAACCGAGCAATAAATTGAAATCAAAATAAAGCCATTTCTGCAAATGGAATTCGATTTCGACCAAATGAATTTCATTGGGTCCGGAACATCAAGATACAACAATGTGTGCATTTTCATCGCATTTGGAATTTGTTTATGGCGATACAAATATTAAACATTCCATGGTATATAGCAATAGTTTAAATATAAATTAAAAATTCAATTCCTTCCATTTGAAGAAAATCCATTTTAAACCTTCCCACGAAAGCAACACAATACCTTCCCACCCACGTTTCCTTCCTCCCCACGGTTTCGTCGTCTATAAGTATTGTGCCTTCCCCTTTTTTAGCTTGGCAAAAACATGAGCTTCCATTCCAAATAAATTTTTATCTCATAAACCCTTGAGAAGTAGGTAATGGCTACAACTAGGAAAGTGTAGATGAGGTTGAGATCTACCTTCGCCTGGAGTTTAGTGGTCAGAAATGGATGGTAGTGGCCTGGGGACGGTAATGAAAACAGGGTAATTTGCGTTTTATTTATTATTTTTTGGCTATTTTGTTGGTTATTGGATGATGGGGTCAACATAGAAGTTGTAGAGAGGAGGCAGGCCGATCTAACAACGGTAGTGGGGTGGTTCCAGGTGATGTTGGTTGATGGTGGTAGTCAGCTAAACATTCGGGTTGATGTTTTTGTGTGTGTTGGTGTTTTGGATCGATAACTGGTGGAGCAAGGATTCCAGATTGGGGAATCAACAGAGGAAAGGCCGGGTGGTAAAGCGAATCCAACGCGGTGGAGTGGCGGAATATGGTGGTTCGTGGCGTCGTTAGGAGGCTGGTGATCGAAAAAGCATTGTTTCCTCATTTAGGTTTCACGTGGGGCCTGCAGGCCAAGGGAGGCGGCGAGGATAGCCGGCGCAGGATGCAAAGACGCCGGAGGTCACGATGGAGAGGTTTTGGTGGGGTCCATCGCTGATAGGCAATGACGAAAGTGACTTAAAGATGATGGTGATGTTCGTGTTTTGCAAAGGAAGTGGGATTGGATTTTTAACCCGAGAAGAAGGGGATTTATGGCATAATTTACTTATGTTGATGACGTGATTAAGGCCTGATTACATGGATTAGAAATTAAGCAGGATTATGGTATAAATTAAATTTTGTTGTAATTCAAATCAATGTCCAATTTATAATCGCGATAACTATTTCATGCATGATCTGTTTTTGACAAAACAGGGTGTGTTGGAATCGCAGAAACAAAGTGTATGTGACTGAGCTGGTTTGGTAAACATTTGAAGCATCTAGAATTTTTAGTTAAATTAAACGCATGTTAAATTTAACTAAAATGAATCGTTTAAAAAATGAACCAAATCAAGGTGAGTATAACTCACCCAGTTTGTCCCACTTATATTTTATATAAATCGGAATTTTAATTTGAATGTTGTATTTGCTAATTGTTGGATTTTTTATTGTTTGGATGTATGCTTAATATTCTTATAAATATAGGTTAAATTAAACATTCGTTTAGTCTATTTGAAATGAATCGTTATTTTAACGATTATATACGAATTGAGGAAACTTATCTTGTTGGTTATGTTTATATATAAACGTATTAAATTAGAAGTTTGATGCTTGGATTGTTGTTGTTGGTTGACTATTATCAGTTGAACTAATTATTCATGATTATTGAAGTAGATAATATATTACCATATTTAATGGATGATATTATTTGAGGCGACCTATTTGGATGCAGGGAATTACATGTTAGAGGGATCCAACAGGATTCCTCACCAGTAGTTGTTAAATTTCATATATTATAACATATTTTGAGATACTAAATTTGTGGTGTAAGGAATAACAGGTTGGAGAAATCCAACTGGATTCCTCACTGATATCGATAAGGATTATCATTGTGATTGGATATCTTTGATTTGATGTGAAATTAGTTGATATTTTATGGTTTGGTACTATAATAGATATTTGCCTCTTTAGTGCCATCGACAAAACTAAAGACCATTGGAATTGATTTTTAGTAAATTCTGAAGTGTTTTCAAAACTATTCATGGATTGAAATATGACGTGTGTTTTCAAAGTAAAAAAATATTTATTTAGTTTTATAAGTAATTATAAAATGATTTTTATAAAGCAAATTCTTATATTAATAAGATTTCTAAGCACGTGAGCAGAAATTAACCTAAGGGTTAAGAGTTGGATTAATTCTTTCCAAGAGACAATTAATGAAATTATTTAAATTAGTTATATTATTAATTAGTTTAAAGGAAGGATTAATTGGAATTGATTAACGAGTTAACTGTGTTTTGAGTTGACTAAGTTGACTTCTTTAACTAGAATTGATTATTAAATTTATTTGTTGTCAATTAATTTAATGTGAATCGTTAATGATGAAGTAAACCAATTTTATTTTTAATAGTGTTGAAATTGATTATTTTTTATTTAATAATAATCAAAGCGGTTATCTTGAAATCTATATTCATTTAATGGAGGTTTATGAAACCATAATCCCTTATTTATAATTAAATGAATTTTTAAGCGATTTTTTTGGCGAGCCCGACCGGTTTTTAAAGTGACTGCAAATACTTATTATTATAACAAATAATAATAACATATTACATGAGGTTGTCGGTTTGTCAATCTATTACAAATATGGTTTTTAAGGTAGACCGTCCAACGTTACCCTTACAAGGTTATAGCACAAGAGCTAGCTACAAACTAGACTGCATATTTCATACTCCACGCAGAGAGTTTATTACATATCCTATAACAAAAATAATTATAGAAAACAAACCAGTACAATTACATGATATTATTAGCTGCAACCCAACACTGCAAAGACCATGCAGTCACACAATAAAGGAATAGAGCTAAACATCTTGAGCCTAAAACCATAAGGTAATGGACATGGTATAGAGTACCAATTTCCTTGGAAAACATGACATATTGATGTGACCATGGCAACTTTCCAACTAAGTCAGCCAGGGAAAAAAATAAATGAGCACAGGAAGGAAATAATGTACCCACCAACATACTTTGGCTGAGTCGGAGCCAAGGCTTCCCGTGGTTGCCGAGAGCAACGGTGATGGAACAAACGACCAGCACATCCAATGACTCCAATTTCCCAAGAAAATTGACACATCATATAATATATTCTCAAAATAACAAGGTTATTCTAATAAACACCTAAGGCAACTATTACCAAAACACCAAGAAGCCAACATTTCTATCTCAACAAGATGACATCCAAACACTGGTTGAATAACACTCTCACATCAGCACTATTACTACCAAAAGAAGGCCAATAGAACCATGCAACTACAACAGTAACTCACCTAGATATACGCCTAAGTCATAAGGTAAATCGTTGAAGAGCATAGCATACCGGTACATGGGATGGCGAAACGCGAAGCAGAAGCAAAGAGTGCAGTTGCCGCATGCCCAAAAGCTCCACGAAGAGAACAAAACTGTAACAACCTGAATTACGACAGACGAATTTTTTTATCAAAATTCCAATCTATCAAAACTCATGTTGTTGTGCTCTGGTATCCTGCAGAAAAGACAGAGACATAAAGCATGTCAAAGTTCAGAAAATATCTCACAGCGGAATGGATAAAATATAATATATTCAAAATATAGCCTTACCGTATTAATAGTAAGGCCTAACCAGTATCCAAGGCTATCAAGTCTCTGCCACAAATATAACCTGCGAGTATGTTATGAGGAGGGAGTCAGAACACAAGTTCTGGTGATTGGACTTAAATTATACACTTTGGATAACACTACATATACCGTCCAATCATATTTTCTTATTTATTAGGTTACTTGGATTAACAACATCCAAGGCTTACACACACGTCGTACCCATTTAATTCCCATTAGTTTAACCTAATACAGTATATATGTAGCTACCCTCAATATTAAGGTACACCCCATGGTACCCCACTCGCACGGTCTCCACCGTAACACCATCGAAATATACGCAGTCCCTCCTCCTTTGCTGTAGTGACATACGGATCTCTATATAATACAGGCTTCCACCTTCGATCGAATCATATTCCATACTAGAGTAATGCCCTCAAGTCTACGATACACCACCTAGAGCTGACATGCATGTATATAGACTGCCCTATATATGTATCATCAACTGTAGCTCTATGCCTTAACCACACGTCCTTTAATGTGCACCGAGTTCCGTGGTAGGGCGATACAAGAAACACAAAACTCAGTCGAGAGCTTTTCTACATCTGAACAGGTCCGTTTTAAGAGCCTCTATATACAGATATACCTAGGGTCTGTTTTCACGGTGGCTATGGCCCTACCTCGGCCCCTCCCTCAACTAGTGAAGACTATAAGAGCTAAACGACTGCCCCTAAGAAAAACAATCTAAACATCCATTTGGCTTCTTCCCTCAACCGCCTACCCCGATAGTGAAAGGAGAATGGTCTATTGGTTTTAGTTCTTGTCTTTTTGCATCCCATTGGCTGGCGATGACGGGTATCTGACGATCTACTATCCTTGTTGGTCGTGACCCTTCGCCTCCCCGTTGAGGCAACCGCCGAATCACCCAGGCATCACCACATCACAACATTCTGATTGCATAGCTACTTCTATAGTCAAGGCCCACCCACAGTAGTTACGCGCAGACCTAACCTCTGCGAGCACAGCCTAAAACATCTTCCACCGCACAGAGGACTACTTGGAGCACCTTACGTAACTCAGGAAGCTGCATGCTTCCCCTTCCAGTCCTTTGGAGCCGACAGAATAATCAGATGGATGTGCGCTCCCCTCATGCCTTATAACACCACGATGATCTACCCCGTTGGGTTATTCACCATCAAACGTGCGGATTGGTCCAAGCGCCTGACTTTAATATGTTGTTAGACCCTATGTCTAAACATTCTTTTACGCGCTTGCCTTACCTCACCAGGTTTCCATTTAACTTGGTTATTCCCATTTACATTGAATTCTTATTCAAATTTCCAAGTTTCTCTTGCTTATTAATTTCAGTCATATAACTTAACCCATTTAAGTTTATTAATAAGCCCACAACATGTTATTCTCTAGATTATGGCCCAAGGTCTGTAATCAACAATCCCTTTTATATTCTTGTCTGATTTCATCATTACAATAACATGTTTTACTTTATTTGTAATTAAGTATATCTCAATTCACATGTTTTCTGTTTAACATGTCAGTCATGATTTATGATTAAATATAACTTATTTTGCAAGTTTTCCTCATTCTTTCTCATTTAATCATAATTCCATTTTACACCGTTACTACAACTTATCGTTGTTTACTTATTAACTTAGTTCTCTTAACTAAGGCCCATTAATAAGTTTCTCTACCCATTTACTATAACCTATGTTATAATTTCCTCTTGTCCCTAGGACAAGCCTAAACATGTTTTTCTTATCAGCGGGTTTCAGACTTCCAAGCTTACAGCTTACTTAATTTATAATTAAGTATAACTTCTTATATTTCATATATTTCCCCCCTTTTTTCAACTGGTTTTCAGCTTTCCCCATTTATTGATTACTTAATTTACAATTAAGTGTCCCTTATCTCATTTCACTAGTTATCAAATTTCCTTATTAGTTTATTATAACCTAAGTTATAATCTTCATTTGTCCCTATGACAAGTCTACCTATTATACAACATTTTCATTAATTTTATTTATTTATAATAGGTGATTATCATTCCCATTTAAACCATTTACTATTGTAAACCATTATTCTTCATTCATTGTAATATATATACCATATTATATTAAGGAAAACACTTCATGCACCCTATCAGTTTGATAGAAGAAATTAGTGATTTATTTTAATAACGTATTCCCATCTAAATCCGTGGTAGCAAGTAATTTCTTTACTTTTCATACTTTATTTACTGTGGCTTAATTGCAACAACGTTCTCAGAAATAGGTCATTTAGGGAAATACATCACTTTTCCTTCGCATCACACTAACTTAGTTCATAACGGTGATGCCCCGCCCCGCACCAGCCGACATTTCCAATGAAACGCGTTGTACCGATGCCCAACTAGCACGGGACGGTCATCAAAGAGGAAAGGAAAAGGGAAGGGGTTTTAAACTGTGAATCATCAAAGAACCTGGAGTATATCTCACAGCGCATGGAATAAAATATAATAATAACATAACTTGATATAAAATAGACGAGACAGTGCATAAGCTGAAAACTAAACCATCATAGTGGCGAAAAAATTCAAAATACATCTTATGATCCAACCATCATTATTACAACTTTTAAAACTGTCTCTAAAGCAAAATAGGAAGCTACACTACTAATGCCGAAAGTAGTGACTAGCAACAACACAAGGAGAATATATGTATATAGTACATGGAAGCCTCCTTCTCGTCTTCGGACATCTACTCGTGCATAACCAGCTAACATATCTCTAGACTGCTCGTTTAGGAGCACCCAGAGTAATAAGAAGAGACATAAAACTCTGGATCAGACAAAAATTCTGGTATGAGCGATAAGCAGCAAAAATAGAGCAATAACAGGTATACATAATCATACCTGAACCTGCAACCAAAGAGTTAGCACAACAGAATGTACAATACTCTAAGGTGACACTAACACATGGTGTGGAAATAATGGGAAGGGGTGTGTATGTCATGGTGATAGCAAACATCAAACATAGCAATCATCCTCACATCTCTCACTCAGTGTGTAAAGTATATGATATCCACCACTCTGATCACCCGATTCTTTGTTACGATCACTCTGCCCCATGGAGTCATGATGGCTCCACTGCACTGATACATAACCACTAATACTTCGCTATGTCCACTCTTCCCCATGGAGTCATGACAACTCCACTGCACTGGCTCATAGCCCTGCTACGATCACTTTGCCCCATGGAGTCATAACAACTCCACTGCACTGATTCATAGCCAGTATCTATCTCTTAGTGGTGAGTCAAAGCTATAGACATTGATAACCCCTTAGCACACGCCCCGCAGAAAAGTCCAATCATGAAGTTCACTCATTGGTTCCCATCTGGATCCTGAGTTACAACTTCTCATTTGGACTACCTTTGCATCTCGGGTTTTGGTCATTATCCCGTTCGCACTTCAGTTCCATTCAGTTCGTGACTCCTTCATTCGCGACGCTATGGTTCGTGACTTGTGGTCGGCTCGTGGACCACACTCGGGTCGTGGAACACTCCTCCAGCTCGCGGCTCATGGTTTCATGACTTGCTCGTGTTTCATGATTTCGGACTCTAGTTCGTGGCCAACATCTCGGGTCATGACCAAGATCCTAGTCGTGGTGCGTCATGGTGATCGGCTCTTGAATGGATCCTGCTCGGATCGCGACTCCAAGTTTCTAGTCCTCTCATGGTTCTCAAAGTGGAGCGATTCATGTTGATGTAGGTAGCTCGTGGGAGGGGTGTCACGATCGGGGCGGGTTGCATAGGTGCCTCACGAATGGGGTGTCTGACCAAATCCTACAACTTTTCCAATAAGCAATTTATGCCATACGACAACGTTTTCAACCAATCTAACTTTTCTATGCAATCAAAAATCATTCTAAACAGTAATTGCAACACGTAGAATCGACCATAAACACCAAAACAACGATTTTAACATGTCAATATGGATCAAACATACCCAAAACCCATGTTTTTCCCTTAATCATGTTTAGTCATATCTAATAATAGGATTAGAAAAATATGTCCAAATTAACCCAAATTTCTATCAGAGCCTTAAAATAATATTTAAGAATTTTTACATATTTTTCCAGAATTTTAACATGCATAATTTCGCTATTTATCACCAATCACCCCTAATTAGCCGTATTTAGTGAAAAACAATGCAAATCACTCACCTTAGCCACAAATAAAATATAGATCTGAAAATCTGCTGTTTAGGCACAATTTCCAATGCAACTCAGTAGCTCCAACTCTGATTTGTTGATAATCCTCCTTGATTTGGTGTAGATTAAGCTAATACGCGATTAGAAAGCGATTTAGGATGAATTTAGAAGGTGGAGGCCATTGCTAGGGTTGAAAAGAGGTAAGTGGCGGATGAAAAAATGACAAAGAAAGGTTTCTCTAACCCTTTTCAGCCCTTATGTAACCCTAATCGCAAAATCCCCCAATGGGCCTAGCTGCTAATCACCCTATTTGGCCCGATTAAGCTATTTTTCACCTTCCAAACCTTATTTCAGCCATATCACCCAAACGGGAAGTCCGTTTGACAAATGTGACCACTCTACGAAAAGGTAAACCATCGTTCGAATTTAATGGAAGTGGTTTCAAGTCAAAACTCCTTGCCAATCAAAAGTTATAGGAGAAAAAGATTCGGTAAGGGCAAAACAGTCATTTAAAATTCGGCAAAAATCATGAACAATGGGAAATGACCCCAATAGTCGTTCCCCAAAAGTTACACGACCATACAACTTCGTATGAAAATAAGATAAATATTCTACGATCCTCCGATACGTAAAATGCGGGTCATTACATTCTTCCCCCCTTAACAAATTTCGCCCCCGAAATTCCTTAACTAAGAAAACAACAAAAGTGCCCCACATGCCTATCAACCATTTACAAACAATCAAACATACAAAGCAACCCAATAAGACTATCCTAGCATGCGGTTTACTAACAAGGGAGTAACCATATCGATATTAAAACCTTACCAGGCAAAGAGTTCTGGATGCGACTTCCTTATGCTCTTCTCTATTTCCCAAGTATAGTCATTCTCATTATTGGCCCATTGAACCTTGACCAGTTTCACCGTCTTCCTTTGAAGTTGTTTCATATCATGTCCGACAATACGAATCGGTCTGCGGTTCCCAACCGCCTCGGGTTCTACTTCGATTTCATCCAATTGATCCAGTGAAATAGCCATATCAGGGTCGTGTACGAATTTCCTTAACTGGGAAACATGAAATACGCTGTGAACTCCTACCATCTTGTCAGGTAATCCAACTTTATTCGCAAAATTTCCAACTTGCCCGAGAACTGGGAATGGACCCACAAACATTGGTGTTAGCTTGCCTCTCCTACCAAATCGAATCACGCTCTTTGACGGGGAAATCTTTTGCAAACATGTAACAACCCGAAAATCTGGGCCAGTTTAAAATTTTTATTTTGGCAATTTTAGCGAGTTTTAATATTTAAAATGAATTATTTTAAATAATATCGACGAGAAAATTTATTTTGAATATAATTCGACGTATATATTATATACGCCGTCGTTAGAATATAAATATTTATATATAATTATAAATAGAATTGAAAATGGCGCGGTAGTTCGATAATTCGATTTCAAACTTCAATTGAATGTACCGGGTGCAAAACAATCCGGATTTTAGTGAAACCAAAAATAATGGAATCTAACAGTGAATATCTTTCCAACGAATTCGAAAAATCAAAAGTTCGTAGCGGGAATCAAAAGATATGTCCAGTTGAAATTACTGAATAGTCGCTATGGAATTCAGGCCCTTAAAAATGGACATTTTGCAAACGACCTCGGATTTCGACGAAACCAGTTTTGTTGGGTCCGTGATGTTAAATTATTGCTAGGTTTCAAATTTCATAATTTCTAGAAGCAATATGTGAGCGTGGCGAAGGAAAACGCGTTTGACCAGTTTCAGTTGATTTTAATCGACTGGAAATTGACCATTTTTCAAACGGTCTCAGAATTCGACGAAACTAGTTTTGTTAGGACCGTATCGTCAATACGAAGCTAGAAAATATTTTTCGAGAATTTTTAGAGTTCGTATGTGACCCCGGTAATTTGAAATGTACGTTTAAAATTCAATATAGAGATTTAAATGTAAATTTAACGGAAACTGATTGTAACGATCAATTCAGCTTACGATACATATCCCATTGTGTTCGAAAAGGGGGTAAAACGCTAGGGACGACAGGCGGTGGGTCTCGTTTCGAGGTCGTATGAAAAAGTCAACCTTCTTGAAAAATTAAATAATAAAATAATAAAAAAATAAATAAATTTTCATTCCTTCCTTTATCTTTCCTGCCTGGCCCCCCGTTCATTCGATTTGAACCAAAAAAAAAAAAAAAAAAAAAAAAAAAAAAGAACGGAGACCTAAACCTCGAAGCCGCCCTCCGTTCAGCCTCCTCCTCCCACCCCGACAATCGAAGCCACCGCCCCGACGATCGAAGCCACCGCCCCGACGATCGAAGCCGCCGCCCTCCGTTCGAACCCCGAAGCCCCCCAGATCGTACTATCTCCGACGAAGCCCCTTCCCCCCTCGCTCGCGACACTGAAGCCGCCGACGCCGTCTCTTCCCCCCCCCCCCCCCCCGCTCCTCTGTAAGTTTTTATTTTTATTTTTATTTTATATATAAACTGATTTGTTTAAATTATAATTACTGATTTTGAAAAAAACGTTAAAACTGATTTTTTATATAGGTTAAAACTGATTTTTTATATATGTTAAAACTGATTTTTTATATATGTTAGAACTGATTTTTTATATAGGTTAAAACTGATTTTTTATATATGTTAAAACTGATTTTTTATATACGTTAAAACCGATTTTTTTTATATACGTTAAAACTGATTTTTATTTTAGGTTAGATAGCAATGATTTTATTTAGAAATCTTTAAAATATGAAAAAGGCGAAGTCTTTATTTTTATAAAGGCGAAATCTTTATGTGATAGAGGATATAGAAATATCATCTTTGTATGTGTAAAGGAAATAAAAAATATGATTTTTATATTTTTAAAGTATTAAAAATATAATCTTTATAGGATAGATAATATAAAGATATCATCTTTGTGTAGGTAGCGAAATAAAAATCTGATTTTTATTTTATATACGTTGAAATAAAGTGGTGATTTTTATAAAGGCGAAAACTTTATTTTTATAAAGGCGAAAACTTTATTTTTATAAAGGTGAAATCTATATTTTTGAAATGGGATTTTTATATATTGAACTTTGAAATAAAAATTCGATTTTTATATATTGAACTTTGAAATAAAAATTCGATTTTTATATATTGAACTTTGAAATAAAAATTCGATTTTTATATATTGAACTTTGAAATAAAAATTCGATTTTTATATATTGAACTTTGAAATAAAAATTCGATTTTTATATATTGAACTTTGAAATAAAAATTCGATTTTTATATATTGAACTTTGAAATAAAAATTCGATTTTTATATATTGAACTTTGAAATAAAAATTCGATTTTTATATATGTAGTGGCTACGGGCAACAAAGGCGATAAAAAGGCGAGTTGGCGAAGATTTCCTGCGTTAGAAGTGCCGTGGAGCTAGGATAGCTATCAGTGAGAATTTCTCACCTTTCAATTTATTTTTCTAGTTATACATATATATACTAGGATGCAGACGGTGCTTATTAGAAGCACCCGACACCCGTCCACAAACCATGGACTTGTTTGATTGGTTGTGTAGTTGGTTAGATTATTTGATTTGGATTGGATTGTTTTGGTGAAATGAATTGATATGATTGATGTGTGGATGGCGTGGGCCTTCACTAGACCGGGGATAAGGCTAGGCCTTGTCCCGTTTCTAGTATCGTGCCGTTATGCCGCCGAAATTTTCTAAAATATGTTAGAAAATAAAAATATCATTTTATTGTGTAAATGAATTGAATAGAAATTCATAGGTTAAAATAAAATGTTTTATCGTTAAAAATATAATTTTTAACGTGAATGTGAATAAATAAATATTCATTTACAAACCAGACGGTTTGTTTATGTACACCTATTTGAATGACGTTGATTGGGTCGATAAATTTTACACATCGCCTAACTGCACAAATAAAATATGTGTTAGATTGTTTGAAACCCCACACGGGTGTTAGGATGAAATTTGAAGTTCACTCATCCTGATTGATTAAATATGTCGATCGATTGATTGACAAGCTGCTATAAGCGTTAAATGTCTATATTTGATGCTTATACAGTGTAGTGCACTTTGGTTGATGGTTGATTATTCATCGTTGTTGATATATACATGTGTTGTAGAAAATCCATATAATTAACATTATATGGTAATTGATTGGGCCTCATTCCAGTTTCGAAAAAAAAAGAAATATTTGAAATAGAAATATTTGAAATAGAAATATTTGAAATAGAATATTTGAAAATAGAAATATGTGAAGCCGTGAGGATTAGATTGACGCCATTTTGACGTGAACGATATTTATATCGATTTTATTCATTTTAAAATGAATATTGAAAAACGATTTCGAAATGAATTGAATTGAAAACGATTTCGAAATGAATTGAATTGAAAACGATTTCGAAATGAATTGAATTGAAAACGATTTCGAAATGAATTGAATTGAAAACGATTTCGAAATGAATTGAATTGAAAGCGAAGTGAAATAAATTCAAATTGAATTGAAGTTTGAATTGAATAGAAATGGATTTTAAAACGAATTTATAAAGAAGAATTCAATTTTGATTTGAATTGAAATGGAAGTTGAAAATGTTTTTGAAACGAATTCAAAACTATTTATATAATTCGTTTTAAATAGAAATCGACGATATATATATTATATATATATTATATATAATATAATGGCCTGAATAGAACGCGCCGCGCCGCGGCAGTTCGCGAATTTCGACCATTTATTTCAAACGGGCATTACGGGAGATCCGACCGTCGGATTCTCCTAAAACCGGAACCGTTGGGTTCGTATCGAAAAGAGCTTTCTAACGAATGTTAGAAATTTGAAATCTAACGGTTGGATTTGGAGATACGTCCAAATCAAATTGGAAAAAGGTCGCTGTAAGTGCAGTTCGATGGCCATTGTTGGAAATCGACTGTACGGGCCTTGATAAAATTATTAAAAATAGTAATAATTTGTGTAAAATCATAAGAAATGATTTGGGAAGAATTGGGATGAAAAACTCCATATTTGAAAAGATAAAAATAGATTTTTATCGAATTGGACTAGTTTTGAACTAGAATTATAATTCTATTTATTTTTAAATAAATAAATTGAATTCGAAAAGGGTTTTAAAAATAACCAAAATTTCCAATGATTGCATTGGAATGGATTTGAATCGAAATTGTCTTCGGAATATTTCGATGTTGGGATTCGTGATTATACAGATGTTGATATGGAAATTTGAAAGATATATATTTATATCGTTATTTCCAATACGACATTTGTTAGTCGTAGAATTCGATATTGAATATAAGCCGATATATTTTCTATTCAGAGCCTTGTATTGAATATCGAATGTGATTTGGGTTTGTCGTGAATGGTGTCTTTACTAACACTGTTCTTGAACCCAGTTGAGAAAAGATTAAATCTTTTTATTTAGATTTAATGAAGTGTACCAATTAAATAATATTTAATTGGAATTGAATTGATATTGATTTTTGGGTTTATCGTGAACAGTGTTTTAAATAACACTTGTTCTTTAACCCGATAATTAATGAATGTGATTTGGGTTTGTCGTGAATGGTGTCTTCACTAACACTGTTCTTGAACCCAGTTGAGAAAAGATTAAATCTTTTTATTTAGATTTAATGAAGTGTACCAATTAAATAATATTTAATTGGAATTGAATTGATATTGATTTTTGGGTTTATCGTGAACAGTGTTTTAAATAACACTTGTTCTTTAACCCGATAATTAATGAATGTGATTTGGGTTTGTCGTGAATGGTGTCTTCACTAACACTGTTCTTGAACCCAGTTGAGAAAAGATTAAATCTTTTGATTTAGATTTAATGAAGTGCACCAATTAAATAATATTTAATTGGAATTGAAATGATATTGATTTTTGGGTTTATCGTGAACAGTGTTTTAAATAACACTTGTTCTTTAACCCGATAATTAATGGGATGTGACTTTGGGTTAATCGTGAACCGTGTTTTAAATGACACTGATTCTTTAACCCAGTCACAGATTAAAACTAAGTGGAGTTTTAATGAATCTTTAATTAGATTGAAAAGATCGAGAATGGAGTATCACCAGTTTTGCTCCAGGCGATAGTTAAATCTTTAATTAGATTTGAACGTGAAATTTAGAAACTAACTGTCGGTTAGCCAAGCAGAAGGGTTTTCTGGATATTGATCTGATGTTGGTTTCGGCCTTCGGGGTTAATATTTGGGGAATTATTCTCTTGATTAATTTACGGTTAGTGACTAATGAATTGGAATGAGGCGTATGTTGTGTTTGTGTAACACTTTTATAAAATATACGCGAGTTATTCGGGAAGACCGGGTTTATCCCATTCTGAATAACTGATACGACGATAAGTCGAAGATGAAGACGATGGTCGAAGACCGGAAGTCTTCACGTCGTTTGGGTGATAACTGATGATCTTGATTGGGCTGTACACCCAAGAAGATGGAAACAGTTAGTGATCGTCCAGACGTGCTTGGAGATCGATGGATATGCGGGGTACTAGGTGCCTCCGGTTTCGTTCAGACCCAGAACGGACTTGTAAATGGACTGTGTGTCTGACATCGGATTTCATTCTGTGTGACTGATATCGGTTGCATAGGATGGCTTGCCTGTGTGGCATGCTAAGATGCAAATGATCAAGGCTTCTGTTGAAAAGCAAAGTCTTGTGGTGATGATCAAAGCACGGCCTTTGTGGCGTAGCTTTGTGTAACGTTTACCTCGCGTGTTTCACACCCGGTATGAACCAAAAACGGGAGACGGACCTCAGGGAGGACTTGCGTTTCTTTCTAGCTAGAAGTGGCGTCAGTGGTTTTACACGCCCTGACGAGTTTGACTTATGTGGTTGTTGCGGTTGCGAGGCGCCTCGGTTATATCGGTTTCGGCCGAATGCATTCTGGTCGGCTGACGGACCAGACTTACACCCCATAGGGTGGGGAGACGTAGTGTTCAGGCATTTTAATCCACATCGGTGGACCGGCCCTGTCGCTCCAAGGCTTGACTGAGTACTTGCCGGTGGCTCGGGCTAGAGAGTCACGAATAGGTTGAGGACTATCTTTTGCCTCGGTTCATAGATGGAAATCCAATTTCCAAATACGTGACATTTGCGGTTTTAATTGTAACCCTATATATGGCGACATGATATATGGTACCCATGCCGCCTATGATTGATACTTATGATTTGAAGTTGTTTTATACACTATGCACTTATAATAGTATCAAATGATTTGTTTTAAGCGTATCAAGCATTCTTTGGCTGTTATAAGGGAAAACCCTATCCCCCGGCTTGCGATTGCATTGTGTGATAGGACCTGGGTCTTATAACAGCTTCATTTTTTCTTTGTTTAGCATTGCGCTGTTTGTTTTATGCACTGGTATTCTTGGGAGGAAACCCGTTCCGTGTTATACGGCGTGGTCCCTTGATTTACCTAGCTTTAAAAATAAAGATTAACTGTTTTAGTTCTCACACCAGTCACATGACTGACCTGGAGTTTATTGTTTCAACCTAAACTCTGGGTGCCCTTATTTCGACACGGGCAGCTAGTAGTTTCGGTTTTGCAGATTTATATTCACAGGATCCTGGTTTACAGCTGGAACGATATCCGGAAAGCTTTGTATCCGTATATCTCTTCTAGTTGTGTATTGTATTATTTTCC
This sequence comes from Allium sativum, assembly GCA_030737875.1. Lineage (NCBI taxonomy): Eukaryota > Viridiplantae > Streptophyta > Magnoliopsida > Asparagales > Amaryllidaceae > Allium > Allium sativum. The sequence continues at coordinate 601,871,083 of CM060924.1, read as the reverse complement.
GCTGCTAGGTATTTAAATGTAATTTAAATCTCTGATATTTCTGTGTAATATTGTTTCATACTCTGTATATTCTTGTAATCTGATGCACTGTTGTAATATACAATGAAACGTTCTTCTGTATGTGTTCTGTTTTGTCGTGTTCTCAACGATAGGGCGTTTCGAACGGTCTGGGTCGGTTTAGCGACCGGTTCGGACCGAGCGAGATTCCTTGCCGTCACAGGTGGTATCAGAGCTTTGGTTTACAAAGCTAGAGAACAAGACACATTAGAACCATATGAAAGAATTCATCAGATATTGGATTAGTAATATCCAATGGAATGACTCGTTAGAGATGGGATCAGTAGTATCCTAGAACGAGTGTGAAGAGTATATTTTTAAAATGAAAACAAAGTTTTGTTTTGAAAATTTAAATCAATTATTCGTATTTGATTATTTATATTGAATGTGGACAATCCAGTATATATAGATTTTGCGTATACGTCTGATCCGCGTGTATTCGAAATTTTAATATACTGGATAGATATAGAATCACACTCTAGTCGCCCGGAGATGATTCAGATGATGAGGCATCATCATCAGTGTTTATATTCGAGCGACGAAAGTGAGATTTCTATATATTTCCTATTGGCTGGTGTGAGAACCAAAACTAATATAGTTGGAATACATTGTTGTGATTTGGCATCAAAACATGATTTCTTGTATATGTATCAAAATTATGGATTTGAAACTCTAATTCACTAATGGATTGATGTTTGTGTTGTTTGTTTATTTGTTTGCTAATTTTTAGCCATTTAGCCTAACAGAACCAAATATTGAATTATATCGAAGATTGGTTGCGTTTGCTTGCATATACATATATATCATTGAACAGGTTATAGCAAGGAGGCTAGAGCAGAGAATAAAATTTGTTTGCCCGACAAATAGGTACATGTTTATTACATAATTTCCTGTTTTGTTTGGGTGATGATGATTTTATGAGCCTATTGGCTAGCCGCTTGGCTTTTTCTTTTTCTTTTTGAGATCTGAAGGACCGGGGAAGCTATTTGAAATTCCCCGATGCTCCCGGTGCAGGGGAGGTTATGGCGAAATTTTTCGAAAATTTAGGGTGTTAGCCAAATTTTTGAGATTTTGAAAATTCTCAGAAACTAAAAAGTTGGAGAATGGAAGCCAGATCGAACGTAGAGTTGATTAATCAAACCACTTTCGACTTTGTTCCTTTTCGGGGACGAAAAGTTTTAAGTGGGGGAGATTGTAACAACCCGAAAATCTGGGCCAGTTTAAAATTTTTATTTTGGCAATTTTAGCGAGTTTTAATATTTAAAATGAATTATTTTAAATAATATCGACGAGAAAATTTATTTTGAATATAATTCGACGTATATATTATATACGCCGTCGTTAGAATATAAATATTTATATATAATTATAAATAGAATTGAAAATGGCGCGGTAGTTCGATAATTCGATTTCAAACTTCAATTGAATGTACCGGGTGCAAAACAATCCGGATTTTAGTGAAACCAAAAATAATGGAATCTAACAGTGAATATCTTTCCAACGAATCCGAAAAATCAAAAGTTCGTAGCGGGAATCAAAAGATATGTCCAGTTGAAATTACTGAATAGTCGCTATGGAATTCAGGCCCTTAAAAATGGACATTTTGCAAACGACCTCGGATTTCGACGAAACCAGTTTTGTTGGGTCCGTGATGTTAAATTATTGCTAGGTTTCAAATTTCATAATTTCTAGAAGCAATATGTGAGCGTGGCGAAGGAAAACGCGTTTGACCAGTTTCAGTTGATTTTAATCGACTGGAAATTGACCATTTTTCAAACGGTCTCAGAATTCGACGAAACTAGTTTTGTTAGGACCGTATCGTCAATACGAAGCTAGAAAATATTTTTCGAGAATTTTTAGAGTTCGTATGTGACCCCGGTAATTTGAAATGTACGTTTAAAATTCAATATAGAGATTTAAATGTAAATTTAACGGAAACTGATTGTAACGATCAATTCAGCTTACGATACATATCCCATTGTGTTCGAAAAGGGGGTAAAACGCTAGGGACGACAGGCGGTGGGTCTCGTTTCGAGGTCGTATGAAAAAGTCAACCTTCTTGAAAAATTAAATAATAAAATAATAAAAAAATAAATAAATTTTCATTCCTTCCTTTATCTTTCCTGCCTGGCCCCCCGTTCATTCGATTTGAACCAAAAAAAAAAAAAAAAAAAAAAAAAAGAACGGAGACCTAAACCTCGAAGCCGCCCTCCGTTCAGCCTCCTCCTCCCACCCCGACAATCGAAGCCACCGCCCCGACGATCGAAGCCACCGCCCCGACGATCGAAGCCGCCGCCCTCCGTTCGAACCCCGAAGCCCCCCAGATCGTACTATCTCCGACGAAGCCCCTTCCCCCCTCGCTCGCGACACTGAAGCCGCCGACGCCGTCTCTTCCCCCTCCCCCCCCCCCCCCCCCCGCTCCTCTGTAAGTTTTTATTTTTATTTTTATTTTATATATAAACTGATTTGTTTAAATTATAATTACTGATTTTGAAAAAAACGTTAAAACTGATTTTTTATATAGGTTAAAACTGATTTTTTATATATGTTAAAACTGATTTTTTATATATGTTAAAACTGATTTTTTATATAGGTTAAAACTGATTTTTTATATATGTTAAAACTGATTTTTTATATACGTTAAAACCGATTTTTTTTATATACGTTAAAACTGATTTTTATTTTAGGTTAGATAGCAATGATTTTATTTAGAAATCTTTAAAATATGAAAAAGGCGAAGTCTTTATTTTTATAAAGGCGAAATCTTTATGTGATAGAGGATATAGAAATATCATCTTTGTATGTGTAAAGGAAATAAAAAATATGATTTTTATATTTTTAAAGTATTAAAAATATAATCTTTATAGGATAGAGAATATAAAGATATCATCTTTGTGTAGGTAGCGAAATAAAAATCTGATTTTTATTTTATATACGTTGAAATAAAGTGGTGATTTTTATAAAGGCGAAAACTTTATTTTTATAAAGGTGAAATCTATATTTTTGAAATGGGATTTTTATATATTGAACTTTGAAATAAAAATTCGATTTTTATATATTGAACTTTGAAATAAAAATTCGATTTTTATATATTGAACTTTGAAATAAAAATTCGATTTTTATATATTGAACTTTGAAATAAAAATTCGATTTTTATATATTGAACTTTGAAATAAAAATTCGATTTTTATATATTGAACTTTGAAATAAAAATTCGATTTTTATATATTGAACTTTGAAATAAAAATTCGATTTTTATATATGTAGTGGCTACGGGCAACAAAGGCGATAAAAAGGCGAGTTGGCGAAGATTTCCTGCGTTAGAAGTGCCGTGGAGCTAGGATAGCTATCAGTGAGAATTTCTCACCTTTCAATTTATTTTTCTAGTTATACATATATATACTAGGATGCAGACGGTGCTTATTAGAAGCACCCGACACCCGTCCACAAACCATGGACTTGTTTGATTGGTTGTGTAGTTGGTTAGATTATTTGATTTGGATTGGATTGTTTTGGTGAAATGAATTGATATGATTGATGTGTGGATGGCGTGGGCCTTCACTAGACCGGGGATAAGGCTAGGCCTTGTCCCGTTTCTAGTATCGTGCCGTTATGCCGCCGAAATTTTCTAAAATATGTTAGAAAATAAAAATATCATTTTATTGTGTAAATGAATTGAATAGAAATTCATAGGTTAAAATAAAATGTTTTATCGTTAAAAATATAATTTTTAACGTGAATGTGAATAAATAAATATTCATTTACAAACCAGACGGTTTGTTTATGTACACCTATTTGAATGACGTTGATTGGGTCGATAAATTTTACACATCGCCTAACTGCACAAATAAAATATGTGTTAGATTGTTTGAAACCCCACACGGGTGTTAGGATGAAATTTGAAGTTCACTCATCCTGATTGATTAAATATGTCGATCGATTGATTGACAAGCTGCTATAAGCGTTAAATGTCTATATTTGATGCTTATACAGTGTAGTGCACTTTGGTTGATGGTTGATTATTCATCGTTGTTGATATATACATGTGTTGTAGAAAATCCATATAATTAACATTATATGGTAATTGATTGGGCCTCATTCCAGTTTCGAAAAAAAAAGAAATATTTGAAATAGAAATATTTGAAATAGAAATATTTGAAATAGAATATTTGAAAATAGAAATATGTGAAGCCGTGAGGATTAGATTGACGCCATTTTGACGTGAACGATATTTATATCGATTTTATTCATTTTAAAATGAATATTGAAAAACGATTTCGAAATGAATTGAATTGAAAACGATTTCGAAATGAATTGAATTGAAAACGATTTCGAAATGAATTGAATTGAAAACGATTTCGAAATGAATTGAATTGAAAGCGAAGTGAAATAAATTCAAATTGAATTGAAGTTTGAATTGAATAGAAATGGATTTTAAAACGAATTTATAAAGAAGAATTCAATTTTGATTTGAATTGAAATGGAAGTTGAAAATGTTTTTGAAACGAATTCAAAACTATTTATATAATTCGTTTTAAATAGAAATCGACGATATATATATTATATATATATTATATATAATATAATGGCCTGAATAGAACGCGCCGCGCCGCGGCAGTTCGCGAATTTCGACCATTTATTTCAAACGGGCATTACGGGAGATCCGACCGTCGGATTCTCCTAAAACCGGAACCGTTGGGTTCGTATCGAAAAGAGCTTTCTAACGAATGTTAGAAATTTGAAATCTAACGGTTGGATTTGGAGATACGTCCAAATCAAATTGGAAAAAGGTCGCTGTAAGTGCAGTTCGATGGCCATTGTTGGAAATCGACTGTACGGGCCTTGATAAAATTATTAAAAATAGTAATAATTTGTGTAAAATCATAAGAAATGATTTGGGAAGAATTGGGATGAAAAACTCCATATTTGAAAAGATAAAAATAGATTTTTATCGAATTGGACTAGTTTTGAACTAGAATTATAATTCTATTTATTTTTAAATAAATAAATTGAATTCGAAAAGGGTTTTAAAAATAACCAAAATTTCCAATGATTGCATTGGAATGGATTTGAATCGAAATTGTCTTCGGAATATTTCGATGTTGGGATTCGTGATTATACAGATGTTGATATGGAAATTTGAAAGATATATATTTATATCGTTATTTCCAATACGACATTTGTTAGTCGTAGAATTCGATATTGAATATAAGCCGATATATTTTCTATTCAGAGCCTTGTATTGAATATCGAATGTGATTTGGGTTTGTCGTGAATGGTGTCTTTACTAACACTGTTCTTGAACCCAGTTGAGAAAAGATTAAATCTTTTTATTTAGATTTAATGAAGTGTACCAATTAAATAATATTTAATTGGAATTGAATTGATATTGATTTTTGGGTTTATCGTGAACAGTGTTTTAAATAACACTTGTTCTTTAACCCGATAATTAATGAATGTGATTTGGGTTTGTCGTGAATGGTGTTCTTGAACCCAGTTGAGAAAAGATTAAATCTTTTTATTTAGATTTAATGAAGTGTACCAATTAAATAATATTTAATTGGAATTGAATTGATATTGATTTTTGGGTTTATCGTGAACAGTGTTTTAAATAACACTTGTTCTTTAACCCGATAATTAATGAATGTGATTTGGGTTTGTCGTGAATTGTGTCTTCACTAACACTGTTCTTGAACCCAGTTGAGAAAAGATTAAATCTTTTGATTTAGATTTAATGAAGTGCACCAATTAAATAATATTTAATTGGAATTGAAATGATATTGATTTTTGGGTTTATCGTGAACAGTGTTTTAAATAACACTTGTTCTTTAACCCGATAATTAATGGGATGTGACTTTGGGTTTATCGTGAACCGTGTTTTAAATGACACTGATTCTTTAACCCAGTCACAGATTAAAACTAAGTGGAGTTTTAATGAATCTTTAATTAGATTGAAAAGATCGAGAATGGAGTATCACCAGTTTTGCTCCAGGCGATAGTTAAATCTTTAATTAGATTTGAACGTGAAATTTAGAAACTAACTGTCGGTTAGCCAAGCAGAAGGGTTTTCTGGATATTGATCTGATGTTGGTTTCGGCCTTCGGGGTTAATATTTGGGGAATTATTCTCTTGATTAATTTACGGTTAGTGACTAATGAATTGGAATGAGGCGTATGTTGTGTTTGTGTAACACTTTTATAAAATATACGCGAGTTATTCGGGAAGACCGGGTTTATCCCATTCTGAATAACTGATACGACGATAAGTCGAAGATGAAGACGATGGTCGAAGACCGGAAGTCTTCACGTCGTTTGGGTGATAACTGATGATCTTGATTGGGCTGTACACCCAAGAAGATGGAAACAGTTAGTGATCGTCCAGACGTGCTTGGAGATCGATGGATATGCGGGGTACTAGGTGCCTCCGGTTTCGTTCAGACCCAGAACGGACTTGTAAATGGACTGTGTGTCTGACATCGGATTTCATTCTGTGTGACTGATATCGGTTGCATAGGATGGCTTGCCTGTGTGGCATGCTAAGATGCAAATGATCAAGGCTTCTGTTGAAAAGCAAAGTCTTGTGGTGATGATCAAAGCACGGCCTTTGTGGCGTAGCTTTGTGTAACGTTTACCTCGCGTGTTTCACACCCGGTATGAACCAAAAACGGGAGACGGACCTCAGGGAGGACTTGCGTTTCTTTCTAGCTAGAAGTGGCGTCAGTGGTTTTACACGGCCTGACGAGTTTGACTTATGTGGTTGTTGCGGTTGCGAGGCGCCTCGGTTATATCGGTTTCGGCCGAATGCATTCTGGTCGGCTGACGGACCAGACTTACACCCCATAGGGTGGGGAGACGTAGTGTTCAGGCATTTTAATCCACATCGGTGGACCGGCCCTGTCGCTCCAAGGCTTGACTGAGTACTTGCCGGTGGCTCGGGCTAGAGAGTCACGAATAGGTTGAGGACTATCTTTTGCCTCGGTTCATAGATGGAAATCCAATTTCCAAATACGTGACATTTGCGGTTTTAATTGTAACCCTATATATGGCGACATGATATATGGTACCCATGCCGCCTATGATTGATACTTATGATTTGAAGTTGTTTTATACACTATGCACTTATAATAGTATCAAATGATTTGTTTTAAGCGTATCAAGCATTCTTTGGCTGTTATAAGGGAAAACCCTATCCCCCGGCTTGCGATTGCATTGTGTGATAGGACCTGGGTCTTATAACAGCTTCATTTTTTCTTTGTTTAGCATTGCGCTGTTTGTTTTATGCACTGGTATTCTTGGGAGGAAACCCGTTCCGTGTTATACGGCGTGGTCCCTTGATTTACCTAGCTTTAAAAATAAAGATTAACTGTTTTAGTTCTCACACCAGTCACATGACTGACCTGGAGTTTATTGTTTCAACCTAAACTCTGGGTGCCCTTATTTCGACACGGGCAGCTAGTAGTTTCGGTTTTGCAGATTTATATTCACAGGATCCTGGTTTACAGCTGGAACGATATCCGGAAAGCTTTGTATCCGTATATCTCTTCTAGTTGTGTATTGTATTATTTTCCGCTGCTAGGTATTTAAATGTAATTTAAATCTCTGATATTTCTGTGTAATATTGTTTCATACTCTGTATATTCTTGTAATCTGATGCACTGTTGTAATATACAATGAAACGTTCTTCTGTATGTGTTCTGTTTTGTCGTGTTCTCAACGATAGGGCGTTTCGAACGGTCTGGGTCGGTTTAGCGACCGGTTCGGACCGAGCGAGATTCCTTGCCGTCACAAAACACCTAGTCACCAACGGAGAATTTCAATTCTCTTCGTCTCTTATCAGCATAACCCTTCTGCCTATCTTGGGCAGTCTTCATTCGCTGTTGGATAACCTTGATATTTTCTGAGGTTTCTCTTATCACATCCGGTCCAAGCACAAATTTCTCACCGGTTTCTAACTAACATGATGGTGAGTTGCATGGTCTTCCGTATAAAGCTTAAAATGGAGCCATACCAATACTGGACTGATAACTATTATTATATGCAAAATCAACCAGATGCAAATGGTCATCCCATGACCCTCTAAAATCTAAAATGCAAGCTCTTAAGAGATCTAATAATACTCGATTCACCCTCTCTGTTTGACTGTCGGTTTGAGGATGGTATGCGGCACTAAGATGTAATTATGACCCTAAAGCCTCTTGTAAGCTCTTCCAAAATCCACTAGTAGACAACGGATCTCCGTCACTCGCAATGGCTTTGGGCACTCCATGAAATCTCACTACCCACTTCATATACAGTTCTGCTAACTTAGCTGTTGTTCTATTCGACTTGATGGGTGTAAACCTTGCACTCTTGGTCAATTGGTCCACAGTCACCCAAATGCTATCATGGCCTGATCTAGTCCTTGGTAACCCATTAATGAAATCCATTAAGACTTGTTCCCATTTCCATTATGGAATTTCCATTGGTTGCAGCAAACCACTAGGCATCTTTTGCTCATCTTTAACTTGCTGGCAATTCATGCATTTGGATATAAGCGTTCCAATGTCTCTTTTGATTCCTTCCCAGTAGTAGGTTTGCTTCATGTCTCGATACATTTTGTTACCAACGGGATGTATAGTCAGTTTTGAGTGATGACACTCTCTAAGCACTTCATCTCTCAATCCATTGACATTGGGCACAACTAGTCTCCCATTCTTTCTAAGCCATCCATCTTGATCAACCCCATACTTGTTCATCACCTCGTTGATTCCCATTTCTAACTTGGAGATGATTCCTAATAGATTAGGATCGTTCCTCTGACTGGACCCAATCTTCTCTATCAAAGTTGGTCTGATCGTCAAAATTGCTAACATTTCTAGATCCAGTTCACACTTTGGTCTGAAATCGTACCCTACGATATATTCCATTTGATTCCATTCAAGAAACATAGCCCCTAAACTGGCATGTCTCCTACTCAATGCATCAGCTACCGCATTGCCCTTTCCTAGTGTATACGCGATACCGAAATCATAGGAAGCCAAGAATTCTAACCATCTCTGCTGGCGGAGGTTTAGATCCTTATGAGAGAAGAGATACTTTAACGATTTATGATCGGTAAACAACTTGAATTTTTTTCCCAAGAGATAATGTCTCCACATCTTCAACGCGAATACGATCGCTGCCAATTCAAAATCATGGGTAGGATATCTTTTCTCATGCAGTTTCAGTTGCCGACTAGCATAAGCTACAACCCTACCTCCTTGCATCAATACAGCACCTAGTCCGGTACCACATGCATCCATGTATACTGTCATCACTTCATTGCCTTTAGGAATGACTAACACTGGTGCACGCGTCAACTTTTCCTTTAGACTCTTGAATGCATTTTCACACCTTCCATCCCAGACGAAAGCTAGATTCTTCTTGGTCAACTGAGTTAACGGTGCCTCTATCTTGGAGAAGTCTTGGATAAACTTATGATAATATCCAGTCAACCCCAAGAAACTTCTTACATTTGTTGCATTCTTGGGCATAGACCAATCTTGTACCGTAGCCACCTTCGCAGGGTCCACAGCAATACCATTCTCTGAAACAACATGGCCCAAGAATCTCACTTTCCTCTTCCAGAAGTGACACTTAGAAAATTTTGCTCTCAATTGGTGTTTCCTCAACACCTCCATCACTATCCACAAATGTTCCTTGTGTTCTTCTTCTGTCCTCGAGTAAACTAAGATATCGTCCATGAACACAAGAACAAACTTATTCAATTGGTCCCTGAATACCCTATTTATAAGATCCACAAAATATGTCGGTGCATTGGTCAACCCGAATGGCATGACCAACCACTCACAGAATCCAGACGATGTCCAAAAGGCTGTTTTAGGAATACTCTCAGCTGCTACTTGAAGCTGATGAAATACTGTCGCGAGGTCCAACTGGGAGAACACTTTTTCTCCTTCCAGTTGATCAAACAAATCATCTATCCATGGAAGAGTATACTTATTCTTCCTATTCACTTTACTCAACTCGCGATAGTCCACACATAAACGAAGGGAACCATCTGCCTTAGTGGCAAATACAACTAGTGCTCCCCACTCGGAAACACTTCTTCGGATAAATCCCTTCTTCAAAAGATCGCTTACTTGCACCCCGAGCTCTCGTTGCTCCCTTGGTGCTATATGACGAAGTGGCATCACTATAGGTCTGGCATCTTTCACTAATTAAATACGGAACTCAATCTCTCGGTGTGGTGGAAGTCCGATCATGTCCCCGAAGATGTCCGGATACTGGCCAGCAATGGGAACCCCTGATAACTCGTCCTGCAGAATGTCGAGGGAATTTAGAAAACTAGACATCACCTCATCACTAGGTAGGCCACCAAACACTACCCTCCGCCCATCATCCGCCTTAATAGTCACCTAAAATCTCTCACAGTCTACCACCACCCCATATCTTTGGAGCCAATCGACTCCCAAAATAATTCCAGATCCAGTAAAGCCCAAAAAAAAGAAATCGCAAGCAAACATACATCCATAACTCGATAAGACCAAATTTAGACAAATCATGCTAAGGCTAGTCGAACCACCAATCGGGTTCGTCACTACTAAAGTCTATCGACTATCTTGGGTTCCAGTCCCAATCTATCTACCAGGTCACTAGATATGAAGGAATGGTATGCCCCAGTATCAAACAATACTCGAACGGGAACATCATAAATAGAAAGCATACCCTGAATGACGACATTATTTCCTTTCTCCGCCACAGTTGGGGAATTCGACGAAGAAGGAACATCATTAATAGCATATGCTCTCACAATCTGCTTCTCTTTCAGAGGTTGTGGACACTTATCCTTGTGATGTCCCACTTGGCCGCAATTGAAGCAAATCCTATCCGCTAGCTTTGCTCGGCATTCTTTAGCATAATGGCCCTTCTTGACACAGCTAAAGCACTCAAATCTTTCTTATTATTTTTCTGACCATCCTTAGCTTGATTCTGCTTCCTCTTATTCTGGGAATTATTCTTGCCTCCACCACTTGTTTGCGGCTTTGGCTCCCTTGCAGATGTAATAGCAACCTCGGTCTTCGGCTTAGGATAAAGACTCTCCGATCTCAATGCCTTTCCCACAATGGATTCAAATGTCTCCTAGATGTGGTTTATAATCCTTTCCCTCAAGTACCCATCTAAGCCAGTTATGAACTTCTCGTTCTTCTTCTCGGCAGTGTCAATAAGGGGTAATCCATACTTCGATAAGGTATCGAACTCAGAAATGTACTCCGAGACTGCCCTACCATTCTGCTTAAGCTCTAGAAATTTCCTAAACAATTCTGATTTCTTTGCAGTTGGGATAAACTTATCACTAAAGCAGGTCTTAAACTGATTCCAAGTAATTTGATCCTCAGGAGTAGCTGCTTTGATAGCATTCCACCAATCCATAGCCCGTCCTTGCAGTTGACGCGATGCTAGCTTTCTCTTCATTACATCATCAATCCCTAAGTCCTCGAAGATGCGCTCACAACTATCGTGCCAATCTTGTACATCCGTAGCTAATTCCGTTCCATGGAACGGCTTCCCTCCAAGACTAGTATAATCCTTGTTAAGTTTGGCGAAATCGGCCCTAGGCGCCTGCACGGCTGCACTACCACCGTTAGCAGCATTAGGAACTGCTCCTTACACATCCCTAAGCGTCTCTCTCATGAAGGTAGTAAATATCGTCCTCATATTAGGAGCATTCCTATAATTGGCTCCTGAACCCGTGCTCCTCGTATATCGACTCATCGTTCAATCTGAAAAGAGAAAATGATTAACCATCTTCTTAGTAGTGCCAGTGCAGTGCGACTTCATCCTTAGATATACTAATAGTATATATATATATCTTTTGAAAACCAAAATATCATAAATACGCGCTCTCATATGCGTATACTATCCCTCCTTCATGTCTTTCCCTAGGTTAACTATGCAACCTAAAGCTCTGATACCAAATGTGACGGCTTGCCCCGCACCAGCCGACATTTCCAATGAAACGCGCTGTGCCGATGCCCAACTAGCATGGGACGGTCGTCAAAGAGGAAAGGAAAAGGAAAGGGGTTTAAAACTATGAATCATCAAAGACCCTGTAATATATCTCATAACGCATGGAATAAAATATAATAATAACATAACTTGATATAAAACAGGCGAGACAATGCATAAGCAGAAAACTAAACCATCATAACATCGGAAAAATTCAAAATACAGCTTATGATCCAACAATCATTATTACAACTTTTAAAATTGTCTCTAAAGAAAAATAGGAAGATACACTACTAATGCCGAAAGTAGTGACCAACAAAACACAGGGAGAATATATGTATATAGTACGCGGAAGCCTCCTGCTCGTCTACGGACATCTACTCGTGCATAACCAGCTAACCTATGTCTATTCTGCTCGTTCAGGAGCAACCAGAGTAGTAAGAAGAAAGATAAAACTATAGATCAGGCAAAAAGTCTGGTATGAGCAATAAACAGCAAAAACAGAGCAATAACAGGTATACATAACCATATCTGAACCTGGACCTGCAACCAAAGAGTTAGCACAACAGGATGTACAATACTCTAAGGTGACACTAACACATGGTGTGGAAATAATGGGGAGAGGGTGTGCATGTCATGGTGATAGCAAACATCAAACATAGCAATCATCCTCACATCTCTCACTCAGTGCGTAACGTATACGATATCCACCACTCTGATCACCCGATTCTTTGTTACGATCACTCTGCCCCATGGATTCATGACGGCTCCACTACACTGATACATAACCACTAATACTTTGCTATGTCCACTCTTCCCCATAGAGTCATGACAACTCCACTGCACTGGCTCATAGCACTGCTACGATCACTTTGCCCCATGGAGTTATAACAACTCCAGTGCATTGATTCATAGCCAATATCTGTCTCTCAGTGCTGAGTCAAAGCTATAGACATTGATAACCCCTTCGCACAAGTCCAATAGAAAAGTACAATCATGAAGTTCACTCATTGGTTTCCATCTGGATCCTGAGTTGCAACTTCTCATTTGGACTACCTTTGCATCTCAGGTTTTGGTCATTATCCCGTTCGCACTTCAGTTCCATTCAGTTCGTGACTCCTTCATTTGCGGCGCTCTGGTTCTTGACTCGTGGTCGGCTCGTGGACCACACTCGGGTCGTGGAACACTCCTCCAGCTCGCGGCTCGTGGCTTTACGTCCTGCTTGTGGTTCGTGATTCTGGACTCCAGTTCGTGGCCAACATCTCGGGTTGTGACCAAGCTCCTGGTCGTGGTGCGTCATGGCGATCGACTCGTGAATGGCTCCTTCTCGGATCTCCAAGTTTCTAGTCCTCTCGTGGTTCTCAAAGTGGAGAGGTTCGTGATGATGCAGGTGGCTCGTGGGAGGGGTGCCACGATCGGGGCAGGTCGCATAGGTGCCTCACGAATGGGGTGTCTGACCAAATCCTGCAACTTTTCCAGCAAGCAATTTACACCATACGACGGCGTTTTCGACCAATCTAACTTTTCTATGAAATCACAAGTCATTCTAAACAGTAATAGCAACACATAGAATCAACCATAAACACCAAAACAACGATTTTGACATGTCAATATGGATCAAATATACCCAAAACCCATGTTTTTCCCTTAATCATGTTTAGTCATTTCTAACAATAGGATTAGTAAAATATGTCCATATTAACCCAAATTTCTATCAAAGCCCTAAAATAATATTTAAGAATTTTTACATATTTTTCCAGAATTTTAACATGCATAATTTCACTAATTATCACCAATCACCCCTAATTAGTCGTAATTAGTGAAAAACAATGCAAACACTTTAACCACAAATAAAATACCAAATTTGAAACTCTACTGTTTAGGCGCGATTTCCAATGCAATTCAGCGGCTCCAACTCTGATTTGATGCTAATCCTCCTTGATTTGGTGTAGATTAAGCTAATACGCGATTAGAAAGTGATTTGGGATGAATTTAGAAGGTGGAGGCCATTGCTACGGTTGAAAAGAGGTAAAACGCTTCTGTAAAAATTACAAAGAAAGGTTTCTCTAACCCTTTTCATCCCTTATGTAACCCTAATCTCGAAATCCCCCAATGGGCCTAGCTGCTAATCACCCTATTTGGCCCGGTTAAGCTATTTTTCACCTTTCAAACCTTATTTCAGCCATACCTCCCAAACGGTAAGTCCGTTTGACAAATGTGACCACTCTACGGAAAGGTAAACCATTATTCAAATCCAATGGAAGTGGTTTCAAGTCTAAAATCCTTACCAATCAAAAGTTATAGGCAAAACAAAATTCGCCAAGGGAAAAATGGTCATTTAAAATTCGGCAAAAATCGTGAACAATGGGAAATGACCCCAATAGTCGTTCCCCAAAGTTATACGACCATACGACTTCGTATGGAAATAATATAAATATTCTACGATCCTCCGATACGTAGAATGCGGGTCGTTACAATTACATCGCTTCCCTTCTTAGTTTCTGAGTTAGACATTTAATTACCATTATTTCCGTTTATTCATATCATGTTGTGTGTGTGTGTATATATATATATATATATACATATATATATATATATATATATAAGCACTAGACCTCTCACATTAAGCCTACACTCGTGGACGCTGGATTTGCTGGGCGGGTCCGGGCAGACTTCTACCATAAGTTGACTTAACCTTTTGTCTTAGCACTATTGCATGTTTTTAATTTTTGCACTTAGACCCCTCACATTAGATTTACCACTTGTGAATGCTGGATATGCCGGGCAGTTCCGGACAGACTTCTATCACAAGTGAAATCTAACCTCGTGTCTAAGAACGGTTAAATTTCTTATTTATCATAAACCTTCTATACAGTCTAGGCATGTTTATTTCTTCCAATTATCCATTATAATTTCTAATTCACATGTAATTGTATCATGCATATTATAATTCTTTACATATAATCAATTCCTTCTTAACATGTAATCAGTTAATTAGATAATTGTTTAAATCACATAAACTAATATGTATCTTTCTCTATTCTTACAGTTAGTGGCCTGGCTACACAATTTACACAAATTGACATGAAACTTGAGTAACGGTAATTACTGCACAATATTTGATAAGTTCATATCCTAACAAATTAATATTTAGCAAATTAATTATTCCTACTTCGTACCCATCACTTTAGGCATTGTCGTATGTTACATTTCTCAACATATTGCATTTCAATTATACATACAGGGGAGTGGAAAACGATAACATATTCTTATCTAAACTGTATAGCTTAAATCCACTCACCTTTTATGCTTTCCCCAATTCTGGATCTGATCCAGTTTTAGCATCCATGGTTTTTCCCCTTTAATTTGATTTGAAACCTAATAATTGTGGATTTTTTATTTTCATTAAAAGAGAAAGGAAAGAAATAGAAAGAATTTGAATAGATTAGATCTAGAAGTTTACCTTGCTTTTCATAATTCTGAATAATCTTTTATTAACGCCAATTATCTCTTCCAGATCTTGAATTTAAAAATCTAAATTTTCTGAATAGATTTGAGGGGAGAGAGAGTAATGGTAGAGCTTCAGCGTAGGCTCATAATTATGAGGCTTAGGGTTAGGTCTAAGGTCTTATTTATAGGTGTAGCGGAGGAACCAGGACCCTCAGATATGATTAAAAACCATCATAAAAACATTGGTCTTCACTTCATTTTTCTCATTCTGATTCTTCTTCATTTTCTCGTTTTCATACTTTTTTCCTTTTTCCTTTTTTAATCTGGGCCTCCATTATAAACAAGCCCAAAACCCCCAGACCCGCACGCAATGAACAGTTCCTCTTCTTCCCCAACATAAAGCACGGTCCAGTTTATCTTCCTTCCATTTCCTAATGTTTTGCACCGCACATTCCCCTTATTTACACCATTAAAATCCAAACAAACTCCACCACTTACTTCCCCATCGGTTTCTCTATGCAATCACCCCAACAAAGTAGGACTCGACGTCCTCCCTACTTTGCACCTCAGTCCCCCTATATGTGAAACCACCGTCCCTTTATATTATTATTTTTGAAACTTTGAGCACTATGTTTGCCACCATTACTTCACCATTTTCTAAACTAATTTCACCAACGCACATTCATTCTTCCGAAGCCAAAAACGTTGGCAACCCATGGTAATCTGGTCCAGCTCTTCACGTGTGCTACTACTTCCCACAAGTTCGCACAGTGCACGAATATATGCACCTCCTCCTTATCTCTATACACTCCTCTCCTCATCTTCATGAGAATAGTGCTTCTCTTCCTACTAGCAGAGGACGAAATGACCTCATGCCCCTCTCTGTTTCGTGCATTATGTAATACCTTATTTATTTATTATATATGTGTATATGTATGTATGAATGTATGTATATACACACAGATGCACGAAAGAGGGAAGCTGGGTTCGAAATGGAGGAAAAAAGAAATGAACTGATTTTGATCTTGAATTTCAGAAGAAAGGAGATGGATCGACTGTGTATTTATAGATCTTGGAACCCTAAGTACACATAGGTCGGCATGAATTAAGAGTAGCATATGAGCTTAGGTGGGTGATAGGAAATATCAAAGTAGTTGATTGTGGTCTATACAGTGAAAGCGCAGGGGTTCCTTTTTGGTTATTATTTATTCAGGTTACTTAGGTTGGAAGGTAGGATGATTTGATTTTAAATAATAACATATACAATGAAACTTGCATATGAAGTACCATGTAAAAGTTACTGCATAAGAGCTCCGTTTGCGGCGAAATTTATAATTTTACAATAATTAAATATTTCACACACGATGGAATTGGTTTCGTCGAATTCCGAGTCCGTTTGTAAAAACTCCTTTTTATTTGCAAACGGTTCAATAATACGCATTTAAACCATGTGCGGTCACTAAATAAATCCACCTAAGTTTGAACTGAAAATCTAGCAATAACTAGTCATATATATTCCAATAAAATTTGTTTTATTGAAAGCGGAGGTTGTTTGAAAATTCATTATTCTTAAATTCCATATTCACTTGATATAATATAAATCAATTAAAATAATCCAATTAAATAATAATAAATTATTATTACCGTATATATATTCTAGACATAATATATGCAGCTTCATAAATAACCAAAATACAGATTTATACTTGACGTTTCAATTTCAAGTTAAAACGACATTCCATTTATATTGAAACCATTTTTATTTATTAAGTAAATCGTTATATTTTATAAAGGATCCCATAGTAACTTTCCAAAATTTTGATTTGGACTAACTTACAATCTATAAGACGAAATATCAATTTTTTCCTTTCGTTTGAAAAATATGGTTCAATAGATTCGAACATTTCTTATTTCGAAGAAATCCGACTCGAAACGAATCCTGTATATTCAATTAAAGTTAAAAACACCAAATTATGAACTACTGCGATGTTACGAGCTTGATTATAATTATATCATAATTAATAAGATCCAACATCATTTAAAAATATATTCGTTATTATAACTTGAATCTAAATTGTTAAATATCTTATATTATCCAATTTACACAATATTGCAAATTCAACTATTCCCGATCATTTTGAGAACTAAATTTAATGTTCCATTATTTATATTAATTAATATAAATCAGAATTATTTAATTTAAGCCAATTAAATTACTAAACCATATTTTAAATAATTAAATTAATTAATATGAAATCATGAAAAATCTGGGATGTTATAGTTTACAAATGAAAGTAGGGCAACAATAACATATACTGCATTATGACTAGTAATCTTGGATCTCTAATTACTTCATTGCACCAAAAGGGGCCTATTTGTAAATAGTTTACATATAGTTTCTTTCTTGTTTTATTTCGCTTCCTTTTAATTTTCTGTAAACTTAATATTAAAATAAGGACTTGGATTACTTGTGTTTTACAGCCCTCAAATCTACTATTTTGTAAAGAAAACAAGGATTTGATTTGCAAGAAGTTTACTATTCCCAATTCCCATATTTTTATGTAAATCTATGGCTCGAATAAGTAGAAGAAAGAAAGTAAAATATACAAGGTTTGTTTGAGATTTAGAATAAGAACACAATTAACTTGAATTTACATTCATTACCAACAATATATACTAGCACAATAGATTGACTATTCCATTTTTATTAGAGTTTTGATAGGATTTTAATTCTATTTTCGAATATCCTCTAAACCCTCTAACCGTACATAAATACAAGATCCATACTAAACAAATATTAAAAAAAGAGAAACTATAAAGGTTTCACTCATAGCGTTTAGAGATTAAAGATGTTTCCAAACCTATATGGAATCTCTCTTAGATTTGTTGCCTAAATAATTTGATCCAAGTTTTCTCTTTTGGATTCATATATGTATATTCAAGTGATATTTATATACATATACAAACATTATATTCAAATTTATAATAAATAAAATGGAAGGATGGAGGAAGAAGTAGAAGACTAACCCTTATACTGGATCTAAAAAGTTGAGGTAGGATCAGAGAGCGTAACAACAAGGATTTTTGATTTAGACTCAGGGTCTATGGTTTAATTTACAAATGTAAAACTAATAGGAACCATCAGATTCTTTAGATAAAATCTAAACCATTTATAGCTTCTCTATCCTTAAATTTAAATCTAGAAAAACCTCAGTTGCCACAAACTAACACACAAAGCGGTCGACCTCCCACTTAGAGTGGTTGACCTCAATGATAAAGGGAGATCGACCGCCCTTTTGACTAAGCATTTTAACTAATTACTTATTAATACTAATCAATTTCTCATTAATATGTTAAGTTATCCTCTTGATTAAATATACACACATGTATGAGGGTTTGAATTTCAAATATGGAATTATTTATACAAGTATAAATATAAATTTAATTTTCAAAGATTACTTATTTTAAATTCAAAAACTTTAATTATTTGTAACTTTTTCATGCAGACTCCATTTTCAGGGTCTTTTATATGAAACAGATCAAAATCTCATCTTGACGCAATAGTATAAATTTCGCTACCAAATTCCTGTACATTTTAAAATTTTCATATTTTGACCTATTATAAATATTTAACTATTTAAGTTTTCTAGGTATATTTAGGGTATGTTTTACGGGGTGTTGCGATGCAACTTGGTTTGAGGAGCTATCCAGATCCGAATATGTTATTATGGATGCGATGTAGGAATCTAAGGAACTTCTAAGCTTTTTCTATAGTCGTGGTGACCAACTTCTTTTATATGTTATTAATTCGACTCGCTTCTGCTCCTTTCTAGTAGAAGGTTTTAACTAGACTCGATCTCTTTCCTTTCATTATCGGGAGGCGGGAAGGGGGTGATAACATTTTTTCGTAGGGAAAGAAAGAAGGCCTTCAAAGAAATACAAACTCCCTCCTTGCATGTCATAGAATTTTAGGCTCCCCTTTGCGAATTAATTGGTAATAATGGAAAACCAAAGAGGAATAGGAAAAGAGAAAAAGTAGGTAAGTATAGGAAGGGTATGACTTATATGCGGGAATCCATGGAGGGTCATCATTGATTAGTTTTCAAAAAGGTATTTTTGTTTTTAAGCTTACCCTGACTGAGGCAATGCATGGTTAAATAAAATATACTTTTTTCGATAACATATACATATATAGATAGAAATAAGAAATCCATATGTATATATGACTAGAGTAATGCAAAGCTTATTAAAGAATTGGAACTAGAGCTTTCTTAGACAATATTAACACATTTTAGAGATCATATGATTTTGTAGTAATATTAAGAAATGGATAAATGCTCATATTCGTTGAAGGTGGCAAATTAAAGGAGACCTAAGGACATTAATCCAGGAAAGAAATCATTTTTAGAAAAAGGGAGCTCAAAAGGTTGGAGCTGCCAAATAAGGAAGATCTAATGTTATTTTTCTTTAAGTGTGATAAGAAAGTGCATTTTGTGAACAAATGTGTTGCTCCGTGGATGGAAAGGCAATCATGAAAAAGAAAAGAACCAATAGTTTCAACTATAACTTGGTTGAACATTACAAAAATCAGTGTACAGAACCAACTAAGGTTGAAAAAGATTTTTTTAATTTGGAACCATCTACTTTGAAACCAACAACAGATAGAAGACAGAGCCTATGATGGGATGTATGCTTTTGATGCGACATACCATTAGAGTATTGTTCGAATCGTTCGATCACATTCTTTTATCTGTTAGTATTTAGTAGATAAGCTTAATTTAGAACCATCATGCCGTATTACTTCCTTAAAGATAGAAAATCCAATTGGAGATTACACAGCTCTAGGAATAATACATCACCACTGAGAGTTTGAGTTTCTAGACTATAATTTTATATGTAGTTTGTTTGTATTTGATTTTGTGGGCTTTAGGATTATCTTGGATATGGAATGGTTAAGTAAATATGATACCAGGATATTTTTCCAAGACATGATGATATCATTAAGATACCCTAACGGTAGTGTTCATACTATGTATTTAGTATAAAATCTAAGCTTTGTTGGGTGCAATGGAAGAAGAGGATGAGTTAAGTCAAATCTTTTTCTAAGAGAGTCACAGATATTTTGAATTGGTTAAAGATCACTACTTTAGAGAGCTCTTGAGTTCAAAGTAGATCTTGTGTCAAGAGTAAAACACGTTAAGTAGACCTCCTAGTAGGATGAAACCAACCGAGAAGGAGTTGAAGGTCCTGTCAGTGGATATAGAAGAGAAGAGTTTGATTAGGACAAGCAATTCTCCTTAGGGAGCATCTGTGGTGTTTGTTAAGAGTTTGGATGAGTTTTTTGTGATTATGTACCAATCATCAAAATTTAAATGAGAATACTATAAGAACCAATATCCATTGTCGATAATCGATGCCTTATTTGATCGGTTGAGTGGATATGAAGTGTTTTCCCAATTAGATTTAGCGGCATGTTTTCATCAGTTGGGAGTGGTAGAATATAATATTCCTTTGACAATGTTTCAAATAAGGTATAGCTTGTGTGAGTGGTTGCCATTTGGGTTAACTAATATGCTTATTTTTTTGTGGACATAATGAACCAAATCTTCCGAGAGCATTTGGATAAGCTCATATTGGTATTCATAGATGACATTTTGATATATTTTAAGAATGAGTATGATCATAGAGTTCTTCTAAGAATAATATTTATGATGTTGTGGTAACATTAAATAAATTGAAACTTGTGAAGTGTCTTTCCTAGAGGAGATAAATGAAGTTCCGTGGTCATGTAGTTTTGAGAGTAGAGGTTATCCATGGATCCAATTAAGGTCGAAGCTGATAATAATTGGAAGAGACATGAGACAACGATCTAAGTAAAGTGTTTTCTTGGATGAGCTTACTATTACCAGAGATTCATTAAGGATTTCACTCGTATAACGACGCTGATGACTAAAAAAACAAGGAAGGATGTGACATATTTTTGGATGGATAAATGTGAGGTGGTGTAACAACCCATCATTTGAGAAAATTTAAGTTGACAATAAAACATGTCTAACTCAAACCATTCCAAAATGACAATTTATTAATGGGGTTTAATACAGAAAAGGAAATCGGAATACAAGGAACTAAGAATACGAAGAATCTCATAGCGGAACAATAAAATATAATAACTGTACAAATAGTTCAGGAAGTTGTTAAATAATTTAAATTTGATTTTAGTCTATAACAATATCAAAGTTATACACTTAACAAAATATACCTATGATGCAGTGCAAATAATAGTAGTAAATACAGAGACCTTCAGATATCAGCTTCGTCTTTAAGTTGCTAATGTCTTTGATAACTGAAAACAACCGAGGCTGACTCGATGAGAGCAAACAATATGCTCAGGTCAGGATAATATATTCATACGTAAGTAAATTAAAATCAGGAAGTAAAGGTTCAGTAATTAATAACCATTATAAGACAACACCCACTTAACTATTTCCAAATAATAGTAATTTTTTGAACTAAATTTGCGGTTTAATTTAAAAAAATTGAAATCGTACATCTCAAATTTTCATATAAATCATACTTTTTATTTGGGATTTAAAACATATTATTTTGGAATATTGTTATTTCAAAATTCAAGTATCCCAAAAAGTCATATCAAGGGATATGAAATTGGATAGGGAGATTATTCATAATAATAAGATAAATGAGTCACACTTTATCAAAATAAATAAATAAATCAAAGTACGTCCTTGATGGATTATATTCATATTCTAAATGAACTCTCGAATCAAATGCACATCTCTCAACTATAGGTTATCAGCATCATTGGTAACATATCAAATCATTTGTTATCTGAAGTGATAAAACATTTTCATTAATCTTCAGAAACTTCACACATCATATTTTATTTATTTTCCAAATCTTTGAAAAATCATTTTCATCTCTTCACGGTTTTAAATTTTCGAGTTATATTTTTTTTATAAATAAGATTGCTTCACCATTTTTTAAATGCTCATATTATATCAAATATAATCATTTAATAAAACCGATTTATCTTAAATAGTTTAAATTGATAACATTGCTTCAAACACTTTATTTTTTTGTTTTGGAAAAGCAAAACGGTTTTTATAGTGCTCTGTAACACTTGTATTATATTAAAATAGTAGAAAATACAAGTACAGTAGATATATGGCGTGTATATCTGCTACTAAAAAATTCCACGCATGGAATCAACTTGAAACCAAAACACCACAACTACATCTACGTGCATAACAAAAAAGGATATAATATATTACTTGACATATTAATAGATATGGCTCACAACAAAGCATACAACTAGGTACTTTACTATTAACCATTGTCATGCTGACTCCTTAACATCTCCCTTTTTTTACTTCTTGTGACTGGTGTTTAGGCGCCTTCTCACCATGTATAGAAACAGCAAGCATGAGGCCAATCTCAATTTTAGGTGGTCAAGCTTTGTGACCCCAAGGAGGAGAAATGTGTGCATATGGGGAGCTGAGGTTGTAAAGGGCTTATTCTTAATAGCAACGTGAGTTGGATCACTTGAAGGAGAATTAGCATGAGAAGGTGCATTTAAAAACTTATTTGAAAGGGATCGAGGTGTTTTGCTTATGGTTAAATGATTTAGTTGGTGCTGAGGTAGAAACATCCACTTGCTTGCCTTTTTCCGTTGTTTCAGCGCCTATTTTGGTGCGAAAGGCATTGAAGTCCTTAGGCGTTTTTTCGAGGCCTTCACGTTTTGCAGATTTTCGTCGCCACAAAGCTTGACGCTAGCCAGATGAACAGTGATTCGATCAGTAATGACATTGATTTCACTGAAGTTTTCAGCACAAGACTCTTAGACCCACTGCTCTTTCTTTTCGTAAACCCTTTCCTTATCTTCCGAACATTCCCCAAAGCTGAAATTTTGTAGAAGAAAATCATCAAGGGGTTAAAGTTGATACACTGATCCAATGTCTCTTACAATAGTGCATGTATTCACATCTTCTGTGACAAACTTTTTTTTACCAGACAAAGGAGCATCGAGCTCTTCACTTCCAGATTCATTTTGCGCTAACACACTTTCATTTGTCATTGTTCTCTATCTACCATTGTCACTACTAGATCCAACAAACATTCCACTAGCAACAACATAGACTTTGGAGAAGGCCTTAGTTAGCATGGCATCAATTCTAGCAATTCTCCTTCTTCAAGTTTTATGTCACGCCGAGTGTCATTTCCATCATCATTCACATAACCCTCACTTACTTCTATTTGTTCTAAAAGCATGAAAGTATTTGGTCTTCATAAACTTGCATGCTATCATGAGAACTACATCGAACTAAGTTGGTTCCCAAATTGTTAATGGAACTATCTACTAAGTTCCTATTAACCAGTGCAATTGCCTTTTGAACGGGCCAATAGATTTTACTACTGCGACGAGCACCAAAACACTTCTCTTCCTGTTTATGACCTTTCTCTAAAATTCATTTTTCTTGATAGCTTGTCCTGGTTTATCATTACTCAAAGAAGAAAGTTTCTTATTCTCATCACCTTTTCCTTCACAACCACCTACTATAACCATATTCTTAGCGAGTATAACAAGAGCAGTGTTGTTACCCAAGTACAGGTTGCTACATACTCTAGTAGGTATAGATAATTCAACATTACCACTCTTATTATTGACTGTCATAAGCCCAAATACCTTGTGTGACACCCCAACATCCGTTAATGTCACTCTTTATCCTAATGCATTAAGTTTCGTGAAGCGTTATAGGTAAGCAGAAATAGAAACATCACAAGACAGATAAATTAACAGCGGAATTAAAAAAAATATTAAATAGAAAAGCTTCATGGTCTAAACCTAATTACATAATAAGTCTGAAATACTGAGAACTCATTACATCAACATAAAATTTCTGTCTTGTACTAAAATTATCATCATATTACAACGATATAAAAAGAGCATAATCCCCAAAATATAGTCATAGAAGAGAAGATACGAAATCAAGCAGTACATCTAAGCAGCTCCAAGCAGAAAAGAAGAATCATGATCAAACTTGAGTATTCCCACCCTGAGAACCTTGGGGGGAGGGGGGATGAAAGAGAAGGAAGAGGAAACAAAATGGGTCAGACATAAAGTCTGGCTAGTCCAGTTACTTTTAGCATATAAATAAGTAAAAGCATCATGACAGGCGTATAAGTTGGAGAGAGATAACAGTGGCATAAGGCAGGTATAACAAGGTAAACAAGATAAACATAATAGAATATGCATTGCACTTTTCTAATACTTTTCTCTATACCAATACTAGTATAACAAGAACAAGATGATCCCAACAAGTACAAGGTGGTAGACGTAGGTGTACTTCTAATGAGAGGTTTTACCCCATACAATAACAGGTATCCCAATAGAACTGACAAGTGTTAACTCACAACGAAAATAACGGGCTCTTAAACAAGCAAGACTAGATGTACCCTAATTACTACCCCCAACTGATTGGCTCCCTAACTCGTAGATACCCTATGTTGTCCCCACAGTAAGATGTATCACTTCCTAAAGTGGCAACCCATTGTTTACAAGATGTGCACAAACCATATCTACAATTGTTACAACGTCTTTACCTCCCTGGACCGGACCCATGCACGCACATGACCCAGTCGGAATGTGCCGCCCACACTGTCCCTTAAATGGACCTCTTACAGCCAACTCAATAAGTGTGCCTAGTTCAAGGTTCTCCGTTTGATACCAATATAGGTTACTGACTGGTACGAGTCCTATACTCCGGATGATACAAGTTTCCCCCTACGCTTGCATCCCTACAACTATGATTTCAACAGGTTATGCCTACCAGTTTAACAAGATTGCATAACCCCAACAGGTTAAGTTTATCGAGTTTATATGTATAACCCATCCCCACATATTCAATAGGATTAACTTAACCCTCCCACTGCTTCAAGTAAGTTTACTTAACCCTTACTCCAGTTAAGAGGTTCATGTAATCCCTATGGATTCAAACAGGTTAAGTATTACTATTTCATCACCATTCAATCATTTATGGTTATTAATCCGCTAGACCTCCCACATTAAGTCTACCACTTATGGATGCTGGATATGCCGGTTGGGTCCATGTAGACGTCTTCCACAAGTGGAACTTAACCTCGTGTCTTAGCATGTTACGTGTTTTTGCACTTAGACCCCTCACATTAGATTTACCACTTGTAGACGCTGGATACGTCGGGCGGTCCCGGGCAGGCTTCTACCACAAGTGTAATCTAACCTCGTGTCTAAGCGCGGTTACAGTTTCTAATTACTGTAAATCTAGGCATTTTCATTATTAACCAATTATCATGTTTTATCATGCCCAAAATGCCTGTCCGTCTACGATACAAGTTATACCCTAGACTAAGGTTTAGATCAAGATATAGATTATGCCCCAAAATCTCAAGTTTTTGCTCGAGGTACAAATTATGCCTGAAATTCCCAATCTTGTTTTACAATATGAATTATGCCATAAATTAATCATTCCCACTTGTTCCCAATTTTGTGCGTTTGCCTATTTCAGCGATAGGCCTAGGCTCGAAGGTAGCCTGGCTATAAAAGTAAAAAGGGAAGGAAGGAGAGAAGAGAACAAGAATAGGCATAATTGATAATACTAGCATATGACGATAGAACTGTTCATACTAACAGAATATGCATATAGTGACATGATTAGGCAAACTAACATAATATGCATATGGTGACATGATTTTGCAAACTAACAGGATAGGGATACTATGAACAGAGATATGATATCTAAACAGTAATTTAGATATACAAGTTATGGCAAATATGTTGTGATTCAGATTACTAACAGGCATAGGTTTAGATCCAAACTTATAAACATGTCAGGATTACATTTTAGGTGTTTATATCTAAAAATAACATAGACTCACTGTGATTGGATCTAAAGAACATAGAATTGATCGTAGATGATGTAGTACAGATCAATGAATACGTATAACTTGTTGTTGAAGAAGAATAAGTTAGATCAAACTAAGTTGGGGTAGCACCTCGTTGTCGCCATTGATTTAGATGAATAAAAAAATGGTATTAAGGTCCTTTATGTAGCCATCAGCTAGCGAATCAGGACACACAGCAGGTCTAGATTCATCAGGGGGGTCGACATGGGTGTCGACACCCCTGTTGTGGTGTCGACCCATGGGTCGACACCCTTAGGGCACAGGGTCAACCCCCAACGGGCCGCGTTCCCGCTCCTTCCCACTTCTGGTTTTCGAAATATTTTTAATGTTTTGATTGGTTTTGTATATATATAATTCTCTTATGTGTATATAAACTTTTAACTTTAATAAGTTCTTCATACGATGTCCGTTTTATGCAAACTTGGTGTCTATCTTAAGCGGAATTCCAAGGCGAACGCAATGGCGCAGTCCATTTTACTTAATTCCAAATATATAATTAAATATTCTTTAGTTTTTATTTTAATGTTCTTAGAATTACGGGGTGTTACATTCTCCCTTATTTAAAGGATTTCATCCTCGAAATTTCTAAGATAAGAAGAATGTATATCCTAACATCCATCTACTCATCCACTAGTCACAAGCATTTATTGTCCTTAAAAGATTTCTAATGCTTATACTAAAAT
Source organism: Allium sativum (assembly GCA_030737875.1). NCBI lineage: Eukaryota > Viridiplantae > Streptophyta > Magnoliopsida > Asparagales > Amaryllidaceae > Allium > Allium sativum. The sequence goes on along the minus strand of CM060924.1, from coordinate 601,843,950 downwards.
ATGTAAGGGTGTGTGTGTATGTCCCCAAACTAATGCGAAAGATCGGGCGTTCTACTAATTCAGTTGACCTCATTAATGCAATGTATGTTACTGCCACGAATCCAACATGTATGCAAATAATCCTATTATAACATGTAAGTTCTATATGTGTGTGTAATCATTCATCCAAATGCAACATCCATATGATGATACACCCACTTTCATCCATTAAAAGAAGAAAAATGCACACACATTCATATGCAGTATGAGAGTGACTGAGCCGATCTAGTGCCTAATGTATGTGTATATGCATCCACGAGTAACTACTAGCAACCACTTATATCCACTTGCATCCATCAAACGTAACATGTCTTAAACACATGTTTACATCCATGGGATTCCTAACTAAAGGTCAAAGATTCGATCGATAGGATATACTTAAACGATAGAAACAAGCATGAATAAAAGTTTTGGAAAGGAAGTTAAGAGCATCCCCTTTAAAAGAAAAGGGTACGAAGCGAGAATCATGTCTTCAATCTCCCAAGTTGCATCCTCTTGGTTATCTCCCCACTGAACTTTCATAAACTTGACTTCCCTGTTGCGTAGCTTCTTAACTTCTGATCCAAGAATACAGGTAGGAACTCGTCTAACTATCGCCCCCATTCCACCTCTACTTCCTCAACCATACTTGGCTCAACTACTTCTGCGGTATCATGCAAGCATTTCCTTAAATAAGAAACGTGGAAAACATCATGAACGTCGCAAAGTCTCTCTGGTAGCTTTATCTATAGGCCATTTGGCTAATCCTTTCTGTAATGGGAAATGGCCCTACAAATCTCGATGTCAATATCCCTATAGATCCAAAATGAACCACATTCCTCAAAGGTGATACCTTGATGAAAACCATGTCTACCACCTCAAAATCAATGTCAGTCCTTCTCCTATATACGTAGGACTTCTGCCTGTCCTAAGCTATCTTCATGCGCATGTAGACAAGATCAATCTTTTCTGAAGTTTCTCTAATCATCTCAGGTACAAGTAGAAGCCTTTCTGTAGATTCCCACCATAAGTCGGTGATCTACAGGGTCGTCCGTACAATGCTTTGAATGGAACCATGCCAATACTAGCCCGATAACTGTTGTTATAGGCGAACTCTACTAAAGGAAGATGCTCTTCCCAAGTCCCTCCGAAGTCTAGGATACACGGTCTTAAAAGATCCTCAAGGACTCTATTCACCCTTTTTGTTTGTCTATCGATCTGAGGATGATAAGCGGTGCTCGAACACAACTATGTACCTAATGCTTCTTGCAAGCTCCTCCAAAACTGACTGGTGAATATAGGGTCACGGTCACTCACAATACTGGAAGATACACTATGCAGACAGACTATCTCACGAAGATAAACTGCTGTCAACCATGTTGTTGTCCTCTTACTCTTAACAGGGATGAAATGAGTACTTTTCGTAAGCCTGTCAACTACAACCCAAATACTGGTGTTGCCTTTCTTTGCTCTAGGCAAACCATAAATGAAATACACAGAGGCGCTCTCCCACTTCCACTGTGGGACTTCCAAAGGATGAAGTAAACCACCGGGCTTCCTTTGCTCAGCCTTGACTTGCTGACAAATCAAACATCGAGAAACAAACTCCACCACATCTTTCTTCATTCCAGCCCAAAATAAAACCCTCTTCATATCTCTATACATCTTATCACTGTCTAGATGAATAGTTATCTTAGAATGATGGGCTTCCTCAAAGACTGTCTTCAACAAACTCCCAACTCGGGGAACATAAAGCCTCCCATCTCGTTGCAACCACCCTCTATCGTCTGGGGAATATCTACTGAGGTGACTAGAAGCCTCCCCTCTACTGAGCCTATTCAAGATATCTATTAGCTGTGGGTCCTCTCGCTGCGAAGTCCCAATCTAGTCCAACAGAGTACGTCGCACCTCTACTGATACCAATAAACCGGGTGTAAACTCGGTGGAGGGTCTAAAATCAAAAGTCGATATAAACTCCAAGCTTTTCCTCTCCACAAACAGAGGACTCAAAGTCATCCTCTGCTTACTTAATGCGGCTGCCACCACATTACCCTTGCCAGGAGTATATGCAATCTCAAAATCATTTGACGCTAGGAACTCCATCCATCTTTGTTGCCTTAAATTAAGATCCTTCTGCGAGAACAAGTACTTGAGAGATTTATGATCGGTGTACAACTCGAACTTCTATCCAAGTAAATAATGGCGCCAAGTCTTAAGTGCGAATACTATGGCAACCAACTCTATGTCATGGGTAAGACAGTTCTTTTCATGAACTCTTAGGTGTCTACCACCATAACATACTACCATTCCTTCTTGCATCTGAACCGCACCAAGCCCTGTACCACACGCATCAGTGTACACTGTGAACACTTTGTTCCCATCGAGCAAGGTCAAGACTGGGGCTGTTGTTAGAGCCCTCTTCAATCGCTGAAAAGCATTGTCACAATCTATATCCCAAGAAAATGTCAGATTCTTCTTCGTTAGTCTGGTGAGTGGGGCTAATATCTTTGCGAAGTCCTTAATGAACTTTCTGTAATAGCCCGCTAAACCAAAAAAACGCCTCACCTCCGTTGCATTCCTCGGGATCTGCCAATCTTGAACTGCAACTAACCACATGCCCTAGAAATCTCACTTCTTTTCTCAAAAAATGACATTTGGAGAATTTTGCCTTAAGCTGATGCGCATAGAGATTGTAACACTACACCTCCGTTAAGGACACTCACAAAGGAAATGCCTTAACTTTGGTGGAGCATTTTAGTAAACAGAACAGAAAATTTCAAGACAGATAAAAAATACTTGAGAAATTATAAACTTTATTACAGCGGAAAACAGAAATCGGTTTGGTTACATCTTTACCAAAAACTCAAGTACATAAATATCAGTCTTGTTCAGAAAATCATCAGAGTACAAAACTTTAAAATCATAATCCCCACAGAAGCTGCCATAAGGAGTCAATCCATACTTTAAGCACTCTAAGTACTTCAAGCAGAAGAAATCCGAACCAAGCTAAAGTATTCCCTCCTTGGAAAACCAGGGGGGCGGGGAACGGAAGAAAAAGGGGCGAAACCAAGCAAGGTCAGACATAAAGTCTGGCAAGTCCAGTGACTTTCAGCATATGAATAGATAATAATAATTACGACATGAAAATAAGCTGGATAAGAGATAACAGTAACAGGAGCAGCAGATATACTTAGGTTAAACAAAAGAAACAGAATAATATTACTTTTCATTTCTCTGCACTAATACTAGTATAACAGGATTAGGGTTATCCTAATGTCTAAACTAAACAGAAATGGGAACAGAATAATTTCCGCAGAAGAGAATGCTAGTAATGGGCCTTTACCACCCCAACAGAAACAGACAGAAACAGAATACTAATAATGGGCCTTTACCACCCGAACAGAAAGTACAGAAACAAAAACAGATTAATCCCTATGGAAACAGAATGTAGAATTAGGTGTACACTGGCAAATGGGCCTTTACCACCCCAACAGACGGTACCACGCAGAAACAGACGGGTGATACCACAGAACAGAAATAGAGGTACCCCAAAGAAACAGACAGAGCTAAGTGTACCCTAAGTCCTACCCCACGTGATCGGCTTCCTAATACATAAATACCCTGTGCTAACTCCACAAAAGGGTGTATCATTCCCTAAAGTGGCAACCTTTGTATGACACAGACCTATTTACAGATGTCACGTCGTCTTACATCCTCAGAGGCAGACCGGGATCCATGCACGCACATGACCCGGTTGGAACGCACCATCAACACCCCTCGCCATTATCAGAATGAACCGCTATACTTAGTTCGGTAAGCGTGCCCGGACCCTACCTACTGTTGGGTCAAAGTTTTGATACCAGAAAGGGTTACTGACTAATATGGGTCCCAAACAACAGATGACACAAGTAATTTCCCTCCTAACCTTGTGTCCCAGACTAACAGATTTCAGATTAACTTGTTTACAAGTTCAGACATACAGAGTTCAGATCAACTAGTTCACAGATCAGAAAATCAAGTTAACAGGTTTTCAGACTAACGGATCAAATGTACAGTTCTTAACAGACTTACAGATTGTCTAACTTTGTATTGGGCCCACCGACTTACGAAACGGGTTTGTTAAATTCATCAATCCGGTTGGTTTAACCCTATTCACCCAAAACGCTTTAGACATCATATTTATCCCAGATTTGTATCAATTAAAAATTAACGCGCAGACCTCTCACATTAGACTGACAGTTTGCGGCCACTGGTTAGGCCAGTTGGTTCCGGGCAGGTTTCTGCCGCAAACTGAGTCTAACCTCGGGTTTCAAGCATGTTATGACTAACTTCTCACATTAGAACCTATTGTTTGCGGCCACTGGATGTACTGGGCGGTTCCGGGCAGGATTACGCCGCAAACTCATTCTAACCTCGAGTTAGCCATGTTTCATGTTTAGCCAATGCATTCATTCACAGACTATGCTAATATCATACTAATCATGCTAATTTAACAAATTAACTTATGTACAAGTTACAGCAGATTATTCGAGGTTCTATTAACAAGTTTTGCTCAATTTTAAATCGAGCCTACAGATTTACATACTTCAAATTTCAGCATTTCAGTTCCAACAGATTACGCCATTCAACATATTAAATAGATAACAGATCTTGCAGATTAGGCGATTTAGCAGATCTAGCAGATAAGGCAATTTAACATAATTAGCAGATTAGGCAATTCAATCTAATTAGCAGTTTAGGCAATATAACAGAACTAGCAGATTAGGCAATATAACAGATTTAATCATTCCTTAAAGTTTCCTTGACATATCTTGCCTAATTATAAATTTGGCCTAAGTTTGCATGCCTAAATAATTATCATGATTCACAATATGATCATATACCCCACGTTTGCATTGAATTTACATGGCACAGATTATGGTCATAATTTACCATATAACACATGTCCCAATTTTTGTTAAACTTGCCTAGTACAAAGGATTCACATATAAATTATACCAAATATAGCCATCGATTTCAATGCACGTCATATATTCAAAAATCTCCCACTTAGGTGTTATTCACATTTAATAGTTATCAAATCTTATTATAGATCTTCACACCTAAGTCATATTCTCTTTTTATCTCAAGTCATGAATCGTTATATAAAAATATACCCAACAATCCAGAACTTTAAATTATAACATATCTTAATTCAAAATATGTGTTATGTCCAAAGCCTCAAGTCACATGTTAACATACAATGGTTCCTCTTCTTCCAATTCACAGAATATGCATAGATCTAAATCTAGTTTACAACATCAGTCACAGATTAGCCATGTCCAATTATGCCATCATTTATTATTTGTCCCAAAGTTTAGAGTTTGTGCGTTAATCTCTTATGAGATGTGGCGCAGGCTCGTGGTAGCCTGGCTATAGAACAGAAAGAAGAAAGAGATACAGAATAAAATACATCAGAATAGAACATACACAACCACAAATTCAGATTTACAATCATGTCGCAATTATAATTAAAGTTTATATCGGAAAATAACTGTACTTGCCTTTCGTGGTTTTAAGAAAGGATAATAAACTGTTGTTGATGCAGAAATTAAAGTTTATAATTAAAGTTTATTCCTTTCTAATTGTTGTTGTAGCTCTAAACTTTGATTTGAGATTTGATTTAGCTTTTAATTCTATTCAGGTTGGAAGAAGATGCATCAGTCCAAGTTTTGATTCCAGCAGAGTAGCGACGCCATTTTTATTTTTAATTAGAACAGAGGAAGATATAGACAGAATGAAATTGTGTAGAGAAAATGAGGCTAGGGGGCTGTTTATATAGGTTTAGAAGGACGAATATAGACTGAAAACGAGACCAGAAACATCTGAATGAACTCAGGCTGAAAACCAGGTTTTGGCACCAGGGCGACCATAGCGTCGACCTGGTCCCTGGGAGGTCGACCATAGTGTCGACCCCCAGGTTGACCTGGTCCTGGGTGGGAAATTTCCCGCCTAGTCTGCCCTGGGTTCTGAATTCGAATTTCGAATTCGAATTTCGAGCTGTTTTTTATTCTGAAAATTCCTGAAACTTCGGAGGGTCATAACTTGGTCATACGGACTCCGTTTTTCGAAAACTCGGACTCGTTTTCAAGCAGAATTTTGAGACGAACGCAATGGCGCAACCCGTTTCCCTTCATTCTTAATTTAAAATTTAATTCTGCCTTGATTTGTGATTCTTATAATTACAGAAAATACAGGGTGTTACATTCTCCCCTCCTTAAAGGATTTCATCCCCGAAATCTTCAAGTTAAGAAGAATGTGTCCTACCATCCAGTCGTCCATCTACTCAATATCATCCACAAGCATCCATTGTCCTTAGAAAACTTCTAATGTTGTATGAGCATATGCAAAAGTGTGTGTATATGTTCTTTATCTAATGCAAAGATCAGGCGATCCACTGATTCATTTGACCTCCTTAATGCGAATTATGTCAGTGCCATGAGTCCAACATGTATGCAATTTTCCTATTTGATACATATCATTCTTATATGAGTGACAACCATTCATTCATATGCAACATCCATGGGATGAGTCAATCATTTTGCATCCATAGAAATTGAAAATGCTCACACATCCATATGCAGTATGAGAGTGTATTCGAGCCGATCTAGTGCCAAGTGTGTGTATATGCATCCACGAGCAACCACTAGCAACCACTTGCATCCACTTGCAACCATCAAACATAACATGTCTCAAACACATGTTTACACCCATTAGTTTCTACCTAAAGTTCGAAGATTCGATCGATAGGATACAGTCGAATGATGGAAGCGAGTACAGATAAAACAAAAACTTGGTTCCCATTAGACATTGGTTGAGAGAATATTTCCCCTAAGTATCAGCCCCGAAGACCGAAACCAATATCAGATTGACACGCAGAGGATTACCCTCTTTAGACAATGTCAAAACTGGAAATCTTAACCTTTTCAGGAATATCCATATGCTTACAGACTACTAGTACAGATCAGATTATCGAATGATTCTTAGAAAACTAAGCATGGGAAAATCCCACCATATCCCTCAAAAACCCAGAATGTATGCATTACAATCGACTTGACGCCTAACACAGATACCCTCAAACCCCAACCTATCACCAACAGATGAGTCATAATCCCTATGGGGTTTGAGACTATAACCAGATCAGAAACAAGACTAGTATTAAAGTGAAGATACTCGACTATAGAATCAGAATGCCATAATCGGAAAGAGTTCTAACTCAATAATTAGATAAGGAAACTAAACTCTCCACGGAAATTTTCCTACTTCTATCCTATCCACCAACTATGAGAGCATTCGCCTTCCTTCCTGAAGTAGGTCATGTCCTCTGTCCTTGCCTCCGTTTCTTTGGGCAGTCCCTAGTGAAGTGTCCCATCTCACCACAGTTGAAGTGAGTGTCCTTCCTCTTTCGGGAATCCTTGTTCAGATGAGTCAAGCTTCCCTAAGTAAAGCACTTCTCTCCTCCTTTATCGTCAGACTTTTTTTCCTTCTTCTGTGTTTCCTTTTTGCCTCCTTTGTGAACCAAGTCCATATCCATGACTTTCTCATCCTTGGGTTGTGATCCTTAGTCAAACTCCCTCATTCTCATCTTTACTATCCGTGTGTAACATGTTGACAAGTCCCTCGAAAGCGGCCTCCATCGCACGGAAAATCCTACAAAGCTCGAAAGAAAATTAGCCGTAGGTAAGACTACTGCGGCTACAGATGGAAGTCGGGCGCTTATTTTCCCTTTGACCGGTGTCGTAGTCTTATCAAGCCTACAGAACCATGCCGCGATGAGGTTACCTCCCAGAAAGCCGGGAGCCCCGGAGAAAGAAGGAAACAAAGAATCAAACAGAGGATCAATAAGCTTTACATTTGAAAATACTTCTTTTTAAAACCTTTTTGAAAATAGTTTTCAAATTTTTTTATCAAATCTGGTAACCTTCAGCTTTGATACCAAGTGTAACACCATACCTCCGTTAAGGACACTCACAAAGGGAATGCCTTAATTTGGTGGAGCATTTTAGTAAACAGAACAGAAAATTTCAAGACAGATAAACAATACTTGAGAAATTATAAACTTTATTATAGCAGAAAACAGAAATCAGTTTGGTTACATCTTTACCAAAAACTCAAGTACATAAATATCAGTCTTGTTCAGAAAATCATCAAAGTACAAAACTTTAAAATCATAATCCCCACAGAAGCTGCCATAAGGAGTCAAGCCATACTTTAAACACTCTAAGTACTTCAAGCAGAAGAAATCCGAATCAAGCTAAAGTATTCCCTCCTTGGAAAACCTGGGGGGGGGGGGGGGAAACGGAAGAAAAAGGGGCGAAAACAAGCAAGGTTAGACATAAAGTCTGGCAACTCCAGTGACTTTCAACATATGAACAGATAATATTAGTCTTGTTCAGAAAATCATCAAAGTACAAAACTTTAAAATCATAATCCCCATAGAAGCTGCCATAAGGAGTAAAGCCATACTTTAAACACTCTAAGTACTTCAAGCAGAAGAAATCCGAATCAAGCTAAAGTATTCCCTCCTTCGAAAACCTGGGGGGGAAACGGAAGAAAAAGGGGCGAAAACAAGCAAGGTTAGACATAAATTCTAGCAACTCTAGTGACTTTCAACATATGAACAGATAATAATAATTAAGTATTCCCTCCTTGGAAAACCTGGGGGGAAACGGAAGAAAAAGGGGCGAAAACAAGCAAGGTTGAAAATCATCAAAGTACAAAACTTTAAAATCATAATCCCCACAGAAGCTGCCATAAGGAGTCAAGCCATACTTTAAACACTCTAAGTACTTCAAGCAGAAGAAATCCGAATCAAGCTAAAGTATTCCCTCCTTGGAAAACCTAGGGGGGGGGAACGGAAGAAAAAGGGGCGAAAACAAGCAAGGTTAGACATAAAGTCTGGCAACTCCAGTGACTTTCAACATATGAATAGATAATAATAATTAAGTATTCCCTCCTTGGAAAACCTGGGGGGAAACGGAAGAAAAAGGGGTGAAAACAAGCAAGGTCAGACATAAAGTCTGGCAACTCCAGTGACTTTCAACATATGAACAGATAATAATAATTATGACACGAAAATAAGCTGGATAAGAGATAACAGTAACAGGAGCAGCAGATATACTTAGGTTAAACAAAAGAAACAGAATAATATTACTTTTCATTTCTCTGCACTAATACTAGTATAACAGGATTAGGGTTATCCTAATGTCCAAACTAAACAGAAATGGGAACAAAATAATTTCCACATAAGAGAATGCTAGTAATGGGCCCTTACCACCCCAACAGAAATAGACAGAAACAGAATGCTAATAATGGGCCTTTACCACTCGAACAGAAACAGAATGCTAATAATGGGCCTTTACCACCCGAACAGAAAGTACAGACAGAAACAGATTAATCACTATGGAAATAGAATGTAGAATTAGGTGTACACTGGTAAATGGGCCTTTACCAACCCAACAGACGGTACCACACAGAAACAGACGGGTGTTACCACCCAACAGAAACAGAGGTACCCCATAGAAACAGACAGAGCTAAGTGTACCCTAAGTCCTACCCCACACGATCGGCTCCCTAATACATAAATACCCTGTGCTAGCCCCACAAAAGGGTGTATCATTCCCTAAATTGACAACCTTTGTATGACACATACCTATTACAGATGTCACGGCGTCTTACATCCTCAGAGGCAGACTAGGATCCATGCACGCACATGACCCGGTTGGAACGCACCATCAACACCCCTCGCCATTATTAGAATGAACCGCTTATAATTAGTTCAGTAAGCGTGCCCGGACCCTACCTACTGTTGGGTCAAAGTTTTGATACCAGAAAGGGTTACTGACTAATATGGGTCCCAAACAACAGATGACACAAGTAATTTCCTTCCTAACCTTGTGTCCCCAGACTAACAGATTTCAGATTAACTTGTTTACAAGTTAAGACATACGGAGTTCAGATCAACTAGTTCACAGATCAGAAAATCAAGTTAACTGGTTTTCAGACTAACGGATCAGATGTACAGTTCTTAACTGACTTACAGATTGTCTAACTTTGTATTGGGCCCACCGAATTACGAAACGGGTTTGTTAAATTCATCAATCCGGTTAGTTTAACCCTATTCACCCAAAACGTTTTAGACATCATATTTATCCCAGATTTGTATCAATTAAAAATTAACGCGCAGACCTCTCACATTAGACTGACAGTTTACGTCCACTGGTTAGGCCGGTTGGTTCCGAGCAGGTTTCTGCCGCAAACTGAGTCTAACCTCGGGTTTCAAGCATGTTATGACTAACTTCTCACATTAGAACCTATTGTTTACGGCCACTGGATGTGCCGGGCTGTTCTGGGCAGGATTACGCCGCAAACTCATTCTAACCTCGAGTTAGCCATGTTTCATGTTTAGCCAATGCATTCATTCACAGACTATGTTAATATCAGACTAATTATGCTTATTTAACAAATTAACTTATGTACAAGTTACAGCAGATTATTCGAGGTTCTATTAACAAGTTTTGCTCAATTTTAAATCGAGCCTACAGATTTACATACTTCAAATTTCAGCATTTCAGTTCCAACAGATTACGCCATTCAACAGATTAAACAAATAACAGATCTTGCAGATTAGGCGATTTAGCAGATCTAGCAGATAAGGCAATTTAACATAATTAGCAGATTAGGCAATGCAATCTAATTAGCAGTTTAGGCAATATAACGGAACTAGCAGATTAGGCAATATAACAAATTTAATCATTCCTTAAAGTTTCCTTGACATATCTTGCCTAATTATAAATTTGGCCTAAGTTTGCATGTCTAAATAATTGTCATGATTCACAATATGATCATATACCCCACGTTTGCAATGAATTTACATGACACAGATTATGTCATAATTTACCATATAAAACATGTCCCAATTTTAGTTAAACTTGCCTAGTACAAAGGATTCACATATAAATTATACCAAATATAGCCATCGATTTCAATGCATGTCATATATTCAAAAATCTCCCACTTAGGTGTTATTCACATTTAATAGTTATCGAATCTTATTATAGATCTTCACACCTAAGTCATATTCTCTTTTTATCTCAAGTCATGAATCGTTATATAAAAATATACCCAACAATCTAGAACTTTAAATTATAACAGATCTTAATTCAAAATATGCGTTATATCCAAAGCCTCAAGTCATATGTTAACATACAATGGTTCCTCTTATTCCAATTCACAGAATATGCATAGATCTAAATCTAGTTTACAACATCAGTCACAGATTAGCCATGTCCAATTATGCCATCATTTATTATTTGTCCCAAAGTTTAGCGTTTGTGCGTTAATCTCTTATGAGATGTGGCGCAGGTTCGTGGTAGCCTGGCTATAGAACAGAAAGAAGAAAGAGATACAGAATAAAATATATCAGAACAGAATGTACACAACCTCAAATTCAGATTTACAATCATGTCACAACTATAATATCGGAAAATAACTATACTTGCCTTTCGTGGTTTTAAGAAAGGATAATAAACTATTGTTGATGCAGAAATGCTGAATTATTCCTCTCTAATTGTTGTTGTAGCTCTAAACTTTGATTCGAGATTTGATTTAGCTTTTAATTCTATTCAGGTTGGAAGAAGATGCATCAGTCCAAGTTTTGATTCCAGCAGAGTAGCGACGTCATTTTTATTTTTAATTAGAAAAGAGGCAGAGTATAAACAGAATGAAATTGTGTAGAGAAAATGAGGCTAGGGGACTGTTTATATAGGTTTAGGAGGACGAATCTAGACTGAAAACGAGACCAGAAACATCTGAATAAACTCAGGCTGAAAACCAGGTTTTGGCACCAGGTCGACCATAGGGTCGACCATAGTGTCACCCTGGTCCCTGGGAGGTCGACCATAGTGTCGACCCCCAGGTCGACCTGGTCCTGGGCGGGAAATTTCCCGCCCAGTCTGCCCTGGGGTCTGAATTCGAATTTCGAATTCAAATTTCGAGCTGTTTTTTATTCTGAAAATTCCTGAAACTTCGGAGGGTCATAACTTGGTCATACGGACTCCGATTTTCGAAAACTCGGACTCGTTTTCAAGCAGAATTTTGAGATGAACGCAATGGCGCAACCCGTTTCCCTTGATTCTTATTTTAAAATTTAATTCTGCCTTGATTTGTTATTCTTATAATTACAGAAAATACGGGGTGTTACAGAGATTCTTCAAAATCTCTTTTAAATGTCGGGCATGCTCTTCCTCGCTCTTCGAGAAAATCAAGATGTCATTAATAAAGACCACAACGAACTTATTTAGAAACTCTCGAAACACCCTACTCGTCGGATCAACAAAATAGGTGGGTGCATTCATCAACCCAAAAGGCATAACGAGCCACACGAAGAAACCATATGGAGTTCTAAAAGCGGGCTTGTCTATACTGTCCTCGGCCACCCTCAACTAATGAAACCCCATGGTCAAGTCTAACTGAGAGAAAACAGATGCACCAATAAGTTAGTCAAACAGATCATCTATCCTCGGAAGCTGGTGCACCTATTCTTCTTAGTGAGTTTATTCAACTCTCTATAGTCCACACATAAGCGAAGCGAACCATCCGCCATAGTGGAGAATCCTACTGGAGCACCCCATTCAGATATGCTTCTCCTAATAAACCCTTTCCCAAGTATCTCCCCTACTTGCTTGCTGAGCTCCCTCTTTTCTCTTGAAGCCATATGGCGCACAGGCAATGCAACTGGCTTTGCATTGTGCACCAAGTATACACGGAAATCAATCTCGCATCTCAGAGGTTAGCCCTGAACCTCATCAAAAACATCAGGATACTCAAAAACTACTGGTGCAGATCATAAATCATTGATAGATGCATCAAGCGACTCTAGGAAACTAAGCATGAAAGACCCTTTAGTGTCACAAGAAATCTCGAGGGTCCTCCTATGGAAAGTCAAAAGTCTAATGACCTCCTCTCTCAATCCGGAATGGCACCATATATAGCTAGAAAATCCATCCCTAGAATCAAATCATAGCCCATGAAACCAAGCACACATGCGTTGCATTCAAACTCGTTGCATAACACAAATATTCTCAAACCCCGACAAATCATATACAGATGAGTCGTACCCCAAATGGGGTTTGAGATAACAATGAGATCCAAAACCATACTAGTACTAAGGTGCAGAGACTCAACCACAATATCAGATATAAATGAATGCGAAGCGCCAGAATCAAAAAGATTTCTAACTGGATGATTGGAAAGGGAAATCAAACCTTCAATGGAAACTTTCCTACCTCTATCTGGCGTGCTGGCCACGAGAGCATGCACCTACCTTTCAGAAGATCCTGCCCTTTGACCTTGTCCTTGCTTCTTCAGGCAATCCTTAACAAGATGTCCGACCTCTCCAAAATGAAAACAAGCGTTCTTTCTTTTCTTACAATCCTTGGTCACATGACCCTCACGTTCGCAATGATGACATTTCTTCTTATCTCGAGCTTTTCCATTCTTACCTCCCTTCTTTTGTTGCTATTGTTCTTTCTTGGGTCACACTTTCTTGTTTTGTGTTTCCTCAACCTTAGCCTCTTTCTTTTCACCCTTATCTTCCTCATGTATTAGTGCCATATCAAAGAGTTTCTCAAAAGTTGCTCCCATCGGAATATGTGACATAGCCAACCCATGAAGGGGTTCACTCAATCCTCTAGCAAACCTCAAAACTTTCTTGTGCGGGGTATCTACTAGTTCCAAACTAAACCTTGCCAATTGATTAAACTTATTAACATACTCCCTACCAGACATGCCTCCCTGCTTAAGTGCCAAAAACCTTTCCATTTGCATACTTTGCTCGGCTTGAGGAGGAAACTTCATTTCAAATCTCTGTCAAAAATCATCCTAAGTCTCTACTGGATGCCCTGCTTGCGTCACTTCCCACCAGAATGAAGCCTCATCTTTCAGCTTCCAAACAACTAAATGAATCTTCCTACGATCGTCAACTTCCAACATTCCAAACAAATCCTCCATCTCTTTGAGCCAATTCCTTGCTTCTACAAAAGTCTCAATTCCTCGGAATGGCTTTTCACCATAGCGTAGAAATCTTTGCATATCTTAGTGAAATTATCAACACGCTGAGGAGGAGTAACAGCGGTTGCAGCTGAGGGAGGGGCATCTGCTTGGTCTTCGGCAGGTGCCGTAGCCTCAAGATACCTAGGAAACCATGCTGGTATTTGAATGCCCTCAGGAATATTAGGTTATCTAGATATGCTGAAAAGAAAAGGAAAGAGGGATTCAAACAAAGAATCGAAACATATCTCATATGGACTTGGGGAATATTTTTTTTTCAAAACTGACTTTTCTTTTTCAAATTCTTTCTTTTAAAACCTTTTTGAAAATAATTTTCAAAATCTTTTATCTGATTTGGTAACCTTTAGCTCTGATGCCAAATATGACACCCCATGTCCGTTAATGTCACTCTTTATCAAAATGCATTAAGTTTCGTGAAGCGTTATAGGTAAACAGAAACAGAAACTTCACAAGACAAATATAAAATAACAGCGGAATTAAAAACTTTATTAAATAGAAAAGCTTCATGGTCTAAATCCAATTACATAATAAGTATGAAATACTGAAAACTCATTACATCAACATAAAACTTCTGTCTTGTACTAAAATCACCATCAGAGTACAATGATATAAAAAGAGCATAATCCCCAAAATATAGCCATAGAAGAGAAGATACGAAATCAAGCAGTACATCTAAGCAGCTCCAAGAAGAAAAGAAGAATCCTAATCAAGCTTGAGTATTCCCACCTTGAGAACTTGGGGGGAAACAGAAGATAAGTAAGATGAAACAAAATGGGTCAGATATAAAGTTTGGCGAGTCCAGTTACTTTTAGCATATAAATAAGTAAAAGCATCATGACAAACATATAAGTTGGACAGAGATAATAGCGGCATAAGGCAGGTATAATAAGGTAAACATGATAAACATAACAGAACATGCATTGCGCTTCTCTAATACTTTTCTCTACACCAATATTGGTATAACAAGAACAAGATGATCTCAATAAGTACAAGATGGTGGATGTAGGTGTACTTCTAGTGAGAGGTTTTACCCCATACAATAAAAGGTAGCCCAATAGAACTGATAGGTGTTAAACCCCAATGACAATAACTTGCTCCTAAACAAGCTAGACTAGATGTACCTTAATTACTACCCCCAATCGATCAACTCATAGATACCCTGTGTTGTCCCCACAGTAGGATGTATCACTTCCTAAAGTGGCAACCCTTTGTTCACAAGATGTGCACAAACCATATCTATAGGTGTCACGACGTCTTAACCTCCCTAGACCGGACCGATGCACGCACATGACCCCTCGGAATGCGTCGCCCACATTGTCCGTTAGATAGACGTATTACAACCAACTCAGTAAGCATGCCCTGACCCGACCTAGTTTTGAGTTCTCCGTTTGATACCAATATAGGTTACTGACTGGTACGGATCCCACATTCCGGATGATACAAGCTTCCCCTAGGCTTGCATCCCTACTACTAGGATTTCAATAGGTTATGCCTACCAGTTTAACAAGATTGCATAACCCCAACAGGTTAAGTTTGTCGAGTTTTTATGTACAACATGTTGCTACATATTTAACAAGATTAACGTAACCCTCCCACTGCTTCAAGCAAGTTTACTTAACCCCTACTCTAGTTAACAGGTTCATGTAATTCTTATGGATTCAAACTGGTTAAGTATTACTAGTTCATCACCATTCATTCATTTATGGTATTAATGCGCTAGACCTCCCGCATTAAGTCTACCACTTGTGGATGTTGGATATGGCGGTTGGGTCCGGGCAGACTTCTTCCATAAGTCGGACTTAACCTCGTGTCTTAGCACATTACGTGTTTATGCACTTAGACCCCTCACATTAGATTTACCACTTGTGGACGCTAGATATACCAGGTGTTTCTTGACAGGCTTCTACCACGGGTGTAATCTATCCGCGTGTCTAAGCGCGGTTATAGTTTCTAATTACTGTAAATCTAGGCATTTTCATTAATAATTAACCAAATATAATGTTTTATCGTGCCCAAAATCCCCATCCATTCTATGATACAAGTTATGCCCCAGACTAAGGTTTAGATTAAGATATAAATTATGCCCCCAAATCTCAAGTTTTGGATCAAGGTACAAATTATGCCCAAAATTCCCAATCATGTTTTGCAATATGAATTATGCCCCAAATTAATCATTCCAATTTTGTGCGTTCGCATATTTTAGCGACAGGCCGAGGCTCAAAGGTAGCCTGGTTATAAAAATAAAAAGGGGAGGAGGGAGAGAAGAGAACAAGAATAGGCATAACGAATAAAACTGGCATATGGTGATAGAACTGGTCATACAAACAGAATAGCCATACAGTGACATGATTAGGCGAACTAACATAATAGGCATATGATGACATGATTAGGAAAAACTAATAGGTGTTTACACCAAAAATGATCCAAACACCCAAGGTACAAAACTGTACTTCACCAATTTGGTAAGAAATAAATGGAACCATGTTTAATCAGCAACAACAAGTAAAAAATGCGAGAAAAGTAAAGTAGAGACGAGATTTAGAGTGGTTTAGCTGTTAACGAGGCCTACGTCCACTATGAAGGTGATTTCCTACCCTATAATGAGAATTACAAAGTACATCCACTCTCTCTTTTCATACATTTCTATATCCACTCAATATACCCTCGTTTATATATTTCAATCTAAAGAATTATAAAAGAGAGTAGTAGAATTTGAGGAGAAGAAGGATGGATGAGTGATTAAGAAGAATGATGTCTTCGTTTTCCTTCACCGTAAGATTGTCCTTGACGACATGGTTGAATCTGTGGTTGAGGATAAATTCAGCAGCACCTCATGGTTTTTTTTTCAAGCCCTCCTGTATGTTGGTAGCCATGGTGTATTTATAGGTGAACTTCCCTTGGTAAATGATCTGGAATCCGTTTATCCAGGCTGTGGATCGTTCATTATATTAATTACAACTATGCCACCGGCTAGCTGTAGCCAGCTGTCCATAGCTGCATCCAGTTATCATGTGCAGACGGCTCGTTGGAACGAGTATTTTGAATAGCTGAGCATGTAAGATGTAAGCGAGCATCTTGTAAGCGTTCTGGGAGATTTTGTGAGAGCGAAATGCGGGTCTGGAGTTGATTCTCCTTTGTTCCTTGCGTGACCTACCTTCTTGGTCCAAGGGTGCTCATCTTCTTGCTGCCTTTGTATGGCGCTGTTTAGGCTTTACGACTATATTATGAGGTCGCTCTTGCTTATGTTGAATGGGCGACTTGCTTTACTTCGGTGTTTGAGCGGTTCTCAGGATATGCGACCTTTATCTTTATCGGGTCACACTTCTCATAATATGTTATGCGGTTATCTTAGGTCGCATTGGTTGACTTGACCTGCCCTGGGTTCGATATTTGGGTCTTGCTCTATGTGGTTACATCGTGCACGGACGACCCAGGTGATATCCGCCTTGTACCCTTTACCCAACGTGTGTAAGAATTTTTAGGGATTAACACTTGCCCCTCGAAGTCCGTGATTTCTTTTTGTATGGAATCACTAGCTTCGACATATTTGATCGCACATTGTTTGGTGGGTTTGTCCTGATTTGTTGGTGAGTCGTTCGTGTAGGGACTGAGATTGCTTTGTTGTAGCTGATTGGCGTCTTTACCTTTGGGCGAGACATTTGGACTGCTTTGTCCTTATTGTAAATAGCTAAATTATGGGGAAGTGAATACGCCAACTGATCTTCTGATGGGACCTCTGTTTCCGTACTCAAGTGTTATGCTGACATGGCAAAGAGTACCTTTGAGGTGTGCCTTTTAATTTCCCCTTCATTCTCTTACTTTTCATTCAATTTTGCTTCCATCTATCTTTCAGGAAGGCCTCTTAAATTTGGAAGAAAAACTTCGTATCTCTTTCCACTGCTACTCAGGTTTGTTGACTCTTTCTCGTGCTCATTCTTCCTTTGAGCCTTACAGCTATTCCCTGGTCAGTTTGCAGGATGGTCTCATCTTCAGAACAACGCCAAAAGGGGACTTTTATCGATTTGAGCATTTCAAGGATTGAGATTCAATCGGTTGGTCAACCGACCGTAAATTCTCCTTCCGGCCCTTTTTATATGGAACTTCAAGCTATCATCAACAGGCCTCGTCATGCTCCTGGGCCTTGCAGTCCCAGGTTTGCTAAGCGATTTACGGGATGGAGCTTACAGGGGTCCCTTCGAATGTGGATGTATCTTCGGCTGACTCTCTGAATTTCACTTATGATATGACTGCAGCGAAAGGTCAAATGTTGGCTCGCCTCAAGATTGCTGTGCACCAATTTGGAAAACAGATGGATTTGCTGAAGAATCATTCTGCGAAGCGGATGATTGGCTGGCATAAGTTGGCCTCTGACCTCCAGAAACTTCACAAGGACAACCTTAAGTGTATTTCTGTTTTGGAAAACGATAAAGTGAAGTTAATCCAGGCCCTTAGGTCCAAGGATATCTTAGTCGCTTCCTTCACCCCTGGGGATGTTGAGTTGGTGATTTCCACACATGCTGAAGGGCCTTCATCTCATTCTGCTCCGGCGAAAAGGAAAGTAGGTAAGCCAAGGATGGTAAGAGATCTGTAACCTCCTCTCTCTTGGTTGTTTTGTTTTTTTTAATTTTAAGACCGGTTGTGTAAGCGGGTGTCGGTCCTCGCCTATGACATCATGCTGGTTGTTGTTTGTGACTTTGAGTTTGACCTGTGACACTTTTTGTGCTCCTGATGAATGGTTACTTGGCTGGTTTTGTGATGCTTTCCATGTCTGTGCTATGCCATGTCTCTTTGCCCTGTTTTGACAATACATACACATTTTTCTTAAAAGTTTCTTGTAGCAACGGTGCGTTAGCGTCGTATCACGAGGCGTTTGTTCGTACGTTAATATCGTATCACGAGGCGTTCGTTCATGCGTTAATAACGTATTACGGTTAGTCTCGTATTGTTCTTAATAGGCTGGGATTATCCATCTTTCAATATTTGGCTTGATTGGTAAGTCTTTAGTTGTTTTAACTTTGGCAAGTCAACTATTTAGATTTTTATTAAATATCCTGCTTTATTTGTTTGGGGTATTTTCGTGATGCATTTTTATACATGCCCCCATGGGAGGACTTGGGCTCCAATGTAGAATCCGATCTTGGCTTCATTTGACTTGGTTAACAATAAAGAACAAGAACGGACACCCCCATATGGCTAGGATTTCGGATACCCCCTTTCGGCTAGGATTTCTGTTGTTGTAATCCATCCTTGGCTTTGTTTGACTTGGTTAACAATAAAGAACAAGAATGGCCACCTCCTTTTGGTCGAGTTTCTGTTTTTGCGCTGGTATTTCCAGCATGTTTAATCCTTCCCCATTTTATGCTTCACCCGAGGAGCGGACACTAATTCATCTCATCGAGCTTTAACTCAGAAGGGAAAAAAATTCGTGTCTTTTACTTACCAGGGTAGGTGCCCCTTGAAATTGGCAATTTTCCGTTTCGGGACATGTCGGTTTTTTCTGACTTTGTGGTTTGACCTAGGGCACAGGCGTTGGTTCGCCTCATTGAGATTCTTTTTCTCAAGTTGGAAAACCCGTGTCCAGCACCTAGGAAGGTCACCTAAGAAGGTGTTTCTTCGGTGGGCTTAGCAATTTTATCCGTGGGACTTTTGAGTTGCTTTTACTCCAGCATTGACTCTTTCAATCTGGCACCAAGCTTTTGTTGGTCCTGTATTGAGAGGTCCAGTGTTTCCTGATGGAAGTTGGAATTCCTCGAGTTGGTGCTCCCTGATCGCTCGTTTGCCTGCACAAGGAAGTTAACTTTTAGTAGAGGATTGTAAATGAGTGTCCTGGATATGTAATTAGGATTCCATATTCAGCCACTTTATGTACATCATTAATAATGCGAAAATTTCATGAATCTTTACAGTATTTTCTATGTATTTGAATAACATGCTATAAGAAATAACGACGGATTTGCTCGCTATTCCATGCTCGTGGAATCTGGTTCCCATCTGTGATGGCCAATTTGAAGATTCCGTCTTGGAGTTTCTAGCTTATAACATAAGGTCCTTCCCAATTGGGCCCGAAGACTCTAGTACCAGTCATAATCCTTTTCAGAACGAGGTCTCCGATTTTAAAAGTTCTATGCTTGACTTTTGAATTGAAGTGCCTGGCCACCCTCCTTTGGTGCGTGTCTACTCTGAGTTCTGCTTCTTTTCTTCTTTCTTCGAGCTGGTCGAGGGCTTCGAGCTGTAGCTTCTCGTTCTCTTTGGGGTCAAAATGTATTCTTTGATGGGTAGGGACTTCCAACTCCACTGGTAACATAGCTTCAGAGCCATAGGATAAAGAAAAGGGAGTATGCCCTGTTGCAATTTTGTGCGTAGTGCGATACACCCATAATGCCAGCGGGAGTTCATCTACCCATCCACCCTTAGCTTTTTCTAGTCTCTTCTTGATGGTAGTCTTGATGATTTTATTTATTGCCTCCACCTGCCCGTTCGCTTGTGGATGAGTGATCGCTGAAAAGCTTTTTTTGGATTTTATACCTGGCGCAAAAGCTTTGGAATTCTTCACTTTCAAACTGGGTTCTGTTGTCCGTGATTATTTTTTGTGGTACCTCGAACCTGCATATGATATTTTCAAGACAAAGTTAATAACCTTCTTTGAAGTTATAGTGGCCAATGGTTCTGCTTCAGCCCATTTCGTAAAGTAGTCAACAACAACAATTGCGTATTTGAAACCGGATTTTACAGTAGGAAGGGCTCCTATGAGGTCAATGCCCTAGATAGCAAACGACCATGGGCTGACCATGTGGGTTATGGTTGTGGATGGAATCCTTGGGGCTTTGGTAAATCTTTGGCACCTGTCACATTTTTTTAGTGTAGGCCGTGGAATCCACCAGTTGGTCGATTCTGGAGAGAGGGAAACTATCTTTTGGACAATCTTTATTTAGATTTGAATAATCCACACAGACCCGCCATTTGCCATTTGATTTCTTTACGAGCACCGGGTTGGATACCCATTTCGGTTATGTAGACTCTCTAATAAAACCATTTTCCATTAGTCCATCGGTTTCTTCTTTTAAGCCGCGTGATCTCTCCGGCCCCTGGGCTCTACTTTTTGTTTGAAAGCCAGAATGCACGGGTCAATGTTTAGCTTATGGACTGCAACATCCTGAGATATTCCGCACATGTCGGAATGGTTCCATGCGAACACATCTAAGTTAGATCTCAAAAAGACAATCAATTGATTTTTCAATTCAGGGCTCAGCCGAGACCCTATATTCAACACATGGTTTGGGTCCTCTAGGTTTACAGCTATAGGAATCGTATCTTTGGCCGTGGTTGCCCTTTCGTCCTCTACACTGGCTTCTCTAGGATCGAGCTCTTTTTGCATTCCGCTATGCTCACCAGTGCATGGACCTTTCTTTAGTTGCTATAAGGGGGAGTTTTGGATGCAAGGGAGAACCTCTGCATCATATCCTGATTCTTTCTTCTTGGCCTCTTTCAGTTCTGTCACATAGTAGTCCCTTGCAGCAATTTGATCGCCCTTGATTATACCGATTCCCCTTTCTGTTGGAAACTTCATGGTTGTTACACCCTGTATTTCTGCTAACACCAAAGTAACGAACTAAAGAATATTTAATTTTAAATGTGAGAATTAAGGGAAACGGGTTACGCCATTGTGTTTGTCTCGGAATTTTGGTTGAGATAGAGTCCGAGTTTGCGAGAATTGGACTTCGTATGAAGAAGTTATGGCGATCGGAAGTTTCAGAAAAAATCAAACAGATTTCAAAAGTTCAAATTCAGACTCAGATTGGGCTAGGCGGGAAAATTCCCGCCAGGGGGCAGGTCGACCAGGGGGTCGACCTGGGGTCGACCAACCCATACAGGTCGACCAGGGGGTCGACCAGGGGGTCGACCTCCCCCCCACCCCCCGGGCCAGATTTGAGTGATGATGCTTTTCTGACTCTTGGCTGAGTCATTAGGGCTGACTTGTCACCCTACCTTGACTGAATGGCTGTGGTTTATTCTAGGTTGATCAGATGGCCTAAATTAATTATAAACTCTATATAAACACATGTAGACTCAAAACCTAAAATCAAATAAAAATTTAGAACCATGGTCGCCATGCTGTCACCTTGCAACCTAGAGTAGTCGCCACCATTTAGGAGCTAATCAACTCAATTCTATTCAACTCAAATCTAAACAACAACGAATTTGTCTTCTTCAAAGGAGAGTTAAATCAATTTCAGAACTCAGATTTCAGAACTCAAGATCTTCTTTGAGTAGTGAGTTCAATTTCTTTAATAAGATTATTATTATGTTAATTGGGTTAAGATATAAATTGGATTATATGGCTATGTTTGTGAAGCATTGGAAAATGTAATATTGGGTGAATATATGCTAGTTGTTCATAATGATAGTTTTAGTTTATTTGTGTTGTGGATCCTTATCATATGCTCAATCACCTATGCTCAACTTGATTCATAGTTCTATATGCAAGTTTGATGTTAACTTATATAGAAATCATATGCAAGTTAATGAGAATCATATACAATCCTTACATGTTTCATGACATCTATTTTATGTGTAAGTTTGGATCTAAAGTTTAGGTTAAGACATGTGTGAGTTATATGCAAGTATGTATGCGGACTATACAAAATTAAATATGATAGTTTACATGTAGATCTTAATTTACATGTTTAGATGCAAGTTTACATCATAGTTTATGTTGCATAAATCATATATGTAAGTATATATATGTTTGGGGCATGAATCATGTAATGAAAGTTTAAGATTCCTATGCAAGTTCATACCTTTATGTTAAAACTACATGAGTTATGAAGGTACATGTGTTATACACCCATTGTCTATGCAAGTTTAGATGAAACACCTTATTCACACATGCAAGTTCACTCCTTATGTTTAGATCTATATGCCAATTCATGTTATGACTTTTATTCGTAAGTTAGATCTAATTTATATTCTATGCATGTTGTGATGTTTTCTCTCTATTCCATAAGTTAGACTATTCGAGTCTAACGTATATTTCACGTTAATCGAACGTCCAACGTGGGGCAATGGGATAAGATCGAAATAATTAATATAGAGAATTGGCTTAAGTGCCTTAAAATGGCATATAATTAATTTGTGATGTTAATTGGTATAATTTTATACACCATAAATTGATGGGCATAAATAAGGTGTAAATTATGGACATAGTTAAATTTGGAATTGATCGACAATTCAAATTAGGGATATTAATCTAATTTGGGGTTAAATGAAATATGTAATAACAAACCGCCTAAGGCACGAGGTTAGACTCTTTTGTGGTGTAAGACTGCCCGGACCCGCCCGGAAAATCCAGCTGCGACAAATGCCAGTCTAATGTGAGAGGTCAAAGGCATGAATTAAATGTGTAACAGTTGTAAAGACACGAGGTTAGGCTCGTTTGTGGTGTAAGACTGCCTAGACCTGCCCGGTAAATCCAGCTGCCACAAATGTCAGTCTAAGGTGGGAGGTCTTTACAAGGTTACGGACATAATGAATTAAGAAACACTTAACCAGATAAATATGTAGTGGGACATGAGGCGGGTTAAGTGGGTGCCTTGGGTGGCATGTGGAATTTAGTGGGTGCCTTGGGTGGCATTTGAAATATGATTAGATGCACTTAACCAAGATTGAAACATGTAAGAAGACATGAATAAGAATGGGGTTAAGTGGGAAAAACCTTAGAGGGGACCAAGCATAGGTGGAAAGCTTGTGTCATGCATGGGATCCCTTTTCAAACCAGTAACCCATTAAGTATCTTTGTGGGCTCGACCCAAGTCAAGGATGGGACAAGCATACTGGATTTGATTGTAAGAGGTCAAAACGGGTCAGTAGTGGCAACGCAAGTCTAACGGGTTCATATGCATGTGTGGGCCTGGGCTGGTAGGTAAGACGTTGTTGCATCGTGTAGATATAAGCCATGCATTTTCGGTAGTATCGGGTTGCCACTTTGGGGAGTGATACACCGCACTGTTGGGCTAACACTGGTATCTACGAGTTAGGGAGCCGATCGAATGAGGGTAGTGGGTACACCTAGTGGAGATAGGGGCAGACGACACCTATGGAGGTAGCTAGGGTTACACGAAACTACCATTAGCAGTATTAAGTTTTGTAGGCGGGATCAACCTTTAGGATGACTAATGGTGGTGTGGTATAGTAATTATCCTACAGTGATTAGGGGCGCCTTTAACGTTATCTTTGTTCGTCTTATTTCCTTGTTTGCTCTGTCATACCCAATTGTTCACAGTCACTTCCTTATTTTCCAGCTTATGCCTTATCCTAGTTATTTAATGATTATATTGTTAAAGTTATTGCACTCGTCAAACTTTATGTCTGACCCCCTTGTTTCCACCTCTTTTCTTCCCCTCAAGGTTTGCAAGAAGGGAATACTACAACTTAGTGCCGATTTCTTTCAGTTGCTTGAAAAGAGTAAATGTATCACTTTGGACTCTCTCATCTTTATGGCTTTGCTTATGTTCAGTGGGGATTTATGCATTTATGTTATTTAAGTAATTGCTTCTTTATGTACTTTGAAGTTTTTGGAAAAGACTAGTGATCCTGTTGTAATGGTTTTGGAAACCACTTATGTAAGTTTGTTTTGAGTTATGATGCTAATAAATAAGTTTTATCTTCCGCTGTTTTGTTTTATTTATTTATTCTTGTAATTTATCTGTTTTATACAACAATAACGCTTCATGGACATTGATGCATTCCCTTTATGAGTGACATTAATGGACATGGGGTGTTACACGTTGTATCAGAGCTATGGTTATAAGAACAGATAAAAAGCTTTGAAAAGCGTTATCAAAAGTATTATTTTCCTAGAAGTATTTTCAAAAACTTGTTTTAAAGAAGCTATTTTCAAGGAAAGTATGCTTTAAAGAGCATAATCCCTGCAAGCCATACATCTCTCTTACGCTTCCCGTGTTTTGAAACTTTTTTTTAGCATGTCTGGAGCATTTGAGATAACAAAGGGTGTTCATGTACCCGGTTGGTTTCGTTAATATCTCGAGGCTAGGGCCGCTGCCGCGGGTCCGGCCAACGTTCCTCCTCCTCCTCCTCCCCTAGCTCCAGTCATTCCTCCACGTGGAGATACTTTCTCTAAGATATGTAAAGACTTTCGTTCAATGGGTGGAAAATCTTTTAGTGAGTCTGAAACGTTCATTGAAGCTAGAAATTGGTTGAAAGAAGTAGAGGATCTGTTTGGTATTTTTGATTTGGACGATTGTAAGAAGGTCCAATTGGCTGCTTGGTTGATGAAGGATGAAGCTTTGTTTTAGTGGGAGGTCACTAATGGAGAGCGTCCAGTTGATACATGGCCGGATTTCAGGCGTAGGTTTGAGGCAAAGTTTCTCTCACGGGCTGAAGAGAATTTATATATGGAAAGATTTTTGGCGTTGAAGCAAGGGAATCTATCAGTGAAAGAATACGTCAACAAGTTCAATCAGTTGGCGAGATTTGGCTTGGACTTGGTGAATACACCCAAAATAAGGCCTTGAGATTTGTTAAGGGTTTGAACGAGCCACTACATGGATTAGCTATGACCCACATCCCTATGGGGGCCACCTTTGAGAGACTAGTTGATATGGCACTTATGCATAAAGAGGAGAAAGGCGCCAATGCTAATAAGGCACCTAAGAAGAAAGGAGATCAAAAGAAACCACAACAACAAAATAAGAAGGGCGGGAAGAACAATAATGGCAAAGGAAAGAAGAATTGCTTTAATTGTGGGACACCAGGCCATCGGAGTAAAGACTGTAGGAAAAAGAAGAAGACTGGCTGTTACCACTGTGGAGAGGCAGGTCATCTAGTTAAGGACTGCCCAAGGAAACAGGGACAAGGGCAAAGAACTTCTGGAGGGCAGCTTTAGGATCTCATGGCACCGGGCCAGGCCAGGGAGTAGGTCCAGGCTCTCGCGGTCCCACCGCTTCAAGAACGAGGTAGAAACATTTCCGTTGAGAGTTTAGTTTTTTTGTTTGATCATCATGTCCGTACTTTATTCGATTCTAGCGCATCACATTCATTTATTTCTACATCATTAGTTGAAACACTGCACTTAAATACTAGTCTTGTTGTGGATCCCATTGTAGTCTCAAATCCTATTGGTGGGTCGGCTCATTTATCCATTGTTTGTGGGGGTTTAAGATTGTCTATCTTAGGCGTTGGTTTTGAATGTAATGCTTTTGTGCTTGGTTTCATGGGCTATGGGTTGATTCTAGGGATGGATTGGCTAGCCAGATATGGTGCCATCCTAGATTGTGAACAAATGGTAGTAAAATTGTTGACTCGTAGTGGAAAGACCCTTGATATTTCTTGTGACCCTAGAGGATCGGTGATGCTTAGTTATCTTGAGTCACTTGACGCATCCAATGATTATTTACATTCTGTTCGTATAGTCCGCAAATATGTTGACGTCTTCGTTGAGGTGAGGGGTCTACCCCCAAAACGTGAGATAGAATTTCGTATTTATCTTGTAGACAATGCAAAACCAGTATCTCTGCCAGTACGCCACATGGCTCCTCGTGAGAGGAGGGAGCTCAATAAGCAAGTAGGGGAGTTGCTTGAGAAGGGGTTCATAAGACGTAGTATATCGGAGTGGGGTGCACCTGTAGTATTTGCCACGAAGGCGGATGGGTCCTTTAGACTTTGTGTGGACTATAGAGAACTTAATAAACTTACTAAGAAGAATAGGCACCCACTGCCGAGGATTGATGATTTTTTTGATCAGTTAGTTGGCGCCTCAGTGTTTTCGCAGTTGGACTTAGCCACTGGTTTCCATCAGTTGAGAGTGGCCAAGGATAGCATAGACAAGACTTCATTTAGGACTCCGGACGGTTTCTATGAGTGGCTTGTAATACCCTTCGGTTTGACAAATGCCCCCGCATACTTTGTTGACTTGATGAGTAGGGTGTTTAGGGAGTACCTTAATAGATTCGTGGTGGTCTTTGTGGATGACATCTTGATCTTTTCTAAGAGCGAGGAAGAGCATGCCCTACATCTTAAGGAAGTATTGGAGACCCTTCGAGCACATAACCTTAAAGAAAAATTTTCTAAATGTCACTTTTGGAGAAAGGAAGTGTGATTCTTAGGGCACGTGGTTTCCAAAGAAGGGATAACTGTGGATCCCGCGAAGGTGGTGGTCATCCTAGATTGGAAGGTCCCTAAAATTGCTACCGAGGTGAGGAGTTTCTTGGGGTTGACAGACTACTATAGGAAGTTTATCAAGGACTTTGCAAAGATATCAGCCCCATTGACATGCTTGACGAAGAAGAACCTAGTTTTTACATGCGACGTTGATTGTGATGATGCGTTCCAACGTTTAAAGAGAGCTTTGACCATAGCCCCAGTCTTAGTGTTGCCGGATGGGAGTAAGCCATTTACCGTTTATACCGATGCTTGTGGGACAGGACTAGGCGCAGTCTTAATGCAAGAGGGGAGGGTAATAGCCTATGGGGGAAGGCAGTAGAGAGTGCATGAGAGAAATTACCCTACACATGACCTAGAGTTGGCCGCTATTGTTTTCGCGCTTAAGTCTTGGCGCCATTATCTTCTTGGCGAGAAATTAGAATTGTTCACAGACCACAAATCGCTAAGATACTTGTTCTCTCAGAAGGACTTGAACTTAAGGCAGCAAAGGTGGATGGAATTCTTAGCGTCCTATGATTTCAAGATAGCATACACCTCTGGCAAGGGTAATGTGGTGGCAGACGCCTTAAGTAGGAAAAGGTTGTCCTTGAGTCCGTTGTTTGTTGAGCGACAAAGCTTAGAGTTCATCTCTACGTTTGACTTTAGACCTTCCATTGACTTTGTACCCGGTTTGCTAGCTTCCTTAGAGGTCAGACCTACGCTTTTGGGACGGATTGGTGAGGCACAGCGAGATGACCCACAGTTGGTTGAGTTGGTAGAGAAGCTAATAAAGGGGGAGTCATCGAGCCATCTCAGTAGGTATACCCTAGATGATAAGGGTTGGTTACGTAGGGACGGTAGACTTTGTGTACCACGGGACGAGAACTTGAGGAAGACCATTCTTGATGATGCACATCGTTCGAAGATGGCCATTCATCCCGGAGAGGACAAGATGTACATGGACATGAGACGAGTTTACTTTTGGGTCGGTATGAAGAGGGATGTGGTCGAGTTTGTCGCTAGATGCTTGGTGTCCCAACAAGTAAAAGCAGAGCAAAAGAAGCCCGGTGGGTTGCTTCACCCATTGGAGGTCCCACAATGGAAGTGGGAGAGTGTCTCGATGGACTTTGTTGACGGGTTACCGAGATCGAGGAAGGGTAATACGGGGGTTTGGGTCGTGGTAAACAGACTTACTAAGAGCGCCATTTCATTCCCGTGAAGAGTAAAAGGACCGCTCCATGGTTAGCCTCCGTATACATTCGAGAGATAGTTCGTTTGCGCGGTGTTCCCTCTAGCATAGTGAGCGATCGTGATCCTATCTTTACTAGCGAGTTTTGGAAGAGCTTGCAAGAGGCGGTAGGGACTCAGTTATGTTTGAGCATCGCATATCATCCTCGGATAGACGGCCAGATTGAGAGGGTAAATCGTATTCTAGAGGACCTTTTGAGGCTATGTGTTTTAGACTTCGGAGGTACATTGGAGGAGCATCTTCCTTTGGTGGAGTTCGCGTATAATAATAGTTTTCAGTCTAGCATTGGCATGGCACCTTTCGAGGCTCTTTATGGAAGGCCTTGTCGTTCACCTACATGTTGGTGGGAATCTACGGATAAGATCTTACTTGGGACCAATATGATTAGAGAGACTTCGGAAAAGGTCGATTTGATTCGGAGGAGGATGAAGACGGCGCAAGACAGCAGAAATCGTATGCGGACAAGAGGAGGATAGATCTTGAATTTGATATTGGGGACATGGTATTTTCCAAGGTGTCTCCATTACGGAATGTTGTTCGATTTGGGTCCATTGGGAAGTTAGCACCGAGGTTCGTAGGGTCGTTTCCTATTAAGGAGAGGATTGGGCAGATGGCGTATAGAGTGGAGTTTCCCGAGAGACTTAGTGGTGTACACAACGTATTCCATGTATCACATTTGAGGAAGTGCTTGCATGAAACCACGGACGTGGTAGAGCCGAGCTTGCTTAGAGAGGCGGAGATAGAGCATGATGTGACGATTCGACGAGCTCCTACATGCATTCTTGGTTCGGAGATTAAGAAGTTGAGGAATCGAGAGGTCAAGCTAGTCAAAGTGCAATGGGGAGATGATGAGAGCGACGCTACTTGGGAGACGGAAGAAAAGATGCGTTCATTGTACCCTTTTCTTTTCGAGGGTATGTCTTTCAATTTCCCCTTTATCGATTAGCTTGTACTTATTCTATCTTTGGTATGTCCTCTCGCTAGTACCTTTGACCTTTAGATAGGGTAGTCCTATGGTTGAAACATGTGTTTGAGACATGTTATATATGGTGGATGCGTGTGGATGCAAGTGTTTGCTAGTGGTTGCTCGTGGATGCATATACACACACTTTAGACACTAGATCGGCTCAGTCACTTTCATATTGCATATTGCATATAAAAGGATGTATTTAGTAAAATGAATGTACATTGAATGTGTGTATCATATGGATGTTGCATTTAAATGAATGGTTGCGCACATATGTAGTAATGATATGTATAGGGTTCTTTGCATACATGATGGATACATGGCACTATCATTATTTGCATTAAGGAGGTCGACTGAATCAGTGGACCGCCTGATTTTGCATTAGTATACGAACATGTACACACACTATGCATATGTACATGAAAAGCATTAGAATTTTTTTAAGGACAATGATTGCTTATGGTTGATGGTTGAGTAGATGGATGATTGGATGGTAGGATACGTTCTTCTTGACTTAGAGATTTCGAGGACGAAATCCTTTAAATAGGGGAGAATGTAACACCCCGTATTTCTGTTAACACTAAAGTAACGAATTAAAGAATATTTAATTTTAAATGTGAGAAGGGAAACGGGTTAAGCCATTGTGTTTGTCTCGGAATTCTGGTTGAGATAGAGTCCGAGTTTGCGAGAATTGGACTTCGTATGAAGAAGTTATGGCGATCAGAAGTTTCAGAAAAATTCAAACAGATTTCAAAAGTTCAAATTCATACTCAGATTGGGCTAGGCGGGAAAATTCCCGCTAGGGGCCAGGTCGACCAGGGGGTCGACCTGTGGGTCGACCTACCCACGCAGGTCGACCTGGGGGTCGACCTGCCCTCCCGGGCAGATTTGAGTGACGATGATTTTCTGACTCTTGGCTGAGTCATTAGGGCAGACTTGTCACCCTATCTTGACTGGATGGCTGTGGTTTATTCTAGATTGATCGGATGGCCTAAATTAATTCTAAACTCTATATAAACACATGTAGATTCAAGCCCTAAAATCAAATAAAAATTTAGAACCATGGCCGCCATGTTGTCACCTTGCAACCAAGAGTAGCAGCCACCATTTAGGAGGAAGAAAAGCTAATCAACTCAATTCTATTCAACTCAAATCTAAACAACAACGAATTTGTCTTCTTCAAAGGAGAGCTAAATCAATTTCAGAACTCAGATTTCATAACTCAAGATCTTCTTTGAGTAGTGAGTTCAATTTCTTTAATACGATAATTATTATGTTAATTGGGTTGAGATATAAATTGGATTATATGGCTATGTTTGTGAAGCATTGGAAAATGTAATATTGGGTGAATATATGCTAGTTGTTCATAATGATAGTTTTAGTTTATTTGTGTTGTGGATCCTTATCATATGCTCAATCACCTATGCTCAACTTGATTCATAGTTCTATATGCAAGTTTGGATGTTAACTTATATAGAAATCATATGCAAGTTGATGAGAATCATATACAATCCTTACATGTTTCATGACATCTATTTTATGTGTAAGTTTGGATCTAAAGTTTAGGTTAAGACATGTGTAAGTTATATGCAAGTATGTATGCGGATTATACAAAATTAAATATGATAATTTACATGTAGATCTTAATTTACATGTTTAGATGCAAGTTTACATCATAGTTTATGTTGCATAAATCACATATGTAAGTATATATATGTATGGGGCATGAATCATGTAATAAAAGTTTAAAATTACTATGCAAGTTCATACCTTTATGTTAAAACTACATGAGTTATGAAAGTACATGTGTTATGCACCCATTGTCTATGCAAGTTTAGATGAAACACCTTATTCACACATGCAAGTTCATACCTTTATGTTAAAACTACATGAGTTATGAAAGTACATGTGTTATACACCCATTGTCTATGCAAGTTTAGATGAAACACCTTATTCACACATGCAAGTTCACCCCTTATGTTTAGATCTATATGCCAATTCATGTTATGACTTTTATTCGTAAGTTAGATCTAATTTATATTCTATGCCTGTTGTGATGTTTTCTCTCGATTCCATAAGTTAGACTATTCGAGTCTAACGTATATTTCACGTTAAACGAACGAACGTACAACGTGGGGCAATGGGATAAGATCAAAATAATTAATGTAGAGAATTGGCTTAAGTGCCTTAAAATGGCATATAATTAATTTGTGATGTTAATTGGTATAATTTTATATACCATAAATAGATGGACATAAATAAGGTGTAAATTATGGACATAGTTAAATTTGAAATTGATTGACAATTCAAATTGGGGTTAAATGAAATATGTAATAACAAGCCGCCTAAGGCACGAGGTTAGACTCATTTGTGGTGTAAGACTGCCCGGACCCGCCCGGCAAATCCAGCTGCCACAAATGCCAGTCTAATGTGAGAGGTCAAAGGCATGAATTAAATGCGTAACAGTTGTAAAGACACGAGGTTAGGCTCGTTTGTGGTGTAAGACTGCCCGGACCCGCCCGGAAAATCCAGCTACCACAAATGCCAGTCTAATGTGGGAGGTCTTTACAAGGTTATGGTCTTAATGAATTAAGAAACAGATAAACATGTAGTGGGACATGAGGGGGTTAAGTGGGTGCCTTGGGTGGCATGTGGAATTTAGTGGGTTCCTTGGGTGGCATTTGAAATACGATTAGATGCACTTAACTAAGATTGAAACATGTAAGAAGACATGAATAAGAATGGTGTTGAGTGGGAAAAACCTTAGAGGGGACCAAGCATAGGTGGAAAGCTTGTGTCATGCATGGGGGCCCTTTTCAAACCAGTAACCCATTAAGTATCTTTGTGGGCTCGACCCAAGTCGAAGACGGGACACTCGTACTGGATTTGATTGTAAGAGGTCAAAATGGGTCGGCGGTGGCAACGCAAGTCCAACGAATTCATATGCGTGTGTTGTCCCTGGCTGGTAGGCAAGACGTTGTTGCATCGTGTAGATATAAGCCGTGCATTTTCGGTAGTATCGGGTTCCCACTTTGGGGAGTGATACACCCTACTGTGGTGCCAGCACGGGTATCTACGAGTTAGGGAGCCGATCGAATGGGGGTAGTGGGTACACCTAGTGGAGATAGAGGCAGACGACAACTATGGAGGTAGCTAGGGGTACACGAAACTACCATTAGCAGTATTAAATTCTGTAGGCGGGATCAACCTTTAGGATGACTAGTGGTGGTGCAGTATAGTAATTATCCTAAAGTGATTAGGGGCGCCTTTAACGTTATCTTTGTTCGTCTTATTTCCTTGTTTGCTATGTCATACCCAATTGTTCACAGTCGCTTCCTTATTTTCCAGCTTATGCCTTATCCTAGTTACTTAATGATTTATTGTTAAAGTTATTGCACTTGCCAGACTTTATGTCTGACCCCCTTGTTTCCACCTCTTTTCTTCCTCCCTCCCCCCCCCCCCCCATGTTTGCAAGAAGGGAATACTACAGCTTAGTGCCGATTTCTTTCAGTTGCTTGAAAAGAGTAGGTGTATCACTTTGGACTCTCTCATCTTTATGGCTTTGCTTATGTTCAGTGGGGATTTATGCATTTATGTTATTTAAGTATTTGCTTCTTTATGTACTTTGAAGTTTTTGGAAAAGACTAGTGATCCTGTTATAATGGTTTTGGAAACTAATTATGTAAGCTTGTTTTGAGTTATGATGCTAATAAATAAGTTTTATCTTCCGCTGTTTGTTTTATTTATTTGTTCTTGTAATTTATCTGTTCTATACAACAATAACGCTTCATGGACATTGATGCATTCCCTTTATGAGTGACATTAATGGACATGGGGTGTTACAATGGTCAAACACCAAGGAGCTAAAGCAATCTTGAAACCCGAAAGAGTCGGCCTCCCAAGGAATGCATTGTAAGACGAGAACTCGCCTATTATGACAAAGGTATGTACCATGGAAACTCGACGCTCCCCATCTGCCAGTTCGACAGGCAAATCTATCGTTCCGATGGGTTGCGTAGGTTGACCTGTAAAACCGTGGATCTTATGTGGGTACGCGCGCACCTTTGCCATGGCGAGGTTCATCTTTTGGAAAGTGTTTATAAAGATCACATTGACTGATGCCCCAGTGTCAACTAGGACCCTTTTTACCACTGCAGGCCTGAGACCAATTGTTATCACCATGGCATCAATAGTTGGCGTAATTAAGCCTTCTGCATCCTTATCTCTGAACATCACATCCTCGGTTGAAATTTTATGCATTTTCATCGGAAGCTCGTTGTTCAAGATCATGCACCCTTCCTCTTTCGTGACATCCTTCAATTCGCTAGCATATCTTTCCATATCTGCCCAACTGTTCCCAGCTGGGTGGGGACCCCCAAATATCATATTGCTTACTGGTCTCGGGTCGACTGACATTTGGTCCTCTTCACTCGAGTTAGGCTGGCTAGCCGCATTGTTATGCCCCTACACGGCTGGAGTGCTTTGGGGATTTTTCACATACTGTTGGAGTCATTAGTGCTATGCCCTGGTTGGCTATGGAAACGGCAGAATTTCCCTGAATTTGCCTATTGTTCATTTACCTTCTGCGACTTCATCCAAGGGAAAAGGCCCGAGTCCTTCACGGCTTGGTAAATCCTCTCTGGGGTTTCGTTGAGGAGGGTTAGCTCATATGGTTTGTACATCCGCGTCTTCTTATAAGCTTTTCTATCCCTCTCATCGTTTCCCCTCTTTTGTCCTACATCGCTCTTCTGCTCAACCCTGGGCTCATCGCTCTTTACTTCTCTGGCTGCGTTATTTTCTATAGTCTTCTGGACACCTGGAGCTTCATCTTCCACACTCATGTATTTCTCTGCTTTCTTGTAGAACTTCTTTAAAGTCTTTAGTTTCTTCATCTTAAGCCACTTTCCAAATTCTGACTTCTATCGATGGCCCCTCTCAGGGCTACCAGCAAATACCAAGGTTCTGGTTCTATGACCTCCGCTGGTACAGCATTGAAGCGTGTAAGGAATTCTCTTATGGTTTCCTCATGCTTATGTTCCATTTCGCTGAGTGACATCACATCCCTTGCCTTGGTGGTCTGTAGTCGGAATTGATCCTGAAACCTCCTTGCTAGATCAGCAAACTAATCGATACACCTAGGTGGGAGTCTGGTGAACCATAGCGAGGACACGCCTTCTAGGCACACGGGAAAGTACAAGCACTTGATTTTGTCGGTGGCCCTAGCTCCATTCATGTATTGGTCGTACTTGAACAGGAAAATGGTTGGATCACCAACTCTGCTATAAGGCGCTATTGCTGGTGGTATAAATTTCTTTGAGAATTTCGCTTGATGGATCTCCTCTATGAATGGATTTTTGCTAGGAGAAAAGTCCCAATCTTCCTCCTCATCCTCTTGAGTCACCTTCCCCTTCATTACTCACTAGATTAGGTCTGTGATGTGCCTTTCGTCGCCTACTTGTTCATCAGGATCGATGCCGATGTTCTTATCAGCGCGACCATGGTTTAAGCTTCGGCACCTTGCATCCTTCTTGATGGAGGTTATGTTGGTACGACTTGCTGCATGTTCTTCTTTGCGCTTCTGACCTTAGGATGCTCAACACCGGCCTTTTCCCTGTCTCTCACTGGGCTGTGAGGTCGTCCAGGGTCTGAGGCTGATGAGTCCTCTTTTCCATCAGCATTAGCCACAGTATTTGGTGGTAATAAATTGGTTTGACCATAGGTTAGGACATCAAACTTTTCCATTATCATCTTCGCTTTATTATCCATTTTCTCGTTCAAGCCGGTTATGACCACATTCAATTCATCTCGCATCACTGATGGCCCAGGGGTTTCCCTGGCCCCTCGATTCAAGATTTGAGGTGTAGCTTCGTTAGCATTATCATCCTCATTGATTGCAACGACTTTAGTAGATTTACCGCTTTTCTTCGATCCAACCATGATTCCCAAAGGAGATAACAATTCTGGGATGTTTTTACTGCTGAACCACAAAAGGAATTTATGAACACGGCCCCACGGTGGGCGCCAAAATTTTTACACCAAAAATGATCCAAACACCCAAGGTACAAAACTGTACTTCACCAATTTGGTAAGAAATAAATGGAACCATGTTTAATCAGCAACAAAGGTGAAAAATGCAAGGAAAGTAAATTAGTGACGAGATTTAGAGTGGTTTAGCCGTTAACGAGGCCTACGTCCACTATGAAGGTGATTTCCTGCCTTACAATGAGAATTAAAAGTACACCCACTCTCTCTTTTCATACATTTCTATATCAAATCAGTATACCCTCATTTATATATCTCAATCTAAAGAATTATACAAGAGAGTAGTGAATTTGAGGAGAATAAGGATGGATGAATGATTAAGAAGAAGGATGTCTTCGTTTTCCTTCACCGTAAGATTGTCTTTGACGCCATGGCTAAATATGTGGTTGGGATGAAATTCAGCAGCACCTCGTGGTTTTTTTTCCAAGTCCCCATGTATGTTGGTAGCCATAGTGTATTTATAGGTGAACTTCCCATGGTAAATGATCTAGAATCCGTTTATCCAGGCTGTGGATCGTTCATTCTGTTAATTACAACTATGCCACCAGCTAGCTATAGCCAGCTCTCCGTAGCTGTATCCAGTTATCATGTGAGGACGGCTCGTTGGAACGAGTATCTTGAATAGCTGAGCGGGTAAGATGTAAGCGAGCGTCCTGTGAGAGTTTTGGGAGATTTTGTGAGAGCGGAATGCGGGTCTGGAGTTGATTCTCCTTTGTTCCTTGCATGACCGTCCTTCTTGGTCCAAGGACGCTCGTCTTCTTGCTGCCTTTGTATGGCGCTATTTAGGCTTTACGGCTATGTTATGAGGTCGCTCCCGCTTATGTTGAATGGGTGGCTTGCTTTACTTCGGTGTTTGAGCGGTTCTCAGGATATGAGACCTTTATCTTTATCAGGTCACACTTCTCATAATATGTTACGCTATTATCTTAGATCGCATTGGTTGACTTGACCTGCCCTAGGTCCGATATTTGGGTCTTGCTCTATGCGGTTGCATCATGCACGGACGACCCAGGTGATATCCGCCTTGTACGCTTTACCCAATGTGCATATGGATTTTTAGGGATTAACAACAGGATAGAGATATTATGAACAGACATATGAGATCTAAACCGTAAATTAGATATACAAGTTATGGCTGATCTGTTGTGATTTAGATTACTAATAGGCATAAGCTTAAATCCAAACTTATAAACATGTCAAGATTACATTTTAGGTGTTTATATCTAAAAATAACATAGACTCACTGTGATTGGATCTAAAGAAGAGGGAATTGATCATAGATGATGTAGCACAGATCTTTGAATACGTATAACTTGTTGTTGAAGAAGAATAGGCTAGATCAAACTGAGTTGGGGCAGAACCTCGTTGTCGCCATTGACTAAAACAATGAGATTAAGGTCCTTTATATAACCACCGGCCAGTGAACCAGGACACACAGCAGGTCCAGATTCATCAAGGGGTCGACATGGGTGTCGACACCCTTAGGGCATGGGGTCGACCACCAACGGGACGAGTTCCCGCACCTTCCTACTTCTGGTTTTCGAAATATTTTGAATTTTTTGATTGGTTTTGTATATATATAATTCTCTTGTGCATATATAAACTTCGAGCCTTAATAACTTCTTCATACGATGTCCGTTTTACGCAAACTTGGTGTCCATCTTAAGCAGAATTCCAAGATGAACGCAATGGGGCTGTCCGTTTTATTTAATTACAAATATTTAATTAAGTATTCTTTAGTTTATCATTTTAACGTTCTTAGAATTACGGGGTGTTACACCTTGTAAGTATCACAAACATCTGGTTGCCACAAGTAATGCACATACACAAATTGTTCAGAACCATCGGCATCTTCAATGGAAATTCAGTAGGTAATGTTGAGTTTGGAGACACCTCAACCATGCATTTGGCATATACCAGGCGATCAATTCTTTTTGTTATTGTGTCCATACATTAGAACTTTCATACCCTTGTCGTCAATTGACTAATGCCTATTTTCGACCAGGCATAAAGCGGGATATTTCTCAATTTAATCCAAACCGGATGTAACACCCCAGAATTTTAGCGATTTAATAATTAATTAATTTAATTATTTGAATAGTCATTTGTCAATTTAAATGGCTTAAATTCAATAATATTGAATATTTAATTAATATAAAAAGTGGAATAATATATTTCATTTCGAAATAGTCGGAAATAGTTGAATTGGAAATATTGTGTGTATTGGATAATTTAAGAGATTTAATCGAGTATAGATTCGAATTATAATGACGAATTTATTATTTAAAATGAAGTTTGAACGTATTATTTATAATATAATTTAGAGCGAGCTCGTAACGTCGTGGTAGTTCGTAGTTTTACGTTTTGAACTTTAAATGAATATATAGGATTCATTTGAAGTCATAATTCATTGAAACAAGAAATGTTTGAATCAATTGAACTATGTGTTTCTAATAGAAGTGAAAAATGGAGATTTTGTCTTATAGATTGTGAGTTATGTCCAAATCAAATTTTTAGAAAGTCGTTATGGGATTGTTTATAAACTATAACGATTTTTTTTTTGAGGCAAAAGGTAGTGATACTCAAGAGAGTTTCACGACATATTTAAATATGCCATAAACTTACAAAGTAGCTATTACAAACCAAAAACAACTTGCGTAACTGCAAGACTAAAGCCACAACACACACTGCATCACAAAAGCCAAGCGGCTATATACAACATACGCTGCGAGTACAACAAAACAAACCCAAAAACAGCAGCTAAACAAAATACAACACATGCTGCATTACATAACACCAAGCCTGAAAGCTATTGCAACCACCTGCTGTGCTCTCTATTGCCAAAGCAATCTTCAAGCAAATCAACAAACTGCCAATACTCCACTCCTGCCCAAGTATAGAAAAACTTTAGTGCTTGAAAAAGAATAGAATTAGATGATTTAGCAATGTTGTTAAAACATCTATTATTCCTCTCACGCCACATGACCCAACAGAATGAAAAATTTATGAAGGCTAAGTCATTTATGTTGCAATTATCCCAGAACGTATATTGGTCACAAATAGCATCTCTCCATCTCAAATCAATACCCAACTGCACCAAAGATTTACTCCAAACATAAAAAGCCACATCACAATCACAAAAAAGATGCACATAGTCTTCCACCATTTCTCCACAGAATAAGCATTTTTCTTCAATATTTAAGTTCTTTCTTTTGAGCATGCTTCTAGTATTAAGTTTGCCATGCATTATCGTCCACATATGCAATCTCACCTTTAATGGAATTTTCTTATGATTCCACATATTTTCAAAACCACATAGTTTCCTCCCCGAAAAATTCAACAGCTTATAACAATTATTAACTGAAAACTTTAACTTGTCACCCCATTCAACTATATCATCTTCATTATTCAAATGCACACTCTCCAGTAACTTGAACAAAACAGAAAGTTACCTTAAAGCTCTTCCTTCAATGATGCGATTAAAATTCAGTTTCCATTTAAAGCCTACCAACTCATCGTCATAAACATCAGCTACCCAAGCAAGCTTGTCACTCAAAATCTCGAACAAGCTATCAAATTCACACGCCAATGCAATTGGCAATAACCATCTATCAAGCCAAAAGGAACAATTTCTCCCATTACTAATCTTGACATTAATATTAGAACTGAAAACATGAGCAAAACTGAGGATACCCTTCCAGAAAGAAGAAGGACGAGTAACATCTTCATGCAAAGAAAAAACTCCATTATAATAAGTATTGGATATCCACTCACACCATAAAGCATTCTTAAGAGACATCATACTCCATAACCATTTGCATAATAAAGCACAGTTTATTTCCTTCAAGTTAACCACTCCTAAACCACCCTGAATTCTCGATTTATACACTTGATCCCGTGCAACTAAACAAGTAACAGCACTTGAACCACTCTTTCCTGACCAAACAAAGCTTCTTCTAATACTGTCGATTTTATTTAATACCCAATAGGGAAGTTTATAAAATGATAACCAGTATAAAGGAGTCGCTGATAAGAGTGAATTCACTAAAATTAATCTGCCTGCTTTAGATAAAGAATTTCCCTTCCATCTAGTTAACCTTGAATCCACTTTACTTATTAAAGTTAACCAATCATCTTTCAAAAGTTTTCCAGGTCTAATATATAATCCAAGGTAATTAACGGGAAATGAACCAAGTTTACAATTTAACATATCTGCAATATCATTACCCAATTCATCATGTACTCCCACTGAAGTTACAGAGCTCTTATGGAAGTTAATTCGAAGACCAGACAAGCTTTCAAATGCATAAAGAATGAATTTTAAATAAATGGATTTACAATAAATTGAATATCGTTTTAACTTGGAAATGAAATATTAGATTTATTTGATTATTTTGGAGCTATATGTAATTCAGTTTGAATATATATATATATATATATGATAATAGTAATGTAATTATTACTAAACCAAATTATTTTGAAACCGATTTATATTGTATCGAATAATATGGAATTTAAGAATAGCTAATCTTTAAATGAGCTCCATTTTCTATAAAACGAATTTTATGAAATCCGTAATGATTAATTATTGTAAGATTTCCAATTTAGAGTCAATTGGATTTATTTTGTGAGTGTGTGCGCTCTAAACGCGTATTATTTAACTGTTCGAAATTAAAAAGGAAGTTTTACAAAAGGACTTGGAATTCGACGAAACCAGTTCCATTGTTTTTGAAATATTATGTTATTGTAGGGTTACAATTTTCATCGCGAACAG
Source organism: Allium sativum (assembly GCA_030737875.1). Lineage (NCBI taxonomy): Eukaryota > Viridiplantae > Streptophyta > Magnoliopsida > Asparagales > Amaryllidaceae > Allium > Allium sativum. The sequence continues at coordinate 601,803,633 of CM060924.1, read as the reverse complement.
AACTTGAATGTGGTAGCTTTTACGTGTTAATTCATGCATAAGTTTCACGTAAATTAAATAATTACATTTTTATCCTAAATTTAATCACAAGAATTAGGGCCAAACTAAACATACCCTAACGCAGGCTACCACCTAGCTAAAATATGCAAAGGAAATCACTGCAGTCCCACCTTATCAACTATAACCCTATATGTTAAGGCAAATCAAAATTTATGAAACCACGGACCTACTCTTTGAGGATGTACATCCTATAGCATATACTAATACGTGATCACCAAGTCACTTTCCTTTTATATATACACGGTGCCCCATTCATTTTCTTTTTTTGTACCAAAAATAAGCAATGTCGAGCCTTAAAAATGGCCAAAAAAAAATCCATTCTCCACTATAATTCACAAAATATATATGTATGGATTTGTATTGAGCTTCTCTACAATCTATAATAGGTTTTTGCCAATTCGAGAACAATATTGTTCGTTGTTCATAAACACAGCGTGGTACTGTGTGACTAAGTCTAGAGTTTGTGTGAGATTGAGGCATCGATTCGTGACTTGAATTTTGGATTTGAACTCGTGGTGAGATTTAAAGCTTGTGTAATTTTTTTAAGATTAAATAAAAAATAAAAGTTTCGATGTTTTTTCTTACAGCGTGCGTGAGGCGTGAACCCATGGATGAGGATGAGAGTGCAATTTCAGCGAAGTGATCATGGGGAGATAGAAATTTTGAGGAGAATTATTTTTGTGGTTTTTGTTTGAATTTTAAGGAAGTGGAGTAGGAGAAATGGACAGGAGAAAATGCGACTATGGCTTGAGAAATACTGGTTATGGGTTCAAACTATTATCAGAGGGGAGAAGCTGTAGAAGTCGAGTTGGGCATGGTATTGGACTGGTTTGAAGATTGGTAAGGCATGGTTATAAAGAAATTTAAGTTTATTTTAATTTAAATAGTGTACAAGCTTATAAATGTAATATCTCGCTCATATGGTATAAGACTGACGAACCGTCTATCACGTTGGAATTGTATGGATGTAGGCTATGCAATGGAACTGGTTTGGAGCGATTTGGAGCTCATTACAATTTATGGGGAAATTAAATTCCTGATCGGATCCATCGACTGTTAATCGTTATTCAGCAATTAATGACCAATGTGAGTAAACCCACTAACTTTGTCCTGCTTTATAATGTTATAAACATTTTTATTAAATTGATATGTGATGATTTAATGCTATGTGATGTTTATTTGGATGAATTGCTAATAAATTGGTTGAAATTATAGATATAGTCACATATATAAATCGTTGGTTAAATATTGATTCTAATTATTACGTGTAGCGACCCGAACTTCCCGACCGACCTAAACCGAACAAGAAGGCGGGCTGCTTTGAGAACCCGACTCATCAGAACACAAACATGAGAATATTTCACTGTTATTGCAACAATTTACATCTGAGTACAATTGAATAATATACAACACAAAATATCAGAGATTTAAATTACACTTAAATACATAAACATCATGTGTAGCGGAAAACATCAACTTCCACAACTGAAAGAAATACACGGATACAAAGCATTCCGAATATAGCTCCAGCTGTAATGTAGGATCCTGTGAAAAGAAATATTTGCGAAAACCCAAAACTACTAGCTGTTCGTGTGGTAAATATGGGCACCCAGATTTTAGGTGGGAACAATAAACTCCGAGTCAGTCATGGGACTGGTGTGAGAACTAAAACAGTTATTAATTTTATTTTAAAGTTGGGTAAATCTAGGGACCATGCCGTATGACACGAAACGGGTTTTCTCCCAAGAGTACCCTGTAAAAAACAATGCAATGCTAAAAGGAAAAATGAAGCCATTATAAGACTCAGGTCCAATCACATAATGCAACACAAACCAGAGAATAGAGTTTTACCTTATAATGACAAAAAATGTTTGATGCGCGAAATTTATCTTTTTTTATTATTATAGGTGAAGAAATCTACTTCAAATATAAATATATCAATCATAGACGACATAACATCCCATCCTACTATGTCGCCATATAGGTTTACAAGTAAAACCCAAAAATCTCGTATTGGAAATTGGATTTCCATCATGAGTCAAGGCGAGGGATGTCTCCTTACCAGTTTCGGGCCATCTCTAGAGGGATGCCCATGATCAGCACACATGACCCTTGGATCTTGCAGGGTCAGTCCTCTCTTACTTTTGAGGATTGGTTATTCTCGAACAATATGTTCCATTGTCCTATCAGACCTATCACTTGGCTGTCCACATTGAACCCCAAAATCCAATTTGATATTAAATATAAGATATTAAATGGAAATCATGTCGACTTACATTCAATACCAAATTCTGAGACTAACAGATATCAGTTTGGAATAACGATATCAATATCTTCTAAATTCCCGCCACAATATCCGTATAATCACGGAATCCAATACCGAACTATCCGAAGATAATTCCCATTCAAATGCATTCCAATATATATGTTGGAAACTTCTATTTATGTAAAAACATTCACTATCCAATTTATTATTTCTAAGAATCATTGGATTATTATTCTTGTTGTTAACTAGTTCATTTCGGTAAAAATATATTTTATCCTTTCAAACTTGGATTATTTCATCCAAAATATCTTTCCAAATCATTTATTATGATTTTACATAATTTTCCCATATTTTTAATACTTATAATAAGGCCCTTACAATCGGTTTTCAATATCGGCCAATAAACTACATCCATAGCTACCTTTACCAAAACTAATTTGGATATATCTTAAATTCTATCCGTAAGATTTCAAATCTCTTATTATCATTCAAAATTTCTTTTCGGTACGAACCCAACGGTTCTGGTTTTAGGAGAATTCGACGGTCGGATCTCCAGTTACGTCCATTTAAAGTTAATGGTCGAAATTCGCAAACGGTCGCTGCACGACACGTTCTATTCAAACCATTTAAGTGTATATATATATATATATAAAATTTATTTCATCGATTTCCATTCAAATTTTATTTCATAAAATATTTATAAATTCGTTTAAAATCAATTTCACTTCCATTTCAATTTTAAATTAAAATTGAACAACTCATATTATTATAATCTCATAATGATAATATTTTTAAAATGTAATATTTTCAAATTCAATCTTCTCGGTATTCATTATAAAAATGAGTAAAATCGATATAAAAATCCGTTCGAGTCAAAATAGCGTTTATATACTTAACTTGGCTTCTCATTTTTATATTTTTGTGTCCATCCAAAATCGAACATCGAAACTAAACATATAATTTTCATTGAATATTACTTTATAAAAATATTCATACTTATTCCAGATTGGAATAAAATTTCAACCAATATCCATATAAATAATTTTATATGCATTACATTCATCATGTGCACCCAACGATAGTTACAAACAACTAACAACCTCCAAAATGACATCCAATGCGGATTTTATTTTCATATAAGCTTCAATCCAATAATTGACGCTTATATAAATCTGTCAATCTACCGATTAACCGTAATTTCACAGAAGGTAGATGTGTGAGTCAAATATCATCCCAAAACCTGTGTGGAGTTTTCAACCAATAAAAATTATTTAATGAATCATTACTCACATACAAAGCTCACCCCGTAGTCATAAATAAATAAATAATCAACTATCAAATGCCATTTATGGCGCCACAAGTGTCCATCCACGGAGTATGAAATGCGAGTGTCACATATTCATATAACGCTTCAAATGCAAATGCTTTGTGAAGAGTTCATGTGTTGAACTCCAAAAAGGGATATTACATGAAATGAGTAATATAACTACATGCAAGATTTCTAACTTGCAACTTAACAACAAAACAAATCATGACATAATAACCTAACAAAATAATTTAGTGAGCGAGTCCTCACCGAGATTTTTGATCGTTATAATAACAATCGCTTTTGAGTTAAACTAAATGCGGATTTAATTTAATCCAAATTTCCTACTAGCGCTAAATTTGACCAAATTAATTCCATTGTGAAGCTCTCGTCGATACGGTTCCAAAGCATCTTGAATCATCTAATTTCGAGTTCATGTGAAAAAGTTATGACCTTTACAAATTCACATATATATATATATATATATATATATATATATGTTAACCAAACACATAGCAACATATCTATGATTTGAACTACACAAACTATATAAACCAAATGATAAATCTCACCTTGAGCATTCCAACACCTCAACACTCCAGCATAGGCACTTTCTACGAGCCAAAGATCTCGCATTTTCAATCCAAATCAACTCAACACTTCTCGCACACACTCAAACACTCACTAACACAAAGCATACAAGCTAAAGGCGGGATTTTTATGGGGGTTTGAGCTTGTTGGGGCTGCGGGGCTCGTTGTACAGTATTGGATGACGTGGCACTGGGCTGGTGGAGGGTTGCAGGTTCTGGCATGGTGACGTGGAGGGCGCATGAGGTGGTTGGTGGTGGTAGAAGTGGTGTATGGTGCTAAAGCAGGCACACTTGTACATGAAAGAGGAGATCTAGAGGTTTTCAAGGAGGAGGATGGGGAAGTGGGCCCATGGCCTGGTGGTGCACCAGCACCTGATGACGTGACATAGGTGGTGCCCCGGCCGGTGGGGCCCTATTCGACGGTAGGAGGAGATAAAGAGGAAGAGGATGTCACCATTTTCAAGTTTCTAAGCATCTAAACCTTCTTTGCAAAAGTGAATGAAACCCTTAACCTTATCACAAGTAATTAGCAACTCATCATGCTATGGAAGCACCATATGAGGAGATTAAACCAAGTGGAGGAGAGAGGGGGTGATTTGTCTGATTTTGGTTGGGTATGCACTATTCACGAATTGACTAATTTTGACAATGCATTAGTTCTACATTGCAAACTTCGTTCTAGTCTCATGGCCACACGTTAACTCCAAAAATTACAAATATTGAAATCTCGCTATGTTTTGCAACTTGAATTATAGTTCCAATGAATCTAGTGTCATCGAATTTGGAGGCAGTTTGAAAAACCACCTTATTTCTAGCTAAAACTAAAACTGACTAAATTTTCAGCTTACGATTATATACTGTTCTCTCACATACAAACACCGTTTGACTTGAAAATTTGAATTCTTACATATTATGGCATTTCGGATCCAACAAAAGTGGTTTCGTCAAATTCCGAGACTGTTAGAAAAATGGTCATTTTATCAGCGATCGATATAATTGTAACACCCTGAATTTTCTGTGAATATTAAAATTAACAATACTTAATTATTAAAGTGAGGATTAAGGGAAATGGGTTACGCCATTGCGTTCATCTCGAAATTCTGCTTGGAATAGAGTCCAAGTTTTCGTAAATCGGACTTCGTATGAGGAAGTTATGGCCCTCTGAAGTTTCAGTGATTTTATATAAATAAAACAGTTCAGAGTAAGAAATTCAAAATTCAAACAGGGAAGCGGGCTGGGCGGGAATTCTCCCGCCCAAGGGCCAGGTCGACCAAGGGGTCGACCTACCCATACAGGTCGACCAGGGGGTCGACCTACCCCCTCCCCCGGGCAGATCTGAAATGTGATGATTTCTAACTCTCTACTAAGTCATTAGGGCTGATGTGGCTATTCTAGATAACTCTATCTAGTTTGGATGGTTGGATTTTCTCCTATGATAATCTAACAGCTTAGGTTGATTCAAACTTCTATAAAAGAGTGCATAGACTCAAACCCTAAACGTAAACAAAATTTGTCTCTTGGCCATCATGTTGCTGCTAGGATAGTTCTCCTTCCTAAAGCTTAGGGATTAGCAAGTCAGAATTCTAATTCAAAAGACGAACAAATCATTCTCTTCTCTAACCTATCTTTGTGAGTACAATTTCTTTCACAAAATAATTAATAAATTAATTATGATGAGTTATAACTTGGATTATGAGAACATGTCTGTTGAATCATGTGATGTTATTTAACTTTGTTATCGTCTGTTGGTGAACATATGACAGTTTTGTTATCTTATGTTGGTCGATCTATTTCATATGTCTAATTACATATGTTTAACATGTTTCATTTTATGATACCAGTTTATATACAAGTTTTGGATGTTAAATCATATGCTAATTTGTATATGAATCTTATTCAAGTCTATTTTTACATATGCTAGTTTGTATGTGAATCTTATGCAAGTATGTATGCAAATTATGCACAAGTTTATATGTGAATCAAGTATATATATACACACATGTGGGTTTATATGTAAAACGTGTGATATTAGTTATATGTTTAAATTCATGATGTTGGTTCAGATGTCTAAAACACATATGCTAGATTTGATTCATTTTGTGACATTTACATGTCTAAATCATATGCAAGTGTAAATGTAAATTTTAATTTACATGTCTAAATTATATATGCAAGTTTATATATAAGTCTGGATGAGAATCATTTGCTAGTTTATATGTAAGATTGTATGCAAATCATATGTAAGTCTTAATTTACATGTCTAAATTTCATATCATGTTTAATACAAGTTTATATGTAGATCATATGCAAGTTTATGCGCAAATCATGTTCATATATGCAAGTTCACCTTTATGTGTATAGAACTATGCAATCATATCTTATATAATTTGATCCATGCCAGTTTGTGGTTTATTCAAATTATGCCAATTTCCTATGCAAGTTATTGATTTTGAAAATTTATGATTATATAAATTATAATCATGCAAGTTTTGATCCATGCTAGCCAATTTTTATTTGCAAGTTAGATCTATTTTTACGTGTTATGCAAGTTGTGATGTTTTTGTGAGTTAGGTTATTTGCTAACCTACGTATTATATTTACACGTACGAACAACGTGGGGGCAATGGGAAAATATTAAATATTAATATTGTGAAAGTTGGCATAAAATGGCTCAATAACATATAATAAATTTGAGACATTAATTGGCCTAATTTATATGCATAGAAATTATGGACATAATTCAGGTGACAATTATGGACATAGATTAATTTGGAAGTTATTGACAATTTGAAATAGGGATATTAATTCAAATTGGGGTTGAATAATAATGTGTAATAATAAATGCCTAAGACACGAGGTTAGACTCGTTTGTGGTATAAGACTGCTCGGACCCGCCCGGCAAATCCAGCAACCACAAACGGTAGTCTAATGTGAGAGGTCAAAGGCATAAATTAAATGAATAATAAATGCCTAAGACACGAGGTTAGACTCGTTTGTGCTATAAGATTTCCCGGACCCGCCAGGCACATCCAGCAACCACAAACGTTAGTCTAATGTGAGAGGTCGTAGGCTTAATTAAAAGATGCTTAGACACGAGGTTAAGTCTGGCTTGAGGTGGAAGTCTGCGCGGAACCGCCCGGCATATCCAGCGGCCACCAGCAATCGACTTAATGTGAGAGATCTGTGCATTAATAATTAATTAATGCTGATCAAAGACGAATATTAATGACAAACGTAAATTTGGTTAAGTTGAGTAATTCTCTGAGTACCAATCTGATGTTGATTTCGGTCTTCGGGGTTAATACTTAGGGAGTTATTCTCTTAACCAATGTATCTGTGAACTAAGATGTACGTATACGATATATATATATATATATATATATATATATATATATATACGATATATAAAGTATATAAGTGGATAGGGTTAAGACCAGCTTAACCAATAATATATTAATCTGATAAGTGAATAGGGTTAAGACAAACTTAACCAACATTGATTTGATAAGTAAATAGGGTTAAGACAAACTTAACCGATATTGATTTGATAAGTGGGTAAGGTTAAGACCAGCTTAACCAAAAATATATAAGTGGGTAAGGTTAAGACCAACTTAACCAATAATATATAAGTGGGTAGGGTTGAGACTAGCTTAACCAATAATATATACATAAATTTGATAAGTGGCAAAGGCTAAGACCAACTTAGCCAACAATATATAAGTGGATAGGGTTAAGACCAATTTAACTAATAATATATAAGTGGATAGGATTAAGACCAGCTTAACCAATAATATATATTGATCTGATAAGCGGATAGGGTTAAGACAAGCTTAACCAATAACACATGTTGATTTGGTAAGTGGTAACATAGGTGACACGTGGGATATAATTCTAAACACTTAAACAAGTTGAAACATGTAAGAAGACATGAATAAGAAGGGGTTAAGTGGAAAATTCAAGTAGGGACCAAGCATAGGTGGAAAACTTGTGCCAAGCATGGGGGACCCTTTTCAAACCAGTAACCCATTAAGTATCTTTTTGAGCTCGAGTTAGACCGAGGACGGGACACGCTTACTGGGTTTGATTGTATGAGGTAAAAACGGATTAGCAGTGGCAACGCAAGTCCAACAGGGTCATGTGCGTGCATGGGCCCGGGCTAGTAGGTAAAACGTTGTTGCATCGTGTAGGTATAAGTCGTGCATCTTTAGTGGTATCGGGTTGCCACTATGGGGAGTGATACGCCTCACTATGGGAACAACACAGGTATCTACGAGTTTGGGAGACGATCGAATGGGGAAGGTAGTGGGTACGGCTAGCGGAGATAGGAGCAGGCGACACCTATGAAGAAAGCTAGGAGTACAACTACCATATTATGAATAAATGTTGTAACTAGAATGGGGAGGGTAGTGGGTACAACTAGTGGAGATAGGAGCAGGCAGCACCTATAAAGACAACTAGGGGTACACGAAACTATCATCATTATTATTTTGTTCAGTAGGCGGGATCAACTTTTAGGGTGACTAGTATGGTGCAGTATAGTAATTATTCTATAGTGATTAGGAGCGAGATTAACGCCGGAATGTTCATCTTGTTTGTTTTGTCTTGTTCACTTGTTTCATAGTCATTCCTTGTTTTACCATTTTATGCCTTATCCTAGTTACTTTAATAATTATATTGTTAAAGTTATTGGACTCGTCAGACTATATGTCTGACCCCCTTTGTTTTTGCCTCTTTTCTTACTTTTCCCCCCAGGTTCTCAGGATGGGACTAGTATTAGTTGAGCTTGATCTGGATCTTTCTCTCTCTTTTGAAAGTGCTTGGATTGCTGAAAGTAAAGTTCAACTCATCTCTTTTATGGCTACTTATGTTGGGGTTATGCTTTTTACTTTATGTACTCAAAAAACAATTTGTCAAGATGGTTTCTAAGTGTACTTGGTTTTTCTATTGATTTATGATGTTGTTGTAATCAAACTATTTCTCCACTGCAATAAAAGTTGTTTTGAATTTTTCAAGTACCAATATATGTATCTGTCTTGTTATATTCTATTCTATTCACCAATAATACTCCATGAAAGTTAATGCATTCCCTTTGAAAGTGACATTAATGGATGTGGGGTGTTACACGTGGTATCAGAGCTGAAGTTTAACAAAACAGATAAGAGATTTTAAAAAACTGTTTTTCAAAAGCATTTTATAAAGAAATACTTTCAAATGTATGTTTTAAGGAGAGTATTTTCAAGAGGAAAGTTTGTTTTAAAAACATAACCCCCAAGAGCCATATATCTTTCCTTCGATTATCCGTTTTGAATCTCTTCCTCTTTCCTTTTTGAACTTCTTCCTCCACGTATAGACTCTTTTTCTAAGATATGTAAGAACTTCCGTACGATGGGCAGAAAACCGCTTCATGGGACTGGGATGTTTGTCAAAGCTAGAAGGAAGCAGAGGACTTGTTGTTACCTTTAAGATAGACGATGAGAGGAGGGTTCAGTTAGCTGCTTGGTTAATAAAGGACGAAGCCTCATTTTTGGTGGGAGGTCACGAATGGAGAATGTACAGGAGAGACATGGATAGGAGACACGATAAGAAATTAGATCCAAAGAAAGGTGGTAAGGATAACAAAGGGCCAAGAGAAACAGAAGGGCCACACTTGCGAAATACCTTACTACTTAAATAAAGATGTTAGAAAGAAGAAGAAGACTGGTTGTTATCATTACGGAGGAATAGGACATCTTACTAGGATCCTCCAAAGAAGCAGAAGGCAAAATTAAGGACAAGGTACAGGATCTTCTGGAGGGCAAACGCGTTCCCTCACGGATGGCATACCTGATAGAGGTAGAAATATCTTGGTTGGAAGTTTGGTTTTTCTTTTTGATCATCCTGTCCGCACCTTGTTTAAATTCTGGCACTTCACACTCATTTGTATCTACTTCGTTAGTTGAAACAATGCACAAAAATACTAGTCTAGTTATGGATCCCATGGTTGTTTGAAATCCTATTGGTGGTTCGGCTCATCTTTCGGTGATTTGTCGGGATTTGAGAGTGTCTATCTTGAGCGTTGGGTTTGAATGCAACGCCTTCGTTCTTGGCTTCGTGGGCTACGGCTTGATTTTAGGCATGGGTTGGCTAGCCAGATACGATACCATCCTAGACTGTGAAAAAAGGGTAGTCTTTGTGGACGATATCTTGATTTTCTTTAGAAGCGAGGAAGAGCTTACCCTACATCTTAGGGAAGTCTTAGAGACCCTACGAGTTCATTAACTCAAAGCTAAGTTGTCCAAATGTCATTTTTGGAGGAAAGAAGTGAGGTTCTTTGGACACGTGGTCTCTAAGGAAGGGATAGCTGTAGATCCAGCAAAAGTGGTAGCAACCCAAGGTTGGAAGATTCCTAAGAACGCAACAGAAGTAAAAAGCTTTTTAAGGCTGGCGGGCTATTGTAGGAAGTTCATTAAGGACTTCGCGAAGATATCAGCCCCACTTGCTCGGTTAACGAAGAAGAACTTGACTTTTGCTTGGGATGTTGACCGTGACGATGCTTTCCAGCATTTGAAGAGGGCTTCGAAGACAACTCCAGTTTTAGTTTTGCCAGATGGAAATAAGCCATTCACAGTGTATATCGGTACTTGCGGGACAGGGCTTGGAGCAGTTTTCAATGCAAGAGGAAAAAGTGATATGCAAAAGGAGGCAAGTACGAGTATCGCTTATCATCCACAGACGGATGGATGGACAGGAAGGGGTGAATTGAATCCTTGAAGATCTTTTGGGGTTATGTATCCTAGATTTTGGAGGGACATGAGAAGAGGCAACTAGCTTAGTGATGTTCATGACATGTTTCACGTATCGCATTTGCGGAAGTGTTACAAGATACCGCGGAAGCAGTGGAGCCGAGCATGCTTAGATAAGTGGATGTAGAGTGAGATGCCACTATTAGACGAGCTCCTACATGCATCCTTGGGACGAAGGTATTAGGGCTACGCAACAGAGAGGTCAAGTTGGTCAAAGTTAAAAGGGGAGATAATCAAGGAGACGCGACTTGAGAAACGGAAGACGGGATGCTTACGCTGTACCCTTTCCTTTTTGAGGGTATGCTTTTAACTTCTCCTTTTTCTACAGCTTTGTTGATACTTGTCCTACCATTTAGTATGTCTTTGCGATGATATCTTCGATCTTTAGTTAGGAAAAACCCTATAGTTGTAAACATGTGTTTGAGACATGTTATGTTTGGTGAATGCAAAATGGATGCAAGTGGTTGCTAGTGGTTGCTCGTGGATGCATGTACACACACATTAGGCACTAGATCGGGTCAGTCACCGTCATATTGCATATAAATATGTGTGCATATTTTAATGGATGTATAATGGTTGTGTTAACATATGGATGCTGCATTTTGATGAATGGTTGTGCACACATGTAGAAGTAATATGTATCGTTAGGATTCTTTAGCATGCATAATGGACTCATGGCACTATCATGATTTGCATTAAGGAGGTCAACTTAATCAGTGGACCGCCTGATTTTGCATTAGATAAGGAACATATACACACACTTTCTGCCTATGTTCATACGACATTAGAAACCTTGTAAGGACAATGGATGCATGTGTTTGATGGTTGAGTAGATGGATGATTGGATGTTAGGATATACATTCTCCTTAACTTGGAGATTTCGAGGGCGAAATCCTTTAAGGAGGGCAGAATGTAACACCCTGAATTTTTTGTGAATACTAAAATTAACAATCCTAAGAATACTTAATTATTAAAGTGAGAATTAAGGGAAATGGGTTATGCCATTGCGTTCTTCTCGAAATTCTGTTTGGAACTGAGTCCAAGTTTTCGTAAATCGGACTTCGTATGAGTAAGTTATGGCCCTCAGAAGTTTCAATGATTTTATATTTAAAAACAGTTTAGAATAAGAAATTCAAAATTCAAACAGGGGAGCAGGCTGGGCGGGAATTCTCCCGCCCAAGGGCCAGGTCGACAAGGGGGTTGACCTACCCATACAGGTCGACTAAGGGGTCGACCTACCCCCCCCCTCGGGGGCAGATCTGAAATGTGATGATTTCTGACTCTCTACTGAGTCATTAGGGCTGATGTGGCTGTTCTAGATAACTCTATCTAGTCTGGATGGTTGGATTTTCTCTTATGATAATCTAACGGCTTAGATTGATTCAAACTTCCATAAAAGAGTGCCTAGACTCAAACCCTAAACCTAAACAAAATTTGTCTCTTGGCCGCCATGTTGCTGCTAGGATAGTTCTTCTTCCTAAAGCTTAGGGATTAGCAAGTCAGAATTCTAATTCAAAAGACGAACCAATCATTCTCTTCTCTAACCTATCTTTGTTAGTACAATTTCTTTCACAAAATAATTAATAAATTAATTATGATGAGTCATAACTTGGATTATGAGAACATGTCTGTTGAATCATGTGATGTTATTTAACTTTGTTATCGTCTGTTGGTGAACATATAACAGTTTTGTTATCTTATGTTGGTAGATCTATTTCATATGTCCAATTACATATGTTTAGCATGATTCATTTTATGATATTAGTTTATATGCAAGTTTGGGATGTTAAATCATATGCTAATTTGTATATGAATCTTATGCAAGTCTATTTTTACATATGCTAGTTTGTATGTGAATCTTATGCAAGTCTGTATGTGAATTATGCATAAGTTTATATGTGAATCAAGTATATATATATACACACACACACGTGCGGGTTTATATGTAAAACGTGTGATATTAGTTTACAAGTTTAAATTCATGATGTTGGTTCATATGTCTAAAAAAATATGCTAGATTTGATTCATTTTGTGACATTTACATGTCTAAATCATATGCAAGTGTAAATGTAAATCTTAATTTACATGTCTAAATTATATATGCAAGTATATATATATATATATATATATATATATATATATATATATATATAAGTCTGGATGAGAATCATTTGCTAGTTTATATGTAAGATTGTATGCAAATCATATGTAAGTCTTAATTTACATGTCTAAATTGCATGTGCAAGTTTAATACAAGTTTATATGTAGATCATATGCAAGTTTATGCGCAAATATGTTCATATATGCAAATGCACCTTTATGTGTATAGATCTATGCAAATCATATCTTATATAATTTGATCCATGCCAGTTTGTGGTTTATTCAAATTATGCCTATTGCCTATGCAAGTTATTGATTTTGCAAATTTTTGATTATATAAATTATAATCATGCAAGTTTTGATCCATGCTAGCCTATTTTTATTTGCAAGTTAGATCTATTTTTACGTGTTATGCAAGTTGTGATGTTTTTGTGAGGTAGGCTATTTGCTAGCCTATGTATTATATGAATTACACGTACGAACAACGTGGGGGCAATGGGAAAATATTAAATATTAATATTGTGAAAGTTGGCATAAAATGGCTCAAAAACGTATAATAAATTTGAGACATTAATTGGCCTAATTTATATGCATAGAAATTATGGACATAATTTAGATGACAATTATGGACATAGATTAATATGGAAGTTATTGACAATTTGAAATAGGGAAATTAATTCAAATTGGAGTTGAATAATAGTGTGTAATAATAAATGCTTAAGACACGAGGTTAGACTCGTTTGTGGTATAAGACTGCCCGGACCCGCCCAGCAAATCCAGCAACCACGAACAGTAGTCTAATGTGAGAGGTCAACGACATAAATTAAATGAGTAATAAATGCCTAAGACACGAGATTAGACTCGTTTGTGGTATAAGACTGCCCAGACCCGTCCGGCACATCCAGCAACCACAAACGTCAGTCTAATGTGAGAGGTCGTAGGCATAATTAAAAGATGCTTAGACACGAGGTTAAGTCTGGCTTGTGGTGGAAGTTTGCCCGGAACCGCCCGGCATATCCAGCGGCCATAAGCAATCGACTTAATGTGAGAGGTCTGTGCATTAATAATTAATTAATGCTGATCAAAGACGAATATGAATGACAAACAATAGTTTGGTTGAGTTGAGTAATTCTCTGAGTACCAATCTAATGTTGATTTCAGTCTTCGGGGTTGATACTTAGGGAGTTATTCTCTTAACCAATGTATCTGTGAACTAAGATGTATTAATCATAAATTAAGTAAAAATATGTTTTACGATATATATTATAACAACCCGTATTTTCAATAAACTGTTATAACATAAATCGAGGCAGAATTTAATTCAAAAATCAGAATCAGGGGAAACGGGCTATGCCATTGCGTTCGTCTCGGAAAAATACGCGAAATAGAGTCCGAGTTTTCGAAAATCGGAGTCCGTATGACCCGGTTAAGGCCCATTGAAGTTTTCAGAAACTTCTATGCTAAAAACAAATTTAAATTTCAAATTAAAAACAGGGATTAGGGCTAATCTGGGTTAGGCGGGAAAATTCCCGCCAGGGGGCCCATGTCGACAGGCATGTCGACAGGGCACCCAGGGTGTCGACTGCCCTGTGGACAGCCCTGTCGACAGGGGGTGCCCAGGCAGTTCAGCCTGGTGCACCATTTCTGATTTGGGTTGGGTCATGTGGCTTGGTTCTGGAGAATTCTGAGATCTGACGGGCCAAACCTAATCTAGGGTTAATCCTAGGGCCTAAAACACTCTAATTCTCTATAAATATACCCCTAATCCTACCCTAAAGCCTCATTAATCAATCTTGCAACTAAACTATGTCAATTTGAATCCTCAAATGGCCTCCACCTAAAACCTAGCCTCCACCTTCCTCAAAGTTTAATCCTATGATGATATGATGATCATACAACCTTTTCTATGTTGTATGAATGCTTAATAACTTGCATACTTCATTAAGATGCAAGTTTGATTTGCTAAAGTTTGTGTTTTTGGGATTTTGCAAAAGGGTTTTCTTATTTGAGGCTTTGTTTTGGTTTTTAAAAGGGCTTCTTCATCTTATTTGGTGGATTTGTGGCTTGTTTATATTTGTAAGCCCTCTTACCTTCACTTTACAAACTTTAAAGTTAATGTTTGGTGAAAGTTGAGATTTATGTGAGTTTAGTTGATTATGCATGCTTATGCGAACTCACTATGTCATGTTTTATATGATTCATAAGTTATGCATGCTTATGCGAACCCACTATGTCATGTTTTATGTGATTCATAAGTTATGCATGCATATGCGAGATTTCTATGCCATGTTTTACATGTTTCACAAGTTATGCATGCTTATGCGAGCTTATTATGTCATGTTCTACATGTTTCATGGGTTATGCATGTTTATGCAAGATCACCTTACCATGTTATGCAAGTTTAATGGATTATGCATGTTCACCTTACCATGTTATGCAAGTTTAATGGATTATGCATGTTCACCTTACCATGTTATGCAAGTTTAATGGATTATGCATGTTCATCTTACCATGTTATGCAAGTTTAATGGATTATGCATGTTCACCTTACCATGTTATGCATATTTAATAAGCTATGCATGTTTATGCGAATTCACCATGACATGATTTGCAAGTTTAACATGTATGCATGTTTATTATGACATGTGAAGTTCACCATGTATGTTATGCCAAGTTACCTTTTATACCCTTATACGTTATGACGAATATGTAAGCGAGATAATGACGTTGGGAGGGCTTGGGTAAACTTAAAAATACATGAAACTAAAAGATTGGGAATTTACCTATTAAGTTAGGTCTACCCCTTGGGAATTTACCTATTAAGTTAGGTCTACCCAAGTATATGTTAACTTGTAAATATGTTTTGAAGTGGACATGACATTAGATAACATGATATGGCCAACTCGAGGTTAGACCTAGTTGTGGTGTAAATCTTCCCAGGTAACCACAACGTGGGGTCTAATGTGGGTAGTTGGTCAGGTTGCACCATAAGACCCGAGGTTAGACCTAGACGTGGTGTAAATCTTCCCAGGTAACCACGGATGTCTAATGTGAGAGGTTGGGTGCGTTAAGTAATTAATGCCTCATGATTAGGGTTAAGTCATGGCCCACTAATACTTAACCAATAATGGGGATGCGAGGATTAGATGGGGATAAGTGGTTACACTTAGCTAATCAAATCCGGGATTAGTGAGGGGTTAAAACCACATTTAACCCTCTCAGAAACCCTAGCAACGTGGTCTGTTCCAGCAGTAATCCCAGTTTGGTATCACTACAACCCTACAGCTAGGTTAGGGCGGGGCACGATTACTGGACTGATGTAAGCGACCAAAGCGACGGCTGAGTGGTACAGCGGTGCGGGTCCGACGGGCTACGGACGTGCACGTAGTCCGATGTTGGACAAACTCGAGGCACGGGTACCAATAGGCTTAGACTGTGCATTATTGCTTAGGTGTCTGGGGTTGACATCTTAGGGCTTGATACACCCGAAGGTGGACCCAGCACAGTCTGACTACATCCATGTGGGCCGTATGGACACCAACACTTGACGTGTTAGGTTTATAGGGAGCCGATCGACTAGACCGTTGGGCTGGGCCTTATACTAAGGTCACTTCATGTTATTGGGCCAAAGTATGGGCTAAGGGATCAAAATCTGTTTTGTGGGTTTGCTAGTACACTGTGGTGCAAAGTTTAACCTCGTCTATGTGATGTCACCTTTATCTAGTGCCAGTATATTCATCTCAGTTTCCATCATACGGTTAACTTTATTAGTTTATAGATTGATCGTAGTAGGGCTTACCAGTCTTTTTGACTGACCTGTTTTCTTTCGCTTCTTTTCTTCCGTTTCTCCCCCCCCCCCCACAGGTTCTCAGGGAGGGACTACTTCTGCTTAGTGGATCTTTGACTTGCTTTTTGGATAGCTCATGTATGGATCTGAGCTAGCTGTGGCTTATCTTTTACTTCTGGGGATTAGTACTGATGTTTTACCATGTATTTTGTTATCACGTATCTAGACTTATGTTGTATTTTGGATCATGACATTTTGATATTATGTACTTGACTATGTTGGTTTTTCTGAGATGATGATGATGGGTTTTTATCTGCTACCGCTGCTTTACTTATGTTTATTTTGATATATTCTGTCTTGCGATATCTCTGTGCATGTTTACCTTCACAATAACGCCCCTCCAAAGCTAGTACATTCTAACGAGTGATCCTAGCGGAGGTGGGGTGTTACATTTGGTATCAGAGCCCGAGGTTAACAAGATTGAACAAAACTTTTGAAAAAAAAAAACCCTTTTTTTTGAAAAACTATTTTCAAAAACCTACTAAGTATTTTCCAAAATAAAGTCTAGATTATTTTAAGGCTAATCCCCAAAAGCCATCAGCATTATCATTCGTTCCCTTGACCTGATCTTATCTTATCTTTTGTTTCAGTATGGCTGAGAATCTTGACATCCCAGATGGAGTGAACGTACCACTCTGGTATAGGAGACTCCAAGAAGCTAGGGCGGCAGCCGGTCCCGCCAACCCTACTCCCACTCCTCCTCCCGTAGTTGAGAATCCTATCCCTAATATCCCTCCTCCGGTGGTCCCTGCTCCCCCTCCTCCAGCAGTTAATGTTCCCCCTCCCGTTGCTAATGTTCCCCCTCCTGTTGCTGAGGCTCCTCTTCCTCCTCCTCCCCCTCAGCATCCTCAGATTGAGTTTACAAAGGTGTGTAAAGACTTCAAGGCAATGGGGGGCAAGAATTTTCTAGGCACAGAATCTTTCGTTGAAGCTAGGAATTGGCTGAAGGACACGGAGGACTTGTTTGCCATCTTTGGGATAGATGACGAGAGGAAGATCTTATTGACCGTATGGCTTCTGAAGGATGAGGCGGCCTATTGGTGGGAGGTCACCAATGGGACGAGGCCCGTTGAGACTTGGGCCGATTTGAGGGCTAGATTTGTGACCAAGTTTCTATCTTCAGCTGAAGCAAATTTACAAATGGAGAAGTTCATTGCACTAAAGCAAGGGGATATGTCTGTCAAGGAGTATGTGAACAAGTTTAATCAGCTGGCCCGCTTTGGTTTGGATATAGTAAACACCCCGGAGAAGAAGGCTCTTCGATTTGCCAGAGGATTGAATGAGCCGCTACAGGGCTTGGCAATGTCACATATTCCGCATGGAGCCACTTTCGAGAGTTTGGTCAATATGGCTCTGCTTCAGGGAGAGGGAAAGAAGGAAGTCAAGTCAGGCGATACTCAGGCAAAGAAGGCTGATTCTCAAGGCAAAGGCAACCAAGGTCAAAGCAGTCAAGGAAATCAGAATAAGAACAAGAAGGGCAACAACAAGGGCAAGGGGAAGTGCAATTACTGTGGTATAGCTGGGCATTTTGCTAAGGATTGCAGGAAGAAGAAAAGGAAGCTTAGTGGTGGATGCTTTTCTTGTGGAGAGACTGGGCACTTCAGCAAAGAATGCCCAAAGAAGAAAGGACAGGCTGGATCTTCAGGAGGGCAAGTTCATGCTCTCAATGCCGCTTCAGTTCCCGAGAGAGGTAGTGTTTCTGTTGAGAACCTTGTTTACATCTCTGATCTTCCAGTACGTACCTTGTTTGATTCCGGTGCATCACATAGCTTTATTTCATCTGATCTTGTTGATAGCTTGCACCTCAGTACTAGCTTAGTGGATGATCCCGTTTGTGTTTCGAATCCCATTGGGGGTTCTGCTCATCTATCTATGATATGTGAGGATCTAAGGATCTCTATACTCAGCGTTGAGTTCTTGTGTAGTGCATATGTTCTAGGTTTCAGGGGATACGGATTGATCTTGGGCATGGATTGGCTGTCTAGATATGGAGCCATTCTGGATTGTGAGCATAGGGTTGTAAGGCTTGTGACTCGCCTGGGCAACACCTTAGAGATTTCATGCAATCCGAAGAATCCCGTCATGTTATGCTATCTAGAATCTCTCGACTCATCAGAGGAGGCCCTTCAGTCTGTAAGGGTGGTCCGAGATTATCCAGATGTGTTTGAAGAAGTTAAGGGGTTGCCCCCTAAACGAGAGATTGACTTTCGCATCTATCTGGTAGACAATGCTAAACCTGTTTCTTTGCCCGTTCGGCATATGGCTCCGCGTGAGAGACGGGAGCTGAGCAAGCAAGTGAAAGAATTGCTTGAGAAGGGCTTCATCAGAAGGAGTATATCCGAATGGGGAGCGCCTGTGGTGTTTGCAACTAAGGCAGATGGCTCTCTTAGACTCTGTGTGGATTATAGAGAGTTGAATAAGCTGACTAAGAAGAACCGACACCCGTTACCAAGGATCGATGATCTCTTTGATCAACTTGTTGGTGCTTCTGTTTTCTCTCAGCTTGACCTTGCTACGGGTTTTCATCAGCTCAGAGTGGCTGAAGACAGTATAGACAAGACTGCATTCAGAACTCCAGACGGATTCTTTGAATGGCTTGTTATGCCGTTCGGTTTGACGAATGCACCCGCGTATTTTGTAGATTTGATGAGTAGGGTGTTTCGGGAGTTCTTGAATAAGTTTGTCGTGGTCTTTGTTGATGATATTCTAGTCTTCTCCAAGGATGAGGAAGAGCATGCGAGGCACCTGGTAGAGGTGATGGACACACTCAGAGCACACCAGTTAAAAGCCAAGTTCTCCAAGTGCCACTTTTGGAGAAGGGAAGTCAGATTTCTCGGGCATATCGTATCCAAGCAAGGCTTAGCGGTGGTTCCCACTAAGGTGGTTGCAGTTCAGGATTGGAAGACTCCAAGGAATGCAACCGAGGTGAGGAGCTTTCTGGGTCTTGCGGGTTTCTATCGGAAGTTCATTAAAGACTTCGCAAAGATATCTGCTCCTCTTACTAAGTTGACGAAGAAGAACTTAGTCTTTGCTTGGGATATGGATTGTGAGCTTGCTTTTCAGAGACTCAAAAGAGCCCTTACCTCCGCACCAGTTCTAGCCTTACCCGATGGTGGTAAGATATTTACCGTGTACACTGATGCTTGTGGCACGGGATTGGGTGCCGTTCTGATGCAAGAGGGCAGAGTTATATGTTTTGGTGGGAGGCAACTTAAGGTGCATGAGAGGAATTATCCCACCCATGATCTAGAGCTGGCAGCGATTGTATATGCGCTCAAAGCATGGCGTCATTACCTTCTGGGAGAGAGATTTGAGCTATATACTGATCATAAGTCTTTGAAGTATCTCTTTTCGCAGAAAGATCTGAACTTAAGACAGCAGAGATGGATGGAATTTTTGGCTTCCTATGATTTTGAGATATCCTATACCCCTGGCAAGGGGAATGTTGTAGCGGATGCGTTGAGTAGGAAAAGGTTGACACTAAGTCCTCTATTTGTTGAAATGAAGAATTTAGAGTTCTTGGCGACCTTTGATTTCTCTTTGGCAATGGAGTCGGTGACCGGTTCCTTGGCATCCCTAGAGCTCAGGCCTACCCTTCTAGATCAAGTCGGGGCTTCACAGAAGGAAGACCCTCAGGTAGTGGAGATCATGGATAAGCTTGTTCGAGGGGAGACATCTAGTCACCTTGCTCGATATTCTATAGACGATAGGGGTTGGCTGAGGAGAGATGGAAGGCTTTGTGTCCCGATGGTAGAAGACTTGGTGAGGAAAGTTCTCGAGGAAGCACATCGCTCCAAAATGACCATACATCCAGGGGGTGATAAGATGTATAAGGACATGAAGCGCGTTTTCTTCTGGCCCGGAATGAAAAAGGATGTGGCGGAGTTTGTCTCGAGATGTGTTATTTGTCAAAGAGTAAAAGCTGAGTCGAAGAAGCCCGGTGGGCTATTACATCCGCTAGAGGTCCCGCTATGGAAGTGGGAGAGCATTTCTATGGACTTTATTGATGGGCTTCCAAGGTCCAGGAAGGGGAATACGAGCATATGGGTCATTGTGGATAGGCTCACGAAGAGTGCTCATTTTATCCCAGTAAAGAGCAAAAGAACTGCATCTGGACTAGCATCAGTATATCTTCGTGAGATAGTGCGGCTACATGGAGTCCCTTCCAGCATAGTCAGTGACCGAGACCCCATCTTTACTAGTCAGTTCTGGAACAGTTTGCAGGAGGCTATGGGCACGAGATTGAACATGAGTACAGCCTATCACCCACAAACAGACGGCCAAACAGAAAGGGTGAATAGGGTACTTGAGGACTTGTTGAGGCTTTGCATTCTGGATTTTGGTGGTGCATGGGAAGACCATCTTCCTCTTGTCGAGTTTGCATACAACAACAGTTATCAGGCGAGCATAGGGATGGCACCCTTTGAGGCTTTATATGGGAGGCCGTGCAAGTCACCTACATGTTGGTGGGAATCCACGGATAAGCTTATACTTGGACCCGACATGATTAGGGATACATCCGAGAAGGTTGAGTTGATTAGAAGACGGATGAAAGCGGCCCAAGACCGGCAGAAATCCTATGCTGACAGGCGAAGGTCCGAATTGGAGTTTGAGGTTGGGGACAAGGTTTTCGTGAAGGTTTCTCCTTTGCGGAATGTGGTCCGATTTGGAGCTGTTGGGAAACTAGCACCGAGATTTGTTGGACCCTTCCCCATCATTGAGAGAATTGGGAAGGTGGCTTATAAAGTGCAATTGCCCGAGAAGTTGTCCGGAGTGCATAATGTCTTTCATGTCTCGCATCTCCGAAAGTGCCTGCATGAGTCCGCGGAGGTGGTTGAACCTAGCATGCTAGAAGACGTGGAAGTAGAGAAAGAAGCAACTTTAAGGAAAGCTCCGATTCGAATCTTGGGGACAGAGACCAAGAAGCTAAGGAATCGTGAGGTCAGATTGGTGAAAGTTCAATGGGGTGAAGCCGAAGAGGACGCAACTTGGGAAACCGAGGAGAAGATGCGTGGGCTTTATCCATTCCTGTTTGAGGGTACACTCTCAATCTCTTCCCTTTGTTAGTATATCTTTCTCTTTGCTAATCCATATTTATCTAGTTATCGTGCTAAGCTTGTCATGAGAACCTTGGGCAGAAACCCTTTGGATGAAACATGTGTTTGAAGCATGTTATGGTTGATGGTTGCAAGTGGTTGCAAGTGTTTGCAAGTGGTCACTCGTGGATGCATGATACACATTAGGCACTAGATCGGCTCACACACTCCCCATATTGCATGTGCATGAGTGTTTATGCTTATTCTTGGATGAAATTTGTATGCAATCACATGGATGTTGCATTTGGATGTATGATTGAGCACGCATATAGATATTATACGTTATGGTAGGGATTTGCATACATATGGATACATTTCACTAACATGTTTTGCATTGATCATTGCATTAGATAGGTACATATACACACACTTTTGCATATGTTCATACAGCATTTAGAATCCTTTAAGGACAATGGTTGCTCGTGGATGATGTTTTGAGTAGATGGATGTTGGATGGTAGGATATGTTCTTCCTAACTTGAAGATTTCGGGGACGAAATCCTTTAAGGAGGGGAGAATATAACAACCCGTATTTTCAATAAACTGTTATAACATAAATCGAGGCAGAATTTAATTCAAAAATCAGAATCAGGGGAAACGGGCTATGCCATTGCGTTCGTCTCGGAAAAATACGCGAAATAGAGTCCGAGTTTTCGAAAATCGGAGTCCGTATGACCCGGTTAAGGCCCATTGAAGTTTTCAGAAACTTCTATGCTAAAAACAGATTTAAATTTCAAATTAAAAACAGGGATTAGGGCTAATCTGGGTTAGGCGGGAAAATTCCCGCCAGGGGGCCCATGTCGACAGGCATGTCGACAGGGCACCCAGGGTGTCGACTGCCCTGTCGACAGCCCTGTCGACAGGGGGTGCCCAGGCAGTTCAGCCTGGTGCACCATTTCTGATTTGGGTTGGGTCATGTGGCTTGGTTCTGGAGAATTCTGAGATCTGACGGGCCAAACCTAATCTAGGGTTAATTCTAGGGCCTAAAACACTCTAATTCTCTATAAATATACCCCTAATCCTACCCTAAAGCCTCATTAATCAATCTTGCAACTAAACTATGTCAATTTGAATCCTCAAATGGCCTCCACCTAAAACCTAGCCTCCACCTTCCTTAAAGTTTAATCCTATGATGATATGATGATCATACAACCTTTTCTATGTTGTATGAATGCTTAATAACTTGCATACTTCATTAAGATGCAAGTTTGATTTGCTAAAGTTTGTGTTTTTGGGATTTTGCAAAAGGGTTTTCTTATTTGAGGCTTTGTTTTGGTTTTTAAAAGGGCTTCTTCATCTTATTTGGTGGATTTGTGGCTTGTTTATATTTGTAAGCCCTCTTACCTTCACTTTACAAACTTTAAAGTTAATGTTTGGTGAAAGTTGAGATTTATGTGAGTTTAGTTGATTATGCATGCTTATGCGAACTCACTATGTCATGTTTTATATGATTCATAAGTTATGCATGCTTATGCGAACTCACTATGTCATGTTTTATGTGATTCATAAGTTATGCATGCATATGCGAGATTTCTATGCCATGTTTTACATGTTTCACAAGTTATGCATGCTTATGCGAGCTTATTATGTCATGTTCTACATGTTTCATGGGTTATGCATGTTTATGCAAGATCACCTTACCATGTTATGCAAGTTTAATGGATTATGCATGTTCACCTTACCATGTTATGCAAGTTTAATGGATTATGCATGTTCATCTTACCATGTTATGCAAGTTTAATGGATTATGCATGTTCACCTTACCATGTTATGCATATTTAATAAGCTATGCATGTTTATGCGAATTCACCATGACATGATTTGCAAGTTTAACATGTATGCATGTTTATTATGACATGTGAAGTTCACCATGTATGTTATGCCAAGTTACCTTTTATACCCTTATACGTTATGACGAATATGTAAGCGAGATAATGACGTTGGGAGGGCTTGGGTAAACTTAAAAATACATGAAACTAAAAGATTGGGAATTTACCTATTAAGTTAGGTCTACCCCTTGGGAATTTACCTATTAAGTTAGGTCTACCCAAGTATATGTTAACTTGTAAATATGTTTTGAAGTGGACATGACATTAGATAACATGATATGGCCAACTCGAGGTTAGACCTAGTTGTGGTGTAAATCTTCCCAGGTAACCACAACGTGGGGTCTAATGTGGGTAGTTGGTCAGGTTGCACCATAAGACCCGAGGTTAGACCTAGACGTGGTGTAAATCTTCCCAGGTAACCACGGATGTCTAATGTGAGAGGTTGGGTGCGTTAAGTAATTAATGCCTCATGATTAGGGTTAAGTCATGGCCCACTAATACTTAACCAATAATGGGGATGCGAGGATTAGATGGGGATAAGTGGTTACACTTAGCTAATCAAATCCGGGATTAGTGAGGGGTTAAAACCACATTTAACCCTCTCAGAAACCCTAGCAACGTGGTCTGTTCCAGCAGTAATCCCAGTTTGGTATCACTACAACCCTACAGCTAGGTTAGGGCGGGGCACGATTACTGGACTGATGTAAGCGACCAAAGCGACGGCTGAGTGGTACAGCGGTGCGGGTCCGGCGGGCTACGGACGTGCACGTAGTCCGATGTTGGACAAACTCGAGGCATGGGTACCAGTAGGCTTAGACTGTGCATTATTGCTTAGGTGTCTGGGGTTGACATCTTAGGGCTTGATACACCCGAAGGTGGACCCAGCACAGTCTGACTACATCCATGTGGGCCGTATGGACACCAACACTTGACGTGTTAGGTTTATAGGGAGCCGATCGACTAGACCGTTGGGCTGGGCCTTATACTAAGGTCACTTCATGTTATTGGGCCAAAGTATGGGCTAAGGGATCAAAATCTGTTTTGTGGGTTTGCTAGTACACTGTGGTGCAAAGTTTAACCTCGTCTATGTGATGTCACCTTTATCTAGTGCCAGTATATTCATCTCAGTTTCCATCATACGGTTAACTTTATTAGTTTATAGATTGATCGTAGTAGGGCTTACCAGTCTTTTTGACTGACCTGTTTTCTTTCGCTTCTTTTCTTCCGTTTCTCCCCCCCCCCCCCCCCACAGGTTCTCAGGGAGGGACTACTTCTGCTTAGTGGATCTTTGACTTGCTTTTTGGATAGCTCATGTATGGATCTGAGCTAGCTGTGGCTTATCTTTTACTTCTGGGGATTAGTACTGATGTTTTACCATGTATTTTGTTATCACGTATCTAGACTTATGTTGTATTTTGGATCATGACATTTTGATATTATGTACTTGACTATGTTGGTTTTTCTGAGATGATGATGATGGGTTTTTATCTGCTACCGCTGCTTTACTTATGTTTATTTTGATATATTCTGTCTTGCGATATCTCTGTGCATGTTTACCTTAACAATAACGCCCCTCCAAAGCTAGTACATTCTAACGAGTGATCCTAGCGGAGGTGGGGTGTTACATATATATATATATATATATATATATATATATATATATATATGATACATAAAATATATAAGTGGATAGGGTTAAGACCAGCTTAACCAAAAATATATAAGTGGGTAAGGTTAAGACCATATTATGAATAAATGTTGTAACTAGAATGGGGAGGGTAGTGGGTACAACTAGTGGAGATAGGAGCAGGCAGCACCTATAAAGACAACTAGGGGTACACGAAACTATCATTATTATTATTTTGTTCAGTAGGCGGGATCAACTTTTAGGGTGACTAGTATGGTGCAGTATAGTAATTATTCTATAGTGATTAGGAGCGAGATTAACGCCGGAATGTTCCTCTTGTTTGTTTTGTCTTGTTCACTTGTTTCATAGTCATTCCTTGTTTTACCATTTTATGCCTTATCCTTGTTACTTTAATAATTATATTGTTAAAGTTATTGGACTCGCCAGACTATATGTCTGACTCCCTTTGTTTTTGCCTCTTTTCTTACTTTTCCCCCCGGGTTCTCAGGATGGGACTAGTACTAGTTGAGCTTGATCTGGATCTTTCTCTCTCTTTTGGAAGTGCTTGGATTGCTGAAAGTAAAGTTCAACTCATCTCTTTTATGGCTACTTATGTTGGGGTTATGCTTTTTACTTTATGTACTCAAAAAACAATTTGTCAAGATGGTTTCTAAGTGTACTTGGTTTTTCTGTTGATTTATGATGTTGTTGTAATCAAACTATTTCTCCACTGCAATAAAAGTTGTTTTGAATTTTTCAAGTACCAATATATGTATCTGTCTTGTTATATTCTATTCTATTCACCAATAATACTCCATGAAAGTTAATGCATTCCCTTTGAGAGTGACATTAATGGACGTGGGGTGTTACAATAATCCTGAAATATCAATATTCAAATCTAAGGCTTATAGATCAATTTAAATATTTTACTAAGTGTAACACCCCGTATTTCTGTTAACACTAAAGTAACGAATTAAAGAATATTTAAATTTAAATGTGAGAATTAAGGGAAACGGGTTACGCCATTGTGTTCGTCTCGGAATTCTGGTTGAGATAGAGTCCGAGTTTGCGTGAATTGGACTTCGTGTAAAGAAGTTATGGCGAGCGGAAGTTTCAGAAAAATTCAAACAGATTTCAAAAATTCGAATTTCAGACTCAGATTGGTCTAGGCGGGAAAATTCCCGCTAGGGCCAGGTTGACCAAGGGGTCGACTTGGGGGTCGACCTACCCATAAAGGTCGACCAGGGGGTCGACCTGGGGGTTGACCCCCGGGCATATTTGTTTGATGATGATTTTCTAACTCTTAGTTGAGTCATTAGGGCCGACTTGTCACCCTATCTTGACTGAATGGCTATGGTTTATTCTAGGTTGATCGGATGGCCAAAATTAATCCTAAATTCTATATAAACACATGTAGACTCAAACCCTAAAATCAAATAAAAATTAGAACAATGGCCGTCATGCTATCACCTTGCAACCTAGAATAGCCGCCACCAATTAGAGAGGAAGAAAAGGTAATCAACTCAATTCAATTCCAGATTATAACAACAATAACAAATTGTCTTCTTTAAGGGAGAGCTAAATCAATTTCAGAACTCAGATTTCAGAACTCAGGACCTTCTTTGACTTGTGAGTTCGATTTCTTTAATAAGATAATTAACGATTTAATTTGGTTGAGTTATGATTTGGATTATATGGTTATGTTTTGAATCATTGACCATTATGTTATTATCTATGTTGTAAATCTATGATGTTATTATCTATGTTGTAAAGCTGTGATGTTATTATCTATGTTGTAAATCTATGTTAATTGTTGGCTTATGTACAATAAACTCATAATGATGCTTCATATGCTAGCTTGGTTATGTTGTTGGAACTAATTCATATGTTAAATCATGTGTATGTATTCAAATTTAGATGTTAATTTAAATATGAATCATATGCAAGTTAGTGAGAATCATATACATCCTTACATGTTTCATGACATCTATTTTATGTGTAAATTGGATCTAAAGTTAGGTTATGACATATGTGAGTTAGATGCAAGTTTACACCATAGTTTATGTTGCATAAATCACATATGCAAGTATATATATATATATGTGTGTGTGTGTGTGTGTGTGTGTATGTTGGAGTATGAATCATGTAAAGTTTGTAACTATTGCCTATGCAAGTTTACACCTTATGATTAGATGTATGACATCCATAATTTATGCAAGTTTGTGACTATTGCCTATGCAAGTTTTAGATGAAAAACCTTATTCACACATGCAAGTTCACCCCTTATGTTTAGATCTAGTTTTTATTCCATGCATGTTGTGATGTTTTCTCTTTATTCCATAAGTTAGACTATTCGAGTCTAACGTATATTTTACGTTAAACGAAAAAACGTACAACGTGGGGAAATGGGATAATATTAAAAGATTTAATATTTAGAATTGGCATAAATGTCTAAAATGGCATATAATTAATTTGTAATGTTAATTGGTATAATTTTATATACCATAAATAGATGGACATAATTAAGGTGTTAATTATGGACATAGTTAAACTTGTAATTGATTGACAATTTGAATAGGGAAATTAATTCAAATTGGGGGTAATTAATTATGTGTAATAAAAAACCGCCTAAGACACGAGGTTAGGCTCGTTTGTGGTGTAAGACTGCCCGGACCCGCCCGGCAAATCCAGCTGCCACAAATGCCAGTCTAATGTGGGAGGTCTTAGGCATAAATTAAATGCGTAACAGTTGTAAAGACACGAGGTTAGGCTCGTTTGTGGTGTAAGACTGCCCGACCCGCCCGACAAATCAAGCTGCCATAAATGCCAATCTAATGTGGGAGGTCTTTATAAGGTTACGGTCTTAATGAATTAAGAAACACTTAACCAGATAAACATGTAGTGGGACATGAGGGGGTTAAGTGGGCGCCTTGGGTTGCATGTGGAATTTAGAGGGTGCCTTGGGTGGCATTTGAAATACGATTAGATGCACTTAGCCAAGATTGAAACATGTAAGAAGACATGAATAAGAATGGGGTTAAGTGGGGAAAACCTTAGAGGGGACCAAGCGTAGGTGGAAAGCTTGTGTCATGCATGGGGACCCTTTTCAAACCAGTAACCCATAAAGTATCTTTGTGGGCTCGACCCAAGTCGAGGACGGGACACGCGTACTGGATTTGATTGTAAGAGGTCAAAACGGGTCAGCGGTGGCAATGCAAGTCCAACGGGTTCATATGCGTGTGTGAACCCATGCTGGTAGGTAAGACGTTGTTGCATCGTGTAGATATAAGCCATGCATTTTTTATTGTATCGAGTTGCCACTTTGGGGAGTGATACACCCCACTGTGGGGCCAGCACGGGTATCTATGAGTTAGGGAGCCGATCGAATGGGGGTAGTGGGTACAGCTAGTGGAGATAGGGGCAGACGGCACCTATGGAGGTAGCTAGGGGTACACGAAACTACCATTAGCATTCTTAAGTTCTGTAGGTGGAATCAACCTTTAGGGTGACTAGTAGTGGTGCAGTATAGTAATTATCTTAAAGTGATTAGGGGCGCCTTTAACGTTATGTTTGTTCATCTTATTTCCTTGTTTTCTCTGTCATACCCAATTGTTCACAGTCATTTCCTTATTTTCCAGCTTATGCTTTAGTCTAGTTACTTTGATAATTATATTGTTAAAGTTATCGCACTCGCCAGACTTTATGCCTGACCCCCTTTTCTTTCCACCTCTTTTCTTCCTTCCCCCCCCCCCTGTTTGCAAGGAGGGAATACTATAGCTTAGTGTCGATTTCTTCCAGTTGCTTGAAGAGAGTAGATGTACCGCTTTGGAGTCTTTCATCTTTATGGCTTTGCTTATGCTCAGTGGGGATTTATGCATTTATGTTATTTAAGTATTTGCTTCTTTATGTACTTTGAAGATTTTGGAAAAGACTATTGATCCTGTTGTAATGGTTTTGGAGACTACTTATGTAAACTCGTTTTGAGTTATGATGCAATAAAATAAGGTTTAACTTCCGCTGTGTTTTTTTATTTATTTATTCTTGTAATTTATCTGTTCTATACAACAATAACGCTTCATGGACAATGATGCATTCCCTTTGTGAGTGACATTAATGGACATGGGGTGTTACACGTGGTATCAGAGCTATGGTTACAAGAACAAATAAAAAGTTTTGAAAAGTGTTTTCAAAAGTATTATTTTCCTAGAAAGTATTTTCAAAAACTTGTTTTAAAGAAGTTATTTTCAAGGAAAGTTTACTTTAAAGAGAATAATCCCCGCAAGCCATACATCTCTCTTTCACTTCCCTTGTTTTGAAACTCTTTCTTTTTCTTTTCAGCATGTCTGGAGCATCTGAGATACCAGAGGGTGTTCATGTACCCGGTTGGTTTCGTCAATATCTCGAGGCTAGGGCCGCTGCCGCGGGTCCGGCCGACGTTCCTCCTCCTCCTCCCCCAGCTCCAGTCATTCCTCCGCGCAGAGACACTTTCTCCAAGATATGTAAAGACTTTCGTTCGATGTATGGAAAATCTTTTAGTGGGACTGAAACGTTCATTGAAGCTAGAAATTGGTTGAAAGAAGTGGAGGATCTATTTGGCATTTTCGATTTGGACGATTGTAAGAAGGTCCAATTGGCTGCTTGGTTGATGAAGGACGAAGCTTCGTTTTGGTGGGAGGTCACTAATGGGGAGCGTCCAGTTGATACATGGCCAGATTTCAGGCGTAGTTTTGAGGCAAAGTTTCTCTCAGGGCTGAAGAGAATTTATATATGGAATGATTTTTAGCGTTGAAGCAAGGGAATCTGTCAGTAAAAGAATACGTCAAAAAGTTCAATCTGTTGGCGAGATTTGGCTTGGACTTGCTGAATACACCCTAAAAGAAGGCCCTGAGATTTGTTAAGGGTTTGAACGAACTGCTACATGGGTTAGCTATGACCCACATCCCTATGGGGGCCACCTTTGAGAGATTGGTTGATATGGCGCTTATGCATGAAGAGGAGAAGGGCGCCAATGCTAATAAGGCACCCGAGAAGAAAGGGCATCAAAAGAAACCGCAGCAGCAACAACAAAACAAGAAGAGTGGGAAGAACAATAATGGCAAAGGAAAGAAGAAGTGCTTTAATTGTGGGACACCAGGCCATCTGAGTAAAGACTGTAGGAAAAAGAAGAAGACTGTTGTTTCCATTGTGGAGAGGCAGGTCATCTAGTTAAGGACTGCCCAAGGAAACAGGGACAAGGGAAAAGAACTTCTGGAGGACAGCTTCAGGCTCTTATGGCACCGGGGCAGGCAAGGGAGCAGGTCTAGGCCCTCGCGGTCCCATCGCTGCAAGAACGTGGTAGAAACATTTCCGTTGAGAGTTTAGTTTTTTTTTTGATCATCTTGTCCGTACTTTATTCGATTCTGGCGCATCACATTCGTTTATCTCTACATCATTAGTTGAAACACTGCACTTAAATACTAGTCTTGTTGGGGATCCCATTGTAGTCTCAAATCCTGTTGGTGGGCCGGCTCGTTTATCCATGGCTTGTAGGGATTTGAGATTGTCTATCTTAGGTGTTGGTTTTGAATGTAATGCTTTTGTGCTTGGTTTCATGGGCTATGGGTTGATTCTAGGGATGGATTGGCTAGCCAGATATGGTTCCATCCTAGATTGTGAACGAAGGGTAGTAAAATTGTTGACTCATAGTGGAAAGACCCTTGATATTTCTTGTGAGCCTAGAGGATCGGTGATGCTTAGTTATCTTGAGTCACTTGACGCATCCAACGATGATTTACATTCTGTTCGTATAGTCCGTGAATATGTTGATGTCATCGATGAGGTGAGGGGTCTACCCCTAAAACGTGAGATAGACTTTCGTATTTATCTTGTAGACAATGCAAAACCAGTATCTCTGCCAGTACGCCACATGGCTCCTCGTGAGAGGAGGCAACTCAATAAGAAAGTAGGGGAGTTGCTTGAGAAGGGGTTCATAAGACGTAGTATATCGGAGTGGGATGATCCAGTAGTATTTGCCACAAAGGCGGATGGGTCCCTTAGACTTTGTGTGGACTATAGAGAACTTAATAAGCTTACTAAGAAGAATAGGCACACACTGCCGAGGATTGAAGATCTCTTCAATCAATTAGTTGGCGCCTCAGTGTTTTCACATTTGGACTTAGCCACTGGTTTCCATCAATTGAGAGTGGCTGAGGGTAGCATAGACAAGAGTACCTTTAGGACTCCGGACGGTTTCTATGAGTGGCTTGTAATGCCCTTCGGTTTGACAAACGCCCCCACATACTTTGTTGACTTGATAAGTAGGGTGTTTAGGGTTTACCTTAATAAATTTGTGGTGGTATTTGTGGATGACATCTTGGTCTTTTCTAAGAGCGAGGAAGAGCACGCCCTACATCTTAGGGAAGTGTTGGAGACCCTTCGAGCGCATAACCTTAAAGCTAAATTTTCTAAATGTCACTTTTGGAGAAAGGAAGTGCGATTATTAGGGCACGTGATTTCCAAAGAAGGGATAGTTGTGGATCCCGCGAAGGTGGTGGCCATCCAAGATTGGAAGGTCCCTAAAAATTCTACCAAGGTGAGGAGTTTCTTAGGGTTGGCTGGCTACTATAGGAAGTTTATCAAGGACTTCGCAAAAATATCAGCCCCATTAACACGCTTGACGAAGAAGAACCTAGTTTTTACATGGGACGTGGATTGTGATGATGCGTTCCAATGTTTAAAGAGAGCTTTGACCACAGCCTCAATCTTAGTGTTGCCAGATGGGAGTAAGCCATTTACCGTTTATACCGATGTTTGTGGAACAGGACTAGGCGCAGTCTTAATGCGAGAGGGGAGGGTAATAGCCTATGGAGGAAGGCAGTTGAGAGTGCATGAGAAAAATTACCCTACACATAACCTAGAGTTGGTCGCTATTGTTTTTGTGCTTAAGTCTTGGTGCCATTATCTTCTTGGCATGAAATTCGAATTATTTACAGACCACAAATCGCTGAAATACTTGTTCTCTTAGAAGGACTTGAACTTAAGGCAACAAATGTGGATGGAATTCTTAGAGTCCTACGATTTCGAGATAGCATAAACCCCTGGCAAGGGTAACGTGGTGCCAGATGCCTTAAGTAGGAAAAGGTTGTCCTTGAGTCCGTTGTTTGTTGAGCGGCGAAGCTTAGAGTTCATCTCTATGTTTGACTTTAGACCTTATATTGACTTTGTACCCGGTTTGCTAGCATCCTTATAGGTCAAACCTACGCTTTTGGGATGGATTGGTGAGGCACAACGAGATGACCCACAGTTGGTTAAGTTAATAGAGAAGCTCATAAGGGGGAGTCATCTAGCCATCACAGTAGGTATACCCTAGATGATAAGGGTTGGTTACGTAGGGACGGCAGACTTTGTGTACCATGGGACGAGAACTTGAGGAAGACCATTCTTGATGATGCACATCGTTCGAAGATGACCATTCATCCCGGCGGGGACAAGATGTACAAGGACATGAGACGAGTTTACTTTTGGACCGGTATGAAGAAGGATGTGGTCGAGTTTGTCGCTAGATGCTTAGTGTGCCAATAAGTAAAAGCATAGCAAAAGAAGCTCGGTGGGTTGCTTCACCCATAGGAGATCCCACAATGGAAGTGGGAGAGTATCTCGATGGACTTTGTTGACGGGTTACCGAGATCGAGGAAGGGTAATACGGGGATTTGAGTCGTGGTAGACAGACTTACTAAGAGCGCCCATTTCATTCCGGTAAAGAGTAAGAGGACTGATCCATGGTTAGCCTCTGTATACATTCGAGAGATAGTTCATTTGCACGGTGTTCCTTCTAGCATAGTGAGCGATCGCGATCCTATCTTTACTAGCGAGTTTTGGAAGAGCTTGCAAGAGGAGATAGGGACTCAGTTATGTTTGAGCACCGCATATCATCCTCAGACGGACGGCCAGACCGAGAGGGTGAATCATA
The DNA here is from genome assembly GCA_030737875.1 of Allium sativum. Classification (NCBI taxonomy): domain Eukaryota; kingdom Viridiplantae; phylum Streptophyta; class Magnoliopsida; order Asparagales; family Amaryllidaceae; genus Allium; species Allium sativum. The sequence goes on along the minus strand of CM060924.1, from coordinate 601,770,183 downwards.
TTCTAGAGGAACTTTTGAGGCTATGTGTTTTAGACTTCAGGGGTACATGGGAGGAGCATCTTCCCTTGGTGGAGTTCGCGTATAATAATAGCTTTCAGTCTAGCATTGGCATGGCACCTTTCGAGGCACTTTATGGAAGGCCTTGTCGTTCACCTACATGTTGGTGGGAATCTACGGATAAGATCTTACTTGGGCCCGATATGATTAAAGAGACTTCGGAAAAGATCGATTTGATTCGAAGGAGGATGAAGACGGCGCAAGATAGGCAGAAATCTTATGCGAACAAGAGGAGGACAGATCTTGAATTTTATATTGGGGACATGGTCTTTATCAAGGGTCTCCATTACGGAATGTTGTTCGCTTTGGGTCCGTTGGGAAGTTAGCACCAAGGTTCGTAGGGTCATTTCCTATTAAGGAGAGGATTGGATAGATGGCGTATAGAGTGGAGTTGCCCGAGACACTTAGTGGTGTACACGACGTATTCCATGTATCACATTTGAGGAAGTGCTTGCACGAGACCGCAGAAGTGGTAGAGCCGAGGTTGCTTAGAGAGGTGGAGATATAGCGTGATGCGACGATTCGACGAGCTCCTACATGCATTCTTCGGTCGGAGATTAAGAAGTTGAGGAATCGAGAGGTCAAGCTAGTCAAAGTGCAATGGGGAGATGACGAGAACGACGCTACTTGGGAGATGGAAGATAAGATGTGTTCATTGTACCCTTTTCTTTTCGAGGGTATGTCTTTTAATTTCCCCTTTATCGATTAGCTTGTATTTATTCTATCTTTAGTATGTCCTCTCGCTAGTACCTTTGACCTTTAGATAGGGTAGTCCTATGGTTGAAACATGTGTTTGAGACATGTTATGTATGGTGGATGCATGTGGATGCAAGTGTTTGCTAGTGGTTTCTTGTGGAAGCATATACACACACTTTAGGCACTAGATCGGCTCAGTCACTTTCATATTGCATATTGCATATAAATGGGTGTATTTAGTAAAATGAATGTACATTGAATGTGTGTATCATATGAATGTTGCATTTGAATGAATGGTTGTACACACATGTTGTAATGATATGTATAGGGTTCTTTGCATACATGATGGATACATGGCACTATCATTATTTGCATTAAGGAGGTCGACTGAATCAGTGAACCGCCTGATGTTGCATTAGTATACAGACATATACACACACTATGCATGTGTACATGAAAAAGCATTAGAAATCTTTTAAGGACCATGGTTGCTAGTGGTTGATGGTTGAGTATATGGATGATTGGATGGTAGGATACGTTCTTCTTGACTTAGAGATTTCGAGGACGAAATCCTTTAAGTAGGGGGGAATGTAACACCCCATATTTTTGTTAACACTAAAGTAATGAATTAAAGAATATTTAAATTTAAATGTGCTGTTAACACTAAAGTAATGAATTAAAGAATATTTAAATTTAAATGTGAGAATTAAGGGAAACAGGTTATGCCATTGTGTTCGTCTCGGAATTCTAGTTGAGATAGAGTTCGAGTTTGCGTGAAGCGGACTTCGTATGAAGAAGTTATGGCGATCGGAAGTTTCATAAAAATTCAAACAGATTTCAAAAATTCGAATTTCAGACTCAGATTGGGCTAGGCGGGAAAATCCCGCCAGGGCCAGGTCGACCAGGGGGTCGACCTACCCATGCAGGTCGACCAGGGGGTCGACCTGGAGGTCGACCTGCCCTCCCCACCCCGGGCAGATTTGTTTGATGACAATTTTCTGACTCTTAGCTGAGTCATTAGGGCTGACTTATCACCCTATCTTGACTGAATGGCTATGGTTTATTCTAGGTTGATCGGATGGCCAAAACTAATCCTAAATTCTATATAAACACATGTAGACTCAAACCCTAAATTCAAATAAAAATTAAAACAATGGATGTCATGCTATAACTTTGCAACCTAGAATAGCCACCACCAATTAGAGAGGAAGAAAATCTAATCACCTCAATTCAATTCAAGATTATAACAACAACAACAAATTGTCTTCTTCAGAGGAGAGCTAAATCAATTTCAGAACTCAGTTTTCAGAACTCAAGACCTTCTTTGAGTTGTGAGTTCGATTTCTTTAATAAGATAATTAATGATTTAATTAGGTTGAGTTATGATTTGGATTATATGGTTATGTTGTGAATCACTGACCGTTATGTTATTATCGATGTTGTAAATCTGTGATGATATTATCTATGTTGTAAAGCTGTGATGTTATTATCTATGTTGTAAATCTATGTTAATTGTTGGCTTATGTGCAATTAATTCATAATGATGATTCATATGATAGCTTGGTTATGTTGTTGGAACTAATTCATATGTTAAATCATATGTATGTATTCAAGTTTAGATGTTAATTTAAATATGAATCATATGCAAGTTAGTGAGAATTATATACAACCTTACATGTTTCATGACATCTATTTTATGTGTAAATTGGATCTAAAGTTAGGCTATGACATGTGTGAGTTTGATGCAAGTTTACATCATAGTTTATGTTGCATAAATCACATATGCAAGTGTGTGTGTGTGTGTGTGTGTATATATATATATATATATATATATATATATATATATATATGTTGGGGTATGAATCATGTAAAATTTGTAACTATTGCCTATGCAAGTTTACACCTTATGATTAGATCTATGACATCCATAACTTATGCAAGTTTGTGACTATTGCCTAAGCAAGTTTTAGTTGAAAAACCTTATTCACACGTGCAAGTTCACCCCTTATGTTTAGATCTAGTTTTTATTCAATGCATGTTGTGATGTTTTCTCTTTATTCCGTAAGTTAGACTATTCGAGTCTAACGTATATTTTACGTTAAACGAATAAAACGAACAAAGTGGGGCAACGGGATAATATTAAGAGATTTAATATTTAGAATTGGCATAAATGTCTTAAATGGCATATAATTAATTTGTAATGTTAATTGGTATAATTTTATATACCATAAATAGATGGACATAATTAAGGTGTTAATTATGGACATAGTTAAACTTGTAATTGATTGACAATTTGAATAGGGAAATTAATTCAAATTGGGGGTAATTAATTATGTGTAATAATAAACCGCCTAAGACACGAGGTTAGGCTCGTTTGTGGTGTAAGTCTGCCCGGACCCGCCCGGCAAATCCAGCTGCCACAAATGCCAGTTTAATGTGGGAGGTCTTAGGCATAAATTAAATGCGTAACAGTTGTAAAGACACGAGGTTAGGCTCGTTTGTGGTGTAAGACTGCCCGGACCCACCCGACAAATCCAACTGCCCCAAATGTCAGTCTAATGTGGGAGGTCTTTATAAGGTTACGGTCTTAATGAATTAAGAAACACTTAACCAAATAAACATGTAGTGGGACATGAGGGGGTTAAGTGGGTGCCTTGGGTGGCATGTGGAATTTAGAGGGTGCCTTGGGTGGCATTTTAAATACGATTATATGCACTTAACCGAGATTGAAACATGTAAGAAGACATGAATGAGAATGGGGTTATGTGGGGAAAACCTTAGAGGGGACCAAGCATAGGTGGAAAGCTTGTGTCATGCATGGGGGCCCTTTTCAAATCAGTAACCCATTAAGTATCTTTGTTGGCTCGACCCAAGTCGAGGACAGGACACGCGTACTGGATTTGATTGTAAGAGGTCAAAACGGGTTAGCGGTGGCAATGCAAGTCCAAAGGGTTCATATGAGTGTGTGGACCCGGGCTGGTAGGTAAGACGTTGTTGCATCGTATAGATATAAGCCATGCATTTTTGGCTGTATTGGGTTGCCACTTTGGGGAGTGATACACCCCACTGTCGGGCCAGCACGGGTATCTACGAGTTAGGGAGCCGATCGAATGAGGGTAGTGGGTACACCTAGTGGAGATAGGGGCAGAAGACACCCATGGAGGTAGTTAGGGGTACACGAAACTACCATTAGTAGTATTAAGTTTTGTAGGCGGGATCAACCTTTAGGGTGACTAGTAGTGGTGCAGTATAGTAATTATCTTAAAGTGATTAGGGGTGCCTTTAACGTTATCTTTGTTCGTCTTATTTCCTTGTTTGCTCTATCATACCCAATTGTTCACAGTCATTTCCTTATTTTCCAGTTTATGCCTTAGTCTAGTTACTTTGATAATTATATTGTTAAAGTTATCCCACTCGCCAGACTTTATGTCTGACCCCCTTTTCTTTCCACCTCTTTTCTTCCTTCCCCCTCCCCCCCTCAGGTTTGCAAGGAGGGAATGCTACAGCTTAGTGACGATTTCTTCTAGTTGCTTGAAGAGAGTAGATGTACCGCTTTGGACACTTTCATCTTTATGGCTTTGCTTATGCTCAGTGGGGATTTATGCATTTATGTTATTTAAGCATTTGCTTCTTTATGTACTTTGAACTTTTTGGAAAAGACTATTGATCCTGTTGTAATGGTTTTGGAGACTACTTATGTAAACTCGTTTTGAGTTATGATGCAATAAAATAAGTTTTAACTTCCGCTGTGTTGTTTTATTTATTTATTCTTGTAATTTATCTGTTCTATACAACAATAACGCTTCATGGACATTGATGCATTCCCTTTGTGAGTGACATTAATGGACATGGGGTGTTACACTAAGCTTGTTTTAAGTCAAGTAAAGGATAAAACTAATTTTAAAGTTATAATCAAATTTAATTTAATAAAAATAACCAATTTATATTCAAAATTCATTGAAGTAGCTTAAATTAAAATTTTAAATTGGTTTAGAAATTCCAGGTTATTACTATCTCCCCCACTTAAAACTTTTTCGTCCTCGAAAAAGGTACGGAGCTGAAAGTTATTTAACTAACCAACTCAACTTTCATTCTGGCCTTCGTTCTTTAACTTTTCAATTCCTAAAAACTTCTAATTTATCTGAAATTTGGCTAACACGCTAAATTTCTGAAAAATTTCGCCCTAACGTCCTTTATATGGGTTGTTCTGAACAAATTTATTGGGCCGTATTAGGCACCCAATAAATCAATATATCACATACAAATCAAATTTGAATTAGATATGCTCAAGGGAGATGTGTCAAAAATCATCCCTTGACATAGTGATGGGAATTAGTCATAATCCATGTGTCGTATCTAAAACAAGAGAGACATGTACATTTTTGTCATCTCCTGACCCGTGTAGGGTTTGTTATTAAATCTTGCAATTTTCTGTTATAGGTTATTAAGTCCATAATCAATCTTCAGTTCAACCTGCAATTCAGTCCTCGCCATACAAGCATCTTGCTCATATGGTAATCCAAGCCTCGTCATATAAGCACCAAATGCTTATATGGAATATGATATGCTATGCCATCTTCAGTAGTATATTATGAAGTGTATTCCAAAATCTATTTGTTACTACCTTATGGTTGTTTTAATTTCATATAGAACAACCATCACAGCGCATCCAAATCACTCACAACAGCTATAATAATAATAAAATTGCGCAACCAACTTATAAGGTGCACCTGTTTATTGGACATGCAATTTATTTCTCTATTCAACTATAAATCCATAACCTACTCAACATCTATATGTACATCCATGCATATAAATCCAATTTGAACTAATTTTAGTTTAGTTCAACATTATATTTGATTTGGCTTAAATTAACTTTCATTCTTATATTGGTTTTATTATTCCAACATTTTTATTAGTAATACTAATAATCAAATAACACAACCAGCAATCAATTAGTTGATTAGCTTTTCAAGTGTATAACTTTTATATATTCAAAAATCTATTTTCAATGCCAAGTCACAAACAATAAATTCTAACTAACTTTCGATTCTCACAACAGTCAATTGGAAATATATAGATATCCCGCTTTCGAAACTCGAATATAAACACTGATGGTGCTCGAGCTATCATCAGAGTCATCTCCGAGCGACTAGAGTTTAATTCTATATCTATCCAGTATATTTGAGACTTCGAATATATGTTCATGACGTATATATACAAAATCAGCTTATACTCGATAGTCCAAATATAATATAAAATAAAATAATCAAATACGTATAATAAGATATAATTTTCGAAACCAAATTAGTTTTTTATAAATAACACTCTTCAAACTCATTCTAGGGTATTACTAACCCTATATCTAACGATTTATTCTTATAGGATGTTACTAATCCTATCTCTGATGAGTTCTTTTGTTTGGTTCTAATGTGTCTTGTTCTCAAGCTTTGTAAAGCAAAGATCTGGTACCACCTGTAGTGACCCAAACTTCCCGGCCGGCCTAAACCGAACAAGAAGGCGAACTGCTTTGAGAATCTGACTCACCAGAATATGAACATGAGAATATTTCATTGTTATTGCAACAGTTTACATCTGATTACAAAAATCAGAGTACAAGTGAATAATATGCAGTGGAAAATATCAGAGATTTAAATTATATTTAAATACATAAACATAATGTGTAGCGGAAAACATCAACTTCCACAACTGAAAGAAATACACGGATAGAAAACATTCTGAATATAGCTCCACCTATAATTCAGGATCCTATGAAAAGAAATATTTGCAAAAACCCAAAACTACTAGCTGCCCATATGGAAAATATGGGCACCCAGAGTTTAGGTGGGAACAATAAACTCCGAGTCAGTCATGGGACTAGTGTGAGAACTAAAACAATTATTAAATTTATTTTAAAGTTGGGTAAATCATGGGACCATGCCATATGACATGGAATGGGTTTTCTCCCAAGAATACCATATAACAAACAACACAATGGTAAAAGGAAAAATGAAGCCACTATAAGACTTAGGTCCCATTGTATAATGCAACACAAACCAGAGAATAGAGTTTTACCTTATAATGGCCAAAAATGTTTGATACGCGAAATTTATCTTTTATTATTATAATTATAAGTGAAGAAATTAACTTCAAATATAAATGTATCAATCATAGATGGCATAGTACCTCATCCTACTATGCCGCCATACAGGTTTACAAATAAAACCGAAAAATCACGTATTGGGAATTGGATTTCCATCATGAGTCAAGGCGAGGGATGTCACCTTACCGGTTTCAGGCCATCTCTAGCGGGATGCCCATGATCAACACACTGACCCTTGGATCTTGCAGGGCTAGTCCTCTCTTACTTTTGAGGATTGCTTATTCCTGAACAATACATTTCTCGGTCCTATCATGCCTATCACTTGGCCATTGGCGACCAATCATATCCAAGGCACCTCGCTATACATCATCCACATAAGTAAATATGCCAGGGCTCCATAACATGGCTCTGCCTCTAGCTAGACAGAAACACATGCACTCCCTGCTGTCCCTAATCCCGTTTTAGACTCATACCGGGGTGTGAGGCTCGCGAATTAATGCTATACACAAAGCTATGCTACTTAAATCTGTGCTCTGATCATCAACCACAAGACTCTGCTTTTCAACTAAAGCCTTAATCATAGCATCTCAGCATGCCACACTGGCAATTCGTGCCATGAGACAGATGTCTATCAATATATAACCTCTAAGATCGTACATCTCAGAGAAGGGTGTTAAGCAAAAGAATAAATTCTCTACCACCAAACATATACATATTTAATAGAAATCAATCAATACAGAACAAAATATAATGTCAGACATACAATCCATTTACAAGTTAGTTCTGGGTCTGAAAGAAACCGAAAGCACTTTATTCCTCATCCCATATGTCCAATATAGGAGAGAGGTCCTTGCATATCCGGTCGATATCCAAGTACGTCTGGACGATCACCACTTATTACCTCGTCTTGGGTGTACAGCTTAATCAAGACATCAGTAATCATCCATTCGATGTGAAGATCTCCAGTCTTCAAGCACCGTCTTCATCATCGACTTTTAATCGTCGTAACTGTTATTCAGAATGGGTTAAACCCGGTCTTTTCGAATAACTCACGTATCTTATAATCAAGTGATATAATAACATATCATACACCTCATTCCAAATCAAAATATTCTTTTATTCAAATATTCATTACATTGGGAATCATTCCCATAAATCTTATCAAAGATTTAATTCATTTAAACCTCTTGTTTAAATCTTTCTTTGAATAACATTGCAAATGATTTTGTATCATCTTTTAACAATCTTAAACCAAATTAAGGTTTATCAACCTAGTTGGGATTATCGATCCTTACTGAAGTAATCGTTTTTTTTTCAAGCTCAACTTATTCATCCCATGGAGCAAAACTAGTGGTACTCCATATCTAACACCCACTGTGTTATCGGTGAATTTAATTACCAATCCACGTTCAAATCTAATTAAAGATTTAACTATCACATGGAGTAAAACTGGTGGTAATCCATTTCGAACATTTCTTGAATTCGGTAAATTAAATTACCTCATTCGCATTTCAATCTAAGTAAAGATTCATTAAAATTCTAACTTAATTTTAATCACAAAAATCACTACTTAATGATTATTCAACCCTTGAAAATCAAATTTGTCTTTACTTGGTTAAAGAACAAATGTCATGTAAAAATACTATTGACAATAAACCCAAAATCATCTTCCATTCAATATGGAGCCTTCATGGAAATTTGAACAATTTACAATAGATATAAATTTCTATATCAGGCCAATGCTAAAAGTGGAATAACGACAAGGCCTTTTAAATTCCATAAATAGTAAACGCCTTCCATCACAGAAGGTTCATCTCAATTATTATTAATCGAATTCCGTTCAATTCCAATTTGATTAAATAAACTAGTAAACTCCATTAAATCTTATTTAAAAGATTTATTACTTTCACAAGTGGGCTCAAGAACAATATCATTTAAGATACCATCCACATCGAACCCCAAAATCCAATTTGATATTAAATATAAGATCATAAATGGATCATGTCGACTTACAATCAATACCAAATTCTAAGATTAGCAGATATCGGTTTGGAATAATGATATCAGTATCTTCCAAATTCCCGCCACAATATCCGTATAATCACGGAATCTAATATCGAACTATCCGAAGATAATTTCCATTCAAATCCATTCCAATATATATGTCGGAAACTTCTGGTATGTTAAAAACCATTCACTATCCAATTTATTATTTCTAAAAATCATTGGATTATTATTCTAGTTATTAACTAGTTCATTTGGGTAAAAATATATTTTATCCTTTTAAACTTTGAGTATTTCAACCAAGATGTCTTTCCAAGTCATTTATTATGATTTTACACAATTTTCCCATATTTTTAATACTTTTAATCAGGCCCTTACAATCGGTTTTCAATATCGGCCAACGAACTGCATCCATAACGACCTTTTCAAAAACTATTTGGATATATCTTAAAATCTAACCGTTAGATTTCAAATCTCTTATTATCATTCAAAATATCTTTTTGATACGAACCCAACGGTTCTAGTTTTAGGAGAATCTGACGGTCGGATCTACAGTTACATCCATTTAAATTTAATGGTCGAAATTCGAGAATGGTCGATGTGTGACACGATCTATTCAAACCATTTGAATATATATATATATATATATATATATATAATATTTCGTTAATTTCCATTCAAATCGTATTTCATAAAATATTTATAAATTCGTTTAAAAACGATTTCACTTCCATTTCAATTTTAAATTAAAATTGGACAACTCATATTATTGTATTCTCATAATGATAATATTTTCAAAATGTAATATTTTGAAATTCAATCTTCTCGATATTCATTATAAAAATGAGTAAAATCAATATAAAAATCTGTTTGAGTCAAAATAGCATTTATATACTTAACTCAGCTTCTCATTTTTATATTTTCGTGTCCATCCAAAATTGGACATTAAAACTAAACTTATAATCTTGATGAATATTACTTTATAAAAATATTCATACTTATTCCAGATTGGAATAGTATTTCAACTAATATCCATATAAATCAATTTATATGGATTACATTCATCATATGCACCCAACAATAGTTACAAACAACTATCAACATCCAAAATGACATCCAATATGCATTTTATTTTCATATAAGCTTCAATCCAATAATTGACGCTTATATAATTCTGTCAATCTACTGAGTAATCGTAATTCACACAAGGAAGATGTGTGAGTAAAATATCATCCCAAGACCCGTGTGGGGTTTTCAACCAACAACAATTATTTAATGTCATTACTCGCATACAATGCACACACCGTAGGCATAAATAAATAAATACGCAACTATCAAATGCCGTTTACGTCGCCACAAGTGTTCATCCACAGAGTATGAAATGCGAGTGTCACATATTCGTACAACTCATCCAATGCAAATGATTTGTGAAGAGTTCATGTGTTGAACTCCAAAAGGGATATTACATGAAATAGGTAATATGACTACATGCATAATTTATAACTTGCAACTTAACCACAAAACAGATTATGATATAATAACCTAACAAAATAATTTAGTGAGCGAGTTCTCACCGAGATTTTTGATCGTTATAATAACAATCGCTTTTGAGTGAAATTAAACGCGAGTATTAAACGCGAGTTTAATTTAACTCAAATTTCCATCTAGCTCCAAGTTTGACCAAATTAGTTTCATTGCGAAGATCTCATCGATATGGTTCGAATGCATCTTGAATCATTTAATTTCGAGTTCATATGAAAAAGTTATGACCTTTACAAGTTCGCATATATACGTTAACCAAACACTTAGCAACATATCTATAAATTTTACTACACAAACTATATAAACTAAAAGATAAATCTCACCCCGAGCCTTCCAACACCTCGACACATCACCGTACGAACTCTACGCGCTTTCTACGAGCCAAAGTTCTCGCATTTTCAATCCAAATCAACTCAACACTTCTCGCACACACTCAAACACTCACTAACACAAAGCATACAAGCTAAAGGCGGGATTTTTATGGGTGTTTGCACATTTGGGGGCCGCAGGGATCGCTGTATAGCGTGGGATGACATGGCACTGGGCTAGTGGAGGGTTGCGGAGTCCGGCGTGGTGATGTGGAGGCCACACGAGGTGGTTGGTGGTGGTAGAAGTGGTGTATGGTGCTAAAGGAGGCACATTTATACATAGAAGAGGAGATCTAAGAGGCTTTCAAGGAGGAGGAGGGGGAAGTGGGCCCATGGCCATGACCTAGTGGTCACCTGATTACGTGGCACAGGTGGTGCTCCAGCCGGTGGGGCCCCTAGGCAGTGGTAGAAGGAGCTAAAAAGGAAGAGGATGTCACCATTTTCAAGTTTCTAAGCTTCTAAACCTTCTTTGTAAAAGTGAATGAAACCCTTAACCTTAATCACAAGTAATTAGCAACTCATCATGCCATGGAAGCACCAAATGAGGAGAGTAAGCTAACCGGAGGAGGGAGGGGGTGATTCGTCTAATTTTGGTTGGGTATGCACTATTCACGAATTGATAGTTTTGACAATGCGTTAATTCTACATTGCAAACTTCGTTCTAAACTCACAGTCATATGTT